>OY856409.1:1597837210-1599294710 GCA_963693085.1 Alisma plantago-aquatica
TGTGTTACCTTGTGCTCCAGCAGCTGTATATATACTTTGAATATGTTACAAAGAATATATTCTGATCAGTTGTTATTCTTTTTGAAGAATATGTGTTTGTCTTTGTGTGCAATGGATACTCTTAGTGTTGTCACATTTACTCTTACAAAGTATAAGAGTAACTGAGTTTGAATCATAGTGTTTCTTTTCTAGGCTATCAAAGTTACTCTTATTGCTGTTAGAGTTACTCGTAGTGCTCGTTCAGTTACTCGTAGGGTTGTCACAGTTACTCGTAGTGCTTTTTCAGTTACTCGTATTATTTTATAGTTACTCTAACTACTATTTGAGTTACGTAGTGCTCGTTCAGTTACTCGCATTGTTGTCATAGTTACTCGTAGTGTTTCACAGTTACTCATAGGCTTTTTTTAGTTACTCGTAAGTTTTTTTCAGTTACTCGTAGGGTTTTTTCAGTTACTCACATGGTTTTTTCAGTTACTCGCAGTGTTTGTTCAGTTACTCGTAGGGTTGTGACAGTTACTCGTAGTGTTTTTTTAGTTACTCGTAGTCCTTTTTCAGTTACTCGTAGTGTTTTTTCAGTTACTCCTGGGTTGTGACAGTTACTCACAGGGTTTTTTCAGTTACTCAACCATTACTCTCAGTTACTCAAGCATTACTCTCAGTTACTCAAGAATTAATTTCAGTTACTCAAGCATTACTCGCAGTCTTGTTTCAGTTACTCACAGGCTTTTTTCAGTTACTCACATTGTTTGTTCAGTTACTCGCATGCTTGTTTTAGTTACTCACATGCTTTTATCAGTTACTCGCATTGTTTGTTCAGTTACTCGCAGGGTTGTGACAGTTACTCGTAGTGTTTTTGCAGTTACTCTAACTTCTATTACAGTTACTCGCAGGGTTTTTTTAGTTACTCGCATTATTGTCACAGTTACTCGCAGTATTGTCACAATTACTCGCAATGTTTTTTCAGTTACTCGTAGTCCTTTTTCAGTTACTCACAGTGTTTTTTCAGTTACTCCATGGTTGTGACAGTTACTCGTAGGGTTTTTTTAGTTACTCAACCATTACTCTCAGTTACTCAACCATTACTCTCAGTTACTCAAGAATTAATTCCAGTTACTCAAGCATTACTTTTCAGTTACTCAAGCATTCTGTTACTTTCAGTTTAGTTACTCGCATGGTTGTATCAGTTACTCGTAGTGGTTTCAGAGTTACTATGTGATTCACATACACTGGTTTCATCTATTTGACTTACCTTCCTCCACAAGAGTTACTTTACAAAGTATAACAGTTACTTTTTGAATGCATAGAGTTACTTTTATGTTGTCACAGTTACTCGTAGTGCTCTTACAGTTACTCTAGGTGTTCTTATAATTACTTTATCGATGACGAGTTCATCTCTTTTATTTGTCAGTGAGTTCTGATATAGATACTTTTTTTTGGAATAGAACACTTGCTTTCATGTTCGTACAGTTACTTACAAGATGTTCGTGTTACTATGTATTCCATACACATTGTTTTTGTGATATGTATTTTACCTTCCTCTGTTAGAGTTACTTTTACAAAGTATAAGAGTTACTTTTTGAATCATAGGGTTACTTTTCTCTGCTGTCACAGTTACACTTAGTGTTCTTACTGTTACTCTTAGTGTACTTACAGTTACTCTTAGTGTTCTTACAGTTACCCTTAGTGTTCTTATAGTTACTATTTGTGTCCTAGTATTACTTATAAGATGTCCCTATTACTCTGTGTTCCATACACATTGTTTTTGTGATACATGTTTTACCTTCCTCTGTTAGAGTTACTTTACAAAGTATAAGAGTTACTTTTTTGAATCACATGGTTACTTTTATCTACTGTCACAGTTACTCTTAGTGTTCTTACAGTTACTCTTAGTGTACTTATAGTTACTCTTAGTGTACTTACAGTTACTCTTAGTGTTGTTATAACTACTTTATGGGTTACGAGATCATCACTCTCCCTCTTGAGTTAGTTTATTTTGACAGGCTAACTGAAAGTATATATCTTCATACAAAACTACAATAGTTATTCATACAAGAATACCACATACAAAGCATAGAAAGACCAAGTCATCAACTAACGATCTCATACAGGCATATGTTCTTACATTAATTTTCCCTTTGTCTTTCAAGTACAGAAAATGAATGTAGAGAACCATTACCTCAGAAGCATAAAAGTGCATATAATAAGACGGAAGGTGATATTCTATATTGACCATGTTTCATTTTTGTAATGCACACAAACTTTCTTCTAACATTCCCCTAGACGTCTAATTTAATAGATCGAGTTCTTTCAGAGAAAAAAGAATTTGAATGCACATCTTACACCTGAAAGACAAGGGTCATTCTCACAAGAATAGACACACATGACTTGTCGAAGGTCCTTGCAAACTCCATCACAACCTTTTATTAAACACTTGTTGTAGTTAATGCTGCTTGGTAATTCACTAAAGATGCTGTGAAAACCTCCTGATCGCACCTTCGATAGCAGCTGTGGTGCCTCCCTGGCCAGTATTTTGAGCGCTCATCCTCGACTCTATTTTCATATCCCACCGGAGCTCAAATTCAATCCTCTTAATACTCCGAATTTCTTCCAATTTGGATCCTCATGCTCAAATGTGAGTAAGAAAATTCTGAGTGCCGAAACATCAAACCACTCATTAGGATATAATTAATTAAGCCTCCAAACAGCTCGAGCAGTATATGTTACATTTCATCAAATACTTCTTCTGCATTAACACGCTCACGGCGCCACTCACCTTCCAACACCCTAAACCCAAACCTCTAACCAGCATGATGAGATTTCCCACCACCTCATTTTTCCCAGGTCAACATGTTCTCCTATGTTAGTATCAGGTTCTCCTTAAACCTCTTGGCTTGGCTGCGTGATCGGGGCGGCATCGACTACCCTTTCATCATCGCTACTGCAGGACAAGGCATATGGGGGGATTTGACAAAGAAGAGGACCTGAACGCCCTACACAATGTCGAACCCCATAATTTCCCCCCACCATCCCCAAAGACCCAAGAGTAGAGCAACATGCATACTTGCATAGTAAATCTACCTTCAACCACATTGATCCTTTCACCATCGTTACTATCTGTGTCGATCTACACCTTGGCCGCTCCACCACCGCACAACTCCTCAGAAAACCAAAATAATACTGAGAAGGATAACGACCATCTCCATCGTTTTGAAGATGTCCCCGCACCTTACGCACGATTACAACTCTGGAGTTCGCTATCAACGCCGCGAGAGACGTTGAGCTCCAGGAGGTCGTTGCGGGTGAATCTGAACTCGTCAAATAGGATGATTGGGCGGCCGTTGCGGGTGAATCTGAACTCATCGAACATGATGATTGGGTGCACATCGAGGCGGATCGAAGACACCCTAATCTCCGCCACTGACGGGGCCAGCAGTGCGGCTGTGACGGAGAGGAGGAGGAGGAATCAGAGGTTGGGATTCGAGGTGGGCGCCATTGTTGTGGCCGTGGAGGTGGGGGCTTGGGACGGAAGACACCCAAATCAGCAGCTTCTGCACTCTACCTCAACGTCTTTCAAAGTACCCTTTCCGGCCCTCCAGGGCACTATAGTCTCCAACATGGAAACTGTTGGATGACTGCATGGAGGCACCGGTGAGTGCATCCAACCCCCGGATGTGAGTGCATCCAGCTTGGAAGACAATTTCACGACGACGCTCACGAGAACAATGACTTAGATACGGATGTCAAGCGTCCAACGGAGACAAGTTGGATATTTACGTAGTATGCCACCATGATTTCAGAACACGGGTAACATAACTTAAATACCCGCGTGGGCAATATAAACACACTCATATATATATACATTTACATATATATACATACATATATATATACATATACATATACATATACATATATATATATAAATAAATAAATAAAGGGCTTATCTTTAATACCCGGCGGGTAACTAACGGGTAGCTACCCGACAACACTTCCTGATATTTTTTTTCATACTTCCTGTTATTTTTTTTTTAATTTTTTTTTTCACAATTGTAGAGGAACATTTTATCTAGCTCTCCAAAAAATTTGATCAAAAAATAATATCATTTGCCCCCCCAAAATCATAAAACACGTCCATATATATTACTGACTGTATATATGTATATATATACAAACACACACACACACACATATATATATTTTTCACACTTCCTGATACTTTTTTTAAAAAAAAAAATTTCACAACTGTAGAGGATAGTTTTGTCTCTCTCTCCAAAAAATTTGATCAAAAAATAATATCATTTGCCCCCCCAAAATCAAAAAACCCGTCCATATATATTACTGACTGTATATTTTCTGCGCAGTTACTCTTTTGCACTCAGAGTTACTCCAGCATACCATATAGTTACTCTTGCTATTCATACGGGTTACTCCAGCATACCATATAGTTACTCTTTTGACCCGAGTTACTCTAGCGGGTAGCGAAAATTCTGGCTACCCGCCGGGCAACGAATGAACAGCCATAAATATATATATATATATATATATATATATATATATATATATATATATATATATATATATATATATATATATATATATATGCCAGCAAGGGAATAACCCGGTTGACGAATTCCACTGGTCCTCAACGAAGGGACCCAGGTTTGAAACCACACGGAGAAGCATCTCTTGATTTATCACCCTCCCAGGCGTCCGGCCTCCGCCACAGGTTATGGGAGAGGGGGTGAGAAATCTTTCTCTCTTAATCCCATATATATATATATATATATATATATATATATATATATATATATAGCGTCCGGCCTCCGCCACAGGTTATGGGAGGGGGGAGAAATCTTTCTCTCTTAATCCCATATATATATATATATTCTACGATTTCTACCTTCTATATATATGCATATATACATACATATCTGTATTATACCTTCTATTTTTTTTTCTTGTATTTGAACCACTGATTCGGTCCGGTCTACTAGTCAGACCGGTCAGACCGTGTTTCCAACCGATTAGACCAGGAAAAAATACAATCAATTTTTTAGACTTCCGGACCAGCTTGCTACCGATTTACCAGTCTAACCAATCAGACTGGCCGATCCGGTTCAATTTTTAAAACACTGGTTCCCATACAGGTAGTCCAACGCACATTGGTCTCTCCCGATGGTTCATCACAACTATATAAGGAAAAATAAGTAGTAGAATACTATGATGACAAGAGGACATCCTACCATTATTAGGCCAGTGTTCGTCGGTCAGGCCCCAACCTGAAAAATCAAAATGTAAAGCATTACTACCAACTAAGTATTTATAGGAAAGAAGTACGCCATGCAACCAGGTTTAAAAATATCCAAATGAAAACAAATTTTGCAAGATTTTTAAGAACACCATGAAACAAATAATGTAGGTGTTAAATTATTTTTAAATGTCCAAAAACGGAAAAATTGCACAAAATTTTACAATTTACATAAAATTGTGTAACTTGAGCAGACAAAGTCAGAATGGAGTAAAATTTTTAGACACAACTTTATCAATTGATATAAAGTTTTAATCCAAGGTTAAATTTCAAAACTAAACATCCAGTTAGAATTAAATAATTATGTTTATGAGTTAAGAAAGACTAGGGGTCTTATACTTGAAGATGTCATCTTATCCATCTATAAAGGGACTACATCTCCACATGACATTCTTCACGCACAATGCCTTCTTTACGTTGTATGTGGGGAAGCGAGATCTGTAAAAGGTGAGTTTTGAATATAGTCTTAATTAAGATCAACTTTTGGCTTTTCAGTCACCATCATGCTTCTCTAGAATCCTATTTTGTTAGTTCTCCTTTGAATGCTGCATTTAAGTTAAACAATGGCATTTTCCTATTACCATATAATGATTGGTATCACCTTGTCATTGTGGATATGCCACACTCTATATTTTAGTGATGCAATATTTACTGTTTATATTACTAATGTTTGCATTAAGTATTTTAGGTGATTAATGAACTTATATAATATCCAATCTTAAAAGTTTTTGTAATGATTACATGTTTGGATGCTTGTAAAACTAAGTTGTACCTATAATATGTTGTGTAAGGGTGCAAGTTTCACAACTTGATAGGAATGATGCAAGAACCAGTGATGCAAAAAACCTTCCCAAAACTACTTTCTTTTACTTGTATACACCCATTAGGATAGGTAGATATTTTTCCAAATTATTTGAGCCGTTTCCAAAAAAGTAGATTTTTTTTGGGTTAAACTGTTTTTCAGTCAAAATGCAATTTGACCAAAATACATGTTAGTCAAACTTTAGTTTGGCTGGTACATTAGATGTTAAACGAATGGGACAACTTGACCAAATCTAGTTCTATGGACTTTCCGGTTAGTCTGTCATTAGATATTATATTTTCACCTACCTTACCAGAATGACTAATTTGCTACTAAAATCATTACTCTCAACAACTATCCTAGATATGTATATTCTTTGAATGCAACAAGAGTTGTAGAAGAAAAAAAACTAATTTATTCACATTCCCATGAAGAGATCTTGTCAAGAATAATATATAAATTTTACAATGGTACTCACAAGAATAACGATGTAGAAGGATGTCAATGATGTTCACACAACATAGTTGTGAAGGAGTCTACGTCTCTACATAGTCCACACATATGATGGTAAAATCTACGTTGTGCTCCAAGAGCTTGCGGGGAAGGAGTAGCCTTCTCATTGGCAACATGTTAGCATTGTGCAATCTCTTCTCACTCTCCTTGTCAGTAATGACAACTAGTCCAAAGATCTCAGAAAAGTGTCTAACAACACCTTGGTCATCATACCCTTATCTATTAAAAAGGCAAGGAAACAACGATCTAATAAACCCTATAAAACAAAAAGATAGCAACTACCGCATATTAGACTGCTCACAGACAACTAGTAAATCAAAGGGCACAGTCCAGTCGATCAACTGGCCTAGGTGGGCTACTTTATAGTGGCCCACCCAAAATATCCCATCGAGCAACTAGTCAGTACAGTCAATAGACTAGATCGAGTTAGAACCTCTAGATCGATCTATCGATCTAGCTTAGTTGGGAATTGGACCATCTAGTTGACTGATTGGCTATTCTAGTCAATCGATTAGGCTACTAGTACATTATTTGGTCAGATCTGAGCTTGGTTAATCAACTGAACCATCCCGTCTATCAACTAATTTGTCCACACGGGCGACTAGTGTCGATTGATTGGGCTTCCAATCGATCCATCAATGATTCAATCAATTTCCTAAACCTTTTAGAAACTAATTAACCATGTGTCCATTATTATACTCCTCTTCTGACGTGTATTTTACTACGCGCTAAAAACACAAGTATACGCGTCGAGTAGTACATGCCTTGTGAGGCCCGAGTCGAACACAGGGATACTCAAAATTGTCGGAGACTCCTACTAACTATTTGCGATCAGCTAAGCCGAATAACAAATTGGGGTTGTTGTCAAAATTAAAAGAAAATAAAAATAAAACAAAGCAAACAATCGATTAAAAGTTAATTTAATCAATTCAAAAAGGTATCTTTAGGATTGTGGTTTCACCGCGGGTTTTCATTGTATTAGATTTTATATAATGCCTCAATCTTCTCTCTCTATCCGGGTAGTGGCCTGAAAACAGAATTGCCCACTGTCGTGGTACAATTCACTACTTAAGTTTAGGTCGGTTCCACCGTTGTAGTAACCTATCCCCTAAACTAAGTGCATTACGAACGATCTCTCAGTATTCACCATTAATTTTACACCACCTTGTTCAAGGGATTTATCAATTAATGTAGGTTTCGTCTCTTTTCAGCCGTTAATCCTTCTGTCGAAGTGATTAAGGGCATTAGATTATTATTATGGTGATCAAGCATAACAATATATGGAGAAAACGAAGCTATACCATAGATTTAAGAGAGAAAATATGAATTACTATTATAAAACTGTCATATAATGAATTCCCGGGCTACTCCCGGTCCTAAAGATGTAGGGGATTAGCCCCGCATGTTCATCTCACACAAGTACATGGTAGAAATAGGGGAAATCATATGAAAAACGTGAATAGAAAGGGAAAACCCCTGAACGGAGAAGAACCAATTGATCCTTTGTGTAGAACACGTGCTTTCCTGCCTCTCGGTGGTGAAATCCATCTTCGACAGCGTCCAGATCGACTGGTATGGACTTCTGGTCTCCGTTCTCCTTTCTCTTGCTCCTCGACACTTGTGCAATGGCTAATCCGATGCCCCCTTTGTCTGGGCGGCCGTCCTTAGGTATAAGTCCCTAACTAGGTCGCTAATTAACTCCAGCCGTTCGATTGAGATCATTAGAAAGCAAACTCATATCCTACGACATCGATACCATCGACGCGAGTCGATGGTATCGACCCGCTACACTAACGGCTGGCTGCAAACCCTTCCTTTGTCGCGCCCGACATCATCTCGATACCATTGACTCGGGTCGATGGTATCGACTCCCTTTTTGGCGTCGGTTCTGTCATTTTGCGACGCTGTAGCCTCCATGTGTCGGTGGTATCGACTTTGTGTCGATACTATCGACTGCTTCTTCGCCAGCAATCTGAAGACGTCTCGATACCATCGACATCAACGTCGATGGTATCGACTCTTTGCTGCTCCTTTCGGCTGGCAACCTGTGACCATGTCGATGGTATCGACTTCCGTCGATGGTATCGACTTCCGTCGATGGTATCGACGGAAGCAAATACTCGTTTTTTCTGCAATTCAAAGACAGGATCAAATAAATCCACACAAATAATAATAATGTGATAATTAATGCTCAAAATGATAAAACTAAGGGGATTTGACATAAAATGATGGCAAAGACCAAAATGGATGAATTATGCGATATTAACCATAAAAATGACTAATAAAAGCACAAAACACATATCAAACAGGTCTATAAATGCGACTCAAAATCATCGCATCAAACTCCCCTAAGCTTGAATATTGCTCGCCCTCGAGCAACTCATCCTTAGAATAGAATTGCAAATGTCAACTGAAAAACAAGAAACCAACCCAACATCCCATATGACTCCCACTGATCATTCACAAACTGGCCTTCTCTAACCACAGAACGGTAATTACCCTAAAGGCGACAGTAATCATCAATAAAAGAGATTAACCTCCTAACCGATGAACACTATCACATAAGGCAGTTAACATAATAAAATTCATCGATTCAGCATTGGTGCATCTTGTGATCGCCTATACTACGTTGCTCGCCCTAACTACCATTTACATGGAAGCAGTTCTCCTGATATTCATTAGTGAGGAGAAATTCACGGTGGCCTACCAATCCGAGCAATGGGTGGATGAAAATGGGTGGCTCATGGAAGAAAGTGGAAGTATTGTACAGTTTCAACATGCATAATACAAAAATGTCCTATATGATGCAAATACACATTAGAAATGCCCTAATGCCTAAAATTGGGTGGAATGATGCATGCACTAACCATCCTCCTCAAAATGAGATGGATATCTAGTCAAGCTACATCATGTACGCAATTATCCTGAAATGCAAGTGATATTACGTTCCTTTCTCCTTCTTATTTCACTTTCTTCTAAATTCTTTTTCTTTTCCTTTTTTTTATATTGCAGATTTTCAGCTTTTTTTTTCAGCCCACATATCCATAATTGCTCAAAGATAATTTTATTGGGCTATTTCCTGCATACTCAGAAATTTTTGCACTATTTAGAAGGTATGGAACAATTTAATTCACCATTTGGGAAAAATTGAGATACATGATATACTTTATGCATGAAAATCATGAATGCGACTACATGGCATGCACCTAAAGGTAATGTGCATGATTCACTATATTTTTTTTCTTTTTATGCAAACATATGGAAAATACCAATGCAAGCCCTATCTAAATGCTATGCACACAAAAAGGAATTAAAACTGCACTTTACTTCCAATTCTTAGGTGGATTATAGAAAAATGAAGTGGAACGATCACAAGACTAGATGACTGAACCTTAGAAAGATATTATGCGTCCCTCCTTACTGACCTGTGTAGTAGTTTAGAGGATTCTATCTCTTACATCCAATTAAGGTCTCATTACCATTTGGTTAGGTTAGGCTCAAACAACCATTTCCGGCCACTTTCATGAATCATTAGGAGTACAGGTATGAAATGTTGTTTTAAAGTTGACATAATCAATCATTTTCATAGGATGTGTGCCCAAGGTCAAACAAAACAAGCTATCCAAACAAAAATTTTCAAATTTCCCTTGAATTTCCCATGCACTAACAGCAAGATGACACAACTTTTATGACATCCACAATTACACTAGATAGCATGTGGATCCTACAAAAGCTAAAATTGCAAGAAAACAAATAACAAGAGAACAAAAGCAATAACACTAAAATCTGAAAATGATAAAAGATAGAGTTGTTCCAACTACCCCCCTAAGCTTGAATCCGACTATGGCCTCATAGTCAAAAACAAACTTAAAGATTGGAACAGGGATACCCGATCACTCTTGTGGAGGTGGTGGCGGGTACTGCGGCGTCGTGGGGTCCCAAGATGGGTATTGCCCCTGGAAAGTCGGATCATACTGGGGCATCGGAGGAGGCTGTGGATACCCCCCAAAATAATTCTGGCTCCAGTAATGATCGTAAAACGGATGCTACTGCTCCATCCTATGCAGCCGATCATGGATGTTCTCTTGATTTGTGAAAAGAAGGCGTTCATTCTCAAAGATTGCCTGCTGGTTGACAAAAAGCCGGTTGGTGGTATCTTGAATACCGGCGTACGCAGCGGTGTGACTGTGCTGTGTCTGCTGAATATCTTGGAGCATGTTGTACATGCCTTGCATGGAATAGGCATCCCCGCTAGGTTGCGAGGGCTGTGGTGATGACGGCGTAGGATGAGATGATGAAGACGCACCCGGATGCATCCGAGGACGCTTCCGGGGTGCTACTCATGCTCGAAGAGGTGTAAAGGCCTCTTCTTCCTCCTCAGCCTCTTCGTCCTGTCCGTCGTTGCCGCCGTCATTGCCGCCTTCTTCATCATCAGAGTCGATGGCTATGATCGGCCATCTGAAATGTTGTGCGCCTTCGATGTCGAAGACGGGATCCGGCATCGCGCACTCATGGTACTCTTGATTTACGTGGCAATGCGCAAAAGCCACGCCAGCTCGGAGAAGAACGAGATTGGTTCGGTGTAGATGTTGCAAGTTGACCTTGCTTCTCATAGAAAAAGGAGTCAGCTGATCGAGATTCAAGCCCAAGTAGAGGGCTACCTTGGTGACAAGCCCCCCAAAATGAATCAGGGCTTTTCTCGTGCTCCTCCTCACCGCCAACACTCGTTGTAGAAAGAATGCACCCCAATTGCATTCTTGGCGCTTCAGGAGCTGATATAAGAAGAAAAGATCTGTCTCCTGAAATTTGCTTAGCGCCAGATCACTTCGAGCAAAGATGGTTGAACTCAACATCCGGTGCAATACCCGAACAAACGGGTGCTCGAAGTCGGCTACCGCAGCGTTGTGGTAGCTCACCGACCTCCCTTGTGGCACCGTCACCAACTCGGAGAAGAGAGCGTCGTAGTTGGTGCGGTTATCCGGCCGCCGGTGGTCGTATGGAGAATGCATCCAATTGAAGATCTTGTTGAATTGGTGAAGCGTGAGGGTATAGTCACGGTTGTACAGCCGGAAAGACACTCGACCCTTTATCCATTCACGGTCGGTGGCGACGATGTCGTTGGGCATGACGCAGACATCAAGTGACGCCATGAACTCGGCCACCAACTCTTTGTAGGTTGGCCACTCACTGAAAAACGGCTGGCCATCTGCATGGTACTGTAACTCATCGGGCCTCCTGCTTGTACGTTTTGCCTGCCCCTGCAGAACATAGGCCAGATTGGCCTCGAATCCGAGGTCTCGGATCATTTCCCGGTCCACATACCGGGTGGGTTCGATCTTCCTTTTTAAGATCTCCTCATAGATCTTCTTCACCTCTGTGGAAGGATGCATCATGCGCGGCCGTGCAACCGACCCGGGAGGAGGTGGAACAAACTCCTGAATCTCCTCCAGGTCCGCACGTAAAGAAGATGCTCCAGCGACGTGAGCCATGTTGATGATGAGAAAGGGATTAGAAAGAGAGAGCTCGGTGCAGAATGGAGATATGAATCTCCGCTCAGTGACGATCGTCGCTCGGTGATGCTGGTCTTCGCTCTTGGATGGCTCGGGGGAGTGCTCGGCGCAAAGGGAGGAGATCACTCTGAAGGTGTGACGTCAAATGACGTAATGATTCTCCTTAAATAGACTTGGCCGACGCTACTGTTGGCCCGTCGATACTATCGACGCACGTCGATGGTATCGACTTGGGTCGATGCTATCCGCCCCTCAATGGTATCGACGGTCGTCGATTTCTGGATCTTGTAACCCGGATCGCTGTTGTGTCGATACCATCGACACGGGTCGATGGTATCGACGCTGCACCCGGATCAATGACGTGGAAGCCGCGATCGCCGTCGATTTCTTTGCTCAGATCGGTGACATGGATGGTCGATACCATCGACAGGTGTCGATAGTATCGACTTGGCTTCATTGCGACACTGCCTTTTGCATTTCAACCTGGAACCTTGTCGATACCATCGACAAGGCCGTCGATGGTATCGAGTTGACTGAGACAAATCGATCTGAACTTCTCCAGAGATCTCGATGGTATCGACGCCTGTGTCGATACTATCTACGTTCCCTTCTCAACCACCTGTAGGTATGTCGATACCATCGACGAGGCCGTCGATGGTATTGACTCAGAACGAAATCTGTAGTCATCAACATGTACCCTTGTCGATACCATCGACAAGGGTGTCGATGGTATCGACTCTGCCTCAGCCTACACAATGAACAAACGGATCAAGGTATCTTCTTTATACTAAAAATTGAACAAAAATAAAGCAACCTACAATTATAATTAAACTATCCTAATGTACCGATGGTTGGGTTGCCTCCCAACAAGCGCCCTTCTTTAACGTCTTAGGCTAGACGGCTTCCGGTCATCTCATTCATCCAAAAGTGCAATGAGTTTAACCTCATTCACCTTCCTCTTGTAATTCTCACCAAAATAGAGCTTCAGCCTCTGTCCATTTACCAAAAACGTGGTATCACCATCACGCACTAGAATCGCGCCGTGTGGTTTGACCTCTTCCACCACGAACGGTCCACTCCACCGGGATTTTAGCTTCCCGGGATGCAACTTGAGTCGGGAGTTGAACAACAAAACACTATCTCCTTTCTTGAACGTGCGCAACTCGATGTGACGATCGTGGATCAGTTTTGTGCGCTCATTGTATATCCGGGCATTCTCATATGCCGTCATCCGTAACTCATCCAGCTCATTCAATTCAAACATTCTCTTTCTCCCAGTTAAGGACCAAATGTGTGTCCTCACAATGCTGCAACACTTTGTCTGTGTGGGACTCACCCATGTCGAGTCTGATATGGCATAGATAATCCCTGCAACAAGAAGTTTAATGACCTCTTTCTTCAAAACCTCCATCATGCTCGGATTTAGACGTCTCTGAGGCTGAATCACTGGCTTGGCTCCCTCCTCGAGCCGAATCTTGTGCTGACATAGAGTAGGGGAAATCCCCTTGATGTCTGCAACGGACCACCCAAAATCTCCTCGGTGGTTTTTCAGCACTATCAACAGTTGCTCCTCCTCTTCCACACTCAAATAAGCAGAAACGATCACCGGTAACTTGTCTTTCTCAGCTAGAAAGACATACTTGAGATGCGGGGGCAGCGACTTTAATTCCAAATTCGGCGGGCTGATAAGAGATGATTGCAGCGGTGGGGGAAGTGCACCTAAATCTTCATAGTGCCTCACATAGAAGCATGGAAGCATCTGAAGCATTTTAGCACACTCCTTGAGTGATTTACTCCACATCCAATCATATGTAATATTCAACAAACAAGCCTCCAGCGGTAATTCCGGATGTGCATCAACAACAGAAATAGCAATCGCATCATCCTCCCAAGAAGGCGGAATGTCCTCATTCTCATCATTCAGAAATCCCACAGCTTTACACAAAGAAACAACCTTAGTCTGCTCCATGATATCCACAGTTAAGGTTCCATTATCCACCTTGCTCATCACATGAGCCATGTCCAGAAATGGTTTTCCAAGGCAGAGTGAGATATTGTGATCCATATGTTTCACCAAATTACATTGTTCTTTTGCTTTAGATGGCGCAGTGCTAGAAGGCATGACCATCTCAAAGCGGTCATCTGCTATGCCCAAGGTCAAGCAACCTCTCCCCATCTCTAAGATCATGTCGGCTGTAGCTTGGAAAGGACGTCCAAGTAACAGCTCATTGCCATGCTCATCCTGCATCTCCATAACCACAAAATCAGTCGGAAAGACAAATCGATCCACCTTTACTAAGACATCTTCACAGATTCCATAAGGCTTCACCACAGAGTTGTCGGCCAATTGAATAGTCATATTGCTCAGCCGTGACTCCTTCAGTCCCAACTTTTTAAATGTCGAAAGGGGCATCAAGTTGATGCTTGCCCCTGAATCACACAATGCTTCTCCAAATTTACACTTCCCGATATAGCAAGAAATGTTGAAACACCCTGGATCCTGTCTCTTTGGCGGCAAAGTGCCCATAATGAAGGCACTCACTTGCTCCTTTAGCACAACGACCTCAGTATCTGGTATTTTCCTCTTCTTGGTAATGACATCTTTTAGAAACTTCCCGTATGAAGGGATTTGCTCAATGGCTTCCAGTAACGGGATATTGACTGAAAGCTTCCTAAAACTGTCCAAGAACTTCTTGAACTGTGCATCTACCTTCCTTGCCTTCACGCTATTCGGATACGGGACCGGAACAGCTTGTGCCCTTTCATGAGGTGGCACATAAGGCGTCTTTTTCTGCGGTTCCTTGGCAGCATCCTGTTCTTCAGTACTCTCCACGGCTATGTCTTCAACTTGCCCTGAGACTGGTGTGGGCTGCTCCACATTGGTTTCACCTTCAACTTCATCTCGCGGTGTGCTTGTTTCATCAGTTCTTGGATTCAACACTTTCTTACCACTTCTCAGCAGAATAGCTTTAGCTTGCTGGTTTCCCCCGGGAACATTGGTATTCCCCAGAAAACCCGGATGTGCCGGCTTCTTCAAATTGGCAATCTCGGCTGCCATCTGTGCCATGGATGTCTCTATGGTCCTCATTTGAGCCCCATGGCTCTGCAATGTCTGCCCAAATTGATTCATGTATTCTCCTTGTTGCTTGATTTGCTGCCCAAATGTATTCATTAACTCTTGATTTTGCTTGATGACCTGATTGAGAAACTCTGTGCTCTTGTCTTCTGCAGCCGACGCGGGCTTGGCTTCCGGATCCTGCAGAAAATTGTTCGGATCCTTCCATGAGAACATTTTATCTTTTGTCCATGAATAGTCATTGTTCCTATATCCTTGTTGTTGTCTCATGTATTTGACTTGAGCCTCATCCTCGGACTCATTTTCCTCCTTTTGCAGTAGCTTCTTTGCGAGAAGATCCATCTTCTCATTCAGCTCTCTCATTGCCTTTGATTCACTGGCGACTCATGCTTGCTCAACTGGGCCTCTCTCTCTTTCTCCCCAAGACTGCTTTCTAGCCATGTTCTTGAGTATTTCCCAACATCTAGTGTCTGTGTTGTTTAGAAAAAATCCCGACCCGGATGAATCCAGATTACTCCTATCATGCTCGGAGAGAGCAAAATAGAAGATTTTCACATGCGTTTCCTTGTCCAGCCCGTGATGCGGACACCTCCTCAACATAACCTGAAATCGCTCCCAGGTCTCAGAATATGTTTCACCAGCCTGTTGGGTGAAATTATGAATCTTCCTGATCATGTCGTTAGTCTTCTCAGGAGGGAAGAACCTCTCAAAGAAGACCTCCACCATATGGTCCCAAGACTCCACGAACTCATCGTCTAGATTATGTAGCCACTCTCTTGCTGCTCCCGCCAAGGAACTTGGGAAAAGCTTGAGATACAATGCATCTTGTGGAAACCTGTCTATTTTTACCATGTCGCAGTTTTCAACGAACTGGCTGATGTGTGCAACAGGATCCTCATTCTTCAGCCCATGAAACACATTTGATTTCACCAAATTAATTAACGCTGGATCGATCTTATATGTCGGTATGTTGATCGCCTGCTTCTTTATAGGCCCCTTTGAAGCTGATGAGGAAGAAGCTTTGATCTTCTCCCATATGGTCTGTGGCTCGGCCATCTCTTCTAGTTCAGATTCAGAATCTACCTCTTCTTGGTACTCTTACTCGGAATGCTCCTCGTCCTCAGGTCCCGAAAACGGAACCTCGGGTGCGCGTTCCGTGTAGTCAGTACTACGCGTCTGCACCATACACAGTAACTGAAATAAGAAAGTTCGAGTTCAGTACTAAGCTTAGATGAGTATGAACAATTAAAGTACAATGTAAAAATATTTGAAATTGAATGAAAAAAAAATTGTGGCCTAGAGTGGCCGCGCGTAGCACTTGAAGTGCCAACAATTCGCTGTATCCCCGGCAACGACGCCAAAAACTTGACGTGTATTTTACTATGCGCTAAAAACACAAGTATACACGTCAAGTAGTACATGCCTTGTGAGGCCCGAGTCAAACACAGGGATACTCGGAATTGTCGGAGACTCCTACTAACTATTTGCGATCAGCTAAGCCGAATAAAAAATTGGGGTTGTTGTCAAAATTAAAAGAAAATAAAAATAAAACAAAGCAAACAATCGATTAAAAGTTAATTTAATCAATTCAAAAAGGTATCTTTAGGATTGCGGTTTCACCGTGGGTTTTCATTGTATTAGATTTTATATAATGCCTCAATCTTCTCTCTCTATCCGGGTAGTGGCCTGAAAACAGAATTTTCCATTGTCGTGGTACAATTCACTACTTAAGTTTAGGTCGGTTCCACCGTCGTAGTAACCTATCCCCTAAACTAAGTGCATTATGAACGATCTCTCAGTATCCACCATTAATTTTACACCACCTTGTTCAAGGGATTTATCGATTAATGTAGGTTTCGTCTCTTTTCAACCGTTAATCCTTCTGTCGAAGTGATTAAGGGCATTAGATTATTATTATGGTGATCAAGCATAACAATATATGGAGAAAACGAAGCTATACCACAGATTTAAGAGAGAAAATATGAATTACTATTATAAAACTATCATAAAATGAATTCCCAGGCTACTCCCGGTCCTAAAGATGTAGGGGATTAGCCCCGCATGTTCATCTCACACAAGTACATGGTAGAAATAGGGGAAATCATATGAAAAACGTGAATAGAAAGGGAAAACCCCTGAACGGAGAAGAACCGATTGATCCTTTGTGTAGAACACGTGCTTTCCCACCTCTCGGTGGTGAAATCCGTCTTCGGCAGCGTCCGGATCGACTGGTATGGACTTCTGGCCTCCGTTCTCCTTTCTCTTGCTCCTAGACACTTGTGCAATGGCTAATCCAATGCCCCCTTTGTCTGGGCGGCCGTCCTTAGGTATAAGTCCCTAATTAGGTTGCTAATTAACTCCAGCTGTTCGATTGAGATCATTAGAAAGCAAACTCATATCCTACGGCGTCGATACCATCGACGCGAGTCGATGGTATCAACCCGCTACAGTAACGGCTGGCTGCAAACCCTTCCTTTGTCGTGCCCGACATCATCTCGATACCATCGACTCGGGTCGATGGTATCGACTCCCTTTTTGGCATCGGTTCTGTCATTTTGTGACGCTGTAGCCTCCATGTGTCGATGGTATCAACTTGGTGTCGATACTATCGACTGCTTCTTCTCCAGCACTCTGAAGACGTCTCGATACCATCGACATCAGCGTTGATGGTATCGACTCTTTGCTGCTCCTTTCGGCTGGCAACATGTGACCATGTCGATGGTATCGACTTCCGTCGATGGTATCGACGGAAGAAAATACTCGTTTTTTCTGCAATTCAAAGACATGATCAAATAAATCCACACAAATAATATTAATGTGATAATTAATGCTCAAAATGATAAAACTAAGGGGATTTGACATAAAATGATGGCAAAGACCAAAATGGATGAATTATGCGATATTAAACATATAAATGACTAATAAAAGCACAAAACACATATCAAACAGGTCTATAAATGCGACTCAAAATCATCGCATCATCTTCCTATGCATCATCTATTTGTGACCTTATGGGATACAAATTATGTTGGTAGTGACATCTACAATCATATATTCATATTATAATGTTATAGGCAATGATTGGTGAGAGGCCCAAATCACACGTCTAAAAAGGAGTAGATCTAGAGTAGTCAGACTCTTAAATTTGTAACTCGATACTCAGGACCCCACAACTATTATACAAGGTCTAATGTAGTAAATTGGGGTTGCTCCACAAGGACAAGAGTGGTAACTGCTAAGAACGTAAAATCTTGGCTTAGTTACACCAACCGAAGAGGGAGATTAATTTTGGTGTTCCATAGGGAACCATGAAACTCCAACCAATCAAACAAATTAAAACAAGTAAAATAAAGCAGGAAGTAAAAGAAGAGAACAAGTAAAAAAAGAGTGATATAACAAGTATGGATGGGAACTAGAATCTAATTTCACTAAAAGGTCTCTGACCAACATGCAATGCTCACACCCATTGTATACCCTTAGCAAGATTACATGAAATCATCATATATGGCTATTCCCTCCTCTCTCAAGCTTAGGATAGATGTATATTAAGAGGTTGTCTCTCTCTCAAGATGGCAAAGAAACAATCACAATATAACCATATGACCATTAGATTAAGCATTCCAAAACTCTCATGCATTCATGCAACTCCATAACACTTATATAAGATTACTCTTTCAAGGAACCAATAGTCAAACATGGTAGTTGATCATACGAGTGAAGAATTACGACCAAGAGTATGGACATAATTGTTTCCAAGAGAAAAGATTCAATTGATATACATATTTACATGTTGGAGAGCCTTAATGGCTACTCTCAACCCAAGCTATATGTTTAACCACTCATGATAGTGAGTAGCATTATAGATTTACAGATATAATGAGACATGGGAGAGAAAGATGAAATGAGGAAGGAGATGGAGGTAGATGAACATATCTAGAGAAGAAGAAGAGGGATACACCAACTATGACCACAAAAGACCAAGGCTAATGCATGTCTCCTTCTGATCTGGATTTGAAGCGGGTGTGGAGGATGACTACTCCTTCTCTTGAATAAGGAATCGATGGGGGCTTGGTGATGGTGTAGATGCATCCTCTCTTTTAGACTCTCATCTTCAAAGATCACTAACCAATGGCAAGGTGGGTATGCAAAGCAACAACACATCATCGTCTCTCCCACGTCGCAACCCCCTTAATGGATGAAGTGGTCGTCTATTTATAGGCATAGACCTTGAGGTAACTGACTTAAGCTCAGTGGATGCTGATCACATTTGGGCTCATTGGTCACTGAAGTTGTGAATTCATCGATTGTCAACATACATCAATCACTAATATTGATCATCTCTAGTGGTCACTTAGGTCGATAGTCACTGAGTGTGATTGATGCTAGTTACCGCTAAACTAGCATTTCCATCGGTCACCAGTGTGTGCTTGTCCGGTGGTTGCCAAGGTATTAAGGCTAGTGACCGCGGATGTGATGTAAGGTGGTCACCAAGGTATAGGAATGCCAGTGATCACTGAATATTGGGGGGTCCAATGACTGCTGAGGTAGCATCTAAGCAATCTCTTGCCTTAGGCCTGGGGACCACCTAAATGTTGTATTGTCAGCGATCACCTATATCCAAGTCCACTTCTGGTGGCATTCGATGCAAATCTAGGAAAATAGGATGAAATTAGGTAGTTATATCAAGACTTCCCAAAAGAACTAGATTTATCTAGATAAAACTTTGTCAAATGATAGTATGATGGTAAAACATGCACTCGAATATCCACAAAATTGGATGTTATGAATTGGTATCTAGCAATACTTCATTGCCACCACATTAATTTGAGAATTTGGAGAACAACTTCAAATAGTATTGTGACTAATGTTATAGTAACTGTATAGTCCTTACATTTCCAATAACCATATCGATTCCAAGGCATGGAAACATTTTCCTCGTAATGTTCAATCTTTGTTCTTTAAATCTAGAGTAGACTATTTGAGATACATATGAACTCAACTTCACATGTTGACTCACATGAGAATGGTGATGTACTTATTGGTTTCATTGATCAATTGGCTAAAATATTAGTCCAATACGAGGGACAAATTCCATCTCATCACTCATGACAATCCACATGTGTAACAAGGCATCCAACCACTACCTATATAGAAGTCAAGGTCACATCGAGTAGTGTTAAAGTACACCAAATAACATGTGATCATTATAGTGAATTCAGATCTAAGGATGACAATCACTACCATCACATTAAAATATGATTCTGACTACCATTTATGTCTCCATGTATCATACTCAAGGTGGGTCTGTCCAATACACTTGTTCACAACAAGTACATATGTTTTTGACTTGATATCCAATATCATGACTAACCAGACGTAGTCATCAGTCAACACACTTTTTTTTCTTCTCACCCAAGTGTGTTGCTTTTTTTATTTATGAAAGGAGAGTTTAAAGATGGGCCAATGACACATCCAACATAACTACCAGTTCATGTACAGAAAGAAGGAAAGCATACTAAATACCTATACAAACAATTATAGTCAACAAGAATGAAACTCCAACCACTGTCCACTCTAGGTTTCCAATCTTCAAAAATAACAAAATCCCTATACTTCCAGATGTGATAGACTATAATATGACTGATTCTTTTGGCTTTGGAACTTCTCCATCCCAAAACATCACTTAGATTAGAAGGCATACATGGGAAGATATTAATAGAAAAAACACACATCGATAACTCCTTGGTGAACCTGCAATCAAATAGAAAATGATTGCAATCCTCTCCCTCAGACTTGCACAAATGATAGTATGAGGTAATGTAAAAACCCCTACTTCTTAACAAATCCATAGTAGGCAAACAACAAAGTACTACATTCCATGCATGAATTTTGAATCTCATGAGACTATCACCTTTCCAAACCCAATCATACCAACTGACAATTCCTGAGGTTGATCTTTAGAATTGGTAGGTTTTACTCAGTTTAATTTTAGCTTCTCCTTTTAGAAGAACACGATCATAACCAGAACTAGGAATATAGTTAACTTCAAGGAAGATAACCTTCTAGAATCAGAAATATGCCACCTTCCATTTTTTATGATAACAGATATGCGGGCCATACTACCTTTACCCAATAGCAGAACATATTAGGATCAATGAATTGATTGAGGAACTGATGATTCTTGAGCCACAAATCTTTCCATAAGAAAATATTATTACCCCTGCTTAGCTAAAAATTGTCAGTAGACACAATTTTCTCTCTGCTCTTCAATAGATTGTTCCAACACTAGGAATAATTAATAGAAGTGTTGTAGGTCAAAATCAACTCAGCTTTTAAGTATCTCCCACTAATCCATCTATTCTAGATGGATTCCTTATTTTAAAAAATGAACCACAGATTAACAACCAAACCTGCATTTCATAAATCCTTGGACTTCCTAATACTCAATCATCCTTCCCTCTTAGGCTTATAAACTTTAGGCCAAGCACAAAGATGAACATGGTGACTCTCCTTCGTGTCTCCCCAAATGAAGGATCTATGAATTTTATCAAGTTCATCACATATACTCATGGGGAGAGGGAAAATATTAGCATAGAATTGCACAATAGCAGACAACGCACATCTAGTAAGTTCAATTCTTCCTGATAAAGAAAGTGATTTCATTTTCCAAGCTTCCAACCTACACTTCATCTTATCAAATAGAGGATAGAACATATTTTTAGTAAGTCTTCCATAAAAAATAGGAACCCCTAGATATGTAATAGGAAGACTACCTATATTAATACCAAGAGATTCTTGAGTATCAAACGTATCAGCTTGTTTACAAGTGAAAATTGTACTCTTTCCCTTATTAAGCTTGAGACCTGAGATCTTCCCAAACTCATTTAGAATATCATTCATACAATTAGCATTTCTTTTATCATCCTCTACAAATATCATGAAATCATCAACAAAGACAATATGGGACACTTGTCTTGAAGCCACACCCATAGGCTTGAAATTTTTCTTCTTAACAACATAATTCATCATACTTGAGAATCCTTGCATGCAAATAACAAAAAGAAGAGGGGCCAAAGGGTCTCCCTGCCTAGGCCTCTCGAAGGTTTAAAAGATTCAGAAGGCTCACCATTTATAGGATTTGATAGCTAATCAAATCAAGATTACAATGAATCCAATTACACCATAAGTAAGGAAAAACCATTTTCTTCAAGACACAAAATAGATAACTCCATCTCGAAGAGTCATATGCCTTACTAATATCTTTTTTAACAAACATCTTCCTTCCACTAGAAGGCTTATTAAAAATTTCTAAGAAGTTCATTGGACAAAAGGATAACATCTTTAATGTTCCTTCCTTTAGTAAAAGCACACTGACTTGAATCAATAATCTCAGGCATGATACGGCTAAGCCCGTTGACCATGATTTTAGAAATGATTTTCTGTACAAAATTACACAGGGCAGTAGTGTGTAACCCTTCAGACTATTAGCATTTTGCATTTAGGAATCAAGGTAATAAAGGTTCTATTTACTTCCTTCAAAATTTTATCTTTCTCAAAGAAATCCAGACAACTTTAGAGATGATATCACCAAAAATATGCCAAGAACTCTTGAAAAAGTAGGCATTAAACCCATCAAGGCTAGGTGCCTTATCACTATCCACCTCTTGAATTACTTTATCAATCTCAACTCTACTGACTTTAGTTTCTAGCAAATCAATATGACTTATAGTTAAATAGGGAAGGATCCATTCATATTTCCAAACAATTGAGGAAAATTCCTTTTCCAAAAAAAGATCATAATAAATTTGGAGAATATGATTCTTTATAATAGAAAAGTCAGAAACTTGAACACCATTAATATTTAGCATATTGAAAGCATTCCTTTGCCTATGAGTTTTGGGAGAATTATAGAAAAATTTTGTATGAGTACATTAATTTTTCAACCACTGCACTCTTTATTTCTTCCTCATAAATCTTTATTCATCCTATAGAGCTTTGATAGCCTCCACTCCTTTTCTTTAGAAATATCTCTAAGAATAGGATCCTTTAAGTTGTTGTCAGCCTCAACTTTAGCATGAAATGCTTCATCTTCCAAGATTCCGGCATTATCAATAATATTTCCAACTTTATTCTTATTCCACACAATTATGTCTTGTTTAACTTCTTTAAGCTTTTTAACAACTTTGAACATTGGGCAACCTCTAATATCAATTGACCATGCCTTCTTCAAAACATTAGCATAATCTATTCTATCAACCCACAGATTGATAAATCTAAAATGAATGTTCTTCTTTCTACATTTAGGATCCAAATTGATTCTTAAGATTTTATGGTCACTAAAAATAGTGGAGTACACTTCCCCAATATAATCTGACCAACTATCCAGGAACTCATTATTGAACAAAATTCTATCGATTCTGGATGAAGTAAATTTGGAACCTTCCTGTCTATTATCCCACGTGAAGAAATGACCTTTGAGGTCAACTTCAAACATAGATTCTTTGGACATAAAATGATTAAATTCATACATAGAAAAGTAAGATGGATTAGATATTCCCACTCTCTCAGAAACCATTCTAACAATATTGAAATCACCACCTAGCATCCAAGCTTCAGTAATATTAGTAGACAATCTTCTCACATCACGCCATAGATAGCTCCTTTTCTTATCTTCATTAGATCCATAGATGGCTGTAGCAAAGAAACAACATTCCTCATTTTGTATTTTCATATGAGAAATTGATCAGATTCTTCAATGACAGAAATATGAACTTTAGATGTATCCCAGATAACAATAATTCTGCCAAGCGAATGAGAATTATGATTAGAAATCTACATATGATTTGGTTGAATCCTACTCATGGTCTTAACCATCTTTTTCCTCCTAATCTTAGATTTAGATATAAAATAACAAGAGAATACACTCTACATAACTCCTCCCTAACCCTACTTTGATGAGAGACTCCATTGAGTCCTCTCATATACCAGTAGATGATCGAGAGTTTGTTATTCATATGAGATATGTTGGCTAGAATCCTACTAGCCTTAGTAAAAACCATTTCAACCTCCTAAAACTCCAATTCTTTGATCCTGTTAAGAGAAAATAAGCTTTGTTCCTTAGATAAAATTCTCTTTGAGTTATTCATTCTAGATGCACCACTTGGGGGAAACTTGGATCTGGAAACTTTCTAAAATCCCTCTTTATCTAAAGAATTATGATTACTAAATGAACTGGGGGCCACTTGTAGAACACTAGATTCTACTAAAGAGACACTTTCAATCTTACTCCTCAAGGATTTGCTATCAGTCATACAAGCTTGTTCATCTTGGCCTTTAGAAGCAATCAGCTATTCACAACTATCAAAGATAGGATCCTCAATCACCATGGGCATGGATGTCGTATCACTTTACTCTAGTTCATTCAACTCCCTAACAATAGCATCAATGTCTACACATCTTTTACTCATAGAAAAAATCAGATACAATCTGAGGTTGATTATAGACCTCTGAAATATGAGAAGCAGGATTAGATACATTCTTAGGAATCTAGGTCTCCTTCCTCTTTGGTACCTCCCTGCAGATAATTTCCTTATGTTGTATTGTACCTTTAGGACACAAACTACTGTCATGACCAAACAAACCACATCAATAACAATTCCCTGGAATCCATTCATAGACGATATCAATTTCATGCTCAACCCCAGAATCGCTTATCATTGAAATAGATTTAGGAAACTCTAAATCATTAAGAAATCTGACATATTCAAGGCTAGTATGTTTCTTTGTAGCAATATCAGAATCAATAAGAAACCCTAGGAAACTTCCAGTTCTTGAAAACTTTGATTTCCCCAAAAACTCAAGCAGACGGTTCGACAAGCAAATCTAGATTGAAACAAAGTCTAAAGCTCCCTTCTTCAATTTATCACCAATTTTCCATGTTTAAGGATGAACGACTTACCTTTAACCAGCCATGGACCATCTTCATGAGCATGGATTATATCATCCTTATTGGAGAATTTGATGATGAAGAATCCATGACTTCTAGCGTTGATCTCAATTTCCACCTTAACTTTCCACAACCATCCCAGGTGCCCTGCCATGGTCAAAGATGTACCTTGTGATCCACAACATAACCTGAGAGAGTATTCTCCCATTCCTCTACTATATTATCCACTTCCTCCTGAGGCTACAATATCTTTCCATCGACAAGCTTGAGGTCAATCTTCTTCAATCTCTTATCATCCACACTCTTTGGTTTGAACATATTCCACCAGAGAATATTCTCTTTACCTTGATTCAGCGCCGCTGAGGTTGAATTTTCTTCACCACCACCTAGAAAGGGCCAATCCCCTTCTGTCACCCCTTTCTCCCTGCTCCTACCCCATCGAGTTCAAACTGGGCAGAGCCTTCTCAAAAAGTAACCTGAATAGCCATCAGTCAACACAAATACTAGTGCTATTGTATTATTTTTGTCCTGATTTCCACAATAATATCTGAATAGGGACCTATATAAGAATGGATACTCTTAGAATACACATGATCTCAAGTTTATCTCCTCAACTTGAAATCGCATCTCATTGAATCATTCATTCTTAGGAAATTATTGTATTTATTCATTATCTCATACTGGAGATGTTATAAAATGGATTTTCCCTTGTATTTACATAATTGAAATGCAAATATTTGATTAGTAAGGATATGTTACAAACTTGGTGTCTCTTATTTTAAAATAAGTATTTAATTTGCAAATTTTCCATTGGAATGATTTTCATGGTTTTTACTATTCTCAATAATGCAATAATAAGATATGGAGAAAGTGAAGAGAGACAATCCAATAATAAGTGAATTACTAAAAGATAATGGATAATTAATGTCTCACTTGTGGAATTTTCTAGAAAAGTGATGTTGAAGGAAACTAATGGTTTTGTTACAATTACATATTGTCTTTAATGAGAAAAATTATTAAAATAAGAAATATAGCCAAGTTGGGAAGAGAAAATAATGAATTTGATGCCTTAAATAAATGAAACAAAAGGAAGACTTGGAGACAAAGAAAAACAGATTTAACTTTGTATTTTGGTCTACAATCTCACCCACACCTATATAAAAGTGAGACTTTCCTTTAAAATTTGGGATTAAAAAGATAAAAGGAGGGAGAGAAATGAATTAAATAGTTTTCCCTAAAATGTTTGATTTAGAAGGAACATCAATTAAATGTTGCATATTATCAGAATAAGCATATCTTTTTTGCACGACATGACAACCATTGGGTCAAGATCAAATGATGACTGAGTCATTGTCTATCTCGCACGACAAAGGAAAACCAAAACATAACTCAAAATATCTCTTAGCTCCTCTCTCCCTCATCAATGCACGAGCAAATCTAGATACCACTCCAATGGATTTGTGAGAGTAATGCACATGCTCCTACCCTCAGTTTTACCTACTTTGGTGGGATATTATGATTTTTCCTAATTCGTGAACTCCATAGGAACCCTACCTCCATAGTGAGGCTATATTAGGGTCTGCAATCCCAATGCAAGACCACCTACGCAACTGCAAGACACTAATTGATCCTAAACATCCTCCTCTAAAATCAATTTTCCCTCTAAGCCCTACTTTTCCCCTTGTCCTCCTCCATGAACCATCCCAGAGATCCTTCTTTCCACCCTCTCTACTCTTACCATATTCGAGGTATTGAGACCCTTGATGAGTTCTTTAGGTTAGGGAGAAGCTATTGGGACTCCTGCCTGACATCTAAGGTAGCGGAGGCTTGAAGTCAACCACTTGGTAGATCACCTTCTCATAGAGAGAGATGAGCTAAGGTAGAAGATAACCTTAGGAGAATTTACCCCTCTACCATGACACACCTTCTCTTAGGTTAGGGTTAGTACTATCTTTTCTCCTCTCTTTTTCGCACACCCTTGCCTTAGCCATGCGAGCATGGGCCCTGACCTAGAGCGAGCCAATTGGCTCATTCATGACCCCGCACCGCATAGGCATTATCTAGTCAGTCGCTAAGGGGGCGACCTATGATTGGATAGAAAATGAATTAACTTCTAAAATCATATAAAATTATAGGATTATCCAAATATGGCAAGTAATATATGATGTTTGATAATAAAATACAAGGAATTTAATAAAATTAATTATAAGACCTAACTCTGCCTCAAATTCCAAAAGTGCCTAAAGTTACTAACTATAATGTATTAGAAGCATGAAAACCCTAATTTCTTAGTTTTAATGAATATAACTTGCTTAAATGACTTTGATGGATAAAGTTTGGTCTTTTTAGATAAAAAGGACACCTTGGACTTAATTTGATATTAAGAATGCATATAATTAGGGTCTGTAAGTTAAAAAGGCATTAAATGTGTAATTAGGGTTTGGGAAGCCAAAACCCCAATGAAACCCTAATTTGACTCCAAAACCCTAACTTGGAACCCAAGTCATCCTTAATGTTAAATTATGAACAAAATAGTAATACTTGGGTGTTATGCATCAATTTCAGGGTGATTGTTAGCGCGATTTCAACTACATTTGTTTTCTTGGACTTTAAGTCAATTTTTCGGAAGGTATGTGGTTACGCCTATGATTACTCACCTTAAACGACTGTCGTGGTTTTCCATAGTTTCATGAATTGATTGCAAATAAACTGTTGTTTGTTTATTTATTTCCTACAATCTATAAGGCCCCTATGAGTATCACATGATATATGAATAACTTGCTTGAACCCCTCATACCAACTCTGGAAGTTTGAAAATAGAAATAATGAGAGAGAGAGAGAGTTATATTGAGATGACTACAACCAAGCCCCAGATTGGGAAGGTCATAGAAGGTCAAGCCCCAAATTGGGAAGACCAATATGTTACCAAGCCCCAGATTGGGAAGGTGGCCTACGTTCACTATAGGGACAAAACCCAAGGAGAGGGCATCCTAGAGGTTGAGTCAATAAGGGTTGAGAAGTTATGATGAAAATGTAAATTTCATTTCTATAACGATAAATGCTTCTATGGTTGAATATGTTGTTACACCTAACTGCGAATATTCCCCCCCCCACATACCAATATATCTTGATATATTGACCGTGTTTTATTTCATGACATTTTAGGTTAAACTACTATTGCTTAGCAAAATGGACTTCCAGAGAAGAAGGCACCAAAAGGAAAGATTCTTGAAACTACCCTGGAAGATTTAGATAGATAGTTTTATTTCATGTTGCGAACAATAGATTTCCCTTTTCATATAACTCCTTAGTGGATATTTATCTTTCATATTGTTACCAAAATATTTTCCATTTAGTTAAATTTATAATTTTTTTAGTTAATTTCTAAACCTCAATCTTGTAAGTATGATAATGTCCCTTGCCCTCTTGGTCTGCCTAAATAAGGGATAATAGGGGGGAGGGAACCGTTACATTTGGTATCAGAGACTGATTTACCATTAAACCCTTAATAATTACTAAATTTAAGTTCTGTAGAGCCCAAAGGGAATTATTAGGGTATTTTATAAGGATGAAGGTGCCTAGAAGGGACCACTACCAGAGGCTAGTAAAACTATCCTCCACACTATTAATTGATTTATGAGGACTCTCGAGCCCATGCATCCTGCCTGACCAAAGTCGGAAGATTTTTCTCAAAATAAAATACCTCTAGGATTTCTTCTCCTTTAAATTCATCCCTTCTCTATGCCAACTTGACTCACAAAAAATTAGGGACCTAATAAATACTTCCTCTATCCTTTTGAGTTTAGGGTTATGAATAATTGGGGTTATGGATATTTAGGGCTTAAGGCATCCTCTACTAAATAATAAAATGCAAGTAATTAAGATGTCATGGACATAATTTTATGATGCTTTAAATCCCCTAAATATGAATCTTAGATTAATAATATATTTATGTGAAACAACATGGCCTGCACCAAGACCACTACCATCCTTGATGAGACACTACTGGACCACCCAGAGGGAAGGCCCTCCCACAGAAAGAAGAGGTCCCCAGAGAAAAAGAGGAGAGCTATAGAGGAGGAGTGCTCCAAGAAGAAGAAGAGGCCAGAGGAGGCCTCCACTATGGGAGGTTCTGATCTCAATCCCATCCCCTTTGACATCCCTAACTTGAATGATGACCCCAAAGGTGAACCCATGTCAGAGGATGAGACCCAACCCAATGAAGACCTAGCCATGCTGCTAGCTCAAGACCGATAGTCAGTCAAGTGGTAGTTCACACCCCCGATGCACTCTGTCTAGAGCAGCATAAGAAGCTCACCAAGTCCATTAGTTCCCCAACCCTTAAGGATGTCGCCAGAGATGAGAATGGTGAATCTCTGCCCATCCTCCCTCATTTAGAGCCACTATCCTTAACTTCATCAAGTCGAACTTAGAAAAGTTCTGGGGCAAGGATAAGAGAAAAGTTGTCGATAAAGTGGATACCTAGCTCCTAGATGTGGAGAGTGGCTTCCGCACACTAGAGGTGCAAGCCAATAAGAAAGTTCTCTCCACTTCTCACCTTCTAGAAGGAGTTGCAAAGCTATGGTGGGAAAACTACATCACAGGAAAGATTTGAATGAAGGACCTATAGAATGACTAGACATATGCACCATCTTCACTACAACGTTCATTCCTAACTCTACTAAGAAGGAGAAGGAAAAATAGTTCATGCTCCTCGACCAGGGTAACATGATCATGGGGGACTATGCTTGGAAGTTTTGTCTCCTGGAATGATTCTCCTACATGCTAACTTAAGATAGGTGAGTGGATCATTTCATTGAACACTTGCACCCCCTATTGAAGCTCCATCTGATGGCATGCAAACCCCCAAACTTCACTGAGACCCTCAACTTCTCCCTAAACATGGAAAGGATAGTCATGCCTACATAGAACCTGACCAAGGGGTATATCAGTTTCGTTGAAGGCATTTCCAAGTTGAAAAATGATAGCATGAAGGCCGAGGGTCATCACCATGGCAAGGGTAGAAATGGAAGAAAGGGAAAACCTCGTAATGAGAATCGTCAACATGGGGCACCCCAAGGTGCCACAACTACAGGAGGATACAACCTAACAAGTGCCATTTTGAGAAGAAAGTGTGCTTTCATTATTAGCAAGAGGGACACTTTAAAGAAAATTGTCCTCTCCCTAAACCTCGAGGTCCCAACATAGTGGTGGCCCAACCCATGGCTACAACACCTCAGGAGGCAGCCCCACCTGTGGGAGAGTAGCGATGAGCCTGGCTCTTCTCCATTAATAATGAAGAAGCTCAGGCTAATGCCAACCAGATCCTAGAAGGTAACCAAACCTAAAACTCCATTTTCTATCTTTTACTATGAAGTGCACAATATGATTATCATAAATACAATGTAGGGTTTCTTGATATAATGGGCCATAATGTTAACTCTTTATTTGACTATAGTTCTAATAATACTTTCATCTTGAGAAATCTCGCAACTATACATTGTTTGGACTTCAAGGAATTAGAATATGTTTTAGAAGTCACTACCACTATTGGTCATATATTCTCATCCCTCCTTAAAACATTGGTCATACTTGTTATTATATGAACAATGAACTCCCTAAAAACTTTATCTTGCTTGATGTGAATGATTTCAATGACATTATAGGAATGGATTGGCTTTATAAGTATAATGCAAAAATAGACTGTAAGGAAAAGAAAATAAGAATAGAGAGATAAGGTCATGAACCCTTTACCATTAGAGGTAGGAAGGATGCCACTACCAACCTGTATGTGTTAGCCGTAAAAGTGGAACAGATAGTAGCTAAAGGATGTCTAGTATTCCTAGATGTAGTTATTGAGCTAGAGATGAAGGTACAACCCTTATAGGAAATAGAGGTAGTCAGGGACTATGCTGATGTGTTCCTAGATGATTTTCTAAGCATACCTCCAGAGAGAGAAGTGGACTTCTCAATAGAGCTAGCTCCCAGGACAAAACCAATTTCTAGGGCAACTTACTAGATGGCTCCTACTGAGTTGCTTGAGTTGAAGAAGCAAATGCAAGAATTGCTAGACAAGGGCTTCATCCAACCCAACACATCATTGTTGGGAGTACATGTCCTCTTTGTTAAGAAGAAGGGTATATTGCTTCGCATGTGCATAGACTATAGAATGATAAATTAGGAAACCATAAAGAATATATGTTACCCTTCATAGATGACCTTTTTGTCCAACTCAAAATCACTTGACATTTCTCAAAGATAGATCTATGGTCTGAATACCACAAGTTGCGAGTTAAGAGTGAGGATATCCCAACATCCTCATTATGAACCCCCTATGACCACTACGAGTTTTTGATTATGCCTTTTGGGTTGTCCAATGCCCCAAGTGTGTTCATGAACCTCATGAATAGTGTGTTCCAACCTTTCCTTGATACCTTTGTCATGGTGTTCATAGATGACATCGTGGTTTACTTAGATGACCTAGAACAACACCATGAGCACCTATATAGGGTCCTTGATATCTTGAGAAATCACAAGTTCTATGGGAAATTCTCAAAGTGTGAGTTTTGAATAGACCGAGTTATGTTCCTTGTGTACATTATATTTAGAGGAACCTTTTCGGTGGAACCTACCAAAGTAATGATCATTTGAGAATGGTCGGCCCTGAAGAAAGCACCCGTAATTTGTAGATTCCTAGGATTGGTCAGGTATTATTGGCAATTCATCAAGGATTTCTCAAAGAATACTTTTCCCTTGATCAATCTCACTTGGAAGGACAAGAAGTTCATCTGGTCCAAATTGTGCGAAGCATGATTTCAAGAGTTGAAGGAAAATCTTACCTCCACCCCGTCTTGACCAAACCCTCAAGTAATGATGGTTTCCTAATCTTCATCAACGTATCATGAATGGGCTTAGGATGCGTTCCAGAATAGAACAATCATGTGATCACTTTTGCTTCTAGACAACTCAAGCCCAACGAGTTGAATTACGCAACCTATGATCAGGAACTTGCGACAATTGTCTATGCCTTGAATAATTGGCAACATTATATATGATGACCATCGCCACACTAACGAGATTACTAAAAAAAATCCAGTAATTAACAATAATAACAATATTACCATCAAACATGGTAAATTAAAACCAATTTCATATCAAAATTTCCAATTGAACAACTCACAATTGAAGCTATAAAACATTTCCACTTGTATTCAATTCATATCAAAAGTATTACACACATTGTTCAGTGGCTATCTAGTCACCACCTATTACTTGTAATCATCCTCTCATGTACACAAAACATGTCTGTACCGCTATGGCATACAACCAAAAACTCAAAATGATGTACAATATTTATAAAACAACCCCAAGGACCTGAGTGTACAGGGACGACACGTAGGACTCTATTACTAGACACTAGCTGCACCTCCATTTTTCAAAATCTACAACTTCACTTGTTATTAGTCTCAGTCACACAAACTCTATCTCATCATGCACATCCACCTAAAAAGATGTAGAATCCACAGGGTGAGACCAAACATGCCAAAGAGAGATATAACTCTCCTTCAACATCTATTATAAGCACAGATAGCTAAAATAGAAAGTTATACTATTCACAGATAAGTAGATTCAACTCAATGATATAAGTAGGGCAATTATCACAGTTTAAGAAGTTAGGGAATCTACACTAAATAGTAGATCATCTCATACCTTAAGAAGTAATATGAAGACAATATACAATTGACATTAACTAAACAATATAAGAAACACAACAAGGGGGTCATGTAATGCTATTCGTAAGTGATCATAAGTAATAATACTACATGGATGTGTTAGATCTTTAATCATTATGCCCTGAGGATTTAAGGTGCACCACTCAAATCCAACTGACCACTGCTACGTCAGAATTAGTTTCATACAAGATCAAAGGAAGAGCTGAACTCCATGATCATCACCAGCACTACTCGGTCAACACAAATCTACAGAATAGTGATATATAGTCATACTGCAAAGTGAGCAACTTATAGATGCATCTATAGTCCTAAAAAGACAACAACTCATAGTCAAAGTTATGGTCCTATAAAATAACTAGCCTGTCTTGGTACATGTCTCAACGCTAGAGAACAGGCTCACACATGGTCGTTATCTAATAAACATCACATTACTATTACAACAATTTAAGGATGTAGGGAGTTACCTCCACTAATATCCCACATATTCAACAATATGCACTCTGAGTTTCCCATAGGAGTTACTCGTTTCACCATCCAGCTAAATACTGAGGTTAAAGATGGATCTGTGGTACATGCCAACTACATTATTAAGGTTTGACTTTATTAGTTATGCCAATTGGGTGAATTAAGGTTCCATCATACAAGTGGACATACAAAACCCTAATTCAATCTAGTAAGCATAACTATGAAACAACTTCAGAAGATATAAAATGTATAAGGTGTGAACTTGTCACATCATCTCAGAGCAACACTGTCTCACTGCCTTAAACAAGGCCATCAATCATCACCCCTTGTTAACGCTGCCATATCAGGCTGATTACTATTGTCACATCACTGGGGATAGTAATCCCTTATCACATTACTGAAGGATATAACCTCACACTAGGCATCAAGACTTCACTAGATCATAAGACCAATTACATTATTCTCGGAGCTCAGTGTTATCTCATCATGCCTCAACATGCATGTAATCATTATGTGTTTCCCATCACATATACACCATATCAATCACTAGCTATGATAACAGTCACATCATGCCTCATCAGGCATATAAGCATCACATGTTTCATATCACATATACACCACAACAATCACTAACTATGATACTCATTTCACATGCAAAATCAACATTATACAAAGAGAGAGAGAGAGTACTTATTGATATCGCATCATACTAAACATTTTAGGCAATGTAAGTAATGCATCATATATCCCTTTAATTTGGGATTAGGGGTTCATGGTTAACCATAGAGTGTTCCATGACATCATTTAATTACCAATATATGATTTCATCACCTCTCATAAGTTTGTAGTGTATTAGGATTAAGCACTATAATTTATAACTAAGTGTGCACATTCACATATTTACAATTCTAGTGCACTTCATCAAGACTTATGTCCATCATCTAATATCATTTAATCATCTTCATAGCATGGACTAACTATGATACTCAATTAACCAACAAGATAGAACCATACAAGTAGGAGAGAGAGTATAATTATATACTATTCTTCCATGCACATTTAACAAGTATAGCATACTATAGATTAGGGTTCGCTCACATAGCCATTTAGAGTTTACATCTATATTATTGCACCAAACCCTAATTGAATCACTCCCCACTCTCATGGAGCATGTTAGGGTTAAAGAACATGATTAGGGTTTAACGTCATTAGTTCGTAATGAGTTGGTTATGATCTCTATAATACTACGTATCATCATTATTTACATATATAAGTGTACCATCTCATTATGTCATGCATGTGTCATGGACATGCCTCATATAAATATATCAGCCATGCACCAGCATGGTATTGAAACCCACTATCAATAAGGTGCCTCATGCTTACGTGACACTTATATTACTATCTCTCACAAGGTCATTAACTATACCACATCACAATGGGATGTCAATCCCTAAATTTCATCTCTTGGAGGATTTCACCTCTTAAACTATTCTCAAGGCACTCAACAATTCACTAGGTTCACATCATAAAACATGTGTAATAATATCATAAGATATGTCAAAAATGATGCATGCTTATAATCACTACCCTATATTTTGCAAGGTTCACCATAGCATTCTCTTAGCTATGCACATTTATCTCACCTTCAAAGTTAGGGTTTCTTACATAGGAGAGAGAACACTCTATTATAGAGCAATAATCTCCTAGTAAGGAAACCACATACATCATATGGGAAATAAAATATGGTTAGGGTTTATATGTAATCAATTAGAGTTTCATATCACCATTCACTCTCTAAACCCTCACTCCATCATCTCCCATATTATTGTAGAGTTCTAGAGTCAAGCATCATGGTTAAGGATTAAGCATTCATGTCACATCATCTCATATAGATCATAACACTATGTATTGACCATATATACATACATGAGTATAAGTGTATCTACCCATCGATATACATGTGTTACGACCTAGACACACTCAATGTGTCATGACTGCAAAACAAGGTGTTTTGACCCTAGATCATGATGATGTATCGACCTCAATCATTCTAGATGTGTTAGTGTGATGCCCCATGCCACAAACCAAAAGATAACTCAATACTAAATGTGGAAACAAAACTAAACCATAAGATTACTGGAAAAGACTAGAATTTAAAACCATTTTCATTAAGCATCAAAGTAGCAAAAACCTTTACATATAAGTCCTCACAGGATGCAAGGTACTTCAATCAACATGTTCTTATCACGTATGCCATTGACCTATTATAAGAGAACATGTTCCAAACATATATACATGTCCACTATATCATTACATCAAAAAGGGGCACATAAGCCAAAACCATATATCGAAAACACGTTTGTAAGACACACCCAAACACCATCCCAAAGACCCTAGTGCACATGGACAACTCTAGGACTCTATACCAAAAAGACTAGCAACACTTCCTACCGTGTCAGCTACTGCTCCACCTCACTTGCATGATCTTTGCTTCCTCGTGCACATTCACCTAAAAGATGTGGAAACCCCATGTGGTGAGATCCAAATGTTAGAAGGAGATATAACTCTCCACCAACACTATTATTAGCACATATAAGGGGATTAAAGAACAAAAGTAAAGCTACAAATATGATAAGCAGGTTATCATTACTAATAGTATATACTATTGGAATAGGATTATGAAACATCTTATCATCGTAAAAGGAATATGAAGAACATGTATTTTTACTACCAGCCATATTGTACAAAAGCAAGAAAGGCCTCATCCAATATTTTTGTATTTGATCCTATGCAAGTATACTACACAACTGATTATGTGTTTTATTATGCCCCAAGGATTTGAGTCGTACCAGCCAAATCCAACCGACCACTACTAAGTCAAAATAAGTTCCATACAAGGTCTATGGAAGAGTTGGAATCCACGACCTCTCCAAACCTCATGGTCAGAACACTAGTACACAATAGATACATACCAATCAACTGCAACTTATGACATATAGTCAAATAGTAAAAGTCCTAGTCCACCTCGATACAGGTCATGACACTAGTGAAACTGAGCTATGAACCATAGCCACACTCATGCTAGGGTATCACCCATAGCCAATCCTATGAAACCTCATAAGCATTATGTCATTGAGCTATGCCCCTCAACTTCACTCATACCAGGGTATGGCCCGCAACCAATCCTATGAATGCATATACTCAACAATATATGACTCCAATCTTTCACTAGGGAAAGCCCATTTCACCATCCAACAATTGCTAACACTGAGATGGATCTATGGCACAAGACAAAACCACATATTAAGTTCCACTTGATTAGTTAAGTCAATTAAGTGTCTTTTAGCATCAATGAAGTTACAACGTATAAATTCATAACAAACTCTACAAAGATAAGGGCATAGCACACTCTCAGAAGATATAACATATGGGGTGTGAACTTGTCACACTATCACCACATGATGCTTGTATTATTATAATTCACCACATATCAGTACCAAAGTCACATGCTATGGGATATGAATCCCTCAACTCATCATTCTTGTATCAAAAGTGCCTCAACATGCCTCACAAGGGCATATTGAACCTATCTCATAATATAATCACCATAGCCTACGCTAGTAATGATTATCAAGCTCATGACACCTGCATGGTTAGAAGTTTATAAACAAGAGTGATTAACATATAACATCATAACCATTCCATGTTAGAGAAACAAGCAAAATCATTGTTCATTATTAGGGTTAGGGTTTCCTCTTATCCGATTAGAGTTTACAAGACTAGGTTCAACCATCAACCCTAGAATCATAACCCTCCATCATCTTTGAGTGTATAAGGATTAGGAAACATCATTAGAATTGATTAGATAACATTCTAAACAACATTATATATGACTTATGTATCATTCATATATGAATATCATTAAGTGTTCACATGTGCTTCTCATCCACCTACCATTACTCTATTTTGACCACATAACCACATAGGTCACGACCACCCATCATGGTCCATGTCATGACCATGACACTCATATGTCTCGACCATCCACCATCATGTCGCGACCACCACCCTCTAGGTCATGCTGCGCCAGTGACACTTAGGGTTAGGGTTCCACAAAACATCTCGACCAAAGGTGTCTCAACCAAACTTGTCTCGATCCCCACACATTTGGTGACCCAAGACCATCATGGTCATGATCCTACACTCTAGGGTATGTCTCAACCCAAGCAAGGTAGGAACAAGATGCCAATACTAGGGGTAACTAGGCAATTTAGCACCAAAAGACTTGACCTAACATCACTAGATCAAACTCAACCTCCCAGGATCATCTCAACCAAAAGCTATCAAGGTCACGACCACCAAGAGGAAAGTGTCACGACCACCAAGGTGCACCATCTGGGTCTTAAAATAGAACTAAAACCAAAGGAAGAACCATGGTCACCATGAAGGAAAACCCAAGCAACCGATTACCAAACCCTAAAGCATAGGTCAAGAAACCACCCAGAAAGAACCTCTTCCAAAGAAGGGAAAAACCATGCTCAACGTATCCAAGACTGGACCTAAATCTATACAACTTGTAGGTATATGAAAACCATGCATGGGAGAAACATCAAGGGCACTACTTAGTGAAGAACCTCCACAACTCATCATCTACTAAATCAGGTGAACATAGATTAGGGTTTCAGATTTCTACCAAACCCAGCAAGGTATCTCCACCAAACAAGCTCTAGAGATTACCATTAAGTAAGAGAATGATGAGGAAGCAATATAGAGAGAGAAGGAAGTAATAAAAAAGCATAAAGAAGTGCAATTATAGTGTGGGTTTAGTGTATATAACCCACCTGAAGATGGTCAACACCAAGAGCTCCAAACTCCAAGATCAAGCGCTCCAAGCACACGATCCAAGGGTTGAATAAGCTTCACCAAAAGATCCATTCTCAGCCACAAGAACACCTCACGAAGGAGAAGACACCAAGGTCAAATCTAGACCAAGGAAAGAAGAAAAGAAGCTCTTGGCTGAAGTAAAAGATAAAGGGTAGAAAGATAGGAGCAATCCTCTTCACATTTGGGGTACCTTGTCAAAACATGGTCTATGCTCCTTGTGATGAGGAGTTTCTATCCCAAGATAACCACCATGGAATAACCATGGTCTAGGTCCAAGAAAAGAGAGGAAGATGAAGGTAGGAGTTCAAAAGAAACATCAACTTATAAGACAAACACTTACCAAGGATGGAAGATGAGCTCGAATCACTACCACCACCACATGCAAGAGGAGATTGGTCCCCCAAGCTCCAAGGACGATACTCCTTGTTCCACCAAGATCCAAGAACAAGAAAAGAAGGAGGAATAATATAGATGGATGAAAGGGTTTCAAGAAAGAATAGATAAGGGGTTATATAGATGGAAGATGAGAGAGAGAGAAAGGGGTGAGGTGTTAACACAATAAGGGACCCAAGGGACATTTTTCATCACAAAAGACCAACATCCACCCACATGCAACCACTTAAGAATGACATGCAAGTCATGGTGATACACAATAGGTAGTGTATCAACCACCATTTCAACCCACATGGTCACGGTCGCAACCCTTCTAGGGTTCACCTCCCATGGTCACGACACCACCACCTAACATCACCTCTAGATCGAGACAAGGCACCTCCACAACCCTAGCTCAAAACAAACTATACATGGACAACCATATCGACCCAAGACCACCTAGAATACCTAGGTAGAGACCCCAACACCTAGAGGATGTGTATCGACTGCAACACCCTCCACAACCAACCTTGGTGATGACCCAAGGTCGAGGCAACACAACAAACAGACATGGTCAGGGCACTCAACACTCACATCAACCCTAAGCACCACCTAGGGTGATACTCCTCAACCAAGACTCAAACAAGGCACCCTACTCTTTATATTTCCTCTATATGATGTCAACAAATATAGGGAACACTCTAGAGGTGGAAAATTGCACATCAACCCCCTACATTGGGTAAATTGCAATTTGCACCAAAACTAGCATAGAAAGCACAAACTTCATCCAAATAAACTCAAACATGATACATAATCTCTCCATAAGCCCTAATTACATCTCAAAAGATTAGATAAATGTTCTAAGAACATAATTAAGCCAAATTAAATAGGGTTACCCTAAAACTCAGGTCATCGGTCTTATAGTTAGCCTCATAAGACATGAGTGTCTCGACCTCCAACCAAAGTGTTTCGACATCCACACTTCAAGGTGTTTCAACCTTAGACATTCATGGTCTCAACCCAAAAAGGGATAGTGTTTTGATCTCAACCATCTATGGTGTATTGGCCATAACAAAATGCATGGTCTAAACCATCATCTTCACATGTGTTTCAACCCTATACATAAAGGTATCGACCGTAACACTTTCATATGGTCGCTACTTTCAAAACCCTGAAGTATTTCGACCCTTTAGCATACATAGTCATAAACACACATCAACTTAAGTGTTGTGACCTCATGCAACATAGTGTTGTAACCTACATGGCGTCTAGCCTACTACTAATAGGTCGTAAAACTTGGGCAGAAATAGGGAAGATCAACTGTCATCCAAGATCAAAAGAACCTATTCAAGGGTGTTCTTCAAACCCTATATCATGATTATACATGATCACCATTGGAGTTATGATTAGGGTAAGGAAAATGAGATTTCTAAACATCTAAGTAGGTTTAAAAATCCTTGTTATACGAGTATGAGCACATCAAATAGATATAACATGGTTTTATGAATCAAAGAATAAGGATCAACATCTATTTTTCAAATTGGGTACAAGGATTTTAGGGTGTACAAGAAGTATACATCATCTTCGAGATACAATATAGCTCAAACATAACTATCATCACATTATTCACTAAAAGAACATATTTTAAGATCTGGAACAACATCATATGGACTACATGTAATCAGGTTTAGATTGCACATAATAGAGGAGGAAGAAGTTATATAACCTGCCTACAATTGATGATCTAAGCCTCCTTGATCTTAAGCTCCAAAGAAGAAAATGAAGCCCCAATTAGATACAAACCTTTGACCACCAAATATCCTTCAAAAGGAAAGGAATAACATGGTTAAAGAGGAGTCTAGGGAAAAGAAAACCCAAACCATCACTTCAAACCAAGGTAGAAGATGAAGAAACCCTAGGTTAAAGCATGATTTTGGCCCAAGAGAAGGAGAAAAGTACAAAAGGTATCACCATGGACCATCCAAAGCCCTCATGGTCAAGATGGTGGAAGAAGAATATGAAGAAGAAAGGGGAAACTAGATCCAAGCTTCGAATCACTTATTAAGAGAAGAGATTCTCTAAGAAACCATCACCAAGAAGACGATCTAGCAGCAAATCCACCACACGCAAGATGGATTGGCCGCCCTAGCTTCAAGATCTACTCCTTATTTCTTAAAGCTCCAAGGTTGGTTCACGTTCAAGGGAGGAAGAATAGGAAGTCAAAAAGTCTCTCAAACATGAAGAGAAAGGGATATATACCCCAAGGGAGAGAGAGAAAGTGGTTGGTGATGTATCACCATTCTAGATCGCCCAAGGACACATGTCCTTCGACCCCATGGTCTTATCCTATTCCACATGCAAAAATACAAAAAATTCATATTTATCCAGAAAGTGTAGTGACCTCCATGGTCACTACCATCATCTAGGTCACAAACCTTCAAGCACATCTTGTTTTGACCTAAGACCCTAATAATCATATATGCATATGTGTATAGTCGATACATTAAGGGGAAAGAGGTGTTTCGACCTCTAGGTTGTTTAGGTAGAAACCACATGACCTTAGATCATGTGTTGTGGTCGCTACCCTCACCCAAGAGTGGGGTAGTGGTCGCAAAACCCAACCCTAGTTTGTCACCACTTCCATGTAGCAAACCCTAGAAACCTTAGAGCACCATGAAGTGTTCCATCACAAATCATCAATCAAACAACATGCCCTATGTCACCATCATCTCTCTAATGGTGGCAAGGTACAAGGAGCACTCTCTTCATGTGAAATTTTGTATTTTAACCCTTAATTATGGATAATTTGCAAACTAGTACAAAATAATTACTTATATAGTAAAGATGTTTAAAACCTCAATCAGATTGATCCAAATTGATACCATAGACATATCACATGATATTAAAGAATTTAACATGATTAAATTAAGGTTTAAGCATCTCATTATGAAAAGAAATCATATTTAATCATAAATCTAGGTCAAGAGTCTTACATTATTTGTATGGGGCTACCTTTAACATCCTCACCAACTATAAGAGCGGAAAGTACCTATTGACTCAGAAGGACCTAAACTTGCGACATAGACATTGGATGGAATATCTAAAGGATTTTGATTTCACCATAGACTACCATCCTTGTAAGGTCTATGTGGTTGCCAATGTGCTCAGTAGAAAAAAATCTTAGTTGTGTGGATGGTTTGATTAACTAGTGGAAGCGATTGGAAGATTTTGCTTGATGGGATCCATAGCCTTTGACAGATAGGATTTGTCTTGAAAATATCCAGATCAATCCTAACATATTGACCAAGCTTGTAGCAGCCCAGTTGGCCATTCTAGAGTTTGAAAAAGATGAAGAGTTTGATGGAAAAGCCTCAAAAACACCTCTCGATGGGTGTGGATGGTAGAATCTGATATAACAATCATAGTTGGGTTGCCGAAGATTCCCCTTGATGACTCATATTTTGCAAGAGGTTCATACATAAAATTATACAGTACACCCTGACACCACTAAGATGTTTAAGGATCTACAACGATACTTTTAGTGGTCAGTGATAACACCCATTTTATGGCTATTTATGGCTCATATTCCATTGTCAAACTTGCCTTATAAACTATTTTCCTTTCTGTTTTATCATGTTATTGCATAAGAATAAACCACACTATGCTCCTAACTCTTTTCCCATCTTTTACATAGTTTCCCTCGCTTTTCCACTCAAAATCAGCAAAAAGGCCCATCCCGGCCCACTTACAAAGAATCAACCCCTTCACTGGCCGCACGACATGCCCACTTACCTATCGCGGTCACTACCCGATGTGGCAACAACTCAACATGGGAGTGTCACGTGAGGAGGCATCTGACGAGCGGAACGCCACCTACTCAACAGAGAGCTTCTACCCGTCACGACTAATCAGTCTGATATGGGCATGTCGCGCACTTCAAACCACTCACTGGAAGCAGCCGCCTGATACCTTCACAACCCGGCACACGATGGACAAGCCATGCTGAGCAATACACAGGTGTTGACCATCCCTGAAGCCATGTGAACAAAGACGATTGAGGACACGTGGCTCCACGAGAACCGCAACCTCTTCCAAACTGCGACCTATAAATAGCAGCTACATGACTCTAATGGGACGGGGGCTCGGAACCTCATGAAAGCTAACTTTGGAAAGCATCTGGAGCTAGTGTGTCGACTTCCAAGGCATCCTAGGCGATACTAAGTGAGCACACTCCCAACCCGAGAGGGGCGGGAGTGGTTCACTTAGAACCCGTCCCGGTAGTTGCAGCAACCTGATATGACCAAGAAGGCCACCCGATGTGCCGAGTTCCTAGATGGGCTCCTACCAGAGACGGATCACCCCCTACACCCAATATAAGGAACCCGAGAACCTAATTCATCTCTAACCCGACACGATATCAAACCCGATACGGACCACCCATCATAGTGTGTCTCCCGAGAGGGTGGCACCCCGACACGACCGTATCGGGTAGGGAGACTTGACCGATATGCATTCCTGTCACGACATGTCACCCGATAGGGCTAGCCACCTGACATAGGCATATTGGGCAGAGCTCTCTCCCGGTATCGGGTTAGCAATACCTTAGGGGTCTGCTACTATATATTGACCTCCTATATCAAGGGGTCGATACCTATCTTCCCTTTTTACAACAATTTACTTTCATTTATTACACATTGTAACTAAACCCTTTACATATCTATGCTTATGGAATCAGTGGAGTTTAATATCTGTTGTTCTGTGTATGGTTCCTTTTTGTTGGATGATTTCTTTATAGTATCTAAACTCTAGCCTGTATGCTTGAATCATGTTTTGACTAGCTATCGAATCGTGTTTCCTGTTTCAACTCCTTCATGAGAGGGATGTTGTAACTCTAGAATTCAGTCCGATCTAAGAGTACGAGAGTGCCCAGGATCAGGGCCGCCCTAGTTTTATTTCCACTCCAACTCATGTCCATTACTCTTGAGAGAGGGTATTGGCACGTAGTTGGAGGTACCCTCTTTGAGAGAAGAGAATACATGAAGTTTTCCGCTACCGCTTGTTATGCCTAAGTCTTCTTCCTTCGTGCTTTACCTTAACGATAGTTTTATCTCCCCGGATTCTATTTTACAAAACCTTTATAAAAACCTCTTAACCCAAAACTTAAATCTTTCTTGTAACTCCTTTTGGAGATAGGATTTTTTGTTTGATTCTTTGTGATTCTTTTATGTGACATGCAACCTTTCCTTGCACCCCTTTTTTTGAAGTGCTTAGACAAGTGAAACCCAAATTCTGAAGCACCATTCTTCCTATCCCTGTGTTCGACCCCGAACTACTTCGACCTTGTGCTAGTTGCAGGTGTCTTAAACATTTGAGTACTATGAATTATAAAAGTCTGATAACCTAGGAATGTCTCCATCTTTTGGACCCACGTTTAAGGCTCATCAACTTTTTGGCACCGTTGCTGGGGATAGGAAATGAAAACCATTCTATGAACTTGAGTTTTGTTTGCACTTTGCCAAACACTTGTACATTTGTATATAACACTGAAACTATTTACTATACATAGCATACACTACACTTACCTTAAACAACATGCTGATACTTCTTTCATCCTTCTTTCTTTTCAGGTGCTTTCCCCTCTCTTCCAAGCCACTCTTGCCTTAGAAAGACATGGCCAATCAACCTCCTGTGTCTCCCTCTGTTCGATCGTTCCACCAAGTTCGGGTGAATGAAGAGAGAAACCCAGTTGTGACACAACCTCTAAACGTCGCGAACTTCGAGCTGAAGCCTTCTTTTCTCCAGCTCCTGCAACACAATAGGTTCGATGGGAAATCCTCTGAGGAGAACCCGTACAACCATCTAACGACGTTCAAGAAGATGTTTAACACCTTTAAGATCATCAGAGTCTCGTTGACGCACATCTACATCTAGTGGTTCCCGTTCTCTTTGAGGGATAAGGCACTAGAATGGTACGCCAGCCTACAGGATGGGAGCATTCCCGACTGGGACCATCTTGCCGATGCTTTTATCTCTAAGTTATTCCCCATTGAGAGAACTATCAAATGCTAAAACAAGATCATGAGGTACTCTCAGAAGCCTTCAGAAAATCTTCACGAGACTTGGGAGAGATTTCTCAGTTATCAGTGTGAGTGCCCGCACCATGGTTTCTCTGAACCAAAGCAAATCACCACGTTCTACAATGGGGTGTGTCCTACTGAAAGGAAGTCTTTGAACACTACAACTTCCTGGGAATGAGTGCCCTAAGGGCCCGAGAGATCATTGAAAACATGGCCACAAACCAACAAGATGGTGAATATGACCGCGAGTCAATGAGCCATACCACTCCTGGAGAGTCCAAAGTAGTGGAAGCTCTCGCGGCAAAGCTTGACAAGATTGTGACTGATGTTCAGACCCTTAAAGAGCAAGGCTACAAGGGAAATGTTCGGCAAGAGGCCGTAAGAAGTTGTGTAACCTATGGAGAACCAGACCACACATCGGATTTCTGTCCTCACACTGCACCCGAAGAGGATCTTGACGAGAACAATACTGAGAATGTGAGTTTTGTTCAGTATCGAAGGCCCGATCACCCCGGTTTTTCTTATGGAAACACTAGTGCTGCAGAAAACTCTCACCAGTTGGTGGGTGGGAATCCTTCGGGAGGACAATCAAATCAGCAATGGCCAGCAACAAAGAACTTATCAAAAGAACCAGCAACATAGGCCATCTATTATGACAGAGCTTATGTCCTTTGCCAAGAAGCAAAACGACCTCAATGAGAAAATGCACAAGAGTTTTGTGGACATCACCTCTCTTTTGAAGTTAATGCAATAGCAGATGGGGGGTTTCTCTGCCCAGATAGGGGAGCTCTAGCAACACAATAAACTGATCGATCAGCAGTTGGCGAGTCTCGCCCAAACCATCAACCATCAGGTAGGGCATTTTCCCTCAAGTAACGAAGCCAATCCATGAGGCCACGAGACTGCGAAGATGGCCGTTTTGAGGTCGGGGACAGTTGTACCACCAGCTTTTGAGAAGACAACAACTTTAGTAACAACACCCACCGAGGTTGTTTAGAAATAAGTTTCATAGAAGTTAAGGAAGGAAGCTAAAGACGTCTCATCTGAAGAGCTCCCGGATAGGTATGCACCCCGCATACCCTTCCCTCATAAGTTGGTGAAAGCCCAGCTAAAGAAGAGGTACAAAACGTTTATGGCAGTGATTAAGAAGTTGCATGTGGACGTCCCGTTCTTGGATGCCATCGAAGAAATGCCGACCTATGCTAAGTTCCTAAAAGATCTGATAACTAGGAAGAAAACAGGAGAAGATATAGAGACTGTGAAGCTTGCCAAGATGTCCAGTTCTTTTGTTATGGCTAGTACGCCATCAAAAAATAAGGACCCAGGGGCCTTTGTGATCCCTTTCCAAGTTGGGGATAACGTCACCCGGAAAGGTCTAGCTGACCTAGGGGCCAGCATTAGTTTGATGCTTTTGTCCCTCACCAAAAGAGTTGGGCTCACCGATATGGTGAGCACCAACATGAGGATACAACTGGAGGATCATACCTTTACAAGGCCAGTTGGGGTTGTTGAAGATGTACCCATCCGCGTAGGGCGATTCTTTATCCCTTGTGATATCGTATTGATCGATAGAGTTGAAGATCCTAGCTGCCCCATCATTTTTGGGCGACCTTTCCTTACAACTGGCTGGGCTTTGATCGATGTCAAGGCAGGAATGATTACAATCTGTGTTGGAAGAGATCACATCGATTTCAACATCAGTGAATGTATGAAGGCCCCCTTGTTCTTTGAATCCTCCTACTTTGTCGAGAGCTATCAACAGTTGTGCAATGAGGCACATTAAGTGTGGTGAAGCGTTCGAACAAAACATCATTCACTAGACGGAAGCGATCATTAGCAGTAGATTACTGAAAATCACTAAAAATTAAAACCATTTACAAAGAGATCCATACACTGGAAAACTCTTTCAAAAAGAAACAAAGTAATTCAATTACATTCTGGTTCACAAGTACATATCTTGTACCATTCCTTATCGAGGATTACAAGCATCAACTGTCCTGTTTAAAACTATACACGGGCAACATAAAAACATTGAGGCATCAAGCCAAAATCTCAAATCGATTCATTAAACTAACTACTAACTCTGAGGACCTGAGAGTACAGAGATGACACATAGGACTCTATATATAAGACATGCCAACCAGTGTCTCCACCTGAGAATTCACTGATGTCCCTGCTGTTGCTGCTGATCTTCCCCTACTGTAGGGTTTCTACCTCTTCCTTTGTGTCTACCTAGAAAGTGTTGGTGACCAACAGAGTGAGACCCATGTCCCATCGAGAGATATAACTCTTCACCAAAACATTATTATTGTAGTTTAATAAGATAAAACTGAACAGAGGAATCATAAATGTTTATCAGTAGATAATTCATTGTCTAAACAGATTAGAGCAATATTTATTTTCAAAGCATTTCAGCTATGATGGATACAAAAACATATTATTTATTTAATAAGGAATATGATGAACATGTATAACATTTATCCATATAGGACATGCTAAGCAAGATAACATCAACCAATGATTCTCATATTTCAACCTTAAGCAAATACGCTACACGTCTGATTACATTTTACAATCATACTTAAGCCCTGAGAAGATGAGGTATACCGCTCATACTCCAACTGAACACAATTACGGAAAGCATCGGTACCACACAAGGTCAATGGAAGAGTCAAACTCCAAGACCTCATCCTTCTTGGTCAGTACAAGATTATTCGGCAGAGACATCACGTGTCAAACTGCAATTAGCTTGCCAGGGTATATTGACATCTTCGCTATAGAGTTATAGTCCACAACATATACTCTATTCAGGGTTATGGCCCGTAGACAATGCCTGGTATCATATCATGGAGTCATGGCCCATAGCCATACTCATACTAGGGTATGGTCCGTAACCAATCCCGTACATATGATATAGCCCAGATCCATTCCTATGGGGCATGAGGATATAATTGCCCAATTACCCCCACATATTCAAAAATATGTGCTCTGAGTTTAACTCGTTTCACCATTCAACAAATTCTGACTCTGATGGATCTGTGGTCAGGGCAATTACATTATACGATATCACTTGATTAATTAAGTGTATTACCATATTATTTTAGCATCAACAAGTTTCCAAACATCAGTTATTATATTAGTTGCTAGAAAGAATGTGTAATACTTCCATCAAGTACTATTCAAACCTTTAGTAAAGCATTGGGATCTCAATCCCTCATCTGATCAGGGGTATTCTCATCTTTTCACAAACTCATCATCATGATTATAGAAAATGGGTATTCAAACCCTCAGTTTATCAATGAACTCTTGTTACCACTTATCAGGTAACTAATACCTTCTGGTTGTCTGACCAAGATAAGCATGATACTTGCTACACAAGCATCTCACATGGCTCACATGGCCCATTTCATCTCTTGTTACCTCTCACTAGGCAACAAAACATGTTATGGCTCACAAGGCCCATTAACAATAATAAATGAAACATCATAGTTCATACTTGGCTATGCTCATCATCTCATGATACCTGCATGGTTAATACACTTGATAACAGTTATATCAATTACATTTTAGCACCATGCTATTCAAGGTAACACAACTTATACCCTTATTAGGGTTAGGGTTTCCCAATTCATATCATTCAAGATTACTCATCCCCTTACACAAATTAGGGCTAGGTTTTCAAATTAGGGTTTCATAATACATAACATCACCCTAGATTAGGATTTCATATCACATTACCCTATATCAGGGTTTCACATTACATCCTTACCTTGAATTAAGGTTTCTTATAACATTTCCCCTAAAATTAGGGTTTCACGTAGCTTTACCCAAAATTAGGGTTTTCATGAAGCATTCCCTTAAATTAGGGTTTTTCATCAAAATTACCCTGAATTAGGGTTTAGGGTTCATCAACATTCTCGATATGGGTTTCATGATCTCATCATCAGGGATCAACCCCTAATTCATACCCTACACCTATTAAAGGTGTCAATGTTGCACATTACATATTGATTATTCAAGTATGAATTTCCCTCTCTCTCTCATCCTCTCTAGGATGTCGATGAATCCATACTTCTTTTAGTTGGTTCAACCTTTCACTAAGATACCTACACCTATGATTATTATGGTGCATTAAATTCATCATATTCAGAGGAATCAAACGACAATCACTCCAAGTGTACTCATTCACCTAAGTGCTTTAGATGTACTTCCATTATAATCAATCTTGAGTTACTTTAATAGTACTCATTTAGTTCTGAGATCAATTGAACCTTCAACGGTTTTGACTAATAAACCTTCATACGATCTGGATCCACACCTCTAAATGGTGTGAGAACGTTTGGACCTTCAAACGGTCTGAGACCGTTTAGACCTCCAAATGGTCTTGATCAACCTTTCAAACGGTCTTGATCAACCTTTCAAACGGTCTTGACCAATTGTAGATCAAATCAATCCATTCGGTTTTGAAACTGAATCATCATCAATTGATTATGAAACCAAATCAACCCATTCGGTCTTGAAACCGAATCAATCTATTCGATCTTGAAACTAAATCTACCCATTCGGTCTTGAAACTGAATCCATCCATTCAGTCTTGAAACTGAATCCATCCATTCAGTCTTGAAACTGAATCCATCCATTCGATCTTTAGACCGAGTCCATCTATTTGGTCTTGAAACCGAATCATCAACCATTGATTTGAAACCGAAACAATCTATTGGGTCTAGGGTTTGCAATCAATGGACCCTCCAACATTGAACCTATTGGAATTAGATCAAGTTGAGACCATTGGATCATAAATTGATTATGAAACCGAATCAACCCATTCAGTCTTGAAACGGAATCTATCCATTCGATCTTGAGCTCAATTACCCATTCAGTTTTGAGGTAATTTACCCATTCAGTCTTGGGTTCAATTGTCCATTCAGTCTTATGTTTAATTACCCATTCGGTCTTGGGTGCAATTGTCCATTCGGTCTTGGGTTCAATTATCCATTCGGTCTTATGTTTAATTACCCATTCGGTCTTGGGTGCAAATGTCCATTCGGTTTTGAAACCGAATTAACTCAATCGGTTTTGAAACCGAATTAGTTCAATCAGTTTTGAAAATCGTTTTCCCATTCCTTTGTTGAGGTGTGTGCTTAAGATGACATCATCATCTTCAATCTTGAAACCTTCGAAATTCATTGTGATTCTTGTGGTGAATTTATCAACCAACCAAAAGGAAATCTGAAAGTAAAGGAGGAATCAACATATGATAAAGGAATGAAATCAATAACAATGTTTAAGGGTTCAAGTTATATAACCTGCCTTCAAAATTGAATCCAAGATTCAAGCTTCACGTTCTCAATGGTGAATGAAGATTTTTCAACTACCCAAGGTCCGTTCTCAAGTCTTTGAGTGAAATGATTAGCTAAGGTTGAAGATTGAATGGAGAAAAGAAGAAATTAAGCATTGAATTTTGATTTTTACCATGAAATAAAGGTTGAAGATGATTAAGGAGCTCACCTACAGGTTGGGGCACGTCCTCCTTTTGATCCTTAGCTCCTTTGTATTTGGCCAAAGCAAGGAAAGAATGAAGGGTCGAAAAATCCTTTCATGTGGGTTGAAAATGGGATGTATATAAGGGAATTTCAATGAGAGAAAGTGATAAATAATTCCTTCAACTCCCAAAATTGGTGCCACATACTCCCCTCCATCCCTTTCATAGAAGCCATCTCCCCCACCTTGTAATTCCTCTTCATTATCCATGAATTCAAAGAAGACAAATTAAGCACCTTAATCAATATAATAATATCCAAAATTGAGTGGATATTACTTTTTCTTTAACTAATGTGAGTGGGCTCTTCACTCACTTTAGATATTTCATTGCCTTTGCAAGGAACAAGGACGTCCATAATTATGTAATTTCAACCGTCACATTTTTTGTTGAAGGGTACTTCCATTAATATATTTATTTTTGCATTAAATTGAATTAGGGTTTCAATAATGCTTAAATCTTGATTATTTTAATATCAAGATTCTCTCTCCTCCAAAGTGATTCAAATGAGATGCCCCTCTGATTTTATTATCTCTAATTGACACCAAGAAACATTAGGGACTCTCTAGGAGTGATATTTTGCATATTGAACCCTAGGTTTTGGGTAAATTGCACATTACACCAAAGCTAGATTTTAATGCACAAACATTGCTCAACAAGTTCTTTCTTGGTACTCAAGCTTCCACAAGCCATACCTCTGCATCATTTCACTCTTATGATGCTTCAACACTTGAGGAACATTTTATCATGTAATATTTGCAAGTTAACCCCTCAACTTGGGTAATTTGCACTTTAGTCCAGAACGGGAAAAACATTGTTTCAACATTATTCAAAAAGGACTAAAATTGAAACATAAGTTCCTCTTGGGCCTTACTTACTTTTCAAGAAATAAGAGAAAGTATATAATTAACTTTATTAAGCAAAACATCTAGGGTTAAAGCATAACCCAGGTCAGGGATGTTACAAATTATCCACCCCTAACAGGGATTTTGTCCTCGAAATCATCAAGAGAAAAGAGAAGGGGACTTCCTCCTCATCTCTTCCTCTAGCTCCCACATAGCTTCTTCAATGCCATGATGATGCCAGAGAACTTTCACAAGAAATATGTTTTTCTTTTTCATCTTTTTAATTTTTCTATCAAGGATCAACACATGTCCTTCAACATATGATATATCATCATTTAATTCTACCTCCACAGGTTGCAAAACTAACTCTGTGTCAGGATGACACTTTCTCAGCATAGAGATATGGAACACTGGATGCAACTTATGCAGGCTTATAGGCTACCTTTCCAATCCGTTCAATGATTGGATAAGGCCCCATAAATCTAGGAGCTAACTTTCCCTTCTTTCCAAATCTAAGAAACCTTTCCAAGGTGAGACCTTGAGATATACTCTGTCTCCAACTTGGAATTCTAAGGGTCTTCGTTGCTTGTCGGCGTACGACTTCTGTCTATCATGTGCAGTCTTTAACTGTTGTTGTATTACTTGAATCTTCTCAGTTGTCTATTGCACAAGCTCAGGACCCAAAAGTTGATATTCTCCTATTTCATACCAACATAAAGGAGATCTACAACGTCTACCATATAATGCTTCGTATGGTGCCATATCAATATTGTGTTGATAGCTATTATTATAAGCAAATTCTATCAAACTTAGGTGTAGATCCCAACTTCCTACAAACTGAAGGACACATGCCCTAAGAAAATCCTCCAAGGTTTGTATGGTCCTCTTAGATTGTCCATCTGTCTATGGGTGAAAGGTTGTACTAAACCTTAACTGTTTACCCAAAGCTTTATGTAGTCATTCCCAAAAATGACTCGTGAACTGGGGACCTCTATCAGAAACAATAGTAGCTGGAACCTCGTGCAACTGCAGTATCTCATCTATATATATCTGTGCAAGCTTCTCAACAGTGTAGGTTGTTTTGATAGGAAGGAAATGTGCTGTCTTAGTCAACCTATCAACTATCACCCAAATGGAATCATGACTTTTGGATGTTCTAGGCAAACTAACCACAAAGTCCATGATCACATGATCCCATTTCCACTGCGGTATAGGAAAAGGTTGCATTGTTCCTGTAGGCTTTTGATGTTCAACTTTAACTTGCTGATACACCGGACACCGCATAACAAAATCAGCAACATCTTTCTTCAATCCAGGCCACCAATACATATCCTTCAAGTTATGATACATTTTGGTGCTTCCTGGATGCATTGCATACATGGATGAGTGAGCTTCCTCCAAAACTAACTTCCTTAAGACATTGGCATCAGGTACTACCATACTACCATGGTAACAAACTACATGATCCTCTGACTCATGAAAGCCATCCCATTTCTCACTACCATACTCTGACCTAATCTGCTGGACTACATCATCAACTTGTTGTGCTTCTTTAATCTGCTGTCTCATAGTAGGTTTCACTTGCATCTGAGCTAACAGCCCAGCTAACAACAATACTTTAAGTTGTATATTGTTTTGCCTCAAGGAGAGAAGCATATCTCTTTTAAAGCACACTAAGGAGTTCAACTGTGCTTTATCTAAGGCTGGTGATGATGATTTCCTACTTAGTGCATCAACCACTACATTAGCCTTCCCTAGATGATAATCAATTGTACAATCTTAGTCCTTGATTAACTCCATCCAGCGGCATTGTCTCATGTTCAAATCGTGTTGTGAGAAGATATATTTTAGATTCTTATGGTCTGTGAAAATCTGGAATGTTTCTCCATAGAGATAATGTCTCCAGATTTTCAAAGCATGGACCACAGCAGCTAGCTCTAGATCATGTGTCGAATAATTCTCCTCGTATTTCTTAAGCTTTCGAGAGGCAAAAGAAATCACTTAATTATCCTGCATCAACACACATCCTAGACCATTCTTAGATGCATTACAGAAAACTGTGTACCCCTTCCCTTGTTCAGGTAACACCAGCACGCACTTGTCAACCTTTCTTTCAATAGCTGGAAAGAATATTGACACTTGTCATTCCAGACAAAAGGAACCTCCTTCCTGGTCAACTTGGTTAGGGGTAAAGCTATAGAACTGAAGTTCTTAATGAACCTCCTGTAATAGCCTGTCAGTCCTAGGAAACTACATATCTCCTTCGGTGTCTTTGGTTGTTCCCATTACAAGACAGATTGTACCTTCTTAGGATCAACACGAATACCTAAGGCAGATATTGCATGTCCTAGGAAAGAAACTTCCGGTAACTAGAACTCACATTTGCTAAACTTAGCATACAACTTATGCTTTCTTAGCAAAGTTAAAGCCTGACGGAGGTGCTGCTCATACAGTTGTGCATCTCTACTGTATATCAAGATGTCATCTATGAAGACTACTATGAACTGGTCAAGAAAAGGTTGGAAAATTCTATTCATGAGTTCCATGAATGCAACTGGTGCATTAGTCAGTCCAAACGACATAACTATGAACTCATAGTGACCATACCTTGTCCTGAAGGCAGACTTAGGTATGTCACTCTCCTTGATATGCAACTTATGGTATCCTGACCTCAGATCTATCTTAGAAAAGATAATTGCACCACGCAACTGATCAAACAAGTCATTTATCCTTGGCAGAGGATACTTATTCTTTATAGTTACCTTATTTAACTACCTATAGTTGATGCATAATCACATAGACCCATCCTTCTTCTTAACAAAGAAAACTGGAGCACCCCATGGTGAAGTACTCGGTCGGATAAAACCTTTCTCAAGCAACTCTTGCAACTTTTTCTTGAGCTCTGCCATCTCAGAAGGTATCATTCTATACGGTGTTTGTGCTATTGGCTGTGTGCTCGGGATTATATTAATCTCAAAATCAATCTCTTGGGGTAGAGGAATACCTCAAAGTTCCTCAGGAAACACATCTTCAAACTCCCTAACTATCAGAACTTCAGAAAGATTAGAGCTCTCCATTGTAGTGTCTACCACATGTGCCAAGAATGCAAAACATCCTTATCTCATCATCTTCTCAGCTACCATAGCAGACACAAGACAAGTTGGAAGAATCTTTCTGTCTCCCTGAAAGATCCATGTGTCACTATCATCTGTGAATACATCCTACTTGGAAACACAATCTAAGACAACCTTATACTTTTCTAGGGTGTACATTCTAAGAATTATATCAAACTTGTGCATCTCAAGTGGGATAAGATCCACCTGAATGTGATGTCCAGAAAAGGAAAGAGTGTAGGGAGAACAAACCTCCCGCAGCACTGCAGATCCAAGCAAAGGGATTTCTAATAACAAACTCTCTACCCTATGACCAACTGTCATATTGCAGTCAAGAATCACTTGTCTAGTGATGAAGGAATGTGTAGCACCTAGATCAATTAAAACAGATACGAAGTAGGATGAAGACATATCAGAATAAAATAGTTCCATCTGACCTGTCACAACCCATGGGTTAACTACTGCTTCAGGTTGATTCATCACATAGAATCTAGTTGTTGCTTGTTGTTGACCCAGTGCTCGGTTGTTGGGTGCCGACGAACCATCTTGGGACACTTGCCCATGTCCTCGAGTGCCACTTGAAAACTGCCTCCTCTGAGAGCCTTGCTGACTCTGCCTTTAGGGTTGAGTCACCATTGTGTTCCTGACTGGACAATCCCTTGTCAGATGTCCCACTTGTTTACACTGATGACAGATCTTAGTCTCAGGGTAGGGTCTATGAGGTCCAGTCACCGATGTTGATGCTCTGATGGGGGCTCTATTTGGAACAAAACTATGGCCCCTACCCCTACTTGACGTCCATTGCATCTGGGTATTGAATCTTGATGGTGATGTCGGTTCATAAAACCTTAGCTTCTTAAAGCCCTCAGACCTTTGTCCTTGAGACTAAGTGTACACCTTCTTACCACTGGTCTGTCGCTTCTCGATCATAGACCTCTCTATCCATCTAACGGAATCCACAAATGTGGCAAACCTTTCCCTGTTCTCCAAAGCAGACATAGGAGTGGTCAATTCAGCATTCAACCCCTTCTCAAAACACCAAATTCTTTCCTCATCAGTAGCTTCCATATGTAGATAGAACTGCAAAAGATCCATGAACTTAGCCTCACACTCTCTAATGTTCATCATTCCTTGTCTTATCTTCTCAAACTGAGATATCTTTTCATCTAGGTAAGTCTTGGGGAAGTATCTAGAGACGAATTATCATTAGAATTCTTCACATCCGACCTCGACACCTGGCCTCTTTCCCTCTTCTATTATCCACCAGTGGCCATCACTCCCTTTTAAAAGGTACACTGCATGTCTCACCTTTTCAACTTCCGAGATATTGAGGATTCTGAAAGCCTTCTCCAGCTCAGTCAACCATAAGTCAGCATCTATTGGGTTAGTTGTACTAGCATACTCTGTGGCTCCTACCCGACGTAGCCTCTCAAAAGTCTTTCTATCTCTCTGCCCCTCATTATGGGTTGGTGCCCAAGGTGCAGGTGGTGGCATCCTGTCCGCCATATGCATCATGGTTGCCATGAACTGCCCAAATAGAGCATGGAAAGTTGGGTTCTCTATCATGGCTGGGTCAAATTGGGGATGTTCAGGTCCTAGTTCCTCCCTAGCCTAGTCCCTTGTGTTGGGTTATGAAGGGAGGCAGAGAAGCAGTGGAAACAAAAATTTCTCCCCAAACCCGAAACAAAAAGGAATCGCGTCGACATCTATATGATAGGAAATAAGGTTTGTGAATCATACCTTGTCCCGAGGCTTGCTCGGCGACAATGCCACATGCTTTGCGCGGTCTTCACCTCCGGTCTTGGACGGTGTCTGAGCAGCTCATGGTCGCACCGGGACTGAAGACTCCTCCTCCTACCGGACTGTCGGATGACAGTTGTCCTCCTGAGCGGCAGTGACCTCCCGCCTCTGAAGTAGTCCACACGGACCACCCGGAACTCCACTCTCCTTGTCCCACAAGGAAGTGGAAGGAGTCGCACCCTCCTGTTGACGTACTAGTCGCCAACACACTCTCCTACTGTTGACTGCAACTGCAGTTGTCCTTCCCTTGCTGCACCTCCCTTTGTGGGAAGCACTTGCTCGGGCTCTCTCTCGGTTACCAAAACCGGAGAGAATGACAACTTTGCAGAGCAATCAACTTGCACTGAGTTGTGTTCTGAGAAGCCCCCAATACCCCTATATATATAGGCGGGTCATGGGACAGGGTTCTCTGTGCCCGGCAATACGGGACTAAAGCAGGAGTAGAAGGGTTCGGGATTTTCCACAAAAAGCAACTGTTTCGCAACCTGAACCGATCGGTTCACAAGTGAACCGGTCGGTTGGGGACCTGAACCGATCGGTTCACCACTGAACCGATCGTTTGGGACCCTTGAACCAATCGGTTCACTTATGAACCGGTCGGTTGGGGTTCCAGGTTGGTTCCCGATTGACTTTCCTTGTTTCTTTCCCAATTGGTATCGAATACCAATATTATTCCCAATCGAATTGGGCAATTGAAACGAAAGGAAAATTCTCATCAATCCTACTTTCCCAAGTTGCTCGATTGCACCAGTTGAACCGATCAGTTCAACACTTGAACCGGTCGTTTCACTCTGTGCATGAGCCGATCGGTTCAACAATTGAACCGACCGGTTCAGCAACCTCAGCCGACCGGTTCATCACATGAACCGATCGGTTGGGAGTGCAGATTGTGCAAAATCAGTCAAATGCGATTTCAATCAATCCGATACTCCAATCAATGCGTCCAACACCTTGAACCATATGATATTGAGCTATCGATTAATTGAGTGTTTAATTGAACTACTAAACTCTTTTAGTAATCAATCTAAACATTGCTTGTGGACAAAACTCCTCTTCCAGGTTAAATCCTATGTGTGTGACCGTGCAGGTCCATTTCACGTTGGCAGTGAAAATCCATAACATTTATGACTTCACAAGCAATGAGCGGTGCCTAGTCACACATCATTGCTACCCAAGTGAAAGTAGAAAGTTGGAGAACAACTTTCATCCTACAATCCGTGAATGGTGTTACAGTGAATGTATAATTCCTTTGTCACTGATATCCAGAATGAACTCGAGGCATGGAACAGTCATCCTGTCAATGTTCATTCATTTCCTTGATCTCAGAGTAGACCGAGTGACATGTGTATGACATCAATATCACATATTGATTCATACGTGCATGCGCATGCCTTCTCCAGCTCAGTCAACCATAAGTCAGCATCTATTGGGTTAGTTGTACTAGCATACTCTGTGGCTCCTACCCGACGTAGCCTCTCAAAAGTCTTTCTATCTCTCTGCCCCTCATTATGGGTTGGTGCCCAAGGTGCAGGTGGTGGCATCCTGTCCGCCATATGCATCATGGTTGCCATGAACTGCCCAAATAGAGCATGGAAAGTTGGGTTCTCTATCATGGCTGGGTCAAATTGGGGATGTTCAGGTGCTAGTTCCTCCCTAGCCTAGTCCCTTGTGTTGGGTTATGAAGGGAGGCAGAGAAGCAGCGGAAACAAAAATTTCTCCCCAAACCCGGAACAAAAAGGAATCGCGTCGACATCTATATGATAGGAAATAAGGTTTGTGAATCATACCTTGTCCCGAGGCTTGCTCGGAGACAATTCCACGCGCTTTGCGCGGTCTTCACCTCCGGTCTTGGATGGTGTCTGAGCAGCTCCTGGTCGCACCAGGACTGAAGACTCCTCCTCCTACCGGACTGTCGGATGACAGTTGTCCTCCTGAGCGGCAGTGACCTCCCGCCTCTGAAGTAGTCCACACGGACCACCCGGAACTCCACTCTCCTTGTCCCACAAGGAAGTGGAAGGAGTCGCACCCTCCTGTTGACGTACTAGTCGCCAACACACTCTCCTGTTGTCGACTGCAACTGCAGTTGTCCTTCCCTTGCTGCACCTCCCTTTGCGGGAAGCACTTGCTCGGGCTCTCTCTCGGTTACCAAAACTGGAGAGAACGACAACTTTGCAGAGCAATCAACTTGCACTGAGTTGTGTTCTGAGAAGCCCCCAATACCCCTATATATATAGGCGGGTCATGGGACAGGGTTCTCTGTGCCCGGCAATACGGGACTAAAGCAGGAGTAGAAGGGTTCGGGATTTTCCACATAAAGCAACTGTTTCGCAACCTGAACCGATCGGTTCACCACTGAACCGATCGTTTGGGACCCTTGAACCGATCGGTTCACTTATGAACCGGTCGGTTGGGGTTCCAGGTTGGTTCCCGATTGACTTTCCTTGTTTCTTTCCCAATTGGTATCGAATACCAATATTATTCCCAATCGAATTGGGCAATTGAAACGAAAGGAAAATTCTCATCAATCCTACTTTCCCAAGTTGCTCGATTGCACCAGTTGAACCGATCGGTTCAACACTTGAACCGGTCGTTTCACTCTGTGTATGAGCCGATCGGTTCAACAATTGAACTGACCGGTTCAGCAACCTCAGCCGACCGGTTCATCACATGAACCGATCGGTTGGGAGTGCAGATTGTGCAAAATCAGTCAAATGCGATTTCAATCAATCCGATACTCCAATCAATGCGTCCAACACCTTGAACCATATGATATTGAGCTATCGATTAATTGAGTGTTTAATTGAACTACTAAACTCTTTTAGTAATCAATCTAAACATTGCTTGTGGACAAAACTCCTCTTCCAGGTTAAATCCTATGTGTGTGACCCTGCAGGTCCATTTCACGTTGGCAGTGAAAATCCATAACATTTATGACTTCACAAGCAATGAGCGGTGCCTAGTCAAACATCATTGCTACCCAAGTGAAAGTAGAAAGTTGGAGAACAACTTTCATCCTACAATCCGTGAATGGTGTTACAGTGAATGTATAATTCCTTTGTCACTGATATCCAGAATGAACTCGAGGCATGGAACAGTCATCCTGTCAATGTTCATTCATTTCCTTGATCTTAGAGTAGACCGAGTGAGATGTGTATGACATCAATATCACATATTGATTCATACGTGCATGCGCATGCCTTTCTCAATCCTACTCATCAAGTGGCCAAGGATATCAAACTCCCTCAGGAGGGACAAATCCCATATCTATCACTCACCCCTCAAAAGCCCCATGTGTCAAAGTCACCCAATCATCACCTTTATAACAACCCATGTTTCAGGATTGCGTTTGATGATGTCAAAGTGTACCCAACAACATGTTTTGAGTGCAGTGATTTCAGGTCTAAGAATCACACTCACCACCATCACTGTGAGAGCTGACTGTGACTACCAAGTCATGGTTCCATGTGTCACTCTCACGGTGGGTCTGTCCGGTACCTTGTTCTCTAACAAGTACCTATGTGCTTGGTTTGATATCACCATATCATGACTAATGAGATTTTGTCATCAACCAACACACAATCTAGTCTTTAGTGTTATTGATGTCTATGGTTATTTCCACAGTAACAACCAACTAGGGACTAAACAAGAATGTATACTCTTAACATTCATATGATCTCATCGTTTAGGTCATGAACCTAAAAGCATATGTCATTGAGTAATACAATCTTTAGACATCTATCATGTTACACCATCATCTCAGAAACAGTTTAAACATATAGATTGGAAATTGCCTTTATTATTATTCAAATCGTTTACAAAGTATCCCATTACAATCATCATATGACTTGCTCTATGGGCATACATACCAACACCTTGCACCTCCTCCTGGTGCAACAATGCTTCTCTCAGTAGTATGTTCTTCATGTGATCTAGACATCTTCAAGTTCTTCTTCTCCTCCTATATGAGCAGAAGTCACTATCAGATAAATTGGAAGACACTAGAATAGACACAACAATCATAATCCTATGTCTCTGTAGACTTAGTGAACCTAGAGCTCTGATACCACTAAATTGTGGCAAAGCATTTGAACAAAACATCATTCACTAGGCGGAAGCGATCATTAGCAGTGAATTACTGAAAATCACTAAAAATTAAAACCATTTGCAAAGAGATCCATACACTGGAAAACTCTTTCAAAAAGAACCAAAGTAATTCAATTACATTCTGGTTCACAAGTACATATCTTGTACCATTCCTTCTTGAGGATTACAAGCATCAACTACCCTATTTAAAACTATACACGGGTAGCATAAAAAAATTGAGGCATCAAGCCAAAATCTCAGATCGATTCATTAAACTAACTACTGACTCTGAGGACTTGAGAGTACAAAGATGACACATAGGACTCTATATATAAGACATGACAGCCAGTGTCTCCACCTGAGAATTCACTACTGTCTGTGCTACTGCTGCTCTTCCCCTGTTGTAGGGTTTCTGCCTCTTCCTCGGTGTCTACCTAAAAAGTGTTAGTGACCAACAAAGTGAGACCCATGTACCAGTGAGATATATAACTCTCCACCAAAACATTATTATTGCAGTTTAATAAGATAAAACTGAACAGAGGAATCATAAATGTTTAACAATAGATAATTCATTGTCTAAATAGATTAGAGCAATATTTATTTTCAAAGCATTTCAACTATGACTGATACAACAACATATTATTTATTTAATAAGTAATATGAAGAACATGTATAACATTTATCCACCTAGGACATGCTAAGAAAGATAACATCAACCAATGATTCTTGTATTTCAACCTTAAGTAAATACACTACACAGCTGATTACATTTTACAATAATACTTAAGCCCTGAGAAGATGAGGTATACCGCTCATAATCCAACTGACCATGATTATGGAAAACATTAGTACCACTCAAGGTCAATGGAAGAGCTAGACTCCAAGACCTCATCCTTCTCGGTCAGTACGATATTATTCGGCAGAGACATCATGTGTCAAACTGCAATTAGCTTGCTAGGGTATATTGGCATTTTCTGTTGGGTTTTAGGGGAATCAGAGAAGGCAGCAGAAATAAAAAATTTCTCCTCCCCAAACCCAGAACAAGGAAACGCGTCAATGTCTATACAATAGGAAAGGATGGTTTGTGGAATCATACCTTGTCCCGAGGCTTACTCGGAGATAATACCTTGTGCCTTGCATGGTCTTCACCTCCGGTCTTGGACGGTGTCTGTGCAGCTCCTGGTTGCACCGGGACTGTCGACTCCTGGTCTCACCGAGACTGTCGGGATTGACAGTTGTCCTCCGAGCGGTAGAAATCTCCCGCCTCTGAAGTAGTTCACACGGACCACCTGGAACTCCAATCTCCTTGTCCCACAAGGAATTGGAAGGAGTCACACCCTCCTGTCAGCGTATTAGTCACTGACACACTCTCCTACCACCAGTCACTTTCTGTAGTTGTCTTTCCCTTGATGTGCCTCCCTTATCGGGTAGCACTTGCTTGTGCTCTCTCGGTTACCAAAACCAGAGAGAACGACAACTTTATAGAGCAACTGGTTGCAAGTGTTGTTCTTTGAGAAGCCCCCAATACCCCTATATATATAGGAGGGTCATGGGATAGGATTCTCTATCCCAGGCAATGCGAGACTAAAAGCAGGAGCAGAAGGGTTCGAGATTTTCCACAAAACAACCAACTCGCAACCTAAACCGATCGTTTCACAATTGAAACGATCAGTTGGGGACCTGAACCGATTGTTTGACACCTCAACCGATCAGTTGGGACCCATGAAACAGTCGGTTTACTTCTGAATCGGTCGGTTCGTGGTCCTGGTCAGTTCCCGATTGACTTTTCCTCTTTTGTTTCTTATTGGTATCAAATACTAATCCTTGTTCCAATCAAATTGGGCAAGTGAAATGAAAGGAAATTTCTCACCAATCCTACTTTCCCAACTTGCTCGGTTGCAATAGTTGAATCGATCATTTCAACACTTGAAGCGATTGTTTCACCCTGTCCATCAGTCGATCGACCCATCATCTGAGCCGATCAGTTCACCAAGCTCAGCCGATCAGTTCATCACATGAGCCGATCGGTTGGGAGTGTAGATTGTGCAGAATTAGTCAATTGCAGTTTCAATCAATCCGAAACTCCAATCAATGTGTCCAACACCTTGAACATTATGACATTGAGCTATCAATTAATTGAGTGTTTAATTGAACTACTAAACTCCTAAGGTAATCAATCTAAACATTATTTGTGAATAAAACTCCTCTTCCAGGTTAAATCCTATGTGTGTGACCCTGCAGGTCCATTTCACGTTGGCAGTGAAAGTCCATAACACTTATGACTTCACAAGCAAAGAGCGGTGCCTAGTCACACATCAGTGCTACCCAAGTGAAATAGAAAGTTTGGAGAACAACTTTCAATCCTACAATCCGTGAATGGTGTTATAGTGAATGTATAATTCCTTTGTCACAGATATCCCGAGTGAACTCGAGGCATGGAACAGTCATCCTGTCAACATTCATTCACTTTCTTGATCTCAGAGCAGATTGGAAGAGATATGTATGACATCAATATCACATACTGATTCACACATGTGTGCACGCCTTTCTCAATCCTACTCATCAAGTGGCCATGGATATCAAACTCCCTCAGGAGGGACAAATCCCATATCTATCACTCACCCCTCAAAAGCCCCATGTGTCAAAGCCACCCATTCATCACCTTTATAACAACCCATGTTTCAGGACTGCGTTTGATGATGTCAAAGTGTGCCCAACGACATGTGTTGAGTGTAGTGATTTTAGGTCAAAGAATCACACTCACCACCATCACTGTGAGTTTTGACTGTGACTACCATGTCATGGTTCCATGTGTCAAACTCACGATGGGTCTGTCCGGTACACTTGTTCTCTAACAAGTACCTATGTGTTTGGTTTGATATCTCTATATCATGACTAATGAGATTCTGTCATCAACCAACACCACAATCTAGTCTTGTGTGTCATTGTTGTCTATCTACCTTCCACAATGACATCCGACTAGGGACATAACAAGAATGTACAAACTCTTAGCATCTGTATGATCTCATCGTTCAGGTCCTCAACCTGAAAGCATACGTCATTGAGTATTGTCATTCTCTAGACATTCAATATGTTCTATCACTATCTCATATGATTGAACTAGAAAGAATTGGAAGCTTGCCTTTGATGTTTATCAAATCAATCTTAATGTATCCCACCAATCATCCCATGATTGGCTCTTAGGCCATACATACCAACATCTTCGCTATAGAGTTATAGCCCGCATCATATACTCTCTTCAGGGTTATGGCCCGTAGCCAATGCCTGGTATCATATCATGGAGTCATGGCCCGTATCCATACTCATACTGGGGTATGGTCCGTAACCAATCCCATACATAGGATATATCACACAGCCATTCCTATGGGGCATGAGGATATAATTTCCCAATGAGCCCCACATATTCAAAATATGCGCTCCGAGTTTAACTCGTTTCACCATTCAGCAAATTCTGATGCTGATGGATCTGTGGTCAGGGAAACTACATTATATGATATCACTTTATTAATTAAGTGTATTACCATATTCTTTTAGCATCAAAAAGGTTCCAAACATCAGTTATTATATTAGTTGCTAGAAAGAATGTGTAATACTTCCATCAAGTACTATTCAAACCTTTAGTAAAGCATTGGGATCTCAATCCCTCATCTCATCATGGGTATTCTCATCCTTTCACAAACTCATCATCATGATTATAGAAAATGGGTATTCAAACCCTCAATTTATCAAGGAACACTTATTACCACTTATCAGATAACTAATACCTTCAGGTCGTCTGACCAAGATAAACATGATACTTGCTACACAAGCATCTCACATGGCTCACATGGCCCATTTCATCTCTTGTTACCTCTCACAAGACAACAAAGCATGTTATGGCTCACAAGGCCCATTAAAAATAATAAATGAAACATCATAGCTCATACCTGGCTATGCTCATCATCTCATGTTACCTGCATGGTTAGTATACTTGATAACAATTATATCAATTACATTTTAGCACCATGCTATTCAGGGTAACACCACTTATACCCTTCTTAGGGTTATGGTTTCCCAATTCATATTATTCAGGGTTACTCATCCTCTTACATAAATTAGGGCTAGGTTTTCAAATTAGGGTTTCATAATACATAGCATCACCCTAGATTATGGTTTCATATCACATTACCCTGTATCAGGGTTTCACATTACATCCTTACCTTGAATTAAGATTTCTTATAACATTTCCCCTATAATTAGGGTTTCACGTAGATTTACCAAAAATTAGGGTTTTCATGAAGCATTCCCTTAAATTAGGGGTTTTCATCAAAATTACCCTAAATTAGGGTTTAGGGTACATCAACATTCTCGATTAGGGTTTCATGATCTCATAATCATGGATCAACCCCTAATTCATACCCTACACCTATTAAAGGTGTCAATGTTGCACATTACATATTGATTATTCAAGTATGAATTTCCCTCTTTCTCATCCTCTCTAGGATGTCGATGAATCCATACTTCTTTTAGTTGGTTCAACCTTTCACTAAGATACATTCACCTATGATTATTATGGTGTATTAAATTCATCATATTCATAGGCATAAAATGACAATCACTCCAAGTGTACTCATTCACCTAAGTTCTTTCGAGGTACTTCCATTATAATCAATCTTGAGTTACTTTAATAGTACTCATTTAGTTCTGAGATCAATTGAACCTTCAACAGTTTTGACTAATAAACCTTCATACGGTTTGGATCCACACCTCCAAATGGTGTGAGAATGTTTGGACCTTCAAACGGTCTGAGACTATTTAGACCTCCAAACAGTCTTGATCAACCTTTCAAACGGTCTTGACCAATTGTAGATCGAATCAATCCATTTAGTTTTGAAACCGAATCATCATCAATTGATTATGAAACCGAATCAACCCATTCGGTCTTGAAACCAAATCAATATATTCGATCTTGAAACCGAATCCATCCATTCGGTCTTGAAACCGAATCCATTCGTTCGGTCTTGAAATCAAATCCATCCACTCGATCTTGAAACCGAATCCATCCATGCAGTCTTGAAACCGAATCATCAACCATTGATTTGAAACCGAAACAATCTATTGGGTCTAGGGTTTACAATCAATGGACCCTCCAACATTGAACCTATTGGAATTAGATCAAGTTGACACCATTGGATCATCAATTGATTATGAAACCGAATCAACCCATTCGGTCTTGAAACTGAATCTATCCATTCGATCTTGAACTCAATTACCCATTCAGTTTTGAGGTAATTTACCCATTCGGTCTTGGGTTGAATTGTCCATTCAGTATTATGTTTAATTACCCATTCGGTCTTGGGTGCAATTGTCTATTCAGTCTTGGGTTCAATTTTCCATTCGGTATTATGTTTAATTACCCATTCGGTATTGGGTGCAAATGTCCATTCAGTTTTGAAACTGAATCAACTCAATCGGTTTTGAAACCGAATTAGTTCAATCGGTTTTGAAAACCATTTTCCCATTCCTTTGTTGAGGTGTGTGCTTAAGATGACATCATCATCTTCAAGCTTGAAACCTTCGAAATCCAATTTGATTCTTGTGGTCAATTCATCAACCAACCAAAAGGAAATCTGAAAGTAAAGGAGGAATCAACATATGATAAAGGAATGAAATCAATAATAATGTTTAAGGGTTTAAGTTATATAACCCGCTTTCAAAATTGAATCCAAGCTTCAAGATTCACGTTCACAATGGTGAATGAAGCTTTTTCAACTATCTAAGGTCCGTTCTCAAGTCTTTGAGTGAAATGATTAGCTAAGGTTGAAGATTGAATGGAGAAAAGAAGAAATTAAGCATTGAATTTCGATTTTTACCATGAAATCAAGGTTGAAGATGATTAAGGAGCTCATCTATCGGTTGGGGCACGTCCTCCTATTGCTCCTTAGCTCCTTTGTATTTGGACAAAGCAAGGAAAGAAAGAAGGGTCGAAAAAGTCTTTCATGGGTTGAAAATGGGATGTATATAAGGGAATTTCAATGAGAGAGAAAGTGAAATAATTCCTTCAAATCCCAAAATGTGTGCCACATACTCCCCTCCATCCCTTGCATACGAAGCCATATCACCCACCTTGTAATTCCTATTCATTATCCATGAATTAAAAGAAGGCAAATTAAGCACCTTAATCAATATAATAATAATATCCAAAATTGAGTGGATATTACTTTTTCTTTAACTAATGTGAGTGGGCTCTCCACTCACTTTAGATATTTCATTGCATTTAAAAGGCACAAGGAAGTCCATACTTATGTAATTCAACCATCACATTTTTGGTTGATGGGCACTTCCATTAATATATTTATTTTTGCATTAAATTGAATTAGGGTTTCAATTATACTTAAATCTTAATTATTTTAATATCAAGATTCTCTCCTCCAAAGTGATTCAAATGAGATTCCCCTCTGATTTTATTGTCTCTAATTGATACCAATAAACATTAGGGACTCTCTAGGAGTGATATTTTGCATATTGAACCCTAGGTTTTTGGTAAATTGCACATTACATTAAATTTAGGTTTAATGCACAAACATTGCTCAACAAGTTCTTTCTTGGTACTCAGGCTTCCACATTCCATACCTCTACATCATTTCACTCTTATTATGCTTCAACACTTGAGGAGCATTTTATCATGTAACATTTGCAAGTTAACCCCTCAATTTGGGTAATTTGCACTTTAGTCCAGAACGGGCAAAACATTGTTTCAACATTATTCAAAAAGGACTAAAATTGAAACATAAGTTCCTCTTGGGCCTTAATTACTTTTCAAGGAATAAGAGCAAGTATATAATTAACTTTATTAATCAAAACATCTAGGATTAAAGCATAACCTATGTCAGGGATGTTACAGGAAGAGAAAGCCATGGTGGACCCGCTCATGCGCGCCTTAACTGGCGAGTCATGAGAGATCGATGATCTTGAGGTCAGGGGATTGCTAGCCTATTTATATGTTGAAGACACAACCGAGGATGAGGATCATGTCGAGACAGTAATGTATGCCGCTCTCCAAGAAGACCCAGCTAGAGAATAGATGAATGAAGTCCCGCTAGAGTTGATGGTCTTACCGAAAGGGCTTGAGTACCATTTTCTAGATCAAGAATGGATGTACCCGAAAATTATCGATTCAAGTTTAACTGATTGCCAAAAGGATCAACTACTGGAAGAATTAAGGCTGAGGAGGAAAGCCTTAGGTTACTCAATCAGAGATTTCAAGGGGATAAGCCCCTCTGTGTGCATGCACAGAATTCATCTGGAGGAGGACTCAAGGCCGTATGCCCAGCCTCAGAGAAAGTTGAATGAGAAGCTTCGAGAAGTTGTGAGCAAGGAAGTAGTTAAGCTCTGGGTTGCCGGAATTATCTATGCTATTAGCGACAGTAGGTGGGTAAGCCCGATCCAATTTGTCCTGAAGAAGGGAGGAATGATGTTAGTTATAGGAGATGATAGATTAGAGGTGGCTACTAAGATGGTCACCGGATGGCGGATGTGTATAGATTAGAGGAAGCTTAACACTGCCACCCGCAAGGACCATTTCCCTCTCCCATTCATTGATTAGATGCTGGAACATCTGGCTCATCATTCTTATTTCTGTTGGCTAGATGGGTATTTAGGTTTCTATCAGATCCCTATCCACCCTGATGACCAGGAGAAAATGACTTTGACCTGTATCTACGGAACCTTTACTTTTAGAAGAATGTCCTTCGGGCTGTGTAACACACCTGCCACCTTCCAAAGATCACTTTCTCTCTCTAGGAAATGATCTCTGGCTTCTCTCTAGAATGGCTTCCCTTCCCCCCACCTCCCTTCTCCACTGCAACCTTCCCTCTTCCCCCCTACTGTCCTCACGGCAGCTAGGTCTCCCTGGCGATCTCACCTGCGGGGGTCACTGCTCTGTGGGTCCCTGCTTCTCCATCATCTCCAAGGCTCTGTCGTCTTCAAGGCTCGACTCTGTGGCAGGTCAGCCTTCAAGACAACACCTGACATACCCACCTACCTCAGCACTTCGTCTCTGTGAGTGTGTGCCTTCAACAGTGACGGGTGGAGGTCTGCAGGTGGAGTTAAGGCGAAGTTATTGTATCACCTACCTTAGATTGCCATTAATCTAGCTTGAAGACACCTGCGACACCAGGTTCCTAGCTACCTGGTGGGACTCACCTACCCCATGCTTCAGTTTCCCTGAACCCCCCAAACCTAGGGGAGGAGTTTGACCAGCCCCTGTGGGGGTCTCGGTCCTCCGGTGATCCTACAGGGTGTTTGGGCTCTAGCGGGGGTCAACAGTGCTTCCTCGACGATGCCTGAGCCATTTTGTTGTTCCTTCGACAACACCGGAGTGGTGTTGTTGCTGTTAGACCCTCGACGGAGGTGCTCCATCGGTTCTGAGCTACCTAACCGGGGTGTTTCATCTTTGCCTCCGGTGACGTGCGTCACCCAGGAGCTACACCATGGTCTCGACGTTCTTCATAGACATATCGTGATCATGTCTCCACTGCCTATCTCTGCAGACATCCTCCCCCTTTGCTTCCACAAAATGGGTGAGAGGTTGACCAGCTCTCTGGAGTCTCGGTTCCTCCATGACCCCTGTCGGAACATAGGTTGGAGGCTTGTCTTGCGGGGTTCGTTCTTGAGCATGCGCTGGAGGTGGTCCCATCGATCCTCACCAACACCTCTCTCGGCGACGGAAGGACTAGTTCTGCACCAACTCTTCCCGCAGTGAGTCGTACTGCTATGGTCAGGTTTCGAGCTACCTGACCGGCACGCTCCTGGCCCGACCTCTTGCGGCAGCTGTGGGTTAGCGGCGGTGCCCCCGACGACCTCCCTGGTGTGTTGGTCGTGGTGACGACGACACACCGTGGGTTAGGATTGCGTTAGCCCACCACTATCCTATTTGTGGTGGCGTCTCGGGGCGGTAGGGTTAGCCCTTGCCACCGCTCTCCACTGTGGTTTCCCGCCAACTTGACACTGCGATGCTCCCCTGAACCGGACTCCGAGCTGCCCGGTTGGGTGCAGTCTGGACCGAATCCTTTGTTCACGATTCTAGAAGATTCTCCGAGTCGGGTGTGGGCATGTGTCGGACCAGGTCTCTCACGTCGGTTCGATCCTTCCTACCCAGGTGGTTGCAATGGGGATCCGTTCAAACTTGCACGCCTGTGCGTTGCACGTGACAATCTTCCAGAAGCTTCACCCACAGTGCGAGTCGCGGCCTGGGTGTGGTCTGACGTCACCAGGGTTGCATCACTTCCCACTCAGTTTCTTAGTGCGGGCTGTTTTGCTTCCCCATGACTCCAACTGCGGTGCGTGAGTGCGCTTCGACGTCATCATCCTCTACACCTCCAGGGTGCGAGTCAGGTTGCTTCGAGAAGACTCCACCCCACCCTGAGACGTGCTAGTGCTATCTGGCATCACCATGCTCAGTGCGCTCTGACGTCAGCACGCACTACCCTCTCCACCCCTCTTCTGTCTCCATGTAAACCAACCCCAACCCACCCTCATCGCCTATGACCAAGGGCAAGACAAAGCGTTAGTCTTTGCTCACTTCCTCGATCCAACATGAAGCAGCGGAGGAGCGATCCAAGGGTGGGAGAGTGGCACAGGAGGCACTTGCTCACATGAAGGAAAAAATCAAGGTGATTAGTAGATGCTCACCCCTTCCTCCTATCCAGCAACCTCAATCGGAGTCACAACGTTGCCCCCCCAGCGGTGATGGGGGCTCAACTAGTGGGACCAAGGAGGATGTGGGCGGTGAGGTGCGCAGGGACGACGATGAAGGTGCGGCTGGGAGTTGACGGAGCCCCTCCCAGGAACCTGTTTCAGTGGCTCGGCGTGGACAGAGCCGGTAGCGCAGTGACCGCGGGGGTCCAAGGCGTGGGCTACCCCAAGCTGGAGTCAGAGAAGGTCTTTCCATCTGCCGTCCCAGGGCTTACAGAGGACCGGAGGGAGGACTTATTCCCAAGCGGCCTCGTCAGGGCAGGCTGCGAGGGTGTGGCCTATGAGCGAGGTCACGGTAGAGTGGACGGAGTTGGCGACGAGGTAGTCTTCGATGGCTAGCATCCCTGGCGATAAGGTGCTCAGCTTCATCGAGCCCACCCTGGATCCGGAGAGGGGTTCCATCGCTGACATACCTTTGGAAGTGATGGACTCTTATTCAAAGGAGTGCGCCAACACCATCATGTTCTACATTCTGGACGTGTCGCCACATGAGACCGTGATCAGGGGCTAGCTCCGGCAGGTGTGGAGGCCCCAGGGCAAGTTCCAGCTCGCCCGACGCGACGGTGGCTTCTTTGAGCTCAGATGCGAACTCATGGTGGACCTGGACCTCTTCATGGAGGGGGGCCGTGGTTCTTCGACGACAGGCTGGTGATATGCCACAAATGGTTGCCATCGACCAAGCTGGAGCGGGACCTGCTCACCTCAGTCCCTTGCTGGGTTTTTTCCCTACCCTCGGGCACCTCCTCTCTCTGGAGATCTTGGCATGGGTGGCGAGCTATGTTGGCAAACCATCTCATGCGGGGGCGTGGGTGTCTACTTCTTCAGGCGATGCACAATCCAAAGCCATGGTGGACATCCCTGCCAGCCGTGACCCCCCTAGTGAGGTGTGGGTTCACCTCCCGGGTGGGTAAGAGGAGTTGGTGCCGGTCCAGTATGGGTTCCTTCCGACCCAGTGCTCATCCTGTAAGGCGTTCGGTCATGGCCTCCATAGGTGTCCTTTCATCTCTGACAAGACCAGGGAGGAAGCTCAGCGGTGATAGGTCAGTGGAAGGGAGCATCCCATAAGCGGGCCACATGGTGTATGGCATGGTGATGACCTGGGCAAGCCACTCTGTGGCAGGAGAAGAACTAAGAGGAGCCAAAAGCAGAGGAGAGGACCAAGTAGTGGCGGCAAGGCAGTGGCAGCGACGAGTGACGAGCCAGAGGCGGAGGGGCATGGTACTGAAGGCGAGACGGACATCCATCCTAACCCCGCCCGCCCGGGGGAAACGACTACGGATGTGATATCCACCCTTCAAGCATCGGAGGCCAACCTCCCAGAACCTGCGGTGACGGAGGGCGATGATGACACTTCTAGTGAGGTTGTCGAGGGTGCCCTTGGGGCCTCCTGCTCCTGTGATCTCGGGTTCAGGGCGGTGGTGGGTGAGCCGAGTCCTCTTGGAGGAGGAGGCACCTCCGCCACCAACCTTGACCTGGACCCAATGCTTGTGGAGGGACCAACTGTTACCACTAGAGACGCCTCGCCTACCAAGGTACTTGCTAGGAGAGGCAAGCTCACCATGTCCAGACCGAGCATGGCAGGTACCAGAATCCTAAGATGTGCCATCAACAAAAGGCATCTCCCCCCGCCAGCCAGGAAGCAGAAGGTAGTCATCACACTCCCGGCCCTAGGCTTCTCCATGGAGGGGGAGGATAGAGAAAGTGATGAGGAGGGTGGAAGTGAGGCTGATGCGGTGGAGGAGACCACAACTCCTGCTGATGCCGATGCTGGATCCAAGCGAAAGCTTGTGAGCCAGAAGTGACCCAACCCCTACCATCTGTTCCCAATGTCAGTGGTGACATGGAACGTGCGCGGCGGTTGCGAGCCAGCAAAAAGGAGAGTGGTGGCCCTCCTTCTACGACAACAAGGTGCTTCGATGGGTCTGCTGGTGGAGACCAAGTTACAAAGGGATGCGGGAGGCGAGGCGGTGATCAAGGAGATGTTCCCGGACGGATGGAGTTTTGTGCTCAACATTGAAGTCATGGGGAAGGCCCGAGTGTGTCGGGGGTGGGACCCCCGGGTGTGGTCTGTGGTGGTCACAGCTTCCTCGACACAGATGGTGATGTCTTGGTGCACCAATAGGGGCGGTGTGTGGGTCCTCATGTCGGCGGTTTATGCCCATAACCAACCACAATGGCGACACTCTCTGTGGGACGAGCTAGAAGTAACCAAGCCAGCGGGTTTGGTACCCTGGTTGGTGGTATGGGATTTCAATGCCATCCGCAACGATAGTGAGAAGGCGGGTGGGGGCGAGGTGTCTAGGAAAGCGATGAGGGAGTTCAACATGGCGGTGGAGAGAGTTGGCTTGCTGGAGCTGAAGACGTACGGAGGCGTCCTCACCAGGTCCAATAGACGGGAGGTGGGTGATCGGGTAAGCTGTCGCCTGGATCAGGTCCTGGTCAATGACAGATGGGCGGAGCTCTTCCCTGCTGCCCACAGTTGTCTCTCCTTCTCCCATCTCAGTGATCACGGCCTGCTGATCACTTCATCGTTCACCACCCCTACAAGGAGTCGAGTGAGGCCTTTCAGGAGCCTTAACGCCTGGGCCAGCTGGGATGGTTTTATGGATGCTGTAAGGGGCGCTTGGGGCTCTTCTGTGAAGGGGAACCCACTCTACATCGCCTCCATGAAGCTCAAAGGTGTTAAGGCCAAGCTCAGGGTCTGGGCAGCAAGATGGGGTGATGTCAAAATAGTGAAGAAGGCGGCGGAGAAAGAGTACGCCACCATCCAGGTGGACCTACAACACTCGCCCTGTTGCCCTGACCTGACTCGGAGGGAGAAGGAGGTCAGGGAATGCTTGGACCAGCTCGATGCCGTGGAGGAGCTTTTTTACTACCAGCGCAGCCACGTCAGATGGATCCAAGACGGGGAGCGCAACACTACCTTCAACCAGGAGGTGGCCAAGAGAAAGGAGATGAGGGACACCATTTACTACCTCATCAACGAATATGGAGTACAAGTCAACAACCAGGAGGAGCTCGAGGGGGGAGGCGGTGGCGTTCTACAGTGACCTATACAACTCCAGCGATGGACGTTCCCGACAGATGTGCCTCCAACCTACTAACACACTAACGGCGGCCTAAGGGCACCACCTCTGTAGACCCTGTACGCGTGAGGAAGTGAGGGACGTGGTGTGGTCGATTGGGCCGGACAAAGCCCTGGGCCCTGATGGGTTCAACGCCAGCTTCTTTAGAAGATGTTGGAGTGTCATTGGTGAGGATGTAACCAAAGCCATCCTTTGGCTTATGGGAGGGGGGCCATGGTGCGGGAGGTCAACCACTCTTTCTTGGCACTGATCCCAAAGATGTATGGTGCCTCTTCTCCCCGCGACTTCAGGCCGATTGCCTGTAGTAACGTGCTCTATAAAATCTTCGCTAAAGTGTTGGCGGAGAGGTTAAAGGGGGTCATCAGGGGGCTAGTCTCACACAATCAAGGTGTGTTCATCCCAAATAGAAGCATATCGTACTGCTCCCTCCTTGCAATGGAGTTCCTCTATGGATTCGACCTCAAACGTTCAGGCCCAAAGGCCTGCCTAAAGACAGATCTATCCAAAGCATAAGACCACGTCAGATGGGAAGCCCTGTGGACAATCATCGAGAGAATGGGCTTCCCCCCCCCACCAGGATGGAGTGGATCAGGCAATGTGTTACAACCTGCTCCTTTTCGGTCCTTGTTAATGGGATTTCGGTGGGGTTATTTAATAGCTCACGCGGGCTTAGGAAGGGGTTCCCTTTGTCACCCCTCCTCTTTATGCTCATCATGGAGTACTTCACTGGGCTCATGACCGAGGGGGAACGTCAAGGCCGCTTCCGCACATACAAAGTTAAATGCAAGGCCGTCATGTCCCACATTACTTTTGCGGACGACGTGCTCATCTTTGTGGAAGCCACTAGAAAGAGCCTTCGGGGAGTTAATAAGATTTTGGAGGAGTTTAGCGACACGGTGGGGGTTCGCATCAACTCAACCAAGTCCAAACTATTCTTATCCAAGGCTACAAGGAACAACGCCACCCTTCTAAGTGGGGTCATGGGCTGCCCCATGGACGCCCTCCCCACGCGGTACCTGGGCTTCCCGCTTGCTGCAAGGAACCATACGACGACCTTCTTTAACCCCTGCCTAGACCAGATGAAGAAGATGATATCCAAATGGCCCCCGAATAAAATAACCATGGCAGGCCGCTGTCTACTGACTCAAGCAAACCTTCAAGGCCTGATCACGTATTGGGCCTTGCAAGGCCACATCCCAGATAGCACGTGCAACCGCATGGAAATGATACTCCCTGACTTTGTGTGGGGGTCCAACCCCACCCCAATGCGGTACGAGCGCTTGGCCAGACCTGCTAAGGAGGGGGACTGGGGCTCAAAGGGGTCTGGGACATCAACCGCTGGACGTCGTTGAGAAGGTTGGTCTGGTTCCACACTTGCCCTCAGTCGTCGTGGACCCAGTGGGTGTGCAGACGCTATGGGTTCGCCCTCCCTGACCCGACGATGTTGCGTCATGGTGCGTCCAACTCCTGGAAAAATATGGCCCGAGCCTGGGCGGAACACAACCACCTCTTCAGGAAAACCATCCATGTCCATGCCAATCTCACCAACCCAAACAACAACCTATGGAAAGCCATCCAACCTCAACAAGCCCCTTGCGTCATTGGTAAGGCCATATGGGCAGGGACTCTTATCCATAGGTGGAGCTTCACAATCTTTAGGGCCTTCTACGGGGCCCTTGCCACTGTAGACTGGATCCAGGAGTGGAACAATGAGGCCAGTGATAGATGCACCTTTTGCAGATTGAGGGAGGACATCCAACACGTCTTCTTTCGCTGTCGGTTCTCCAAACACATCCTTACGCATGTCATGGGCCTGTGTGGGCTGAGGATCCCTATGAATGCTACCATCATCGAAATCGCCAGCCTTATTAAGGAAAAGACCAGGTGCTGGAAGGGGTGGAAGTGGTTGGTTGTTGTTGCTTGGACGTGCTCGGCGTACTTCATCTGGAAGAAGCACAACGAGAGGCGGCATAACCAGCAATCCCTAAGCTCTACAGAGTGCCAGGACCTGGTTGTCAAAGCCACTAGATGGCTCACTGAGATATGCAGATGGAGCTCTACTATCCCGGCCCACATCAGTAGGATGTGGAGGATCTCTTTTACTTCTTAGTTTTTTGTTGTTTAGTTTTGTACAGAGCCCATGGGCTTAGTCGGGGTTTTTGTAGAGTTACCCCCGTATACACATCCCTTTTTGTAGTTAGACAGGGATGGCGGGACGCCCCCCACACCTTGGTTACCAGGTGTGCGGAGTGTCCTATTTACATGGGTTTTCTGCTGGGGGCTCCCCATGAGCATGTTCGACCCAGTGCCTCTCGCACCTAGGGGTCCCTTGTATGGGTGGTTCGTCCTCGGCCACCTTCATCGTTATATTTACCTATCTATCACTATAGACTATTCTGATGAATGCTATCTATGCACGGTGGTGTTTCCTTCTACGGTCATGCTTCATGCCAGGGTTTGCTATCTGAATGTTACCCTGTTCGTGGCGGCGACCCCTAGCGATCCATGGCGGTAGGGTTCGGCTCTCCCACTGCGTGTGATCGCTCCCCACCGCGGACCTCCTGTGGCTCCTAGCCTGTTGGCTCAGGAATTCTATCCATCCTGGTTTGCCCAGTGCTGGACTGGGTTCAGGATTCGGTTCGGCCCCCTGTTGCAACAGTTGGCCATTCAAACCCTAGCAAGCGGCGCTCCAACTCCCTTCTAGAAGGCTCCGTGCTCAAGTCATTTAAGTGCACCCTGACGTCACCCTAGTGACATCATAGTTCTCTCCCTCCGACACACGAGCCCTTGCTTCCTGAAGAAGCCTCCACCCCTGGAAGTGCGGTGTGACGTCAGGCTGCCCTCGTGCTTCGTCACTACGCACTATCCCACCCACCTCTCACATAGGCCCACATGACCTGATGGCTAAAGGAAAGTCCAAGAAACATCATCACATCCGCACCTCCATCTTGAGGGAGGTTGTAGAGGAGCGTGCTAAGGGTGGGCGGGCGGCTCAACTAGCTCACATTGGAGCAAAGGACAAGAAGGGAAAAGGAAAGGCACTGACGTTCAACCTGGCCTCATCGTCGGTCCCCCGTGACCGCTCTGCTTCATGCAGTCAGCCACCCTCCTCCCACGGGGATGCTTCCATCAGTGGGCATAAGACCTGCGACGGGCGTGAGGTACCGGAGGACGGCCCTAAAGATCATGATGACAAACAACCCCATCATCCCTCAGCGGCAGACAATAGGACTGCCCCTATGGGCGACGGACACTCAAGACCCCCCTATTGGTCAGAGCCTCAACCGTGCACAACTATGGCTCCGTAGGGGAAAAACCTATGCAAAGGCGACGGTGCCGAAACCACCTGCAAGGCCACCCCACGTGTGGCTGGTGGACGTGGCCATGATGGAATGGTCTGACAAGGTAGTCAGGCATTCATCCTCAGTAACCATCCCTCCGGAGAAAACCCTCATCTTCACTGAGCCCATCACCTCGCCAGAGCAAGGCCCTGTGGCCATCATCCCTGACGAGGCGATGGTGTCCCTCCAGCTACTGCGCGAGAGGTTGACGATCTTCTATGTCCTCGACAGCTCGTCGCATGATGCAGTCATCTGTGGCTAGCTCAGGAGGGCCTGGCGACCGAAGAGCCCCTTTGAGCTCGTCAAGAGGGAGAATGGGTTCTTCGAGATCACTTGCAAAGACAAAGATGACTTGGAGACACTTTTGGGTGGCGGGCCATGGTTCTTTGACAGGTGGTTGGTCATCTTCAGGGCCTGGTCCCCCGCGCTCAACCTCACTAGGGACCTCTTCTCCACGGTGCCCTGCTGGGTCAGCTTACCCACTCTGGGTCACCTTCAATCCCTCGACATCTTGGGGAGGGTGGCCAGCTGCGTCGGCAAACCCTCCCATGCTAGGGCTTGGGTCTCCACTGCCAACGACGTGACGCATGCCAGGGCACTGGTGAACCTCCCGGTGAGTATGGCCCCTCCTTTCGAGGTTTGGGTGCAATTCCCGGGGGAGGAGGCGGAAGCCATCCTGGTGATGTGCGACTACATACCCTTACGGTGCACATCCTGTGTTGCCTTCGGGCATGACCTCATACGGTGCCCTTTTGTGTTTGACAAGGTCAGGGTGACCGCGGGAAGGAAGTACTGGCCTGTCACTGACCCGGAAGATGACAGTGACACCAACATGGACATAGACCCCAAGTTTGATCGTAGCAGAAACAAATCCAAGAGGAGGAAGAAGAAGCACTCCCACACCCGGGTGGAGGCAACCGCGCCCCCCACCGCGGTTGGTTTGCCGGACGACCCCGACCCTACCCTTACTGGGGATGTAGGCGCGTCCGATGCGGCCATCACTACTGCTACTGTTACAGGTGCTGACCAAACCGAGGGTGGCCCAGACAGCACACCCCCTCAGGTTCTGGGGGCTGGACCTGTGGGGGTGGGTTTGACGCCGGAGGAACCAAACCCGTCAGGGGGAGGGGAGTCCACGCCCACCACTACCCCCCCCCCTACGACTTCTGCACTGGTGCCGCATTCGACAAGAACAGCTGGGGTAGAGGTGGGATCGGGGGTGCCCTTTGGGCCTGATGTCCCCCCCCCAAACCAACTTGCGATGCCAGAGGACGTGACGGAGGTTGACGTGACGCCGCTTGGTGCTCCGAACCCGAACGGGGGAGGCACACCCGCGGGCACCGTCGCCCAACCAATGTTGGTGGAGATAGACTCACCAAGAGGCTCAGCTTTGCCACCCAAGAGGGAAAGCCTGAAGCCTAACATGCCGGTACCAACGGGCACCAGGGCGTCAAAGAGGCTCCAGAACCAAGGGCTTGCGACCTCCGACCCTCCTAAAACGTGCCTGGTGGTCATCGCCCTGCAAACCCCGGGGAATAATCTAGAAGGCAAGTTGTCCTCTGAGGAGGAGGTGACAATGCTAAATGAGGACGAGGCTGCCACTGTTGAAGCTGCGGTGGGCTCCAAGCGGAGGCTTGGGAGCCAGAACTGACCACCCACACTAGGTTATCCATGTCGCTAGTGGCATGGAATGTACGCAGCGCGTGCTTGCCAGCAAAAAGAAAGATGATCGCCAACTTCATCCGCAACCAGGGTGCGACGATGGGCATGCTGATGGAAATGAAGATTGCAAGGACGGAATATGCTCCGAAGATACATGGCGAGCTCTTCCCGCACGGCTAGTGCACAACCTCAAATGATGTTGTTACAGGTAAAGGCCACATTGTTTGGGGCGGGGATCCCAGGGTCTGGAATGTAACCCCGACCACCACGTCAGCACAAATGATGACTGCATGGTGTGTCAACAAAGGTGGGTGCAGGGTGTTAATCCCGGCGGTTTATGTGTACACCAAACCCTCTCGACGCGAGGTCCTGTGGGAGGACCTCCAGGCCACAAAGCCAACCATGTTGGGTCCCTGGCTGGTTGTCGGGGACTTCAACGCCATCAGACGTGACAATGAAAAAGTGGGAGGCAGAGAAGTCTCCAGGAAAACAATGAGTGATTTCAACAATGCCATCGCGCTTATGGGCCTCTTGGAGGCCAGGCAGTTGGGTGGGCTGCTCACCTGGAGCAACCGACAACAGGCTGCCAGTCGAGTCGCCTATCGCCTTGATAGGGCCCTTATCAATGTCTCCTGGTCTAACCTCTTCCCCAACACCTTCTCCAACCTCATCTTTTCTCATAAGAGAGACAACAGTGCTCTTGTCATCTCTCCCCTCTCCTCCAAACTCAATAGGACATGCCCGTTCCACAGTCTCAATTACTGGCTGGAATGGGAGGGTTTCTACGATACCGTTTCGAGGGCGTGGAATGAGCCGGTGAGCGGCAACCCCCTCTTCATCGTCACGAAGAAGCTCCAGGCTACCAAAGATGGACTGAAGGGGTAGTAGAGGGTGAAGGTCAACATTAACAATCTCAAGAAGAAGGCTGAAAAGGAGTTTGCCGCGATCTAGGATGGACTCCAAACGGACCCGACCTGCCCCAGCCTCACTGCCCAGGAGGACCTCATCTGTGCACGCTTGGAGAAGCTGGACAAGGCTGAGGAGGTTTACTTCTACCAACGCAGTAGGGTCCGATGGGTCCAGGATGGAGAAAGGAACACCTCCTACTATCAAGGAGTTGTACGCCGCAAAAAGATGAAGGACATGATCAGTCACCTCATCAACACACATGGCAACGAGGTTTCCATCCAGGAGGAACTAGAGGGCGAAGCTGTTACCTTCTTCAGCCACCTCTACACCCAAGGTGAGGATAACACCATCACCCCTAGGCTCAGACCGAGGCATACTCTGTCGACTAAAAAATGCTGCACCCTATGTCGGCCTTGTGACGCGGGCGAGATCAAGGCGGCGCTCTGGTCCATCGGCACTGACAAGGCTCCAGGACCGGACGGCTTCAATGCCTCTTTCTTCCACTCCTACTGGGGGATCATCGGACAAGATATCACGGCGGACATCACCTTCCTCATGTAAGGAGGCTCGATGGTTAGATCCACTAACCATGCCTTCCTCTCTCTCATCCCCAAAGTGGAGGGAGCCACTGCACTGCGTGACTTTCGTCTGATCGCCTGTTGTGGAGTGGTGTACAAGATCTTCACGAAGGTCCTCGTAGAGAGGCTCAAAGGGGTGCTCGGACACCTCGTCACTATTAATCAGGGCGCCTTCATACCGAGTAGGAACATCTCAGACTGCTCACTCCTCGTCGGCGAGTTCCTCCACGGCTTCGACATCAAGCGTGCAACCAAGAAAGAATGCATCAATACAGACCTATCCAAAGCCTACGACCACGTCGCCTGGCTGGCACTTTGGAGCCTGATGGAGATGATGGGCTTCCCTGCCACATGGACTGACTGGATGAAGGAGTGTGTCACCACCTGCTCTTTCTCAGTCCTGGTCAACGGCTACCTTGCCAGTCTGTTCACTAGTACCAGGGGGCTCCGTCAAGATTGCCTCCTATCCCCCCTCCTATTCACGCTTGTAATGGAATACCTCTCCACTCTAATGGAAGAAGGTGAGAGAAATAAAACCTACAACACTTTCAAGGTCAAGGGTACCCCTATCCTCTCAAACCTCACCTATGCGGACGACGTCCTCTTCTTCTCCGCGGGCACTGACAGGAGCCTGAGGGGCATCAAGACGATTATCAAGGAGTTCAGCGACACCTTTGGCATAAAGGCGAACCCAGCCAAATCCAAACTCTTCCTGTCTAAATCGGTGGCGGTAGAGGGTTCGAACTTGGTTGCGGCGGCTGGATATACCCTAGACTCCCTACCTACCCACTACCTCGACTTTCCACTGGCCAGCAAGAACCATTACGCCAGCTTCTTCAACCCCTGCTTGGACCAGATGAAGGCCATGATCTCAAAGTGGCCCCCAGACCACATCTCCATGGCGGGCCGCTGTCTCCTGATGAGATCTAATCTCTAAGGTCTTGTGCTTTTTTGGGCCCAGCAGGGACATCTTCCCAGCAACGTTTGTGAGAGGCTTCAAGCTCTCATGGCTGACTTTGTTTGGGGAACGAGTGTCCACCGAATGAGTTATGAGTGCATAGATAAACCTCTTAGGGAAGGCGGGATGGGCCTACGGAGCATCAAGACCATCAACAACTGGGCTTCACTTCGTCACTTGGTCCACTTCCACACTGTCCCTGACTCGGTGTGGACTACCTAGATGAGAAGGTGCTATGGCCTTACACTGCATAGCCCTGACAACCTCAGACAGGGCTTCTCCAATGCCTGGAAGAACACGGATCGTGTGTGGGAGGCACACAATAACTTGTTCGAACGGACCCCTTCAGGTGAAATCCGCTTCATCAACCTGACGACCAGGCTCTGGCCCTACATCCAGCCCGTTGGGCCGCTCGAGCTTCTGGGCCAGACTATTTGGCACGAGCCGATGGTTCACGGGTGGAGCATGACGCTCTTTAGGGAGGAACATGATGCCTTCTACACCGTCGCCAAAATCAACTCATGGGACAATATCCAAGCGACTGTTGCTGCTTCTGCCGGCAACGTGAAGATGTGGAACACCTGTTCTTCAGGTGCCCTTACGCATACCAGATCCGCTCCCGGGTCATGGGCCTTTGCGGGCTCAACATCCCAAGGAATGCCAACCTCTCGGAGATGGGTGTCATTATACGGGACAAGACCAAGGGCTCAAAGGGGTGGAAAAGGCTAACAATCACCGTATGGTCCTGCTCGGCCTACTTCATCTGGAAACAAAGAAACGAGAGGTGCCACAACCAACAACGGCTCTCGGTGGATGACTACCTCACCATCATCCACAAAGCCATCTGTTTGGTGGCTGCCACTCGTGGGTGGGTCACTACCGCACCCAATTACGTCGCCAAGGCTTGGAGACTACATACACATAGCTCTAGCTAATTGCGCCTAATGGCCACTCCCTTGTATAGGACGCCACACCTGGGGATTTTGTATAGTTACCCCAATCTCACACCTACCTTTTGTCTTACAGGTAGAGAGGGGGGACACACCCCACACCTGGCCTGTCAGGTGTACGGTATGTCCTTCCCCTTTGAGATTGCTTAGGGGCTCCCACAACCTTCCTTGGTCGGTGCTTCTCACACCAGGGTGCCATACTTTGTACGGGTGCCCACAAAGGCACCCTTTATCGTTTATTTACCAAGCCGAAAGGCAATTCCAATGAATGCTATCTTCACTGACTTGTTAGAGGACAAGATGGAAGTTTTCATGGATGACTTCAGTGTATACGACAACTCATTCGATGATTGCCTGAGCAATTTGTCTCTAGTGATGAGATGTTGTGAGGAGTAGAGTCTCACCCTGAACGGGGAGAAATGTCATTTTATGGTTCAAGAAGGTATAGTTCTGGGGCACAAGCTATCCAATAAAGGAATCGAGGTTGACCCCTCCAAGATTGAGGCTATTGCTAAGCTCCCTCCGCTAACTTTAGTTATCGGTATATGAAGTTTTCTGGGTCATGTCGGTTACTACCGGCGGTTCATAAAGGACTTCTCTAAGATAGACAAGCCCCTTTCTAACCTTCTGGTGAAAGATGTGAAGTTTGACTTCACGAATGAGTGCATGAAGGCTTTCTCAATCCTAAAAGATGCGTTAGTATCTTCACCCATTCTCCAATCCCCTGATTGGAATCTTCCTTTCAAACTGATGTGCGATGCTAGCGACTTTGCCATCGGGGCGGTCTTAGGGCAAAAGAAGGACAAGAAACATCATGTCATCTTCTATGTGAGTAAGACCCTAGACGAGGCACAATAGAATTACACGACGAATGAAAAGGAGATGCTAGCCATCATATACACTTTCGATAAGTTCAGATCCTACATCATGGGTTCCAAGGTAATAGTCCACACCGACCACGGGGTGATAAAATATCTGATGCATAAGAAGGATGCAAAGCCCAAGCTGTTACAATGGGCATTGTTGTTACAAGAATTTGACCATGAAATAAAGGACAAGAAAGGATCAGAGAATGGGGTCGCTGACCATCTCTCTAGAATTAGGGTGGAAGATGATCACCCACTACCTGTTAATGATAACTACCCTGACGAATCCATCTTCATAGCTCGATCAACCGACCCTGAGGGGCCATGGTATGTAGATTTCTACAACTATCTAGCCTGCAAGAAGCTTCCCCCATATTTGACTTACAATCAGAAGAAGAAATTCTTTGCTGATTTGAATAACTATTATTGGGACGACCCTTTACTATTCAGGGGTTGTGCTGATGGATTGTACAGAAGATGTATCCCAGAAGAAGAAGCCCCCAAAATCCTCTTTGAGTGTCACTCCTCCCCTTATGAAGGACACTTAGGTGGTGAAAGGACTGCTGTTAAGGTCCTCCAATCAGGCTTTTACTAGCTGACCTTGTTTAAAGATGCTCATGCTTTTATAAGATCTTGCAACGAGTGTCAGCGAACAGGGAATATCTCCCACCGCAATGAGATGCCACTCTCTGATTGGATTGAAGTTGAGATTTTTTATGTGTGGGGCATTGACTACATGGGCCCTTTTCCCTCCTCTTTTGGCTTCAAATATATTCTTGTCGCTATCAACTATGTCTACAAGTGGGTGGAAGCAGTCCCTACCATGACTTGTGATGCCAAGGCAGTAATCAAGCTTTTTACCAAGATCATCTTTCTGAGGTTTGGAGTTCCGAGGACCGTCATTAGTGATGGCGGCTCTCACTTTGCAGAAAAATAGTTTGAATCGCTGCTACGCGAGTATGGCATCCATTACAAGGTTGCAACACCATATCATCCCCATACATCAGGACAGGTTGAAGTCTCCAATCGACAGATAAAGCAGATTTTAGAAAAGATAGTCGGCATGTCCCGTAAGGACTGGTCAGCTAAGCTGGATGAATCTTTGTGGGTGTATCGAACTACTTTTAAGATGCCATTTGGTACCACTCCTTACTGCTTGATTTATGGAAAAGCCTTCCATCTTCCCTTTGAACTGGAGCATAAGGCATTCTGGGCGATCAAACACCTCAATATTGACCAGATGCTGGCCGGAAAGAAAATGTTTCTTTAGCTCCAGGAACTTGAAGAGTAGAGACTTCATGCTTATGAAAATGACAAGATTTACAAGAAAAGGACCAAGATTTGGAACGATGCCCATCTGAAGAAAAAGGACGTCAACAAAGGTGATAAAGTTTTATTATTTAAATCCTCTATCCGCCTTTTTTCAGGAAAATTGTAGAGTAGATGGTCTGGACCCTTCATTGTGGAAAAGATATACCCATATGGGATGATGGAGTTATATGATAAAGACAATCCATCAAAAGTCTTCCCAGTGAATGGGCATAGAGTGAAGAGGTTCTATGAAGATGAATCATTCATGAGAAGAACATAGATAAACTTGTAGGATGCTAAAATGATGACCAACGGAGTAGAGTAGCAGAGTTTGAAGCTGTCGAGTTGACGACGCAAACTACAACACTCCTCGGGAGGCAACCCGAGTCTTTAATTTTCCTAGTATAGGACGTTATTTCCTTTCCTATAAGAAAAAATATCATGAACATTATCATTGTAATAAGGCCTGGGTCAGTGCATGTGCCACGTGCACAAACTCTCTCATTTTATGGGCCACCGACTTAGTTTTATAGCCTTGATGAGTAATACTATCTGAGGCTGGAAGTTTTACCTTTAGGCCAATGATGTTTTACCCATCAATGCTTTTCCTTTCTTTAGCTTTAGTTTTTCTATCCTTGCCTTGCTTTGTTTCCCCTCTTTTAGTTCTGTATCGGGCATGCATAGTTGAGCTGCCCGATACCCCGCTTTTTTATTATGTCGGCCATCCGCTTTAATCGCGCCCAACAAGACTTCGCGTGTTGCACCCATGTCGGGCAATGTATCGCCCAAGCTTGTATCGAGCAATGCACCCTGTGTCGCGCGACACGCACCAGCCCTTATTGGGCATCGATATCAGGCAGCGAACATTAACATTGGAACCATGTCGCGCGATACACCAAGCTCGTGTGATGTGCCTTACCACCCAGATCAAGTCATGCTTAGGAAGCCAAATCGACCCTTGACGTGACCGATTAGACTAATTTTACTGCGTCTCGGGAACAATTTGCCTCCTTGCACGACATGTGCCCTTGGTTTTGCCTGATTTACCCCTGCTCACATCAGCTATATATAGTAACTTCAGTTAACCGTGTCGGGCACTTGCATTTACTTTTTACCTACTCCCATATCATTCATCTAGCCTTCTCTTTAGCTCTTGTGCCGGCCAACCTTCAGCAAGATCTCGTGTCACGTACATCCTTCCACCTGACACACATATAACCTGATACTCCATATCATATCGCACATCTTTTGTTTTAGCGATTCCTTTATTGGGCACGAAGCTTTGGTTTTGAATCAACCAAAGAGTGTTGCACAAAGCCTCGTGACAGGCGATACACTTTGCACGTTACCCGTGTCGGGCAACGCCCATTTGCTCTGTGTCGGGTTTCCTCTGTCGGGGACTTCTAACCGCATCCCGCGATACACGTATCACGTGACACATACCACACGAGTTGTGTCAAGCAAGGCCCTTATCGCCAGTTTTGATTGACAAGGAAAATTTAACTCGTGTCGCCCTACACACCCTTGTATCGGGTGGTACTTGTATCATGCGACACTTGTATCAGGCAACGCTTTCTTATCACACACTGGAGCTCTACAGTCTGACATCTTATAACCATATCGGCCTCCGAACTTTTGCCAAATGATGCAAGTATCGCGCAATGCCTTATCGGGCACATGTATCGGGCAGGTCTGTTTACCGACTCGATATCGTCCTGCACCCTTGGCCGGTGCCCATATCGGGCAATTCTATCACACAAGTCCCATTTTGTTAATGATACACAATATCGGCCAGATCCTATCAGGCAATAAGACGTGTTTACCCCTACCCGATATCGACATGCTGGTTTCGGGATTTGTTTAGTTTTAACCAATATCAGTTTTTCATGCATCACCTACCTTGTATCGGACAACACGACCCTACCGCCTGATATCGGGTAAAGTGACCCATTCAGTAAATTTATTACTTACTATAATTTTATTTGATAATTAGAGAAATGGCCCGCATCAAGCAAACAGTTATCCAAGTAGACGAGCAAGGCTACAAGATCAACCCCGAGGCCATAGCTGAAGCCACTATAGCCGGGCAGAAGCGCCTGAACCCCGACACAGCGGGGCCATCCGAGGCCGAGAAGCGGCCCAGGAGAGAAGCGGTGGCAACCCCATCAACAGAGGAACCCCTGGCTCACTCTCCAGGCCGGTTCGTGCCCTACAATGTGGAGCACCAACAACACTACACAGAGCAGGCGGCCAAGATCTACCGGCTGACCCGGTTCTGCCACCAACCTTCCTTCCACCAACTCGACATCTTCAACAGATTGGACAACATCTTAGGAGCTGCCGGGCTGAAGACAATATGCTTCAGCCTCTCCAGATCGTACACTGAACTCACCAAGGAGTTCATGTCCTCCCTCCGCTGGGTGCAAAACAAGTCGGAGGAAGTGGAGAGATTCAGTGGAGCAGACCGGCTGCAAGGCCGACTATATAATGTTGAGCACGACATCTCGGAAAAGGTGCTCAACGAGATCTTCTCCTCCTCAGAAGTTGAGTAGGAGATTCTAAACAACGGCACCAGGATCGACGAAGGTGACAGCTTCAACCCGGTCAACATTTGGAAGAAACTGACCAGCGAGTCATCCTACAAGTCGGGGAGCAAGGTGGTGGCCATCCATTCCTACTTCTAGAGGATCATCCACAAAATAGTGGTGTGCCTCTTATTCAGTAAATATGAAACGAGCAACCTCTACACCGAAGAACTCCATCTCATGTGGTATATGATGGAGGGCAATGTGGTCAACTTCGGGTGCTTTCTGCTGAACTAACTCTACCCAATAAAGGATGCCACCAAGGAGTACTGCATGGGTGGCATCGTCAACTTGATAGCGGAAGGGTTGGGATACCCAAAAGAGAAGTACAGCCTATCAAGGACTCAGGGAGACGACATGATTGATTTGAAGTTCTTGCAATGAGCCAACATAATCAAGAAAGAGGGTTGTAACTACTTCTATAGATTTGAAGAACTTTCACCCTTCTGGCCCTCCCGCTCTACATCAACTACGATGTAGAGAAGCTGGTCTTCACCACAGTAGAAATTGAAGCTATGGAGGTTGAAGCCGCTTACGTCGCCACCACAAGAATACAAGAAAGGGTGGCCCAAGAGGAGGGCCAATCCCTCTTGATGCTCGGTGGTACAAGTCTCCAGCAACTCTTACCGAGCCATCCACCGCCCCCACGCAAACGATGACTACCATTCCTGAAGCCACCATTGCTACTCCTGAACCAGCCGCAGCCGCCAAAAAGACAATCTTTGCGGTTGCTGAAGAAGTAATTGTGATCGTGGAGGTCTCCAAAACAACTGGGGTTGAAAAATGAAAAAAGCCCCTGGGGAAGCTGCCACGGAAGAGATGGTCGTAGCTCCTGAAGCTTCTGCTGCGCCTTCAATGGCAGAAGAAGTGGTACAACCGGACGCCAGCAATGGTACATTCGCTGAGCTCCTCGAGGCAGACCTCAGAGCTGCGCAGCCCACGCCGCCGCCAATGTTGCCAGTGGTAGTTGTGGAGGGGGTCGCTTACAACCAAATAGTGGAGCAACAACCACCCTCCCTATGCCCCTCTCCATCACTACAAGCAGGCGAGGCAGAGGCAGTCACGGAGGTGCCAACGCCCTGCCCTGAAGCGATGCCCTCACGTACAATCTACATGGACTCAGACCCAAGTGAAGACGTGCACTCGTCGGGCCAAACCTCTCGCGCGAGGGATGTCAGGAGGTCGAGGGGTAGATCAGCCACAACCCCTCTGTCGCTGGGGCAGATTCTGGGTCAAGAGTTTGGCCACTTGTGGAAGGTAACATGCAATCACTCTGTTACTTTTGCTTCCCTTACCCGCAAGTTTACTATTTTCTAGGAAAGGCTCAACGACCAGGAGTGGCTGACACTTAACGAAACGATGCAGTTGGTGCTCCAACGCCTCGACGCAATCGAAGAGAGGTTGGACCGGAGAGACGACCACCCCCGTTCGAGACAGCCAAGGAGGTCGCCATCACCTCCTAGATCCGGCTCTCAGCCATCCTCACCGGCATCCTCCTCTGGGACATCGACTCCTTCCTCCTCCAATGGGCCCTCCACAACGCCTGAGGAAGGAACGACGCACAATACAGCCGAAGAGGCTCCAGCAGGACATGAGAGTTCCCGCAGCATCGAAGAAGCTGCTCCCTCAACGTCCCTAGATGAAGCTGAGGACAATGACGAATCAATCAGCATCGGGGAGGACTCTTCTGAAGAATCAAAGGGAGAAGGGGGGACATCTACATTGCTAATGATAGACACCCCCTAGAGGAAGGAGTTCGACAACAGACGCATTCTCTACGCCGTCAGAAATCCCCTCCTTCGAGATGGCGGACTTTGATAGAAGAGCCATTGGATACCTGGCGAATAGAGACCAGAGGTTGCTGAACAAGGTCCTGAGATCACAGGCAGATGAAGAAGACATCATCTAGAGCGACGAATACTTCTCTGTACGATGGGGAGCATTGAGGAGCATGTTCCGCTCACCGGCTGTCGTTAGAAAGAAACTTTTCAGGGTCCTATAAGGTATCGTGATCGAGAACGTGGGCATCATGACAGGCAGGCAGCTAATTTACAATGCTACCCCAACCTTGGCGAGAAGACTAATGAAGGGGTTGTACAACTCTACACAGGTGGCCAACATGCTAGAATACATCAAAGAGCACAACCCCAACCTGGTGCTGCCCCCCTACAAGCATCAAAGAAATTGGTTCCTTTGCATGGTAGATCTCTAGAATCATGATGTCCAGCTCCTCAGCTACTGCAACAAGGAGGTCCCACACTCAAGAAATGCCTTCGTTCACCCCGAAGATAGACATCTGAGGCTTCTTCTGCCGCGTCTCCACCGCACGATCAAGTACGGAATCCAACGCCACAACGACATATGGAATTTCTTCACACTTAGAGACTTCCCCATTCAAGAAGAAGAGGGAAGCGGAAACAATGCCTTCATAGTCATGTGCTCCATTGAGATGCTACACATATTCAGATACTTAAGGCAGCTCAAGAGCCAAAACTTCTATAAGATCAGAAGCACTTATGCACTGTTGCTGATCAAGGACATGTGCTATTTATGAGACACAGGTGTCCCAGAGAAGTTGTTGGACAGCGATCAAGAAGATGAATCCTCCCAACCCAGTGGCCTTCCATAAGGAGAAGCCGAGATGGCCACAAACATTTATGGGGCAGGCAAGCGAATGGATATCTATGTGAGATTCTTATAACTAAAGACCCCACTTCGCCTGATGCTTCTGAAGAAAAGATTAGCAACTTCGACCATTCCATGTGTTCTTCACTAACCCAAGAACAGGTCAACGAAATTTTGCAAAAGATGGCTGATTCTACCCCCGCAGACGTCATATATGAGACAGAAGACGTCATAGTCCCAGTTGATGATCTTCGGGATGTGATAAAGGTAGGAGGATGTCTGGAAATGTCGGTGGCGGCAACCTACATCCAGATACTACAAAGAAAGTTTGAATGCACATACATCACCCATCCAATCTTGTTCAATGATATCTGCCTAGCTGACGAGTCAGGAGCGAAGCAATCAGTTCTGGCAAAGATACAAAGCAGCATGCCACATATCATCTTCTTTCCGATACTGCACTACAATCACTGGACGCTCCTAATGGTGTACACTCGCCCACAAGAAACAATCTTCTACAACAGCTCGGACAACAAGAAAGATCATCCGATGCAGTGTACATCAATCGCGTTGGCACCCCTCGAGCGCTTAGCAAGAAAATACTACATTGAGGTGGCAACGTTGATCCAACCGTTCCTAGAGAACATGATGAACGAATGGCACAAGCTTCAATTCTTCCACACCAGTCCACAACAAGCTCCACAATCAAACGACTGTGGCATCTACATGCTGGAATGGATCTCTAGCTCAGTGATGATACAACAAATGCCTGACAAGCTCCACCACATCGACTACCATATCAAATGTGGAGAATATGTGTGTGAGCTTATATCTGAAGGAGGCACGATCACCCACTAAACCCTCACTGACTTATCACTATCCTACCTTATTTATCTCACAACTCTGGGACAGAGTGTGGGGTAAGTTTGGGGGGGTACTATATATCAGTGAGGGAGGTACTAAAAGTTCTCCCATTTTGTCTTTCTTCTTTCTCTTAAACATACCCTATGTACATGTACATATACAAGTCTGATACAAAATAGTGCATATACAACTCCTTGCCTCTATACAATTGTACAAAGACATTCTATAGTAAAAACCTAATACAGCTTCTCCCAGCTTGTTTTCTCTGTGTCTAAGGTGGTGCAGGTTTTTGTTATCTTCTTTCCGAAAATGCAGTCTCAAACGACAAAGACTATAACTTTTCTATGCCAATTTTGAAAAATAATCTCTCAACATCTAAGAGATGTGTATGCGACGGAAAAAGCTTCCCAAACAGTGAATTTTCTCTTGGTTCCTTTACCCAACAAAATCCCAAAAAGAGAGAAAAGCCTTATGAGAGTTGTGCCAAATGAAAAAAAAATAAACACTTGTCTTTCCAAAAGTACCCATCTTTAGGCATGGTAGATCCGGGGCAGTGGTACGTAGGATGTGAAATCACTGCTCTAAAGCCAACTGGCTTGGATTGCAGGGACCACTTTCCCGTTAATAGACTCGTATCTGGATGGACTGATGGAAAACAAGAAAAACCCCAAAAGCCTTAAGCCTACCCAAAAACCCAACTTTCTACTCCCAAAAGCTATTTGGTGTGAAAGCTAACTTCGAAATCATGCACCTATTTCTCGCCAAAGCTGAAGAGAAATTTTTTGCTTAAATAAGGTAGGAAAAATAAAGTCAGTTGTTCGTGGTCAGACATAATTCTCCTTAAGACATCTCAATACTCGATCAAACCCCTTGTCTGAAAACTATGACGGATTAAGAAGCAGTATCGCAAAACAAAGTTTTAAAATAAGTACGGATTGATTGAGGACAATCAAAATGCTAAGTTTGGGGGAGTTGATAACACCCATTTTATGGCTATTTATGGCTCATATTCCATTGTCAAACTTGCCTTCTAAATTGTTTTCCTTTCCATTTTATCATGTTATTTCATAAGAATAAACCACACTATGCTCCTAACTATTTTCCCATCTTTTACAGAGTTTCCCTCGCTTTTCCACTAAAAATCAACAAAAAGTCCCGTCCCGACCCACTTACAACGAATCGGCCACTTCAATGGCCGCACGACACACCCACTTACCTGTCGTGGTCACTACCCGATGTGGTAGCAACCCGACATGGGTGTGTCGTGCGAGGAGGCATCTGACGAGCGACACACTACCTACCCAACAGAGAGCTTCTACCCGTCATGACCAATCAGCCCGATATGGGCATGTCGCGCACTTCAAGCCACTCACTGAAGCAGCTGCTCGCCATAGCCGCCTTATACCTTCGCAACCTGGCACGCGATAGCCAAGCCATGACGAGCGATACGCAGGTGTCGACCATCCCTGAAGCCATGTGAACAAAGCCAATTGAGGACATGTGGCTCCACGAGAACCACAACCTCTTCCAAACCGCGGCCTATAAATAGCAGCTACAGGACTTCGATGGGACGGGGGGTCGGAACCTCACAAAAGCTAACTTTGGAAAGCATCTGGAGCTAGTGTGTCGACTTCCAAGGCATGCCAAGTGATACTAGGTGAGCACACTCCCAACCCGAGAGGGGCGGGAGTGGTTCGCTTAGAACTCGTCCCATTAGCTGCAACAACCCGATATGACCAAGAAGGCCACCCGATATGTCAAGTTCCTAGATGGGCTCCTTCCCAAGACAGCTCGCCCCCTACACCTGATATAAGGAACCCAAGAAATTAAGTCATCTCTAACCCGACACGATATCGAACCCAATACGGACCGCCCGTCACGGTGTGTCGCCCGAGAGGGTGGTACCCCGACACGACCATATCGGGTAGGGAGCCTTGATCGATACGCCTGCCCATCACGGCATGTAGCCTAATAGGGCTAGCTGCCCGACATAGGCATATCGGGCAGAGCTCCCACCCGGTATCGGGTTAGAAATACCTTAGGGGTCTGCTGTTGTATATCGACCTCCTATATCAAGGGGGTCGATACCTATCTTCCCTTTTTACAACAATTTACTTTCATTTATTATGCATTGTAACTAAACCCTTTACATATCTATGCTTATGGAATCAGTGGAGTTTAATATCTGTTGTTCTGTGTATGGTTCCTTTTTGTTGGATGATTTCTTTATAGCATCTAAACTCTAGCATGTATGCTTGGATCATGTTTTGACTAGCTATCAAATCGTGTTTCCCGTTTCAACTCCTTCGAGAGAGGGATGTTGTAACTCTAGAGTTCAGTCCGATCCTGGAGTATGAGAGTGCCCAGGATCGGGGCCGCCCCAGTTTTCTTTCCACTCCAACTCATGTCCATTACTCTTGAGAGAGGGTATTGGCACGTAGTTGGAGGTACCCTCTTTGAGAGAAGAGAGTACAGGAAGTTTTCCGCTACCGCTTGTTATGCCTAAGTCTTCTTCCTTCGTACTTTACCTTAATGATAGTTTTATCTCCCTAGATTCTATTTTATAAAACCTTTATAAAAACCTCTTAACCCAAAACTTAAATCTTTCTTGTAACTCCTTTTGGAGATAGGGTTTTCTGTTTGATTCTTTGTGATTCTTTTATGTGACATACAACCTTTCCTTCCACCCCCTTTTTTTGAAGTGCTTAGACAAGTGAAACCCAAGTTTTGAAGCGCCATTCTTCCTATCCCTATGTTTGACCCCGAACTACTTCGACCCTATGCTAGTTGCAGGTGTCTTAAACATTTGGGTACTATAAATTATAAAAGTCTGATAACCTAGGCATGTTTCCATCTTTTGGACCCACGTTTAAGGCTCTTCAGTCAGGAATGAAGAGATACATAGCTTTGTATGTGGCTAGTTGTCTCACGTGCCTGATGGTGAAGGCAGAGCACTATCGACCCAGTGGTTTACTACAATCCATTCAGATTCCTGAGTGGAAATGGGACCAGATCAACATGCATTTTTTGATGGGTCTTCCCAAGAAAAGAGAAGGCCATGATGCAATATGGGATGTGGTGGACCGCCTAACCAAGTCAACACACTTACTTTCCCTAAAGGTCACCGCCAAGGTGTCAGACTTAAATGAGCTTTACATTAGAGAGATATTTTGTTTACACGATCTTCTAAATTCAATCATCATTGATCGTGACCCTAAGTTCAATTCAAATTTATGGAAACAAGGTCAAGAGGAAGACACTATGAGGCTAAAATTCAACATAACTTGTCACCATAGACTGATGGATGGTTAGAAAGAATAATCTAGACCCTAGAATATCTGTTGAGAGCCTGTGTACTAGATTGGGGTGGATCATGGTTGCAATACTGGCCCTTAGCTAAATTTTCCTATAACAATAGTTACCAAGTCAGTATCTGGATGCCTCTATAGGAATCTCTTTATGGGAGGATGTGTCGGTCACCGCTTCATTGGGATGATGTCATTGAGAGGACCTTACGGAGGTCAGAGGAACTACAATTATATTCTAGCAATGTTGCTTTGATCAAGAAAAGGCTAAATAGAGCCACAAGTCATATGTTGATGTAAAGATGGCCGATTTGCACTTTACTTTAGGTGATGATGTGTTTTTAAAAATCCAACCCCTCTGAGCTATAGATAAACACAGAGGTAAACTAAGTCCCCAATATGCAGGCCTATTTGAGATTCTAGAATGGATTGTGAGGCTGCTTATTGTCTAGCTTTACCACCACACTATAGCATGATGCATGATATGTTCCATGTGTCCAATCTAAAGCACTATGTGAAGGATCATGCCCATGTGTTGAACAATGAACTAAGATCCATGGGAGGTTGACATACCCTAAGTCACCTGTGAGGATATTGGATACCAAGGTGAAAGAGCTCAGGAATATAAATATTGAGATGGTAAATGTTCTTTGGAAGCACCATGGTGAGAATGACGCCACATGAAGGATATTGTCCCCGATTTCATACACAAAAAGATATGGGTACTTCCTAGCATCTTCGACTCGAGCTCCCACATGGCTTCCTATACGCGATGATGATGACACAAAACCTTAACCAAAATGATATTCTTCTTCTTCTTCTTCAAATTCTTGATCCTTCTATCTAGGATCAACACAAGACCTTCTACATAAGATATTCCCTCATCCAACTCAACTTCTACGGGCCACAAAACAAACTCTATATTAGGGTGACACTTCCTCAACATAGAAACATGAAACACCAGATGCAACCTGTGCAACTTAGGTGGCAAACCCAACTTATATGCCACATTCCCAACATGTTTCACCACTAGGTATGGCCCCATATACCGAGGAGCCAACTTAACCTTCTTCCCAAACCTCAAAACACCTTTCTAAGGAGAGACCTAGAGATACACTCTATCTCCCACCCAGAACTCCAATGATCTATGCCGATTATCAACATACAACTTCAAGATATCCTATGCTGCCTTCAATTGTTGTTGAATCACTTTGATCTTCTCTATCATTTTCTATACAAGCACAAGACCCAAAAGTTGATACTCACTAGCCTCATACCAACACAAAGGATATCTACAATGTCTCCCATACAAATCCTCATATAGTTCCATAGCAATGCTCCTCTGATAGCTATTATTTTAGGCAAACTCTATTCAACTGAGGTGGACATCCCAACTGCCCAAAAAACTACAAGACACAAGCTCTCAACTGATCTTCCAAGAGCTGGATGGTCCTCTCTGACTGTCCATCCGTTCACGGGTGAAACACCATACTGAACTTCAACTACGTACACATAGCTACGTGCATATTTTCCCAAAAATGAATGGTGAATTGATGACCTCTGTAAGATACAATGGTAGCTAGGATACCGTGCAAACACACTATCTCATCAACATATATTTGTGCAGGCTTATCCGTTGTGTATGTCATCTTCACCGGCAAAAAGTGTGTTGTCTTTATCAACTGATCAACTATCACCCGTATGGAGTCATGACCTTTGGCTGTCCTAGGTAGACCAACCACAAAATCCATCATGACATGATCCCACTTCCATTGTGGTATGGGTAATGATTGTAAAGTTCATGCATCTTTTTGATGCTCTGCTTTGACATGCTGACACACAGGACATCTAGAAACAAACTCGACCACATCACACTTTAGTCCAGGCCACTAATAAAAGTCTTTGAAATTGTGATACATCTTGGTGCTACCTGGATGCATATCGTACATCAAAGAGTGAGCCTTTTCTGAAACCAACTTCCTTAGGTTATCAACATCAGGTACCACTGTCCTGCCATGTTAACATACTTTCCCATCCTCTACCTCATGGAAACCATCACGCTTCTCACTGTGAAACTCTGCTTGGATTTGCTGAATCACAATATCATCCTATTGAGAATCCCTGATCTGCTGTCGCAACATGGTATTCACTTGTAACTATGCCAACAAGCCTATCAACAAGGAGACTTTTAACTTTACGTTCATCTGACACAAGGAGACCAACATGTCTCTCTTATGGCACACCAAAGAGTATAAGTGTGCCTTATCAATAGACGATGATAAAGAAGACTTCCTAATCAAAGCATATACCGACATATTCACATTTCCAAGATGTCAGTATATAGTGCAATCATAATCCTTGATTAACTCCATCTAGCGATGTTGCCTCATATTCAACTCCTACTTTGAGAAGATATAATGTAGATTCTTGTGATCTGTGAAGATCTAACACTTCTCACTATACAAGTAATGTCTCAAGATCTTCAGAGTGTGAATAACTATAGCCAATTCCAGATCATGTGTGGTATAGTTCTCCTCATCATTCTTCAACTGTCATGATGCAAAGGAGATCACATTCTTGTCTTGCATTAACACACAACCCCAGACCATTCTTTGAGGCATCAGAAAAGACTATATAGCCATTTCCTTTCTTTGGAAAAATTAGCACTAGATCATTGGTCATATTCTCCTTCAACAAAAGGAACACACACTGACACTTGTTATTCCAGACAAAAGGCACATCTTTCCTTGCCATCTTTGTTAGGGGTAATGTCAATGCGTTGAAGTTCTTGATGAACCTCTTGTAGTATCTAGCTAATCCAAGGAAACTACAAACTATTGTCGGCGTCTTTGGTTGCTCCCACCCTATCACAGACTCAACCTTCTTGGGGTCCACATGAACACCCTTAGTAGATATCACGTGTCTAAGGAAAGACACTTCTGTCAGCTAAAAATTGCATTTGCTGAACTTAGCATACAACTTGCACTGTCTCAACAAGGTCAATGCCTGTTGTAGGTGCTACTGGATATCTCGAATGTATATCAAGATGTCATCTATGAACACCACCACAAACTTATCAAGATAAGGTCAAAACACTCTATTCATCAAGTCCATGAACACTGTTGGGGCATTGGTTAGCCTTAACGACATAACCACAAACTCATAGTGACCATACCTTGTCCTAAAAGCTCACTTTGGTATTTCATCCACCTTGATCTGCAACTGGTGATATCCTGACCTCAAATCTATCATTGAGAACATTGCAACACCCCTCAACTGATCAAATAGGTCATCAATCCATGATAAAGGATACTTATTCTTGATCGCCACTTTGTTCAACTGTTTGTAGTCAATGCATAGTCTCATGGATCTATCTTTCTTATTTACAAACAAAATGGGAGCACCCTAAGGTGAAGTGCTTGGTCTGATAAAGCCTTTATCAAGAAACTCCTATAACTATTTCTTCAGCTCCTTCATCTCTAGTGGCACCATCCCATAAGGTGTATGTGCTATCAGCTACGTTCCTGGAACTAGTTTGATCTCAAAATCAATCTCTATAACTATAGGAACACCTGGGAACTCATCAAAAAACACATCCTTGATCTCACAAACAATTAGAACCTCTTGGATACTCATACTCCTCACCATGGTATCCACCACATGTGCAAAGAACGCATCACACCCTGTTTCATCAACTTCTCTGCCATCATTACTGACACCACACACGCCAGAAGAATATTCCTATCTCCTTGGAAGATCCACGAAACATCACCATTGACAAACTTTGCTACCTTGGAAATACAATACAAGCTCACCTGATACTTCTCCAAAGTATCCATTCTAAGGATTATCCATGCATGCCAAGCGGTATGATATCCACTTGAATGTTGCATCCTGAAAAAGAAAGGGCGCAGGAAGGACACACCTCCCGCAACTCGACAAAATGAACTAAGGAGGTTTCTAAGAGAATACTATCATGTCTATGACTAATAGGCAAGGGACAGATAACAATCACTCCTCTAGTGATAAAGGAGTGTGTCACACTCGGGTCAACCAAAATAGATATAAAGCAAGGAGAAGACAAATCAAAATGAAATAACTCAATCTGCCCTGTCATGACTCATAGGTTGACCACTCCTTCCAGCTGACTCATCACGTAGAATCAAGACATTGCCTATTGTAACCCCCTTCCTCTACTGGCTTGTCCAGATGAACCGACCTACAAAGATCACCAAAGATCACCAAGTAAGAGTAGCTCTAAGATTGGATCACAACATGCAAAGGATTTTGGCCACCAAGAACCAAGGATGAGCATCTTCTCCACCAAGCACACAAGGGCCGAAATCCAAAGATGAGAGAAGAAAAAAGGGTGCAAAAGAATCATATTCATGAAATAATAGGGGTACATATACCTAAAGATAGAGAGAGACCAAAGATGTTAGGTGTCATGCATATGGGTGCCACTTGTCCACTAAGGAACCAACATGCATCCACTAAAACTTTGCAAACCACTAAGGTCATGAAGAATAAGAAAGCCAATTGACCTCACTTGGTCATGGATGACCATAGGTTGAAGGAAAATAAGGCCACAAGGACACATGGTTGCATAAAACCATGCGACCCAAGGCACTCAAACCCTAGGTCAAGCGACCCAAGAGATAGCCTCAAACCGCTATGACTGTAGGGATCTCAAAGTTCAACTAAAGACTCATTAAACTATAGAGAAACCACCAAGGAACAACAAGGATGGTCACTGAAAGACCCAAAACTCAATCGGTCAATACAAAGGTCAACATCAACATAGTACATCAAAGGAAACCCTACAAACCACCCTCAATATGTCTCCTTCTCTCTCCTCCTCAAACCAAGGCTGAACAAGGTGCCACAAAGCACCATCCTCTCTCTCATGATGTCAAGGAACAAAGGGAACAACCTCCATGTGACAAATTGTAAGATAACCCCTCAACATGGATAAATTGCAACTTGGTCCAAAACAAGCAAACATAGCTCAAACAACATTCAAACAGGACCAAACTGAAACCACACATGCCATGTGATATTCAGGCATCTCAAGAGATTAGATCAAGGTTTATACAACTTATTAAGAAATTCTAGCATACTCAAGCACTAAGCTAGGTCAGGGGCCTTACAACTACATGGACAAAACCCTTGGAGAGGGTATCCTAGAGGTTGAGTAAATAAGGGTTGAGAAGTTATGCTAAAAATGTAAAATTTTATTCTGTAACAATAATTATTTTTATGGTTGAATATGTTGTTACAACTAAGTGTGAATATCCCCCTGAGATACCAGTATATCTTAATATACTGATCGTGTTTTGTTTCATGATGTTTTAGGTTAAACTTCTATTACTTTATGAAATGGACTACCAGAGAAGAGGCACCAAAAGGAAAGATGCTTAAAATTACTCTAAAGGATTTAGATAGATAGTTTTATTTAATACTACAAACAACATATTTCCCTTTTCATATAATTCCTTAGTGGAGAATTTATCTTTCATATTGTTACCAAAATCTTCTCCATTTAGTGAAATTTATAATTATTCTTGATTAATTTCTAATATCGATCCTATAAGTATGATAGCGACCCTTTCCCTCTCAGTCCATCTAAATAGGGTATAACATGGGGAGGGGCTTATTATATGAGAAAAGATAACAATTGGAATTAAATTTACTAATAATCAAATCAATTACAAAGTGTGTCATTAGAAACAACATTTGATTGGCTCTCAGGGCATACTACCATCCTACCAATAGTCTCCCACTTGCACTAGAGCCAATTAGTACTGAATCTAAGTCCAAGTGATCTAACATTATTGTAAAGAACCCAAACCTATAATCATATCCTATTCCTTAGTTAGGGAGATAGTACACTTGGTTCCTTACATTTGACCAAACAATAACACATATATACCTTAATGAATATTGTTTGCAGATTAAGTGGAAAAGGTTGTAAACATCCCATATTAATATAATAACATGTATATGTGTTGACATGTAAATAAGATTCATAAAATATATCACATGTGTTGTATTTTCTAACTAATATGCTTCTAATGAGTGGCACACACGTATAGGAACAACAATTTGAATTTCCATGTCCACAAAAATGAATAATATTTCATTAATTAAATAAATATTGAATTAATGGACTAAATAGGTTGAATAAGTAAAATATGAAATTACATGCATAACAATATAAAGAATATCTTTTAGAAATGAATTGAAGAAAATAGGATTTAGTTAAATGAATGTTTATGATAATGGTATAATATTTTGATAAATACAATGGCAATGCTCCAAAAATCCTAATGGTTCCATAACTCATAAAAGTAAATATCAAAAGTAAAATATAATGGAAAACTCATTTTCCTTAGGTCCCAATTACCTTGGGTGCCAAGTTTCACAATATTTGAATAATAACAACTATCCCAATTTCATTTAGAAAACAAAATATGAGATAAGGACAAAAATATTAAATGAAATATTTAATATCTTCAAAAGTGCAAACTGATACCAAAAATAAATTTATCGTGTCCTAATTAGCCTAGGTGCCAAATTTGGCTTTAGCTGAATAATGTTTGAACCCATAAATGATTTAGGAAAGAAAAGAGTTACACATGACTTAATTCAACACATATTTATATTTATTGGTTTGATTTCCTATAGTTTTGCCTTACTTTGTGTCATGCAACAATGTCCATATGTTTGGGCAAGTAACATATACTTAATGGTTTCTGATTTTAAGTCGATGCACTAACCTTCCTGACCGTTCAGTTTTGATCCAACGAACGTCCCAATTTCTTCTTCATAGCCCCTTTCCCTTTCCTCATTTATTTTCTCATGCAAAGGGCCTAATCCCTACTTCCTTTCCTAATTTTGATCTCCCTCTCCCTTCCCCTTCCCACTAGTTTCCTCTCCACCACTTTCCCTAAATCATTTCTAGTCCAATGACTATATAAGTCCTAGGGTTCGGAACACTACTCATGCTTAATGCAACCGCCTCCCTTCACCCTTTGTTTCTTCCCTTTTCCCGTATCCCATTTCCTCTTATCACATCCCTATATCATCACAATCCCAGGAAAATTGTCCCTGACCTCAACGGAGATCCCATGTCTTGTTTGCTCACTTTAATTCATCCTCTTTGGACTCTGAGTATGGTTCCTCTACTCCAATTTTTCCTTGTCAGAAAGCTACGATTTCTTAGGATGATTCTGGCTATCACAACACTCTGTGAGAATTGGGATCAGTTATGTATGACCCCTCAATGCTTCATCCACCTCCTATTTCCCCAGAATTGGGTAAAGGTTTCTTTCCCTCTTTTCATGCGATAGTTGTTGTCACCATGGTTAAGTTTGGGTTTCCGGTGTCAGGTCCAGTTTTATCGCTAGTTGTGGTCCTATCATCTTTGTAGGATCTTCACAAATGACCTTCACATATTCTTCTATACTTGTTTTCTTCAAAGCACGCTTTCAAGTATTTAGTTGCAGGTTGCCATCATGGCTAGCTTTTGTGGGTCTTCTGGATGACTCACCATCATTGGTCAGGCTCTCTGGGTCCAGTGAGGGATGGAGAATCTTGTGGGATGGGCTACTTGTGACCAATCCTTATAGATATCTAGATGACCCCTCTCATCCATTTGTTGATAACAAGATGTTGTTCATGAGTTGAGAAGCAAAGGAGAAGAGAAAATTATTTGTGACAATACATAGTTGCCCTTTTCTTCTCTGTGTTTTTGATTTAGCCGACGACAACAATTCAGTCTTTTTGCTAAGTACTTTGACTTTAAATACATTAAGTTGTATGCTTGGATGGATATGGACCTAGGCCTAGTGGCATGATCTGGTTGGTCCATCTCTTTGGTTTCTAACCAAATTGTTTTATTTACATGGCTATATGGAATTTTGTTATTGGTCATGATTCAAAAATTTATAGTACTTAATCTATAGGTCAGAAAAATAAAAGAAAATATGTATTGGATTCCTGATAATTTTCTCTACCTAATAGCAATAACTTCATCACATAACTAAAATATAAAAAATGTGATTTTTATGAAATTTATTAAATTGGTTTAAATTTCTAAAATTCATATCTACTAATATATAATTCCAAAAAATAAAATAAAATATGAACTTATAAAGATATAATCTATAATATGGTGTAGTTTTGGAAGCCTAATTCACTAATAATAATGAGGCAACTTTCAGGGTTTATATAATTAATGTAAACCTAACTCTAATTCTACATATATGTTTAATAGGTTCATTGGAGACCTAGGCTTGGATTTAAGACTACCTTTGGACTTATGTAGACTTAATATGAGGTATGATTGCATTCACTATTATTCCTATTGAGCAATAAACATAATTCTCTCTCTCTCTTTTGGTCAATATGGACATATTACCTACATGATCTCTCTCTCTCTTGTGAGAATTTAGTTCAAGTGAAATATTGTATTTGATTATGATCTTGTGATCATCTTACTTTGTAGAATATTGACTCTATATTGTACTTTGCTTCATGATGAAAAACTAATATTTCCCACTTTTGTGGTGGATGTTTATATTGCCCATTTATGTGATGGCACTCTCATTATTTTTAATTATATGACTAAACTTTTTCTTTCCTTTACATTTTGCATTCTATGTGATTTAATATCCCTAGAGAAATGTGGTACTTTGATTTTTCTGGCTTGTATTCCCCTAGGGTTTTATTCCCCTATGTGATATTATTAAGAACTGAGGTTGTAGTCCCCCTACCATCACTAAGGTTTTAGTCCTTCTGCACTTATATATTTGGGAAGGAGGATCATATGCCCCATACCCCAACGTGTATGCCAAGGAAGTTTGGTTGTGTGCCATTTTCTGTCCATTTATGGGTTGTATTCTTTAACCTTCACTGACATTATATTATGCTAGTGCTATGCTTATCTCACATGCATGCAGACTGATATTATTATGATGGTTTTTGTGCCCTAATTTCTTTATATGTGCTTTTGTGGCACACATTTTATGATTTATAAATGGGGGTGGAGGTGTATTTCTTGATTATCATCTTGTTGCAATTCATATTCTTTTAATACCCGCTTAGGTGGCACTTACCTTTTCTATGGGAAGTCTTGTTTATTTGATGCCCTTTATTTATTATATTACTCGATCCATATTTAATATGCACATACTAGACTTTATGTTGATATCTTCTACCTTTTCTCCTATTGCTGGGGTATGATTCCAACCCTTGATGTAGGACTTAGAAGACTAAACATGGTGATATGGACCTTCTAGGTGGAGCTTTTGGGGAGATAGAGTTGTGATAGTTGGATATCCGTCTACTTAGATCTTTATGTTGTAACTTTCATGTAAACCCTATATGGGAGATGATAATGTGATTTTGTAAAATTGAATGCAATCATAAAATATCATTCTGATGCTACACTCAGGGTATACTTGTACACCATCATTTGAGAAATGAAAAAAATTACACCTATTCCAGCATACCAATTGAGGGTGTTTGGAATATATGGATTTATTCCTTAAATTTAGTATGGAGTGGATCTTCTCTTGGGTACCACTCCTTATAATGATCATCATACTTCTGATTTGAAAGTACTCTCATGAAAGGGTCATCAACATTGCTTTCAGTTGGTACTCCAAAAATCTTCCCATCTCCGTCTTGTATGATCTGTTGTATGGAATGGTAGAACTGTAATATATGATTAGAATGCTGATGTGATATGCGTTCTATAGCTTGTCCAATGTCTGCATCATTGTCACTATACATATCTACTACATTGTAAATGCATGGAACCAATCCTTGTTCACTAATGAGCTTCTTGATCCATACAACTTCCTTTGCTACACTAGAGGCAACAATTTACTTGGCCACTATTATAGAATCAACCACTACCTCTTGCTTGGAACTTTTCCAGCTCACAACTCCACTACTGAGACAAAAGCACAAAACTTGATTGTGACCAATTATCTTATTTTTCAATTTGGAAGCTTGCATCAGTGTAACCTCTTACATCCAACTCATCTTCTTCACCATAAATTAGGAACTAATCCTTATCTCTTCTCAAGTACATAAGGATGTTTCTTTATAGATGTTCAGTGGCTTCATTGGGATCCAATTGTTACCTACTCATTATACTCAATGCATATGAAATGTCTGGATGCTTATATAATATTGCATACATGATAGATCCAATTGTTGATGCATATAGAATCTTACTCATGCCTGTCCTCTCTTTAAAAGAGATGAGACATTGAGATCTATAGAGACTTATTCCATGATACATGGGTAAGTTTTCTCTCTTAGACTCTTGCATGTTAAACCTTTTTTGCACTTTTTCAATGTATATAATTTGACTTAGACCAACCTTCTAGATTTATCTCTATAGATCTTTGTTCTCAATGTATAAGATGCTTCTCCTAAATCCTTATGGAGAAGGCATTTCCCAACCATGTTTTAACCAACTGTAGAGTAAGGATGTCATTCCCCATCAATAACATCTCACCTACATATAATATGAGGAATGCATTTATACTCCCACTACCCATCTTGCAAACATAAGTTTCATCTTCATTTCAAATAAAGACAAAACTATTTACTTGTTTAATGAAAACAAAGATTCCAGCTCCAAGATGCTTGCTTCCATCCATAAATTGAATTTTGTAACTTTTATACTTCAACGGCTTCATTTTAGATTGATAAACCTTTGATTGTGTGATGTAGACATCCTCAAGGAGATTCTCATGAAGGAATGTAGTTTTAAAATTCATTTGTCAAATTTCATAGTCATGATAAGTTGTAACAGTAAGCATGATCCCAATGGATTTAACCACAATAACTGGCAAAAAAGTTTCATCATAATCATTACCTTGGAATTGTTTGATACATTTTCCTACCAATTGACCTTTGTAGGTTTTTACAATACCGTTATTGTCAGTCTTCTTCTTGAAAATCAATTTGCACCCTACATTGTTTACCCCTTTATGTGGATCCACCAAGGTCAATACCTTGTTGCTATACATGGAGTTCATCCCAAATCTCATGTATTCAAGCCATTTCTCAAAATATGCCCCCTCCGTAGCCTCATTGTAGGTTTTTGGTTCATCATCATTGATGACTAACACATCATCTTGTTGAGTTATGAGGAATTCCTACTTCTCTGTCTCAAGACGTGTCCTACTATATCTTTGAGTTTCTTGTATTATAGGAGAAACTTGAGATTCCATAATAGTTGTGATTACTATGCTTACCTGTCAACCTCCATAGGTTTAATGTAATCTTTTTGGACCTAAACTTCTTCAAGTTCTATTTTCCTCACACTAGTTCCTATAGAAATAAATTCCCTTTCAAGGAATAAAACAAATCCAAAAACAAACACTTTGTTGTAAGATGAAATATAGAAGTAATATCCCTTGGTTTCCTTAGGATATCCAACAAAATGAAATTTGTTAGATTGTGGTCCAATCTTTTTCAAAAATTATTTCCTAACATAAGCTTCACATCCCACTCTTCATAAAAGGCACATTGGGACATTTCCCAACCATATCTCATATGGTATTTTTTGAACCGATTTAGAAGAAATGAGGTTAAGTGTAAATGTTGTGGTTTCTAGAGCATATCCCTATAAGGAATTTGGAAGAATGTAAAACTCATCATAGTTCATACCATGCCCAAAATGGTGTGATTCATTCTTTCTAATACACCATTACATTTTGGTGTTCCATGTGGATTGCACAATACCAAAATCCTTTAGAAGGGCCTCAAACTCTTAGCTTAAGTATTCACCAACTCAATCTTATCAAAATTCTTTAGTTATTTTGCCTTCATTAATGAATTCCTTTAACTTTTCATTATATTCTAACTTGTGTTTCATAAGATACACACAAACAAATCTATTAAAGTCATTGGAAATTGTGATGAAGTATTGGTAGCCACCTCTGGCATTTGTGCTAAAAGGTCCACATACACCAATATGTATGGATCCTAATATGCCACTTTCCCTTTCACTATTTCCAATAAAGGGTGCCTTTGTCATCTTGCCTAATAAATAAGACTCACATGTCTCAATTGTTTCAAAACCAAAAGAGTTCATATAACCATCTTTTTGGAGTTTAGATATACACTTCTCATTTATGTTCCCTAGATGACAACTCCATAGGTTATTTTTGTTTGATTCATCAAGTTTTAATCTCTTGGTATTTATGTTTACATGTGTCTCAAGTTTTTTTAAATAGATACCATGTGACATTTGTGCAGTGCCACAAAATATATCATCTGTTGAAATAGACACTCAATAATATTTTTGTTAGAAATCCAAAACCGTTCTTCTCTATACAATATATAGAGATAATGTTTCTATCTATGATAGGTACATAATATCAATTCACTAACTCTATTAAAGACCACTAAGAAGAGACACATAGTAAGTTCCTACAGTAGTGGCAACAATGGTTGCTCCATTTGCATCATATAGTTCCACCTCCCTTTTCTTCAAGGATCTTCTTCTTTTCAAATCTTGCATATTTGAACAAATTTAAGACCCATATCTAGTATCCAATACCCATGATGAAGAAGTATATATGTTTATTTATATAACATATAAACCTGAGTAGAGATGTCTACCTCTTCTTCTTGCTCTTCAATTCCTCTTAGAGAGGACAATTTCTCTTTCAATGTCTATCATGGTGACAATTGTGACACTTGCCTTACTCACTCCTTTTGCCTTAGGTGCAAAGGACTTAGACTTTTAGCCAGCCTTAGAACCTTTTCAAGATTTGCCTTTTCCCTTGCACTTTTCTTTTCCTTTGTTGATCAACAACACATAATTTGCTTGTCTTGCATTTCCCCCTCAGTTGTTCTCAACATGCCAAGTATCTCTGTCAGTGATTTAGTGAAATTGTTCATTTTGTAATTCATGAAAAATTGTTTGTATGAATCCAACAATGATTGTAGGATCACATTTGTTCCAACTCTTGGCCTAAAGGAAATGCCACTCTAGATAGACTTTTCACATACCCAATGAACGTGATTACATGGGCTTAAACTGGATCACCTTCCTCCATTTTGCACTTAAATAATGCCTTAGAGACATCACACTTCTCTTGAGTTGCTTATTTTTGATACATGTTCTTGAGATGTATTATCATCTCAATAACATCCATATTCTCATTCGGTTTTGAACCTTATGATTCATGGAGCATAACATAAGGCACTTAATGTTCATAGCATCACCATAATGCTTCTTATGAGATTCTCTTTCCACCCTATGCACATTCATAACTAGTTCATATGGTACTTGTGTATCCAAGAGATAGAGACTACACTTATGTGAGAGAACAATTCTCAGCGTATCCAATCAACTGCTGAATTCCAATTTAGTTTTTCTTTTTCAAGTACCGCTAGTGTGAAAAGTTTTTGTTTGCTTTGGTTGCCATTTGATCGAGAAGAACTATTTGCAACAATTAATATATGATGTGAAAGAGTTTCATCAATATTAATTTGGTTTTTATATAAATATTTCTCCCACTATTCTATTTCAAATTACTAGCCCTCACCATTTACCTAAAAGATTTGCACTGTACAAATTTCTAGTGAGACAAGATCTATATTTCATTAAGTCATGAGTCAGCTTTGGCTGATCATTCAAAACTTTATTGAAAATTTGCCAATTACATATAATGTAACTCTTAATAGAGGGACACACAACCCTTTGTCATAACAATTTATATGCCTCTAGATGCTTAATCCTATTAAGGCCACCTAGTCAAGTATGATCCAAAGGCCAACACTATAGAATTTGCACCTTGCTTTGGTCGATCCACATATCTATTCTCACACTTCACGTGATAGATATTGCACCCCGCTTTGGCATGACCACACTTTGTCGATAAAAATTTTCATGTGTGTTACACATTGATGTGCATCTTAGACTTAGTATTTATTTAGGCATTATATATATACAAACACCACATACTTATAACATGTATCATATACACATTATATCCACAATCCATAATGATTAAACTTTGGTTATGGACATACTGATGTAATCCGTTGGAGCCATAAAGGATTACTATCCACCTAAGGTCCATTACATCATACGAATCATCAACATGTGGTCATGCATTTGCATTGCATCATGATTAATGGCTCCATATTCACTCCTTTGGATCTTCATGGTTGCCTCCTCAGGCCATGTCCTCTAAAATGGATTTTATTCCAATCTAATATTTACATGATATGTCGAAACCTTGAGTTACAGTCGAAGTGAGTAAGATGGAATACAAACCATTACATTTGAGATAAAAGATGACGCTCAACATGTAATTTGAATACTTCTCAACCGAAATGATCCATTTACATCTACATCATGCAAACACAAAAAGATATAGCCATGCACACATCCACTAAACGAAACATACTTTAATGGTTACATGTATGATTTATAGCTATATCATGTCTTATACACATATGCATGTATATATCACACACACACACACACACACACACACACACATATATATATATATATATATATATATATATATATATATATATATATATATATATATATGTGTGTGTGTGTGTGTGTGTGTGTGTGTGTGTGTGTGTGTAAGATTGTATCTTAGACAATCCCAATAATAACATATTTGGCATCCACACAAACAAGGCAAGATACACTGGGATCCCACCATCCATTCAGTGGGCAAGAGTAGAGGGGAGGATTCCCCTTGAGAGGTCACAGGGTAACACTACAAAAAAGGTGTACAAAATTTTACTTCTATGTAGTAAGAAAAAAGAATTTTTTTTGTAGTTGAACCCATCCACCATATAAAAAATCTAGATGTAGATATGTGTGGAATTATTTAAGATATCCATGTTAATTTTTTATTGGTCACATCACATCTAATGTCACAAGTGGCATAAAATCAAATCTGGTCATATCGGTTGTAAATCTCAATATATCTTAGAATAACATCTCTTTGGTACCACTATAGGTTCTATGGATGTGAAAGGTGACACGCCTAAACTATACATGAAGAATGCAAGTGTACACATTGAGTAGTATAGGCCAATGAGTCTCAAATGTCAAATTATGGAAATATTCTCTAGAGACTATTACAAACTATAGCCTAATTGTCTAGGCTTAGGGGAAAAGTGATTGGTTGTTTTTTTTTATAATGAATGACTATAATTGAAATCTAAATTAAGTGGAATCTGATCAAAAGTTGGTAGATTCCTTAGGATATTAGCTTCACCACAACATACATTACATTTACATCCATTTCATCAATAATAATTTACCCTTAACCCTAGACTAAGGACCTATATCAAGTATTACCCACTCTCACAACATAATACACTACCTATACTAAGACAAACCCCACTTTCATAGAAATTCATGAATTAGATAGGTGCATTGACATATCTCTAGGTTATTCCCTTCATAGATGTAGACCCTATCCCGAGGCACAATATCATCTATGTAAATCTATGAATGTCCTAAACCCTTAATCCACTCTCCCAAAGAAATTAATGATCTAAAACAACAATTGTGGTGATCAGGCATAAATAATTCATCAAGAAATCATAGATTATGTATAGAATTAAAGAAAAAAATATATTCAATCATGGAAGTGAAATACAACACAAACTTTGCTAATGTCGGGTCCTAAGGAACAAGGAGATTAGTTATGCATGATTTATATCATTGAATACAAAGAGGAAGAGGTAGAAAACAAGATAAACATCAGAAAAACCAATGATAACCCTCGAAGAATCCGGTCTTGATGATCCCCTCTGGCAGGGGCCTTGATCCACCATGTTATTGATGCAAATCTGCCTCCCAGAAGTGCCCGAAGCATTTCATATGTGGTCATCTCCTTCATCTCCTCCTCTCTCGGCTCTGTTCTCTATTTCTACAAGATAGAACATGATTCTTTCTTTTGGCTAAACTCCCCTTTGGTCATAAGTGAGGCTATGGATGACATTAAGTCAGAGCCATTAGATCTATCTTAATCTTTAATCTGCATTGATTGTGTAAGGTCAATACCATTGAAAGGAAGTAGGTGGCACCAAGTTGTCAGCTGACTCAAATCCCTTGATAAGTGTTGCTACTACTGATGAGTATGTCAGTAGCACTGAGTTGATTCCTTTGAGTTCTGACTTGCTCTAGATGCAAAAGTCGGTACCACTGACCAAAGCCATAAATTAAATTCTACTACTGGTAATTTCTGGACAATATGTTGATAGAACCGACTCCACTTTTTGGTAGAGTCAAGCATCATCTCTATAGCACCAAGTGCTACATCAGTAGCAATGAGATTTCCAAAATTCCTTTTTAGATTTTTCCTAGTGTCGGTACTATTGACTTTTATGTCGGTAGCACCAAGTAGTGTTGAAAGTGCTTAAATAGCGTGAAATAAGTAAACCCAACATAAGTCCAAATAAAAATTGATAAATTAACATAATTCAGTAAAAAATACTTGTTAATTGATGCAATAGTGTTTCATAGGCTAGTAATGATAAACAATACATAAATAATATCATAATGACCAACTATGCAATAAATACATGGAAAAATAGCATGCAAAAAGCAACTAAAATTCAGTGCATCAAAATCCCCTAAGATTGAATGTTTCTCACCCTCGAGAAACACTAGCTTTGGATTTGGTTGAAATAAGTTAGCAAGAGGACATATGATATGCATTATCTTTATCAAATACCCCCACCTGATGGTCCCAAAATGACTGTTACCAACCACTGAACAAATAACTACTCTGAAATGATAAAAAATGTTCATTAAATATGTCCTCATTTATATCAATGAAACACAATTAATATATCAATTAACATCATAGTCAATGGGGAATACACTTGATGTACCATGTGATTCCCTATCTATATTGCTCTTGTCTACCTACCAAACTATGTTGGAAACACATCCCCAAATAATAATTAATGAGGGGATCGATCATATATGTGACTTACCATAAAGAACAATGGTTGAACATGAAGTAGGTGGTTATGAATAAGAATCACCAGTAACATAAAAATCATTTATGGAAAAAAAATATATGATGAACCTACATAATGACAAAAGTGAAAAATGTATGAATTATAATGCCTAATATAATGGTGGATTGATGAATGCACTAAACATCTCATCTAATTGATGAATGTGGGTACAATAATGCACACATGTTAATATTTTCACTTCTCTTTGACAAAAAAATTCAATTTGAATTCAAGGTATCCTTTTCTCCCTCTTTTTTTGATCTGTCTCTTTTTTCTCTGCCCTCTTATTTTTAGCATAATTAGTGATTTATGCTCAGTCTTTTCTTCAACATATCATTGCATTTTGTTTTCTTCTTCTTTTCATTGGGAGGGACGTGGATGTGTATCCTTTCATGTTATATTTGAGGATGAAAGCTACATAGATACATGATCTAAAAAATGTTTCCAAAAGAAAATGCAATCTACATGAAATTTGTTATGCAACTACTTGATATGCACCTCTCTCTGTATGTTCTTTTAACTATTTCACTCTAAAGAAACTATCTATCATGCTACCTACTATGCTATGCAATGCAGTCGAGAGAAAACAATTTAGTTACCCATTATACTTCCTATAGTTAGTGTTGTCTTCAACTTTGCAAAATAAGCTTAAACATATGTGATCATTTAAGACTTTTATTTTCATTGAAAGGACACACAATACATTCAATTTTTAACGATATATGAAATCATGATCACTAAACTCCATGATTGCTCTACATATTGTGGATCCTTTACTTGAAAATAAGAAAAACTAGAACAAGGTAGAAAATAAAATAGATAAAGTCATTTTAGAACCCCTAAAATTGAAATTGAATATCTTCATAGTCAGAATTCAAACAAAGAACTGGAATAGGAGTACCATATGCTCATAAGGGTGGTGGTAGAGGCTAAAACATTCTTGGAGACATCTGTAGATCAAGTTCTGCTAGCGTCCTTCCCTTTGTGTCAGTACCACCGACTTTTGTGTCGGTGGTACTGAGATATGACGTCCTTTATCCTTCTTTGAGTGAGTTGGTGCCACTGAAAGGTGTGTTCGTGGTATAGAAAATATTTTCTTATAGCTATATGATTTTTCTGAGAAATATCAGTGGCATTGACTTGTCCCTCAGTGATACCAAATTTCTACAGACTTTGACCTATCGATGATTCGATACTACCAACTTGTGTGTTAGTGATATCAAAAATTTGTGAAATGTTTTTTTTGACATGTTGGTGCCACTGACTCTGGTGTCTATGGTATCGATAGTAACTCTACCTACACACCAAACGAATACACCAAGGTATTTTTTATACATCAATTTTAAAATCTAACAAGACAAATATGAAATTTAACTAATGAGAAGTCCTAAAAAATGTAAATGACAATAATGAAAATAGGTCTATTCTCCACTCTTTGATCATCTATCCTAAATGTCAAGTAGCCTCTACCCATGGAAATGATCACATCGACAGTAGCCTGGAATGACCTTCCTAACAACATCTTAAACCCTCACATCTTGTACATATCCATAACCACAAAATCAACGTGATACATGAATTTGTCAATTTTGACTAGAGCATCCTTGCCTATCCCATAAAACCTCATAATTCATCCTCTTTCAAATGGATTGTCATGGATGTCTTTGTCAGTTTCTTCAAACCCACCTTCAGAAAGATAGAGAGAGACATGTGATTTATGCTCACCCCAAAATTACATTATGCTTGCTGAAAATGTTTGCTCCATGTAGAATAAGGGATGTAGAAGCATCCTAGATCTTTTATCTTCATCGACAATCACCACCATCAACAAGCAAGACATATGTATCTTTTATCCATATCTTCTTATTGATGATATCCTTCAAGAATCTTCCATATACAGTGATTTGTTCTATCACATCCACAAGTTGGATGTTGATGTGGAGTTTTTAAAAGATGTCTAGGAATTTCTTAATTTGCCTTTCATCCTTTCTCGGTTTCAAACTATCTGGGAATTGAACATGTGTCTTCTTTGTACACTTGTGAGGAGGAATGTAGGGCACATTAGGAATTTTCTCCCCTAATCTTGCATCAATATCACCTCCTATAATAGAACCGGACGTGTCTCTTATTGATGGGATAGCATGCAACTATTCTTTATTAATTGTGGGTGCCTCCTTATTGATTATGATTGCTCCACTATGAAGTATAACCTTCACCTATTCTTGTTTCATGGGAACCTTCTTTGGAACTGAGAAAGTGGTCATGCCATGGTGGAACTTTGAAGCTCCTTGTCTTTCAAAGCAGATGAAGATGGGGTGTCTTTATCGCTTATTACTGACCCTGTATTGAATGAGGTGCATGTGTGATCATAATGCACATGCATTCTGCACCCCCAATCTTCCATACAAGTTGTGGGGAAATGGAACTTCTGGCTCATACGCCCAATCTGGCTTTGGAATGTGCTAATATGGTGACTCCGTAATAATCTACTCTAGTTCCTTGAGAATAGATACAAAATTTAGTTGATGATGTTGATGAGATCTCTATGTATTTCTAGGAAATCCTTGCTGAATGGTCTTCTTAAGAGATATCACCTCTACTTCTAGTTGAGAAATATGATTTTCAATGTTGAGGATCTACACTCCTTGATTTTGCTACACCAACTTAGTCTGGTCTAGTAAGGCTTTGTTCTAAGTCACTAGTTTGCCTATCATGTCTTCTATTGTTCTATATAACTAGGACCCCTATCATGCTGATACTTCTATGGCATGTTTCCATGCTACTATTTAGTTTGATGTGTCTGTGAAGGGTCCTACTAAAAATTGTTTGGATTTTTCCATGAGTACTTGGGATCCGCCCTTCATGCATAATCATTTCTTCCCTGATTGTTTTGCTGCAATACATGCACTCTTCCTCTTCAGCTCCAGATGAGGTTCTAGATTTTTTATCAGATCTCCTTGTAAGTTTGTCCATCTTTTCCATCAAGAATGTGATCTCCCTTGATTCCACAAAACTTTTGATAGTTTTTGGAAAGTCATGATCTTCTCTTTAAGATTGATTCTTGGTCATGTTCTTTAGACACCCAGTGGCTTTATTATTTCGAAAGAAGCCTACTCTTGTGTTGTCAAGTGTAGTTATTTCCTCCTTTTGTAGCCCATAATAAAATTTCTTTGCCTAGCCATAAAGATCAATCCCATGATGAGGGACCTTCCTGAGCATATTTTGAAATCTCTCCAAATATTCTGAATAGGATCCATTAGCATGTTGTGTGAAATTATAGATTTTCCCAACCAAGTCCTATGTCTTCTTTGGCAAAAAATACATCTCAAAGAATGCATCTATGATCTCATTCTAGGTCTCTATGATTCTGAAGAAAGATTGAGAAACCATGGTTTTGCCTTATTTCACATTGACTAGCAGAATAACTTCAAGTAGATCACTCTAGCTGGGACCCAATCAATCTTCAACATATCACAACTTTCCACAAATTCATGATGTGTGCCATCAAATCCTCCATACTATGGTCATGTAATGATTGACATTTAGTTAGTGCCACTAGTCTGAGATCTATTTTGTAACTACCCATGTTGACTACCTGCCTTTTGATTATCTCAAGCTACATTATGGCTGAGGATGCCTTTATTTTTTCCCATACAGTCTACTCTTTAGGCTCTTCCTCAAAATGGTCCACATCATTATGTGATATAGCTACCACCTTTTCTTGCTTTGCCTGTGGTGGTGGAGTTTGGATGACCTTCTCATCTAAAGCTCCAAACCCTCTTACTTTATGATAGGTCTCCTCTTGTCCTATAACCAATGGAGTAGATTCTCCATAATCTATGGTTCTAGTGTGAACCTCTAGTGTGAACCATTCACTAGTACCTGAAGTTGATATGAAAGTGTGAGAAAATGAATACTAGTAAATTGTTGCTCAAAAAGGATTTTCATTTATGCACCATTTCAAAGAAAAAATTGAATTGTTAATTAAAGAAAATGAAATGGCCTAGAGTGTCAGTCACAATACTCATAGTGTTGCACTTGTCATTTCCCTATCAACGGCGCCAAACACCTGACACACCAAAACTATGCATGAAAATGCTAGGGTACGTGTCAAGTAGTATACACCAATAAGGCCCAAATGTCAAACTCAGGGAAACCTTCTTTAGAGACTACTACTAACTATAACTTAAAAAACTAGGCCTAGGGAAAAAGTTATTAGTTGTTTCTTTATAACTAAAAACAAGAATTGAAATCTAAATTAAGTGGAATGTGATCAAGAATTGGTGAATTTCTTAGGATTATATTTTCACCATGACATACATTGCATTTAACTCCATTTCATCAATAACCATTTACCCTTAACTCTAGTCTAAGCACATGTAGAAAGTATTACCTACTCCTACAACGTAATACACTACCTATACTAATACAAACCCCACTTTATAACAATTTTAGTATTAGATAGGTGCATTAACGATATCTCTAGGTTATTCCTTTATAGTTGTAGGCCCTCTCCCAAGGCATGATATTGGCTATGTAAATCTTTAACTTGTCTAACCCTTAATCCCTTTCATGAAGCAATTAATAGTTTAAAACATTAATTGTGGTGATTAGGCACAAATAATTCATCAAACAATCATAGATTACATGTAGAATTGAAGAAAAAATATATACTATATCATAGAAGTCAAATACAACACAAGACTGGGTTGCACTTGGGTCCTAACAATTAAGGGGATTAGCCCCACATGATTTCTACCATTAATATAGAGGAATAGGGAGAAAACAAGATATATATAAAATAAACCAATGATAACTATCTAAGAAGTCAGTCCTGACGATCCCCTCTAGAATACAACTTGATCCACTACATTCTGACTATAAATATGCCTTCCAAAAGTGTCCAGAGTGTTTGATACAAGTCTGTATCCTCCTCTCTCGACTCCATGCTCAATTTCTATGAGATAAAAGATGATTATTTCATTTGGAGGAACTCTCCTTAGGTCGTAAGTGAGGCTCTAGCCATCATTAAGTCACAACTGTCAAATCTATCTTAATCTCTAAACTACATTGATTGTGCAAAATTGATACCATCGATAGCAAGTCGATGGCATCGAGCTATCGAATGACTCAAATTCCTTGATAAGTGTCAGTACTACTGACGAGTAAATTGGTAGCACCAAGTTGTTTTCTTCAAGTTCTAACTTGCTCTGGATGTAAAATTCAGTACCACTAACTCACCTATTAGTGGAACTAAAGCCATAAATTCTGCTATTGTTGCTTTCTAGGCAATAAGTTGATAGAACCGACTCCATTTTTCAATAGCATCAAACATCATCTTCCTAGCATAGAGTGTTGTCTCGGTAGCACCGAGATTTCCAATATTCCATGTTAGATTTTTCCCAATGTCGTACTATTGACTTTTATGTCGGTAGCACCAAGTTGTGTTGAAAGTTCTTGAATAGCTTAAAACATGGAAAATCCAACATATAAGTCTAAATAAAAATTGATAAATTAACCTAACTTGCCAAAAATACTTGTTAATTGATGTAATAGTATTTCCTAAGATAGTAATGATAAAGAATGCATAAATAATATCAAAATGAAAAATTATTTGATAAACACATGGAATAATAGCCAATGAAAAGCAACTAAAATCAGTCTACAAAAGGCAACAAAAAAATTATCTATGTTCCCATGAGTAGATCTCATCAACAACAATATACTAGGATGGAAGGCATGTCACATTATGGAAATGATGCTCAAAATAAGAAATACAGACGAGGATGTTGATAAAGTTCTCCCAACATTGTCGTAAAGGCTTCGACACCTCTACATAGTCCATGCAGATGATGGGTAACTCTACAGTGTTCTCCGTGGGGAAGGAGTAGCCTTATTGTTGGCAGCGTGCTAGGATTTCACAATCTCTTCCCTCTCTCCTTGTGGTTAATGACAACTAGTCCAAATCACTCATAGAAGGGTCTGTCAAAATCCTAGGTGGCATGCCTCTATTTATAGGAAAAGGCAAGAAAGCTAAATTTCCAATAAAACCTAGGAAACAAAAAGATAATAGCTGCCACTTAGCATCCTGCTCATGGACAGATAGATGACGGACAAGCTTAGTCCAGTCAATCAACTGGATTGGGTGGGCTAGTTTATAGTGGCCTACTAAAATATACCATCAAGGGACTCGCCATTCCATTTGATCAACTGGACTAGGTTAGAACCTTTGGATGCATTTGTTCATCCAACCCAATTGGGCCACTGGATTAGCTAGTCGACTGATTGGCTAACCTAGTTCTGTAGTTCAGTTGAGCCAGTAGATGACCACTTGGGTGGATCTTAGACTGGTTAATCAACTAGACCATCCAGTAAATCAACTTCCATGTCCAGTCCATTAAATGAACTTTCCAGTCGACTAACTGAGCTTCCAGTCACTCCATCAATGAGTCAATTGATTTCTAAAACTTTTACAAACCAATTAAAAATGTGTAAATTAATATTCTCCTCTTCCCTATATATCCTATATGTGTGACCTTATATGATTCAAATTATGTTGGAAGTGGCATTTGTAATCATTTTATGACTTCATAGACAATGATTGGTGATGAATGTCTATTCAACTTATTTTAATTGAACTTCAAATTTAGTTTTGCATATTGTGTTTTCATTTCTACTCCATATTTCACTTGAATTATGTTATAGTAGTTTATGGAATTTTCCTAGTATTTAATATATTTTTGTTATTTATTTGTAGGTTGACATAAGAAGAATAGAGAAGCAATTATAATTCCATGAAAAGCCCAATAGAATGATCCAATATTGCATATCCTCTCTCCGCAACTCTCGCAAGTGAAGTGAGGATCATTGAAGTATAGATAATCACTCAAATGGTCATAAATTTTGCATTAAACCTCAAAATTAGATGATTTATAATCCCTTAGATCACAATTCAATTGTATATAAGTAAAGTATATACACTATTACTGGTTGGTTGGCCAAATGGAAAAGTAGGTCAGCCGATTGGGAAGTCCATTAGAAATCACGGTAACTCCGTAGAAAGTATACCCCGGCACTAAAAGAGTTCTAGATTTCACATTTGATGTCAAGATTGAGTGATTCAAGTTAACTTGGAAAACTATTTGAGTTATATACATAATGAATATATTTTATGACACTTTAAGTTGGATGAGCGACCCGTTAGTCACCAAAAACTTCTATGATGGAAATCTACAACAAACAACTAACAATCGTTGGATTATTTTGTATTAATCTGATATTTTGCAGGATAATACAAAAGTGCTTGGGAGAATTCCAAGGTAATTTTTCACAATTTATTCTTTCCTATCTATAACCTTAGATTCCACCAATGAGATCCCAAGATAGAATTCAATGGATTTACATGGATATGTGATTTGTCCAAGCTTTAGAAGGAGACTAAAGTTATCATTCAAGAGTTATGACAAGACTATTGATATTCTCCTCTACACTGCTACTTGATTCACATGATTCTTCCTCTTCTTCTCTCTCCTTTTTTTATATCATGAACATGTTTACAAAGTAGATTTATTATTGGGATATAGGAATTAGCAACATTGTCCTTATTATATTTTTACATTGTTATTATTTATATGAACATCTAGATTGAAATTAATTGTTTACTACTTTATTTATGCTTGAGCATATATATCACATGATTTTTATAATCCTAGATGTAAAGATATTGAAATCTAGGATTGGTACACAAAACTATATAGTTGAACCATGTATGAGACTATGGAAGGGCATTTTGTGGGGTGACATATTAAGGATCTATAGGTAACGAGACCTTGAGTCTACGGTGAGACTAGTCAATGTGGATTTCATACTCTAAAATGATATGAAATCCCTTGGATACAACCTAGAATTTATGAAATAAAATATATAATATTTATAAAGTTAGTAGGCAGTGGCAGTGAACCTTACCGTCTTGGTAATTTTACCATAACCCAAATGATTTCCTTCATAGTTAGTTTTCATTCTTACATTGTTCATTCAATTAATCAACCAAAAATCAACCATCTATACTCATTAACCACTTTTTTTAAATTATATTGATGATCTATTTTGTTCTTATAATAGTTTTCCCTTCGATTTCGATCCTAAAATAGAACTGCGTTAAAACTCATCCCCATAGGTAAAATCTTGGGGACTTTTCCCAGGGTAATTTTTTTGTGCTATTATGTACCACACCATATTTTGGCGTCATTAGTGGACAACATAATAAACTTTGAAGTTCATTATTTTGAATAATTAGGATTTTCTTTTTTGATGTATATTCATTCTTATCTACTTGAAATTTTCCTACCTCAATATTTATTACAATGTGAATTCTCTTTTTAGGTTCTAAAGGTGCATGCGGTGCTCTCAAAGCATTAACTCCAAAACTTTTGAGTCAAATCTTGAATCGAACTTTTTGGAACAAGATGGACGCGGAAGATATAAAATGTAGGGTGAATTAGGCTCTGTCCGCCTAGAGATAAGTCTTTATCCAAGAAACAAGAGCATTTATGTCCACTGAGAATAGAGCTAGAGAGGCAATAATACTTGTAGTAGAATGGCATATGAAGCTTAAGGGCTTCTCTGTCTCTAAGCCCACTGACACACACCATCCCATGGTGCCTCCCACTATCACCCCCAGTTTGAGATCTACACATAGTGGATCCCCATGATACAAAGCAATGCCTTCATTGACAATTATGGCAATCATCTCCAAGATTTTCTGCAACATTTTGTTGGCCTTTGTGCCTTCAAAAATCAACCTTGTGTTTCTGAAGATGCCCTTAAACTCTAAATGTTCAAGTACTCTTTGATAGACAACACATAGATTTGGTACAATCCCAAGAGTGACACAACATCATGACATGGGAGGGTCTTCGTTCCAAGTTCTTAGAGAAGTATTATCTTCCATGCCTTAATTATAAAACTAGGGGCCAAATTGCACAATTTAACATGGCCTAGGCAAGTCCCTAGTTGAGGCTTGGGAAAGATTCAAAGAGCTTCCTTATTGTTTTCTACACCATGACATCTCACATGTCCAATTTATAGAGACTTTTTATAGGGGTGTTGGTCATGACACCAAGGAGTTCCTAGATTCCTCATATGGAGGAAACTTCATGCTTTAGACTTCAACAATGCATGGGAAGTTGTCAAAAGAGGTTTATAGAATCAGTCTCAATCCTATTCTATCTATGGATAAGGAGGTGTCCTCAAGGTAGCCAAAGCTAAAGATAGTGTAGGATTCAAATCCATAGTTGAATCCCTCAAGAAGCCAGCCTTGAAGAAAGACATCCTCGAGTCCTCTTTCAATGCATATGAAAAAAGAGAACAAAAACAACAACTATAGTAGCATGTCAAGTCTTTACACCTCTTCAGTGAGTCTTGTAAGGGTCATGAACGTTTCACTCTCAGTTGCCAAGTTTTGTATAATGTGACAGTGAACAACACCCAGGTGTAAGAAGAATAAGAAGGGCAGACATATGACCTCAATTCTATTCATAAATTCCTTTCCAAGGCTAGTACACCCAAACCAAACTAGAAACCATCATGGTTTCCAGTATGGAAATCCAACAAGAGTAGAGAATGCATCATAGTAGTGGCAAACTCAAATAAACAACCAAGGTTGTGGTCCTCCTGGGTTTCATACAATCAATGACAAAACTTTAGAAACCAAGGAAATTAATGGGGAAATTTTTAAAACCTTACAATTTAAGAATCCCGACCAAGTGCTAGAAATATCATGACCCACCCGTGTTCTTCTACATATGACAAGTTTTCAGCCATTGAGAAGATTTTTCAATCTAAGTAGTCCATTATTGCCAACCAAAAGAACATGCTTTCCAATAACATGTCTATTGAAAATCCATTGATTCACAATTGGCTCAGTTGTCTACATCGATGCACCTTCCTCTAGGAAATTTTGTTGGACAACTCGAACCCATCTCGTAGCATGTGGAAACTCAAGTTTGTAACAACTCACTCCATATTTTCCTTGCAGGAACATGTTATCCCTTCTAGTGAGATGGTAAGCTAGAATGACAAGGATGAAGCGATCATCACTTGCATCACAAAAGCAACCCCACCATCACAACAACCAAAAGTTCCCATATAAGTTATGTGATTACCATACTAGAGTTGGTTAAAGCATATGCAATTACATTCCAGATTCAACAACTTCAAAGAAACTACGAAGAAGTTATATGTCAACATTCCACTCCTTGATGCTATGGCTGACATGCCTCAATTGTCTAAATTATGGAAGCTCTTGATCAATTTCACGATCTTAACTGAACTTTTTTCAAAAATCTGAAAATGGCAAGGACATCATCAAGTAAGATTTAGAAAAAATGCCTCACAATTGCAAAGACCCTGGGTCTTTCAAGATTTCATTCTCTATGAGTGAATCTACCAGATTAATAGGTTTAGTAGATCTTCAAGTTATATTTATTATCATCCCTCTCAGATTATATAGGAGACTTGGTTGCACCAGTGCTATACCCACCCAGATGATTATCCAGCTTGTCGATTCTTCCATGACCAAGCTATTTGATATCATAGAGTACATACTAGTTATGGTTGAATTTTCTTTTGTCCCAAGTGATTTTTTAGTGATAGGGAGGAACATCACTTCCCGCTCAATTTTGGAAGACCATTCCTAGCCATTATTAGAGTATTGACTGATGTTGAGATTGGACTCCTAACCCTACAAGTAGAAAACCAATCCCCTAATTTCAAGAAATTGATGCCTTGTTGAAACATACCACTAAATAAGAGGCATACTTGATCAATGGTATAAATCATTTCACTAATATGTAGGAACAACTTCTTCTCACTAAAATCCCCTCAAGAATTTAGCCCAATGTATGCTTAGTCAATGACAATGGGTGCAATTTCATCACCTTTTATATATGGATTCTAGATTAGTTTTTCTAGATTTAGTTGTCAATTGCATCATGTTTTACTTAATTTTTTTCATGTTCTTCTTGAAATTAAATATTAGGATTTTGATTGAAATTCTTGCTCCCATGCAAAAGAAACTACACATCAACTCAAGAGCAAGACACATTTCCTTCATTGGGCTCATGTTCAATATTTAGGAATAGGTTTATAGTATATTGGAGGTAAATAGAACAAGTTAAGGATGTTAATTGGGAAATAAGTCATGCTTTGATGGACCAACCTACTCATCTAAGCCATATCCAAGCCAAGCAATAGGACAATCGATCTACTTCATTGATCGTTCGATCAGAAGGTCATCCAAATTGAAAATAAGTTAATGAATTATCTAGATCAAATAGTCGACTGATCTGCTGACTTGGTTGGCCAATCCACCTATAGAAGGGTGCCTAAAAATGGTGTTGATTGGTTGATCAACCTTGGTGGTTAGTCGATCGGACAAAATGCCTCCAAAGTTAGAAGTCCGGAATAACCACAATTGTCCATCAGATCGAATGATTATCTCCTAGTATAGATTGATCCACCGATTATACATAAGACTTACCAAAATGGTGATTAGTCAATTAGTCCTACTGGTCTTCCAGCTAGAAATCCATCAGTTACACTTCCAATTGGGTGATTGGTCGATTAAACCACACGGTCACCCGATTAGCATGACAAGCAGCAAAATTACATAGCCACTGACATAGACTATGTTTACAAAAAAGGAGGCCTAACCTAATTATCATGGATTCCATTCAACCTAAACCCAGTGCATGTTTTGAAGTAGGGAGAAAGAGGATAAGACAAGGAAGAATACCATCCTAGTGGAGTTCTTCATACTTTTTGTACCTAGAGCTGATTGCGGAAGTCAAAGACATTTGGTTACTTATTTGTTCTCCCTCAACCATTATCTCTCCTCTCTCTCCTTATATATGTGTTCCTATCATAATAATGAGCAAGTCGACCTTCTCATTGGGTCATGGGGTCTAGCTCCATCACCCATACTCTATCTTAGTTGTTATCAAACTCAAATTTCCTCATTATATCAAACTATTCTTCATTTGATTGATGATTTCTTCTTGAATCGATCACTAATTTAGAATGTTTCATATAATACTAAGCATAAAGACCACAAGACTTAGGATTAGATCCCTAAATGGAACTATAGGATATCATATGAATTTGAGGAAAGGATCCTTTAGGACGTCTAAATTGTGAACTGTGGGTAACGAGACCCCCGATCCATGAGAAATTCAAACCTTGTGCAATTTGCATACCACGAGGAGGTGAATTCAATGGGTATTAGTTTATTTATTAAGTTTATTGAGTTGTAATGATTTGGATACATACGTAGGTGATGGCAATGAAACCCAAACATCCCAATATTATTTGATATTAATTCAATCCATCATTTAATCTATTCCTTGTCATGTAACCTTTAATTAAACCATTAGTACTTAATCATTCTTTTTTTATTAACAAATGACAATTCACTGGACTAATCGTCAGGGGGATTGAACTCATGACCACTCAGTCTTACAACATCAATTTTACCACTGGGGTGTCACTTCATTGGTAGTTTATAACCGTCCTCAAACAAATGGTTCTAAATATTATTATTAACAATTGGTTCTGAAGGTGATTTATTAACAATGTTGTATTTTGGGTTTGACCCTTTACTATACTGCAATTGATCCATCAACTTATATGTGTTAGTTGTGATTGTGATAAAGGTTTAAAACCTAATTTTTTCTTAGGAAATTTGTGTGTAAAATAAACTCGCATCAAAATTTTGCTTCGTTATTGGGGACAATGGGCCTTTTTCAATTTATAGTTTATTGAGATAAAGTTTGGTTTCTTTTAGTTTGAATTTTTGCAATTTTTATTTGGTTTTGTTATTTTTAGTTTTGTTTTCATAATTTTTTATTTTTTTACTTTGCTAACTCATTAGTTTGTTTTCTATTTTTTTGGTTTATTTTCATAGTTTTTATTTTGGTTCCATAATTTCTTTTAGCATAGAATTCTTTTTCTTTCTATCTTAGATTTTTGTAATTTAATTTTTCTACTCAAAGAACAAAAGATTTATATCTTCATCCATTGAAGAAATTTTCTCTTGAGCTTGATAGCCAAATTTTATATTTTTAGGCATTCATTTTAAATGGAGTGGTCAACACAGAAAATCATAAAATGTAAGAAATGTGGCTCCCTCAATCACGATTTGTGGGGCTTTCAGGAAAATATTTTAAAATCTAAAGTACTCATGTGTAGAATCATCACCACACAAAATGCTAGGCTCAATAACAAGCACAAGGGTTGTCAGAGATTGAATCTACAAGAAAAAGCATCCATTCAGAGGATCAACATCCATCATAATGTTAAACCTCCATAAAAAATATATGAAGTTGATTCCAATCAAAAATATTTTAGGGAATACTATGAGGACCTTTTATATGAAGATGATTATTTAGATGAGGCATATTACTATTTGGAGTTAGATGGTAGCTATGGAAAAGAGCCTTATTATGCAGTTCAATATCCACCTAATAGAGATGTAAAGGATGGAGGCCCTCTAGAAGATGTTAGTTGCCTAACAATCAATGTTAGTTGACCAACAAGAAATGCTAGCTTATGGATAAGCCTAGGGAAAAAGAATGATGGCACAATTTGAGTAGTTGAAAGCACAACTCTCCTAGCTAGTCAAATCATGTGAGGGTCAATGAGAGAGCTCCATATGGAACATGGAGCATCCCATATTTTTAATAGATGATGAGGATGACACTTTTTCCATGATAGAGATGACAATGGATGGTCTAGAGGTAGTGATGCATCCTAAGAATTGGAGTTGGAGTTGAACACATACAATTATGTTTCATTATTCTTTGAATTAAGGGTCGTAGGCTTGCATCAAGACAGTTACAATGATCAACCAACCTTGGTTGAATCTATTTTGGAAGATAAGAAACCAACTTTGATTGCATATTTTACTATTTCATGTGAGGAAGTATAACCCAAACAAAGGAGTGGCTCAAGTGGTCAAGCATGGTGTCCCCTAACAAAGTGACCCGTGTTTGAATCCTAGTTGCCGCCTTGATTTACCACCCTCCCGGGCATTCGGCCTCCGCCACAGGCGTGGGAGAGGGGGGAGAAATGTTTCTCTCTTAATCCCAAGTACAACCCAACAGGAGTTGGAAGCACCGGTTTTGGATTCATTGCACACTACCTTAGACAGAGAAGAGGATAGTCTACCTCCAACATTCACATATAAGAACATCATAAGGCCACCATACAAACACCACTCCCACATTGTGCCACTTCTTCCTAATCCACACATTGTTAATACACCCTCTCTATGATGGAGAAATATTGGTGGATCTGACTTGATGGATTGTAGGGTGAAAGATAAAATTACTTCAGGCATCCAGATAATACCTTTAAGATACCACAACCATATGATTACATTTTGCACCATGGAGCTCACATGTTCAAGGTGCCAACCCTTATCCGTATTCTCTTTAGTTGGACCTTCTTTGAGTTGCAATTACCTCCTACATGAGTATCAAGGATTTCTTCACCTGCATCTTAGATTAAGTGTTTGCTTGAGGATAAAAAAAATTATAATCTTGAGGTGGTGGGTGGATGGTGCTAACCCCTTTCCATCCACACTTATATATTTTTATATTCTTAGTTTTAATTGAGCATGTTAGGTTTGAATTTAGATTACATGCATTGCATGTAGCTTAAAACTATTTTCATTCCAGTTCAAATTTTTTGCAATGTTGGTTGAATTCATTATCTAGTCATATTAGTTTACATTCATGTTGCATTGCAAATATAATTTGTCATACAACCCCCTTGTTCTATGTAAGTTATTTATGTTGTTCATATTTTTGAAGACACACCAATGGTTAGAAATCACCCTTTGAAGCCAATGAATATAAGCATCTTGTTCCTTGGAAAAGATGGTAGGTATTAGAGGAATTGCTAGGGATCAAACACGACATTCCTCCCACTGATTAGTAAATCATATCTATGGAATTGTCCATGCATCTCCTTATCATGTTAATATTTAGGTGTAATGAATTAAAGAAATAACATGATGTAGTTAATCATATAAACAAGTATTGCACATGATCAAGATCCTCTTCTACACTTGTTCTTCCATATTCTTACTTTCCATCCACCAAAAAGAAAAAAATCCATAAAGTGTGCTAAACTCTAAGATCAGGGTGGCACACCCTCCTCTAGCTATTCAGTTCTTCCATACCCCTCTCTATGTAATATGGGTGTATCACAAAAAAATAAATAAAGAAAAGATGCCGATGTGCAAAAAAATGTCCAATATATTTATTTTAACAAATGGAAAGTAATTTTGAGCTTAAAAGAGGACATATGTGTAATTTCTTTCTTCCATACTGCCATTCATTCCATTTTCCACCTAGATGATCATTACCTACTCTATTGATATCCATTTGACAAATCCTCATGTTGGATTGTGTGCATACTTGTGATTTCTTGGGATTCTTAATTTTACTTGAATCCTTGTGTATGCATGGTACTGGGGATGGTGGTGTGTAATTGGTGTTGTGAAGTGAAGTTGGGATCACACTAACTCCATTGAAAGTATATCTTAACACTAAAGAGGCTCTAGATTCCTCAGTTAGAATTGAGTGATTTAAGTTGTTCTAGAAATATAATTCGATTATCTATGCAATGGTTATGTTTGTGGGCTACTTTGGTTCAGTTGACTGACCCTATAGTCACCCAAAACTCCTATGAGGGAAATCTACAACAAAATGATGACACCAATTAGATTAATTTGTATAGATATGATTTTTTACAGATAGATACAAAATTACTTGGGAGACTCCCAGTATAAGTGTTCATAATATGTTATATCCCATCCACAATCCTATCTACTACCAAGGAGAGCCAGCGACAATAGTCAATGATTTGACATGGAGACGTTCTCCACTGTAGATATGGACCAGAGACTGAAGTTATGGATTAGGAGTTTTGACGAGACCACTAATCATCTACTCTATGTTGTTACTTTCTCCATGAGATTCTTTGTCTCTCTTTATTTTTTGTATCATGAATATATTTGGATAGTAGATCCATTATTGGGACACTTGGGATTATCCCCACATCCCATATTTTGTTTCTATATTATTATTTCTTATTTATATAAGCATATTGATTGATAATTGATTGTTTAATGCCTAATTTATAGAAAGATCATCTATCTTTCATTACTATTATAATATTAGAGATAGATACATTGAAATATAGGATTAGAATGCCAAAATATCACTAAATCCCAAATTAGACCAGAGAAGGGCATTCTCTGGGGTGACAAATTAAGGATCCCTAGGTAACGAGACCTTGAGCTATATATATATATATATATATATATATATATATATATATATATATATATATATATATATATATATATATTGTGAGATCATTCCATGTGGATTTCATATTCCAAAAGGGTATGAAATCCCTTTTCCCCAATTCAGTATTTATATGAATGAATGATGCAATGTTTAGAACAATTACATAGACAGCGGTGGTGAACCTCATCATCTAGGTAATTTTACCATAGTCTAAATCATTTCCTTCATAGTTAGATTTTATTTCTCATATTGTAAATTTATCTAATGGATTTCCTATTCCAAAAGGGTATGAAATCCATTTTCCCCAATTCACTATTTATATGAATGAATGATGCAATGTTTAGAACAATTACATAGACAATGGTGGTGAACCTCGTCATCTAGGTAATTTTACCATAGTCTAAATAATTTCCTTCATAGTTAGATTTTATTTCTCATGTTGTTAATTTATCTAATCAATCAAAACTCAACCATCCATCCTTGTTAACCAATTTTTAATAATATCTATTTTTTCTTAATAATGTTGTCCTCTGGATTTGATCTTACAACTATATTGTGATAACACCCTTCTGTGTGTAGGTGGTGGTTAGTGCACATTAGTTTAGTCAAAAACATGGGGAATTTTCCCTAGGTAATTTTGTGTGCTATATTTTACCACATCAATTGGTATCTAGAAATACTTCATTGCCACCCAAATAATTGTAGAAGTTGGGGAACAACTTCAACCTAGTATCCCAACACTAGTGTTACAGTGACCCCATAATCCCTTTGTCTCAAATATCCAACTCCTATCTGAGGTATGAAAATATCATACTCTTAATGATCAATCTTTGTTCCTTGATCTAGAGTATGATATTTGAGATACATATGAGATGAATATCACATTTTGACTCACATGAGCATGGCCATCTATTTCATAGTCTCACTGATCAAGCGGTCGGGATTTCACTCCAATAGGGGGACAAATTCCATATACATCACTCATAATAATCCACATGTGGTCAAAGTGTACCCAAGCACTACATGTATGGAAACCCTTATTCAAAGTCACACTGAGTAGTGTTAAAGTAAGCCAAACAACATGTAATCATTGTAGTGACTTTAGGTCTAAGAACCACAATCATCATTGCCACATTGAGAATGATTTTAAGTGTCGTTTATGGCTTCTGTGTATCTTATTCAAGGTGGGTTCATCCAATACACTTTCTCATAAAATGTACCATTGTGATTGACTTGATATCTAATATCATGACTAAAGATACGTAGTCATCAATAAACACACATATTAATCTGAATGTAATATTATTATCCTAGTTTCCACAATAATACCTGACTTGGGACTTGTACAAGAATGGATACTCTTAGCATATACAAGATCTCATGTTCAAGTCCTCAACCTAAAATCACAGTCATTGTGTCATTCGTTCTTAGAACATTATTATATAAACTCATTAACTCATATTGAACCAAGCACAATAATTCGAATTTATCTTTATTAACAATAAAATCAATAACAAAGTGTGGCATTGCAATCATCATAAGATGGGCTCTCAAGGCATACTACCAACATGATATTCCTAAGTGTTTCTTATATATAGGAGTGTCATATGGACAACCAAAGTAACTTGAGCATTTCCTCTACATGTTATCTTGTAGGTGATTTGAATCCTAGTTTGCTACATCCAACTACTTCCAAATGAGCCTAAGCTTTGTCTATCTCTAATGACCTACTCTACCAAAAATATACTAGCCTAAGCCTTGTAGAGTTGATAATCACTTGTTCAATAGTGCTTCATATTCTATATCTTGTGAGATTAAATTCATTTTTTTGTATTACTTTTTGTTACATGTTTGGTTTGTTTCTTTGGGGTATATACCTCTTTCGAGAAGGTTGTGTCAAACACCTTCAGAGATACTTCTTGTGATAACATTACATCCAAAGGTGATCAAAGAGATTATCTTAAAGAGTGAGGTACTTCGTAATCCCTCAACTAAGGTGACAATTTCTCTTAAACAATATGTTCGTCTTGATCCACTAAAGGCATCAGTAATTATAATTTATATAAATATAGAGAAGGTTATACATGTTGAGAAACCCTAGTTGGAAAAAAAACTAGGCAGTGGAGCTATGGTATACCATGTGGGGACCATCACACTGCTCAAACCCCAAATGACCATTAGGACAATTCCCTAAGGATACCTCAACTTAAAATTGGCAATCAATAATATAGAATCAAAAAATACAAATCAAAACAAGATCCAAATACAAACATTCATCATAAAAACACATGGATGTACCACTATCCAGACTAGGGAGACATCTTTCTATCCTAAACTAAGAATCACAACTCATATAGCCAAGACACAAACCATCATAAAACTCCACTTAATGTCATCTAGAAACTCATAAGCTAACACATCAATCGTTCTCAAGAGGAAGCTTGATAGATTCAATAGAAACTATGTCATTTTAAAGCACATTTATATTTATGAAAATACAAGAAAATATGAAGCGTGTTCCAGTTCAGAACTTATAATCATAGGAAAATATCAAGGAGAACATAAACATGTAGTATCAACTACCCACACAACACCCATAAATTTATACTACAAGTATATTCTAGACTGACGTATATTATTTATTTCTTAGTCTTCATCACTGTGTCCTTTATGTAGCACTAGTATACCTAAACACATCATGGAAGAGACAAGTGATACTCATTAAGAGTCACAACGAGAGTATCACTCTATGAAAGATAGATAGACATGTACTTGAAGTGTATGAAACAAATTACAAAATTTAGGATAAATGTTATTATTTAGTTCAATTTCCATTTATTAACTTCATATCATAGTTCAAAACAAGGCATGTTTATCACATAACATATTATATCTCATGGTAGTTTGTCAAAAATCTCTTATGTCAACTTTTTTAAAAAAATAAACTTAATATCATTTATATTGGTTAATACGATGATGTGTCAATGTGACCCCTATCCAGTTGACATGGCTAGATGCGCCTTAGGCACACAGCTGGGTATTTTGATATCTATAAAACCCGGTCCAGACACACTTATAAAATCCCACAATTGTACGGGCTCGGGATTTGTATATGAACAACAATTCAGGGCCAAACCTAAGGGAGAGAGGAGGCACTACATCTGGGCTTATACTTCACTCAGTTCCTAATATGAAGTATAGGGTTTTTGGGGTTTAACTTGGGGGTTTGAGTTACTATAAGTGAACAAGAAAGAAAGAGATACAAGAATGAAACATAATCTAATCATACACAAACAAAGTTGTCAAACTAAGAGAGGCAATTACACCAAACTAGGAAAGAGAAATCCTAAAAAGCAATCAAGAGAACAACCTATCTAAATAAGGCAAAAAGAGGCAGCTAGTTACACTAAGCTAGAAATTAGACGATGAAGGAAATCAATGAAATAAACTAGAAAATCCTAGTATGAAAGACTAAAGGAAATAGTTAACTACTCTAGAAAGGGAAAATTAACATGAGTAAGGCAATTAGATAAGTATATAAGGGAAGCAAACTAGGCTAACACCGGCTAAGGAAATGTGCTATTTGGGTTTTAAGAATTTAATTAGGTAAGTGGGTCTTTTGGGTGAAAATTTGACTACCAACCTATATAGGGTAATATCATGAAATACATTAAATCAAAATTCATTATTTAACCAAACAACATGGTGGGATGATGGTGAATTATCCTATACTACTAGTTGACCATGGGTGGTGTAGGGTGTACATAGAGGAACTAGTCTCAATAACCCTCTAGCAACCTTATAGAGTTCATTTGACTAGGGCATATGTATAATTAAATGATAATTACATTAGTATATATATCTAGGAGTGATTCTCTTAATGTACCTAGTGAAAAAGGATGACATGGAGTGTAGGAGAAGGGTATTTCACCTCCTTTTACACTCCATCTAACCTATAGGCATGCTCTTTGCTAGGTACATTAAGTGACACACTACTAGATACTTGGATATCACATCTAGGGATAGAATAATAGATGGGTATGTAGGAATAGGGACATCTAGTTAAGGATACATCAGTTATACTTGGGAGTTTTTCCCCAAGTAGCCACATATACCACACTCTTTTATGCATATGTGGTTTTAAGCATCAATCACCATAGCAAGGAATGGGAAATTGAGATAGAAGAATAAGAATAAATTTTCCAAATTAAATTATAGTATTTACAATAATATTTTCCCAACTGGTATTAAAGGTTGCATTTTATCCCCCAAATAGCCCACTAATGGAGCTTAGTTACCCATGACGATGGAAAATATAAAACTAGAGAAGAAAAAGATATAAGAAGACACATAGCTCAAAATAGTGGTTGAAACTTCATTCCCCAGTAGTTGCAAGCTTGATAAATTCACTCCTCCAAGGTACAATAGACTAGAAATGGAATTGATAGTAGCCAAAACCATAAAAGCTAGGGTTTTTGGGTTGAAGGTGATGAAATGGGGGTGGAGTGAGGTAGGTAGATGGTATGAATGCTCATGGGAGCCAAACTTCGACCTTCAACCACCTCCAAGGCTTATATAGGGGTCTAGGGGGTCTAGGGTTAAGTGTGTAGGAGGGAAAAAATAGATACATGAAGTGATAAAATACGAGGGGTTCAATAGTAGCACGGACGTGGTGGCTACCTCCTAACACAACAATGCTATATAAAATGGTCATTTTGGAAAACTAGATCAATTTTTGTAAGTTCTAACAACATTCCATGATTGGGCATATCTAGAGCAACCATTCTCTATTAGCATGTCCGTTTATGGGTCCTTACCTTGCATTTGGGTCCTGAACTTGGTCATCCATGGCGGTTATTCCTTCAATACTTAGTTTGATCATTTAGGGGTAGGTTGGGACTGATTTTGGCCTCACTTTAGGCTCCTCCAAGATCAAGGAAACTCTATATTTAACTATCTTATCTCCCTTGCATCAAGTACTGGTCATAGTACCTATAAAACATGCAAAATCCCTTTATAAGTGTATTTGGTAATATCAGTGTTTATTGAGAAAATATCACGCATTATTAAGCATCTAGATGTGCATAATGGGAGCAATGACACAAGATTAAGATCTAGTTAAGGGCTTAATCACCACACCAAGCTTAAAACATACTTGTACTCAAGTATGCTCGAACCCAATCTCTCTTCAATTTTTCAACAAGAAAGAAATGACAAATGCATTCAAATAGCACATTAACTAGAAGGGATCAACGATGACTAAATACATTAATTTCACCTCTTTCCTCTCCTCTTTCACATGTCGATTGTGATTAAAGTACTAAGCCTTGAAATTAAAAATATAGGACACAAAATACAAAATCAACCTATATGCTTCTCATATAGCTCTTCTTAAACTTATTTCATGATTGTGGTGATCAAAGATGACTAAGAGTGTTGTTTTACCTTCATGTACTTAATGTCATATCTTAATACACTCTAGGTGACTCATCAGGCAATGTAAAGGGTGAAATGAGTTAGCTTTGACATTTTCTAGGTCAATGGGTATGCAAATGGAAGAAGGGGGTTAGTATGAGAGATTGAAGTGCTATTACACAGGAGCACATTTCTTTTCTTTATTCAGATGCTATTACTAGGAGCATTTTTTATTTTCCTTTTGTAGTTTCTTTTTCTACCATTGGTGTAGTTAGGGCATGTTGTGGTGGGATTTAAGTAGAGGGGAGGAACTTTTGGTCACACCAAGTTGTTGGACGGTAGCTAAGGCTTACACTTTTAGTGCCTTTTAGCATCATTTCATGAGGCAAAGAGGTATGAAGTGGTGAAAGAAAAATGGATCAGGGGGGTCATTAGTGAGGATTCTAATATGATATTTGTACATGAATATTACTTCAACATTCATCATCAACCAATGACATACCACATGAATGAGAAAATATGAAAATCATATTTCTATCTTGAGATTCGATAAACCCTAAGCACTTTTGACTTTCATAGGTCACAATTCAACCAAACATTTGACAAGCATGGAAAAGGTAATTCACATGTACAGAGTCAAATATTGAGGCCATTTAGAAATAAACCATGAAATATGACATGCATTTGTCAAAGGTCATAAATTTCAATTCAAAATGTAGATTTTGGGTTAAAACATGCTTTTAGAAAAGAAATTTCAAGTTTGGGACAAATTGGCCAAAATAGTGCAAACTTCCCTATTCATATCAATATCAACTACCAAGAAAGAAAGAGTGATAAAAATCTCTAAATATCCACACACAAAGAAATTAATAAAAGTTGCATGCAATGCAATGTAAGAGGATGGCATGACAAAAGTGCAATGTTTTGAAAAATTACACAAAAATGCAAGGAAATAAATTATATGGCTTACAAGGATGAAAAGATATAAATGAAAGGATAAACCAGACAAGTGTAGGGGCCACTCAAGAAATTCATCATTTTGGGAAACATTTAGAACAAAGGAACAAAAAAAGGACTTATCGCCCTACCACCCCAAGCTTTCAACAAGAATGACCTCAATATGAAATAAAGGCTTAGGATGATATGGTAATGATCATGGAGCATTGGTCGTTAATCGTCAAGGTGGGGAGATCCATTTGATACACAAATGGGTGTCCCATGGTACCACAACCGTTCTGTGCAGAATGGATATTTTGGTTGACTCTCACTGCGACTGTAGTGAAGAGAATGATTGTGGTGGTTGACAAGCCAAAACTATGCATGTAAAATACAAGTGCATGCATCTTGTAATAAGGCCTATGAGGCCCGAGTGTGGAACTTGGGAAACATTACTAGAAACTACTCCTAACTGTAGCCTAATCACCTAGTCCTACAAAAAGATGTTGAATTGTTTTTTTATAACTGAGAGCAAAGAAATAAATCTAAATTAAATGATTCTGATCATGAATGGATGGATTCCTTGAGACTATCATTTCAGCACGATATGCAATTTCATTCTTACTACATTTCATTAATAGTTAGTCATCCTTAATCTTAGCCTAAAGACCTATAGCAAGTATTACCCACTCTCTTAGTCTAATACATGACCTAGACTAAAACAAACTCCACTTCCTTAGCGATTTAGGAATAGCTAGGTGCATTAGCGCTATCTCTAGGTTGTTCTTTCATATCCTTAAGCCCTTTCTCGAGTCGTGATGTTGGCTATGGGGAACTATGATTTTTCCAACCCCCAATCCCTCTCCTAAAGAAATTAGCAGTTATTATATTGATTATGGTGATCAAGCATAAACAATTCAATAAAAGATCATAGATTCATGTACAAAATGAAGGAAATAAATGATTAATTCCTAAAATTCAAATACAAAGGAATACCGGGTTAGCCCCTTATCCTAAGGAATATGGGGTTTATCCCTACATGATTTCTATCATCATATGAAAGAGAGTAAGAGAGAGACTAGGCTAAACATTAGAAAACCAATGTAAAAACCCATAGAGAACTCGTCTTAACAATCCCCTCTGGTAAACACCTTGATCTGCAACCATCCAACCGCAAATCTACCCTCCAGAAGTGAAGCATCCAGTCCACAACTATCTCTGCAAGACTCCTAACCTAGATTAATACTTAATTGTGTTTTTTTTCTATAAATAGATGCTTAAACCTTAATATAAGCTCTTGGGGTGTCTTCATATCATGTGACAAGCTTGTATTTTCCTTTTAGCCCAATTTGATTGATGTTTGAGCTATCTTGTAATGTATGTTCTTCGTTTGGACTAGTTTGCAATTTACCCATGAAGTGAGGGTTATCTTGAAAAATTTCACATGTTGAGAATGTTTCTTATGCTTTAGCATCATGAGAGAGAATATGATGTAATGGGACACCTTGTTTGAATCATGGATAGTGATATGACACCTTATGGTGATTCTAGGGTTTCTAGGGTTTGCTTAGTTGATAGAGTAACTATCCTAGGGTTTGATATTGTGACCCCTACACCACTTTTTAGTAAGGGTAGAGACCACAACACATACCTCGTGTGGTGTTGTCTTGACTGAGACAACCTAGAGGAGGATGGTTGAGACAGTTTGTCTTCTAGTATCTCGACCATACACATGTGGTGACCTAGGGTTTTGACCTAGACATGTTGATGGAATGTCTCGAATGAGACAAGAGGGTAATAAATCTAGATGGTAATGACATGTTGATGGATAAACATGAATATTTCATATTTATGCATGTAAATGGAGGAAAGGTTAATCCTTTGAAGAGCATGTGTCCTTTGATGATATAATATGTTGACATCTCAAATATCTTCGCTTCTCTCATCCTTTGGGTATATAACCCCTTCTCTTCACAACCAAGAAATATTTTTTGGAACCACACATCTGCTTCTTCCTTTGGATCGTCCTTGGAGCTTCAAGATCAAGGAATGTCAGATCTAGGACCTTGGGTGGCCGATCCATCTTGCTTTGTTGAAGATGTTGTGCTAGAAGAAACTTTTTGTGGTGATTCTTGGTGAATCTTCCCTTGGTAAGTGATTTTCTTTTCTAGATCATGTTTATTTTCTAAAACCCCTTCATCTTATTCCTCCTTCTCGGCCATGAGGCTATGGATCATCCATGTGAAAAACACTAGAGGGGGGGTGAATAAGGTTTTATGATAATTTTAAAAATTATTTAAGCAAACAACCACAAAAAGATTGGAGAAGGAGACAAGGCATTTAGAGTGGTTCCACCCTTAGCAAAAACTAAGGGATTCAGTCCACTACCCAATTGTTTCCAATTGGGATTTTGAAAGAAATTGTATTGTATTACCTCGCAAGGATGTTACATAAGATACAACTACCTTCACAACCCTTTGGACAGCCTTCACCCTGAAATCATCTCACCAACCTTGAAGCAACCTTCACTTGAAGTAACTTCAAGATCCCCCTTGAATTATCATTCCTTCTTGAAGTAGCTTCTCGTTGAGACCTTCTAGAAGTAGTCCAAAGTCATGTCGATCTACCTTCACCACCGAAGAAGCTCCTACAACCGCCTTTCTGCAGCCTCCAATCTAGGAGTAGCAAAGGAGAAAAAAACACAATAAAGGGAACAAGATTGGAAGAAAGAAACAATGTTACAAATTTAGTACAACGCTTTCATCCTATATCAAGTGTATTGATCTCCTATCCACTTTGGATGAATGTGGTAGTGTGATGGCTAGGACATACTAAGCTATAGGACACAAATGTAGAATATATTGCCAGTGAAGCTCAACTTGTTGCTCACAAAGATTGAATCTCAAGTGTAATTGTATACATGAGTGATTTATTTGGGTTTCCTATAGCTTGTCCTATTTATAGGAGTGGTTTTATAATGCTTGGGGACATTCTAGACACCTTCTAGGATGTTCTTAGTGCTCAACTAGCTATTATGTGTCCATTAATTGTATTGCAATAGCTATTTGTTTAATGCTAAAAAGTGCAGTCCAGAATGTAGCTCGGTCAAACTCTTTGTTGACTGAGCTGATCTCAGTCAAACTTTCCTTCAAATGAGTGGGAGACTGAGGTTAGTGGATTTGTAAGGTTCAACTCAACTCCCAACCACCTTTCCCGCCAAGTCTAACGGCTATAGAGCCTGCCAGACACTCAATCTCGGTCGAAGTAAAGTTCAACTAAAACCTTCTCAGTGATAGCATTGAGCAGGTTATGCAAAGGTGTTCGTGCATTAGACTGAGGACATATTCGATCGAGAAAATGTTCGACTGATTTTCTCTCGGTCGAGAAATAGTTCGACCAAGATAGTCCATGTTTTAGTGGTTCTAGATATGTACTAAGTGTGTGTATCAAAGTGCAATTGTGATACTATCTTGGAGATGACCTATTTAAGTGTTGTGAGTGGATAGGAAGATCTAAACGCTTGATTTACATGATATCTAAGTACTTGTACATTATAAACTTGTACATGTTTTTACATAGATTACAATCATGAAAATAAAGTAAATTTGAGCATAAGGATCTTTCAATCTTTGCTATCCACCACCTTTTATGCTTATTCTTGAAACACTCAAGTAGCACGTTAAAACCACAAGAATTAAATGTTTGTCATCATCAAAACAAAGGGATTATAATAATATCTAATTTAGCCAACAATCTCCCCCTTTTTGAAGATGACAAACATTTCCAAAATTTAAATCAAGGCAATATTAATCATATGAGTTTCATACCTGAAGTTTACCTTTTGTAGTCAACCTCTTGTTTGTAAATGCAAGTGTGTGCTAGCTGAGAGATTATGAAACTCATTTTACTTTATGTTATTGATTTTATATTATTTCTCCCCCTTTGTCATTTCAAAAAGATAACCAAGATGATCATTAAGTATGAATTTTATTTCTCCCCCTTAATTTGATAATTTGATCCTCAATTTTTAAAGCAAACACAATTTAATGCAAACCACTTATTTTTATGTCAAATTTATCCACAATTTATTTCTAAATCATTTGCAAAGGATGTTAAGCCCTGAAATGATATGAGATCCATTTAGGCTCATGATGGATATATGTATTGATTTCTCATCCATTTTAAAAGGGATGTTAAGCCTTGAAAATGAAATGATATTTTCTTTACAGCATAGTAGGATCAATAAATATATCTCAAATCAATAATGAGGGATGTTAAGCCCATATTGATATAGAGAGTCCATTTAAGATCAAGATAATTCAATAAACCTAAGGTCATGGCTAGTTTTTAAAGTTTGATTTGATCAATGTTTTCAAAGTTTTGTGAGCTCCCCCTTAATCTTATAATCAAGATAATTTAAGAATTCTAAGGTCATGATAAGCATTAGAGTTTGAGTTAAACTTTTATGAGAGATTTGCACTAAAATCTTGTTTTCAATATGATGAACACTTTTCAGATCTATATACTATGATTGAGTGCAAGGAAATGATTTACAATTAAGCATTTTGTCAATCTTATTTTAGGTCGACCTTGACTTTGACCTGGGCGCCCCTTGGTCAAACTTGATTTTGAACGAGAGGCAATTTTTGTAGATTTCCAATTAAATCAATTTTTCATTGATAGCAAATTGAAATAGTCGAACAGGTTTTTTAGACCCTTTATCAGTTGAATTCTTTCTCGACCAATTTTCTTTCGGTCGAAGTTCTTTTTGACTGAGTGAGTTACTATTTTTATCTAGATTTTTATAGGTTGACTAGAGGTTGTACCGGCTTTAGATTCTGTCCAAAACATTTTGACCGACTGATCTCTCGATCGAACTATATTTCGACCGAGTGATTTACTGGTTTGCCAGTTATTTCAGGTCCAATACAGAGTCTTTATTGGTTGAATAGTGTCTAGACCGACTTATGTCTGGTCGAATTATTTGTCGATCGAGAGAGTGTCTGTAAATTCTTTCAAAAATATGTTTATTCATGTTATGGATTAAATTACTTTGGTCCATTTGTTGTACCTTTATGTTAAGTTGAGATAAGACATTCAGATAGTCAAATTAGAGTCTTTGGTCATATCTCAACTTAATTTTATTCATTTAGTTTGGGGATTTTGGAACCCATACCAACTCAACATCCTTTTTCTTATAAGGACATGAGAATGAATAATGTCCAAACCTTAAGCAATAGTTACAACGGATTTAATCAATCTCATTTCTCTTCTTGGCTAGATTGTCTTTAGGCACATACATAACTTTGTTCTTGGGCACTTGTGTCCTTATCTCTCTAGGTTTTTGATAGGATTTTCCTTTGGGCTTATAACCTAGTCCTTTGTTCCAATCTGACCAGAAGAATCTTGTAGGATCTTATCAAGAATACCATTGTTTTTCAAGCTACTAATTTCCTTTTGTAACTTAGCAATTTCATCCAATCTCCTTTAATATCTAAGTTTGCTTGATCTAAGTTAGATTACAAACTATCTCTTTCTTTTACAATGGCATCATAATCTAAATGAGTGCATAAAATAGGTTGAGTTTGAAGATTATTCAACTTGCAAGTAATTCAACCTTTTCTTGAGAAAGAAGATCATAGTTTGTTTCTAAAGTAAGCAACTTCATTTCACAATCATTTAAAGGTGATTTCAAGGTAAATTTTTCAGAAATAATACTTTCCTTTTCAAAAGCGAGATCATTTAATTGTGCATACAAATCCTCATTAGTTTTAGTAACTCTTTTTAGCTTCTTTTTACAATCAATATATTTATCATGTAATTCCTCAATGCTAGCAACTAACTCTTCTTTAGATAAATCAAAAAATCTTACCTAATCTTCTTCTTCTTCATTTGTTGTAGCAATAAGGCACTCTACTTCTTCTTTTCCATCTTTACTATCATCACTTGAATCATCCCATGCAGGTTTGTAGGCTTTTTCTTTCTTCTTGTGAGATAATTTCTTTCCCTTCTTAAGTTTAGGACAATCACCTTTTAAGTTTCCCTTTTTTCCACATTCAAATCACCTGGAAGAAGAAACACTAGAAGTTTTGTTAGTTTTAAAACTTCTATATTGCTTACCATTTACAATGAGAGTTTCTTCTTCACTATCTTCTTCACTTGTGTCATGACTAATCTTGGTTGATGCTTTGAATGCAATGTCCTTTCTTTTCTCCTTTTTGTGTTCAGCCGCCAATCTTTCTTCTTCCTCCAAGGTTGCCTCATGTGCTTCTAAGTTGCCAATGAGTTGTTCCATCCTCAGTCGAGTGAGGTCATTGGCTTCTACAATTACAATCACCTTAGGCTTGTGCTTGGGAGGAAGAGACCTAAGAATTTTAGACACTTGATCCTCTTCACTAATGGATTTACCTAATGCATTCAAACCGTTTACAATAGAAAAAAACTTTGCATACATTTCACTAATAGACTCATTTGGTTCCATATGAAATTGTTCAAACTTTTGTTTAAGCATATCAATTTTGGAATTCTTTACTTGAACAGTTCCTTCATAAGTAATAGAGAGTCTTTGCCATATTTCATATGTAGTTTCACAATTTTATATTCTATTAAACTCACCTATGGAAATTGAACAATAAAGGATACTTACATCTTTTGCATTTAATTGGGCTAATTTTACCGTGTTAGCATCCCATGTAGCATACTCCATTTGAGGAAGAGTGTAGGCATTTGAAACCATCCTCTAGAGATCCTAGTTGATCCCTTGAAAGAAGAATTGCACCCTCCTCTTCCAATAGTTGTAGTTGGTGCCATCAAATGATGGAGGTCGAGCTACAAGTGTTCCTTCCAAATAGAGGTTGTTTAGTACTCCATCACCCATCTTCTTCAAGACTCGATTAGAGTTCCTTGAAGCCTGCTCTGATACCAATTGAAAAACACTAGAGGGGGTGAATAGGGTTTTATGATAATTTTAAAAATTATTTAAGAAAACAACCACAAAAAGATTGGAGAAGGGGATAAGGCGTTTAGAGTGGTTCTACCCTTAGCAAAAACTAAGGGAGTCAGTCCACTACCCAATTGTTTCCAATTGGGATTTTGAAAGAAATTGTATTTTATTACCTCGCAAGGATGTTACATAAGATACAACTACCTTCACAACCCTTTGGACAGCCTTCACCCCGAAGTCATCTCACCAACCTTGAAGCAGCCTTCACTTGAAGTAACTTCAAGCTCCCCCTTGAAGTAGACTTCCTCCTTGAAGTAGGTTCCCATTGAGACCTTCTAGAAGTAGTCCAAAGTCACGCCGAGCTACCTTCACCACCGAAGAAGCTCCTACAACCTCCTTTCCGTAGCCTCCAACCTAGGAGTAGCAAAGGAGAACAAAACACAATAAAGGGAACAAGATTGTAAGAAAGAAACAATGTTACCAATTTAGTACAACACTTTGATCCTATATCAAGCGTATTGATCTCCTATCCACTGTGGATGAACGTGGTAGTGTGATGGCTAGGATATACTAAGCTATAGGACACAAACATAGAACAGATTGCAAGTGAATCTCAGCTTGTTGCTCACAAAGATTGAATCTCAAGTGTAATTGTATACATGAGTGATTGCTTTGGGTGTTCTATAGCTTGTCCAATTTATAAGAGTGATTTGCTAATGCTTGGGGATGTTCTAGACACCTTCTAGGATGTTCATAGTGCTCAACTAGCTGTTATGTACCCACTAATTGTATTGCAATGGCTATTTGTTTAATGCTGAAAAGTGTAGTCCAGAATGTAGCTCGGTCGAACTCTTTGTCGACCGAGTTGATCTCGGTCAAACTTTTCTTCGACTGAGTGGGAGACTGAGGTTAGTGGATTTATAACGTTCAACTCAACTCCCAACCACCTTTCCCACCAAGTCTAATGACTAAAGAACCTTCCAGACACTCAATCTCGATCGAAGTAAAGTTCGACTGAAACCTTCTTAGTGATAGCATTGAGCATGTTATGCAAAGGTGTTTGTGCATTAGACTGAGGGTATATTTGGTCAAGAAAATGTTGGACTGATTTTCTCCTGGTCAAGAAATAGTTCGACTGAGATAGTCCCTATTTTGGTGGTTCTAGATATGTACTAAGTGTGTGTGTATCAAAGTGCAATTGTGATACTATCTTGGGGGATGACCTATTTAAGTGTTGTGAGTGGATAGGAAGATCTAAACGCTTGATTTACATGATATCTTAGTACTTGCACATTATAAACTTGTACACATTTTACATTGATTACAATCATGAAAATAAAGCAAATTTGAGCATAAGGATCTTCCAATATTTTCTATCCACTACCTTTTATGCTTATTCCTAAAACACTCAAGTAGCACGTTAAAACCACAAGAATGAAATGTTTGTCATCATCAAAACAAAGGGATTATAATAATGTCCAATTTAGCCAACACCATGTTGGTTTCTCTTGGAGATCTTTTCTTCACAAAGATCATAGATCATGGGTTGACATGAGAGTACCCAAGTGACAAGAAGACCTCATCTCTCTGCTTTCTCCTTTGGTTCGGCCTCAATCTGTTTTCTTCTTTCTTGAATTTCCTTGTGACCATGGCTTAATCATCCATTTTAGAGAGGATCCTTTGTTTGAGGTGTTGAAGCTCAGTTGAGGATCTTGGATCTTGATATATTGGGAGTTTGTCTCTCTAAATCATGCATTTTTTATAACTTTTCCTACCTCTATTATGTGCATCTTAAATGTGATCTTATATTACTTTCTTATATGGTTTGTTATACTATGATAATAGGAAGCTTGATCTATTATATATGCATAAGAATATTGGTTTTATCTCTCTTAGCATATCTCTTTTGATTATCTTCTATGATCATGTTTAGGGTTTGTGGAAGACCTTTGTTTAGGGCTTTGTTCACCCTATTGACAGTTGCTATTATCAGTTTGATCATCTATTTTGACATTGGTTCAGATTTTCCATGGTGTTGAGAGGGTGGTTGAGATATCCCTCAATCTCCCATTATGGTCGACACCCTTGAAATGGATGGTTTTAATCGTAACACCACTTAACCTTAAGGTTGGTTGCTACTCACCATCTTAGTCACGACTCAAAATTATTGCACGGGTTACCTAGTTAGTTAACATTGCATCTGTGATGGCTAAGTGTGTAGGTCATAATCTTTGTTTAGGTCTTGGTAGTAGTTGAGACATGTTTGTGTTTGGGTTGAAACACTTGGTATGTAATTCTATGACACCATGTTGCATGCTTTGGTCACGACACTGCTTTTGGGTTGTGGTCGCGACGTAGCTTTGTCACGATCAAGACATCGTGTTGGTTTCGGTGGTGATGCTTGGTTGTAATGCTGAGTCAAGACATCCTATTTTGGTGTTAATCATGACTGCATGCCTAGTCGGTCTAGTGTGGTTGTGATGCCTAGGGTTGAGACACCTAGTTATGGTGACAGTCAAGACAAAGGTAATGGATGGTCATGACTAAGTGATGTGTCTCAGTTGTAACATATGATGGTTGGTCGTAACCATTAGATGTGTCTCAGACGAGACACATATGTTGTGTTTTGGTCACCTGGTTAGATCGACACCTATGTGTAGGAAGGTCAAGACATATGTGTTATGAGGGGTTGTGTCATATGTGTTGTGAATCATTGAGACACCTATACATGAGTACGTATAGGATCAATATATGTTGTAATAACCTACCTAAGATGTTGTGATTATGAATGATTAATCATTAATAATAATTCTTAATACTAATACTCTCAAACAACATGAGAGATGATGGATTAGGGTTTAGTGATGAAATAACATTATGAAACCCTAATTGGTTATACATAAACCTTAGGCCTAATCTTGTGATAACATGACACATGAATTCATCCTACATGAAGTGATTATTATGTGATAGTGCTTTCTCTATCCTACATATGTAACACTAACTTGCAGGTGAGATGAATATGATATCTATGTGAATTTTATAATGAAACATATACAATACATGATGGTGATTATGGACATTATTGAGTTATTATGTGATATTGAATGTGCAGGAAATGTGTGTATGGGTTTAATGACCTAATTAGTGCTATGAGCACATTTTGAGGTAAAATCCTTTAGAGATGTGATTGAGGGGTCGATATCCAATAGTAATGTGACATTGTTGATGATCTTGTGAAAGGTAGTATTACACGTTCCATGTGATGATGAGACAAGTGCTCACTTAATACATTTTATATCTTCTGAAGTTGCATCCTACCTTAATTTTGTAGAATTTGTTTAGGGTTAACATGTTGTAACTTGATTGATGCGTTAAAAGATATGTAAATGGTATGTCTAATAAAGTGAAGCCCTAATCATGTAGTCACCCTTTACCATAGATTCATATTCAACGTCACTATCTAGATGGATGATGAAATGAGTAAAACCTATGGGAAACTCAGAGCGTATAATATTGAATATGTGGGGTACCAGTGGAGATAATTCCCTATATCCTTAAATTGTTGAAATAGTCATATATTGTTTATTATTGAATAGCCATGCATGAGCATGTTCTCCAGTGTTGTGCCATGTACCAAGGTAGACTAGTTGTTTTACAGGACCATAGCATTGGATATGAGTTGTTGTCTGTACAAGATAGTAGCCTTGACTACAAGTTGTTGTCTTTGTAGTTTGACCATATGTCACTATGTTGCAGACTCAAGCTGACCGAGTAGTGTTGGTGATGATCATGTAGTCTGACTCTTCCATGAATCTTGTATGATACTGATTTCCACTTAACAATGGTCAGTTGGATTTGAGTGGTACACCTCAAATCCTCAGGGCATTATAAAAGTGGTAATACAACTGAATACTATATTTGTTTAGGGTCAAATGAAAATCATATTAGATGACCCATGCCCTATTTCTTGTACTATTTAGTTTATAACAATTCTACATGTTCTTCATATTTCTTCTAAAAGTATAAATTGTTTTACTATTCAGCTGTAACCGCTTAAACTACTCAAATAGTAATACATTCTCTATATTATTGTTTAATTATATTACTGTGCTTATAATAGACATTGGAAAAGAGTTACATCTCTCACTGGGACATTTGATCTCACCCTATGGGTCCCACAACTTCTTAGGTGGTCGTGGATGAGGAGGTCAAGGTCATGGTTCATGTGTTGATCACCAAGGAGAGAAGTAATTGTTAGAGGTTGGATATGTTGCAACAATTTTTTAATAGAGTCCTATCTGACATCCCTGCACTCTCAAGTCTTTGGGGAGTTTTTATTGTTTTGTATATCAACACGTAGATTTTGTCTTGTGTCATGAGTGTATAGAAATGACATGTACATATAAAAAGGTTGTGACATGTAACATCTTTTAGCGTATATGGAATACATATGGCATGAGTTGAAGGCTTGTTTATAAAAGACTTCTGCTTGAAATATTGAACTACAAGTGGTTTAATTTACCCTGTTTTGTGGTATTATTGTTATTAGTGATAATTCCATGCTTTGTTTTGAATAATCTCACTTTTTGTGGAAAAGGGCATCACAATCTCCTTCATGCCCTCCTCTCTTAGTTTTGTGCTCTGTTGCAACAATATAGAATGTGATACTATCCTTTGTCCAAACTCCCCTTAGGTCATAAATGGGGCTTTGGCCTTCATTAAGTCCTATATGTTGGATTTTGATGTGATTTTCAATTGGCATTGATCATGTAAAGTTGGTACCATTGATTAGGTGTCGGGGGCACCAAGTTTCTGACTAAATTGAAACCCTCAAACTGAGTTAGTACCACAGACAGATGTCTCAATAGAATCGAGTTGCATTATGTGAGTTTTGATGTAATTTAAGTGTTGAATTTGGCACCACCAAGTGGCTTTTCACTGGCACTGAGGCAATTAAACTCGGTTACTGATGTTTTACAAATGGTGAATCAATAGAACTGACTCATAGATTTGGTAGCACCAACTCCTAGCTTTGGTAGCATCGAATCCATGATTGGTATCACTAAGAGCTATCTCAATATCATTGAGATTTCTAGATTTTCGTATTGAACTTTCATGTCCTATCGGTAACACCGACAAATTTTGGTGGCGCCGAGCTATCATGTAGGTGCTCAAATACCTTAAACAAGGGAAAATAACATAAGACCAATTATGAATGATAATTTAGCACGATTCTGTAGAATACTCAATAATTTATGCAATAGTGATTCACAGACTGACAATGAGATGCAATGCATAAATGTTTCTATAAATGAACAAATATGCAATGACTATAAGAAAAATAGCATGTGAAAAGAAAATGAAATTCAGTCCATCATTAGTCAATTTCCTATAGATTTTCACTTTAGTTCAACAATTTCTTTCTTCTCAATTTGGAACTCCACAGGGGTTGGCCACTCCATGGATCATTCTTCAACTTGAATTCATGTTATAAGACAAAACAAAACCAACAAAACTATCAAGTATGCCATGTGTGTTTATTTCATGGAAAGTATTAAAAAAAGTATAGCAAGAAAAAGGGTTCGATGATAAGGCCTTGAAACCTACATGGGTTGCCTCCGAAAAGTGCTAAGTTTAGTGCCTTTAGTGAGTCTTGTAATGTATTCATCGGGAAACTTTTTGGCCACCTCCTTGAAGTAAAGGTCTTTCTCATTTGCATTCAATACTTTCTCCTCATCCCATTGGTCATGGGGGTCCTCAAAAGGTTCACCTTCAACATTCCTATATTTTGAGCAATCAAATGAATCTTCCAAGTGACAATCCTCCACATCCTCATTATTTTCTTTCCCAGAGGAGGTCTTGAACATATTGATATTTAGATTATTGTTCATGCAAGAGACAATCATGGTACCACTATAAACATGTATTTCTGCATTGACTTTAGACAAGAATGACCTTCTTAAGATAATAGAAATACTCTTGTGTTCCGGCTCCATATCAAGAACAATTAAGTAAATTGGGAATACAACACCATTTTGTTTGTATAATCATCATTAATACACCATTCACCCTTAATATAGGCGTTTTGATAGAACAATCTACCAATTGGAAAGTGCAATTAGTTGGCTTTAGTTTGCCTAGCCCCAACTCATTGTAGACACTAAATGGCATCAAATTCACACTAGATCCCAATCATGTAAGGATAATAAGGTATGAGTGGGGCTATTGGGTCTTTCTTCTTTATAACTGCATGTTGTGAAATGAAGCTCACTCGCATAGAAATATTCACCTTTTTAGCCATTCTTCCCATTTACTTTCTCTTGAAAGACACATATCCTTGAGAAATTTGGCATAAGATGGAATTTGCTTAATTGCATCAAGATATGTGATGTTCACTTTCACTTGCCAAAAATCTCTAAGATATCAACATTATGTTTTTTGCCTCTTAGATGGTTGTTGATCCAATGCATTAGGAAATGGAGGCTCATTGGCACTAGCTTTGGTTGCATAGACATGATTATATTGAGACATCATAGGAGGAACTCTTGGAATCATGAGTGGTATACTTCATATCATGGGTGGAATACTAGGGATCAAAAAGTCTCTACGAGGGTGTGCAAGAGAATTTTTAGTCCTCATAGTATCAACAAAGTTCTAAGCACCAATAGCATTCAGAATCACAATATCAACACACACTTGGCTCCTTGGCTGCTCAATCACTCTTTCACTCCATAACATGCTCATGGTGAACAGGACAAGCTTGTTGTTATGAAGAAGGTGGAGGTGATTCTTGATGTTGAAGGTGAGGTGGAGGGGAATATTGGTAGTGGTAGGTGTATTGGTAGGGTGGTTGTAGTGGTGGAGGTGTATAAGGTTTAGTAGGGCCATGATGTTGATATATGGGATGCACTTGCATCGGGCATGGACTATAGGATTTATGAAGAACACCCATTGGGCATTTGAACTCTTGGAGTTCACCATAGGTTGGGAAGGAAGTCTACCATCCACATGGAGGGAAAGTTTCAAGGAATGCTCCATTCTTTGCTCAAGTCTTGTCATAGTCTTTTGAACCTCATCAAAGCCTTTCAATCTAGAGAGGAATTTATATTCAAAACTTGACTTGTATCTTTGACCTTGTTTCTCCCAATTTCTATGAGAGTGAAAGGCTTTCACCTCTTCACTAAATAACTCTCTATTATTAGTAGAATGACCAGTAACACTTCCCACTTGATTTTTCATCATCTTCATTATTCCAACAAGAATATTATCATTTGTGGGCTTGAATCATTTGCAGTTGAAGGTGTCCCACCAATTGCATGGTTACAATCATTAACCAATCTACAAGCTCTATGCCTAGAATTTTTAGTGCCTAAAAGGGGGCATGATTTTTTTGGGGGTTTGTTCATGATTGTACCTCTACAAGAAGAGTGCACTATAGCATGACCCACTTGAGAGAGACTAGAGTAAATTTATAAAGGCTACCATAAGGGAATGTCATGATGATGGCATTCTCTCAAAATCTACTAGAATCTTTCGAAGAATCATGGAATATTTCATTATCCATTTGTCTAAAGTTGTGTTGGTATGTATGCCCAGGGAGCCAATCATGTGCTAATTGTAATGGCATATATGTAAAATGATTTGATTATCAATAAAAGGAAAGCTTCTAATTTATTCTATGTAGTTTAGTTATGAGATAATATTATAACATTGTAAAAGTGTTGAGAATAATATTACTAAATGACGTATGTCTTCAAGTACGTGACTTGGAAGAATGAGATCATACGAATGTTAACAGTACATATATATATTCTCATTAAGTCTCTGGTCGGTTATTATTGTGGAAGGTTGATCGATAACAATAACACATAAGATCAGAGTGTGAGTTGGTTGATGACTGGATGGCATTAGTGATGATATGGCTATATCAAATCAAGCACATAAATATATGTCAGAGAACAGTGTATCAGACAGACCCACCATGAATTTTGACACATAGAAACCATTACCATGGTAGTCATAGTCAGCTCTCATAGTGATGGTGGTATTTGTGGTTCTTAGACCTGAAATCATTGCACTCATCACATGTCATTCGGTATGCTTTGACATCATCAAATGTAGTCCTGAAACATGGGTTGCTATAATAGTGATGATTGGGTGACCGTGACACATGGGAACTGATTGTGAGTGATAGGGATGGGATTAGTCCCTCCTACATGAGTATGATATCACATGCCTCTTGATTAGTGAGATTGAGAAATGCATGACCATGCACATGTGAGTCAATATGTGATATTGAACTTACATATAACTCAGACAGTCTGGTCTGGTTCAAGAAACAAGATTGAATATTAAAGAGGGTGACTACTCCATGCCTCGAGTTCAATCTAGAAATTAGTGAGAAAGGAATTATACAAACACCACAACACCATGCATAGATTGTAGGCTAAAGTTGTTCCCCAACTTTCCAATCATTTGAGTAGCACTGATGTGCGACTAGGCACCACTCTTTACTTGTGATGTCATAAGTTAGTTATGTAAATTCACTGCCAATGTAATGTGGGACCTATAGGGTCACACACATAGGTTTTGACATAAAAGAGGAGTTTAATCTTGAATAATGATTGAATTGATTACTAAAATGTTTAGGCATTCGATTCACGCAACAAATCGGCTGGCTACACTGCTAAAAGATCATCTCAATCAAGTGAGATGGTCGTTTGGAGTTCCATATGGTCGTATTAAGAGTTGAGATGCCCGTTTGGAGTATCAGACTGATTGGAACTGAATTGGCTAAGTTCTGCTTAAAATGAGGTGTGAACCGTCTAGTTCAATCTGTTGAACTGACCGACTCATCTCAACTCACTAGATGATTGTCTGGGTGAGTGAGATGACTGTATCGCATGAGCGAGATCACTGAGTTTGAGGGAAATTCGATTGCATTAAGGAATTGGTGCTGACATCATTTCGTGCATTAATTGGATTTGAAATTGCCAATTTTGTATGCTATTGGGAAACATGTGAAACGATCATCTCGCTGTGTGAGATGACTGTCCCTCTGTGAGAGATGACCATCCTGCATGCCAGACAATCATTTGGGTGTTAGCAGGTTGTGAAATTTCAAGATCTTTCGGGTCCCTTCCACTCCCGCATAGACTAGGAATCATGGCCCAAACCCCTCCTATAAATAGAGGAGTACTGGGGGCTTCCCTGAGCACAATGTAGACAATTGAGAATTAGTTTCTCTAACAATTGTTGTCCACTCTGGTTGTGGTAACCAAGAGATCCCGAGCAAGTCCTACCTGACTAGGGAGGGATAGCTACAGGAGAGAACAACTGAGGATCACTATTGTGAGAGAGCAAGTTGGTGACTAGTACACCAATGGAAGGGACAACTCCTTCCTATCTGTTCTAGTAGGATGACAAGAGTTCATGTGGAATTCTTTCGAGGGATGTTGTTGTTTGCCTCTAGGAAAGCAATGTCAATCAGTAGTCTGTGATGAGAGGAGTTGCTACAAATGACGATGTTCGAGGCTACAGTCCATGGTGCAAACCAGAGGTCACAACAGTCAGACAAGTCCCAGTGCGACTAGAAGATGATTGTGCATCTATGACGATGAGGAGATGTTGTTGGACTTGCTCCAGGACCAAGTATATACTCAAACAATCCTTCCCATATTATAGTAATAAACACGATCCATTGGTTCATGGGCAATATGGTAAATAAATTTTTCTTTTCCGCTGGCTATTCTATAGCCATATTTCCCAACAGTGGTATCAGAGCCAACGCCAATCTACTATATTATGGGATAATCGATATTTTCATATCTTGGTTTTTTTGTTTATTTATTGGATGGTATGAGAATAAATATGTCCAATCAAATACCATGCAAAATCCCAAACTAATATATATATATATATATGCAATTTACACATGTCACCCTAAAATTGAGTTTTGATGGTGGATGTATATCATGGTTATGGTTAATAACCCCTATTATCTATGCATGATTGTGTGGTTTGCTAATCCTATTTATCTTGATCTGTGTACTGAGCCTCTATCTTATCTTCCCAATGTAAGGTTAATTCTCTCCAACATTTTCTCCCCTCAAATGTAACTCGACGTTTCCCTATAATCATGTAATAGTAGGATAGTTTACTTTCCTATTTTGATGAAGAAAGACACCAACCAACCACATAGAGGAGCCGAGCCAACTAGATGGAGGATCCGAGCCAACTGAGTGGAGGGTCCGAGATGACTGGCAGGCGAGCTGACCCGGAGCCTGAAGGACTAGATGAGATGACTATTTGGAGGAGCCAAATGATCAAATATAGGATGACCAACCAATCATTTGAAGGAGATGGACGTCTGACTGGTGGTGACCAGCTGACTGGCTAAGAGGCGAGCCGACCGGTTCAAAGGTTGAACCAATCAACCCAGATTGGCAAGCATGGATCTTCATCAACAATAGATATTTGCATATGATGTAGACCTAGATTGGGGTAATTCCTTGTGGCTCCAAGGAATTACATTAGGCTAACCATAACCATCGCTTTTGTTTATTGCATGTTTTGCATTGTAGGATATAGCAAGTATATGATACATACTATATATGTGGTGATTGTATAAACTATATATATTTATAAAAACCCCTTCAACTAAAATATTAAGTTAGATGCTTTCCAAAAGAGGCACACATGAATATCTTGATCGAATAAGAGTAGTTTAGGCCCTAGCATGGTGCGTTGTCTATCTTATGGAAGTGAGAAAGTGATAGTGTAGTTTCCGCCCTAACGGGGTGCATGATTATTGTGTTAGTTTTCGGGTCAGGCTTAAACTAAAGATGATTACGGCAAGAAGTTGCACATATCATCTATCCTTGTCTTGATTGCCTACCTTGATAATTGACTATGGATGTTGGTGTAGGCTGGGTAATAGTTGAATTATTTTGGATCTTGACCCATTACAATATTGTATGTTGCAATATTCTGAATTGATATGTGAGGGCTACCTATTTGAATAAAATAGTGGGAGCAATATTTTAATTAAAGACCGGATTAATATCGAATTTTCAAATCAAATCAAATAAAAAATGGTTTTGACAAATGCAAATATTCTCTTGTAGAATCAAATGGAAAACACTCAATCATCAAAATCAGACGAATCAAATGAGATCTATTTCCATAACTGGTTCAAGACCTTGAGAAGTGTTCTGCATGATCCTGAAACACCATTGCTAGAATCCACTCCATGTTTTCCTAAGAATGACATGGATTCTTCTTTGAACCATGATAATGATGTTGCGAACATCAAGAACCGTATGCTAGGTTTTATGAACTTGAGTTGCATTAACAACATGATAAGCATGAAAGGTATAATGTCTCTAAGGCTCTATTTGAGTACAAATCGATAGAGGGAGATCCAGTAAAGCCTCATGTTCTCAATATGATTGGGAATGTGGAGCATCTAGAGACACTGGGATTTCCTTTAGGTCAAGAGTTGGCCATATATATGATTTTGCAATCATTTCCTAAATCATATAGCCAGTTTATCGAGTGTTATCACTTGAGTAACATGACTAGACCACTGTCAGATTAGCTTGACATCTTGATAAGTGTCAAACAATAAATGAAGATGGAAAAATCCTTGATGATGATCAATGAAGTTGAGTCCAAGGTAAAAAGCAAGGCCAAGAAAAGTTATGTGTCTAAGCTAAAGTCCAAGGATAAGGAAACCTAGGAAGATAGAGTAAGGGATTGAGATATCTACTTCTTCTATATATGTAATTGAGAGTAACTTAACTACTTCTCCATTATGGTTACTAGATATCGAATGTGGATCACACATTTGTTCAAATGTGAAGGATCTGAAAAGAAGTACACCTTTAGAGAAAGGTGAGGTAGAACTGTGTGTTGCTAATGGAGAAAGAGTTGCTGCTTGTACAGTTGAAACCTATGAGTTAACTCTATTAAGTGGGCTTGTAATAGAGTTAGAGAACTGCTATTATGTACCTGCTATTAATAGCAACATCATATATGTATCTTGTTTAGTAAAGAAAAGATTCAAATTTCTTATAAAGAACAGAAGATGTTCTATTAGTAAAGATGGGATCTTTTATGGTAGTGCCCCAATGTCTTATGGTCTATACTTGATAGATCTAAAGACAAGCATATATAACATAAATACCAAAACATAAAAGTCAATGAATCAAACCAAACATACATTTGGCATTGTCATCTAGGGAACATAAATGACAAACTCATATCCAGACTCCTAAAGATGGTTATCTGGACCATTTTGATTTCGAATCAAGAGAGACATGTGAATCTTGTTTATTGGGAAAGGTGACTAAGACTCCCTTCACTGGAAAAAGTGAGAGGGATAGTGACCTATTAGGACTAATACATACTGATGTATGTGGCCCTATCAGAACAAGTGCTAGAGGTGGTTATCAGTACTTCATCACCTTCATTGATGATTTCAATAGGTATGGTTATGTTTACTTGATGAAACATAAATAAAAAACTCTTTAAAAGTTCAAGGAGTTTATGAATGAAGTACAGAACCAACTTGGCAAAAGTATTAAGGCACTTCGATCCGATCGAGGTGGTGAATACTTAAGCCAAGAGTTTGAAGACCTTCTTCGAGCCTGTGGTATTGTATCACAATGGACTCCACCTGGAACACCACAACATAATGGTGTCTCAAAGAGAACAAATCACACATTGTTAAATATGGTGCAAATAATTTTACTAATCTTCTAACTTCCTTCTAGGGTTATGCGCTTGAAACCTCCTTGTTTACACTTAACTACATATCATATAAATCCATTCAAAAGACACCATATGAGACATGGCATGGTAAATGTCCTAATGTGTCTTTTATGAAGATTTAGGGATGTGAAGCTTATGTTAGGAGAATGATTCCTAAAAAGCTTGGTCGTAAGTCTGATAAATGTTATTTTGTTGGATATCCCAAAGAAACAAGGGGGTACTACTTTTATGGTCCATCTGGAAACAAAGTGTTTGTTTCCAAGACAACTATATTCCTTGAAAGGAAATTTATTTCCAAAGGAATCAGTAGCAGCAAAGTGTAACTCGAAGAGGTTCAAGACTAACAAGAAAACATTGAACCTGAAGAGGTACATGAGGAATAAGGAGGCTCACAAATTGTTGTGGAATATCAAATTCCTCAAGTAACATAGGAACCTTGTAGATTCGTAGGACACACCTTGAACCCAAGAGATATGGATATCTTGTGACTCGGGAAAGTAGTGAATTGGTCATAGATGATGAGCCAATTATCTATCAAGATGCTATTTAGGGACTAAAGTCTAATAAATGGCTTGAGGCCATGGAATCTGAGATGGAATCCATGTATACCGACAAGTTATGAACCTTGGTGGATCCACCTAAAGGGGTAAAACCTATAGGGTGCAGGTGGGTATTTGATTCAGCCCTATTTTAGGGCTTCATCTTGTGTCATATAGCATTTCAATCACATCTATACTTGTTAGATTACATGTTATTTCCCCCAATATGCTTATTTCTATCAAATGCAATTATGGAGGATTTTTTCATGTTTTAAAGGTACTTTGTCCACCACTTGATGGCATGGAGAGAAGATGGTCCAATCTAGGGTTTCCTCAGGCTTGGAGGAGCCCAAAATGAGGGCAAAACCACTCCCAACCTACCCCAAGTGGTCGAAGAATGTTTTGAAGCAATAACCTCTATGGATGATCAAGTTCAAAGCTCAAGTTCATGGCAAGGACACCAAAATGGCCATGGTACTTCACCATGGTCGTGGTGGACATGCCCCAATCACAAAAAATCACTGTAACTTCCAGAATTTGATGAACATGGCCAAAATGGTCGTGGTGAGTCTTATGCCCGTGGTAGAAGGTTCCCACCACGGCTGTGGTGGTTCCCCATGGCCATGGGCATCCATGTACCATCTCCCTATGATCTCCACATTTTAATTCCCATGATCATTCAACCCTACCACAACCGTGCTCACCCCTACTCACCACGACCGTGCTACTCACAGAACCTACCTATTTTTGCACTTTTTTCCCCATTTTTCCCCTACTTAACATAGTGCTTCCCCCCACACCTATATATACCTAGGTGGTTGCTGGGGTATGAGGTTAGCCACCCATAGCTACTCTACAACCACTCTAGCCTCCCCATTTCGTCCTCCACCCATTCCCACCTCATTCCACCTCCATTTCCACCACCTAAACCCTAGTTTTCCATTGTTTTCATCCATTTCCACCATACATCCATGCCATTCACTACCTTGGAGGAGGGAGATCGAGCTACAACTTCAAGGAGGTGGATAAGGATGAGTCTTCACCGAGCTCATCATGTCTTTTCACTCCTCTACTCATTCTTCTTCCTTTCGTTTTGTATTTTCCATGTCTATGAGTAGATAGGCCCCTCTTGGTGGGCTGTTTGGGGGAAATTATGTTACTTTGATTCCATGTTGGGGGGAAATGATATGTAAACATTATGATTTCATTTGTTAATGATTATTCCCTATTTTCATCTCATTCTCCATGAATTGCTTGTTGGTTTGTGCATGAAATCACTTAGGAATTTAGGGAAATTTCTTATATATGTGAATTTTGGGATTTGCCCCTAGGTCCAATTCTTGGATCCCTAGGTTGCCTCCCATCTTCCTACATCCTAATCAATATTCCTAAACCTAAATGAGAGATCTAAGTAGCTATATTTGATAATTCTAGTGCAATTAGTATGGAGCCTTCTCAAGGCCAGAATGTGGGGGAATTGGGATCCAAAGCCCTAATTTCACCTCCCCATTACTACCCTCAGCCCCTAATTTCCCTAGGAGTGTCTAATCTAGAACCTAGACTTGATTAGACTCTAATTGAATTGAACCTAATCCCTAACCCAATTGAGCCTCGTAAGGGTAATGGGAGTTGTTAGGGACTAGTTCCCCTATACAAATCCCATCTCATCCATGGCCAGTTAGTAGCTTAGGTCAATTCAATAGACTCCAACTAGTTGTTTTGTTTGGATAATATTAATGGATGAGTAATGCTTACATGTCATCACCCCCAACCTTTTTGACAACTTCATACCCCTAAACAGCCCACACCTCTCTTTACTGCTTAAAATCCTAGTTTTGTGCTTGCTTAGCTTAGTTAGCTCTTTTATTGCCTAGTTAGCTTCTTGATTTTCTCTTACCTTGTTCATGCTATCTTAGCTCTTTAATTGCTCCTTTTCTCTTTTCTTGCTTGCCTTAGTGTAATTTGCCCTTTTCATATCTAGTTTAATCCTTTCTTGCTTCTTTAGCTTTAATCTAGTCTAGGGTCAACTTAGATTTCATTCTTGCCTTTAATTGCTCATTTGTTCATAGTAGTTTAACAATCAAAACTCCCTTTAAACCCTTAACACTAGTCTCCGCAGTAGGAACCTAGTGGAACCAAACCTAGCTCTAGTGCCCCCTTTTTCCTTGTGGATTGACCCTATATTTGCCATCTTCCTATACTAATACATGACCCCGTGCGCTTGCGGGTGTAGTTGTTTTAGTGTGAGTAGGTATTAAGTTAGGTTTTATAAATATCGAAAGTGAATCATGTGTGTCTGTCCATGGGGTTGCATCTATTGTGTAACACCATTGGCAGAAACACACCACTCTTTCTGGCGTCATTGTCGGGGAGAAAGGTGCTCGACCTAGCTAGTTATCTTTGCTTTGACTTTTCCTACTACCCTCACCCTTTCTATTCTTTATTCATTATTCTTTGTATTCTTTGTGCATATTGGTTTACTAACTTTCTCTCTTTTTCTTGGTTGTGCCGTGTGCATGTGATAAACAACCTGCAGAAGACAAGATGGAAGGCCAAAATGCACCTCGCAAGTCCTTGCAAGATTACTTCATGTCGAGCAACTACCAATCACCTATTGCATCTAGAGTCACTCAAATGCATGGGGAGCAATTTTCTATTCCTCCAGGTCTTCTTGGGATCCTACCCACCTTCTACAGCTCAGAGAGTGAGAACCCCTACAAGCATGTGGATGCCTTCCTAGAGATGTGTGCCACCTTTAGAATGTCGATGGCAAGTGATGACTCAATTCGGCTCACATTATTCCCCTTTTCACTCAAGGATAGGGCCAAAGAATGGTATGATTCAAGGAGAGACATCATGAGTTGGGGTGAGATGAAGACGACATTCTTTAAGAAGTTCTACTCTATTGTAAAGATGACACAAATGCGGCGGTCAATAGTGAGTTTCAGCCAAGTGGGTAATGAAAAGTTCCATGATGCTTGGGATAGGTTGCAAAAGATGTTGAGAGAGTGCTCGCATCATGAGATACCTTTGTGGAAGCTTGTACAAGCATTCTACTCCGGTCTTTCATCAAGGGATCAAGCTAAAGTGGATTCATCTTGTGGAGGTGTTTTCATGACAAAGCCACCAGAGGATTCATGGCCGTTGTTTGAGTAATTGGTGGAAAATTCAAGGAACCGAGCTTCTAGCATGGTTTGTGATGGGGTCTGGGTCTTTAGTGAGCCTTCTGTTACTAATGATCCCAATGCAAAAGTGATGAAGGCTATGGGAGAAATGATGAGACTCATGAAAAGTCAAGGAGAAAATGGTCCTTGTCATCTGGTCAACTACACTAGTTCTTTTGAGGGAGAAGTGAAGACACCTCACTCCTATAGCTACTCAAAACTGCAAAGTCCAAGCTGACTGGCCTAAATCGCGCGTCCAAAAGTGGAGGCGGATTTGAGGTAGTCGAGCTTTTACATTTATAAACCCGATTCCTTCTAGGCCCCCACAACTTTTTTTACAGGGTCGAAGTAGATATACGGGGTCGAACACAGGGACAAGGGGGGTAGTGTTGAGAACACGGAATCGACACGCTACACTCCGGCAGGTATAAAGAGAAATAAATTCCCAAAAAGGGAAGCAGTAAGATGTTACAAATAAAACGAAGAAAACTATCTCCAACTGGAGCTACTAGAAAGATTTAAGGTTTTAGTCATTTAGCAATTTTTATGGGTTTTCATGCAATAGAAACAGAAAGATATTTCTCGAGCTAAAGCGAGGTACGAAGGGTAAAACTACGGTAAAACAAGCGGCGGTAGAACCAGTCCTGCACCCCTCCTCTCGAAGTGGGTACCTCTAACAAGGCATCAGTGTCCCTCTCGAGGTCACTGGACTAAAATTAGAGTGGAAAGGTCACTAAAGCAACTCTGTTCCAGGCACTCTCATACTCCAGAATCAGACCAAACACTAGAGCCACAACACAACTCTCGAAGTTGTTGCGACGGGAAAACGCGATTCGGTAGCTAAGAGAAACGCGATCCAAACATGCAAGCTAGAGTTCAGATATCAAACATAGCAGTCATCCAACAGATTGTACCGAGCATAGAGCAACAAGTAATTAAGCATCTTCTATTTCCGTAGACAAATAAATGGTCTTAATTACAATGCATAAGTAAGGAATTAAATGACAGAAAGTAAAGATAGGTGTCGCCTTCTTGATGTAGAAGGACGATAGACTACTACGGCTCTCCAACCCGATATCGGTCAGGGGCTTAGCCCGATACAGCCATGTTAGGCGGCACACCCTCTCGAGTGGCACGCCTGACGGGTAACTCTATCACTCAAGGATCCTGGCCGATACGCTCATGACTAGCGATGGACCCTCTCGGGCGGCATACATGATGGGCGAAGCGTATCGGGTTCGATATCGTGTCGGGCATGGAGCTACGCATTCTACTGTCAGGCGTAGATGTCAGGCACTCGTGTCGCGTATCTACATCGGCTGATATCGGCCCTCAGTGTCGCCCGGTACAGTCCTAGGTGAACCAGTCCCCTCCCTCTCGGGATGGGGAAGAGCTCACCTAGTGTCGCCCGGTACGAGCACTGGGGCACGATACGTCTGCTCTCGCGATTCTCCTCAAAGATAGCTCAAGTTCCCTACTGTTCGCCTTGTTCGAACTGACCAAGCTGTCTTTTTGGCTCCCTGTAGCTTCTATTTATAGACAGCGGCTGGGGAAAGTTATGGTGCTCGAAGCGCCATGTGTCCTCCTCATTCGTGGGTCGGTGGACGGTCGATACCCGTATCGCTCGGTGCAGGGATGTCGGTCGTTGGTCACGTGACGGGCAATGGCGCCTGCCGGTGGGTGGCTGTGTCGCCCGACATACTTGGGTTGTCGTGGTGACTATGGCTCCCTGTCGGGTAAGAGGTGTGTCGTCCGTCAGTTCCTCCTTGCGCGGCACCCCTTGTCGCGCGTCGTGGTGTCATTCCACCCTACCGGGAAGGGCGTGTATCGGGCGTCAGGAAGGTCGGTGCAGACTTGGACTTATTTTGTGGGCCGGGACGGCCTTATTGCACCAAAACGAGGAGAAACTCTGCAAAAGATGGAAATATAGGATTAAGAGCATTGCTTGGCCAATTATTGTGAAAGTGCATACAAAATAGAGGAAAATAGCTAAAAATGGCAGTTTTGATAACAGAAAAACAGTCTAAAATATCACAAAAATTGGTGTTATCAACTCCCCCAAACTTAGCGTTTTGATTGTCCTCAATCAATATTTAAACTTTATTTTGTGAAGCTTCTTCTTGTTTGGTACAGCTTTCAGGCCAAGAGGTAAAGCAAGTATAGTAATGCCTTTAGAGATAATGTTGTCTCATTACGAACAAAAGACCTTGCGTTTCATGCCTTATTATTTCAGTAAAAAAAATTATTACAGCTTCAGCGAGACTATAGTGTATGATTCCGAAGTTAGCTTACACACCAAACAGCTTTATTTTCGAGGCAGAAAGTTGTGTAAAGGGTAGGCTAAGGCTTTTTGGGTTTTTTTTATCTTTGTTTTCCATCAGTCCATCCAGGTAAGGGTCCGTTAGCGGGAAAGTGGTCCCTGCAGTCCAAGCCAGTTGGCTTTAGAGCAGTGATTTCACATCCTACGTACCACTGCCCCGGATCTACCATGCCTAAAGATGGGTACTTTTGGAGAATAAGCGGGTATATATTTTTTTTTCTTTTCTTTTATTCGGCACAACTCTCATGATTTTATTCACACTCATAAGGCTTTTCTCTCTTCTTGGGATTTTCGTTGGGTAAAGGGGAAACAAAGAGAATTCTGTTGTTTGGGCAGCTTTTTCCTTCTCCATACTCGTCTCTTAGTTGTTTGCGAGATTATTTTTTTCAAAATTTTTGGCATGGAAAAATGTAATCTTTTGTTCATTTGAAGCAGCATTATCAGAAAGATATAACGGAACTTGTATCTCTTTAAGCACAAAGAAAACTAACTTTGCAAGCAGTTGCATCAGGTTTTTACTAATATAGACTTTGTACATATGTATCGGAACAAAATAAGCAAAAAATTTCAAAATTTTTATATGAGCAAGGGTACAAATACATGATATAGGAGAAGAACAAAATGGCACAAGAGAATTTTTATACCTCCTTCACTGGCACATGGGTACCCCCCCCCCAAACTTACTCCGTACTTTGTCCCAGAGTAGCAAAGAAAACAGGGTGAGTTCATGTCAGCCCAATGAAGGTTATCTAGCGGGTTCGCTTGTGCTTTGGAGAAGCTGCAATATGCTTCTTTACTGCATCCTCCTTGTTTTCTCATTTGGAAACAGCTGGAACAAGTGCAAAGCTCTCAAGATGGAAGCTTGAGAGCTCTTGAAAACACTTGTGGCTGCTCCCTCCTCAAGAAGATGGAACCGGAATGCCCAGATTCCATTCGGAAGTCACCCGCAAAAGACTTGTGCTGTCTCTGTAGATGGTCCTAAACCATCGTAGAAGACAGACTATTATAAGAAAGTGACCTTCCTCTAAAGCTACCATATCAAGAAAAATTCTCCCACTCTCTATCTGCGGTAATCGACGGCTAGCTGCCTTGGGATTTCTGCGTTTCTGCCCGACAGTTGTTGCTTCAGCTGCGGCCGCCATTCTTCCTATTATCAAGATTATTGACCATTTATATGTTAGATAGAAACTTGATAAACTTATTTTAAGCTCCGGGTATCGTCCGTCAAAAGAAAACTCAAGTCGATACAAAATTGGGCGACACGAGGAATGCACAGCACGACAGACTGCCCGATAGGGGTATATCGGGCGATAAGGCTGCCAAAAAGTGACTGCCCGATAGGATTGTACAAAAGAAAATGTGTCGCCCGATATGGTGTATCGGGCGAGCATTATCGGCCGTTACTTCGTGCCTAACTGCGTCGGGCGATATAAAAATTGGCAAGGCTCGTAAAACCCGATAAGCAGCGTGATATGAAAACTCGTGTCGGGTGATAAGCTTGTCGGGCGATACCTTTGCTCATAGGAGACATCGCCCGATATAAGGGTGAAAGCAAGTTGGACGACACGCGAGCAAAGGTGGATCACTACATGTGTTACAGGTGGCTGAAAAAGAGAAGTGAGGCACCCCGACACGTTGAGCCCACATTGCTATATATAGCAAACTCAGTTGGGGGCAAATCGGGCAGATTTGGACGTGCGCGTTGACATGTCGTTTCCGAGACGACGGTCTTGTCAATCAAATCAAGGGCATTTACTCCCTATGCATGAAACGGCTGTCGCTCGGGGATGCTAACCGTCGCGGTGCTTGCGGCGCCCAAGAAACTCCAGCCCGATATAAGCGTGACTGCGCACCAGCTAAGTTGCTGCCCGACACTACTTAAAACAGGCGGCCGAAAACCATCATCGGTTTAGGGTTAAGTCCCTGACCTCAGAAAGCGTTACTCCTCGAAGCTCGTAAAATCCAGCGATGACCCATAAAACAGAGGAGTTGGCACGCTCGGTGCGTGCTCTGACTCGGGCCTTATTACAACTCATAAAGTTTGTTTTTACTTGTTATAAGAAAAATGCGACCTATTCTATGAAAGAAAGGAGAACTCGGGCTGCCTCCCGAGGAGCGCTGAAGTTTGTGTCGCCAGCTCGAACGGTGTAGGATCATCTTGTTCAGCTCTCGACTGTACCCATATCTTGCAGACTGATCTCTGCTCTCCTGACAAACGCTTCATCTTCATAGAACCTTTTTACCCTGTGCCCGTTTACTTGAAAGACCTTGGTCGGATCGTCTTTATCATAGAGCTCCATCATTCCTTATGGGTATACTTTTGACACTATGAACGGTCCAGAGCACCTCGTTTGTAACTTCCCAGGGAAAAGATGAATAGAGGACTTGAATAACAGGACCTTATCCCCTTCGCTTACATCTTTTCTCCTAAGGTGGGCATCGTTCCACAATTTTGTCCTCTATTTGTAGATTTTTGCATTTTCGTAGGCGTTCATTCTCAACTCTTCGAGCTCTTGAAGCTGCAAAAACCTTTTTTCTCCTGCTTTTTCGAGGTCCATATTTAGGAACTTGATTGCCCAAAGGGCCTTGTGTTCCAACTCTAAAGGTAGGTGGTAGGATTTTCCATAGATGAGACAGTAGGGTGGTTCCAATGGGTGTTTTGTAAGAAGTACGGTAGGCCCAAAGTGCATCGTCAAGCTTCATGGACCAGTCTTTCCTCGTTCGGTTGATAGTTTTCTCCAAGATTTGCTTGATTTTCCTGTTGGAAACCTTTACCTGCCCTGACGTCTGTGGGTGGTAGGGTGTAGCGATCTTGTGCCTCACTCTGTACTTGCGCAGAAGTGCTTCAAACTGTCTTTCTCCAAAGTGCGACCATCCGTCGCTTATCACAGTGTGTGGTACACCGAAACGAGGAAAGATGGTCTTCTCGAAGAGCTTGATAACCGACTTGGCGTCACAGGTTTGGGTGGCTACCGCTTCCACCCACTTCGATACATAATCTACTGCCACTAGTATGTATTGATACCCCCGATATGGGGGAAACGGTCCCATGTAGTCAATCCCCCACATGTCAAATATTTCTACTTCGATCCAACTTGCCATTGGCATTTCATTCCTCCTCCCTATGTTTCCTGTAAACTGGCACTCTTTGCAAACCTTCACAAATTGTGCAGCGTATTTAAACAAGGTGGGCCAGTAGAAACCTGACTGTAACACTTTTGTAGTTGTTCTCTCGCTACCCAGGTGTCCACCGTAGGGGGGAGGTGTGGCATTCTTTCAGGATGTCTGCGGTTTCTTCCTCTGGGATGCACCGCCTGTATAAGTTATCAGCACATCTTCTGAACAGGAGAGGATCATCCCAGTAGTAGTTTTTGACATCTGCAAATAGCTTCTTTTTCTGATTGTACGTGATGTCAGGAGGCAGTTCTCCACAGGCAAGATAATTACAGATGTCTGCAAACCAGGGTAAACTTTCCTCTTGAGATTCTGCCAACATAAGAGCCTCGTTGGCGTAGTCGTCATTGATTTGAGGCCCTCTCTTTCTCTCAGTCACGATCCTTGATAGGTGGTCTGCAACCACATTCTCTGCGCCCTTCTTGTCGATAATTTTGTGGTCGAATTCTTGGAGCAGCAAGGCCCACCTCAACAGTCTGGGCTTTGCTTCTTTCTTTTGCATTAAGTATTTTATAGCCCCGTGATCTGTGTATACCTTGACCTTAGCTCCAACGAGATACGACCTGAATTTATCAAACGCGAAGACGATCGTGAGCATCTCCTTCTCAGTTGTTGTGTAGTTTACTTGAGCCTCGTCTAACGTGCGACTAGCGTAGCAAATCACATGGTGCTTTTTGTCTTTCTTTTGCCCCAGGACTGCTCCAACCGCGTAGTTGCTAGCGTTGCACATCAGCTCAAAAGGCAAACCCCATTCTGGCGCTTGAAGGATAGGTGGTGATATCAAAGCGTTTTTCAGGGCCTGAAAAGCACTTAGACAATCGTTAGAGAAAACAAATTCAGCATCCTTTACCAGAAGATTGGACAGCGGTTTGGAAATCTTTGGGAAGTCCTTGATGAATCTTTGGTAATATCTCGCGTGCCCGAGGAAGCTTTGCACCCCCGTCATAGATCTCGGTGGAGGAAGCTTGGATATTGCTTCAACCTTGCTTGTGTCCACTTCGATCCCACGCTTTGAGATCTTATGCCCGAGAACGATGCCCTCCCGCACCATGAAATGGCACTTCTCCCAGTTTAGAACTAGGTTGTTCTCCTTGCACCTTTGAAGGACCAATGACAGATTCTTCAGAAAGTCTGAGAACATCTACGAAAAGTCCTTCCCATAGACGGAAAAGTCGTCCATGAAAACTTCTACGATGTCTTCTAGAAAGTCTGAGAACATCGATATCATGCATTGCTGAAAGGTTGCGGGGGCATTGCAGAGTCTGAAGGGCATCCTTCGGAAGGCATAAGTGTCGTAAAGGCAGGTGAACGTTGTTTTCTCTTGATCGTCGGGCAAGATGGGTACCTGGTAAAAACCTGAAAAGCCATCAAGAAAACAAAAGAAATCGTGATGTGCTAACCTTTCGAGAACTTGGTCAATAAAAGGTAGCGGAAAATGATCCTTCTTTGTAGCTTGATTTAGCTTTCTGTACTCTATGCACATCCGCCAGCCGGTGACGGTCCTTACCACCACCTCATCGCCCTTCTCACCCTTAACCACCATCATTCCGCCCTTTTTTGGCACTACGTGGATCGAACTTACCCAATTGCTATCGTTGATTGGGTAAATGATCCCCGCATCCCTAAGCTTTATTACCTCTTTCTTGACAACCTCCTTGAGCATCTGGTTCAGCTTCCTCTGGGGTTGAGCCAGAGGCTTGGCAGATTCATCCAAGTTGATGCGATGCATGCACAGGGCGGGGCTAAGGCCTTTGATATCATCTACTGAATATCCTATAGCCCTCCTGTGGAGCCTTAACTCCTCAAGGAGTCGGTCCAGCTGGTTTCTTGAAAGATCGATGTTTACGATGACGGGGTTTCTGTGCTCTTCATCTAAGAACTCGTACTTTAGTCCTTTGGGCAATGCTTTTAACTCTGGCTTTGGTCTGGGTGTCTTCTCCTGAGGCTCCCCCTCGAGAGAGGCATACTTCGCAGACTCTACCACTGTATCCTCTTCTTGCGAATCTTCGTCAGAAAGGTTGAGAAGGTTGAGGTGCTTCGCGACCTCAGGATCTTCGAGGTTGGGATCTTGACAGTTTATAGCCCTCAAGAGGGGGTCTACTATCCGGATATCTTCCTCTACTTCCTCGCAGAATTTATTGTAGCTATCTATGAAACATGTTGATTCAGATAGGGACAGGCTCTTCATGATCTCTTTCAGCTTGAAGTCGATATGGTCGTTTCCGACCCTTAAGGTGATCATCCCCTCGGAAACATCAATCAGCGCCCTCCCTGTCACCAAGAAGGGGCGACCAAAGATGATCAGGCAACGGGGGTCTTCAGCTGTGTCGATGATGACTAAATCGCAAGGAATGAAGAAGTCGCCAACCCTGATCGGCACATCTTCGACAATGCCGACGGGTCTCTTAAAGGTGTGGTCCACCAGTTCAATCCGCATGTTGGTTTGAACCATGTCGGTCAAACCCACCCTTTGTGGGAAACTTAGGGGCATGAGGCTTATGCTTGCCTCCAAGTCAGCTAGACCCTTACGCTCGACGTTGTCTCCGATGGCGAACGGAATTGTGAAAGCTCTGGGATCCCTTCTCTTATTTGGTGTGTTGGGCTTCAAGAAGGAGGAGGAGGCAGAAGCTAGATACACTGTCTCTGTCCTTCCTCCCCTTCTCCTCTTTGTGATAAGGTCCTTGAGGAACTTGGCATACGTAGGCATCTCTTCCAATGCGTCAAGGAAGGGGACTTCAAGATGCAGTTTCCTGATCGAGTCCATGAACTTCTCATAACGCTTCTTCATATTAGCTTTGATCAGCTTATGCGGAAATGGCAGCCTTGGAGCATAAGGATTCCTCCCACCAGGTAGCTCATCGGAAGGCTTCCGTGCAGGCTCTTGAGCTTCTGCTTGTCCACCTTCTCCCTCTGCTGGAATGATACTCTCTGACCTCGGTACAGGTTCTGGTTCGGCATCAGCTGTGCGCTCCACCATCTTCCCAGATCTCAGTACCGCCATTTTGGCAGTTTCCGGATATGAGAGGTTCTTTCCCGTAGGGTTCTTTATCAGAGCTGCCATCTGGGCCAATCGTTGATCGACTTCCCATTGGCGCATCCGCAGACTTGCCATCTGGTGTTGCATGGAATTCTGAGCTCTAGGGCTGGGAAGTGCACCCTGCACCAACTGGTTGATGATAGAGTCTTGCCTTTTATGAAAGCATGCAACTGGCCAACCAGGCTGGACTAGTGTGAAATCTCATCTCAGCCTTGACGTACACCTTCAAACGGAGATTGCTCACAACGAGACATGGTGTCAGATCTCGAAGGAATAGGTCACCGCTCTTTAGAGTTCCTGACATGGCATGAGAAATCAAGTTTAGAAGATAAATCTATTAATTTCAAACAGAGAATAATAGTAAAGAAGAAAAAGAGTGTTGTCAAGCTCATTGCTAAGCTTGAGGCACAAGAGTGTAGTTAGTGGATTCGGATTCGTCAACAGTGCCATTTTGCCTCATCCCCGGCAACGACGCCAAAAAGTTGACCGGCCTAAATCGCGCGTCCAAAAGTGGAGGCGGATTTGAGGTAGTCGAGCTTTTACATTTATAAACTCGATTCCTTCTAGGCCCCCGCAACTTTGTTTACGGGGTCGAAGTAGATATACGGGGTCAAACTCAGGGACAAGGGGGGTAGTGTTGAGAACACGGAATCGACACGCTACACTCTGGCACGTATAAAGAGAAATAAATTCCCAAAAAGGGAAGCAATAAGATGTCACAAATAAAATGAAGAAAACTATCTCCAACTGGAGCTACTAGAAAGATTTAAGGTTTTAGTCATTTAGTAGTATTTATGGGTTTTCATGCAACAGAAATAGAAAGATATTGCTCGAGCTAAAGCGAGGTACGAAGGGTAAAACTGCGGTAAAACAAGCGGCGGTAGAACCAGTCTTGCACCCCTCCTCTCGAAGCGGGTACCTCTAATAAGGCATCAGTGCCCCTCTCGAGGTCACTAGACTAAAATTAGAGTGGAAAGGTCACTAAAGCAACTCTGTTCCAGGCACTCTCGTACTCCAGAATCGGACCAAACACTAGAGCCACAACACAACTCTCGAAGTTGTTGCGACGGGAAAACGTGATTCGGTAGCTAAGCGAAACACGATCCAAACATGCAAGCTAGAGTTTGGATATCAAACATAGAAGTCATCCAACAGATTGTACCGAGCACAGACCAGCAAGTAATTAAGCATCTTCTATTTCCGTAGACAAATAAATGGTCTTAATTATAATGCATAAGTAAGGAATTAAATGACAGAAAGTAAAGATAGGTGTCGCCTTCTTGATGTAGAAGGACGACATACTACTACGGCTCTCCAGCCCGATATCGGTCAGGGGCTTAGCCCGATACAGCCGAGTCGGGTGGCACACCCTCTCGAGCGGCACGCCTGACGGGCAACTGTATCGCTCAAGGATCCTGGCCGATACGCTCATGTCTGGCGATGGACCCTCTCGGGTGGCATACATGACGGGCGAAGCGTATCGGGTTCGATATCGTGTCGGGCATGGAGCTACGCATTCTATTGTCGGGCGTGGATGTCGGGAACTCGTGTCGCGTATCTACATCGGCCGATATCGGCCCTCAGTGTCGCCCGGTATAGTCCTAGGTGAACCAGTCCCCTCCCTCTCGGGATGGGGAAGAGCTCACCTAGTGTCGCCCAGTACGAGCACTGGGGCACGATATGTCTGCTCTCGCGATTCTCCTCGAAGATATCTCAAGTTCCCTACTGTCCGCCTTGTCCGAACTGACCAAGCTGTCTTTTCGGCTCCCTGTAGCTGCTATTTATAGGCAGCGGTTGGGGAAAGTTATGGTGCTCGAAGCGCCACATGTCCTCCTCATTCGCGGGTCGGTGGACGGTCGATACCCGTATCGCTCGGCGCAGGGATGTTGGTCGTTGGTCACGTGACGGGCAATGGTGCCTGCCGGTGGGTGGTTGTGTCGCCCGACATACTTGGGTTGTCATGGCGACTATGGCTCCCTGTCGGGTAAGAGGTGTGTCGTTCGTCTGTTCCTCCTTGCGCGGCACCCCTTGTCGCGCGTCGTGGTGTCGTTCCACCCTACCGGGCAGGGCGTGTATCGGGTGTCAGGAAGGCCGGTGCAGACTTGGACTTATTTTGTGGGCCGGGACGGCCTTATTGCACCAAAACGAGGAGAAACTCTGCAAAAGATGGAAATATAGGATTAATAGCATTGCTTGGCCAATTATTGCGAAAGTGCATACAAAAGAGAGGAAAATAGCTAAAAATGGCAGTTTTGATAACAGAAAAACAGTCTAAAATATCACAAAAATTGGTGTTATCACAAGCTACAGCTCAAGGTTTGAGGAAGAGGTTCTCTCTAGATTGAAGATCTTTGATGATGTCCAAAAAGATGTTGCAAGGCTTGAAGAAAAGATAGAGAAACTCTCTTCCACACTTTCTCTCCAAGAAGAAAAATTAGCTTCAAAATCCATCTTGAGTTACAATGAAGAAAGTGGACCCATGAATTCATCTCAAATTCTTTATATCCCACCTCCTATGCAAGTTCAGACAATCTACCATTTCTAAGGCTATCCTAAGCCTTACACTCCCCCACCACCTTCACCACCTCAATTTTCCCAAAACTTCACCTTCCAACCTCAATTTCCCTTGCCACCTCAATTTCAATACCAACCATCACCCTTACCTCCTCCACAGCCACAACATGCTCCCTCTCCCCATCATGAGCAAGGTAGTGTTGTGACAGTTCTAAGGAGTGGGAAAACACTTGAGCATCCCACAAGTCAAAGAAAGAGTGACAAAGCAAATAAAAAGTAGTCGAGTGGTGATGTGGTGATTGAGATTGCCGAAGATGATCATTTACCACCCCATGTTGATATTGGGAGTCCTAGTGCTCCACCTCATGCTATACCACAGGAATATCATGTTGAGCCAAGTGGGCTGAGATCTAGTGAGCTACCATTTCCTGAAGCACTAGATGAGCCCCCGGCTGTGAAAAGAAGACAAAAGCACAATATGGACATTCTTGAGGTCTTACGACAAATAAAGGTCAACATTCCTCTCTTGGATGCAATCAAACAAATTCCATCATATGCCAAGTGTCACAAAGATATATGCACAATCAAGAGGAAGTCAACAAGGATGATTCCAAAGAAGATCAAGTTGAATGAGCAAGTGAGCTCAATCATTCAACACTCACTCCCAGTGAAGAGGAAGGACCCAAGAGCCCCACTCATACCTAGTTATATTGGGGGACATTGCATAGACCAATCCCTACTTGATTTGGGATCTAGTGTGAATTTGATGCCATATAGTGTCTATGTTGAGTTGGGCCTAGGCAAATTGAAACCAGCACATTGCACTCTCTAATTGGCGGATAGGTCCTAGAGGAAGAGTGGATGATGTCTTGGTGATGATAGACAAGGAGAGAGGAGTTGTGTTTCTGGTGGATTTCATTGTTCTTGACATGGACCCAGAGGATAAGAAGATTCCCATCATCTTGGGAAGACCGTTCTTATCTACAGCTGATGCAGAGATACATGTGTGGAGTGGCACAATGACAGTGTCATTCATGGACATGAAGATCAAGATCAATATGTTCAAATCTCCAAACCATCAAAACCAATACAAGGTTCTCAATGAAGAATGTGTCTATTGCAAGAGTAAGCACCTAAGGATCCTAAATGGGTGAATTTTGAAGAATCTTCAAGAATCCCGGGTGAAGGCATGAAACTTAGTGCTAGTGGGAGGGAACCCACATAGGTTTGGGATCGTTTATACCCAAACTTCACTTTTTGATACTTTTGCTTTATTTTTACACCTTCCAAGAAAACACACACACACACACTTCTATTTAATACTTTTTGTCTATTTTTAAGATGTGTAGGTGATAACAGGGTGAAATGAAAGAAATTGAGTACAATTGAGAGAAAGATTCAAAGAAAAATCACTTTGGGTCAAGTTTTTGAGTGTTTGATGTTCCTCATTTTGAGAGTAGTATCTACAGGGGCCACCACGACTGTGGAACATCAATATGACCATGGCCATTTGCATGAAAAATACACCAAGTCCCTAGATTTAAAAGCAAAATTGAGAAAAACTTCTAAAGGATTTCACCACGGTCGTGCCAGCCAGCATGACCGTGCAACCTGAAGCCACCACGGTCGTGTTGCAGACCAATTTCAGCCACTTAAGGCAGATTAGTGGGGCAACTACTACACATATCCTACACCACATGGAGGAACACCAACGGAGCCTTGAGAGATCCATGATCGTCTACCCTATCATCCTAAACTCTAGGATCATATTGAGGATAGCATGATTCAAAAGTTTGGGGTGGTAGGACAGGTATGCCCTAGTTTCACTTTGCATTTCACCTACCACATCCACTTTTTTTTCTTGTTTTTGCTATCTACCTTAGTCATCTTTATTGCTTTGCATCCTTGCATGCCATGTCGTTTACATTCCTGCCATTTTTGCATAATTTTCAAAATTTTGCCTTTTTGCCATGCATTGCATATCATGTAGATTTTTTGGTAATTTTTGCATGTTTTAGCTAGGATTTGCTTATTTATTGCTTTAAGATCAATAATATAGGCTTAGGTATGATTGAAGGCAATTTGGCACCATTTTGGCCAATTTTGCCCAAATTTGAGATTTCTTGTCTAAAAGTGTGTTTCAATCCAATCTCTACTTTTTGGATTAAAAATGATGACCTTTGACAAATGCAAGTGACTTATCATTGTTTATTGCTAAATGGTATCAATTCTTGACTTTTTACATGCGCATCACTTCTCTTGTGTTTGTGAATGATTTGGTAGAATTGTGACTTGAGCAAGCTATGAGTGCTTTGTATCTATGAAATCACTTGATTGAAGTATCAATTTCAAGTTGTTCATTCATGTTGCTTGACATTATTGGATGAAGTGTTGGATTAATTTTCATGCAGGAGACCTTATGTTAAGAATCACACCAATGACCCCTCTTTGACCTGACTATTCACTCACCATCCTATTACCACGCCACCTCATGAAAGGATGCCAAAGTGCACATATCAGTCGTGGCCACCTCCAAAAGTTTGGGGTGGCCACACCTACATCTCACCACTTCACTCTCATCACCATATGCTCTATCTACTCTAAGGGAAAAGAAAAAGAAAAAGAAAATGCAAAGAGAAAATAAAATATGCTCATGTTTAAGAACATCTAAATAAAGAAAAGATGAGTGCTCTATGTAATAGCACTCCAAAATCTTACCATAATACTTTCTTCCATTTTCATACCCAATGAGCTAGGAAACATAAAACCTATCTCATCTTGCCCTTTCCGTAGCCACATGGGTCATTTGGTGTGATTTGAAACATAAGGTTGAATGCATGAAGATGAAACAACACTCCTAGTCATCCCGTGGTAGAAGGTTCCCACCACGGTCGTGGTGGTTCCCCATGGCCATGGCCATCCATGTACCATCTCCATGTGATCTCCACATTGTAATTCCCATGATCATTATACCCTATCACAACCATGTTCACCCCTACTCACCACGGCCGTGGTGATCCACCACGACCGTGCTACTCACAAAACCTACCTATTTTTGCACTATTTTACCCATTTTCCCCCTACTTAACCTAGTGCTTCCCACCACACCTATATATACTTAGGTGGCGGTTGGGGCACGAGGTTAGCCACCCAGAGCTACCCTACAGCCACTCTAGCCTCCCTATTTCATCCTCCACCCATTCCCACCTCCATTTCACCATTTCCACCACCAAAACCTTAGTTTTCCATTGTTTTCACCCATTTCCACTATACATCCATGCCATTCATCTACCTTGGAGGAGGGATCTCGAGCTACAGCTGCTAGGAGGTGGAGAAGGAGGAGTCTTCACTGAGCTCATCATGTCATTTCACTCCTCTACTCATTCTTCTTCCTTTCTTTTTGTATTTTCCATGTCTATGAGTAGCTAGGCCCCTCTTGGTGGGCTGTTTGGGGGAAATTATGTTACTTTGATACCATGCTGGGGGGAAATGATATGTAAACATTATGATTTCGTTTGGAAATGATTATGTTCTATTTACATCTCATTCTCCATGAATTTCTTGTTGATTTGTGTGTGAAATCACTTAGGAATTTAGGGAAATTTCTTATATATGTGAATTTTGGGATTTCCCCTAGGTCCAATTCTTGGATCCCTAGGTTGCCTCCCATCTTGCTACATCCTAATCAATCTTCCTAAACCTAAGTGAGAGATCTAAGTAGCTAGATTAGATAATTCTAGTGCAATTAGCATGGAGCCTTCTCAAGGCTAGAATGTGGGTGAATTGGGGTCCAAAGCCGTAATTTCACCTCCCCATTACTACCCTCAGCCCCGAATTGCCCTAGGAGTGTCTAATCTAGAAACCTAGACTTGATTAGACTCTAATTTAATTGAACCTAATCCCTAACCCAATTGAGCCTCGTAAGGGTAATGGGAGTTGTTAGGGACTAGTTCCCCTATACATATCCCATCTCATCCATGGCCAGTTAGTAGCTTAGGTCAATTCATTAGACTCAAACTAGTTGTTTGGTTTGGATAATCTTAATGGATGAGTAATGCTTGAATGTCATCACCCCCAACCTTGTTGACAAGTTCATACCCCTAAATAGCCCACACCTCTCTTTACTGCTTAAAATCCTAGTTTTGTGCTTGCTTAGCTTAGTTAGCTCTTTTATAGCCTAGTTAGCTTCTTGCTTTGCTCTTGCCTTGTTCATGCTAGATTAGCTCTTTAATTGCTCTTTTGCTCTTCTCTTGCTTGCCTTAGTGTATTTTGCCCTTTTCATATCTAGTTTAATCCTTTCTTTCTTCTTTAGCTTTAATCTAGTCTAGGGTTAACTTAGATTTCATTCTTGCCTTTAATTGCTCGTTTGTTCATAGTAGTTTAACAATCAAAACCCCCTTTAAACCCTTAACCCTAGTCTCCATAGTAGGAACCTAGAGAAACTAAACCTAGCTCTAGTTCCCCCTTTTTTTCCCTGTGGATCGACCCTATACTTGCCATCTTCTGATACTATGACACGACCCCATGTGCTTGCGGGTGTAGTTGTTTTAGTGTGAGTAGGTGTTAAGTTAGGTTTTATAAATAGCAAAAGTGAATCCACCGTGTGTGTATGTCTGCAGGGTTGCATCTAGTGTGTAACACCATTGGCAGAAACACACCAGTATTCAAGAAGAAGGCCGACATGGATGGTAAAGTCAAACCTATAAGGTCAGATTGGTTGCAAAGGGTTTCAGACAAGTTCAAGGTGTTGACTATGATAAAACCTTTTCTCCAGTGGTCATGGTTAAGTCCATGACGATCATACTTGCTATTACAGCTTATCATGACTATGAGAATTTGCATATGGATGTTAAATCTACATTACTTAATGGGAATATTCTTGAGAATGTGTATATGACACAACATGAGGGTTTTATAAATCCAAAGTTTGCAAATAAAGTATGTAAGGTACATAGGTCCATCTATGGATTGAAGCAAGCATCTTAGAGCTAAAATCTTTGTTTTGATGAGACAGTCAAAGAATTTGACTTTATTTAAAATGAATATGAACCTTGTGTGTACAAGAAGGTTAGTGGGAGCATAGGGACATTTCTCATATTGTATGTAGATGACATACTATTGATGGGGAATGATGTCCCTACTTTACAAAAGTTAAAGACATATCTTGGAAATACATTTTCTATGAAAGACTTGTGAGAAAAATCCTACATATTGGGGATAAAGATCTATAGAGATAGATCCAAAAGGCTTCTTGGATTAAGTCAAAGAACATACACTGACTAAGTGTTAAAGTGGTTCATCATGGAGAACTCAAATAGAGGAAACTTGCCTATGCTTCATGGTGTCTTCATCTCTAGAGCTCAATGTCCCTATCCTTGTGAAGAAAGGGAATGCATGAGTTTGATTCCATAAGCCTCTACAATTGGATCAATCATGTATGCAATGTTATGTACCCATCCATATGTCTCATATGCCTTGAGCATGATGATCATATATCAATCAGATCCAGGTGATGCTCACTGGATAGACATGAAGAGCATCCTCAAGTACTTGAGAAGGACTAAGGATTAGTTCTTGGTCTACGATAGAGAGGAATAGTTGGTGGTAAAGGGTTACACTGATATAAGATTCTAGACTGATCAAGATGATTACAAATCACAACCAAGATTCATGTTTTCCCTAAACAACAGATCTGTAAGTTGAAAGAGTTCCAAGAAAGGGACAATTGTCGATTCTACAACTGAGGTTGAGTATATTACTACATTGAATTCAACAAAGGAGGATGCTTGGATCAAGAAGTTCATCTCTAAACTTGGGGTTGTTCCAAGTATCAACGACACAATTTATCTATATTGTAACAATAATGGATCTATTGTATAAGCTAAGGAACCTAGATCACATCAACGCTCAAAGCATATACAAAGGCAGTTCCATCTCATATGAGAGATCATACTACAAGGAGATGTAAGGATTTGCACAGTATCAACTGAGAACAATGTTGTTGACCCCTTAACAAAGGCACTTTTGCAGCAGAAGAATGATGGTCATGTTAGGTCACTCAAAATGAGATTCATGGGTGATTGGCTCTAAGTGCAAGTGGGAGTCTAAGAAATGGCTTGAATCCATGAGATTTGATATGGAATCCATGTATACCAACAAGGTATGGACCTTGGTGGATCCACTTGAAGGGGTAAAACCATAGGGTGCAAGTGGGTCTTCAAGAAGAAGACCGACATGGATGGTAAAGTACAAACCTATAAGGGCAGATTGGTTGCAAAGGGTTTCAGACAAGTTTAAGGTGTTGACTATGATGAAACCTTTTCTCCAGTGGCCATGGTTAAGTCCATCAGGATCATACTTGCTATTGCAGCTTATCATCACAATGAGATTTGGCATATGGATGTTAAAAACACATTCCTTAATAGGAATATTCTTTAGGATGTGTATATGACACAACCAAAGGGTTTTATAAATCCAAAGTTTGCAAATAAATTATGTAATCTACAAAGGTCAATCTATGGATTGAATCAAGCAGCTTAGAGCTAGAATATTTGTTTTGATGAGACAGTCAAAGAGTTTGGTTTTATTCACAATGAAGATGAACCTTGTGTGTATAAGAAGGTTAGTGGGGGCATATTGACATTTCTCATATTGTATGTAGATGGCATACTATTCATGGGGAATGATATCCCTACTTTAAAAAAGGTAAAGACATGGCTTGGAAATACATTTTCTATGAAAGGCATGGGAGAAAAATCCTACATCTCGAGGATAAAGATCTATAGATATAGATCCAAAAGGCTTCTTGGACTAAGTCAAAGCACATACATTGACAAAGTGATGAAGCAGTTCAATATGGAGAACTCAAAGAGAGGAAACCTACCTATGTGTCATGGTGTCCCCATCTCTAGTTCTCAATGTCCTAGTTCTTGTGAAGAAAGGGAACACATGAGTTTGATTCCATATGCATATGCAATCAAATCAATCATGTATGCAATGTTATGTACTCATCCAGATGTCTCTTATGCCTTGAGCATGATGAGCAGATATCAGTCAGATCCATGAGATTCTCACTGGATAGCCGTGAAGAACTTCCTCAAGTACTTGAGAAGGATTAAGGATTAGTTTTTGGTCTACGGCATATAGGAAGAGTCAGTGGTAAAGGGTTACACTGATGCAAGCTTCAAGACTTATCAAGATGATTACAAATCTCAATCAGGATTTGTGTTTTTCCTAAATAATAGAACTATAAGCTGGAAGAGTTACAAGAAAGAGATAGTTGTTGTATAATAGAGGCCAAGCATATTGATGCATCAAATGTAGCAAAGGATGATATATGGATCAAGAAGTTCATCTTTGAACTTGGGGTTGTTCCAAGCATCAGCAACACAATTGAGCTATGTTGTGACAACAATGGATCTACTATACAAGCTAAGGAACCCAGATCACTCAACACTCAAAGCATATACAAAGACGGTTCCATCTCATATGAGAGATCGTACAACGTGGAGATATAAAGATTTGCAGAGTACCAACTAAGAATAATATTGTTGACCCCTTGACAAAGGGACTTTCATAGTAGAAGCATGATGGTCATGTTAGGTCACTCAGAATGAGATTCATGGTGATTGGCTCTAACTGCAAGTGGGAGTTTGTTGGTATGTATGTCCAGAGAGTGAGTCATGTGATGATTGTAATGGCATAAATGTAAAATGATTTGATTATCAATAAAAGGAAAACTTCCAATTTATTCTGTTTAATTCAGTTACGAGATAATGATGTAACATTATAAATGTCTAGAGAATAATATTACTCAATGACGTATGTCTTCAGGTACATGACTTGGAAGAATGAGATCATACGAATGCTACGAGTACACATATATATATTATCATTATGTCCTTGATCGGTTGTTATTGTGGAAGGTTGACATACAACAATAACACATAATATTAGAGTGTGAGTTGTTTGATGATTGAATCTCATTAGTCATGATATGGCTATATCAAATTAAGAACATTGATACATGTTAGGGAACAGTGTATCAGATAGACCCACCATGAAGACTGACACATGGATACCATTACCATGGTAGTCATAGTCATCTCTCATAATGATGGTGGTTTTTGTGGATCTTAGAACTAAAATCACTGCACTCATTACATGTCATTTGGTATGCTTTTACATCATCAAACATGGTCCTAAAAATGGGTTGTTCTAACGATGATGATTGACTGGATGTGACACATGGGGACTTACTATGAGTGATAGAGATGGGATGTGTCCCTCCTATAAGAGTATGATATCCTAGGCCTCTTGATTAGCAAGACTAAGACATGCATGGCCATGCACATGTGAGTCAATATGTGATATTTAGCTTACATATATCTCAGTCAGTCTGCTCTGGTTCAAGAAACAAGATTGAGTTTTAAAGAGAGTGACTACTCCATGCCTCAAGTTCAATCTGGATATAAGTGGCAAATGAATTATACAAACACTAAAACACCATGTGCAAATTGTAGGTTGAACACCATGTGCAAAGTTGTCAAAATTGACAATTTTGTATCTGATTGGGAAACATGTGAAATGATCATCTTGCTATGTGAGACTACCTTCCCGCATGCTAGACGACTGTCTAGGTCACCAGAAGACTTCTTGGGTGTTCGTGGGTTGTGAAAATTCAAGATCTTCAGGTCCCTTTGACTCCCGCATAGACTGGAACCCTAGCCCAAACCCCTCCTATAAATAGAGGGGTATTGGGGGCTTCCCGGAGCACAACACAGACAATTGAGAATCAGTTTCTCTGACAATTGTTCTTCTCTCTGGTTGTTGTAACCAAGAGATCCCGAGAAAGTCCTACCTGACTAGAGAGGGATAGCTACGAGAGAGAACAACTGGGGATCATTGTTGTGGAAGAGGATGTTGGTGACTAGTACACCAACGGGAGGGACAACTCCTTCCGTTCCATTCTAGTAGGACGATATGAGTTCTAGGAAATTTGTGTGGACTTATATAGAGGAGGGAGGTTTTTGTCTACTACTACGAGAGCAACATCAACTAGTAGCCCATGACAAGAGGAGTTATTACATACGATAATGTTTGAGGTTGCAATCTGTGGTGCAAACCATAGGGCGCAACAGTCAAATGAGTCCCAGTGCAACTAGAAGACGGTTGTGCATCTATGATGATGAGGAGATGTCACTGGACTTGCTACATTCTATATCCTCGAAACCATCCTTCCCATCTTATATTAATTGACATGATCCGCTGGTTTATGGGGAATATGGTAGATAGTTTTTTTCCGCTTCCTATTCTATAGCCATATTTCCCAACAAGTTGACCATGGATCTCCGTTATTGGATCAATCTTGCAATAGAGTAGAACTTTCTCAAGGAAACATTTTTCATTTCCTTCTAATTTATTAACTTCATCTTTGAATAATTCCAATCTTTGTCTTTGTATTATAGAGAGAAGGGAACATAGTCAAATGAATTGCGTCACTGATTGCAGTTGGAGTTCATAAAGTTGAGCAAGTTTCTAGAAAAGAATCCACATGCTTGTAAGGATTTTTATGATATAGACCATGGAAGACTGAAATTATATGCATAGGGATGGAGGTATTAATAAGTCTTGATTGGGCATAGCTTCCATCCTTGTAGAACTAGGAGAAGTGTAAGTTCCTAGAAAGAAGTAGTCTTGCAGAGGTAATATGTGCTATCCATTATGATATGGTAGTTCTCCATTAATATTGACCATCTCTTCTTTCTCTTATGCTTGTTGTCACCTTCACATTGCACAATTAAGAAGAGTTAGCAATCTCAAATGCAAGAACAACACAAAGAATAAATAATAGCAATGGTGAGATAATTAGTAAAAGTTCCAAAAAGCTTGATGTGTTCATAGGACCCCAACCCATGGGCATGGCTAGATGTTCATCGGGCAAACACCAAGGTCTTTTTTATATTTGCCAAACCCGGTTGGGACACACTCTTATTAAATTCCACAAGCACATAGTCTTGGGAGTAGTATAGAAATGGAAAGTCAGGGTAGAACCCAAGGGAGAGAGGGGGCACTAGTGTTGGGATTACTTTTCCAGGTTCCAATCATGGAGGTTTAGGGTTTTTAGTGTTTGACTTGGGGGTTTGAATTACACTAAGTGATCAAACAAGATAGAGATGTATGAATGTAACCTCAGATAACCCTACACAAAATATGTTATGAAGCTAAGAAAGAAAGGAAATTACACTAAACTAGGCAACATCAATTCTTAAAAGCAATCAAGAAAATAATCTATCTAAATAAGGCAAGAAGAGGAAACTAGCTACACTAAGATAAAAATTACACAAGGAAGGAAAGAAATGAACGAAAATAACAAAATCTATCATAAAAGACTAAAGACAAGAGATAATTATTCTACAAAGGGAAAACTAACATGATCAAGACAATTACCTAAGTAAATAAGCAAGGAAGAGAACTAGGTTAACACTAGCTAAGGAAATGGGCACTTAGGGCTTTGAACAATTGATTATGGAAGTGGGCCATTTGGGGAAAATGTAACTATCAACCTAGTTAAGGTCATATCATGAAACACATACAATGAAACTATGTTATATAACCAAACAACATAGTGGGATGATGGTGAATTATTCTATACTACTAGTTGACCATGGGTGGTGTAAGGTGTACATAGAGGAACTAGCCTCTATCAAACTCTATACAACCTTATGGGGTTCAATTATCTAGGTTATAAATATAATTCAATCACAACGACACTAGTCTATGTCTCTAGGAGTTATTTTACTAATGGAGTTAGTGGAAAAGGGTGGTGTGAGTGTAGGAGAAGGGTATTTCACCTACTTTTACACTGCATCTAATCTATAGGCATGATCTTTTCTAGGCACATTAAGTGAGGAACTACTAGCTACTTAGATATCACACCTAGGGATATAAGAATATATGGGTATGTAGGAAGAGGGGTATCTAGCTAAGGATCCACTATTTTGAGTTAGAAGCTTTTATCCAAATAGTCACATATACCACACTCTTCTATGTTTAGGTGGTTTCAAGCATCAATCTACATAGCAAGAGATGGGAAATTGAGACAAAAGCAAAATAGAATATTTCCAAATGAAATTATAGTGTTAAAATGATATTTCCCCAACATGGTATCAAAGTCACATTTATTCCCCCAAATATCCCACTAATGGAGCTTAGCTACTCATGAAGATGGAAACACAAAAATGGAGAAGAAACATATGGAAGAAGCCATGGATCTCAAAGTAACACTTTAGGCAATTGCATGCTTGAACACTTCCCTCCTCCAAGGTGCAACATAATGGAAATGGAATGGATAGTGGCCAAACCCCAAAAATTAGGGTTCTAGGGTGGAAGATGATGAAATGGGAGTGGAGTGAGGTAGGTAGGTACAGGGAGGTGAAATGAATTCTCCAAGAATCAAATCTTCAACCTCCAGCCGCCTCCAAGGATTATATAGGGGTCTAGGGAGTCTAGGGTTAAGTGTGGAGGAAACTAGGGAGATCAAGGGATAAAATAAGTGGGTTTCAATGGTAGCAAGGACGTGGTGGCCACCTCCCAACACATGCAATGTTGTATAGAATGATCTCTTTAGACAACTTGATCAGTTTTTGGAAATTTTGTCACAACGACCACTCTCAAATAGCACAACCATTTTGGGGTCCCTACCTATGATTTGGGTCTTGAACTTGGTCATTCGTGGAGGTTATTGCTTAAATACATTTTTTGATCACTTGGGGCAGGTTGGATGCGGTTTTGGCCTCATTTTAGGCTCCTCTAAGCCTGAGGAAACCTTAGATTCATCTATTTTCTCTCCCATCCATCAAGTAGTGGTTAAAATACCAATAGAACATGCAAAAACCTCCATAAGTGTATTTTGTAATAATAAAGTTTATTTATTAATTATCATGAATTATGAAACATCTACATGTGAATAATGGGTTAAATGACACAAGATGAAGACCCAATTAAGGGCTTCATCATATGACCATTGGAAAGATCTTATATTCATCATTTTTAGCACCAAAAACTATAACCCACCTGGTTGTATACTTTATTGGACTTTTTCCATGGTTAATATGGAGTGTATAATCCAAATTTCAAGAATATGGATGTGAAGTCCCTAAGCCCACAATAAGGGATCCAAGGAGGATCCCATCTCACAAGTGTTTCCATACCTCAGTTAGTGAACGTATAATAAGTCAGCTCTCATAATCTAGAAACCTACTGGTAGAGTATCAAATGCCAACCTACAAAATTAGGTTTGCCTTGGGTACATATGTCATGACACCTATGATTATAATATTTTGTATCACATGTTACATATCATATTTTCACATATCACATTTGTTTTGTCATCAAATCGGCAACACTACCATAATACTCAGAGATATGACTTATATCACACCCATATCATGGATGATCATACGGAACTAAGGGACCATAACTTATTATAAATTCTTGGTCACACATGTATACTCAATAGTATACGACTACTATCACATTATCTCAAAAATCAGGTAGCTACAAGGATACATGTTTCACTTCCTCAACTTATGAACACTAGGTAAAATCCATGGTGTCATGGCATAACTACGTGACTAAAGGTTTCACTTTAAATACTTAGTCCAATTACTTCATCTTTCAGATCCATTTCATATGAAAGAACTACCATCCAATTACTTCATCCTTCAAAACCATTTCATATGTAAGATATCTTTCTTACTTTAGCAAAATTAGAGGTTTTTGGATTTCCATAATCATGCAGATATAATGTAGTAAGGCAAAAATAAACAAAATTTAATATAGACATAAAATGGAAATAAATGTATTAAAAAATATAAGCAATATTATATATTTATCCTTTTTCATTCAACATCATTCTTATGAAACATGCCTTTGATCAACACTATTCTCACTTGGATATGCCCCTTAGTCTTATCATCTGGGCTACACATGTTTTATGCCATAATTGTTTGATCATTATCCTTAAGAATGGAAAACATAATGGTTTCTCTTTACATTATTCATATTCGATATTTATGTGGGGAACACATATATGATGGTCATTTCTCATGTTTAATCATTCTCACAAATCATCACTTAGAATAACGCATAACATACAACAAAATTAATCATCATTGTACAAGTGTAAGTTTAATTAAGAACAGTTCTCTGATTGTGTCATTGAAAAAATCATTCAATGCAAGAAAAAATAATCATTATAACATTTCACTTCCAAGGCTTGCATAGTGATGAAATATTAAATGTCATTGTTGTGAAGGCACGAGTATCACACACATAAGGACAACACAATTTTCATCCCTAAGAATTCCATAATCTATCTCATCTTCTTTCATTTTAACAACTTCGAAATTTGGATTAATCCTTAGCCATTTTCTCTTGCCATCAGCCAATTATGGCAACCAGTAGCATTGGCCTTAAGGTACAAATCTCAAGGATTCAATCCTACATGTATAACCTATAACAAAGTATACATCTTAGGTTTAATATTTTACATCACTCTTATGTATATTAATAAATAATTATGGGATGAGAAGAGAAAAAAAATCATAGGAACTTCATATTAGGAGAGACATATCCTATTGGGTGACTAATTTCATATTAATCTTCAATCTTCTAAGTAAAAACTATTGGGAAATATGTCATCAGATATGGAAGTGGAAGCAAAAAAAATTACTTGTCATATTCCCCATTTAACAATAAACTACGTCAACAACTATGAGATGGGCAAGAAGGCTGCAAAACATATACCTGGTCCTGGAGCAAGTCCAGCAACAATGCTTGTTGCAATGTGCTACGTCTTCAAGTTGCACCTTGATGTCTATCATTGTCATCCTCCTGGTTTGGCACAATGGATGGCGGTTGACAGCGTCCTCCTAGCGGTAGGAAAATCCTCCTCGCCTCTAGAGTAGTCTACATGGACCACCGGGAACACTTATCATTCTAGATGAACAGACAGGAAGGAGTTGTTACTTTTAGTTGACATGCTAGCATCTACTTGCTCTCCCACAACCGTCTCTCCCTTTTTGTTCCTCTCTTTCATGGGTAGAACTTGTTGAGGCTCTCTTGGTTACCACAACTAGAGAAGACAACAATTGTCAGAATTTATTGTTGTGTATGGGAAACCCACAATATTTTTCTATTTATAGGAGGGTCAGGGTTCCGAGTCAGAGCGGAAGTCAAAGGGGATGGAATTTCATAAATTTTTGCAACTTGCAAAATCCAGTCACTTCACACATGACATTATTGGTTCAATACTTGAACAAGTCAATTCACTATGTTTCCTATTCACAATTGTTTTGGCAATTAAAATTTGATTAATGCACAACATGACATCAACATCAATCCTTGATCCAATCTTATTGATCTACCAAATGATTGGTTCATAGCTTGAGCTGATCGGTTCATGCACTTGAGCTGATCAGTTCACTTGCTGAAGTAGTTGTTTCATAGTGTAGATTGCCAATTTTGTTTAAATTTGATACCTAACACTTTTGTAAAAAATGTTAAACACCATTCATGAATAAACTCCTATTCCAAGTGCATTCCTATGTGTGTGACCCTATAGGTACCAAGTTATGTTGGTAGTGAATGTCCATAAGTAATTTATGACATCACAAGCATAGATTGGTATCTAGAAACACATCATTGCTAGCTAAGTAATCTAGAAAGTTGGAGAAAAACTTTAACCTAAAATCCTTCATTGGTGTTATAGTGATTATAGAGTTCCTTTGTCTCTGATATACACATTGAACTTGAGGCATGGAATCGTCATCCTCTTCAACATTTAGTCCATGTTCCTTAAACTTGAACACACTGTCTGAGATATATGTGAACTTAATATTATATATTGATTCACATGTGCATGGCCATGTTTTTCTCAATCTCTCTTACCAAGTGGCCATGATATCAAACTCATGTAGTAGGGATAAATCCTAGCTACATCACTCACAGTCATTCCCATGTGTCATAATGCATTTGAGCATCAACTTTATGGAAACCCTTATTTAAGGTCACATTTTATGATGACAAAGTACATCAAACATCATGTGATGAGTGTAGTCATTTTAGGTCTAAGAACCACAATCACCACCATCATTATGAGAGATAATTCTAACTACCATTCAATGATTTCCATGTATCACTCTCAAGGTGTCTATGTTCGATACATTGTTCTCTTAACAAGTATCTATGTGTTTGGTTTGATATCATATATCATGACTAATGAGAATTTGTCATCAACCAACACACACTCTCATCATAAGTGTTGGTGTTGTCTATTAGCCTTCCACAATAACAACTGACTAGGTATATAACAAGAATGTATATACTATAAACATTTGTATGATCCCATTGTTCAGGTCCTCAACCCAAAGAGAAACTCCATTGAGTGATATCATTCTTTAGACATGTATTATGTAAAATCACTATCTCATAACTAAATAAAATACAATAAATTGGAAGATTGCATTTATTATTAATCAAATCATTTACAAGTTATGCCAATACAATCATCATATGATTGGATCTCTGTCATACATACCAACATAATCTCACTTGCACTTAGAGACAATCACCCATGAACTTAAAATGAAGTGATGTAATATGACCATCATGCCTCTGTTGTAATAGTTCTTTTGTTAAGGGGCCACTAATATTGCTTTTGGTTGGCACTCTACAAATTTTCACATCTCCTCATTTTACAATCTCTTGTATGAGATGGATTCACCTTTGTATGTGCTTGAAGAGATGATGTGGCATGGTTCCTTAGCGTATGCAATAGCTCCATTCTTGTCACAATATATCTCAATTGTATTATTGATGCTTGGAACTACGCCAAGTTTAGAAATGAACTTCTTGATCCATGTTGCTTTCTTAGCTACATTGAATGCAACAATATACTCTGCTTGTTGTAGAATCTGCAACTATCTCTTGCTTGGAACTCTTCCATCTTACAACATCATTGTCAAGGCAAAACATAATAACTGATTGTGATTGATGATCATCTTTCTCAGTTTGGAAGCTTGCATCAGTGTAACCCTTTACCACTGTAACGACCCCGCCTCCCGGTAACCCCCAATTAAGGGAGACCCGAAGGTCTGAGCCGTTATTCAATTAACATGATCAAAGGTTCGACAAATAATCAGTAATAATTAATAAAGTTTACCAACTAAACTGAAAACGGGTATAAAATAAAACTTTGTTTACCTTTTAAATTTTGGGATTTCTAATCTTCTATCCATGAATATACTAATCTAATTAATCCTCCTGCGCATGTTACTTCTCATTTAATTCCACATATGCCACTTTATTGTTTGTTCTTTTCATTTGTACCTAAAACGCCGACAAACAAAACGTCGGTCAGCCGAAGCTGGTATGTGGGGGAAACAATAATTGTGCAACTATGTTAACAATGTAATCAACCAAATATCATTTAACAACCAAGATTACTTTTTAAGCAATACTACTCAATCCTTTCCTATCCCCTTTCTCTGTAACATCCCTGCAGTGGACATGGATACCACCTCTCATATGGTTGATCCTTACCCCCATGGCCCTACCACACAGGTAGCCAATACCTAGGGTTATGGAGTCGCATGGTCCTACCCAAAGGTAGACCAATCCCTGACTCATGATGACTTGATGGACCTACCCCATTGGTAGCCATTTACTAAGTCATTTAATGACCTGATGGACCTACCCCATTGGTAGCCATTTACTAGGTCAACTATTAAGCCACAGAGGGGACCAGGATCTGAGCTAGTAGGAACATATCTTAGGTGATGGGCATATCCACATTATACTTTGCATGAATTAAATACATTCAACAGTTTGATTCAAGACACGATGGAAACATCGATGAAAATCCTGGAAAACTAATTCGGGTAGTCATAAGCGTAACCACATACCTGTCAATTTGATGCGAGACAGAAACAATCCAATCAACCAATAGGCAAGCAAGCATTCAATAAGTTCCTGAAACAATTATACAATTTCCTTTTATTACTCATGTCATTTAAGATCTATTAAATCTAGCTCGCTTCCTAGGGTTTCTAGTCCACTTTTAGGGTTTCCATTGCAATTAGGGTTTCCCTTCATCATTTATTATTTTAAACCCTAATTATTTCCACATCTAATTATCAATTCTGGATTAAAGGCATATTTAACCATTAATTAAGCTCATTAAGCCTCTTTTTATTAAAGCTACTACTTTTATCCTTTTAATCCATGACAAGATCATTGTTCACATTTATCATTAATTCATAGTTCATTATGATCCAAATCACTTATGTACTCGATTTGCAATTAATTCCACCTTTTATTCATGAGAAAACCCTAATTACCACATTTAGGGTATTTATCCAAAAATTAGGAACTTTAATGCTCAAAATAGCTTAGATTCAGCATATTCCAACTTTAATCATGAAATTAATCAATTAAAGCCATTGATAGTCAAATTAGTCAACATTAGGGTTTCAAGGCCCATTAAAGTATATTCATGCATATGAAACTCTAAATTAACTAATTACGTGCAAAATACATCTTTTTCAATCTTAACATATCTCTTTATGATTAACAGGTTAGTATCAACATTAACCATCCATTAAACCCTACCAATTACATTAATTATATCAAAATAGGGTTTCTTAACAATTAATTCATTAAAGTGCATAAATTACACTACTTTTCGAATTTCAATCATAAAAAGTATTTAATTATATTTTTATTGCATTCCTCGTGTTCGTTGAGCAAAATTCATATATTATGCGTATTCATCCGAACTACGGTTCATTAGATACGAATTTTGCAAAAATACTTACTTTTGGGCCAATGAGGAGGTGCCACGTCATCCGTTTCTCATGAAATACGACTTGTGTTTGAGTTTATAACCGAATTATGGTTTTGCCCTCATCGAATCCATCTTCTCTTCAGCCCAAGGAGGGGCATCATTGTCCACGCGCCTCAACGCATCTCCTTCCTCACGCTAACCTAGCGCCGCGGTACTGTTCGCGCTGGGCGCGATCGATCTGTCCCAACTTTGACTCCGCTGGTTGCCAAGGACTATCCCCCCACCTCCGTTGTTCCCTCGCACAGGCGAGGAGGCCCTACTCACATGACCGGTCGGCCAGGATCAAGGCCAACAGGCCTATCGCCATGGCCAAACTACAGATTTCCTGTAGTCTACTTGTAGGCGTACCACGAGGGGAAAGACGTGTTATATGCCCCTCGTCTGCGTTCGATGGGGTGTCTTCTTCTTCCTCTTTCTACATGCGCCGAGGGTTCCCTACTGGGTGGATGCTTGGCCCTCCCTGCGTTTCCGATGCACGACTGTCCCTGTGATTCTCTAGAGTCTGGTGCCCCATGTCGGCACCAAGGGAAGCTGTGGGTGCTTCTGTGCCACTGCCCAAGTGCACGAGAGGGAGGATCATACAGTCCTCGGACCCCATCCATGGTGACGGTGAGATACCCATCGTTGTTGGTCAGGTCCATGACCAACACATGCGCCTCCTTCTTGTTGGTGCACTACCCACTCTAGATGGGATGAGAGACATCACATGGGTCAGATTAGATGTCCATCTGTGTAAAGGGAGAGTCATAAGAGAGTAGAAAGGTTTTCTTGTTTGTGGAACTTCTTGTGTGTATATATATATCCAACTATACATTGTTCATTATCGTTTCCTTTCCTTTCCTATCTCTTCTTGGGGCTCAAGTAATCCAAAAGTGGCAAGACTCCCGTAGACTCCCAACTCAAAAGGAAATATTCTTTTTATTAAAATCTTGCTTTTATCTCAAAAGGCTACAAAAGGCACCACCAAAAGATTTCCACATAATTTATTAATTATGTATCACATTATCCTTTTATTTGTTATTATTTGCCTTTTCTCTTTCCTTTTCTTTATTGGGACTCCTTGGACCCCGAGACATTATAATATTTCAAAAATCCTTTTTTTAGGTACTCATTAGCCTTCTAGATGCATCTAAATGCATAATTCTCATTATTATGTTGATTTCTTATTAAAATATCCCTTTTTGAGGATTTCTCTTCATTTCTCTTTTGTTTTCCTCCTTGATATTCCTTTTAACATTAGGAATCCTTGGGATACGAAATTCCACTAAGGATTACTCAATTATACCTCTTTTCACTTATTTTCCACATTTTTCTTTTCTCGATTTCTTAATTAATTGAATTTCCTTGTTATTGGGCCCAATAGCCGATAAAGCCCACAATACAAACATCAAGGCTATTGTAAACGAAATCAACAAATTGTATCATTATTTTTCCAAATATCTTTAATATGAGAAACTTCATTTCTCAGCAAATGAACCCAAAATTGGGGTTGTAACAACCACCAACTCTTCCTCACCATCGTAGACAAGGAACTGATCCTTAGTTCTTCTCAAATACTTAAGGATGTTCTTCATGGAACTCTAGTGAGTATCACCAGGATCTAACGGATATCTTCTTGTCATGATCAAGGCATAAGAGACATTAGGATGAGTACATAACATTGTGTACATGGTAGATCCAATTTCATATGAATATGGACTATCATTCATGTGTTCCCTTTCTTCATAAGATTTGGGACATTGACCTCAAGAGATGGTAATGCCACAATACATGGGGAGGTTGCCTCTCTTTGAGTTCTCCATACTAAACCCTTCAACACTTTGTCAATGTATGTGATATGACTTAGTCCAAGAAGCCTTCTATGTCTATCTCTATAGATCTTGATTCTTAAGATATAGGATGCACCGCCTAAGTCCTTCATAGAGAATGTATTTACTAGACAAGTATTTACCATCTATAAATAGGGATGTCATTCTCCATCAATAGTATGGCATCCACATAAAATATGAGGAATACAATGATGCTCCCACTAATCTTCTTATAAACACACGGTTCATATTCATTTTGACTAATTCCAAACACTTTGACTGTTTTGTCAAAATGGAGATTCTAACTCTGAGATGCTTACTTCAATCCATAGATTGACATTTATAGATTACATAATTTATTTGCATCCTTTGAGTTAATAAAACCCTCAGGTTGTCTCATATACACATCCTCAAGAATATTCCAATTAAGGAATACAATTTTAACATCCATCTGCCAAATCTCATAGTCATGATAATCTACAATGGCAACCATGATCTTGACAGACTTAACCAAGGCAATTAGAGAAAAGGTTTCTTCATACTCAACCCCTTGAACTTGTTTGAAACCCTTTACAACCATCCGACCCTTGTAAGTTCATACATTACCATCCATGTTAGTCTTCTTCTTGAAGACCCATTTGCACCCGATGGGTTTCACCCCTTTAGGTGGATCTCCCAAGGTCCATACCTTGTTGGTGTACATGGATTCCACCTCAGATCTCACAGTTTCTAGCCATTTCTTGGATTTTGGTCCTTTTACATCTTTTAGGTAGGTAATTGGCTTACATCAATGAACAATTCATTGCCTTCTTGAGTCACAAAATAACCAAATCTTTTTGGCTCAAGGTGTCTCCTACTAGATCTGTAAGGTTCCTATGTTACTTGAGGAATTTTATATTCCATAGTGGTTTAATTGTGATTCTCTTTGTTCCTCTTATACCTCTATAGGTTCAATGCCTTCTTATTCGTCTCAAACCTATTCGAGTTCTACCTTCCTCCCACTGATTCCTTTGGAATGAATTCCTTCTCTAGGAATGCAACATGCCTGGAAATAAACACTTTTTTATCAGTTGGGTTATACAAGTAGTATCCCTTAGTTTCCTTGTGATATCTGACAAAATAACATTTATCTGATCTAGTGGCAAGTTTTTCAGGAAACATTTCTTGATATAAGCTTCACATCCCCAAATCCTCACAAAAGACATTTTGGGATGCTTATCAGTCCATATCTCATATGTTGTCTTTTAAACCAATTCAAATGCTACACGGTTAAGTTTAAATGTTGTTGTTTCTAAAGCATAACCCCAGAAGGAAGTGGAAAGATTGCTAAAACTCATCATTAATCACACCATATCTAGTAGTGTGTAATTCCTTCTTTCTGATGCACCATTATCTTGGGGTGTTCCAGGTGGAATCCATTATGATACGATACCACAGTCTCATAGAAGGTCAAACTCTTGGCTTAAGTATTCTCCATCTCGATCAGAACAAAGTGCCTTAATACTTTTACCAAGTTGTATCTATGCTTCATTCATTAAATCCTTGAATTTTTCAAGAGCATCTGACTTATGTGTCATTAGGTAAACATAACCATACCTATTGAAGTCATCAATGTAGGTAATGAAGTATTGACAACCACCACTAGCACTTGTTCTAAAGGGTCTGCATACATCGGTATATATGAGTCCTAATAGATCACTAGCACTCTCACTATTTATAGTGAAGGGAGTTTTGTTCATGTTGCCAAGCAAACAAGATTCACATGTCTCTATTGATTCAAAATCAAAAGCATCTAGAGACCATCTTTACAGAGTCTAGATATGCATTCACATTGGTGTTCCCTAGACGACAATGTTAAAGATATATTTTATTGATTTATCGAGTTTTAGTCTTTAGGTATTTATGTTATAAACATTTGTCTTAATATCTAACAAATAAAGACTGTAGGACATTGGGGCACTTCCATAAAAGATCTCACCCATGAAATAGAACATTGACCATTCTTTATATAATATTCATATCCATCCTTGTCCATAAAAGATACAGATTTAATATTTCTATTTAATACATATACAAAATAAAAGTTCTTTAATTCTACTACAAGTCCCATTGACAAATATAAATTATAGGTTCCAACTACAGTGGCAACAACTCTTGCTCCATTTGTGACATGCAGTTTGACATCGCCCTTTCTTAAAGGCTTACTTCTTTTTAGATCTTGCATATTCAAACATATGTGAGATCCACATCTAGCATCTAGTACCCAAGATGAAGAAGTAGATAGATTTATCTCAATAATGTATATACCTTAAGTGGAGATCTCTAACCCTTACTTCTTCTTCCTTAATTCCTCCAGATAGAGAGGGTATTTTCTCTTCCAATGTCTTGACTAGTGACAGTGGTGACAGTTGCCTCCCTTAGTGACTCCTCCATTTTCTTTGAGTGTAGAAGACTTGGGCTTATGGATAGGTTTAGAACTCTTTTTAGTTTTGCATTTTCCCTTGGACTTCCCTTTTTCTTTGTTGATCATCATCACAAACTTGGGCTTGTCTTTCTCCAGTTGCACTTCAACTATTTCCAACATGCCAAGTAATTTTGACAACAACTTGTCAAAATTATTCATGTTGTAGTTCATGACTAAATGACTATGTGACTTTAGCAGTGACTGTAGAATTACGTCAGTGGAAAACTCTTGGCCCATGGGAAATCCCAATCTTTCAAGGTTCTCCACATAACCAATAAGCTTGAGCACATGGGGACCTACTGGATCTCCTTCTACCATGTTGCACTTGAACATAACCTTGGAGACATCATATCTCTCTTGTCTTGCTTGATCCTAGTACATGTTCTTAAGATGTGTTACCATCTCAATCACAACCATATTCTCATGTTGTCTCTACAACTCATAGTTCATGGAGCACAACATCAGGCATTTGGCATCTATGACATTCTCAGAGTGCTTCTTCTAAGCATCTTTGTCAGCCTTAGGCACACTAGGAGCAAGTTCATCTGGATCTGGTATTTCTAGGACATAGAGTTTGTACTCTTATATGAGAATAATTATCAATGTTCTGAACCAATCATGAAAATTATCCCCATTCAATTTGTCCTTCTCAAGTACCAATAAAAAAGAAAATGTGTTGTTTGTCATCATTTGATTCTATAAGAAAAATTTGCTATTTAGTACAACAATTTTTTATTTGATTATAATAAAATTTGATAATATTTAATTAGGCCTTTAATTAATTATCACTCCCACTATTTTTTTCAAATTGATCACCCTCTCTTATCAATTCATAAGATTACATTGTACAATCTTCTAGTGAGCCAAGATCCATATATCATCAAATCATGGGTCAACTTTGACTGATCGCCCACAACTTGACTATTTAGGTAGGCAACTTTTGCCAATTGCATCTACATGCAACTCTTGGATAGATGGTGTGCACAACTCTTTGTCACAATCCATCCTCGTGCTTCTAGGTAATTAATCTCATTACGATCACCTAGTTAAGCCTGACCCAAAAGTCAACACGATAGAATATGTACCCTGCTTTGACAGATCTATATATCTACCATCATACTTCCATGAGATAGACATCACACCACGCTTTGACGTAACCTTACATTTAGTCCATCAAGATTTTCATGTGTTTTTCTTGTAGAAATCATCTAAAAATTAATATTATATCTGAGGGATTTTATATTTATATATGTATATATACATATACAATCGCCATATTTTTATAGTATGTATCATGTACATGCTATAACCACAATGAAAACATGCAATAATAAACATAAGCAATGATTATGGCTATCCTATTATAATTCTTTGAAACCACAAGGAATTACTATCACATACAGTCCACATCATATATAGAAACTCGTTGTTCATATTGATTTGTGTTGGATCCAGTCTGGGCTGATCGTTTCAACCTTTTGAACCATTTTTCTAGCCTCCTGGTTAGTCGGTTGGTCTCACGGATTTATCATCTGGCCTCCAGTCCTTGAAATGTTTGAATTCCTTCAACTGGTCAGTTGGGCCACCGGCCGATCAATTGGTTCCTTCTAGCATCATCCTCATTGGTCCTCCAGTCGATCGGTTCATCTGTTGAACTGGTTGGTTTGCCTGGTGCAAAACGCCCTCTTTGCTACAATAGGAAATAAAAGTTATATGAATCCTATTCAACATATTACATTGTAATTAGGAAACCTCGAGTCACATTCGAGGGGAGCATAGGGAGGAAATATTTAATACTTCTACATATGGAAATAAGAGAGAGGCTCAATACACAAACCGAAATATAAATAGGAACAAGCAACCATCCAATCAAGAACAAAAAGGTCTAGCGCATAACCACACTTCCAATCACCATCAAAACAATTTTAAGGCGAAGCATATTGCATATATATCATATCATATAATATACATGGAGATCATTTTTGGGAATAATTCGAATATGCACATTAATCATTTGAAGTATTGACATCATTTATGCAGTAAACGAAAGATAAAATAGAAATTTGATCATATCTATTAAATCCCAAAGCATAGTAAATTGACATGGATCTGATACCACTGTTGAAAATTATGACATCAGATATTCCAGTAAAAGTAAAAAAATATAATTAGCATATTCCCCATTGAACAATATATTGTTGACTAAATTGGACAATACCGTATCTTCTCTTTTGAGGATGACAAATATTTCTTACTTATGGATTTAACATGCTACTTTAAGGGTTTCAAGAACCTCTTGGAAAACTCAAGACTGGAATATCGAATTCTTTGAATAAAGTATTTCTATGTTCTTATTTCTATTTAATGCTTAGAACTCATGTAAAATCAAGCTTTGGACCAAGCCCACCTATTCCAAAATCTTTCACGTGTCAATATCAAATGTCTTGGATAGGTAGGTCACTCTAGATAAATCATTAGATAAGTGTTTCCAAAGTTTATCCTTCTTTTACAACTTTTTGTTCAAAGTCTTTGTGGACCGAGCCTTAAGTCAGTTGAAGAATTTGTTGACTGAAACAATGCTTGGTCGAGGACTCAAGAAATCAAATTTTCATATTTAATTTGAGTCAAACTATGTCAAAATTAGAGCTATTGTTATACCCTTGACCAAGATATCTTTGACTGAATTATAGATGTTGAAGTATGACGCGTCCAACCTTGGCTCAGTTGAGAAAATTATCGATTGTGTTCCATTCTGATCGAGAAAATGGTCGATCGAGGAAGGTTTTGGAACAAACTTTTTAATTCATTCAAACTAGACATTGTATCTAAGTTAATTTCGTTCAAACAGCTATTTGACCCTCTAGACTCTCCTCAAAATGCCATACCACCCATACTCCATTCCTACAAATAGTAGTGGTCTAGAGGCATCCTAACACACATTTCCTACTAGTATACATTACATCTTGAGCAATAAGAGTTGTAGATATCCTGTTGCAAATCATTCATAGCAACATCCCTTCATGTCCTAGCCTTTAGCTTAGCCTACCACGATTCTACAACCTTGATACATCCTTAAGTGGTTTGGTTTATAAGCTTTGTTCATAAGGACATTTTAGAACTTATTTGTTATATTTCTTCTAGCTTTCTTGTTTCTATAACTTGTGGTTCTCTTCCTCGTCCCTCGGTGCATTCGTAAAAGAAGAGGTGTGGCGGTTCTCTTCCTTGGCCCTTGGTTCATCTGTAAAAGAAAATGTGTGGTGGTTCTCTTCATTGGCCCTCAGTGACTCCATAAAAGAAGAGGTGTGGTGATGCTCTTCCTTGTCCATAAGTGCATCTGTAAAACAAGAGGTTTGGTGGTGCTCTTCCATAGCCAGTAAAGAAGGAGGATTTATTTGCAGCAATCATTTTGTAATTTTTCCTCACTGATAAATTAATAAAAATATTTGTTGTAAATCCTAGTTGGAAACAACTAGGTAGTGGACTGACGTCATAGACGGAACCACTCTAAATTCCATCTCTTTCTCTCTCTCTCTTAGTTACCTCTTTTATTTCCATTGCACTTCAAATTTATTTGAATATTTTATAAACTCTATTCACCCCCTCTAGATCTTTCATTTGGTATCAGAGGAGGTTTTAAAGAGCTGTCACTGGTCTTGAAGAATGGGGGAGGGCATACTTGGCAACCTCAACATGGAAGGCACACATGTGAACAAACCACCCATGTTTGATGAAACAAATTATACTTACTAGAAGAGGAGGATGCAGTTATATTTCCAAGGATTGAGCTTTGACTTGTGGAAAATGATTGCTAGATCTTACAAGCTTCCAGCAACTGAACTAGATCAATGGGATGCAGAAACCTTAAAACAAGCCACATTGAATGCAAAGGTTGTAAGCATACTCTACTGTTCATTATCTGCAAGTGAATTTAATTGTATATCCACTTGTGATATCATTTATGAAATATGAAACAATATCTCCATAACTCATGAGGGTACCCCACAAGTGAAAAATACTAAGATTGGTATGCTAAAACATAAATTTGAATTATTTTGTATACAACCTAACGAAAGTGTTGTAGAGATGTATGCTAGATTTTCTAACATAATAAACAGCCTAAGAGCCTTGGGAAAGAACATAAGTGAAGAAGATCAAGTATCAAAATACTTAGATCACTTCCCATAAAGTACAAATCTAAGATCACTGTCATCGAAGAAGTTAATGATCTTACAAAACTCAAAATCAGCTCATCCGAAATCTAGAAACACATGAAGTGACTCTAGAAGAAGAAGAAAAGATTGAGGATGAACAAAAAAATGGAGAAGAAGAACGACATTTCTCTCAAAGCCACCTCCAAATCATCATCAAAAATCACTCAAGAAAATGTCGATACAAGCCGTGAAAATGAGGAAGATGCTTTAATTGTAAATGGTGAGAAATATAAATGTATTTGTTCTTCCAGGTGTTTTGAGTGTGGAAAGAAGGGTCACCTAAAGATTGAGTGTCCAAGACTCAATAATACAAAATACTCATTAAAGAAGAAGGACAAGGGAGAAAAATCCTACAAGGCCGCTTGGAACCAATCAAGCAATAAAAATGGGAACAGTAAAGAAATAGAGATAGAATGTCTCATGGAAAATGAAGATGATGAAGAAGAAACAAATGAGGCAGATATTTTTGAATTATCTAAGGATGAATTAGTAAATAGTCTTAAAGAAATTCATGCTAAGTACATTGATTGCAAGAAATAAAATAAGATCCTTCCAAAAATTAATGAAGCAAATTTTTGTTGGTTTGGATAATATTAGTTCTAAAAATGATACTCTAAGGTATTCAAATAATGCTTCAAAATAATGTGTTGAAAGTTATAAAGTTGAATTGCTTGCTCTTGAAAATAACCCAACTTAGAATTGAAATATGTATGTGCATAAAAGTAATATTGTGGAAAAGAGAAATGAAATATATTGTACATCATGTCATTATTACCAACGTTCTGGTCATCACCCTTTTGCATGTGAATATAGGAAGAAGGGAACAATTGGCATGGTTTGGGGTTCCTAAAAACCCAACTTAGAATTAATAGAACATGTTGAGATTTAACTTATTCTAAATATGATAAATTAATATTGTGTTATCTTGACAATAATTTAATACTCATTTGAAAACTTTTAAATGTATTCCTATGTATGGCTCAATAAATACAAGTTATATGCATATTTACTCTAACCATCATGGACTCCACTTGGGTACCAAAAATCTATTATTGCAGGATTGGGTAGTTGATAGTGGATGCTCCAAACATATGACTGGAAACAAACATGTTGTCAAAACACTTCAAAAGAAGAAGGGAGGATCAGTCACATTTGGAGACAATGGCAAAGGAACCATCATGAGAATAGGTAATATTGAACTAATCTTACTATTAAAAATGTATTATTAGTAGATGGATTGCACCATAACCTGCTAAGTGTCAGTCAATTATGTGATAGTGGGTATGATGTGTTATTTAACAAAACTTTCTACAAATTACTTGAAGAAGACACTAATAAGGTAGTATATGAAAGAAAAAGGATAGTAAGCCTATATATTCTTAGACCAAACTTTATGAAACTAATTATTAGAAAATGTCTTATTGCAAATGATGATCAAAATCTATGGAATAGAAAATTAGGACATGCTAGCACTCATATTATTAAGAAACTAATTAAATATGATCTTGTTCATGGTTTATCTAAAATATCTTTTGAAACTTATGAAAATTGTGAACCTTGAACCTTAGGAAAACAAGCTAAAACTTCTTTTTAAGCAAAACAAATCCTTAGTAATTCCAGACCTCTTGAACTTATACATATGGATTTGTTTGGACCTATGAGAACACAATACATAGGTGGAAAGAAGTATTTCTTTGTTATTGTTGATGACTTAGTAGATTTGCTTGGGTACATTTCCTTTCTAGTAAAAATGATAATGTTGAAATATTCATTAAGTTCTGCTCAAAAATTGAAAATCAAATTCAAAATAAATTTTGCTCCATTAGGAGTGATCACCGGGGGGATGGTTTTAAAATCATGTTTTTGAAGAATTTTTCTCATCTTAGGGATACACTCATGATTTCTCTTCTCCTCACACTCCGCAACAAAATGGTTTAGTTGAAAGGAAAAATCATTGTTTACAAGAAATGGCAAGAACTATGCTTTTAGAACATAATACACCTAAAACTTTTTCGGCTGAAGTTGTTAATTCTGCATGTTATGTTCAAAATAGAATATCAATCCATCCTCAACTTAAAAAGACTCCATATGAAATTCTTTTTTCTAATAATCCAAGAGTAGATTATTTTCATATCTTTGTAACACCTTGCTATATTTTAAACACCAAAGAAGATAGAGACAAATTTGATCCTAAATTACAAAATGATTCTTTTTAGGATACTCAAGCTCAAGTAAGGCCTATAGAATATATAATATAGTCTCTAAGAAAGTGGAAAAGTCAATACATGTAACCTTCCATGAAAATCCAACAAGCGATGAAATAGAAAATGATCTTCCTCTAGTAATTGAAAATTTAACTATATCACCTAAAGATGTCGAAAATTGTGAAAATGAGTCAAGTAAAGATCAAAATGAAGATTTACATGAATGTTGAACTGGTTAGTTCACTTGTGAACTAGTCGCTTCACACATGAAATGACCGGTTTAACACTTATACCGTTCGTTTCACTATGTTTCCTATTTACAATTGTTTTGGAAATTAATATTTGATTAATGCACAACATGACATCAATATCATTCCTTGATCCAATCTCATTGATCTACCAAATGGTCAGTTCACAACTTGAGTCGATCAGTTCATGCACCTAAGTTAATCGATTCACTTGCTGAACTGGTCATTTCAGAGTGTAGATTTCCAATCTTATTTAAATTGAATACCTAACACTTTAGTCATCAATGTTAAACATCATTGATGAGTAAAGTCCTATTACAAATGCATTCCTTTGTGTGTGATCCTATAGGTCCCAAGTTGCGTTGGTAGTGAATGTCCATAACTAATTTTTGACATGACAAGAAAAGAATGGTATCTAGAAAGGCATCATTGCTACCCAAGTAATTTGGAAAGTTGCAGAACAACTACAACCTACAATCTATGATTTGTGTTATACTAATTATATAGTTCCTTTGTCTCTGATATCCACATTGAACTCAAGGCATGGAATCGTCATCCTCTACATCATTTAGTCCATCTTCCTTGAACTTCAGTAGACTGTTTGAGATATATGTGAAATTAATATCATATATTGATTCACATGTGCATGTCCATGCTTTTCTTAGTCTTGTTTATCAAGTGTCTAGGATATCAAACTCTTGTAGGAGGTAAAATCTTATCTACTTCACTCACAGTCATTCCCCATGTGTTATAATGCAATTGAGCATCACCTTTATGACAACCCTTATTCAAGTCATGATTGATGATGACAAAATACATCAAACAACATGTGATGAATGTAATAATTTTAGGTCTAATAATCGCAATCACCACCATCACTATGAGAGATCATTCTAACTACCATTCAATGGTTTCCATGTATCACTCTCAAGGTGGGTCTGTCCAATATACCGTTCTCCTAACAAGTATCTATGTGTTTGGTTTGATATCATATATCATGACTACTGAGATTATGTCATCAACCAACACACTCTAGTTTTATGTGTTATTGTTGTCTATTAGCCTTCCACAATAACAACTAACTAGGGACATAACAAGAACGTACATACTCTTAACATTCATATGATCCCATTTTTCTGGTCCTCAACCCAAAGGCATACTTCATCGAGTAATATCATTCTTTATACACTTATTATGTAACATCACTATCTCATAACTAAACAAAATAGAATAGAATACATTAGAGTATTGACTTTATTATTAATCAAATTGTTTACAAGTTATGACATTACAATCATCATCTAATTGGATCTTTGGACATACATGCCAACAAAAAATCGCCTTTAAACTATGATATCCAAATCATCCTTGTCCATACATATTCTAGCTAAATCTCATAAGTTGCCTCCAAGTTGTGAGTTTTAGACCTTAGATCCAACGTTTGTCCCATGTTAGGTGTAAATATCAACTCCCACATCTATTTACATATTTTGTTGTAGTAATTTCCATTTCTAAATATATAACATTTAATTAAACCTCTCCAAGATAAGAACATCATGTATTTCCAATAAAAAAGATAGAAATTGTCTATCCTCATATTTTGTTGTAGTAATATCCATTTCTTTAAATTTATTTAACAATTTAAGCAAGAACGTGATCTCATGATAAAAATATAGTTTTCACCCTATGAACCCAGTTTGGGTTCATTAAACTTTTCCAAATTTACAGTCTGGGTTAAGTATAAGTTTACTGGCACTTGAATTGTTCATTAGATGGAGAAAAACTCATCCTCCAATCTATTTTCAGCTTCTTATATGTTATGTCATCCAATATGTTAAGGAACGACATCCAAGGTTCCATTTTGAGACAAGGATCATCACAGTTACATGCATGCAAGAATAACATTCATTTATGCTGTAAGGTTCATACTCTCAATAAAAACATGTGTTTGGGCTTTGAGATAATTAATGAACAACAAGATTAGATCTTAGATTTCAATGTCTTTTAACCATTGCAGGCATATTTAGCAAGGAGAGAGAAAGCAACTTGCCTAGTTTCTTGTAAAATGAAACTCCTCCTTCGAGCTCAAGGAAGGATATTTTTTGGATTGGTTTCTTTCTACATGATCTCACCTCTAGATAACAACAAAATGGCCTTCACAACTTTTTGATGACTACACAAATACCAACAAGCTCCACAACACTATATCTTTTGACTAGACAAGATAGTCAAAGAGTTTAACTTGAATCAAGATAAAAGATGAAATTTGCGATTAAAAAAGATTTAGTGGGATCATATATTAATATTCAACATTTGATGGGGAATAACATCTCAATAATGTAAAGATTGAGACCTGGCATGGAAAACACCTTCAACAATGAAGGATTAGGTGAAAAATCCTATGAGATAGAGATTGAGATCTTGGATATAGATCTGAAAGTTTCATGACCTAAATAATGAGCACATACAATAGCAAGATGTTGAAAGAGTTCAACATGACTGATTCAATGAGAGAGTCTCATGAACCCTATGTTCCCATTCTTATGAAGAATGGAAAGACATGTTTAAGATGACATATGCACTAGTAAATAGGAAAATCAAGAAATAGGTGCAGAAGAAGAAAGAACATGGGATCTTTTATATTCATACAAGAAGGATGTATGTGGAACTGAGGAATAGGATATAAGAAAATGAATAAAATAAAGTGAAATGAATAACATTAAATTAAATTTCTTCACCAATATCCATCATGGATTAGCCTTCTTAAAAGAATGGAGATTGGAGATCTTGGTCCACCTCTCATGTGTCCCTTCAAGTGAGTTGTAGCTAGATATGAAACTAGGAAAAGCCATATTGGGTAGGAAGCTCATTTACTAGGTCTCCATGATCTAAGAAAAATCATCAACACAAGGCACCAACTCGAGCTTACAACTAGGGAATCTCTTCTCTCTCTCCAACAACACTTCAAACCTCTCAAGATGCCAATTACTCTAGGTATGTTAGTGTCCTCTATTTATAAGTCAGACCTAAAATGGTGTCAATTATCTGATAAATCAATCTCTATCTAATTTCTTGATGCAAGAAACCCTATGGGTTTAGGGAAATCGATATGGTTTGGTCAACACTAGCCCAAAACCATCATTATTGAATCCCACTCAAGTTTACCCCAACTCGGCCTGATTTCACAACCATTTCAGCAAAACTCCCTATTTCTCTCCAAAACTAAGCCAAGATCAGCCTCCCCATGAACCTCCTTGGGTTCACATGGACCAACCCTAGTTCACATGAACATATTTGAGTTCACAATCCAACCTTTAAAAACTCACTTTCTCTCTATGCTCCAACTAGGGTCAAACTGCTAATGAGTTGGACTCGTGTTCATGATGCATCAGCCTGAAACACTCTCTATCATATTTGATGTGATAATTATTGCACTAGAAAATTAAATAAGATATAATCCATGTATAACTAATCTAATGTGCTATAATCACGACCCATATGAGAACAAATATTATCAAAGTATAGCTTTATTATCAAACCTTTAAGACAATAACAAATTAGATTTCTAGCCTAACCAATAAAAAAAGTTTTGTAAGGATAATTACTTTGGGGTTTGTTTGATTGTATAATTTGACTAAGCAAACAAATAACCAAAAGTAAGAACAAATGTTTAACATGATGATAAAATTACCACGATCATAGGTTTCTCTATCACTACCTACATATCCTCTATCTCTCATTGCATCAGACACTCATATGATTATTGTATTGGGGCCAAGGATTTTCCATATCCTTTTGGATTATAAAATCTCACAAAGATAAATTGTCTAGTAACTCGACATATCATTACCTTCCAAAAGTGCACATATTAGTCTTTGACACCCTCCAAAAGTTTGAGGTGTCCATATCTACATCTCCAATTTCACTCTTATCACCATATACCCTCCCTACGTATGGAGAAAAAAAAAGAAAAAGAAAAAACAACTAGGGATAGGTCTATGTAATGGCATCTCAAGATAAAAAAATATGGGTGTTCATATGTAATAACACTCCACTCCCTTCTATAATCCTTCTTTTGTTTATGCATAGTAGGGCTAGGGTAAATAAACTCTATCCCACAAACCCCTACACAAGACAAATGGGTCATGAGAGATGGAATGAAATGTATGATGGAGTCCTAGGAAGTGAAACAACAACTCTAACCATTTTTATGTATGCCATGCATGATATGGTCTACCAAAAGCATTATGAAAATTTCACCACTTACATGTTTGATTCATATCCCATATTTGAAGTTCTTGTGCTCTATACTTTATTTAAAAATAGAAATAATGGAGACTAGTGTATTGCATGCCTAATTCCACATGTGAACTTAATTTAGCCAATGAACATCGTGATGATTGCATTCTTACATGTTTTTATAAATGAAGTGAAAGAGAAGCATTCTTACATGTTTTTCTAAATGAAGTGAAAGAGAGATTAAGTTGGAGCATACTTGAGGACAAGTATGTTTTAGTATGAAGAGAAAGAGAGATTAAGTTGGAGCATACTTGAGGACAATTATGTTTTAAGTTTGGCATGGTGGTGCAACCCTATTTTTGGGCTCTATCTTGTATCTTTTTTATTTTGATAACATCTAAACATATTAGAATGTACGCTACTTCCCCAATGAATGGTTTGTATATCAAATGCACTTATCGATGTTCTTTGCATGTTTTTTAGGTACTTGCACTGTGTTTTGGATGCACAAGAGAGATGAGAGATGATATAAGGGTTCCTCTACCTTTAGAGGAGACTAAGGAAGGTCTAAGAGATTCCTCAACCTACCCCTAGTGGCTAAATGTCAAGACAAAGAAAAGAACTCCATGGATGGTGAAAGTGAAGCTCAAAGTACAAGCAAAAGTCCATAACACAACTGTGATGCCACAAAACAACCGCTCTACCAAAACAAAATCACAGCAAAATCACAGACTTGAAGCAACTCTGAGAAAGTCCAGTAGCATGACCATGTTGGTCAGCATGGTTGTGCTACCCAAAGGCCAACATACCCATGCTAGCAACCAGGTTTGTGTTGTTGAAACTCTAATAGGCATGTGTTGCCCAATACAGCCATGCTACCAGTCCCAAAAACCCATAATTCCATTATTGATTCCATTCTTCCTCTATGGTCGTTCCCATACACAATGACCATTCCCACTCACTCCCACCATGACTATTTTTCCCAAAATGGTCGTTCTACATACCAAACCATACTGCTTCCCTAATATCATTTTACTTAATTGACCCCACATAACTCTAGACCCCCCTAGACCCCTATAAATCCCTGGGACAGATGGCGGCTGATGATTAGCATCCTTGAGAATTCATTTCACCTTCTATATCACCTCCCTACCTCAATCTATTATCATTTCATCATCTTCCACCCCAAAACCCTTCCTTTTAGGGATTTGACCACTATCCATTTCATCTCCATGCCATTCCACTTTAGAGGAGGGAAGTGATCAAGCTTGCAGCTACTAGATAAGAAGGATTCCACCTCTACACTAAGATCCATGGTTTCCTCTATATCTTTCTTCTCCCTTTTTGTATTTTCCATTTCTATGAGTAGCTAAGACCCCCTAGACTGTTTGGGGTTAAAATGTGACTTTAATACCATGTTGGGGGAAAGTAATATAGAAACTTTGATTTTTTTTTCATAGTTATAATGTTATACTTTTATCTCATTTTCATGGGATTTCGTGTTTGTTTATGCTTGATATCACCTAGTATTCTAGGGAAATGGCTTATATGTAGCTATCTTGGGATTTACTTCTAGGTCCAACAAATGGATCCCTAGATAGATACCCATGTTTCTTCATGTTAAGACATTCTCTTACACTTCTGTGAGAGATCTAAGTATTTAGTCTAGAAACATTTAGTGTAATTGGTCTAGAGCTACCTAAAGGATACATGGTAGGTGATGTGAGGTGTAAAACCTTAATTTCCACCCTCCATTACTACCCTTGGCCCTGAATTTCCCTAAGATCTCCTATCCTAGAAACTTAGACTTGATTTGATCCTAGTTGAATTCTACCTAAACCCTAATCCAAATGAGCCTCACAAGGGTGGATAGGGAGTGATATAGTATAGTTCCCCTACACACCCATATTCAATCCATGGCCAATTAGTAGTTTAGGGAAATTTCTCTAGCATCTAACTTATTGTTTGGTTTGATGATCTATAGAATGAAAATTGTTTGTGTAACGCCTGGGCCCACTGCCCAAGGCTCTAGCAAGGTTTCAGGAATGAAGACTGGCCCCCACAGACCACCACTAGCCTTGACTGCGCGCTTTGTCCTCATTCATGCACAAGTCGGGGTCAACTTCCCGACTGGTCACCCATCCTAGTACTACTCCAAGTCGAGTACACGTAACTATGGATTTGTTTAGAGATGGGCTCCCTGAAAAGGAGGTGCACCTTGGTGATATGGGTAGTCCAATCATTCCTTTTAAGATCATGTTATCCGAGGCCTCAAATCCTAGGATGTTACAATCTCCCCCACTTAGACTCTTGACGTCCTCGTCAAGGCTCAACTATAAGGCCTCATAATCTCTTCCCCATTTCAGTGCAGACCCACAATGGCCCATGGACACCCAACTCCCGATAACAAAATACCAGCGCAAAGGTGGCTACGTCAACCATGGACAGCCCTTTCCTACATGCCTGGACCGCATGGCTCAAGATTGCCATGTCATGCCCATGTGGGCCCCACCTACTAGAGGTGAATTGGCTCTGATACCATTTGTAATGCTTGGGCCCACTGCCCAAGGCTCTAGCAAGGTTTCAGGAATGAAGACTGGCCCCACAGACCACCACTAGCCTTGACTACGCGCTTTTTCCTCACTCATGCACAAGTCGGGGTCAACTTCCCAACTGGTCACCCATCCTAGTACTACTCCAAGCCGAGCACGCTTAACTATGGAGTTGTTTAGAGATGGGCTCCCTGAAAAGGAGGTGCACCTTGGTGATATGGGTAGCCCAATCATTCCTTTTAAGATCATTTTATCTGAGGCCTCAAATCCAGGGATGTTATAGTTTGCATGTTATAACCCCCCAATATGGGTTCTATTCACATACCCCCAAACAACCCACCCTTCCAATTATTTGCATAAAACCCTAATTTCTTCCTTACTAGTCAATGATTGCTTAGTTAGTTGCTTTACTTGCCTACTTAGTCAATTGTCTTGTTCATGATAGTTAGTTCTTGCCAGAGTATTTAGTGTTTATTTGTGATTACTTGTGCTTGCTCTCGGTAGTTAGTTTCTAGTTTAGTCCTTTGATTGCCCTACTTTCTGATTGCTAGTCTACTGAAGTTCATTGATTAGTTTAACTAGTTGTCATATTTAGGATATTAATTTGAATTTTTTTTCTAGTCTAGTGTTAGTGTTAGATCTTGTTTGTTTGCCTTAGTCTAAATTGCTTACTCATTTCTTAGCTTACATGTTCCTTATTAACTAGAATTACTTATCTAGGGTTAAAGTAGGTTTTGCTTCTTGCCTTGTTTGACCATCCTTAGTGTAATCAAACCAAATACAAGTTAAACCCTTCAACCCTATACTCTATTGTAGAACATAGTTCTGGTGCCCCCTCTCTCCCTTAGGTTCGGCCATGACTTACTGCTCCTATGCTACTCCTGATCTCGTGCTCTTTTGGATTTATTTAAGACTGTGACCATAAGGTCCTATAAATTAAAAAGACCATGGTGTGTCGTAAGGTGCATCCAGTAAAAATTTAATTTATTGGTTGTATCCTTTTGGGGGAACACACCAAGCTTTCTAGAAGGATATGCCCAATCAAATGAATTTTGACTAGATGCATCTTAGGGCATACAATAGGGTCTTTCAAATTTATAGGATATGATGGGCACACCACTAAACAAATCCACAACTAAACGGGATCGGGAGTAGCATAGGAGTGGTAATTAGAGATCAAACCCAAGGAGAGAGGGGGAAGTAGATCTATGTTTGTTAAAACTAGCCTCCTACATCAAATTCTAGGGTAAAAGTGTTTAACTTGAATTTGGTTTGATTACACTAAGGATGGTCAAACAAGCAATTAAAAGAAGGCAAGAAGCAATGCCTACATTAATGTTGTACAAGTAATTCTAGTTAACAAGAAAAAAGTAAGATAAGAAAATAAGTATAAATTGAAACTATGGCAAATAAAGATATAACACTAACATAGACTAGAAAAAATTTTAATTGATAACCTAAAGATGGAAACTAGTTAAACTAATCAAGAAACTACTAATAGACTAGCAATTAGAAACTAGGGAAAGCAAATGACTAAACTAGAAACTAACTACAAAGAGCAAGCACAAGTAAGCACAAATGAACACTAACTATTTTAGCAAGAACTAAACATCATTAAAAAGAAAATTAACTAAGTAGGTAAGTAAAGCAATTGACTAATCAAGCATTAACTAACAACGAAGAAATTAGGGTTTTAAACAATTAATAAAAAGGGTGGGCCATTTGTTATATGACTAGAACCTAGGTTGGAGGTTATAACATTTTAGATACTAGAGAATTCCCCTAAAGTAAAATTAGTCAATGGATGGAATAGGTGATGTATAGGGGAACTACTCCCTATCACTCCATATCCACCCTTTCCAAGCTCATTTGGATTAGGGTTTAGGTGGAATTCAACTAGGATCTATCAAGTCTAGGTTTCTAGGATAGAATCTCTTAGGGTAATTAAGGACCAAGGGTAATAATGGAGGGTGGAAATGGAGATTTTACACCTCACATCACCTACCATCTAGCCTTTTGGTAGCTCCAAACTAATTACACAAAATTCTTATGAACTAGCTACTTAGATCTTTCACCTAGGTGTAGGAGAATGGATTAACATGTAGAAAGATGGGTAGCAAGCTAGGAATCCACTAGTTGGACCTAGGAGAAAATCCTAAAATAGCTACATATACGTCATTTAGAGTCCTAGGTGATTTTAAGCATAAACCAACATGCAATCTATAAGGACTGGGACCTAATAGGGGAGCCACTCACTTACTTATGGAAATAATAGAAAATCATTTGATGCCAAATTTGACAATACTTTTTTGTAAAGGAGAGAAGACTAAAATTCACGTATTTAATGTATCAAATATCGAAAGTGTAGTACTGGAAGATTAAAGTCTCACTATTACATATATCATTTTTAGTCTCATCTCCATAAAGGGTGATTACAAATCTTAAGGAAACTAAACTATAACCAAGAGGGTGATAGAGGGCAACCTAGATACTCCAATATATCTCCAAGAAAAGATTACTCTTGTGTAGGATGAAGCTCGGGGCTACCTATGGCAAGATCTTCTCTACCTAAGGGGTTGACAACACCCCCACAAGAGAAGACAAGGTGGAAATTTATCAGCAAAATATTGTATGCACTTTATAATAGGGATTGGCCTATTCATATGGAAAAAGGACATCAGACGTAAAGAAACATAGTTCCCAATGAAGAGGGAGACAAATTATCCACTGGATATCAAAATAGTTATTAAAATATTAAGACAAAGAGATTATATAAAGAAACAACAAATTTACAATTAACAACTCTTGCCTTCAATACCAAAATTAGAAAACAACAAACAAATAAGAAGAAGATTGCATGCATATTAAACATTAGACTACCACCATGTAGAAAAGTAAGGCTGGAACACTTCCACATTTCGTTCCTAGAAAGAAGGTGAGAGCACTCACAATCCTCTATGTAATGTTATAGATATTAGGTGAGAAAATCGGGGGCTTAGGTGAGAGAACCAAAAGCTCAGATATAGGAAATGTTGTACAATGGGATCAAACCCATAATGTACTGCTCCTCATAGATAATAGTAGTATCAATAATAAAACATGCATATAATAGAGAGGGAAGATAACTCTAGTCAAAGCAATTCATCAATTTTGGGTTTCCATCATTAAATGGAACCATAAGATGAAATAATACAAGAAGGGTTGTGAACTAAATATATATGGACAAGATAAAAGAAAAGAGATTCAATTTACACTTTTAATAGTTTATAAGATAAATTTCAGTGAATCAGATCCAATCAAATCCAACATGTATGATTAAGTGACATATAAATCAATAAGCCATAATCAAGTCAAGAAGAGATAGAGAAACTATAAAACATTATCCAATATGACTCATAAAGAGAAGCAACATACCTCAAGTTGTGTGGACAAGGTCAGATTCCACACCTAGTTCCAAATAAGGGTCTGTCTCCACCTAATACTACATTAGATGCAATTCATTAATTAAGATGTATATTATAAACCATAATATTTCAACTTATTTTTACATTAAATTTAGGTTTTTATACCAACAGATAGGGTTTATTTTATAATTTCACAACATATTGTTACATTTTTATGAGTATATAATTAATTACGTTTTTTCTAATATTATATCATTTATTAAAATTATAAAAATATAAATAAAATAAAAAGATTAGATTTCCCTCACATCATGCATCAAAAGATTGATGTGTGACAAGGCATCAAGGGTCATCTACCCACTATTAAAACAACATATGATAATATTGGCATCAGACGCATAAAGATGATACTGTCAATGGTAAATCATCAACAATCGAAACCAAAACTATGGTAAACACAAGAAATCACTAACGACAATTATCTTGCTTCTAGTTCCTTGATTTATGAATATCAAGAACTAAAGTGGAGCCCAGGTTAGAGGATGCAAGATGCAGACCCTCTGTGAGAAACCATCTAGTTGAGAATAGAAGATCCCATGATCTTCCTTGAGTTCAAATGGACTGGTGAAGTCAGGAAGTGATTTGGACATGAGAAGGAGCCCATAGCATAGCTCCTCCCTATTAGGTCTGAAGGGAGGAGCTCAGAGGAACACAGCATGCAGAACAAGGGATAACCACACGCCTAGCCAAGTTCATCATAACTAGCAAGTGATGTTGATGGGAAAAACAAATCAAAAAGTGACCATATTACATAAAGCAACCAGTAGAGGACCTACATATGGGATTTAATAGATCTAGGGAAGCTAGAGAAAACAAGAGCTTGTGGGGAGAACAACTAGATGAGAAACAGAGACAAATAGGCAAAAGGAAATAAGAAGTAAGGGATCAAGATGCTCACTAAAAAATCAATTGTTGTAGAATGGTCGGATATGTGGATACCACCTCACAAGATCCAAAAACACCGGCCACTCTACAATTCTAGGGGAGGGGCCACCATGATCAATTTGAAAAGGAGGAGATTTTTTATGGGTGTGGCAAAGCTTTTTGGGGTTATATGTATATATAGACAATGGGGTTAAGGGAGGCATGAGGTCTCTAGAGTTTGAGGAGGAGAAGGAGATTGAGGATGTTGTTTCTACGAGGCTATGGGAAAAGACCAGGCGATGGATGAATTTGGAACAACCTCCCTAATTCACTAGATGAGCTTGGAACAGTCAAAACTATATGCATGTAAAACACAAGTGTACACATTGCATAAGGCCTATGATGCCCGATTGTCAAACTCAGGGAAACATTTATTAGAGACTAATACTAACTATAAGTAATCAACTAGGCCTATAAAAAGTGGTTGAATGGCTATTTTATAACAAAGACCAAAGAATTAAATCTAAATTAAATGATTGTGATCATGAATGGATGGATTCCTTAGGACTGTGGTTTCATCACAATATGAATTGCATTCAAACTTCATTTCATTAATAATTATCCACCCTCAACACTAGACTAAAGACCTATATCAAGTATTACCCACTCCCACAATGTAATACATGACCTAGACTAAAACAAACCCCACTTCTATAGTGGTTTAGGAATTAGCTAGGTGCATTGATAATATCTCTAGTTTGTTCTTTCATAGTTGTAAGCCCTCTCTCGAGGCATGATATAGGTTGTGTGGACCTATGATTTTTCCAACCCCTCATCCCTCTCTCAAATAAATTAGAAGTATGTTATATTTATTATGATGATCAAGCATAAAAAATTCAATAAGAGATCATAGATTCATGCTATATTAAAGGAAATAGATCATTAATTTAAATTTTTTTGATACAAAGTAATGTTGAGATACTCTCAGATCCTAAAGAATATAGGTTTTAGCCCCTAATGATTTCTATCAACATACAAAGAGAGGAAGAGGGAGAAATTAGGATAAACATTAGAAAACCAATGTAAAAAACCTAGAGAAGTCATCTTGGTAATCCCCTCTAGTAGATGCCTTGATTTGTAGTGTTCCGGCCACATATCCTCCCTCTAGAAGTGCTTGGAGCATCTAGTCCATGTCTATATCCTTTGTCTCCTCCTCTCCTAGCTTCATGCTCTATTATAATGAGATAGAACGTGATACTCTTTTTTTGATGGACCCTCTTAGGTCATAAATGGGCCTTTGATCATTCTTAAGTTGCAACCATTAGATATGATGTGAATTTCGATCTACACTCATCGTGTAAAGTTTGTACCACCAACAGAGTGTCAATGGCATTGAGTTGTCGACTAAATCAAACCTTTGAACTGTGTCAGTACTATTAAAAGATGCATTGATAGAATCGAGTTGTATTCTGTGAGTTTTGATGTAATTTATGTTTTGAATTCGATACCATCGACTAGATTTTTAGTGGAACTGGGGAAATTAAACTCGGCTAGTAATTCTCTTTAGATGGTGACTTGATAGAACCGACTCCTAGCTTGTGTAGCATTGATTCCATGCCCAATAGCACTGAGAGTTGTCTTGATAACACCAAGATTTTTTAATATCCCTATTGAACCTTCATGTCTTATCTGTTCCACAGACACACATGTCAGCGACACCGAATTGTCATATAGGTTCTCGATTTACCTAAAACAAGGGGAAATAACATAAGTCAGAAATATAAATGGTAATTTAGCATCATTTAGTAGAAATATTCAATTATTGATGCAGTAGTGATTCATAGGATAATAATGAGAATCAATGCATAAATGTATCTCTAAATGAACAAATGTTGAATCACTGCAAGGAAGATAGCATGTGAAAAGTGATTGTTGATCAGTGCATCAAAATACCATAAGCTTGAATGTTGATTGGCCTTGAGAAGCACTACCTTTGGATCTATTTGAAATAGTCAGCAAGAGGACAAATCCTATGAACTATAGTTCTTAATTGCCTACACATAACGGTCCCAAACCGCCCCTTAACAACCACTAAACAAATAACTACTCTAAAATGAAAAAAACGTTTACCAAAGATGTCCACCCTTAATTCAATGAAACACTATTAACAGAGAGTAGTGAACATCATAGTCAATAGGGCATACGCTTGATGTACCGTGTGATTCCCTATCTATATTGCTCTAATCTACCTACACAACTATATTGGAAGCAGTTCCCTGAATAGAAATGAATGCGAGGAATAATCATATATGTGGTCTACAATACAAATAAATGGGTGAAAATTAAATAGGTATCTAGGAACAAGAATCACAAGTAACATCCACTTCTTTATGCATAAATAAAATATGATGGGCCTACGTAATGAAGGGAATGAAAAATGCATGACTCCTAATGCCTACTATTATGGTGGAAAGATGAATGCATTGAATGTCTCATCCTAATCATGAATGTGGATGAAAGAATGAATAAATTTAAAATATTTTCACCTTTTCCATGAAGAAAATCATGATTGAGTTCAATTCATCCTTTTATCCCTTTTTATGTGATTTCTCTTTTTTACCGCCCTACTGTTTTAGCATGATTAATGATTAATGCTTAGGATTTCTTCATCATTTCTTTATTTTAAAATTTCTTTTTTTTCTTTCATTGAGAGGTATATGGATTTGATCCTTTCCATCTTTATTAGTGGAGAAAGCTACATAGATGCATGTTACACACAAAATGCAAAATTGATAGAAAAGAAAATTGTAATGTACAGGAGATTTTTTATGAAACTACAATTTCTCTACTTGATACAGTGATATACACATCTCTATAATTTTTTCTTTTTCTAATGCACTCACTAAGAACTAACTATCATGCTACCGACTATGCTATGCAACGAAGGCAAGAGAAAATAATTTGGAGTTCTTGATTGTCTTGTGGTGGCGATTGAAATATCATGGAAGGTAGGTGAAATCACATGACTAAGAGACAATGCCTTTCTTAACTGTGATATATGCCTCTCCTATCAACCTGTATACAAGGTGATCTTAGAACTTCTTTCTAAAAAATCCATTTAAGATCTCGGCATTTGTTTGATTGTTTGGTCTCAAACGTCATCATCATACGCAAGTCTTGGATAACTTAATATTTTCATTGATATCAAGTGTCCTCAAGCTTACAATCCCAAACACTTAATCCAATTGGTGTTGTCGTAGAAAATTTTGCATGAAAATTCCAATTTGCAGTAAATACAAGTGGTGATGGATTGATAAAGCATTCTTAGAAAAATATTATGCCACTTGGATATAGATACACTTGTGGAGTCTAATATAGAATATAAAAATTGATCTAAATTCGGTTATTATGATATGATATTACAATCCAATTGGTTCTTCACAAATAAGTTTAAAAAAAAGTGAACCTTTTTAAATTTAAAGTAAGATCATGAAACACGTCCATTTTTTATAATAGATGCAATCATGACAAACTAATATCCACAATTAAACTAGTTAACGTGTGTTTCTAATTACTTGGAAATAAGAAAAGTAACACGATAGAAAATAAAGCAATCTAAAGTCGTTCCATCACCCCCAAGCTTGAACTTGACTATGTATTCATAGTTAAAACTCAAACTAAGAGGTGGAATGGAGGTACCAAGTGCTCAGTATGGTGGTGGTGGTGGCAACTCAAATGTTCACAAACACATCTATGGATCTAGAGGGTAGAAAGTGTCACTGAATGTTAGTGGGTTGGATGGCATATCTAGTGTCTACAGGTAGCTAGTGAAGTTTCCTTGACTCCAACAGTCTTCATAGAGTGGATATTGATGATACTCAATGTGCTGCAGGCATGTGTGTATGTTCTCTAGATTGACTAGGAGAAGATACTTATTGGCATATATTGCTTCCTGAAGCAGAAGAAGTTGCTCCTGGACACCTTGAAACTTGGTCAAGGTGGTTGACTACTATTGCTGACTATGCTCAATGGATTGCAGCATCATGTACATGCCCTCCATGGAAGGAATCTTCAAGCAGTGAAGGTGGTAGACGTGTGGAGTTGGATGTTACATATTGATGCACAATGTGGTGCAAACTTTGCCTTGGTGTATAAGGCATGATAGCCTCCTCCCCTTCTTCTTCTTCTTCTCTCTTTAATTATTCCTCATATTCCTCCCCAACCTCAGCATCTCCCCCTCCAGTACGGTCTTTGTGTTGTTTGTAGGCCATCAAAGGTACCACACTTCTGGTAGGTAGAAGATGGGGTTAGGAAGTGCTCTTTCCTTCATGTGTCTGTTTACAGTGCAATAGGCGTACACCCTGCCCATGTACTTGGTGGCAAGGTGTGCCCACTTAAAGAACTTGAAATTAAGCATAGAAGATGCCTTGAGTGTGTTAGCCTTGGAGAGGTCGAGGTGAAGATGTAAGGAAAGTGGTGTAAGTAGTCCCCTGAAGTGGATTGGGGGTTTGCTTTGGGCTTGCCTCTTCACCGTCATCATATGTTGAAGGAAGAACTGCCCGAGATTGCTTTTCTCCTTCTCCAAGGTAAAAAATGACCACAAAATGAACATGTCAACCTTCTGGAACTTACCTTGCCCCTAAGTGAGCCTAGAAAAGATGATGTTTGTTGGGTACTAGTGTAGTATCTGGGTAAAGGGATGCTTGATATTCATGATAGAGGACAGGTTCTAGTTGATGAATAACCCTTGAGGAAGGGGTTGTCATCTGTCTCCAGGCCATGCTATAGTCAAAATGCCCCAGTGTGAAGCGTGACCGACCCATTGACCGGCCTAAATCGCGCGTCCTAAAATTGGAGGCGTATTTGAGGTAGTCGAGCCTTCGCATTTATAACCCGAATCCTTCTAGGCCCCCGCAACTTTGTTTACGGGGTCAAAGTAGTCATACGGGGTCGAACACAGGGACAAGGTGGGTTGTGTTGACGACTCTGAATCGACACTCTACACTCCAATGGATATAAAGAGATATTAAAGTTCCCCGAAGGGAACAACAAGATGTCACGATTAAATCAAAGAATACTATCTCCAACTGGAGTTACAAGAAAGATTAAGATTTTGTCATTTAGCAGTTTTTAGGAATTTTCATGCAACAGAAAATAGAGAGATAAACTGCAGTTTAAGGCATAATGCAAGGGATAAGACTTTAGAAAGACAAGCGGTAGCAGTAACACCCTGCACCCCTCCTCTCAGAGCGGGTGCCTCTAACCAAGCTTCAACACCCCTCTCGAGGTTGCTGGACTCAAGTTAGAGTGGAATGATACTAAAACAACTCCGTTTCGGGCACTCTCGTACTCCAGAACCGGACCGAACACTAGAGCCACAACCCAACTCTCGAAGTAATTGCGACGGGAAAGCCGATTCGGTAGCTAAGCGAAACGCGATCCAAAACATGCAAGCTAGAGTTCAGATATCCAACACAGCAGTTATCCAATCATAAGGCACTAAGCATTAAACAAATCGCAATTAGGCATTTCTATTTCCATCAGCAAAAAGGGTCTTAATACAGTGCATAAGCTAAGAATTTAAATAACAGAATTAAAGATAGATGTCGCCTTCTTGATGTAGAAGGGCGACAGACTACTACTACTCCCAGCCCGATACCGTCCAGGGACCTATCCCGGTACAGCCGTGTCGGGCGGCACGAACTCTCGGACGGCACGCCTGACGGACGACTATATCGTTCGAAGACCCTGGCCGATACGCTCATGTCGGGCGGCACACCCTCTCAGGCAGCACGACTGACGGGGAGAGCGTATCGGTTTCGGTATCATGTCGGCCAAGGATTTACATATACTACTGTCGGGCATTGTTGTCAGGCACTCGTGTCGCGTTGTTTTCAGCCACATGTCAACCTTCTGTCGGGCATTGTTGTCAGCCACATGTCAACCTTCTGGAACTTACCTTGTCCCGACCTATCCAACCTGTCTTTTCGGCTTCCTGTAGCTGTTATTTATAGTCAGTCGGTTGATGAGAAAACATGGTGCTCAAAGCGCCACGTAGCTCCCTTATACGCCGGTCGATGGATGTGGATGGCCGATACAGGCATATCTTGGCGCGAGTTGCTGGCTATTGGTCACGTGGTGGGCGACACGCCTGCCGGTGGGTGGTCGTGTCGCTCGACGAGCTGGTTCGTCGATGCGGCTTTGGCTCCCTGTCGGGTAGAAGGTGTGTCGGCCGGCACGTCCCTTTCGCAAGGTGCCCTTCTCCATCGATCATTCTTGTATCGCCCAGCCCCTGTCGGGCTGGGTTGTATCGGGCGTCAGGAAGGTCAAGGCGGGCTTAGACTTATTGTGGGCCGAAACCGGCCTTTTTGCACAAAAACGAGGAAAACTCTGTAGAAGATAGGAAAAATTGGAATAAGAGCGTTGCTTGGCCAATTATTGCGAAAATGCTAATAAAATCGAGGAAAATAGCAGAAAAGGGTAGTTTTGATAACAGAATAAAGGGTAAAAATCGTCACAAAATTTGGTGTTATCAACTCCCCCAAACTTAGCTTTTTGATTGTCCTCAATCAATATTTAAACTAGACTTTGTGTTGCTTCTTCTTGCACAGCAAAACTTTAAGGCTAAAGGGTAGCACAAGATTTGCGATGTCTTGGAGGTAATGCTGTCTTAATGCGAACAAAAGACCTTGCCCTACTTGCCTTATTATTAAGTAAAATTTTTCTTCTCCACAGCTTCAGCGAGACTTTGGTGTATGATTCCGAAGTTAGCTTCCACACCAAACAGCTTTATTTTAAGGGAAGAAAGTTGTGTATAGGGTAGGCTAAGGCTTTTTGGGTTTTTCTTCTTGTTTCCCATCAGTCCATCCAGGTAAGGGTCCGTTAATGGGCAAGTGGTCCCTGCAGTCCAAGCCAGTTGGCTTTAGAGCAGTGATTTCACATCCTACGTACCACTGCCCCAGATCTACCATGCCTAAAGATAGGTACTTTTGGAAAACAAGGGTGTATATATTTTTTTTTCTTTTTTTTTTCTTTTCTTTTATTGGGCACAACTCTCATGCTTTTATTCACGCTCATAGGGCTTCTTTCTCTTTTTGGGATTTTTGCTGGGTAAGGGAAAAAAAAAGAGATATCTGCTGTTTGGGCAGCTTTTTCCTTCTCCATACTCATCTCTTAGTTGTTTGCGAGATTATTATTTTTCGAAAATTTTTGGATGGCAGGGCATAATCTTTTGTTTGTTTGAGACAACATTATCATAAAGATATGACAGAACTTGTAACTCATTAAATATACAGAAAGTAAACTTTGCAAGAAGTCACAACAGGTTTTTATTATTATAGTGATTTTGTACATATGCATAGGGGCAGAAAATAAGCAAAATTTTCAAAATTTTCAGAAATTTTGGTATAAACATATATATGTACACATGATATAGGAAAGAACAAAAGGATAAAGAACAAAAGAATAAGGAATTTAAGTCAGAGAGATCAGAAGATTTTTGTACCTCCCTCACTGGTACATGGTACCCCCCCCCAACTTACTCCACACTCTGTCCCAGAGTTGTGAAGTAGATGAGGTAAGGAAATGTTAATCAGTGAGGGTTAGATGATCAGCGCGCCTGGGCTAGATAAGAGCTCCCACACATATTCTCCTCTTTTGCTGTGATAGTCGATGTGGAGGAGCTGATCAGGCGTTGCCTCATTTGCCATCCATTCCAGGACGAAGATACCGCAGTCGTTGGATAGTTGAATTTGCTGCGGGCTGCGGTGGCAGAACTGGAGTTCATGCCAGCTTCCTGCTTGCATTCCCAGAAATGGTTGTATCAGCGTTGCTATATCGATATAGTACTTTTGTACTAATCGTTCAAGAGATGTCAGCGCTGTCGATGTACAAGGCACTGGATGGTCTTTATTGCTGTCCGAGCTGTTTTAGAAAATCCCTGCTCGTTGTTGGGTGTACACCGTTAAGAGCGTCCAGTGGTTGTTGTGCAGGATTGGAAGGAGAATGGTATCTGGGACTCTGCATTCCAATTCTGCTAGGAAAGCTTCCTTTGCCCCTTGTTCATCGGCTAGGCAAATGTCGTTGAACAGCATTGGATCTGCTATGTATGCGTGTTCAGACTTGTTTCATAGTATCTGGATGTAGGCGACCGCCACAGATAATGCCAGACACCCTCCCTCTTTTACCATGTCCCTTAAGTCGTCAATCGGGACTATGACATCGCCTGCCGAGTAAGCTATGTCTGCAGGGTTGGAGTCAGCCAACTTCATGTAGATTTCGTGGACCTGTTTTTGCGTGAGGGTAGCGCATGAGAAATGGTCGAAGTTGTGGATTGACTCCTCCAGGTTCTGGGGCGAGGCATGTTCGTCATGTCCGAAAACTTGCCGCAAGATGTTTATCTGTTTGCCTACCCCACAGACGTTCATCTCTGCTTCTGCTTCTTTTTCAGGAGAGCTGCTGTGTTGAGATGACTCATCTTCTTGTTCACTATCCAGCAGCTCTTCTGGTATCCTCGCATCTTGGAAGTAGCGCTTGTCCTTTATCAGCAGCAATGCATATTTGCTTCTGAGATAGTAGAAGTTATTATTATGGAGTTGCTTGAAGTATCCGAAGATATGTATCATCTCCATGGCTCTGAGGACTGTGAATGCGCTATTTCCACTTCCCTCCTCTTCTTGGACTGGGAAGTCCCTTAGTGAGTAGAAATTCCAGACGTCGTTGTGGCGCTGGACTCCGTACTTGATGACCCGGTGGAGACGTAGCGGTAGCAGTCTTAGCTTTACGTCCTTTGGGAGTAGGAACGTACTTCCTATGTGCGGGACCTCTTTGCTGCAGCAACAATGCAGTTGGACATCATGATTTCAGAGGTCGGCAATGCACAGGAACCAGTTGTTTCTATGTTTGTAAGGGGCCAGCACCAGTTTCGGATTGTGCACTTTAATGTAATCCAACATACTTTCTACCTGCGTAGAATTGTACAACCCCATCATTAGTCTTCTCGCTAGGGTCGAGGTGGCAGCGTAAACTGTATGTTGGCCTTTCTTCTTGTCGGCGCTTTCTATAATGGCCCCTTGTAGTACTCTGAACAAACTCTTCCCTATGACGGCCTTGGCGCGGAAGATGTTTCTCAGAGTTCCCCGCTTCACCGAAAAATAATTGTCGCTCCATAGTACCTCTTCCTCGTCGGCTTGCGATCTCAGGACCATGTTGAGTAGTTTCTGGTCTCTGATCGTTAGATATCCTATGACCCTTCTGTCAAAGTCAGCCATTTCGAAGGAAGGTATCTCTATCGGTGCGGAGAAATCGGTGAGATCATCCCTCGAACTCCTTCTTCTGGGGAGGTGTCTTTCGTTTGCAGTGCGGATGTCCCCCCCTTCTCCCTCAGATTCGTCAGAAGAGCCTTCCCCGACGCTGATATCTTCGTTGTTATCCTCAGCTTTGTCAAAGGGGGCTGAGGGAGCGGCCTCATTCAGGTCAAAAGGGCTTTCTTGTCTGGAAGGAGCTTCATAGCCTTGCCCTTGTGAAGAATTTCCTCCGGTTGCTGATGACGATCTGCCGGAGGAGGAGGTGGATGATGACAATCCTGACGACGCTTTTGACTACGAGGATTGAGAGCCCAGACCAGGAGGCGACGGCGATCTTCTCTGCTGCCTTGGGCGTGGGTGGTCGTCCTCCCTGTTTAGCCTCCCCTCGATCTCGCTAAGGCGCTGCAGAACTTGTTGAAGCGTGGCATTCACTGCCTCTAGCCGGCCAGGTAGGCTGGCTAAAGCCAGCAGCTCTCGTTCCTGCCTATCCAGCCTCTGTTCGAAAAATGAAAACTTGCGGGTTAGGGAAAGAAATGTAGTAGAATGGTTTTCTGTTACCTCCCGCAAGAAATCGAGTTCTTGTCCTAGCATCATTCCAAGCAAAGGAGGGTTTTCCGCTTGTCTCCCCCTTGACCTCGAAATGATCCTCCCGCGCGATGGTCTGCCTGACGAGGCAGAACCTACTTCTATTGTTCGTGCGGCTGATGCTTCTGGGCGAGGTGTCGGTGCTGCCCCGCCCTCTTGTTGTATCGGAGGAGACCGTGTTGTGGGGGACGGATGCTGCCCCATATCGACGTTGTCGACGACCTCCTCAACAACTGCAACAGGTGACTTTGGTGGTGGTGTCGGTGTCACCTGTGCTCCTTCGATCTCCATTTGTAGGATATCGGTGAATACCTCATCGCTGACATCCGGTTGTAATTCATCAGTTGCCCTTAAGGGCGCAGTAGAAACTACGGGGACTGCAGCCGTCTCTCTCGCTGCAGTTCCAGTCCTTGTCTCGGCGACCTCCACGATCGCCGGTTCTTCTCTTTCCACCGCTGGCCTCATTGTCGTGTCTGTCGTTGGTGGCTCCGAGGCAATGAGCCGCTCGGCAGGAGCTGTTGAAGATACGTCCTGCCGAGTACCCAGCGGGATGGGCCCTCTGGTGATTCCCCGCTCTTGGCTTCTTGGGGGTGGAGCGCAGCTTGCGCCTGCAGCCACAGCCTCGATCTCGGCCGTGGTGAAGACTAGCCTTTCTGCGTCGTAGGCGGCGCAACGAGGAAGTGGGAGAAGGGTCTTCGTCCTTGCGAACTTGTAGAAGTAACTCCGCCCCTCCTTATTTATTATACCCGATCTCATGAGGTACTTGAGGTCGATCAACTCGTCCCCTCTCATTCTTGAGAGGCTGCGCGGCTCACGCGGGTATCCCAACCCCACCGCGATTAGGTTCATGATGCCACCCATGCAATATTCCTTGGTGGCATCCTTTATTGGGTGCAGCCTGTTCAGCAAGAAGTGCCCCAGGTTGATAGTCTGGCCCTCCATCATGTGCCACATGACGTGGAGTTCCTCGGAGTAAATGTTGCTGGACTCGTTCTTGCTGAAGAGGAGGCACGCCACCAGCTTGTGTATTATCCTCCAGAAGCATGAGTGCACTGCCGCCACCTTGCTCCCGGGTTTGAAAGAGGACTCCCCGGTTAGCTTTTCCCAGATATCTACGGGGTTGAATCCATCCCCTTCGGTGATTCTTTCACCGTTATCTAGTCTCCCTCTCTCCTCTTCGCTGGAGGAGAAAATCTGGTTGAGAAGCTTCTCCGAAATGACGTGCTCTGCATTGTAAAGTCGCCCCTGGAGTCTGTCTGCTCCGCCATACTTTCTGGCTTCCGCAGGTGTATTCTTTACTCTGTGAAGGGACGCCATGAACTCCTTCGTGAGCTCAGTGTAGGAGGCGGATAGGCTGAAGCAAATTTGCCTCAGACCAGCTACAACAAGTACGTCCTCCAGTCTCCCGAAGATGCCCAACTGCATGAAGGATGACTGGTGGCCGAACCTGCTAGGCCTGTAGAGCTTGGCTCCTAGCTCAGCATACCGGCGTCCGTGCTCCTCATCTCTTGGCACGAACCTTCCTGGCGTGTGCTCCAGGGGTTCTGTTGTTGGAGCAGGTACTGCAGCTGGAGTGGCGGCTTCTTCCGTCCTCACCCTCTTTCCAGATGTTGAGGGTCCAGCCGCCTGGGGGTTTGAGCGCTTCTGCCCGATAGTGGCCACCTCTGCCTCTGGTTCGGTGACGACTCTCCTGCCTTGCTCGCCAACAAGTCTAACGGTTATCTTTGTGCGTGCCATCCCTATCATCAATCAAATAAATGCTATTTTGTTATCAACAGAAAAATTAATAAGGGGAAAGGCACCCCGACACGACGGTACCGGGCTTCAAGACAAGATCAGGTGAAGCTTGCCCGATACAACTGTGTTGGGCGATACGACCAAAAGGAACTAAGTGCCCGGCAGGGTCTTGAAAGAGCGTTGCCCGATACAAGAATAAACGGGCGGTACAGTCGCTGCCCGTCACAGATGTATCGGGCAGGCGCGAGAGAAGCGTGTCGCGCGATACAGTGTCGGGCGACAAGAAAATCAACGTAAAATCCTCGCCCGATACATCGTACGCGATAAAGGTACGTATCGGGTATGCTCGGGCGATAGGGCTGTCGCGCGATACCTTTGTTTTCCTTAAGGTGTTGCGCGTCACGGGATCGAAAGAGGTCTCTGCGCGACACGGGAGCGGAGGGCAAGAAAAGTACTGCGCGATACGGTAGCTGAAAAAGGTAAAGCTCGGGAGCGCGACACGGTAAAGTTTTTGCCTTATATATAGCGGCCGAATGTCGTGGTAAAAACATTTCCTCCCGGGACGGGCGCAATCTGTATGTCGGTTGGTGTGCCGCCCGATCTGGTCTGGGAAAAAAAAGATCTGCTAGACCAGACTTCGCCCGACTGATACAAGATTTTTCGGGACAAAACTCCGAAGTAAAATCCACTTAAAGAAAGAGGCGACAGGCGGGTAAAACATCATTGGCCTAAGGCTAAACCCGGCCTCAGATGGTATTTACCCATCCTGGCAAATAAAACTAAAGCGGTGGCCCTTAAAACAAAAAGAGTCAGCACACGTGCGCATGCACTGACTCGGGCCTTATTACAGTCCATAATGTTTGTAATGTCTGTCTTGCAAATAGCATCCTATTCTAGGAAAATAAAAGCACGGGCTGCCTCCCGAGGAGCGCTGCATTTTCTGTCTACAGCTAGACGTCTTTCGGCTTCTTCATCTTGATCTATCTTTTAGCTGGTTCGGTGTTAGACGGGATCTTCCCTACAGGATTCTTCATAATCTCGGTGAGTTGCGCTAGCTGCTGGTCGATTTGGCGCTGATGTGTCTGCATATCTGCCAACTGGACCTGCAACGAGTTCAAAACCCCCGAATTGGACAGCGCACTTTGCGCTAACTGGTGATTAACGGTGTCATGTTTCTTGACAAAATCGAACAACTGGCCGATCACTTCGGATTGGTTCACCCCTTTCTCCTGTTCACGGGGCGGGCCTTGGTACTTTCCTGGTGCTTGGAAATTACCTTTTGCTGGCTGGAACTGGCTGTTCTTAGTGTATTGGCATGATCCCCCCCTCTTTTCAAAAGGTTGCATGGGCCTGGCCGAGGTGTTTAGCTGATGCGAGTTCTCGGCCGCGTCCTTGTTGCCATAACTAAATCCAGGGTGGTCTGGTCTTTTGAAGCCCATGTAGGATACATTCTCGATCCTTTCTTCTTCCGAGTCGGAGTCGCTGTCGGTGCCGGGTTTGGTGTAGATGCAGCTGTCTACCCCATGTCCTCCTTCACCACAGGTAACACATTTCATGACTTTCTCAACTTGCTTCTTCCCCTTTCCGCCATGATCCTTCAGTTGTTTCACATCTGTTGCTATCCTTTGAATCTGAGAAGTTATGTTTTCCAGAGCCTTGGACTCAAGAGAGATTCCTTCCCCTGCCTTCTTCGCCTGCCCTCTATCGGATCTATCATAGTCAACATCGGCCTTCAACTCAGCCATGTTCCTAATGATCTTTTCGGACTTGCTTGGCTTCTTCCCTAAGAAGTCACTTCCTGCTGCCGCATTCAGCGATACCCTTTCATCGGGAGTTAGCCCATTGTAGAAGGTGGAGACCAGGAAACCCTTCTTGAAATTGTGGTGAGGGCAGTCCCTCTGATATTCCAAATATCGTTCCCAGGCGTCGTGGAGGTTTTCATTTGGCTTTTGCGTGAAAGACGTGATTTTTAACTTATTCCTCATCGTCTTCTCAGTGGGGTAGAACTTGTTTACAAATGCGTCAGCCATTTCTCCCCATCCATTCAGCGCTTGGTGGGGTAGCCCAAGGTACCATGATAGAGCCTTATCCTCCAAAGAGAAGATGAAACCCTTGCAGTAAATGACCTCTTGGGGAACCCCTCACATCTTTATGGTGTCGCAGATATTCTTGAAAGCATCAAGGTGATGGTAAGGGTTGTCACTCTTAGAACTCCCCCTGAAGCTTTTATTTTGAATCATGGAGATCACAGATGGCTTGAGCTCAAAGTTTGTAGCATTGAACCTTGGGATGATAACGGGGCACCTTGATCTATTGGCCTTGGTAGAAGCCAATTCTCTCAGAGTTTTCTCTTCTTCCTCCGAGTCGTCACTGTTGCTGGCGTCTCAGCGTCGATCCCAGTTATCATGATTCCTCCTGTGTCTCCGACGACGTCTATGTTGATTATGCTCTTCCTCATGCCCTGGTGATTCTAGATCTTCTTGTCGCTCATGATCACTATACCGGTCGTTGTCTTCCGGTGGAGGCGAAGCTGGCCTCCCTCCTGGGCTTTCGTTTCCAGAAGGTGGCTCTACGCGAGGAGGCATGGTTGACAGTCTCGGTGTTCAGTAGATCAGAGTACCTGAAAACTGCATAGAAATCATGTTTAGAAAATTATAGTTGGGGTAAAGAATAATGCTTAGAGAGAAAAAAAGAGAAAAAGAAAAAGAAGTGTTGTCAAGCCTATTTCTAAGCTTGAGGCACGGGAGTGTAGTTAGTGGATTCGGATTCGTCAACAGTGCCATTTGCCTTGTCCCCGGCAACGGCGCCAGAAAGTTGACCGGCCTAAATCGCACGTCCTAAAATTGGAGGCGTATTTGAGGTAGTCGAGCCTTCGCATTTATAACATGAATCCTTCTAGGCCCCCGCAACTTTGTTTACGGGGTCGAAGTAGTCATACAGGGTCAAACACAGGGACAAGGTGGGTTGTGTTGACGACTCTGAATCGACACTCTACATTCCGGTGGATATAAAGAGATATTAAAGTTCCCCGAAGGGAACAACAAGATGTCACGATTAAATCAAAGAATACTATCTCCAACTGGAGTTACAAGAAAGATTAAGATTTTGTCATTTAGCAGTTTTTAGGAATTTTCATGCAACAGAAAATAGAGAGATAAACTGCAGTTTAAGGCATAATGCAAGGGATAAGACTCTAGAAAGACAAGCGGTAGCAGTAACACCCTGCACCCCTCCTCTCAGAGCGGGTGCCTCTAACCAAGCTTCAACACCCCTCTCGAGGTTGCTGGACTCAAGTTAGAGTGGAATGATACTAAAACAACTCCGTTCCAGACACTCTCGTACTCCAGAACCGGACCGAACACTAGAGCCACAACCCAACTCTCGAAGTAATTGCGACGGGAAAGCCGATTCGGTAGCTAAGCGAAACGCGATCCAAAACATGCAAGCTAGAGTTCAGATATCCAACACAGCAGTTATCCAATCATAAGGAACTAAGCATTAAACAAATCGCAATTAGGCATTTCTATTTCCATCAGCAAAAAGGGTCTTAATACAGTGCATAAGCTAAGAATTTAAATAACAGAATTAAAGATAGATGTTGCCTTCTTGATGTAGAAGGGCGACAAACTACTACTACTCCCAGCCTGATACCATCCAGGGACCTATCCCGGTACAACCGTGTCGGGCGGCACGAACTCTCGGACGGCACGCCTGACGGACGACTATATCGTTCGAAGACCCTGGCCGATACGCTCATGTCGGGCGGCACACCCTCTCAGGCAGCACAACTGACGGGGAGAGCGTATCAGTTTCGGTATCGTGTCGGCCAAGGATTTACATATACTATTGTCAGGCATTGTTGTCAGGCACTCGTGTCGCGTATCTACGTCGGCCGATATCGGCCCTCATTGTCGTCCGGTACAGTCCTAGGTGAACCGATCCCCTCCCTCTCGGGATGAGGAAGAGCTCACCTAGTGTCGCCCGGTACGAGCATTGGGGAACGATACGGTTGCTCTCGCACTTCTCTCACAGATAGCTCAAGTCTCCCACTGTCCGAACTGTGAACTGGCCAGCCGTCCCGACCTATCCAACCTGTCTTTTCGGCTTCCTATAGCTGTTATTTATAGTCAGCCGGTTGATGAGAAAACATGGTGCTCGAAGCGCCACGTAGCTCCCTTATACGCCAGTCGATGGATGTGGATGGCCGATACAGGCATATCTCGGCGCGAGGTGCTGGCTATTGGTCACGTGGTGGGCGACACGCCTACCGGTGGGTGGTCGTGTCGCTCGACGAGCTGGTTCGTCGATGCGGCTTTGGCTCCCTGTCGGGTAGAAGGTGTGTCGGCTGGCACGTCCCTTTCGCAAGGTGCCCTTCTCCATCGATCATTCTTGTGTCGCCCAGCCCCTGTCGGGCTGGGTTGTATCGGGCGTCAGGAAGGTCGAGGCGGGCTTAGACTTATTGTGGGCCGGAACCGGCCTTTTTGCACAAAAATGAGGAAAACTCTGTAGAAGATAGGAAAAATTGGAATAAGAGCGTTGCTTGGCCAATTATTGCGAAAATGCTAATAAAATAGAGGAAAATAGCAGAAAAGGGTAGTTTTGATAACAGAATAAAGGGCAAAAATCGTCACAAAATTTGGTGTTATCACCCATCGAGCTATATATAGAGTTGAAATCTGCCAGGGTGAGGTAGTGATCGTCGTTGTAGAGCTAAAACTTGACCCAACCTTCCTTCCAGCCTTTCCCATGCTCGAGGATGTAGTACATCTTCATAGTTGCAAGGAAATCATAGACTGTATCCTGGTAGCTGGGCCAGGCACCAAAAAATGGTTGAACACCCACCTTACCTTACATGTTGTAGACTCGTCAAAGACTATCGATGTTATTGAGGAATACACAATCACCATATTGCATTGGTATAATCTCCCACTTCATCATGGTGGCATATTGCTTCTTCTAAACTTAATCTTGGAAGGAAATCCTAGATGGCTTCAGCATCATTCGATTGAATGTGCCTGCATATGAAGCTTGTCTCTTGGATGCCATTGTAGAGAATAGAAAGGAGATGAAGAAAATGAGCTAGATGTAAACTTGGTGATGACAATATGCTTGTAAAGTCTCCACTAGTCTCTAGGAACCTTCGTAATGACAGGGTATGCTTTCAGTGTGATTTGAGATCACCCATAACTTCCACTTATATATCTAAAATCTTTCCTGGTCAGGCCATGTCGATGCTACTGACTATTTGCATTGTTGGTACCAAACTTCTAACCATATATTTGGGTGTTGGTGTCATTTGTAGATACCAACAAGCATGGGTCATCGGTTAAATGACCCTTGAATCCTTTTGTATTAGTGGTACTGACAGATGTTGGTAATACAAGCTCAATAAAACACACTCCCAGATCAGTGCCATAGACCGTTGGATGATGAAGATCATGGACGTCGTTGTTGGTGCCACAAATCCTGGGCTGCTTAAAATGGTGCCACAGCTGGGGTGTTGGTGGTACCAAGTTGTTATTTACATGCTTTTTATGTCTGAGTTGGTCCCACCAAGTCTGATCTTGGTGGTACTAATGTTGAATGAGTTGTAGCTTTAAGAGCCACCTCAAAAAAATTTCAGCGCCACTGGATTTTTGTGTCAGTGGTATCGAGTTGTGTTGATCCTTGTCATTATGGAGATGAGTGAGTTGATACCACTGAGAAACCTCTTGGTGTATCGATGAGAATTTTCTAGAAATTTGCTATCTTTGCTCAGAATTTTTAGTGCTACGGACTCCTTTGTCAGTGGTACTAACTTTTGTCAAACTTTGGCCTGTTAGGGATTTAGTGAAACCAATCCGGCTGTCAGTGCCATTGAGAAATTTCAAAACCCTATTGAAAATTGTTAGCCAAACAATGCCACCAACAATGGTGTTGCTTGTACCAACATTTACTCTGCATGCACACCACACAAAAGCATCAAGGAACCTTTTTATATTATTAAAACTCTAAAAAAACAAATATGAAATTTAACTAATGAAAACTACCAAACATAACATAAATGATAGAAATAAAAAAATAAGGGGTTGCCTCTCATAAGCTCTATTGTTTAATGTATTAGGCTTTGTTGGTATGTATGCCTAGAGAGCCAATCGTATGATGATTTTAGTGGCATATCATGCAAATAATTTGATTAATAATAAAGGCAAGCTTCCAATTTATTTTGTATATTCAGTTAGGAGATCATGAATAGCATAATAAATGCCTAGAGAATGATATTACTCAATGATGTATGTCTTCAAGTACCTGACTTGGAAAAAAGTGAGATCATACGAATGTTAAGAATGCATATATATATTCTCATTATGTCCCTGATCAGTAGTTGTGATGGAAGGTTGATAGACATCAATAACACATAAGATCAGAGTGTGAGTTGGTTGATGACTGAATATCATTAGTCATGATATAGCAATATCAAACCAAGCACACATATACATGTTAGATAACAGTGTATTAGATAGACCCAGTGTGAGATTGACACATGGAAGCCATGGTCATGGAGGTCATAGTCAGCTCTCACAATGATGGTGGTGGTTGCGGTTCTTAGACCTGAAATCATTACATTCAACACATGTCGTTGGGTACACTTTGACATCATCAAACACAATCTTGAAACATTGCTTGTTATAAAGGTGATGATTGGGTGACTTTGACACATGGGGATTGATTGTGAGTGGTAGATATGGAATTTTTCCCTCATACAGGAGTATGATATCCAAGGCCTCTTGATTAGCGAGATAGAGAAAAGTATCGCCATACTCATGTGAGTTAATATATGATATTGAGCTTACATTTATCTCATGTAGTCTACTTTGGTTCAAGAAACAAGATTGAGTAATAATTAGGATGATTGCTCCATGCCTCTAGTTCAATCTGGATATCAGTGACAAAGGAACTATACGAATATTGTAACACCATACATAGTTGTAGGTTGAATTTTTTCTCAAAATTTCCATTTATTTGGGTAGTAATGATGTGTGACTAGGCATCTCTCATTTCTTGTGATACCATAAGTTGTTATGGACATTCACTGCCAACATAATATGGGACCTATAAGGTCACACACAAAGGAACTCATCTAGAAGAGGAGTTGAATCTTGAATGACCACTGGAATGATTACTAAAGTGTTTAGGTATTCAATTCACACAATAGATCAACGAGTTGGTTGACAGAACTGTCAAATGACCATCTCACTGGGTGATACAGTCGTTTTGGGTAGACAGATGAGTGTCTCAAGTGCTGAGACAATCATTTGGGTTGTTAGATAGATCATAGATCAAATTGGCTTAGTTATGCCCTATGAATCGGTCGGTTCAAGATGTTGAATCGATCGGCTCGACTCAAACTCACCAGACGGCCATCTGGGTGAGTGGGATGGGTGCCTCAAATGTGTGAGATGGCCCGGTTGGGGCCAAACGAAGGTTCTAGAGTTTTATTGGACTTGTTTCAATTGCACATACTTGGGGTGCAAGTAAATTAATGTATGACATTAATTGAGAAGAAAAAAAATTCCAATTTGATATCTAATTGGTAAACTGCCAGACGGTGACCGTCTCGCACACCAGACAACTATCTGGGTGTGCCAGACGATCGTTTAGCATCTGTAGATTGCAAAAATTTCAAGATCTTTCAGTCCTTTCCACTCCCGCACAGACTAGGAACCCTGACCCTTGCCTCTACTATAAATAGAGGGGCATTGAAGGCTTCCTAGAGTACAACAAAGACAATTGAGAATTTGTTGCTCTAACAATTGTTGTCCTCTCGGGTTGTGGTAACCAAGAGAACCCAAGAAAGTCTTACCTGAATGGAAAAGGATAGCTATGGGAGAGAAACAATTGAGGATCATTATTGTGGGAGAGTAGGTTGGTGAGTAGTACACCAATGGGAGGGACAACTCCTTCCTGTCTATTCTAGCAAGAGGACAAGAGTTCTAGTTTATCCATGTGGACTACTCTAAAGGCAAGAGTCTTTTGGCTACTGTTAGAAGGGCAAAATCAACTCGTAGTCTGTGGCCAGATCTGAGGATTCGCTACAACAGTTGTCTAAGTCAGTTGACCATGGAGGAGCAGTCAGATGAGTCCTAGTGCAACCAAGAGTTGCACAAACACCATCCAAGATAGAGTGCACATATACATTGATGAGGATTGTCGCTGGACTTGCTCCAGAACCATGTATATCTTTGTGAAACCATCCTTCCTATTTCATAGTTATTGATGTGATCTGCTAGTTAATGGGATATATGTCAGTAAAATTTTTGTTTATGCTACCTATCTGATGTCGTATTTCCCTATAGTGGTATCAGAGCCACGCTAATTAATTATGTATTGGGATAATTTATGTGATCTGATTTTGTTTTTACAGTGTTTATTTATTGCATGTGATGTGAATATTTAAACTGGTTTATGTGTACATCTGTATTAAACAACATAAAGAACCTAAGAAAATATATATATGATATGATATATATGCAATTTACATGTGTCGCCATAAAATCAGTTTTGATGGTGGATGTGAAGTATGGTTATGTACAAAACCCCAAATCCATGTGTGCATGGTTGTGGTTATTTATTCCTATTTTTAATCTACATACCAAGCCTCTCTGTCCTTTCCAAATGTAAATTAATGTTCTTCTTCCTATTTACCCTTGAATGTAACTCGAGGTTTTTTCCATATATAATGTAATAAGAAATAGGATAGTTTTAATTTATATTTTGACGTGAGATAATGATCTGCACAAAGACAAAATGAGGGGCTCGTAAGATGACCCAATCAACTGGAGGACTGAGGAGGATAGTGAGCAGGAGGACAAACTGATTTACTGGTGGCCCAAACGATCGGCTAGAGGTTTCCAGATGCTGCTTGGACCTGAAAACCAGACGACTGCTTTAGAAGAGCCCCACCAAGCGATCAGGAGGTGAGTCGATCGGTTCAAGAGTTGAACTGATCAATCTGGATTGATTTGAGCACAGATCTTCACATCAACGGGTTGCATATGATTTGGACCATAGGTGGTAGTAATTCCTTGTCTCTCCAAAGAATTACATTAGTATGTCCATAACCATCGTTTGTGTGTTTTATTTATTGCATGTTCTCATTTGTGGTTATAGCATGTATATGATACATACCATAAGTATGTGGTGATTGGATAAAGTATATGTATTTATACAAACTCCCTCTATTAAAATATCAAGTTGTAGATGCTTTCTAAAAGTGACACACATGAAAATCTTGATCGACCAATCATAGGTTACGCTAAAGTGTGGTGCACTATTTCTCTTATGGAAGTGTGATGATAGATATGTAGGTTCTGCTAAAGTAGGGTGCATGTTCTATCGTGTCGGCTTTTGGGTCAGGCTTGACTGGTGATTCTCAAAGGGTCTGGGCCCAGAGGCATGCAGATGATCATGGCAAGGAGTTGTGCATATCATCTATCTAAGAGTTGCATATGATGCAATTGGAATGATTGCCTACCTTGATAATTGACTATGGACATTGGTGTAGGGTTGGATAATAGATGAAATATATTGGATCTTGGCCCACTAGAATATTGTATGCTACAATATTCTAAATTGATATCGAGGGCTATCAATTTTGAATAAAATAGTGGGAGTGATGATAATTAAAGACCTAATTAATATCGTAAAAATTATCAAATCAAACCAAATAAAAAATGTTTTGAAAAAGGTGCAATATGTCTATGTAGAATCAAATGTCAAAGACAAACACATTCAAATTGCAATCAATCCTTGAGAAGGACAATACGGGATAAAGTTCCACAATTGGTTAAGGACTTTGAGAAATGTTCTCATCAATGAGTGAACGCTCTATGTTCTTGATAGACCAATGCCAAAGGAACCCGCTCTAAATGTGCCTAAGGCTAAATGGATGGTTATTGGAAGCATGCCAATGATGCCATGGACATTTAAATACCTAATTCTTTGTTGTATGAACTATGAGTTACATGAAAAACATGAAAACATGGACATTCTCAAGATGGCAACACATCTTAAGAATCATGTAAAGCAAAGAAGGTTTAATGTCTCCAAAGTGCTAATTGAGTACAAACTGACAAAGGGAAGTCCAGTAGAAACCCATGTGTTGAATATGATTGGCATGTGGAATGACTAGGATTTCTCTTAGGTCAAGAGTTGACCATGAATATGATTATGCAAGTGTTGCATGAATCATATAATCACTTCATAAAATTATTGGCATGTTGATGCCAAAGCAAGGAAGAAGAAGGACAAATCCATAATGATGATCAACAGAAGTGAATCCAAGGGTAAAGACAAGGTTGAGAAGTGTTCTGATGCTAAGCTTAAGTCCAAGTATTCTACACTCAAATTTATGGGGAAGAGTAAGTGTAAAAGGAAATTGTCCTTTTCACTTAAAGGATAAAGAAAAGAAAGTGACGCCATTGTCACTTGTCTGGACATTGGAAAGAATTATCCTCCTTATAGAGGATCTCAGGAAGAAGAAGATGGAGACAGAGATCTCTACTTCAGGACCTGAGAAGAAGTAAGCTAGAACTATGCGGAGCAAGGGTTGCTACCTTTACAATTGGAAATCGTCATTCACAGACGCATACTAGAATTAGTGAATTGTTGTTATGCACTTGCCATTGATTAAAACACTAAATGTTTTGTATGACAAGAACAATGTGTTTCATTTTAAAAGATATGATCTTTTATGGCAATGCCCCTTGTCTCACAAACTATACTTGATAGTTGTAGAGACAAATGTGTATGGCACATATATCAAATGACTTGATAACTCAAACAACGAATACCTATAAAATTTTCATCTAGAGTACATAAATGAGAAATGCATCTCCAGTATCCATATGATGTTTATCTATATTCTTTTGGTTATTGAACCAACAGAGACATGCAAGTCTTATTCACTGTGCAATATGACAAAAGTATCTTCATTAGATGTAGTGGAAGAATGAGTATTCTATTATGGATAGTACATATTGATGTACACAAGACCTTTTAGAATAAATGCTAAAGGTAGTTGCGATGACTTCATTATATCTATTGATGTTATCCGTAGATATGAAATTTTTATTTAATGAAATATAAGTTGGGATCTCTTTAAGTGTTCAAGGAAATCATAAATGAAGTAAAGTATTAAGATACATTGATGTGATCAAGGTTGAAATATTTTAACCAAGAGTTTGAGAACCTTCTGGAGAGACCATGATAGTGTATCACAATGAACTCCACCTGAAACATGTTGATGCATCAAAAAGAAGGTATCACACCCTATTGATTCATGGTGAGATTATCAATAAAATCTAGTTGATCTTATAATTTCTTGTGGGCACATGTTTTGCACTAAAACAATGTACCATGTAAATTGGTTCAAAAGGACACCATATGAGATATGGCATGGGAAGTGCCCCGATTTGTCTTTTACAGTGATTAGGATTGAAACCTTATATAAGAAAATAGTATCTTAATAGGCTTTATCCACAAATCACATGAACATTATCTTGTTGAATATTACTTGACAATGAATTGTTTGTTGCTAGGATGGCTGAATTCCTAAATGGAAATTAGTTCCAAAGGGATCAGTGGGAGTAAAAGTAGAACTACAAATGCTCGAGACAAATAAGAAAACATAAAACCTAAAGAGGTACAGTAGGAACAAGAAGAATCACAAGTTGTTGTGGAATCTCAAGTTCCTTATGTAAAGACTGAACTCATAGTTCTAGTAGAACACGCCTTGAGTTTGAAAGATTATGATATCTTATAAGTCAAAAGGCAGTGAGTTTGAAAGATTGACTAGGAGAAGATACTTATTGGCATATATTGCTTCCTGAAGCAGAAGAAGTTGCTCCTGGACACCTTGAAACTTGGTCAAGGTGGTTGACTACTATTGCTGACTATGCTCAATGGATTGCAGCATCATGTACATGCCCTCCATGGAAGGAATCTTCAAGCAGTGAAGGTGGTAGACGTGTGGAGTTGGATGTTACATATTGATGCACAATGTGGTGCAAACTTTGCCTTGGTGTATAAGGCATGATAGCCTCCTCCCCTTCTTCTTCTTCTTCTCTCTTTAATTATTCCTCATATTCCTCCCCAACCTCAGCATCTCCCCCTCCAGTACGGTCTTTGTGTTGTTTGTAGGCCATCAAAGGTACCACACTTCTGGTAGGTAGAAGATGGGGTTAGGAAGTGCTCTTTCCTTCATGTGTCTGTTTACAGTGCAATAGGCGTACACCCTGCCCATGTACTTGGTGGCAAGGTGTGCCCACTTAAAGAACTTGAAATTAAGCATAGAAGATGCCTTGAGTGTGTTAGCCTTGGAGAGGTCGAGGTGAAGATGTAAGGAAAGTGGTGTAAGTAGTCCCCTGAAGTGGATTGGGGGTTTGCTTTGGGCTTGCCTCTTCACCGTCATCATATGTTGAAGGAAGAACTGCCCGAGATTGCTTTTCTCCTTCTCCAAGGTAAAAAATGACCACAAAATGAACATGTCAACCTTCTGGAACTTACCTTGCCCCTAAGTGAGCCTAGAAAAGATGATGTTTGTTGGGTACTAGTGTAGTATCTGGGTAAAGGGATGCTTGATATTCATGATAGAGGACAGGTTCTAGTTGATGAATAACCCTTGAGGAAGGGGTTGTCATCTGTCTCCAGGCCATGCTATAGTCAAAATGCCCCAGTGTGAAGCGTGACCGACCCATTGACCGGCCTAAATCGCGCGTCCTAAAATTGGAGGCGTATTTGAGGTAGTCGAGCCTTCGCATTTATAACCCGAATCCTTATAGGCCCCCGCAACTTTGTTTACGGGGTCGAAGTAGTCATACGGGGTCGAACACAGGGACAAGGTGGGTTGTGTTGACGACTCTGAATCGACACTCTACACTCCAGTGGATATAAAGAGATATTAAAGTTCCCCGAAGGGAACAACAAGATGTCACGATTAAATCAAAGAATACTATCTCCAACTAGAGTTACAAGAAAGATTAAGATTTTGTCATTTAGCAGTTTTTAGGAATTTTCATGCAACAGAAAATAGAGAGATAAACTGCAGTTTAAGGCATAATGCAAGGGATAAGACTTTAGAAAGACAAGCGGTAGCAGTAACACCCTGCACCCCTCCTCTCAGAGCGGGTGCCTCTAACCAAGCTTCAACACCCCTCTCGAGGTTGCTGGACTCAAGTTAGAGTGGAATGATACTAAAACAACTCCGTTTCGGGCACTCTCGTACTCCAGAACCGGACCGAACACTAGAGCCACAACCCAACTCTCGAAGTAATTGCGACGGGAAAGCCGATTCGGTAGCTAAGCGAAACGCGATCCAAAACATGCAAGCTAGAGTTCAGATATCCAACACAGCAGTTATCCAATCATAAGGCACTAAGCATTAAACAAATCGCAATTAGGCATTTCTATTTCCATCAGCAAAAAGGGTCTTAATACAGTGCATAAGCTAAGAATTTAAATAACAGAATTAAAGATAGATGTCGCCTTCTTGATGTAGAAGGGCGACAGACTACTACTACTCCCAGCCCGATACCGTCCAGGGACCTATCCCGGTACAGCCGTGTCGGGCGGCACGAACTCTCGGACGGCACGCCTGACGGACGACTATATCGTTCGAAGACCCTGGCCGATACGCTCATGTCGGGCGGCACACCCTCTCAGGCAGCACGACTGACGGGGAGAGCGTATCGGTTTCGGTATCATGTCGGCCAAGGATTTACATATACTACTGTCGGGCATTGTTGTCAGGCACTCGTGTCGCGTTGTTTTCAGCCACATGTCAACCTTCTGTCGGGCATTGTTGTCAGCCACATGTCAACCTTCTGGAACTTACCTTGTCCCGACCTATCCAACCTGTCTTTTCGGCTTCCTGTAGCTGTTATTTATAGTCAGTCGGTTGATGAGAAAACATGGTGCTCAAAGCGCCACGTAGCTCCCTTATACGCCGGTCGATGGATGTGGATGGCCGATACAGGCATATCTTGGCGCGAGGTGCTGGCTATTGGTCACGTGGTGGGCGACACGCCTGCCGGTGGGTGGTCGTGTCGCTCGACGAGCTGGTTCGTCGATGCGGCTTTGGCTCCCTGTCGGGTAGAAGGTGTGTCGGCCGGCACGTCCCTTTCGCAAGGTGCCCTTCTCCATCGATCATTCTTGTGTCGCCCAGCCCCTGTCGGGCTGGGTTGTATCGGGCGTCAGGAAGGTCAAGGCGGGCTTAGACTTATTGTGGGCCGAAACCGGCCTTTTTGCACAAAAACGAGGAAAACTCTGTAGAAGATAGGAAAAATTGGAATAAGAGCGTTGCTTGGCCAATTATTGCGAAAATGCTAATAAAATCGAGGAAAATAGCAGAAAAGGGTAGTTTTGATAACAGAATAAAGGGTAAAAATCGTCACAAAATTTGGTGTTATCAACTCCCCCAAACTTAGCTTTTTGATTGTCCTCAATCAATATTTAAACTAGACTTTGTGTTGCTTCTTCTTGCACAGCAAAACTTTAAGGCTAAAGGGTAGCACAAGATTTGCGATGTCTTGGAGGTAATGCTGTCTTAATGCGAACAAAAGACCTTGCCCTACTTGCCTTATTATTAAGTAAAATTTTTCTTCTCCACAGCTTCAGCGAGACTTTGGTGTATGATTCCGAAGTTAGCTTCCACACCAAACAGCTTTATTTTAAGGGAAGAAAGTTGTGTATAGGGTAGGCTAAGGCTTTTTGGGTTTTTCTTCTTGTTTCCCATCAGTCCATCCAGGTAAGGGTCCGTTAATGGGCAAGTGGTCCCTGCAGTCCAAGCCAGTTGGCTTTAGAGCAGTGATTTCACATCCTACGTACCACTGCCCCAGATCTACCATGCCTAAAGATAGGTACTTTTGGAAAACAAGGGTGTATATATTTTTTTTTCTTTTTTTTTTCTTTTCTTTTATTGGGCACAACTCTCATGCTTTTATTCACGCTCATAGGGCTTCTTTCTCTTTTTGGGATTTTTGCTGGGTAAGGGAAAAAAAAGAGATATCTGCTGTTTGGGCAGCTTTTTCCTTCTCCATACTCATCTCTTAGTTGTTTGCGAGATTATTATTTTTCGAAAATTTTTGGATGGCAGGGCATAATCTTTTGTTTGTTTGAGACAACATTATCATAAAGATATGACAGAACTTGTAACTCATTAAATATACAGAAAGTAAACTTTGCAAGAAGTCACAACAGGTTTTTATTATTATAGTGATTTTGTACATATGCATAGGGGCAGAAAATAAGCAAAATTTTCAAAATTTTCAGAAATTTTGGTATAAACATATATATGTACACATGATATAGGAAAGAACAAAAGGATAAAGAACAAAAGAATAAGGAATTTAAGTCAGAGAGATCAGAAGATTTTTGTACCTCCCTCACTGGTACATGGTACCCCCCCCCCAACTTACTCCACACTCTGTCCCAGAGTTGTGAAGTAGATGAGGTAAGGAAATGTTAATCAGTGAGGGTTAGATGATCAGCGCGCCTGGGCTAGATAAGAGCTCCCACACATATTCTCCTCTTTTGCTGTGATAGTCGATGTGGAGGAGCTGATCAGGCGTTGCCTCATTTGCCATCCATTCCAGGACGAAGATACCGCAGTCGTTGGATAGTTGAATTTGCTGCGGGCTGCGGTGGCAGAACTGGAGTTCATGCCAGCTTCCTGCTTGCATTCCCAGAAATGGTTGTATCAGCGTTGCTATATCGATATAGTACTTTTGTACTAATCGTTCAAGAGATGTCAGCGCTGTCGATGTACAAGGCACTGGATGGTCTTTATTGCTGTCCGAGCTGTTTTAGAAAATCCCTGCTCGTTGTTGGGTGTACACCGTTAAGAGCGTCCAGTGGTTGTTGTGCAGGATTGGAAGGAGAATGGTATCTGGGACTCTGCATTCCAATTCTGCTAGGAAAGCTTCCTTTGCCCCTTGTTCATCGGCTAGGCAAATGTCGTTGAACAGCATTGGATCTGCTATGTATGCGTGTTCAGACTTGTTTCATAGTATCTGGATGTAGGCGACCGCCACAGATAATGCCAGACACCCTCCCTCTTTTACCATGTCCCTTAAGTCGTCAATCGGGACTATGACATCGCCTGCCGAGTAAGCTATGTCTGCAGGGTTGGAGTCAGCCAACTTCATGTAGATTTCGTGGACCTGTTTTTGCGTGAGGGTAGCGCATGAGAAATGGTCGAAGTTGTGGATTGACTCCTCCAGGTTCTGGGGCGAGGCATGTTCGTCATGTCCGAAAACTTGCCGCAAGATGTTTATCTGTTTGCCTACCCCACAGACGTTCGTCTCTGCTTCTGCTTCTTTTTCAGGAGAGCTGCTGTGTTGAGATGACTCATCTTCTTGTTCACTATCCAGCAGCTCTTCTGGTATCCTCGCATCTTGGAAGTAGCACTTGTCCTTTATCAGCAGCAATGCATATTTGCTTCTGAGATAGTAGAAGTTATTATTATGGAGTTGCTTGAAGTATCCGAAGATATGTATCATCTCCATGGCTCTGAGGACTGTGAATGCACTATTTCCACTTCCCTCCTCTTCTTGGACTGGGAAGTCCCTTAGTGAGTAGAAATTCCAGACGTCGTTGTGGCGCTGGACTCCGTACTTGATGACCTGGTGGAGACGTAGCGGTAGCAGTCTTAGCTTTACGTCCTTTGGGAGTAGGAACGTACTTCCTATGTGCGGGACCTCTTTGCTGCAGCAACAATGCAGTTGGACATCATGATTTCAGAGGTCGGCAATGCACAGGAACCAGTTGTTTCTATGTTTGTAAGGGGCCAACACCAGTTTCGGATTGTGCACTTTAATGTAATCCAACATACTTTCTACCTGCGTAGAATTGTACAACCCCATCATTAGTCTTCTCGCTAGGGTCGAGGTGGCAGCGTAAACTGTATGTTGGCCTTTCTTCTTGTCGGCGCTTTCTATAATGGCCCCTTGTAGTACTCTGAACAAACTCTTCCCTATGACGGCCTTGGCGCGGAAGATGTTTCTCAGAGTTCCCCGCTTCACCGAAAAATAATTGTCGCTCCATAGTACCTCTTCCTCGTCGGCTTGCGATCTCAGGACCATGTTGAGTAGTTTCTGGTCTCTGATCGTTAGATATCCTATGACCCTTCTGTCAAAGTCAGCCATTTCGAAGGAAGGTATCTCTATCGGTGCGGAGAAATCGGTGAGATCATCCCTCGAACTCCTTCTTCTGGGGAGGTGTCTTTCGTTTGCAGTGCGGATGTCCCCCCCTTCTCCCTCAGATTCGTCAGAAGAGCCTTCCCCGACGCTGATATCTTCGTTGTTATCCTCAGCTTTGTCAAAGGGGGCTGAGGGAGCGGCCTCATTCAGGTCAAAAGGGCTTTCTTGTCTGGAAGGAGCTTCATAGCCTTGCCCTTGTGAAGAATTTCCTCCGGTTGCTGATGACGATCTGCCGGAGGAGGAGGTGGATGATGACAATCCTGACGACGCTTTTGACTACGAGGATTGAGAGCCCAGACCAGGAGGCGACGGCGATCTTCTCTGCTGCCTTGGGCGTGGGTGGTCGTCCTCCCTGTTTAGCCTCCCCTCGATCTCGCTAAGGCGCTGCAGAACTTGTTGAAGCGTGGCATTCACTGCCTCTAGCCGGCCAGGTAGGCTGGCTAAAGCCAGCAGCTCTCGTTCCTGCCTATCCATCCTCTGTTCGAAAAATGAAAACTTGCGGGTTAGGGAAAGAAATGTAGTAGAATGGTTTTCTGTTACCTCCCGCAAGAAATCGAGTTCTTGTCCTAGCATCATTCCAAGCAAAGGAGGGTTTTCCGCTTGTCTCCCCCTTGACCTCGAAATGATCCTCCCGCGCGATGGTCTGCCTGACGAGGCAGAACCTACTTCTATTGTTCGTGCGGCTGATGCTTCTGGGCGAGGTGTCGGTGCTGCCCCGCCCTCTTGTTGTATCGGAGGAGACCGTGTTGTGGGGGACGGATGCTGCCCCATATCGACGTTGTCGACGACCTCCTCAACAACTGCAACAGGTGACTTTGGTGGTGGTGTCGGTGTCACCTGTGCTCCTTCGATCTCCATTTGTAGGATATCGGTGAATACCTCATCGCTGACATCCGGTTGTAATTCATCAGTTGCCCTTAAGGGCGCAGTAGAAACTACGGGGACTGCAGCCGTCTCTCTCGCTGCAGTTCCAGTCCTTGTCTCGGCGACCTCCACGATCGCCGGTTCTTCTCTTTCCACCGCTGGCCTCATTGTCGTGTCTGTCGTTGGTGGCTCCGAGGCAATGAGCCGCTCGGCAGGAGCTGTTGAAGATACGTCCTGCCGAGTACCCAGCGGGATGGGCCCTCTGGTGATTCCCCGCTCTTGGCTTCTTGGGGGTGGAGCGCAGCTTGCGCCTGCAGCCACAGCCTCGATCTCGGCCGTGGTGAAGACTAGCCTTTCTGCGTCGTAGGCGGCGCAACGAGGAAGTGGGAGAAGGGTCTTCGTCCTTGCGAACTTGTAGAAGTAACTCCGCCCCTCCTTATTTATTATACCCGATCTCATGAGGTACTTGAGGTCGATCAACTCGTCCCCTCTCATTCTTGAGAGGCTGCGCGGCTCACGCGGGTATCCCAACCCCACCGCGATTAGGTTCATGATGCCACCCATGCAATATTCCTTGGTGGCATCCTTTATTGGGTGCAGCCTGTTCAGCAAGAAGTGCCCCAGGTTGATAGTCTGGCCCTCCATCATGTGCCACATGACGTGGAGTTCCTCGGAGTAAATGTTGCTGGACTCGTTCTTGCTGAAGAGGAGGCACGCCACCAGCTTGTGTATTATCCTCCAGAAGCATGAGTGCACTGCCGCCACCTTGCTCCCGGGTTTGAAAGAGGACTCCCCGGTTAGCTTTTCCCAGATATCTACGGGGTTGAATCCATCCCCTTCGGTGATTCTTTCACCGTTATCTAGTCTCCCTCTCTCCTCTTCGCTGGAGGAGAAAATCTGGTTGAGCAGCTTCTCCGAAATGACGTGCTCTGCATTGTAAAGTCGCCCCTGGAGTCTGTCTGCTCCGCCATACTTTCTGGCTTCCGCAGGTGTATTCTTTACTCTGTGAAGGGACGCCATGAACTCCTTCGTGAGCTCAGTGTAGGAGGCGGATAGGCTGAAGCAAATTTGCCTCAGACCAGCTACAACAAGTACGTCCTCCAGTCTCCCGAAGATGCCCAACTGCATGAAGGATGACTGGTGGCCGAACCTGCTAGGCCTGTAGAGCTTGGCTCCTAGCTCAGCATACCGGCGTCCGTGCTCCTCATCTCTTGGCACGAACCTTCCTGGCGTGTGCTCCAGGGGTTCTGTTGTTGGAGCAGGTACTGCAGCTGGAGTGGCGGCTTCTTCCGTCCTCACCCTCTTTCCAGATGTTGAGGGTCCAGCCGCCTGGGGGTTTGAGCGCTTCTGCCCGATAGTGGCCACCTCTGCCTCTGGTTCGGTGACGACTCTCCTGCCTTGCTCGCCAACAAGTCTAACGGTTATCTTTGTGCGTGCCATCCCTATCATCAATCAAATAAATGCTATTTTGTTATCAACAGAAAAATTAATAAGGGGAAAGGCACCCCGACACGACGGTACCGGGCTTCAAGACAAGATCAGGTGAAGCTTGCCCGATACAACTGTGTTGGGCGATACGACCAAAAGGAACTAAGTGCCCGGCAGGGTCTTGAAAGAGCGTTGCCCGATACAAGAATAAACGGGCGGTACAGTCGCTGCCCGTCACAGATGTATCGGGCAGGCGCGAGAGAAGCGTGTCGCGCGATACAGTGTCGGGCGACAAGAAAATCAACATAAAATCCTCGCCCGATACATCGTACGCGATAAAGGTACGTATCGGGTATGCTCGGGCGATAGGGCTATCGCGCGATACCTTTGTTTTCCTTAAGGTGTTGCGCGTCACGGGATCGAAAGAGGTCTCTGCGCGACACGGGAGCGGAGGGCAAGAAAAGTACTGCGCGATACGGTAGCTGAAAAAGGTAAAGCTCGGGAGCGCGACACGGTAAAGTTTTTGCCTTATATATAGCGGCCGAATGTCGTGGTAAAAACATTTCCTCCCGGGACGGGCGCAATCTGTATGTCGGTTGGTGTGCCGCCCGATCTGGTCTGGGAAAAAAAAGATCTGCTAGACCAGACTTCGCCCGACTGATACAAGATTTTTCGGGACAAAACTCCGAAGTAAAATCCACTTAAAGAAAGAGGCGACAGGCGGGTAAAACATCATTGGCCTAAGGCTAAACCCGGCCTCAGATGGTATTTACCCATCCTGGCAAATAAAACTAAAGCGGTGGCCCTTAAAACAAAAAGAGTCAGCACACGTGCGCATGCACTGACTCGGGCCTTATTACAGTCCATAATGTTTGTAATGTCTGTCTTGCAAATAGCATCCTATTCTAGGAAAATAAAAGCACGGGCTGCCTCCCGAGGAGCGCTGCATTTTCTGTCTACAGCTAGACGTCTTTCGGCTTCTTCATCTTGATCTATCTTTTAGCTGGTTCGGTGTTAGACGGGATCTTCCCTACAGGATTCTTCATAATCTCGGTGAGTTGCGCTAGCTGCTGGTCGATTTGGCGCTGATGTGTCTGCATATCTGCCAACTGGACCTGCAACGAGTTCAAAACCCCCGAATTGGACAGCGCACTTTGCGCTAACTGGTGATTAACGGTGTCCTGTTTCTTGACAAAATCGAACAACTGGCCGATCACTTCGGATTGGTTCACCCCTTTCTCCTGTTCACGGGGCGGGCCTTGGTACTTTCCTGGTGCTTGGAAATTACCTTTTGCTGGCTGGAACTGGCTGTTCTTAGTGTATTGGCATGATCCCCCCCTCTTTTCAAAAGGTTGCATGGGCCTGGCCGAGGTGTTTAGCTGATGCGAGTTCTCGGCCGCGTCCTTGTTGCCATAACTAAATCCAGGGTGGTCTGGTCTTTTGAAGCCCATGTAGGATACATTCTCGATCCTTTCTTCTTCCGAGTCGGAGTCGCTGTCGGTGCCGGGTTTGGTGTAGATGCAGCTATCTACCCCATGTCCTCCTTCACCACAGGTAACACATTTCATGACTTTCTCAACTTGCTTCTTCCCCTTTCCGCCATGATCCTTCAGTTGTTTCACATCTGTTGCTATCCTTTGAATCTGAGAAGTTATGTTTTCCAGAGCCTTGGACTCAAGAGAGATTCCTTCCCCTGCCTTCTTCGCCTGCCCTCTATCGGATCTATCATAGTCAACATCGGCCTTCAACTCAGCCATGTTCCTAATGATCTTTTCGGACTTGCTTGGCTTCTTCCCTAAGAAGTCACTTCCTGCTGCCGCATTCAGCGATACCCTTTCATCGGGAGTTAGCCCATTGTAGAAGGTGGAGACCAGGAAACCCTTCTTGAAATTGTGGTGAGGGCAGTCCCTCTGATATTCCAAATATCGTTCCCAGGCGTCGTGGAGGTTTTCATTTGGCTTTTGCGTGAAAGACGTGATTTTTAACTTATTCCTCATCGTCTTCTCAGTGGGGTAGAACTTGTTTACAAATGCGTCAGCCAGTTCTCCCCATCCATTCAGCGCTTGGTGGGGTAGCCCAAGGTACCATGATAGAGCCTTATCCTCCAAAGAGAAGATGAAACCCTTGCAGTAAATGACCTCTTGGGGAACCCCTCACATCTTTATGGTGTCGCAGATATTCTTGAAAGCATCAAGGTGATGGTAAGGGTTGTCACTCTTAGAACTTCCCCTGAAGCTTTTATTTTGAATCATGGAGATCACAGATGGCTTGAGCTCAAAGTTTGTAGCATTGAACCTTGGGATGATAACGGGGCACCTTGATCTATTGGCCTTGGTAGAAGCCAATTCTCTCAGAGTTTTCTCTTCTTCCTCCGAGTCGTCACTGTTGCTGGCGTCTCAGCGTCGATCCCAGTTATCATGATTCCTCCTGTGTCTCCGACGACGTCTATGTTGATTATGCTCTTCCTCATGCCCTGGTGATTCTAGATCTTCTTGTCGCTCATGATCACTATACCGGTCGTTGTCTTCCGGTGGAGGCGAAGCTGGCCTCCCTCCTGGGCTTTCGTTTCCAGAAGGTGGCTCTACGCGAGGAGGCATGGTTGACAGTCTCGGTGTTCAGTAGATCAGAGTACCTGAAAACTGCATAGAAATCATGTTTAGAAAATTATAGTTGGGGTAAAGAATAATGCTTAGAGAGAAAAAAAGAGAAAAAGAAAAAGAAGTGTTGTCAAGCCTATTTCTAAGCTTGAGGCACGGGAGTGTAGTTAGTGGATTCGGATTCGTCAACAGTGCCATTTGCCTTGTCCCCGGCAACGGCGCCAGAAAGTTGACCGGCCTAAATCGCACGTCCTAAAATTGGAGGCGTATTTGAGGTAGTCGAGCCTTCGCATTTATAACATGAATCCTTCTAGGCCCCCGCAACTTTGTTTACGGGGTCGAAGTAGTCATACAGGGTCAAACACAGGGACAAGGTGGGTTGTGTTGACGACTCTGAATCGACACTCTACATTCCGGTGGATATAAAGAGATATTAAAGTTCCCCGAAGGGAACAACAAGATGTCACGATTAAATCAAAGAATACTATCTCCAACTGGAGTTACAAGAAAGATTAAGATTTTGTCATTTAGCAGTTTTTAGGAATTTTCATGCAACAGAAAATAGAGAGATAAACTGCAGTTTAAGGCATAATGCAAGGGATAAGACTCTAGAAAGACAAGCGGTAGCAGTAACACCCTGCACCCCTCCTCTCAGAGCGGGTGCCTCTAACCAAGCTTCAACACCCCTCTCGAGGTTGCTGGACTCAAGTTAGAGTGGAATGATACTAAAACAACTCCGTTCCAGACACTCTCGTACTCCAGAACCGGACCGAACACTAGAGCCACAACCCAACTCTCGAAGTAATTGCGACGGGAAAGCCGATTCGGTAGCTAAGCGAAACGCGATCCAAAACATGCAAGCTAGAGTTCAGATATCCAACACAGCAGTTATCCAATCATAAGGAACTAAGCATTAAACAAATCGCAATTAGGCATTTCTATTTCCATCAGCAAAAAGGGTCTTAATACAGTGCATAAGCTAAGAATTTAAATAACAGAATTAAAGATAGATGTTGCCTTCTTGATGTAGAAGGGCGACAAACTACTACTACTCCCAGCCTGATACCATCCAGGGACCTATCCCGGTACAACCGTGTCGGGCGGCACGAACTCTCGGACGGCACGCCTGACGGACGACTATATCGTTCGAAGACCCTGGCCGATACGCTCATGTCGGGCGGCACACCCTCTCAGGCAGCACAACTGACGGGGAGAGCGTATCAGTTTCGGTATCGTGTCGGCCAAGGATTTACATATACTATTGTCAGGCATTGTTGTCAGGCACTCGTGTCGCGTATCTACGTCGGCCGATATCGTCCCTCATTGTCGTCCGGTACAGTCCTAGGTGAACCGATCCCCTCCCTCTCGGGATGAGGAAGAGCTCACCTAGTGTCGCCCGGTACGAGCATTGGGGAACGATACGGTTGCTCTCGCACTTCTCTCACAGATAGCTCAAGTCTCCCACTGTCCGAACTGTGAACTGGCCAGCCGTCCCGACCTATCCAACCTGTCTTTTCGGCTTCCTATAGCTGTTATTTATAGTCAGCCGGTTGATGAGAAAACATGGTGCTCGAAGCGCCACGTAGCTCCCTTATACGCCAGTCGATGGATGTGGATGGACGATACAGGCATATCTCGGCGCGAGGTGCTGGCTATTGGTCACGTGGTGGGCGACACGCCTACCGGTGGGTGGTCGTGTCGCTCGACGAGCTGGTTCGTCGATGCGGCTTTGGCTCCCTGTCGGGTAGAAGGTGTGTCGGCTGGCACGTCCCTTTCGCAAGGTGCCCTTCTCCATCGATCATTCTTGTGTCGCCCAGCCCCTGTCGGGCTGGGTTGTATCGGGCGTCAGGAAGGTCGAGGCGGGCTTAGACTTATTGTGGGCCGGAACCGGCCTTTTTGCACAAAAATGAGGAAAACTCTGTAGAAGATAGGAAAAATTGGAATAAGAGCGTTGCTTGGCCAATTATTGCGAAAATGCTAATAAAATAGAGGAAAATAGCAGAAAAGGGTAGTTTTGATAACAGAATAAAGGGCAAAAATCGTCACAAAATTTGGTGTTATCACCCATCGAGCTATATATAGAGTTGAAATCTGCCAGGGTGAGGTAGTGATCGTCGTTGTAGAGCTAAAACTTGACCCAACCTTCCTTCCAGCCTTTCCCATGCTCGAGGATGTAGTACATCTTCATAGTTGCAAGGAAATCATAGACTGTATCCTGGTAGCTGGGCCAGGCACCAAAAAATGGTTGAACACCCACCTTACCTTACATGTTGTAGACTCGTCAAAGACTATCGATGTTATTGAGGAATACACAATCACCATATTGCATTGGTATAATCTCCCACTTCATCATGGTGGCATATTGCTTCTTCTAAACTTAATCTTGGAAGGAAATCCTAGATGGCTTCAGCATCATTCGATTGAATGTGCCTGCATATGAAGCTTGTCTCTTGGATGCCATTGTAGAGAATAGAAAGGAGATGAAGAAAATGAGCTAGATGTAAACTTGGTGATGACAATATGCTTGTAAAGTCTCCACTAGTCTCTAGGAACCTTCGTAATGACAGGGTATGCTTTCAGTGTGATTTGAGATCACCCATAACTTCCACTTATATATCTAAAATCTTTCCTGGTCAGGCCATGTCGATGCTACTGACTATTTGCATTGTTGGTACCAAACTTCTAACCATATATTTGGGTGTTGGTGTCATTTGTAGATACCAACAAGCATGGGTCATCGGTTAAATGACCCTTGAATCCTTTTGTATTAGTGGTACTGACAGATGTTGGTAATACAAGCTCAATAAAACACACTCCCAGATCAGTGCCATAGACCGTTGGATGATGAAGATCATGGACGTCGTTGTTGGTGCCACAAATCCTGGGCTGCTTAAAATGGTGCCACAGCTGGGGTGTTGGTGGTACCAAGTTGTTATTTACATGCTTTTTATGTCTGAGTTGGTCCCACCAAGTCTGATCTTGGTGGTACTAATGTTGAATGAGTTGTAGCTTTAAGAGCCACCTCAAAAAAATTTCAGCGCCACTGGATTTTTGTGTCAGTGGTATCGAGTTGTGTTGATCCTTGTCATTATGGAGATGAGTGAGTTGATACCACTGAGAAACCTCTTGGTGTATCGATGAGAATTTTCTAGAAATTTGCTATCTTTGCTCAGAATTTTTAGTGCTACGGACTCCTTTGTCAGTGGTACTAACTTTTGTCAAACTTTGGCCTGTTAGGGATTTAGTGAAACCAATCCGGCTGTCAGTGCCATTGAGAAATTTCAAAACCCTATTGAAAATTGTTAGCCAAACAATGCCACCAACAATGGTGTTGCTTGTACCAACATTTACTCTGCATGCACACCACACAAAAGCATCAAGGAACCTTTTTATATTATTAAAACTCTAAAAAAACAAATATGAAATTTAACTAATGAAAACTACCAAACATAACATAAATGATAGAAATAAAAAAATAAGGGGTTGCCTCTCATAAGCTCTATTGTTTAATGTATTAGGCTTTGTTGGTATGTATGCCTAGAGAGCCAATCGTATGATGATTTTAGTGGCATATCATGCAAATAATTTGATTAATAATAAAGGCAAGCTTCCAATTTATTTTGTATATTCAGTTAGGAGATCATGAATAGCATAATAAATGCCTAGAGAATGATATTACTCAATGATGTATGTCTTCAAGTACCTGACTTGGAAAAAAGTGAGATCATACGAATGTTAAGAATGCATATATATATTCTCATTATGTCCCTGATCAGTAGTTGTGATGGAAGGTTGATAGACATCAATAACACATAAGATCAGAGTGTGAGTTGGTTGATGACTGAATATCATTAGTCATGATATAGCAATATCAAACCAAGCACACATATACATGTTAGATAACAGTGTATTAGATAGACCCAGTGTGAGATTGACACATGGAAGCCATGGTCATGGAGGTCATAGTCAGCTCTCACAATGATGGTGGTGGTTGCGGTTCTTAGACCTGAAATCATTACATTCAACACATGTCGTTGGGTACACTTTGACATCATCAAACACAATCTTGAAACATTGCTTGTTATAAAGGTGATGATTGGGTGACTTTGACACATGGGGATTGATTGTGAGTGGTAGATATGGAATTTTTCCCTCATACAGGAGTATGATATCCAAGGCCTCTTGATTAGCGAGATAGAGAAAAGTATCGCCATACTCATGTGAGTTAATATATGATATTGAGCTTACATTTATCTCATGTAGTCTACTTTGGTTCAAGAAACAAGATTGAGTAATAATTAGGATGATTGCTCCATGCCTCTAGTTCAATCTGGATATCAGTGACAAAGGAACTATACGAATATTGTAACACCATACATAGTTGTAGGTTGAATTTTTTCTCAAAATTTCCATTTATTTGGGTAGTAATGATGTGTGACTAGGCATCTCTCATTTCTTGTGATACCATAAGTTGTTATGGACATTCACTGCCAACATAATATGGGACCTATAAGGTCACACACAAAGGAACTCATCTAGAAGAGGAGTTGAATCTTGAATGACCACTGGAATGATTACTAAAGTGTTTAGGTATTCAATTCACACAATAGATCAACGAGTTGGTTGACAGAACTGTCAAATGACCATCTCACTGGGTGATACAGTCGTTTTGGGTAGACAGATGAGTGTCTCAAGTGCTGAGACAATCATTTGGGTTGTTAGATAGATCATAGATCAAATTGGCTTAGTTATGCCCTATGAATCGGTCGGTTCAAGATGTTGAATCGATCGGCTCGACTCAAACTCACCAGACGGCCATCTGGGTGAGTGGGATGGGTGCCTCGAATGTGTGAGATGGCCCGGTTGGGGCCAAACGAAGGTTCTAGAGTTTTCTTGGACTTGTTTCAATTGCACATACTTGGGGTGCAAGTAAATTAATGTATGACATTAATTGAGAAGAAAAAAAATTCAAATTTGATATCTAATTGGTAAACTGCCAGACGGTGACCGTCTCGCACACCAGACAACTATCTGGGTGTGCCAGACGATCGTTTAGCATCTGTAGATTGCAAAAATTTCAAGATCTTTCAGTCCTTTCCACTCCCGCACAGACTAGGAACCCTGACCCTTGCCTCTACTATAAATAGAGGGGCATTGAAGGCTTCCTAGAGTACAACAAAGACAATTGAGAATTTGTTGCTCTAACAATTGTTGTCCTCTCGGGTTGTGGTAACCAAGAGAACCCAAGAAAGTCTTACCTGAATGGAAAAGGATAGCTATGGGAGAGAAACAATTGAGGATCATTATTGTGGGAGAGTAGGTTGGTGAGTAGTACACCAATGGGAGGGACAACTCCTTCCTGTCTATTCTAGCAAGAGGACAAGAGTTCTAGTTTATCCATGTGGACTACTCTAAAGGCAAGAGTCTTTTGGCTACTGTTAGAAGGGCAAAATCAACTCGTAGTCTGTGGCCAGATCTGAGGATTCGCTACAACAGTTGTCTAAGTCAGTTGACCATGGAGGAGCAGTCAGATGAGTCCTAGTGCAACCAAGAGTTGCACAAACACCATCCAAGATAGAGTGCACATATACATTGATGAGGATTGTCGCTGGACTTGCTCCAGAACCATGTATATCTTTGTGAAACCATCCTTCCTATTTCATAGTTATTGATGTGATCTGCTAGTTAATGGGATATATGTCAGTAAAATTTTTGTTTATGCTACCTATCTGATGTCGTATTTCCCTATAGTGGTATCAGAGCCACGCTAATTAATTATGTATTGGGATAATTTATGTGATCTGATTTTGTTTTTACAGTGTTTATTTATTGCATGTGATGTGAATATTTAAACTGGTTTATGTGTACATCTGTATTAAACAACATAAAGAACCTAAGAAAATATATATATGATATGATATATATGCAATTTACATGTGTCGCCATAAAATCAGTTTTGATGGTGGATGTGAAGTATGGTTATGTACAAAACCCCAAATCCATGTGTGCATGGTTGTGGTTATTTATTCCTATTTTTAATCTACATACCAAGCCTCTCTGTCCTTTCCAAATGTAAATTAATGTTCTTCTTCCTATTTACCCTTGAATGTAACTCGAGGTTTTTTCCATATATAATGTAATAAGAAATAGGATAGTTTTAATTTATATTTTGACGTGAGATAATGATCTGCACAAAGACAAAATGAGGGGCTCGTAAGATGACCCAATCAACTGGAGGACTGAGGAGGATAGTGAGCAGGAGGACAAACTGATTTACTGGTGGCCCAAACGATCGGCTAGAGGTTTCCAGATGCTGCTTGGACCTGAAAACCAGACGACTGCTTTAGAAGAGCCCCACCAAGCGATCAGGAGGTGAGTCGATCGGTTCAAGAGTTGAACTGATCAATCTGGATTGATTTGAGCACAGATCTTCACATCAACGGGTTGCATATGATTTGGACCATAGGTGGTAGTAATTCCTTGTCTCTCCAAAGAATTACATTAGTATGTCCATAACCATCGTTTGTGTGTTTTATTTATTGCATGTTCTCATTTGTGGTTATAGCATGTATATGATACATACCATAAATATGTGGTGATTGGATAAAGTATATGTATTTATACAAACTCCCTCTATTAAAATATCAAGTTGTAGATGCTTTCTAAAAGTGACACACATGAAAATCTTGATCGACCAATCATAGGTTACGCTAAAGTGTGGTGCACTATTTCTCTTATGGAAGTGTGATGATAGATATGTAGGTTCTGCTAAAGTAGGGTGCATGTTCTATCGTGTCGGCTTTTGGGTCAGGCTTGACTGGTGATTCTCAAAGGGTCTGGGCCCAGAGGCATGCAGATGATCATGGCAAGGAGTTGTGCATATCATCTATCTAAGAGTTGCATATGATGCAATTGGAATGATTGCCTACCTTGATAATTGACTATGGACATTGGTGTAGGGTTGGATAATAGATGAAATATATTGGATCTTGGCCCACTAGAATATTGTATGCTACAATATTCTAAATTGATATCGAGGGCTATCAATTTTGAATAAAATAGTGGGAGTGATGATAATTAAAGACCTAATTAATATCGTAAAAATTATCAAATCAAACCAAATAAAAAATGTTTTGAAAAAGGTGCAATATGTCTATGTAGAATCAAATGTCAAAGACAAACACATTCAAATTGCAATCAATCCTTGAGAAGGACAATACGGGATAAAGTTCCACAATTGGTTAAGGACTTTGAGAAATGTTCTCATCAATGAGTGAACGCTCTATGTTCTTGATAGACCAATGCCAAAGGAACCCGCTCTAAATGTGCCTAAGGCTAAATGGATGGTTATTGGAAGCATGCCAATGATGCCATGGACATTTAAATACCTAATTCTTTGTTGTATGAACTATGAGTTACATGAAAAACATGAAAACATGGACATTCTCAAGATGGCAACACATCTTAAGAATCATGTAAAGCAAAGAAGGTTTAATGTCTCCAAAGTGCTAATTGAGTACAAACTGACAAAGGGAAGTCCAGTAGAAACCCATGTGTTGAATATGATTGGCATGTGGAATGACTAGGATTTCTCTTAGGTCAAGAGTTGACCATGAATATGATTATGCAAGTGTTGCATGAATCATATAATCACTTCATAAAATTATTGGCATGTTGATGCCAAAGCAAGGAAGAAGAAGGACAAATCCATAATGATGATCAACAGAAGTGAATCCAAGGGTAAAGACAAGGTTGAGAAGTGTTCTGATGCTAAGCTTAAGTCCAAGTATTCTACACTCAAATTTATGGGGAAGAGTAAGTGTAAAAGGAAATTGTCCTTTTCACTTAAAGGATAAAGAAAAGAAAGTGACGCCATTGTCACTTGTCTGGACATTGGAAAGAATTATCCTCCTTATAGAGGATCTCAGGAAGAAGAAGATGGAGACAGAGATCTCTACTTCAGGACCTGAGAAGAAGTAAGCTAGAACTATGCGGAGCAAGGGTTGCTACCTTTACAATTGGAAATCGTCATTCACAGACGCATACTAGAATTAGTGAATTGTTGTTATGCACTTGCCATTGATTAAAACACTAAATGTTTTGTATGACAAGAACAATGTGTTTCATTTTAAAAGATATGATCTTTTATGGCAATGCCCCTTGTCTCACAAACTATACTTGATAGTTGTAGAGACAAATGTGTATGGCACATATATCAAATGACTTGATAACTCAAACAACGAATACCTATAAAATTTTCATCTAGAGTACATAAATGAGAAATGCATCTCCAGTATCCATATGATGTTTATCTATATTCTTTTGGTTATTGAACCAACAGAGACATGCAAGTCTTATTCACTGTGCAATATGACAAAAGTATCTTCATTAGATGTAGTGGAAGAATGAGTATTCTATTATGGATAGTACATATTGATGTACACAAGACCTTTTAGAATAAATGCTAAAGGTAGTTGCGATGACTTCATTATATCTATTGATGTTATCCGTAGATATGAAATTTTTATTTAATGAAATATAAGTTGGGATCTCTTTAAGTGTTCAAGGAAATCATAAATGAAGTAAAGTATTAAGATACATTGATGTGATCAAGGTTGAAATATTTTAACCAAGAGTTTGAGAACCTTCTGGAGAGACCATGATAGTGTATCACAATGAACTCCACCTGAAACATATTGATGCATCAAAAAGAAGGTATCACACCCTATTGATTCATGGTGAGATTATCAATAAAATCTAGTTGATCTTATAATTTCTTGTGGGCACATGTTTTGCACTAAAACAATGTACCATGTAAATTGGTTCAAAAGGACACCATATGAGATATGGCATGGGAAGTGCCCCGATTTGTCTTTTACAGTGATTAGGATTGAAACCTTATATAAGAAAATAGTATCTTAATAGGCTTTATCCACAAATCACATGAACATTATCTTGTTGAATATTACTTGACAATGAATTGTTTGTTGCTAGGATGGCTGAATTCCTAAATGGAAATTAGTTCCAAAGGGATCAGTGGGAGTAAAAGTAGAACTACAAATGCTCGAGACAAATAAGAAAACATAAAACCTAAAGAGGTACAGTAGGAACAAGAAGAATCACAAGTTGTTGTGGAATCTCAAGTTCCTTATGTAAAGACTGAACTCATAGTTCTAGTAGAACACGCCTTGAGTTTGAAAGATTATGATATCTTATAAGTCAAAAGGCAGTGAGTTGATCATAAAGATGAGTCAACAACCTACCTAGAAACTATTGAGGGACCAAAATTCGAGAAATGGCTTCAGGTCATGGGATCAAAGATGGACTCTGTGTGCCCCAACAAGGTATGACCTTGTTGGATCCACCTAAAGGAGTAAAACCCATAGGGTGCATTTGGGTTTTTGTAAGAAAACCAACATGGAAAGGTAAATTGGTTGTAAAGAGTTTCAAACTAGTTCAAGATGTTGAACATGATGAAGTCTTATCACTAGTTACCATGGTTAAATCCATATGGATCATCCTTGTTGTTGCATCTTAACATGATTGTGAGATTTTGCATATGGATGTTAAAATTTCATTCTTAATTTGAATAATTAAGAAGATGTGTATGTGACACAAACTAATGGTTTTACAAATCATTAATGCAAATAAAATCTATAAGCTACAAAGGTTAATCTGTGGATTGAAGAAAGCATCTCAGAACTGGAATCTTGTATTTGACAAGACAATCAAGGGGTTTGACTTGAATTAAAATGAAAATTAAATATGTGATTACAAAAGATTTAGTGGGAGCACATATTAATATTCCACATAATGATGTGGAATGACGTCCTTATCCTGCAAATGTTAAAACCTGGCAAGGAAAGTACCTTATGTATGAAGGATTTAGGCAAAGCATCCTATGTGATAGGGATTGAGGTCTATAGAGATAGATTTGGAAAAGCTTCATGACCTAAGTAAGAGCACATACATTGGTAAAATGTTGAAGGGTTTAGCATGCAAGACTCAATGAGAGAAAATGTGTCCATGATCCATGGAGTTAGTCTCTCAAGAGCCTAGTGTCCAAATTCTTATGAAGAATAGGAACACATGGATAGATACCATATGCATTCACAATTGGATATATCTTGAATGCAATGTTACGTACTTATCATGTTATCTCGTATGTATTGGACATGATGAGAGGATATCTAGTCATCTCATATGTTTTTGACATGATGAGAAGACAATATATATACCTAACTAGAAATCTTGTATGTATTAGACATGACCAGAAGGTATATATCAGATACCAGTGAGATCCACTGAACTACCATAAAGAATATCCTTAGGTGCTTGTGCAGCACTTAAAGGATTGGTTCCTTAGTTATGGTAATAAGGAAGAGTTGGGTGTAAAGTGCTACACCGATGCAGGCTTCTGAACTGACAAATAAAGAATCCCAATTAAAATTAGTATTTCGACATGAAATGAAAATTGTAAGCTAGAAAGGGTTCTAAGCTCATGACAATTATTCAGATCTATAAAAGAACCAGAGTATCTCTGTGTTATCAATACAGTAGAGGATATTATATGGATCAAGAAGTTCATATGGGTGAACTTGTGTAAGGTCCCAAACAATGATGACGCCGTCAAAATACTAATACTAGTTAGGTTGGGAATCTCAGATAGAATATTAAGACACTTACATCTCATACGAGTAGTCATACAGTGAAGAGAACTGAAAATTGCAAAATACCAAATTAAAGCAAATGTTGCTAAACCCGCTATAAAAGCACTTTTGCAGCACATGCATGATGGTCATGTTAGGTCACTCGGGATGAGATATGTGGGTGATTGTCTCTAAGTGCAAGTGGGAGTTTTTTGGTATGTATGCCTAGAGAACCAATCATATAATGATTGTAGTGGCATAACATGTAAATGATTTGATTAATAATAAAGGAAAGCTTCCAATTTATTTTGCATATTCATTTAGCAGATAATGAATAACATAAAAAATGTATAGAGAATACACTATAGCAAAACTGCCCATTAGTGGCATTTATTTAAGTGGTATTTATAAAAAAAAGCCACTATCTTTCTAATATACAGACATTTTTAATTAAAATGTTGATGAACCACCTATTATAGGATTTCTGAAAAGGACATAACATTAAAGGCATTTTTATTTCTAATTAGTGGCAATCTTCAATTGCCATACCAAATTAGGAAATATTTTGCTAAACTATATTGACTTCCCGCTCCAAATTAAATTTTCCCTTCACGCTGCACTCTCCGCTCATTTAGCCTTACATTTCTGATCTCCTCCTCTCTCCATGCACGACTTCCTCGCTCCCTTGCCCATCGTGCCCTAGGTCCATTGGTGCCTCACGATCGTCTGCAAACTGGGAGAGACTGGTGGCGCCTACTGTTCGCCAGTTGCCATCTATGGTGCCAATAGTTGCTGGCTATGGAGTGCCAAGTTGTCGGTGCCACAATGACACCTTGCCTGTGATCGCGAGTGTTAGTTCTTCCTCCTCCGCCTATTTGAACCGAGCCCAACTGAAGCATACTCAGGCACCATTCGTTCTTCCTCATCTACCTTGGCGGACCGAGCCCAGCCGAAGCACCGCCGCAGACTCAATCTGCCCCTCCAGTGTCGACGAGCTTGAGTGAGGGACTCCGATCAATCCTCCTCAGGTAACCATCTCCGCACCCTATTCTGTTAACTAAGATGTAGCTTACATACCTCCTTCAAGGTCTCTTTCGTGACTGGTGGCTAATAGGCATGTAAAGTGTCAACAATTTTCATGCTTGGATGAAAAATTTGTAGCTATTGAATGCCATGCCACTTGGAATTTGTTGTTCATTTGCAGGTTATCCTAAATCATCAATAACTATTAATGGGAAACCTTACAGCAGAATAAAAAAACATATTCTGACTAATAACTTGTTTACCAATAGTAGTCCACTCTTGTTTCCAGCCATTTCAAATGACAATACTTAAAAGGTATTTGCCTTGGATTTGACTTCTGTTCTACATACATTATTAGTACTTTTTATCTGTAGTGTTATAACTTTGAAGAAAGACAAGAATGAAGAAACTATAACACTTCAAAGATGTTAACAGAATATGACTTATAGAGTTCATGTAAACATCACATGTAATTAATCAGTTCCCTATTAAGATAGTGGATTGGTATTTTCTATTCGATGTTTACATGGTCTTCCCACAAAATCGTTTGAGAAACCAGGTGATGTGAAATGCAATGATCAGTATAATTGAAAAGCATAATGTAGACATAATAATTCATAAGTGATCTCCTTAAAACAGACATAATAATTCATAATGTAGACTACGATAATTGTTGGTATAATGACATACTCATCTTACTTTCCATCTAAGTCTGATTTGTATTTCTCAAGTTGTCTCTAAAAATATGTAACATCGTTATATATACTTATTGAAAATATATAACATCGTTATATATACTTACAATTGTTAGTACTAATATTTTGCAGTCTCTTTCCACCCACAACAATCACTATGGCCTGGACCTCGACCCCCATTGTCCTTTTCCCTGAAACAGAATAGCTGGACATCACCCTAGACCATCGTACACTATCACAACACACCATTACTAGACAGTGGCATCATTTGAACGGAAGATGCTACACGGCTATTCAAGTGACTTTAAAGTATGGAACCTCGACAACTGTAATCGACGTTCAGTATGATGGCAAATGCACTTTAAGGTATCCAAAACCAGTTGGCTTGTGTGGATTCAGAACATGCTAATTGGCCGAGAGGACCAGGTCTGGCTTCCGAACATGCTAATTGGATTCATCTATGAGGGACTCCCTCCATGACACAACATCATCAACAAAACGGCCAAGTCACCAGTCAAACGGGTGTCTCAATTCTTGATTAAATTTTGTTACTTTTAAATAAGGAAATCACCAATAAATGTATTTTTTACTATTTTTGTCGAATGAAATTTTGTTACTTTTAAATAAGGAAATCACCAATAAATGTATTTTTTACAGTATTTGTTACAATTCACCAGTCAAACGGGTGTCACAATTCTTGATGTTATATTTTTTACTATTTTTGTAGAATGGATAAGTCTTGGATAGAAGAGGATGATCGAACGAGTAGTAAATACCTATGTGGAGTGTCCAACTTTTTGGATTTCGCTTTTCAACATTCAGTGATTGGAGACAAGATTGTATGCCCTTGTAGGAAGTGCACTAATGTATACCAAGTCACCAGACATACTGCATTGAGTCATCTATTGTGGAATGGCTTCTTACAAAGCTATATTTCTTGGGCTTTTCATGGAGAAGATGTTGATGTTGAAATGGATGCTCCAACTGATCAGGGTGATTGTCTAGATGATGAAAATTTACAAGATATGTTGCATGATGTTTTTTCGAGTTTTAGTGAAGACAAAAATATGGAAGGAGTACAGTCGGCTATTGATCAACATTTAAATGCTGACAAATTTTATATCTTGTTAAAGGATTCTGAGACAGAATTATATCCAGGGTGTAAGAAACTTACCAAACTTGCTTGCATCCTAGAATTCTATCACCTGGTTTGTCTTAATGCCTTGAGTAAGAAAGAATCATCTATGTTTCTTAAGTTCTTTAAAAAAAATGCTACCAGAAGGAGAACAATTACCTAATTCCTTTTATGAGCTGAAGAAGATAATAAAGGAGTTGGGATTACATTATGTGAAGATTCATGTTTTTCGAAATGGTTGCATGATGTTTTGGAAGGAATCTACTGATAAAGACATCTATGATACATGTGGAGAATCAAGATGGCTAACTACTTCAACACCAGATGATGAGGAGGAGGAGCTAGTAAACAAACCCAAAGGAACACTTGCCAAAGTGCTCAGACACTTTCCACTTATACCACGGATGAGGAGGTTGTTCATGTCATCAAAAAATGCTTCCTTAATGAATTGGCATGTAGACGAATATGAAAAAGATGACAAGTTAAGACACCTGGTAGATTCACCTGCATGGAAAACATTTGATGTTATGCATCCAGAATATGCTACAGACGCTAGAAATATTCGATTGGGACTTGCCACTGACGGATTTAATCCTTTTGGGACAATGAGTAATTCTCATAGTACATGGCCTGTTGTAATAATTCCATATAATTTACCTCCTTGGTTGTACATGAAGAAACAGTATTTTATATTGTCCCTACTAATTTCTGGACCATCTTCGCCACAGAATATAGATGTTTACTTGCGTCCATTGATTGATGAGCTGAAAGAACTATGGAGTACTGGTGTACAAACATATGACGCTGGAGCCAAGGAATTCTTTCAGATGCATGCTTCTTTATTATGGACTATAGTGATTTTTCAGGATATGCACATCTATCTGGTTGGAGTACTAAAGGCTACAAAGCATGTCCTTATTGTAATAAAGATATTATCTCACATTGGTTGCCACATAGCCGTAAAGTTTGTTACAGAGGACACCGTAGGTTTTTGCCAGCTAGCCACGGATTCTGAAAAGAAGCTAGGGCATTTGATGGTGAGCAAGAATTTAGGAGTCCACCTAAACCTCCTTCTGGAGCTGAAATCATGTCACAATTGGATGGCGGAAGCACTGTAATTGGTAAGAAAAGGCCGAGAGGTAAAGATTCGACACACAATTGGGATAGGAAAAGCATATTCTTCGAGCTACCATATTGTAAATCTAACATTGTAAGGCACAATCTGGATGTCATGCACATTGAAAAGAATATATGTGAGAGTATTGTTGGAACATTGCTAGGTTTGAAGGATAAAAGTAAGGACAACTTGAATGCAAGGAAGGATTTGGAGGATATGGGAATTAGATTTCCGCTTCATCCACAAACTATTGGCGCACATTCCATACTACCTCCAGCTTGCTATATGATGAGAAACGAAGAAGAAATATCATTTTCCAACCTCCTAAAACCTGTCAAAGTTCCAGATGGGTATGCATCTAATATATCTAGATGTGCACATTCGACGAATCAGAAGATGCTACCAATGAAAAGTCACAATTATCACGTGTTGATGCAACAACTTCTGCCATTAGCTGTCATTGTGTCTTTGCCCAGTAAGAATGTTAAGTCATGTATTATTAATCTTTGTCGCTATTTTCAGAGGTTGTGCACTAAATTCATAGATCCAAATGATTTTGCTGCATTGGAAAATTCAATAGTTGTGACACTTTGTGAGATGGAGAAGATTTTCCCTCCATGTTTTTTTGACATAATCGTGCATCTATCAGTCCATCTTATTTTTGAAGCTAAGATAGCCGGCCTTGTTCAGTATCGCTTGATGTATCTAATTGAAAGGTAACTTTTCATACGTCGTGATGACTTCACCTATTGGAATTTAATTTTTCATAATATTTTTGCCAACTTTGTTATTAGGTATGTATAGACCCTAAAAGGATATGTTCGTAATAAAAGATATCCAGAAGGATCAATAGCATAAGGATATATAGTTGAAGTGTGTCTTACTTTTTGTTCAAGATACTTGGATGGAGTTGAAACAAAATCAAATTGGCCAAATAGAAATGATACTGACGAAATAAATTTGGAAAACGAGCCAACACATGACAGTGATGATTGGTCGATTTTCTCGACAGTAGGTCGTGGTGTTGGTAAAATGATAGCATGTGTCTTGGACGAACATACATTGCAACAAGCCCATAAGCATGTACTATTCAATTGTGACGTAGTTGAACCCTACATTAAGTAAGTTAGTGACAATTGTCTTCTATTATTAAAATAGTATTACATATTCCAATTACATATTACACATATTTTGTTTTCAGGGAGCACTATGATATCATTAGGCTAAAACATCCTCATAAGTCCTTAAAGGAGGTACATAGAATACATAGTAACTCATTTGATGGATGGCTTAAGGAACATGTAAGTTAATTTGTCATAATTAAATTTGTATGCTTCATGATTAAATACTAACAAACTTTTCTTGTGTTAGATTGAGACACTCCTAAGAACATATATGGTGGATGATAAAATCAAGTTTCTTTCTCAAGGTCCACATCAATTGGCCGTTAAGTACAAGGGCTACATTGTCAATGGTCACAGATTCCATACCAAAGCAAAAGATCGACATCTAACAACACAAAATAGTGGGGTCTTTCTGGTAGCTAAGACTGATTGTTATGTTAAAATTACTGACCGCAATCCAATTACTAGAGATATTACCTACTATGGTTTTTTGAAGTTGTGCTCAATTATTATGAATACTTTAAGGTGACATTATTTAAGTGTGATTGGGTGGACATCTACTCCAAGAGGAAAATCAAGCATGATGAACATGGGTTGACTCTTGTTAATTTGAGACGACTTCAATCAACTGGAGAACTATATGCAGTGGCATCTAAAGTTGGACAATTATTTTATGTAGAACATGTCACTGCAAAAGGGTGGCATTTTGATGTAAAGATTCCCCCACGAGATACGTTCAACATGGAAGATCCATCTTGTAGTAAGATTGTCGAAGCTTATGTGCAAGGTGAACCTAGAGATGGGCCATCAATGACAACAGAGGATGAAAATGCAGACTGTGACATAGTTAGATTGGATATGGAAGGAATTACTGTTGTCAGTTCAACAATTGAGAAAGACCAATCACAAATTCAGCAGGATGACGAAAGTGTATATCAAAGTGATGAGGATGACAGTTTTGAATGAGAAAATTACAAAGTAGCAACCAATATTTATTTTATTTTGTCGTTATTATTTGACTTATATATGCATGTTTTATTGGCATGAAGTTTTTACTGTCTGAAATGTATCTGACATATTTTAGTCGCATGCTTCTATGTGTGTTGGATTATCTCGCATATTCTCAAGAGAGAAGGTTGTCTGATCAGCTCCTTCGATGTATTACAGCCTAGCCAAAGTGGTATCTAAAAGTAGTATCTAAAGTAGTATGTTCTACTTCAATTCTGATGTCCAACTTACTAACAATGATGATCACCTTTTGTCTTGCCTTAATGTAGGTGTATGCAATCAGAGTTTCATTTTTATGCAATCCTCTTCACTAACACTGTGACGTCCCCAGATTTTCTAAAACTTAATCTGATGTGAGACATCCAAATTGAAACCTCACCTCAGCGAGAATCCCAATTTAAACATCCCACACTAGGCTAAGAAAGAGAAAATCAAGGGAGTCAGGAGGAAACATAGTAGCACATGTACATGAACAATAATAAAACCATACACACATGTTCACCATTCAACATATAATTACAACATGAATTGTTACAACATTTGATATTACATATTGAACATCAAACTTTAACATATACATGTACTACATCTAAATAACAGGATCTTAAGACAACAGGTCCACCCGTACATCAGCTCGCCACACAACTCTCACTATCCTGGATCTTCAAGAGCATAACCACAACCTAAACAAAAGATTACATGTGTTACACGCCAGCACAATATTTTATGAATATTGTACTGAGTACGCCTACGTGTCTTTTTATATACCTCTCATCATATCTTGGCAATAAGATAAAACTAATACTTGGCAGTAGTAGAAGAATATAAGAAAAGCGTATACTTGCACAAAGATATTCATTAACAAAAGAGAACACATATTTTAAGCACATTTTCCATTATATCATCCATGTATTTACTACCTGAGAGTTGAATGCATTAAGGCCTTTATGATCTACTACCAAAGAGTTGGATCATTTCACAATGTGATCTACTACCAAAGAGTTGGATCACTTCCAAGTACTTTACTACCAAAGAGTTGAAGTACTTATTTCCAGCACTTTACTACCAAAGAATTGAAGTGCTTAGATATAATGGAACAAATATATTACATTTCATGTGTTCATAGCAATAAGTATGGAAAATCATGCAACATATCATACAAGAACAATCATTTCATCCAATACCATATGCCAAGTATTTTACTACTCATATAACACAAGCATAATGTATAATAAGCCAAGTAAGAGGTAATGGCGTACCTTGATCAAGAGATAAACTTAATCATCACATCCTCATATTCCTGATGTCATCTATATCTTGGTCAAACCCCTAGTTAAGACAAGACCACATACGATCATCAGGTTCTCATCATCTTACATCTCATCTTAACCCTAATCATGTTCATATTAGGGTTTGCTTATCTCATTATGATATTCTCATGATTACTTATATTCTTGCCTTGTATTTATCTTACTACTGTCATATTCCAGATTATAGTTCATCAACTAGATATACTCATGTGTCACATTATTATGTGAACATATTTAACATTATGTCACTTTCCTTAACCATATTAGGGTGACATCACATGTATTAAGGGTGCTCTTCATATAACATGAATTATGTTCAACATTATGATCTCATAATTAATACTAAGGTTCCATATACTGATATGAGCTTATTCTGTGAATTTTGTCATTTATTGATCGCCAATGTATTTATTGCATTTTATTTAGGGTAATTAGCCCTAATTAGACATACAGAGCAAATTACAAGATTTCGTACATTAACATGACCATATCTGACATCATATGCATTATAAACATGATCACGAATCTACTGACATTTTTCCATAATTTTAGAACATAATTTGATATTTATTATCCATCAATTAAGCATTTCACTACTAATAAGATATCATTGATATTCGTCCATTCAAAGCAGGATATTATGCTTCCATCTTGTTCTATGCATTTTTCTGAACATTTTGGTATATTATATGTATTTTTCTGGTCATCGATCTATTTTCTACAAATTATCAAAGATCTGCAAGATTTTGGGGTATTTACCTTTTTCAGCCAATTACATGTCGCCACGTGGCTTGGAGGGCTCTTTGCTTTAGTTTCCTGGTTTCACAGTTGAACCGGCTTGGACTAGACCCGGTTCATTTCCTTTCTTTCTCTGCTTCCTCTTTCTATCTTCGTTTCCACGCAATGCGAGTCCCCAGCGGGACTTCTCCATCTCACAGCCGTCGTGCACCGTCAGGTCTCCATGATCCGGACCACCACTGCTAAGCCTACAGAAGATTTCTACCGTCTGCTCCCTACTACGCCAGGGTCTCTAGAACTCATCGCCTATAGGCTATTGCTTCTACTACGTCTCCTGGTCAAAGGCTGACAGCCCGATCTACACCGCCGTCCATCTGGTCCGGCGTGAGCTACATTTGGCCACCGCCATGGACCTCCTCATGGGGCGGTTATGAGCAGCACCTCAGGAACCAACTATTTTCCCGATGCTATGTGCCAGCGCCACTGGGGTTCCACATGCATTGTGATCGTCTGCTCCCGTCCGTCGGCCTCCACACTGCTGCCGCAGCTGCATCAGGCACCTCCGCCTCCGGTCTCCAAGCTCTTAAGCTCGCCCATGCTCTCAAGCATCGCCGACATGGTGTCTTGACACCACGACCTTCCCATGGATATCTGAGTGTCTGTAGCACTACCTTCTACTGCCGCGGACTAGGTCCCTAGTCTCCTTCCGCCCTCGATCGGGTGTGTGCTTTGCCTTCTCGCACGAAGCAGCAGCAGCGCCAGAGTTCTCCGGTCAGAGATATAGGATGATAGACCCTGACTCTCCTTCTCCGTCATCCTTTGTAGTGCACCATGGCTACGAACTCGCTGATTATGATGACTACCTGGGTCAGAGAAGGTGGAACACCATAGGCTCCTCCTAGATTGATGCTTGCGATTCCGACGGCTCAGTTCTCTGCTGGCCTGGCCACATGATCTCTTACTAATGCTGAACTATGGTTGGTGACGGAGGAGTCGGGGTGTGTGCTGGGGGGTGTCTTGCTCCTTCTCCGTAGGCTCTAGTCAAAGAAAACTGCCACCACTCTCTCTTCTTCATGCCACTACCCACGACGTGTGTTCATCCAACTCCACCCATCACTGCTGACTGCCCCCCTATTATGGATGTGGTGGTGCTCTTTTGCCTTGGCTGAACTGCCCACTCCAACATCACTAATCTGTGGCAACCCATCTCAGGGTGTGATATATTGCTGTTACTCAAATCTTTATGCTATACTAATCAGTAACCATAGTCCTAAAGTCACCAATACATACATTTATTTACAAACTTCAAACATCAATATCTCTTTATAGGAACCTCAAAACATTACGAAACTTTAGGCATAACTTCATTATCATCCAAGCTATTTCCCATCCAACGTTAGAGTCAAAACTTAACTATATGACCAAACAATTAAATTCCTCAAAATAAAATTAACTTTGGGATATTAATCATAATGTAAATATCAATCACCATCCAAACTTCGCCAATGCACATGCAACTCTTATGATAACTCAACATGCACAAATTCACTTGTGTCATTGGACATTTTAGGATTTCCAAAAGTCCACTCCATCACATCCTACACACCTTAAAAGAAATTTCATCCTCGAAATTAATCTAGAAAACTCACTTGGTCACATCATATACATCTTAAAAGAACTTTCGTCCTCGAAAGTAAGACTTACATTATTTTACAAGGAACCAAAGGCATTCATTCATATTTTAGAATTTACATCCTCATCTTTACCCTTGCATTAGGGTTTCCACATCATATTACCATGTTCTAAATGAGTTAACTAAAGTTAACCCACTTTATATCAAGGCGCCATCAACATTTTATTTAGTTCATTGTTAGAACATGTGCATCATTAACATATGCCTTTTAGGAGGGAGTTAATTATCATTAACTCGCTTTATCCATCTAGATCATATCAAGGCGTCATAATCATTATGTTGTGCTAATTGTCAGACTTTATTTTTCATCTTATTAAGCACTAAGATTAACACCTCATGTAACATGTTTCATTCATATGATCTTATTTCTTATTCATACTAAACTGAAACATTTATTAATGAATTCTCACAAGATTAACCAACACTATCACATTATCATCATTATTCATGTATATGGCTAACCAGTTATGCATAAAGAGTTATTAACCCATCTCTAAGATTTTCGTCATGTCATATCCACTATCATATCCAAGATTGGTTCACATCCTTATATGCATATATCATGGTGGTGCTAAACAAAACTTTATATAGTCCAAATGAGGTTCTTCTAACCCATACTGTGAGGGAAGTGTCGTGCTCAGTCTTTCTGAGCTAACTCAACTCTATGAGTATCTCATAAACAAAAACTTATCTTCCCTCTCTTAGTCTAGGGTTTTCAGATTACCTCATTGGCACTAGCTAATAGCTTCATTAGCTCTAGCCACAAAGCACAAACTAAAACATTCTATGACATTCTCTTCTCAGCTTTTACCCAAGAAACAGGGTTACCCAAAACTCTCTTATATACACCACTAGATTCCTATATGGGAAACCACCAACCCGGGCATGAGGCTTCACAGAAACTAACATAGCTACCTCCTCCAGGGTCTTGGGCTCTCTCCCTCACCCAGATGGCAGGCACTCATATCCATATTCATATATGCACATAAAACTAGCCTCTCTTTGTCTCTAGGGTTTGGTCCTCCCAAGGACATCTAGGGTTCAAGATAACTATAGGAATCATGCATAAAGCAACTCAACTCAATCACTCATGAGTATTCTAGTTTAGAACATATCATATGACATATCTCAGAATTCTCATATCTTGGAGTTTAGGTTCTCTAACCTTCTCCCATTGGGTCTCACTCTCTCTGGAGTTAACCCCCAAACTAGTCCTAATACTAGAGGTCCTCCTTTGTAAAAGAGCTTGAGGCTCATGTTGACTCACAACCTTATCTCAACTTAGTTTATCTTATCTCATAAAAGCCTAGTTACTTGCACCATCAACACTTATCTCAAATCCTCAAAATCGAACTTAAGTCCTCAAAGACAAACATATATCATCATAAACTGTCTTATATCCTCTATATAAGACTTACATCATATCATCAAACTTATTCTATCTACTCCATATATCACATATACCAAATAAGGCTCTAGACATCTAATCTAGAACTACACTCTCTTCTAGACTGATGTCATTCACTTTCACTCAGGTTGCATGACCACCTCCTACTCGTACATGTGTGGGGACACATTTTTATAATACATATACATAATAAATATTATATAGTTTTTCTCCGATAAAATAAGCGTCAGAGAAAACTATTGTGGTTCGATCCGATTGGAATCCAAAACCAAATCCTAAAAACGAGTGTCCCACACATAGTAGAGAGTACAGTGTCATGAAAACTAGTGAAAAGGGTGAGAACATGGGGTAGACTAGTGTAGCTACTCTAGACAACATGCGCAATATGTCTAGGGTTTCTCTTCCCTTGATGCACGCCATTTCCAAATAGTGCAACGTCCCATACCGCTGCACTACAAGGAAAGAACGACATCTAAGGACTTGACATACAACAAGCACTAGTCTAGGCCTAGTTCTCAGACATCTAGGTGCTAACCTAGGGGCTAGGTCAGATCTAGTCTCTAAAAGATGACTAATCTAACCCTAAAGATTATAAAGGTTCAAGGTTCTTTAGTTTTAAGTTGCATAATGAGCAAATGTCAGGCTTTTCTATTGTTCATGCTCTGATACCACCTGTGACATCCCCGGATTTTATAAAACTTAATCTGATGTGAGACATCCAAATTGAAACCTCACCTCAGTGAGAACCCCAATTTAAACATCCCACACTAGGCTAAGAAAGAGAAAATCAAGGGAGTCAGGAGGAAACACAGTAGCACATGTACATGAACAATAATAAAACCATACACACATGTTCACCATTCAACATATAATTACAACATGAATTGTTACAACATTTGATATTACATATTGAACATCAAACTTTAACATATACATGTACTACATCTAAATAACAAGATCTTAAGACAACAGGTCCACCTGTACATCAGCTCGCCACACAACTCTCACTATCCTGGATCTTCAAGAGCATAACCACAACCTAAACAAAAGATTACATGCGGTACACGTCAGCACAATATTTCATGAATATTGTACTGAGTACGCCTACGTGTCTTTTTATATACCTCTCATCATATCTTGGCAATAAGATAAAACTAATACTTGGCAGTAATAGAAGAATATAAGAAAAGTGTATACTTGCACAAAGATATTCATTAACAAAAGAGAACACAAATTTTAAGCATATTTTCCATTATATCATCCATGCATTTACTACCTGAGAGTTGAATGCATTAAGGCCTTTATGATCTACTACCAAAGAGTTGGATCATTTCACAATGTGATCTACTACCAAAGAGTTGGATCACTTCCAAGTACTTTACTACCAAAGAGTTGAAGTACTTATTTCCAGCACTTTACTACCAAAGAGTTGAAGTGTTAGATATAATGGAACAAATATATTACGTTTCATGTGTTCATAGCAATAAGTATGGAAAATCATGCAACATATCATACAAGAACAATCATTTCATCCAATACCATATGCCAAGTATTTTACTACTCATATAACACAAGCATATTGTATAATAAGCCAAGTAAGAGGTAATGGCGTACCTTGATCAAGAGATAAACTTAATCATCACATCCTCATATTCCTGATGTCATCTATATCTTGGTCAAACCCCTGGTTAAGACAAGACCACATACGATCATCAGGTTCTCATCATCTTACATCTCATCTTAACCCTAATCGTGTTCATATTAGGGTTTGCTTATCTCATTATGATATTCTCATGATTACTTATATTCTTGCCTTGTATTTATCTTACTGCTGTCATATTCCAGATTATAGTTCATCAACTAGATATACTCATGTGTCACATTATTATGTGAACATATTTAACATTATGTCACTTTCCTTAACCATATTAGGGTGACATCACATGTATTAAGGGTTCTCTTCATATAACATGAATTATGTTCATCATTATGATCTCATAATTAATACTGAGGTTCCATATACTGATATGAGCTTATTCTGTGAATTTTGTCATTTATTGATCGCCAATGTATTTATTGCATTTTATTTAGGGTAATTAGCCCTAATTAGACATATGGAGCAAATTACAAGATTTCTTACATTAACATGACCATATCTGACATCATATGCATTATAAACATGATCACGAATCTACTGACATTTTTCCATAATTTTAGAACATAATTTGATATTTATTATCCATCAATTAAGCATCTCACTACTAATAAGATATCACTGATATTCGTGCATTCAAAGCAGGATATTATGCTTCCATCTTGTTCTATGCATTTTTCTGAACATTTTGGTATATTATATGTATTTTTCTGGTCATCGATCTATTTTCTACAAATTATCAAAGATCTGCAAGATTTTGGGGTATTTACCTTTTTCGGCCAATTGCATGTCGCCACATGGCTTGGAGGGTTTGCGCAACTCTTTGCTTTAGTTTCCTGGTTTCACGGTTGAACCGGCTTGGACTAGACCCGGTTCATTTCCTTTCTTTCTCTGCTTCCTCTTTCTGTCTTCGTTTCCACGCAATGCGAGTCCCCAGCGGGACTTCTCCATCTCACAGCCGTTGTGAACCGTCAGGTCTCCATGATCCGGACCACCACTGCTGAGCCTACAGAAGATTTCTACCGTCCGCTCCCTACTACGCCAAGGTCTCTAGAACTCATCGCCTATAGGCTATTTCTACTACTATGTCTCCTGGTCAAGGGCTGACAGCCCGATCTACACCGTCGTCCATCTAGTCCGGCGTGAGCTACATTTGGCCGCCGCCATGGACCTCCTCATGGGGCGGTTATGAGTAGCACCTCGGGAACCAACTATTTGCCTGATGCCACGTGCCAGCGCCACCGGGGTTCCGCATGCATTGTGATTGTCTGCTCCCGCCCGCCGGCCTCCACGCTGCTGCCGCAGCTGCATCAGGCACCGTCGCCTCCGGTCTCCAAGCTCTTAAGCTCGCCCATGCTCTCAAGCATCGCCGACATGGTGTCTTGACGCCACGACCTTCCCCTAGATATCTGAGTGTCCGTAGCACTACCTTCTACTGCCGCGGACTAGGTCCCTAGTCTCCTTCCGCCCTCGATCGGGTGTGTGCTTTGTCTTCTCGCACGAAGCAGCAACAGAGCTAGAGTTCTCCGGTCAGAGATATAGGATGATAGACCCTGACTCTCCTTCTCCGTCATCCGGTGTAGTGCACCACAGGTATGAACTCGCTGATTATGATGACTACCTGGGTCAGAGAAGGTGGAACACCATAGGCTCCTCCTAGATTGATGCTTGCAATTCTGGCGGCTCAGTTCTCTGCTGGCCTGGACACATGATCTCTTACTAATGTTGAACTACGGTTGGTGATGGAGGAGTCGGGGTGTGTTCTGGGGGGTGTCTTGATCCTTCTCCGTAGGCTCTAGTCAAAGAAAACTGCCACCACTCTCTCTTCTTCATGCCACTACCCACGACGTGTGTTCATCCAACTCCACCCATCACTGCTGACTGCCCCCCTATTATGGATGTGGTGGTGTTCTTTTGCCTTGGCTGAACTGCCCACTCCAACATCACTAATCCGTGGCAACCCATCTCAGGGTGTGATATATTGTTGTTACTCAAATCTTTATGCTATACTAATCAGTAACCATAGTCCTAAAGTCACCAATACATACATTTATTTACAAACTTCAAACATCAATATCTCTTTATAGGAACCTCAAAACATTACGAAACTTTAGGCATAACTTCATTATCATCCAAGCTATTTCCCATCCAACGTTAGAGTCAAAACTTAACTATATGACCAAACAATTAAATTCATCAAAATAAAATTAACTTTGGGATATTAATCATAATGTAAATATCAATCACCATCCAAACTTTGCCAATGCACATGCAACTCTTATGATAACTCAACATGCACAAATTCACTTGTGCCATTGGACATTTTAGGATTTCCAAAAGTCCACTCCATCACAAACACTATTGTCAGCTCTGCTGTTACTGATATGTTGACAATGACTTCGTGTACCTCTGTAGTTTTGCATCCTAATTTCTCTGCAGAGGTACATTAAGTCTTTCTCAACATGTCAGAACTATGCTCTAGTGGAGAAGTCTACGAAGAAGCCTCAAGAAAGAATGGTTTCTCCAAGATATTAAAGTCCATTCTCGAGAGATAAGGTTGTCTGATCAGCTATGTTGATGTATTGCAGCCTAGCCAAAGTAGTATGTAAAAGTAGTATCTAAAGTAGTATGTTCTGCTTAAATTCTGATGTTATACTTACTAACAATGATGATCACCTTTTGCCTAGCCTTAATGTAGGTGTATGCAATCAGACTTCAGTTTTATGCAATCCTCTTCACTAACACTACTGCTAGCTCTGCTGTTACTGATATGTTGATAGCGATTTTGTGTACATCTATAGTTTTGTGTCCTAATTTCTCTGCAGAGGTACATGAAGTCATTGTCAACATGTCAGAACTATGCTCTGGTGGAGAAGTCTATGAAGAAGCCTCAAGGAAGAATGGTTTAACCAAGAGATTAAAGGCCATTCTCAAGAGATAAGGTTGTAAATGTCTTTTTGCTTCCTACTCTGGAAAGTCTTCTTGCATGTTTTGCAGTTACTAGTTTTTTTCATGTGGTGGTTGCCATGACTGGTGATGGTGTCAATGATGCACTTGCTCTGAAAATGGCAGACATTGGTATTGCCATGGGAATTTCTGGAACTGAGGTGATTATATTCACTATGGGAATTTGTATATCTATCTTCTTGTCTTTTAGTAATTATTATTGATAATGATGTTTCTTCTCTTTTTATGTGTCAGTCCAGGTTGCCAAGGAGGCTTCAGACATGGTTCTTGTTGATGATAACTTCAGTACAATATTTATTGCAGTTGACGAAGGGAGATCTATCTATAACAACATGAAGGCCTTCACCAGGTTCTGCTCTTATTAATCATTTTATGCTTTCTTGCCTTACTAAAATTCTTTCAACTTATTATGTATAGACTATAGTTTTATGAGAACACTGGACGAGATTGAGTTTGATTATAATCTTTTGCTTTTACATAATTGTCAAGATTATCAGCTTTTCCCCCTTTCTATAATCTGCTTAGTTGTTTGCTTAGCTAAATGTCTAAAGCTTTGTTGCATGGCAAACTCTATTTAGCTGACATAATGTGAATGGTACATTTGAAATTATCACCCCTGTCAAACTTATTAGGAATGGTGAGAAGGTGGGTTCTTGTGAGGCTGCCCTTCTTGCAAAGCTCGACATTAGGCCCTTCTCATATGGACTGGTTGTGATGTCAGTTTATGACAGTGAATCTGTATTCAGCCCTGAGGTCCTTGACCTTATTGAAGATGACCTTATTTATAAATTTGGCAATGGTGCTATCTTCCCTGATACTATCTTATTGCATGCTAGTGTTGTAAGTTTTTTTGTCTTACATTTGCATGCAAGTGCTCAACTTTTTGCTCACTTCATGGCAAGATCCTAGCAAGTTTGCAGTTGTTGCTACCCCTGCTGCTGCTTCAAGCTATGCAGTTGCACCTGCGGCTTCTGCTGCCAATGTGGAAGAGAATAAGGAAGAACCTACTGAGGAATCTGATGACTTTATGGCTGAATTATCATATGCTATCACTATAGCTGCGAAGAAGGATGAACCTTCATTACAGTGTAGCTGGTCTAATCTTGCAGAAGCTCACAACTACTTGGAATGCTAGAATGGAGTTGTATGTTTTTGTAAGAAAGTGAGTTTGTATTCCTTTGGGGGGTCTCCAAGTGCAAATTGAGTTGATATCCAGTTAGTGATCATGTCTAGAATATGTACCATATATAGTCATATGTGATAGTGTTGTATTGAATATAAGGGGCAATGTAAAATGTCCTCCCCATGTAATTGTCATTTGATTATAAATAAAAAAGTTCAATACTTCTGGAAAAATGTGTTCGGCTTCAATTGGCATTCAATTAGAAAACTTGTCATGAACTACAAATTGACTGACTAAAATCCATAAAAAATTAGTAATGCAGAACTAGTATGTCATTACTGGCTTTTTTCATAAGCCACTACATTCAATCAAAACTGTTTTATACAACAACATTATACAAAATAGTGGCATTTGTATAAAACCCAAATGATGGATAGTGTCTTTTCTATAAATGCCAAATGATGGTTTAGTGACCTTTATGTGGCATTTATTCGAAGCCACTAAAGACAAACATTTAGTGGCTTTTACAACTTAAGCCACTATATTCCTAGTAGCATTGGCACTAGAGGCATTTTTTTAAATGTCAACAAATGTCGCTAAACCTGTTTACTGGCTTTTTTTTCAGTGGCATTTCTGAAAGGCCGCTGATGTGAATGTTTGTTGTAGTGTAAGTATGTGACTTGGAAGAAATGAGATCATACAAATGTTAAAAGTACATATATATATTCTCATTATGTCCTTGATTGGTTGTTGTTTTTGTGGAAGGTTGACAGACAGTAATAACATATAAGATCAGAGTCTAAGTTAGTTGCAAATAGAATCTCATTAGGCATGATATGAAAATATCAAACCAAGCATACAGATACATGTTAGAACAGTGCATCAGACAGACCCATCATGAGACTGACACATGGAATCCATCATCATGGAAGTCATAGTTAGCCTTCACAGTGATGGCGGTATTTATGGTTCTTAGACTTGAAATCACTGCACTCATCACATGTCGTTGGGTACACTTTGACATCATCAAACACAGTCCTGAAACATGGGTTGTTATAAAAGTGATGATTGTGTGACTTTGACACTTGGGGACTGACTATGAGTGATAGAGATGAGATTTGTCCCTCCTATAAGAGTATGATATCTAAGGGTTATTGATTAGTGAGATTGAGAAAAGTATGGTCATATGCATGTGAGTCAATATATGATATTGAGCTTACATATATCTCATGCAGTCTTCTCTAGTTCAAGAAACAAGATTGAATAATAATGAGTATGACTGCTCCATGCCTCTAGTTCAATTTGGATATCAGTGACAAAGGAACTATACAAATACTATAACACCATTCATAGATTGTAGGTTGAAGTTGTACTCAACTTTCCATTTACTTAGGTAGCAATGATGTGTGACTAGACACTACTCATTACTTGTGATGTCATAAGTTGTTATGGACATTCACTGCCAAAATAATATGGGACATATAGGGTCACACACAAAGGAACTCATCTAGAAGAGGAGTTAAATCTTGAATAACCATTGGATTCATTACCAAAGTGTTTAGGTACTCAATTCACACAACAAATCAATGGGTTGGCTGACTGAACTACCAAACAACAATCTCATTGGGCGAGATGGACGTTTGGGCAGCCAGACGAATGTCTCAAGTGTTGAGGCAACTATTTGGGTTGTCAGGCAGATCAAAGATTGAATTGTCTTATTTCTTCCCTATGAACCGACCAGTTCAAGCTATTGAACCAATCAGCTTGACTCAGACTCACTAGATAGTCATCTGGGTGAGTGAGAAGAGCATCTTGCATGTGTGAGATGGGCGTCTCGCATGTGTGATATGTCATGGTTGGGGCCGAACAAAGTTTATGGAGTTTTCCCAAACTTATTTCAATTGCACATACTTGGGGTGTAAGTATATTAATGTATGACATTAATTGAGAAAAAATATTTTCCAATTTAATGTCCAATTAGGAAACTTCCAGATGACCATATGGCAGTGCGAGATGACTATCTTACACACCAAATGACTATTTGGGTGTGCCACATGACTGTTTGGCGTCTTGCAGGTTGCAAAAATTCAAGATCTTCCAATCCTTTGCACTCCTGCACAGACTGGGAACCCTAACCCTATCCTGTACTCTAAATAGAGGGGTATTCAGGGCTTCCCAGAGTACAACACAAATAATTGAGAATAAATTGCCAGGAAGAAATTCCAACCCACACCAATGATGCACAGGTTGTATGTCAATTTGTGAAAGACTATGTTCTCTACAGGTTTGGGGCACCTAGAGTGATCATAAGAGATGGGGGATCTCACTTCACTAATAGGAAACTTGGAGCATTATTGAGCAAATATGGAGTGAAGCATAGAGTAGGAACCCCATAACAACCCCATTCTTAAGGCCAATTTGAGGTGTCAAATAAGGAAATCAAGATGATTTAGAAAAGACAATTTCAACCATTAGGACAAACTAGAACTAAATGATGCCCTATGGTCCTATATAATGTATTCTAAGACACTCGTAGGCACGACCCCTTATAGGCTAGTTTATGGGTGGGAAGGTCACTTGCGCGTGGAACTAGAAAATAGATCCAAGTGGGACTTAAGGAAACTCAACTTTGAACTATCTAGTACAGGGAAGAAGCATAGGATAGAACTGAATCAATTAGATTGGATTAGGAAAGATTCCTATGAAAAATCTAGAATCTACAAAGATAGAACTAAGAAGATCCATAGCCATCACATTCTTCATAGGGTGTTTCTATTGGTTTTACATGTTTTATTTTTTAATTTGAGGATGAAATTGCATCTTGGGAAGTTGAGGTCCTAGTTTAGTGGACCCTATGTGGTAGTAAAGGCATTTTCTCATGGCCCAACTAAAACTAATGATGGTGCCAAGACCTTCTTGACAAATGGATGGTGCCTCAAACACTATAATGGAGGAGAGGTGGTCCAAGAGGAGGATTTGAATCTCATTGAGCTTCATTGACAAATTTAGAGAGATTTATTATTGAGCCTGTAGGGAAATAAAACATCAGACAGGCAGCAGAAACAATACATTTACTGACATAGTTCCCATTAACCAACAGATCGTGTCAATAACTATACAATGGGAAGGATGGTTTCACGAAGATATACCTGTTACTGGAGCAAGTCTAGTGACAAACCTTGTCTATGTATATGAAAAAATTATCTTGGGCAGTGTCTTTGCAACTCTTAGTTGCACTGGGACTCGTATGATTACTCCTCCATGGTTAGCAGACTCAGACAACTACTGTAGTGGATCCTCATATCTCACCACAAACTGCAAGTTGATGTTACCCTCCTAGCAGCAACCAAATGACTCATGCCTCTAGAGTAGTCCACACGGACCAACTAGAACTCCTATTCTCTTTCTAGAATGGACAAGGAGTTGTCCCTCCCGTTGGTGTACTAGTCACCATCCTACTCTCCCACAACAATGACTCTCAATTGTTTCTCTCCCATAGCTATCTCTCCCTAGTCGGGTAGGGCTTTCTTGGGCTCTCTTGGTTACCACAAACAGAGAGGACAAGAATTATATCTCGTACATATGCCACCAAAGGCTTAAATGTTTTTAGGCCTTATGATCTACTACCAAAGAGTTTGAGATCATTATACATGTGATCTACTACCAAAAATTTTGAGCTCACATCAATGCACTATACTACCAAAGAGTTTAGTGCTATCATATGATGGATCAAATATCTTATGTTTCATGTGTTCATAGCCATAAGTATGGAAAATCAAGCAAGATATCATAAAACAACGATTCATATCCAATTTCATAATCTAACATGTCACACATTTAATTCAAAAGGTTAACTCCAATTTGAAGCCACCAGCATATTAGATTCAATGTCCTTTTCAAACAACTTAGGCAGTGGCTTGGCAATCTTTGAAAAATCTTGCATAAAGCATTGATAAAATCCAGTATGTCCTAAAAAACTCCTTACTCCTTTCATTGAGGATGGTGGAGGTAGCATATAGACCAATTCTATTTTGAATGAATCGACTTCCATCCCTTTGATGAACACCTTGCATCCTAGCACAATCCCTTCACTCATCATCATATGGCATTTCTCCCCATTCAAAACTAGACAAGTGTCCTCACATCTTTGCAAGAATTTGTCAAGACTGGCAAGGCAGTCCTCAAATGACTCTTCATACACCAAAAAAATGTCCATAAAAATATCAAGACATTGCTCTACCATATCTGAGAAAATAGAGAGAATACATCATTGAAATATCGTTGGAGGCAACACTAGTCTAAGGTTCCATATGGACAAGTGAAGGTAAGCTTCTCTAGATCCCATGGTTTTATTGAAATCCAATTGTAGCCACAGTAACCATCTTAGAAGCAAAAATGTGAGCGATGGGTGACCCTCTCAAGAATTTGATTGATAAATGGCAGTGGAAAATGATCTTTTAAAGTGGAGGGATTTAAACAACAATAACCAATACAAACTTGCCACCCGGTCTGTCCACCCCTAATTTTTTAAACCTAGTAAGTACATGATTAAGTTATTGATCAATTAAAATTATGATATATTTACGATTATAATAAGATTTCATCAAATTTTCATGGTATCTGGATTTAAAGGAAAAAGAATGTAGAGGACTTCTTTTGTGCAATTGGGATTGTTTAGCTTATATCCTTGAAATTTACAAATTGCATAGGTACTTTTATGATATGAGGTGACAACTAAAGTTTAACTATGAAAGAAATATGATGGATATACTTGATGGTTTGAGCCCTAGACCTAATTTTGGTCTTCATGTTATGTAACTAAAGTAATATCGATCACATGTATCATATAGGAGCTTCAATTGAGAACTTATATTGAGTCGTGATTTATTCTTATGATTTAGAATACGATAAATCTCACGGACCCTTTGAAAAACTAAGGAATGGGCCATGTGTCCTAGAACCCAATTCAGGCCCAATTTTACCAATTAGGTTTTACAAATAGGTCCTTGGGGTACAAATTGGAATGGAGTATCTGGTTCTCATAATAACTGCTCAAAATATTTTTAATAGATGAATGATTAAAATATAAAATGGTGGGAAAAAATTTAGATGAATTTGATATATTAAGTGGCCTTGGTAATTAAGTTAGTAATTATATTTTTTATTCAAAAGGTGTGTTTGGAGTGTCTATCGAGTTAGTTTTGACCTAAAATATTTCCCATTAAAAGATTATGACAATATATTGTTGATTCCAAAATTTGAGACTAAATAGGCTCATATTATGGCCTATAGAAATATCTATAATAAGTGGACTTTTATGCAAAAAGAAAAAAGGGGCACTCCAGTCCGCGCAGAACGAGAGTTGCGACCCCTATTTAAAGGGTCCGAACATGGTCCCTCAAAGGAGGCTATAAGAGCTATACGCAAGACCGGTTAAAGGGGGGGCTATAAGAGCTCCATATATTGGAATCTCATGAGGGTCTGAACTCAATTGTAGGGTTTTTGACAAAGATTCAAGAGAAAGAGAGATAGAATCGAAGAAGAAAGGAGGAAGAAGAGAGTGGCGGTGGAAGTTCTAGGGTGGATGCCCCAACCTCCTCAAGAAGTAAGAGGAACGAGTGTCAAACGTCGAGGGAGATGAAGTTGAGCAAGTTTGTGCCTATCATGCCATGTTCTGGGGTGTTGGAGGCCTTCCCAATAGGCGGCGCCATGACATGGGCAAAACAAGAAAAGAACCCCCTTTTTCAATCGGATGAAGAAGACTTCTTCTTAGATCTAAAAATAGGGATAGTTGATCCCTCTCAACCGTCAGATCAATTTTGAACGGCCTACATTGCTTTGATAAAGTTATTCTTCTAAAATGCATATCCTAAGATTGGGAGCTCAAATTTTGTCGAACAAGGTACATATAGAAATTTTATGATGTCTACTATCTTATAAAAATATATCTAGATAGTGTTTTGAATGTTTGATAATTATTACTAGTTGATTTCTAAAGCATATGTGATTTTGGTGTTTTGGGAACTAAAAATAGTAAATGGCTTTGGAAATTAATGAATATTTTACAGTATGTATATTTTGATATTATATACATGATTCTAAAACATGATCTATTATATTTTATTCTTTACCTATGTTTTTGATGTAAACCCTAATAAGGCCATTATGGGTATTTCACATAATGATTCACAATGAACTTATTTAAGATGTTTACCTAAGCTTTAATATACATTGTTCTTATTGTTCTAAAGTTTTTATGGAGTTTCATGTATAGTTATATTAGTATTTATTTTTTGGGCCTAAGTGGCCATTATGTAAGATGATTTAAGATTATTTGTGAGACAACATGTATTTTATGTGCCTATTTAGTATGGAAAATGATTCTAATTATATTTCCATCTGATTTTATAAGTAACTCAGTAAGAGAAGTATATCTATGTATGTTTGGAGTTTGCTCTTAGTATATGAGGCATATACTCATATATTAGTGCATATGATGCTTTTCTGGTTTATATGGGTATATATGTATATGTATGTTATATAATGTGTGAATTGAGTTTAATTTTATGTTTAGATATTAAATGTACTTTAAAGTAGAGTTAGTTTTAGTAAATAAGAATCCTAAGTTGATATATAAGGTTAGAATGATGGGGTTTGAGAATTAGAAATATAGAAGGGAAATATATATATGGACTGATAGACATTTTTTGATGTCCAGGTATGGAGAATGGAATCAAGAATGCATTAAGAAAATCATCACAATCAAATGTAAGTAGGGCATGTCTATTGAATTTCATTATTGTTTATAATTTAACATACCCATATGCAAAGTAACTAAGATATTGAGTTACTTTCAGACATTTAGTTATTAATGTTCATCTTGTATCCAATAAGGCTTTTTTAAGTCAGACATTGTTCATATGAAGTTATGTGTGAGGATAAAAATTTATAGATTTTAAATATTAAAGCTACTTTTAGATTATTAGTATTTATTATTCAATTATGTTTATTTCTCATGCCTTTAGATACATATGTCATATATTCAATATTAGAATTTAACTAAGTGATCTATTAAATAAGCATTTTGGATTAAGACTAACCCAGATAAAAAGAATCTAGATTTCAGATTTTAGATTTAGCTTACACATTGTGAGTAGTCATAGGTCCACATACCTAGTATGAGTCTCAGATCCTATCTCAATTATTTAGTAATCTGGATACATAGTCAGATTTAGATTTAGAGTTCATAATTAGATTTAATTTAAAATTAAGAGAAGATATTCAAGTCAAGAATTTAGTACATGATCATATAGCAGTATTCTGTTTTAATATAAGATAAGTTCAGATTCAGAATTTAGTAAGTTCAAATTTAAAATAATTAAGTTGAAACCTTCGCATAAGGCATTATATGGTAAGTCCTCATTCAGTTAGTCTCGGAACGATTCAAAGTCATCTGTTGCTGATTTCAAGGAGTGTTTACTCCAATTTAGGGGTACTTTAATACCAATTGAGGGTGTAGATATTCCAATTTAGGAGGACTTATCGTATAACGGTGGCCACAAATCAGATAAAAGACATAAATAGAAGACACATTGATTCACTATAAATTTACAGCTTGTAGATATTAGTCCAACTTTTAGTTATATCATATTTATGTTTATCTTATTATAAGTTCAATTCCACTTACTCTAACATAGGTTTCCCTTTGTGCATAGCTTTGTACGAGATGTGTGTAGGTACAAAACTTCAGGTGATAGTCATGACAAGATGTTGCAGTGACAATTTTAGCAGGTTTCCTTGGTGGGTCACCATCTACACAATCCAGATTTGATATGAGATGTGTATCAAGTAGTATCATGGTATTAAGTTTATTATGTATATGATGATGTAAAGTTTCTTTTCCTAAGAAATTATGAGAATTTATTTCATACATAGTTTGTATTGGTTCTTATCTATCACTATTGTAATGCATATCATGTTAGTACACTCTCTAGAAATAACATTTAGCTTCCACTCATGTGAAATGAAAATATGGGTGTTACAATATGGTATCAGAGCAATAATTAGATGGCCATCAAGAAAATTCTCATATTCTTAGTTTAGATTGTCCAATATAAGACTAGTGAGAGTAAATAGATTTAGAATACAGTAACCTTGGTGATAAAAGAAGTGACTTCAAGATAGTAGAATCTGGATTAGAGGTTTATTCGGGTAGTAAAAGTTGAGGTATGTATTAGGGTCAGTGTGTATATGCTTTAGACTTTTTATGTTAACTTTATATTTGTGCATAATATGCCCTCTCTTTTTTGCACATGTTTGTGGTATTGGACACAAGGTTATGGGGTTTTGTAGAGGGGATGTTATATGCACAAAAATAAACTTATTATGCTTGCCTCGATCTTTCTGATGTGCATGGTATGGGACATGTGCACTTTAAGATGAGATAAATATGATAATACATTGCACTTTCAGATGTATGATTGACATACATGCATCGGGAGGTGACAAAAAAAACATTGACACAAAAAGTTTGAGGTAGATGGTCACCTAAACCTAATTGCATACCTATTAGTACCTTATAATGCATACTAAAGGTAGATATTTTGAAATAGGTGAGTGACTTGACTTTAGAGTAGAACCATGGTTAATGGGAGATGAGATATTTTTCCTACTATACTTGATGAGAGCTAGAGAACTCTTTATGTCCTTAGTACTCTCATCCCAAGGCAATATTATAGTCTCAACTCTAGTTATATGGGTTGATAAAGAAAATACTCGAGGATAATATAATTGACGTTATGAACTTAGTTTAAGATCAATGTATGATGATTGCTTGAAGAGACTAAAAATCTTTAAGGGTATACGTGAGTATGCTTCAAGAATATTTTGATACAATATATGTGATAGTATGGGTAATTGGTCTATGATCGCAATAATATGGAGTTCTACCTGATGTTGATATAAGATAGAGCCTAGAAAAGATGGTTGATTATTGTTTCTATGGATATTCCTAGGGACAATAATGCTTAAATGTAAGAAGGTGAATATAACTACCTTGGGCTTATCTAGATAAGATCACCATGATAAGATGAATAAATGTCATTTAGATCTTATAGTGTAGTACGTGATTAGAGGAGAAGGGAGTCTGAATGACCTTAGTGTAGGGTTTCACAAACCAAAGTATGTGTCCCATGCCCATGAGTATTCAGTTATAGTTACACTTAATATGTTTACATGTTTCATACCACTCAGTAAGATGTACATATTCACATGATATTGTAATCTCAACCAAAGTAATGTAGTTAAGGTTAATTAGTGAACATTATGGTATTGGTGATTTAGTTTTGAAGTAAAGATAGGTCGTTATAGTTTCTCAATATGATCATGATTTATGATGTAAGTCCATTAGGAGTTATTCTTTTAAGACTTCATGATAAGTATTTATCAATCTCAACATACCTACATGATTCTTAAATAAGACTTTCATGATTTATGCGATCCAATGTTCTAACATATTAAGACAAGATATGCAAGTAAGATTTTTTGTACTTTCATGGGTATATCATGACTGTGACTTAGATCTCAAGTATAAACATGTTAATAAGATTCCTTGGAATGATTGAGATCTAAGAATTAAATACATGATAAGTTTGCAAGGTTTGGATGCATTAAGTCAGGAAATCATGGTAAGACTATGAGGTCAGAATGCATTTAAAATTCATATAAGATCAAATTAAATGATATGGAATGATATTATGAGTTTGACCCAGGCCCTAGTGCAGGTAAACTCAATAGACATTACCCATGCCCTTAATATAGGTCATGAGACCCATGTACCATAGTACACATATCCAGAGAAAGATACGTAAAAAGAAAGAAGTATGAGTAATAAAAAAAGAGGGAGTAGTCATTTATGCTTAAGATGTTTTTTCCAAATTTCCATGTTGGTTGTACGTGCTAGTTTGACAAGGTTGTTAGACAATTATTTGTCCACGAGAAGTTCATGCCTTAAAGGTGACTATGAGTCTTAATGACAATTTTAAAGAGTTAGTGTTAGCAAGGTATGTGAAACCCTAAGGTGGGTAGCCTCATATAGTTTAGCCGAATTTTAAGGACGAAATTCCCAAAAAGGTCGGTAGTATTGTCACACCCCTAATTTTTGGAACATAGTAAGTAAATGATTGATGAATAAAAAATATGACAGTCTTACGATTACAATAAGACTCCATCCAAATTTCATGATATCTTGATTTAAAGGAAAAAGAATGTAGATGGTGTCTTTTGTGCAACTGGGAATGTTTTGGTTATATCCTTAAAGTTTGGAAATTTCATAGATACTTTTATGATATGAGGTGACAACCAAAGTTTAACTGTGAAGGAAATATGATGGCTATAGTTGATGGTTTGAGATTTAGACCTAGCTTAGGTCTTCATGTTATGTAACTAAAGCAATATCGATCACATGTATCTATAGGAGCTTCTGTTGATAAATTATATTGATTCAAGCTTTATTTTTATGATTTAGAATACGGTGAGCTCATGGATCATTTGAAAAACTAAGGAATCGACCATGTAACCTAGTGCCCAATTCTAGCCCAATTGGACCAATTAGGTTTTACAAATAGGTCCTTGGAGTACAAATTGGAATGGAGTATTTGGTGCTCATAATAAATTGTCAAAATATTTCTAATAGATGAATGATTAAATAAAAGATAGTGGGTGAAATTTTGGATGATTTTGGTATATTTAGTGGCCTAGGTAATTAAGTTAGTAATTATCTTTTTTATCTAAAAGATATGTTTGGAGTGTCTATCAAGTTAGTTTGACCTAAAATGTTGCAATTTAAAATATGATAATAATATATTGTTGATCCCAAAATTTGAGACTAAATAGGCTCATATTGTGGCCTATAGAAATATTTATAATAAGTGGACTTTTATGCAAAAAGAAAAAAGGGGTGCTCCAGTAGGCGAGGACTGAGAGTCATGACCCTTGTTTAACAAGGTCCAAATAGAGTCCCTCAAAGGAGGGATCTCTACATAAGACAGGTTAAAGGGGAGGCTATAAGAGCTCCATAAATCTGAATCTCATGAGGGTCTAAACCCAATTGTAGGGTTTTTAATGAAGATTTGAGAGAAAGAGAGAAAGAATCAAAGAAGAAAGGAGGAAGAAGAGAGTGGAAGCAGTAGTTATGGGGTGGATGCCCCAACCTTCCCTAGGTCTATTACCTCCTTAAGAAGCAAGAGGAATGAGCATTGGACGTCGAGAGAGCCAACGTTGGGCAAGTTTTTTCCCGTAACACTAAGTTATGGGGTGTCGGAGGCCTTCCCAATGGGAAACATCATGACAGGAGCAAAACAGAGGAAAAATCCCCTTTTACAATTGGGTGAAGAAGACTTCTTCCCAGATCTAGAAATTGGGATCGTTGATCCCTCTCAACTTTCAGATCAATTTTGAACAGCCAGCATTGCTTTAATAAAGTTATTCTTCTAAAATTCATATCCTAGGATTGGGAACTCAGATTTTGTCAAACAAGGTACCTACAGAAATCTTATGATGTCTACTATCTTATAAAAATATACCTAGATAGTGTTTTGAATGTTTGATAATTATTACTAGTTGATTTCTAAAGTATATGTGATTTTAATGTTTTGGAAACTAAAAATAGTAAAGGACTTTGGAAATTAATGTATTTTTAACACTAAGTATATTTGTAAATTATATATATGTTTCTAAATCATAATATTTTATATTTAATTCTTTACCTATGTTTTGATATAAACCCTAATACGGTTATAATGGGAATTTCACCCAATGATTCACAATGAACTGATTTGATATTTTTACCTAAGATTTAATATACAATGTTCTTACTGTTTCTAAAGTTTTTATGGAGTTTCATGTATAGTTATATTAGTATTTAGTTTTTGGTCCTAAGTTCCAATTATGTAAGATGATTTATGATTATTTGTGAGACAACATGTATCTTATGTGCCTATTTAGTATGGAAAATAGTTCTAATTATATTTTCATCTAATATTATAAGTAAATCAGTAAGAGAAGTATATTTGTGTATGTTTGGAGTTTGCTCATATTTGTGCATATGATGCTTTTTGGTTTATATGGGTATATCTATATATGTATGTTATACAATGTGTGAATTGAGTATAATTTGATGTTTAGATATTAAATGTACCGTGACAGCACAGGCGTCTCTGATCCTTTGCAATCGACGGTGGACATCAGATACTGGATCGACGCTACCCTCAATCTGTATGAAGAAGAAAGATCGGCTACCTTCATCACTTGTTGCGTGATTTGGAAGGCGAGAAACATATGAGTTCTAGAAGACAAAACCATAGACAAGAAGACAATCGTGGGACAAATTAGGTGGGAGATCGTGGCACACAAACATGCATTCAATAGGCAAACGCAGATGGAAGCCTTCATCAGCCCCGCTCGCTGGATGACACCTCCTCCTGGAGTAGTCAAATTCAATTCTGACACGGCTATAAAGAATAGAACGGCCTGTAGCGCTTTTGTCTGCCGCGATGAAGAAGGTAGGTGGATTGGAGGCACGGCGGTAAGATTGCAAACCACGGAGGTGGTTGAGGCTGAGTTGGAAGGAGTATTGTTCGCCATGGAGGTAGCGTTGGATAATAACATCACATAAGCTATATTTGAAACGGACTCTCTAGAGGCTATGAAGATGTTACAAGGAGACGTTGCTGATTGCCCTAAATACGCTAAGACCGTCAGTAGGATCAAACAGATGAGCAGATCAGGATGGTGTATCAAGCATATTGGAAGAGATGATAACATGGTGGCAGACCAGTTGGCCAAGTCTAACATTAAAAACCAACATGCATACGTTGAGTATGCTTCACCCCCTGCGGGTTGTATCGATTTACTTTCTAGTGATTGTAATGGTAGTAGTACTACCACGTTTATGACTTATCATTTAATTAGTGGTTGTATTTTGTCATTTTCTGATGCTCGTAAGAGGAGGTCGGGATGAATAAAATTGCCTCCTGACTTTTCTTTAAAAAAATGTAAAGTTAGTTTTTGTAAATAAGAATCCTAATTTGATATATAACATTAGGATGATGGGGTTTGAGAATTATAAATATAGAAGGGAAATATACATGGACTTATAGACATTTGTTGATGTCCAGGTGATTAAGTTATGGAGAATGGAATCGAGAACACATTAAGGAAATCATCAACATCAAAGGTAAGTAGGTCATGTCCATTGAATTTCATTATCATTATGATTCAACCTACCCATATGCAAAGTAACTAAGAGATTAAGTTACTTTTAGACATTTAATTAGTAATGTTCCTCTCGTATCCAATAAGGCTTTTATTACTCAAACATTATTCATTTGAAGTTATGTTGTGAGCATATCAGATTATAGATTTTAAATATTTAAGCTACTTTCATATTCTTAGTATTTATTATTTAGTTTAGTTTATTTCTCAATCCTTTAGACACATATGGCATATATCGGAGATTAGAATTTAACTAAGTGATCTATTGAATAAGAAATTTAGATTAAGACTAACCCCAAACAACAAGAATCAAGATTTTAGATTTTAGATTTAGCTTACTCATTGTGAGTAGTCATAGGTCAAAATACATATTACAAGTCTTAGATCCAATCTCAATTATTTATTATTCCAGATACAAACTCATATTTAGATTCATAGTTCATATTTAGATTTAATTCAGAAGTTAAGAGTAGATATTCAGGTCAATAATTTTGTACATGTTCAGATATCTGTTTTAGTTTTAGTATAAGATAACTTCAGATTTAGAATTTAGTAAGTTCAGATTTATGATAATTAATTCGAGACCTTCACATAAGGTATTATATGATAAGTCCTCATTCACTTAGTCCTAGAACGATTTAGAGGCATCTGTTTTCGATTCAAAGGAGTGTTTACTCCAATTCAGAGGTACTTCGGTACTAATTCATGGCGTAGATATGCCAAATTAGGAGGACTTATCGCATAATAGTGGCCAAAAATCAAATAAAAGACATAAATAAAAGACACATCGATTCAGCATAAATGTACAACTTTTAGATATTAGTTCAACTTTCAGTTATATCATATTTATGTTTATCTTATTATAAGTTCAATGCCACTTACTCAAACCTAGGTTTTCCTTTGTGCATGGCTGGGGACGAGATGTCAGCAGGTACAAAAATTTAGAATATAGTCATGACAAGATGTTGCAGTGACAATTTTAGGAGGCTTTCATAGTGGGGCGCAATCTACACGACCTAGATTTGAGATGAGATTTGTATCAAGTAGTATCATGGTATTAAGCTTCTTTTGTATATGATTATATAAATTTTCTTTTCTCGGTTTCCTGAAAGGGACAAAAGAAACATCTTGTTTTTTTTCTTAAAAAAATTATGATCTCTAGTAGACCTCTCAGTAGGCTTTGATGTTATTGGTAACTTGTACAGTTCACACTCTTTGGCTCTACCCATGAATTATATAATAATAGATCCTTTCACAATCAGCGCTATCAATATAGTGACATGAAAAGAAAAATTATTTAAGCACAATAAGCACGCTGAGTGCTATTTTACTGTGGGCTTCACTAATTTTAGTCTTTCAACTGGAATACATCAATCGGCAATATTAGTGCCTACTTTGCAATCCCATTTGTTGATGGAAATTATGAGAAATTATTTCATACACAGTCTGTATTGGTTCTTATCTGTCATTATTGTAATGCATATCATGTTAGTAACATTGTACAAAAACAATTAGCTTTCACTCTTGTGATATGAAAATCGGGGTGTTACACAGTCACTAGCCTAGTTGAAACTTATTCACTCACAAAAATTGTAGTAATTGTGCTTCCTCCCTTCATAGGAACATCCTGAGTTGGGATAACCCATTTAGAATCTGAAATAGCATAAATTATACCTGCCAATAGAAGCTTTACTATATTTTTCTTCATCACCTCCATCATGATAGGATTTAGATGCCATTGAGGTTGTGTTATAGGTTTTGTTCATTCTTCAATCTTGATCTTGTATTGAGATAGACTAGGGGAAATCCCCTTGATGTCAACAATGGACCATCCAAATGCAACTTGATGGTTCTTCAAAACAATGAGCAGCTACTCCTCCTATAAACTTAGTGATGCAGAAATTATCATTGGGAGATTTTGTCCACTGCCAACAATGTGTACTTCAAGTGTGGTGGTAGTGGTTTCAATTCCAACTTAAAGAGGAAACTACAAGGATTGGACTAATGGTAGCAATGGTGGTTCCAAATCTTCATAGTGTTTTGAATAGAAGCATGGAAATGTCTTTAAAAACAAGACACACTTGTCTAGTAAATGGTATCATGTGCAATCATCAACTACATTCATGAGATAGGATTCTAAAGGTATCTAACAGTATGCATACATAATGGCATGAGATACCATGCCAATTAATATCATCAAACACACTTCCTCCTTTGGCTCATCATGGTACTTTACATCCTTTGTCAAAGATATTTGCTTCATATGTTCCATAATATCAACAACAAGAGTTCCCTTATCCACCTTCGTCATGACATGAGCCATGTCCAGAAATGGTTTTCCCAAGAGTAGGGACACCTCACTGCTCAAATGTCTTATCATGTGACATTGTGCCTTCCCCTTGGTCAGTTATTGATAGTCAGGAAACTTTATCTCAAACGGATCATACTGAATACCCAATGTAAATCTTCCTTGCCCCATATCTAAGATTACATCTATTGTGTCTTGTAAGGGCATTCTTAGGAGTAGTTTCCATAATCATCATGCATCTCTATGACTACAAAATCTACTAGAAATATGAATTTTTCCACCTTTACTAGAACATCTTCATAGACGTCTATCGACCAAACCATTGAATTATATACCAACCGGATCATCATGTTGGTCTTCCTTGATTCTCTTAATCCATGTTTCTTGAATTCATTTAGTGGCACGAGATTGATACTTGCCCCTAAATCACATAGTGTGTCTCCACACTTGATCTTACCAATGTAGCACAATATAGTGAAGCATCGTGGATCCTATATCTTCTATTAAAGTTTTCTCTGTATCAAAGCATTGACATCTTCCCTTAAGAAAACTACATCAAAATCTTCTATACTCCTCTATTTGTTGATAATTTATTTCAAGAACTTGGCACAAGAGGGAATATGTTCTATAGCATCAACAAGCGGTAAATTGATATAAAGCTTCCTGAACATGTATCTTGAACTATTGATCAACATTTTTAGCCTTCAAGCTATTAGGAAATGGTACCTAATTCACATTTTTTTGTTGATGGGGTGGAATGTAGGACTCCTTTTTGGACTCTAAATACATAATTAAATCATCTTCTATGGCTTCCTCCTAAGGTGTGGTGTCTTATGTCTGCTCTAGAGATATATTATCTGTTACTTCCCCAATATCAACTGGTGTGGTGCTCTACTCTAGAATCGCTTTTTGCTCCTTTACAACACCTTACCACTGCAAAGAAGTACTTCACTTATTGGTTATTAGGGGGATATCTATATTTCCTAGCAATCCTTTTTATTGGGATTCTTGATGAATGGCATTTCAATTGCCAACTGAGAGATCTAATTTTCAATGTTGAGGATCTGAGCCCCTTGATTCTGTTGCTACCTTTTTTTCTGATCCAGTAAGGCCTCGTTCTGACTCATTTGTCTGCCTAGCATGTATTAAATCATGTCTATCTTACTAGGACCCCTATCATGTTGATATTGTCATGATTTGTTGCCTTGCTATTGTTAGGTTGTTGAGCTTGTGACTAGTCATGCTGAAAATGATTAGGATCTTTCCTCGAGAATTTGGGATCCCTTCTCCATGAGTACTCACTTATGTCCATGTTGTTCTACTGACATATTAAAATGTACTCCTCCTCCTCGCCTCTAGATGAGGTGTTGGATTTGTGCTCCAATTTCCTTGTGAGCCTCTCCATATGAGCCTTAAGTTATGTGATCTCTCTTAATTCCACAACACTCCTGATTGTTGTTGGTTCTTCTCTCTCCTTTCCCTAGTACTAGCTCTTGATCATGTTCTTTAAGATCTCATGACACCTTGTAGACATGTTGTTTAGAAAGAATCCTAACCATGCAATGTCGAGAGTAATCCTATCACCTTTGTGTAGACCATAGTACAATATCTTTTCCTATCTACACATATCAATCCCATAATGAGGAACCTTCCTAAGCATATTTTGAAATCTCTCCCATGCTTCTGAATATAAATCCTCTGCATGTTGCTTAAAGTTATAGATTTTCCCCACCAGTTCATTCATCTCTTATGGCAGAAAGTATCACTCAAAAAAAATCCATCTATCATCTCGCCCCAGGTTTCTATGGACTCTGGAGGTAGACTAAGGAACCACACTTTGGCTTTTTCTGACAAAGAGTATGAGAAAAATTTCATATATTCCACAAAGTTGTTTATGTGCACCATTGGGTCCTCCATATTGTGGTCGTGGAATGACTATGATTTGATTAATGACACCAGTCCATGATTAATGTTGTATTTGTCCACATTAACTACTTGATGTTTGATTAGCTATGAATGAAGATGCCTTTATATCCTCCCAAACTGTTTGTTCCTCATGCCCTTCCTCAACATGTTCTTCACTGTTTGGGTCCATGTCTATTGCATGTATGTGCTTTTCCTATGGTGGTAGAGTTTGGATGATCTTCTCAGCTAAAGCCCCAAACTCTCGTGCTTTATGAAAAGACTCCTCCTAATATACATCGATTGAAGTAGATTCCACATAATCCATGGTTCAAGTGTGAACCATTCACTACTATCTAAAAATCTGAAATAGCAATGTGAAATACCAATTACTAATGATTTGACAAAAGAAAAAAATTCAATTCTTCTCTTGTTCCAAGAAAAAAACAAAAAGAAATGGAAGAAAGAGAAATGTCCTAGAGTGATCAGTCACAGCACTCATGGTGATGGTGTTGTCATTTCCCCGAAAATGATGCAAAAAACTTGACATGACAAAATTATACGTATAAAATTCAAGTGAAAATGTCATGTAATTAGGCCTATGAGGTCTGGGTGTCAAACTCAAGGAAACGTTTACCAGAGACTACTACTAATTGTAACCTAATTAGGTAGGCCTATAAAAAGTGGTTGAATGGTTGTTTTATGACTAAGAGTAAAGAATTACATCTAAATTAAATGATTGTGATCAAGAAGAGATGGATTCCTCATGATTGTGGTTTCACTACGACATGCATTGCATTTAAACTTCATTTCATTAATAATAATTCACCCTTAACTCGGAGTAAAGACTTACAGCAAGTATTACCCACTCCCACAATGTAAAACACATCCTAGACTAAAAAAAAATCCATTTCTTAACTATTTAGGAATTAGCTAGGCACATTAACGATATCTCTAGGTTGTTCTTTCACAGTGATAAGCCCTCTCCTGAGGTGTGATAGATATAGGTTGCATGACCTATGATTTTTCCAACCACAAATCCTTCTCATGAAGCAATTAGCGATCTATTATATTGATTATGGTGATCAAGCATAAACAATTAAATAAGAGATAATAGATTCATCTCTAGCATGAAGGAAATAGATTAGTAATTTATACCATTTGAATACAAAGCAATATTGGGCTACTACAGGATCCTAAGGAATATGGTGTTTAGCCTCGCATGATTTATATCATCATACAAAGAGAGGAAGAGGGAGAAACTAGCTAAACATTAGAAAACCAACGTAAAAACCCCTACATGGGTAATCTAAGTGATCCCCTCTGGTACAACATGGATTTGTATCTCTCTAACTGCAAATCTACCCTAAAAAGGTGACCAGATCATCCAGTTCATGGTTATCTCCTACTCTCCCATCTTTTTTCTCTACTTCAAAAAGATAGAACATGATACTCTCATTTGGTCAAAATCCCCTTAGGTCATAAGTGGGGCTTTGTCCGTCATTAAGTCACAACCATTACATCTGATGTGATGTCTGATTTGCAGTACTTGTGTAAATTTTCTACCACCATAGGGTGTCAGTGATGCTGAGTTGTTGGCTAACTCAAAACCCTCAAACTATGTTGGTACTACCGAAAGATCTACCGATAGTATTGAGTTGCATTCTATGAGTTCTAATGTACTTTAAGTGTTGAAGTCGGTACTTTTGACTGGGCTTATAGTGGCACTAAGGAAATTAAACTCATTTACTAATGTTCTCTAGTTGGTGATTCGGTAGCACCGACTCCTAAATTTGGTAGCACCGACTCTTAGATTTGGTAGCATCGACATCATTCTCAGTAGTACCAAGAATTTTCACGGTAACACTGAGATTTCTGAATTTCCCTATTGAACTTTCATGTCCTGTTAGTACCACTAACACACATGTCGGTGGCACCGAGTTGTTATATAGGTGCTTGGTTTACTTGAAACAAGGAGAAAATAACATAAGTTTGAATTATAAATGGTAATTTATCATGATTCGGTAGAAATACTCAATAATCGACAGAATAGTGACTCACATGCTAAAAATGAGAAATAATGCATAAATGTAACTCTAAATTAACAAATATGCAGTAACTGGAAGGAAAATAGCCTGGGAAATGAGACTGAAAATTAGTGCATCAATTGTCAATTTCCTAAAGATTTACAGTTTAGCTCAACAATCTTTTTCTTCTAAGTCTGGAAATCCATATGGGTTGGCCACTCCATGGATCATTCTTCAAGTTGCATTCCTATTAAAAACCAACAAAACTATCAAGTATGGCATGTGTGTGTTTCATGGAATGTATTGAATAAAAAATGAAAGTATAGAAAGAAAAAGGATTAAGTGAAAAATTACTCAACCTACAAAGGTTGCCTCCCACAAGTGCTAAGTTTAATGCCTTCCGTCGAGCCTGCAATTCTTTCAATCGATCAACCATGGGGAAACTTTAAATCCACCTCCTTGAAGTAAAGGTCTTTCTCATTTGCATTCAATACTTGTTCCTCATCCAATTGATCATGTGGGTCCTTAAAAGGTTCACGTTCAGCATTCCCATCTTTTAAGTAATCAAATGAGTCTTCTAAGTGAAAATACTTAACATCCTCATTGTTTTCTTTCTGGGAGGAGGTCTCAGACATATCAATCTTTAGTTTAATGTTAATGAAAGAGACTATCATGGTGCCACTATGCACGTGTATTTTGGCATTAGTTGTAGACAATAACGACCTTCTTAAGATAATAGGAATCCTCTTCTCCTTTGGCTCCATATCAAGAACAATAAAGTCAATTGGGAATACAATAGTGTTTTATTTGTCTATCATAATTAATACATCATCCACCTTTCCCTTAGGCACTTTGATATAATGATCCACCACTTAGAAAGTGCAATTGGATGGCTTTAGCTTGCCTAACCCCAACTCAACGTAGACACTATATGGCATCAAATTCACACTAGATCCCAAATCAAGTAGGGATTGGTCTATGTGAAGTCTCCCTATGTAATAGGGTATGAGTGGGGCTCTTGGTTCTTTCTTCTTTACAAGAAATGCATGTTGTGAAATGGAGCTGACTGTCTCAGAAAGCTTCACCTTTTTGGGCATTCTTCCCATTGACTCTTGAAAGTGCACATATCCTTATGAAATTTGGCATAATATGGAATTTCTTGATTGCATCAAGATGTGTGATGTTCACTTTCACTTGCCTAAAAATCTCTAAGATATCAACATATGTTTTTTCCTCCACTTAGATGGTTGTTGATCCAATGTATTAGGAAATGAAGTCTCACTAGCACTAGATTTTCTTACTTCGATATGATTATCTTGAGACATCACATAAGGAACTCTTGAAATCATGGGTGGAACACTTGGGATCAAAAAATATGTAGGATTTGGTGCAAGAGAATTTCTAGGCCTCACAATATTAACAAAATTTGAAGAACCATAGCATTTGGAATCACAATATCAACACTCTCTTGGCTCATTGGTTGCTCAATCACTCTTGCACGCCTTATAAATATCACATCATTGACTTGCTCATGGTGAAGAGGGTGAACTTGTTGTTGTTGTAGAGGAGGTGGAGGTGGTTCTTGATGTTCAAGGTGAGGTGGATGGGAATATGGTTAGTGGTAGGTGTATTGGTAGGGTGGTTATGGTGGCGGAGGTGTATAAGGATTAGTGGGCCTTGATGTTAAAATATGGGTTTCACTTGCATTGGGCATGGACTATAGGAGTTCTGAAGAACACCCATTGGCCACTTGTGTTGTTGGAGTTCACCATGGGTTGTGAAGGAAGTCTCCCTTCCACATGGAGGGAAAGTGTCAAGGAAAGCTATTCTATTCTTTGCTCTAGTCTCATCATCATGTTTTGAACCTCATCAAGGCCTTTCAATCTAGAGAGGACTTCATATACACAATTTGAATTGTATCTTTAACCCTGTTGTTCCTGATTTCTATAAGAGTGAAAGGCATTCACCTCTTCACCTAAGAACTCTCTAGTATTAATAGAATAATTAGGACCACTTCCCACTTGATTCTTCATCATGTTAATTATTTAAATAAGAATCTTCATTATTTGTGGGAGTGAATTATTTGGAGTTGAAGGTGTCACACCAATTGCATGGTTACAATCATCAACCACACTAGAACCTCTATGCCTAGAATTTTTTGGTAAGTGCTCAAATAAAGGTCATGATTCTTCTAAGGGTTTGGACATGAATGTACATCTACAAGATGAGTCCACTGTAGCTTGACCCATTTCAGAGAGACTGGAGTAAAATGTTTATAAATCTAGCATAGGGGAATGTCACAGTGAGGGCACTCTCTGAACATATTCTACAATTTTTCTAAGACTCATGGAACCTTTCATTATCCATTTGGCTAACCATGGATCTCCACAATTGTGACAATCTTGCAATAGTGTAGAACTTTCTTAAGGAAACATTTTAATATCATTCTAATTCATTAACTCCATCTTTGAAGAATACCAATCATTGTCCTTATCCTATACAGAGAAGGGAACATAGTCAAAACAAATGGCATCCTACAGAAAACACGTGAAATGATAAAAGCGATGATTATGGCCATCCTAATGTGATTCCTCGATCCAAGAGGAATCACGGTCATCTAGGTCTACATCACATGCAACCTGTACAAGATGAACTCTGTGCTTTGTCTTTCTGGGTTTGATCAACTCATCATATGAATGATCGGCTCGCCATCAGACTGGTCGGCTGGGTGCCACCAGCCGATCGGTTGGCTCCTCCAACCGATCGGTTTGCTTGGTTGTCGTGCATCTCATCATGGCCGCCACCCGCTCATCTCGCTCCTCGATCCGTTCATCAACCGATCGACTCACTCCTTGAACCGATCGTCTAGAATGTCAACCGATCGGTTCACTCCTTGAACCGATCGTCTCAGCTGTCATCAGGTTGTCCGCCGTTCTTTGACATAATAAGAAATAAAATTCTATGCTATTTTACATTGTAAAAAGAGAAACCTCGAGTTACATTCGAGGGGAGCAACGGTAGGAAAGAAATCTCAAATTATTTCGAGTTACATCAGGAATAGGAGAAGGAAGATCGGTGCACAGACCGAGATGCACGCAACCACATACAACCATACACATATAGGGTTTATTGGCCATAACCACGCTATACATCCACCACAAAACTCGTTTAAGGGCGATGTGTATCGAGTGCATTAATAATACATATCATATATGTAAATTAGGATTTGTCGATTTAGGATTGGACATGCATAAAGCCAATTTTATTCGCATCGTATGCAATAAATAAAGGCGACAAACCAAAATCGATCATATCGATAATCCCTAAAGTATAGAGCAGTTAACGTGGCTCTGATACCACTATTGGGTTTTATTGGAGGCAGAGAAGGCAGTGGAAACAAAAAAAATTTCTCCTCCTCAAACCCAGAACAAGGAAACGCGTCAACGTCTATACAATAGGAAATGGATGGTTTGTGGAATCATACCTTGTCCCGAGGCTTGCTCGGAGACAATACCTCACGCCTTGCGTGGTCTTCACCTCCGGTCTTGGACGGTGTCTGTGCAGCTCCTGGTCGCACCGAGACTGACGACTCCTGGTCTCACCGGGACTGTCGGGATTGACAGCTGTCCTCTGAGCGGTAGAAATCTCCCGCCTCTGAAGTAGTCCACACGGACCACCTGGAACTCCAATCTCCTTGTCACATAAGGAATTGGAAGGAGTCACACCCTCTTGTCAGCGTACTAGTCACTGACACACTCTCCTACCACTAGTTGCTTTCTGCAGTTATCTTTCCCTTGTTGTGCCTCTCTTATTGGGTAGCACTGGCTCGGGCTCTCTCGGTTACCAAAACCAGAGAGAACGAAAACTTTACAGAGCAACTAGTTGCACTGAGTTGTCCAACGAGAAGCCCCCAATACCCCTATATATAGGAGGGTCATGGGACAGGGTTCTTCATCCCAAGAAATATGGGACTAAAGCAGGAGTAGAAGGGTTCGAGATTTTCCACAAAAAACAACCAATTGCGTAACCTGAACCGATCGTTTCACAACTGAAACGGTCGGTTGGGGATCTGAGTTGGTCGGTTGACACCTCAACCAGTCAGTTCACTTCTGAACCGGTCGGTTCATGGTCCTGGTCAGTTCCCGATTGACTTTCCATCTTTTGTTTCTAATTGGTATCAAATACCAATCCTTGTTCCAATCAAATTGGGCAAGTGAAACGAAAAAGAAATTTCTCACCAATCCTACTTTCCCAACTTTCTCGGTTACATCAGTTGAACCGATAGTTTCAACACTTGAAGCAATCGTTTCACCCTGTCCATGAGCCGATCGACTCACAACCTGAGCCGATCGGTTCACTAAGCTCAGTCGATCGGTTCATCACATGAGCCGATCGGTTGGGAGTGCAGATTGTGCAGAAACAATCAATTGCAGTTTCAATCAATCCAATACTCTAATCAATCTGTCCAACACCTTGAACACTATGATTTTGAGCTATCAATTAATTGAGTGTTTAATTGAAATACTAAACTCCTTTAGTAATCAATCTAAACATTGTTTGTAGACAAAACTCCTTTTCCAGGTTGAATCCTATGTGTGTGACCCTGTAGGTCCTTTTCACATTGGTAGTGAAAGTCCATAACACTTATGACTTCACAAGCAAAGAGCGGTGCCTAGTCACACATCAGTGCTACCCAAGTGAAATAGAAAGTTGGAGAACAACTTTCAATCCTACAATCCGTGAATGGTGTTACATCAAATGTATAATTCCTTTGTCACTGATATCCCGAATGAACTCGAGGCATGGAATAGTCATCCTGTCAACGTTCATTCACTTTCTTGATCTCAGAGCAAATTGGAAGAGATATGTATGACATCAATATCACATATTGATTCACACATGTGTGTGCACGCCTATTTCAATCCTACTCATCAAGTGGCCCTGGATATCAAACTCCCTCAGGAGGGACAAATCCCATATCTATCACTCACCCCTCAAAAGCCTCATGTGTCAAATCCACCCAATCATCACCTTTATAACAACCCATGTTTCGTGACTGCGTTTGATGATGTCAAAGTGTGCCCAACGACATGTGTTGAGTGTAGTGATTTCAGATCAAAGAATCACACTCACCACCATCACTGTGAGTACTGACTGTGACTACCATGTCATGGTTCCATGTGTCAAACTCACGGTGGGTCTGTCCGGTACACTTGTTCTCTAACAAGTACCTATATGTTTGGTTTGATATCTCTATATCATGACTAATGAGATTCTGTCATCAACCAACACCACAATCTAGTCTTGTGTGTCATTGTTGTCTATCCACCTTCCACAATGACATCCGACTAGGGACATAATGAGAATGTACAAACTCTTTAGTATTTACATTATATATGCTAGTCTCAAGTTCTAACAAGTAGATGCCATAAGACATAGGGGCATTGCCATAAAAGATCTCATCTTTAGAAATAGAAATAATTCCATTCTTAATGTGAAATTCAAATCCACTCTTGTCCATACAAGATATATAAATAATATTTCTATTAATGGCAGGTACATAATAGCAATTCTCTAATTCTATTACAAGGCCCGTGGGCAAAGATAAACTAATAACTCCAACTGCGGTGGCAGCAACTCTTGCTCCATTAGCGACCCGCATCTCGACTTGGCCCTTTCGTAAAGGCTTACTTCTTATCAGATCCTGCATATTAGAACATATGTGAGATCCACATCCGGTATCCAGTACCCATGATGAAGAAGTATTTAAGTTTATCTCAATAACGTATATACCTGAAGTGGAGATCTCTATCCCCTGCTTCTTCTTCCTTAGTTCCTCCAGGTAGAGAGGACAGTTTCTTTTCCAATGTCCAGGCTGGTGACAATGGTGACAACTGCCTTCTTTGGAGATCCCACCTTTAGCTTTGAGCGCGGATGACTTTGGCTTCTGCCCGGCTTTAGAACTTTTCTTAGCCTTGCCTTTGCCTTTTGACTTTCCCTTTGTCTTACTGATCATCATCACAGACTTGGGCTTGTCTTTCTTCATCTGTGCTTCGGCTGTCCTCAACATGCCCAACAATTCTGACAACGGCTTGTCAAAATTGTTCATGTTGTAGTTCATGACAAAATGATTATATGATTCAGGCAACGATTGTAGAATCACATCAGTGGCCAACTCTTGACCTAGGGGAAATCCCAGCTTGGATAGGCTTTCCACGTACCCAATCAAGGTGAGTATATGGGTGCCAACTGAGTCTCCCTCTTTCATCTTGCTTTTGAACAACGCCTTTGAGACATCATATCTCTCCTGTCTTGCTTGATGTTGATACATGTTCTTGAGATGTGTTACCATCTCCATGACATTCATGTTCTCATGTTGCTCTTGCAACTCATAGTTCATTGAGCACAACATTAGGCACTTGACATCCACGACATCATCAAGGTGCTTCTTGTAAGCATCCTTTTCAGCCTTGGGCGCATTTACGGCGGGCTCCTCTGGCTCTGGTGTTTCAAGGACATAGAGCTTACGCTCATGTGTGAGAACAATTCTCAATGTCCTAAACCAGTTTTGAAAGTTGGTTCCGGTAAGTTTGTCCTTCTCAAGGACCGATCGCAACGAGAACGTGTGAGTGTTGTTTGCCATTTGATTGCTACAAAAGAAAAAATTTGCATTTAGTCCAAAACATTTTGACTTGTAAAGATTTGATAAACGAGATTAATTAGGCCTTTAATTAATTACGCTCCCACTATTTTATTCAAATTGATAGCCCTCACTATCAACTCGGAAGATTGCAACGCACAACCTTCTAGTGAGCCAAGACCCAAAATAATTGGATCAATGCCCAGCCAACGCCGGCGTCAAAGACCAAATACTAAGGTAGGCAACTTTTGCCAATTGCATCATATGCAACTCTTGGATAGATGATCATACACAACTCCTTGCCATGATGCATCTGTGTGCCTCTAGGTACTTGATCCTATCAAGGTTCCCTAGTTAAGTCCAACCCATAAGCCAACACGATGAGTGTGCACCCTGCGGAGGCAGACCCACACACCCACCATCACACTTCCACGAGATAGACAGTGTACCACGCGGAGGCGTGCCCACACATAGTCGATCAAGCTTTTCATGTGTGTTGCTTTATGGAAGGCAACTAAAACTTCATATTATTAATTGAGGGATTTTATTAATACATATATATATCCAAACACCACATACTTATAGTACGTATCATATACTACTATATCCACAACCACAAACGATAGACATGCAATCACAAATACATCGGTTATGGCCATACTATTGTAATCCTTTGGAGAAACAAAGGATTACGGTCCACCTATGGTCTTATGCATCTCATGCAACACCTGTGAAAACAACCTGTAAGCCTATAATGATCAACATTACAATGAACAACTTCATGGATGCTTCGTGAGGTTGGAATGTCAAGTTGCTTCTTGGAATGGGATCTTCTTGTTGCTTCTCCATGGACGCTCCTTGGAGTGGGATCTTCAGGTTGCTTCTTGGAATTAGATCTTCATGGTGCTTCTCCATGGACACTCCTTGGAGTTGGATCTTCAAGTGGCCTCCTTACATCAAGATAACAAAGACTAAAACTAATCCTATCTTTATTACATCATATGATTACAAAATTAAAGAGAAAGAATTAATTACACTTTGAAATAAGAGATGAGGCTCGGCATGCAAGCCGAATACATTATACAAAGGATCCATATGCAACGATTATACATTCATAACATTCACAAACAACCATATCCACAAGATCAACATCCACATCCATTCACAACATTCACAAAAGTGGATACTAGGCCATAACCGTGCATGCACTCACCACATAAAACAGATTTTAAAGGCGACGTGTATGCTATCATAGGTATATCTACATATACGTATATACATATTAAAATTGCAGTACTTTTAATGCGGGACATTCCCCATTAAATGAATTTTGACTCCCACGCAGACAATGCGGGGTATACAGGGGCAGCGCCCCTGTGCGGTCAGCGGGCGGGGGTCGAGGGGAGGCCGCCCCTCGCGGGGTCTCAGGGGCAGAGCCCCTGAAAGGTCTACGGAATTTTACTTCCGTGCACTTAGGAAAATCACTATTTTCCATAGTCGACCCCGTCCAAAACGTCAAAAACAAAAGCCTACGGCGTATGTGGAATTAGGTTTAGATTTGCACATTAACAGGTTTAATTCGCATCGTATGCAACATAAAACAGTATACAGCGATTCGATCATATCGAAACGAATCCAAATACGTTGTAGATCGACGCTGCTCTGATACCACTGTTGGGATTTGTGGAGAAAACATGCGCGGCGGAAGCGATAAAATCCACGCAACCCGTAACAGGATCTCGTCGATAACAGCGTATTCGGAAATAGGTTTGCGGGATATACCTTATCGCGGAGCAAGTCCGGCGATGTCCCGCTGCACGACGGTGCAACACTGCTTGTCAAACACGGACGGATCTTCTCTCCCGTTCGCTGTCGCAGGTTGATCCGTCAATGCTCCTCTGCGGTAGTGATGTACGTTGCTCGCAGCACGTACAGGTGGTCGTCGACGTCCTCCGAACGCAGGCGTCAAGGCGTCTGCGTCTCTACTTCGTCCACACGGATGGACGGAACTCCACGTCGCGCTTCTCAAGCCGGCGGGAAGGAGCGTGTCTTTGCGGCGGCGTGCTAGTGCCGCGTTGCTCTCCTTTCTCTCCTAAGGACGGCGACGGCTAGGTTTACGTACGTGAGAATAACCTAAAAGCGTCTCTCTATATCTTATATAGATATCGGCCGTCAATCCTCCTTTAAATAGGATAAGAAGAGAAGTAGGGTTTCCTAAACCCATCGGTAAACAGAAACGTTGCGTTAATTAAAACGCTCGTGGATTAATTAGAATATTTCGGAATTCATTAATTAACCAAATAATCACATTAATTGATTAATTAATATCCGACTCCATGCAATCGCTTGGGATGGCTCTACGGGCATACATATACCAACAATATGATCTCATCGTTCAGGTCCTTAACATGAAAGCATACGTCATTGAGTACTGTCATTCTCTAGACATTCAATTTGTTCTATCACTATCTCATATGAATGAACCAGAAAGAATTGGAAGCTTGCCTTTGATATTTATCAAATCAATCTTAATGTATCCCACCAATCATCCCATGATTGGCTCTCAGGGCATACATACCAACATGGTAAACCTTAAATCCCTAAAATGGGGTAAAGGTATATGAACCCTAATATAGGGTAGTTCCACTAATGCCATGTGAAGCCTTAACACTGGGTGATGTGTTGTGAAATCTTAATTTCATATAATACTAGGTGAAACCCTGATATAGAAGGATGATTATGTGAAATCCTATTGAAAAGCAATACTATGTGAAATCCATAAATGTATGGAAGATGCTATGTGAATCCTCAAATTATAAATATAGAGAATCCTTTTCTTGATAATGGAATAGTGATTAATATTTTGACAAATGCAACACCTAGAGAGGTTGATAATGGATATCTGTATATCAATAGTTCCTAACTCAAGGATGAGTCCATATTATTGGCAATGGTTGTATATTCTAAGTGATTGACTAATGACCAATACATTACATGATAAATGTGATGAACTGGTGCATAAAGTATTAGGATGGGCAATACCCTAATACAAGCTAAGTGGATGGACTCAAGTCAGATAAAGGTGTTGAGGGAAGTGATACGTCAAGATATGATAAATATCACACCCAACACCTCAATACTGGTTTACCTTGATGTGTTATAAGTCCAATATAATTGGATGAATGACACATGAGATGTGTCATGGTAATTGTTACATTGAGATGTAATGCACCCTGTTGAATGTAGGCTAACATGCCTTATGGAAAGGTTAATCCAAACCTATAAACTATGATGTAATCATATTCTGGTAATGATGGGAGAGAAATTCATACTGTGTGTTGATACTTCATTTAATGATGAATGATAAGAATAAATAAGTATGATTGAATACTTATGTTATCCATATTGAGTCCTAGTTGTGTGAAGCAATGAAACATGACTTGATCATTAACAATATGATATTGAGAACTTATATGGTTATTCATATAAAACCCTAATACATGGTAATACTATATGAAACCCTAATACAGGGTAATGCTATATGAAACCCTAATACATGGTAATACTATATGAAATCCTAATGCAGGGTAATGCTATGTGAAACCCTAACACAGAGAGATGCTATGTGAAGCTCAAATACAGACTAATGGGTTATGAATGTAATAAGATAACCCTTGTATTGCATGGTACATATATGTAATTATATCATGATTATTATTCATGCAGGTATGTTGAGATGATGAGCATAGCCAGGTATGGGCTATGATATTCTATATATTGAAAATGTTCTAAGGCCTTATAAGCCTTCATATGCTTTGTTGCTTAGTGAGAGGTAACCTAGAATTAATGAGTCTATGTGCCATATGATGTTCTAATTATTAAGATTGTTTATGAGCTTCATAAGCCATAATATGCCTTGTTGCCTATTAAGGGGCAATAAGAGGAGATATGAGCTTTGTGAACTATGTGCAATGCTTTGTGTAGCAAGAATTATAATGTCCTTGGTCAGATGACCTGAAGGTATGAAGTTACCTAATAAGTGGTAACAAGTGCTCTATGATGAGATAAGAGTTCAAATACCCAGATTCTATAATCATGATGATGAACTTGTTAAGAAGTGGAAATGTACTTGATGAGTTGAGGGATTAAGATCCCAATACTTTGTGAAAAGAGTATGGCTACAGGCCATGACTCCACAATGATAATGCCAGGCATTAGATATATGATCTAAGCCTGAAGAGAGTTAATGTTGTGGTAATGATTCTATAGTGAATAAATGTTATACATATTCCTTAATGGATAAGTAACATATTGCTCAATCAAGTTATAGCTGCAATGATTTTGATAAGAATAATGTTTTAATCTGTTAGACATTGAATTAACTGCTATCAAACAAATATGATTCCTCTGTTAATATTTATCTTCTTTAGCTGCAATAATAATGTTTCTGGCAAAGAGTTATATCTCTCACTGGGGCAATTTATAATTATCTCACCCCCGTGGGAATCACATTTTTAGGTGAACGCGGATGAGGAGGCAGGAATCCTTCAGTAGGTGAAGGACAGCAGTAGCAGAGACAACAAAGACACTGGTTGTTATGCCTTGTATAGATGTATATAGAGTCCTATGTGTCGTCTCTACACTCTCAGGTCCTCGGAGTAGTAGTTAGTGCTTTCGAGATTTTGGCTCAGTGCCTCGAGATTTTCATACTACATGTGCTTAGTTTAACAGGGGAGCTGATGCTTGTAATTCACAGAAAGAGATGATATAAGACATGTACCTTTAAACCAGAATGTAAATGTATTACTTTGGTTCTATGTGAGAAAGTTTTCCTTTGATGGATCTCTTGATAAAAAGGTTTTATATTTTAGTTATTTTCGGTAATCCGCTGCTTAGTGAACGCTTCCGCATTAGTTAATTATGTTTTTGTGAGTTGTATGCCACTGTTTTCCACAAACATGTATTTGCATTGCTTTTGACTTGAACTAAAACAAGCTAGGGTTTGATTGATTTGATCCTTTTCATGTACCTAATGCTTGAAATCAATCTCAAACAAATATATTAGATACATATGAATGGAATGGTTAAGTCATTATCAAAATATGAACAATGTGTAACACTTAGGTCAACATTCTCCCCCTTTTTGACAATGACAAACTATTCCTCAACATATTGAAAAGAATATGAAAATTAAACCTTTACCTTTGATAAAGAATGTGAGAGTTAAACATTTTACCTTTTGAATTGCAAGGGGATACATGAATGAACAATGTGAATTGCTCCCCCTCAATTCATGCTTACCTAAGCCCGCATGGTTAGTCTTTCCACAAATAACCATATCACATATACATACTATATGGTCTTCTAGAAAGTCATATGATAAGTAGCTAATTTACAAGAAAAGTATCATGTAAGCAATCAAAACAATATGGCTGAGATCACTTCTCCCCCTTTGTCATATCAAAAAGGTAGGTATGTAGAAGAGATAAAAAGTACAAGTCTTCTCCACAAGCACAAGCTAAAGCAATCAACCACATAAAGCACACACCAAATAGATACAAAGCACAAAGAAATAAGCAAGCTAATGTCATAATCAAAATATGGGATAACATACCAAAAACTCATAAGATATAGTCAACCAAATAGTTATGGTACAATAGATTAATATTACAACACTAAACATGTCCTCTAAAAAAGAACCAATAGTAGGAAATTGTAATTTAGTTAACATGTTTACAAGCCAAGTATAAGAATCAGATAAGAAACATAAAAATAAATAGAGTAGGAGAAATAATTAAATAGAGCTAGAAAACTCAAACTAGACTACTTTGTTGAAAAATATATACATTACTTAAAGAAACTAGCACTTTGGTATGCTTTAGATGCATGGTATTCTTTTAGTGTTAATCTTGTTATGAACCTATAGGAAGATGTTGTCTAGCTCATGCATTAATGACAAACAATGACCCTAGTGTATCTCAGCAACCTTAAGGTACCACCACGAAATAGATCATGTTAAGAGGAATGGAGGGGGAAAAATAAGATATTTACTACATAGGAGACGATCTCCAATAGGGAACCTGCACATGGAGGACAAATACAAAGACAATTGACGACATGGTTGCAAACACAGATGATAAACACTCTGAGTTGTCTAAGAGTGTTTAACCCTAATATAGATTCCTTATTTATAGCACCTCCACCCTTAGTCTTATTCCCAGTTTGACGCAATCACACGATCATTCTTGTATACATAAGAGAAATACGAGGAGTCAATTTTTATAATGTACTGAAACTTAAAATCTTACCCTATTCCATGATCAGAAGGTTAGTAAGCTTGGTCCCTTAGATATGACCAAACAAGGATAAAAATTATACCTTACTGAATAATATTGAATGCACATAAAATATTAAGTGCAATATGCATCATAATACACTCACGTTTACACACCAACTTAAATATGTGCTAACATGTAGGTAACTTCATGAACTATGTTACAATATTTCATTTACTAACTAATATTCACGTAATAATTAAACAAGAGGAATATTGTATTTAAAACATGTATTACAATAAAAATTGGAATATTCATGTGCAATCACCTAAATTGAAGTCAAATTAATGGACTACAACATTAAATGAGTTAAATGGGAATTTTGTGCATAATAATAAAACTCTTTTGGAAATATATTGTAGATAATAAGACTCAATTAAGTGTATGTTAATAATGAAGATATATTATTTTGACAAATACAATGGTGATGAGCCAAAAATCCTAATGGTGTCATAACTCAAAAAAGGAAATCTCAAAAGTAATAACGAGTTCCTTGGGTCCCAATTAGCTTGGGTGCCAAGTTTCACAATATTTTAATAATAATAACTATTTGAAATTTATTTAGAGAAGAAAATAAGATAAAAGGTTAAAAGTATTAATAATTATTAAATGTATTAAAAAGTGGAAACATATCTAAAATTTGGATTCTACATACCAAATGGTCTATGGATGAATTTTTCATATTAATTGGACAATCTTATCTATCCTAGTTTTACTTAGGAGAGAGAATGTAATTTAAATTCAAAACTATTGAATTAATTATTAAAAACATATAATATATAAAATAAATACTACAAACCAACTTGTATGGCTTATACATATATAATTTATGTGAAGTTGTAATAATAAAATTATGGTATAACATAAAGAGAAACAATGTGGTACATGCATGCTAAATCTATGAAAAGATTATCATGGTAGAAAATCTTTAAAATGTATTTAATTTCGAAATACAATGGGACTGAGGTAATTGTAATAATGCAGAATACACAAGATATTTGATAAATTAGAACAAAATTTAAAGAACTAATTTTATCTTCTTAATGTTTAAAAGCAATAAATAGATGAAAGCAATCACGTTATCATATCATAAAGGAAATACATATTTAAGGATATCAATATTTTAACTTGATTATATATTAATTTGGAAACAAATAAACATTACCAAATTTATATAATCAATTACCTAACCCAATTAAGAAACAATAATAATTTTGGCTAAATGATTTCCTTAGTAAACCTCCCTATCACCTCCTAAAATTATTAACAAGAAAGGAAAAAGGAAAATAGTTTGATAGATAATGTTTTCAACCTTTCAATTTGAAATTCATGTCTCTATAATAATTAGTTTTGGATATATAAATTTATTAGCACCAATCTACTCCATAATAATTAATACAAAATATATTAGCAATATATATATGGTTGCCTCAAATTTAGAAATTTGGATCTAACTTAATATTAATTAAATGGATATCCTTTTAACTGAAATAAAATTGTTATACATGTTTACAATGACTCTAACGTGAGAAGAGAAACATCATGAGGAATTCAATTCATAGTGGAACAAATAAGTATATATGCGAGATTAATAAATCAAACAATAGAAAAGGAATCCAATAAGTATATCATATACAATTGTACATTAAGTTATTATACACATTTACATTGAGTAAATATATTTTTGGGATAGAGGTTGTGTGCCCCATACTCGGGTTATTTTTCACTTATATATATATTAAGGAGATGGTTGTGTGCCATACTGTATCAAGTTTTAAGGTTGTGAGTCTTATATACCATTGTTTATTTATATTATTACAGTATTATGTTTGTCTCACATGCATGCAAGTTATTATTATTGTGATGGGGTTTGTGCCCAAGATTTATGCCTGCTCGTTGACACACGCAAACTACACGTCAAGCGCAAGTGTACATATTAATGTAATATAGGCCTCAAGAGGCCCAGATGTCGAACTCAGGGAAACATTATCCATAAACTACTGCTAACTGTAATGCGATCAACTAGGATGATGAAATCTTTGATTGAGGGTTTAATTAACTAATATGTAGAAAATAAATCCAAGATTATTGGTTGTTTGATCTCAAATGAAGGGAATTCCTCAGGATTACGGTTTCACCACGACTAACATTGCAACTAACATCAATTCATTAATAATTCTCTCTCCTAACCCTGGACAAAAAGTTATGTAGCAAGAATTATCCGCTCTCATGGCGTAATTCACTGCCTAATCTAATACCAATCCCAATCTCATAACGATTGTGTTATTAATTAGGTTCTTTACAAAAATCTCTGGATAATCTCTTCACATTCGTGAGCCTCCTTTCTCAAGGGGTGATATAAAACACATAATTCTATGGTTTTTCTACCCCTAATCCCTTTTTCAAAGTAATTAGCGGTCTAATTGACTAACTATGGTGATCAAGCATGGATAGTTAATTAAATTTTCATATAATTATGTCTAGAAATTAAGAGAATATATTAATATATAAAAGTCAATTACAATGCATAATTGGGCTACTCCTGGGTCCTAAGGAATAAGGGGTAAAGCCCCGCATAGTTTCCATTATCAATAACATGAAAGAGAAGAAGAAAAATGTAGGGAACATTAGAGAACTAAAAGAACACCTAAAGAAGATGGTCTGAATGATCCCCCTCTGATGAACATGAAGATTTACTACCTTCTAATTGCAAATCTGTCCACTAGAGGTGCCCAAATCTCATGAAACTTGAGTTTCTTCTCCACTTTCTCCTCTCCTTACTCTTGGATTCCGTCCAACAAAATAGAATGAGATAATTAGGTCTGGCCAAAATCCCCCTAAGTCATAGAAGTGACTTAGGGCATCATTAATTTCCAACCGTCAAATTAAACGTGATTTTCTGATTTGTCGTGTCGGTACTATCGACTGAGTGTCTATATTACAGATGCCTTCGATAGTTGCAACCACATGTGGTTCTGTCAGTACTACTGAGTTGATGTCGGTAGTATCGAGATCTCTCTAGAAATTCTAAGTCTTTATTGTGATGTTGTCGGTAGTATCGACTTCTTTCGGTCGGTACTACCAAGTCTTCTCGATCTCTTCATGTCCTTATATGAGCATGTGTCGGTACCACCGAAAACAAAGCTGATAGTACCGAGCTATGTAAATTCTTATAAATTCACCTAAAATTCACAAAAACCGAACATATGCTCTTAAACAATATTAAATCATTCAGGAATACTAAAATTACATTTATTTAATGAAATTAAGTATCACGGGATAATGATAATAAATAATTCATAATTAATATGAAAATGAACAATAAGTGCACATAAATCAAAAGTCAATAGTATGTGAAAACGATAATTATTCGGCCCATCACTTGTGTGGCATAATTTTTATGTTTGTTTGATGGCAAGTATTCTTCCTTCTTATCATCTTATTAAAATTCTTAATCTTTTGATGCCTGCTTGGGTGATATTTTCCTCTTCTATGGGAAACCTTATTACCTTTGATGTCCTTTATCCCTTATATTGCTAAAATCCATATTTTATATGCACATACTAGCATGTACGTTCACAAATTTATTTTTATCTTCTTGTTTGGGGTATGCTTCCAACCCCAGGTGTAGTTCAAGGAGGAGAAAACCAAGCTTGACCTGGACAACTTCAAGACTAGTTGAACTTCTTGGGAGATAGATTTGAGGTGGTTAGATAATCCTACACTGATCTTGTACTATAGTTAGTTTTCTTATGTATCACCCTGTGTGGTGAAAGATAGTGATAATATCAAGCATTTTAATAGTTAGATGTTTTCAGCTACTACATTTGGTATCTTGAAATATACTTTTGAATAATTTGGATAATCACCCCTTCGTGAAAATTTTGGTTATGTATTTGGCATATGAGATGTTTCCTTTTATTTGATTTAGTCGGGAGTGGATCCCCTCTAGGGTCCCACTCCTTATAGTATAGTATCAGAGCCATTAGCAGTCGATTAATTTAACTATTTCAGTTCTATATCCCATAGGAAGTTTACCCTATGAAGATATGGCATGTACAAAAATTTAGTGGACCTGCCCTCTTTACCCCTCTAATATGTGAGAAGTTGTACTATATGAATCTTTAGTTTTGATATGTGAACCTTAGGGTTGCTAGGTTAGAATCAAAAGGACCTCAAATTCAACCTTAGGTGTATATGACATGTTAGTTTTGATGCATAAACAACATAAAAAAATTGTGATTAAGAGTTGTATAAGTAACCCTGATATCTATAAGAGTTGTCTAATTAGGTTAAATTTTTTTAAGGGGTGGAAAATAGGTGGTTGATAATGTATGGATGATTAGATTTTGAGGATGAAATCCTTTTAAGTGGTGGAGTGTTGTAACATATTGAAACCTAGAATCTTATCATATTCCATGCTCTGAAGGTTAGTAAGCTTGGTCCCTAGATATGACCAAAAAAGGATAAAAAATTCTAGCTTACTAAATAATATTAAATGCACATAACATATTAAATGGAAATATTCATCATAATACACTCATATCACATAATAATCTAAATATGTGCTAAAATGTAGGTAAATTTATGAACTATGTTACAATATTTCCTTTGCTAACTAATATTCACATATTGATTAAATAAGATGAATAATGTACTTAAAACGTATATTATAATAACAATTGGAATATTCATGTGAAATCACCTAACTTAAAGTGTAATTAATAGATTAAATATATTAAATGAGTAAAATGTGAAACTTCATGAAATGAGTAAAATGTGAAACTTCGTGCATAATAATAAAACTCTTTTGGAAATATATTGTAGATAATATGGCTCAATTAAGTGAATATTGATAATAAAGATATAATATTTTGACAAATACAAATTAATGAGCTAAAAATCCTAATTGTGTCATAACTTATAAAAGGAAATCTCAAAAGTGAAACATAATGGTAACAATGAGTTCCTTGGGTCCCAATTAGCTTGGTTGCCAAGATTCACAATGTTTTAATAATAATAAGTATCCTCATTTTATGTAGAGAAAAAATAATAGAAAAATCTAAAAGTATTAAATAAACTATTAAATGTCTCAAAAGTGGAAACATACCCCAAATCCAGATTCTAGATACTAAAAATGGTCTATGAGTGAATTTTCACATTAATTGGTCAATCTTATCTATCCCAATTTTACTTAGGAGAGAGAATAAAATTTAAAGTCAAAACTATTAAATTAATTATTAAAAATATCTAATATATTAAATAAATAGTACAAACAAACTTTTATGGCTTATACATATATAATTTAGGTGAATTTGTAATAAAATTGTGGTATAACATAAAGGGAAATAATGTGGTACATGCATGTTGGATCTATGAAAAAATTATCATGGTAGAAAATCTTAATAATGTATTTACTTTCCAAATACAATGTAATCGAGGTAATTGCAATAATGTGAAATACACAAGATATTTGATAAGTTAGAACAAAATTTAAAGGACTAATTCTCTCTTCTTAATGTTTGAAAGCAATAAATTAATGAAAAAATCATGTTATCACATTATAAAGCAAAATAACATTTTAACTCGATTATATATTAGTTTGTAAACAAATAAAAATTACCAAATTTGTATAATTAATTACTTAACCCACACAAGAAATAATAATAATCATGACTAAATTATTTCCTTAGTAACTTCCCTATTACCTCCTACAATTATTAACAACAAGGAAAAAAGGAAAATGGTTCAATAGATAATGTTTTTACCCTTTTGAAATTCATGTGTCTTTAATAATTAGTTTTGGATATATAAATTTATTAGCACTAATCTACTATGCAAATAATTGATATAAAATGTATTAGCAATATATATGGTTGCCTCAAATTTAAAATTTTGGATCTAACTTAATATTAACTAAATAGATTTCTTTTTAATTGGAATAAAATTGTTATACATGTTTTCAGCGACTATAACATGAGAAGAGAAACATTGTGAGAAAGTCATCTCATAACAGAACGAATAAGTGTATATGAGTGGTTGATAAATGGAATAATAGAAAAGGAATTCAATAAGTATATCCTACACAATTTTACATTAACTTATTATATGTGTTTACATTGAGTAAATAATTACACAACGAGATACTTAGAAGTTGCTTTATTATAAATGTAGTAGTCAATATTTCTGTGATCAAGTTGTTAGAAAAAGGGGAAATATATGATAAAACAAAGACATAAATATATGGAAGGGAAATGAATTTTTTATGTTTATTCTTTCCTATCATTCATTAAAGAATGCTTAACTTTTCTCCTTTTAGAATATATGTTACATATTTTCCTTAGTAAACAAAAACAAATAAGTTTCTTACTATCAAAGCCTAGTCCTATATATAAACCCCTCTCCATAGCCTTCACACATAAAAATTGCTTGACCAATAGGACATGACTCCTAACCTTCTCCCTTATCCTCCTAATCAAAGTTCCATATAATCTCATAAAAAATCATATGGTGATTCCTTCTCAGCCATTAGTGTTTCAAACCTTGGAACCTTGAGGTATGTTGTATCTCCAAATCATATTGAGCAATTTTTGATTTGACTCTCTTAGTGTATGCAGCATCCCCCATGAGTCATATTGAGCAATTATTTTCTTTACTCTCTCTTTTGATCCTCTTTAATTGATGATGTATATTCTCTTTCTTGACTTGATGACCTATTTGGGTCTAATCTTATTAAATTGGTAGTTTTTATCCATATTGGACTTTAAAATTATACTTTGCTTCATGTTGAAACCCTAATTGTGGATATGAGCTATATTGTCCACTTTTGTGGTGGATGTTTTATATTATCCATTTATCTGATGGAAATATCTTTTATTCTATTTATAAGACCGGACTTTTACTTACCTCTACATTTAGCATGTTTTGTGATTCAGTAACCCTAGATTAGTGCAAATACTTTGGTTTTTAGGTTGTGTGCCCATGTTATATTTTTGGGATGGAGGTTGTGTTCCCCAAACCTAGATTTTGTGCCCACTTTTATATATATTGGGGAGACGGTTGTGTGCCATACTTGATCAAATTTTAAGGTTGTGAGTCTTCGTTGCTATTGTTTATTTATATTATTCTAGTTCTATGCTTATCTCACAAGCATGCATGTTGATATTATTGTGATGGGTTTTGTGTCCAAAATTTATGTGTGTTTATGTGGCATAATTTTATATTTGTTTAATGGAAAGTATTATTATTTTTATCATCTTATTACAATTCTTATTCTTTTGATAACCACTTGGGTGATACTTTCCTCTTCTATGGGAAGCCTTGTTACTTTTGATGTCCTTTATCCCTTTATATTGCTCAAATCTATATTTTATATGCACATACCTGCATGTATGTTGACAACCTTTATTTTTGCCTTCTCTTCTGGGGTATGCTTCCAACTCTAAGCGTAAATCAAGGAGGAGAAAACCAAGCTTGACCCGAACAACTTCAAGAGTAGTAGAACCTTTTTGAGAGATAGATTCGAGGTGGTGTTAGATAACCCTCCATTGATCGTATGCTATAGTTAGTTTTCTTATGTATCACCATGTATGGTGAAATATAGTAATTATATTAAGCATTGTAATAGTTAGATATTTTATATTCTGCTGCTACATTTGGTACTTGAAACATACTTTTGAATAAATTAGATAATCATCCTTTCACAAAAATTTTGACTATGTGTTTGTCATATGGGATGTTTCTTTTTATTTAATTTAGTAGGGATTGGATCCCCTCTTACCCACTTCTTACACTTTTCTAGTTGTATTTAATTAATTAAACAATTAATTAAGTAGTTATCATGTTGTATAAAAAGAGATGGAAGCAGGAAGACAATTCCCATGACATACAAGACTCATGATCCACAAGCCATGAGTGACATGATTGTGCCCGAGCCTGGCACTATGAGGTGAGACAAGGCATGGCAAACCCTCCCATTGAGTTTTTGGACACCAATGTCACATGTATTCCTATAAAAAGAGCACCAAAGCTTTAAAAGTTGGCAAATGTGGACTTAACCTTATTATCATTTGATAAAAACTATTTTTTTCTTCACATGCCATACATACTAGATGCACCTACATTGGGCTAACCCATTCTAACTAATATGAGCCAAGTTAATATAATTAACACATTGTACTCATTCACGGGTGCTCAGGCTACTGCCTCTCCAAAATCAGTTGGGCCAAAAGCTCCAACTAACTGAAGGATGATTCTATTTGGAACTTCCCTCGTAGGGCTATAAATGGGTACGGTATTATCCATTTACCTACCACTTATACCTTGTAGGGTAAGATAATGGTAAACATATCTTTTACCAACCACCCACTTATCCTTTACCCGCTTTACCCACATATAAGAAGGATAGGACAAGAGAGAAACTTTACCCTGCCCGCCACACATACCCTTTAGTATAATGTTTAATCAATAATTTTATATTATAATACATGTATTAAAGCCTATAAAAACCTCAACAACATTAATATTGCTTTCTTAATTTGTACTATTATAATTTTCAAAACTTTAATAAACCATGAATAGCATGTCACACTACTTATAATCATATATTTGAGATTATTACTAAGAAATTATTTATTAAAAAGGTTATTTCTTATTTGTTAAATTTTTAAGTTAAATATTACAATTGTTAGTGTATATCACCAAACATAATAATTACTATGTAAAATTAGTTTCAAGAGTATTTTGTTTTTTATGCTGGGAATATCATAAGTAATTATTGTTGAAAATATATCTATATATCTCCATGTTTTTACCCATTTCACCCATTAGGCTACCCATGTCCTACTAGTAAAGGTTGTGGGTAAGAATATGGTAAATGTTTTCAAGGGACCAACAACTTTGTCGCATAAGAATAAGGATAAGTCTTTACCTTTTCCTATCCTATCCAGTTATAGCCCTATGCCCAGTGGTGGATCTTTGAGTGAAATATTGGGGGGGTGCATAATGTACTACGAAGTAGTTGCAATGATAGATTAGATTACAAAAGAAAATATAACGAAATTAAGGACACTATATAACTATAAAATTTTAAAACATTGTATTTCTCTTTGATATTCTTGAAGTCCTCAATAATAGAATCATTGTCGAATGACTTTACAATATCTCTTTCAATATGGACAATGAGATTATCAACAAAAAAATCAGCTTCCATTTTGTTGTGTAATTTTGTCTTAATAAGTTTTTTCACTGAGAATGCACGTTCTTTTTTGATGACGAGGGACCACCCCCAAATAAGCGCCATGATTGTGACCCCCGCTGATGGTGTAAACCCTTGACCCCCCCTCGCCTACCCGCATAATAGGGGAACATGTAAATCACACAGAGGACAAGATGCACGATGAGACTCGATGCGAGGCGCACAACGGAGAGGTTTCAAACCCGAGTCCCTACTCTGGGGAGCCCGAGCCTCTACCACTTGAGCTACCACCCCCTTGGCTAGAGGAAAAAAGAATGCACGTTCTGTTATGACTGTAGAGACTGGAAGAGTCAGAATCAGACATATCAATCTATCAAGAAATATGTGAATTTTTTTCTTTTCAGTTTTTGCTAGAGCAGAACATAAATCAGAAACAGTCAAAAGGTTCATAAAATTTGGATTGGTAGGAGCATGTGCCATGAAATGAGAAAGTTGATATCTCAAATCAAGCTTTTCTTGATCATTGAAATCAGATGAGTAATATTTTTCAAAAAAAAGACATATTATCAACATGGAAGTCCTTGTATGCATTTCTAGGAGCCAAATAAGAGCTTAATATCAACACATCTATCACTTGGTCATTGAATATGTGATTTAGTTCATGTAATTGTTTATCTATTGTCAAAAAAATATCTCCACAAGAAAATAATGTGCAATTGTCATCTGATTTTGTTGGTTGCGTACACGCCCTCGACGAGCAACATAGGAGCTATCCATTTCAGGGACATGTACATCATGTTTCTCACAAAAGTATCTCACATCATTTATCAACTTGTCCCATCCATCATCTCTAAGACTCTGAATCAATAATTTTGTAATTTTTTACCAAATGCATAGCATTAACAATGTCTTGATTTTTCTTTTGTAATGCCTGACAAAGAAGATCTGTGATCCCCATTATCTCTTTCATTAAGTCAAAAGATGCGAGATTCTTATATGCAGCATCAACATCACCACGTTGGGAATAAGTTTGTCCATCATTGATAATATTTTGTAAAACATAACAAGTTGCATGAAATAAATTTAGGAGATTGCAAATAGAATGATTGTGTGAACCCCAACGAGTCTCTCCAGGTCATCTCAGAGATCTAGTTTGATTAGCTCCTTTTCCCGTCTCAAGTTCATCAATAACTAGTAAATCTACAATTTACTTCTCTTTTGAATCCTTCAATTCCTCAGTGCGCTTACACGAATAAGAAATTAATTTATTATAAACATAAAATTTGTGAAAAATTGGTGAATTAGTATGACTTTTCTTGAGGTGGAGACCATGGATAGTTGTAAACGATGAGAAAAACCATGAACATAATATGATGAAGGACAATCTTGTTGAAACAATGCTTGTAAGACATTCCATTCTCCACACATATTACTAGCGCCGTCATGCCCCTACCCACGAATGTTGTTTATAGAGAGTTTGTGTATATTCAAGACATCACATATATGTTTTTTAAGAGTCAATGCAAATGTATTTTTCACATGAATTAGCTCGAAGAATCACTCTTGTACTAGCCCATCCTTATCAACAAATCATAGAACCAATGCCATTTGCTCCTTTCTAAATTCATCACGTGCTTCATCCACAAGGATACAAAATTTAGGATCCCCAATTTCCACACATATATATTTTCTCACCTTCATTGGAAAAATATGTAGAATTTCTTTTTGAATTTGGTGAGATGTGTATCGAGAATTGTATGGTGCATTCTAATACAACATCAGCAACATTGCTTCTATATGATGCCAACAATTTGAGCATCTCAAGGAAATTACCTCTATTTTTAGACCTTGCGGTTTCATCGTGACATCTAAAAGAACATGACTAAAATGCAAGCCACTAGACTGCATCAAAAGTGACTTGAAGACGTAGTCGGTAATTTATAATTTGCTCAAAACTATGCACTTGCATGACATTTTTTTATATGCATTGATTGATTTAGAAGATCATCACAAAATTTAACAACATTATTGTGTGGGGAACATGGATCTTCGCCAACATGATTAAGAAAAGCACAATATTTTCCATCATTGACTTTTTTCCAATTTTTTAATCCCTTTGTGGTAAAAGTATCAACCCCAAACCGACCACTCAGATTGCTAAAAGACAGTAGGGCAAACATTAAGCATCATCTTCAATAAGAGAATATTCCAACCAGTTAGAAAATCAACTAAACCATGTATATTGGAATCTCTGAGGATGTTTCTCTGAACCAGATAATGGATACTTTTCAAGTTTGAATTGATATGGACCCCATTACAGATACGCTCTACGAATTTCATCCCTTTGACCATGTGGGTATTTCCATATTGGAGGGCGTAAGCCAGGATCACATTCGAATGACTCAATTACAAGATCTTGATATTCAACTTTTTGTGTCTTAAGAGGTCTTTGGTCATTAATTTCTGCTCCTTCAGAATCTAATTGATTCTTAGGTTGAGCTTGTTCTTTAGAAATTATACTATCAGTCACATTATCCAACTTCTTGAAAAAAGAGTGTATAGTATTATTCTTAGACATGATGTCTTCTCAAAACCACCTAACAAGGGTGTATAGTGCATATAATTAAAATATCTTCACAATATAATAATATAATGATGCAGACAATGTGTTGATTTTGTATTACTAAGTGATGCTACTGCGATGCAGATTGGATATAAATAAATTTTCAATAGTTATAGAGGCAAATAAGCAAGTTATATAAATCCACATGTATGATAAATAAATAAAATTAATGAAAATATGACTTACAAGATGTTTTTGTCACTCCACGATACGCGGACAACGAATAATGAGAAAAATCAGCCAAGAATTGGGTATAAGAATGGACTTTGTTTCTCTTTTATCTATGTTGTTTTGCACACCTATGTGTGTTAAAAAAAAGTAGAGACAACCAATTTTCAAAGATTGTGTTGGTCGCTTAAATAATATTGAAAGTGGCGTTTGAGCAATGATGTGAAGCTCTGTTTGAAAATATCCATGCCAACCAATATCTAACAGGTCATGTTTACACTTGTTTAACAAAACATGGAGTTTGACACGTCCATTGTTGAAAGTTTATAGATAAATTTATAGAGGTCGATTGTTTCCTTTATTTATGTTTGTTATTTTGGATAATGATAATTATCAAAAGACCGAATGAGAGAGAGAAAAATTACACTAAAAATTCAAAATATAATAGAAATTGAAAAAAGCAATAGCACAAGAAATCATATTTGCAATTGTATAAGTAACCCAAACTGAAAAGGAATCTATGGGGGCATTAGATTGGAGAGGAGTAAAATGATAGAATTTTTTTGTCGCATTATATAACTTGGAAAGTATAAAAGAAGCACTGTCATGCAAAATGTCATGCAAGTGCATAGTTTTGAGCAAATTATAAATTACCGTGAAACACTGTTTCTAGAATTGGAGTCGAGTTAAAACAACACGTGAAACACTGTCCCCATTTCACTAATTCCTCTTAGAGCTTGGAAGCATTTACTATTGCCTCCAGCGGCAACTACACGCAAGAACAAAAAGTAACAAATCTATTTTTCAACAACACACGGTGGATTTCAGCTCGTTTGCTGTGATACTAGTTAGTTACCCCTGTCTATATCTGTGGAAGCTCAAATTCCACACACACAAGAACGAATCAGACAATACGAAATGTAGTTCAAGGATTTTATAATCGGCTTACATGTCAAGAAGCCAATCATGTGGAAGGATCTACATGACAGACCAAGTGGTTTGTTGGATTACTCCCTGCAAATATAGAACGGGAAACCGTCGGCTATCTAGATATTTTTCTATATACTTTCGCTCTCCAACCGGCAATCATATATAGATTTATCTTAAGTGGGTTAAAATCCACAGAAACTCACGGTTTGTATTTGGGTTATAAAACTTGCAATATACTTAAAATTAGTAGATCTTGCGGGTGATCCATGCACCCATGGGTGACTCTTAACTTCAAATTATATATTAATATCTACTTGTATGCCCATTGAGAAATATTGCACGTTTATCAAGCACCTGTTGTGTGCTTTAAAACAAAGAAGCCAATCTTATTTTGGTTTATATTAATGGAAACAAAATGATGATGCTCTTACTTCCTAGCGAATGAGTAGTGTGCTACTTAAATATGTTTAACATTCAACAACAACAACAACAACAACAACAACAACAATAATAATAATAATAATAATAATATTATTATTATTTTATTTTGTATAATAGACAATTTTTTGTACCAACTACAATTTGATTATATGATTTCTTTGTTCTATTTTCTATCAAAATAAATTATATATATTTTCTTCCCCTAGTTGTATGTCAAAATTAATCAAAGTATTCGACGTCAAATATTTCTTCCCATAGTAATTTTTATCATGCTAGCTTTAATTAAGCAACAACTATTAACGTCTTTTCAATTGAACACATACGGGATATATGCTAACTTTTGTTTCCGTCGTTTAAAACCAAGGTTGCGTTTGATAAATGGTGAATCATAGTGATAGAGAATGATGATGAAACAAAAATATTGTTTGGTATGCATAGGGAATTTTTCCATGGTGAATTTTAGCCTGTTTTTGTCCCCATGAAAAAGCATGGTAAATGATGGTGAATGATGGCGAAAAAAATTCTTTTTAAGTCTCCATTAATATATGGACATATGTGTAAAGAAAAATTCTACTATATTTTCCTTACCTCCTTATGCAACATGTTTCCCTTCAAGATTTCTTTCCTATCAACGAATTTTAACTTCCCACCAAAACTTATTTTGCTCTAAATACTTAAACAATTTTTTTCTTTTATTTTTCTATCTGTTAATGTACTCATTACCAACTAAAAATATTTACGTTTAAATTAAATAGTCCATACCCATACTAAAATTTGATGGTAGAATGTTTGTATTATTCATGCCATAAGAAAATTTTCATATATGAGGTGTTTAATAAATATAATTTATATTTGTATGAGGTGTTTTCTAAAAAAAGTTCACTATCCCATCAACAACACTTTTTAAATATTTCTTCGTCCCTTTCACCGTCACATACAAAATAACAATTTTTAACAATTTAATCATCACCGTTACTATCACTCACCACACATTTTTGCACCACTTACCAAACGCAACCTAGTTTTGTACCCTTGATACTTAGGTTCGTTCTTACCAAACACGACCCACTTATCCGTTTGACAAATCTAATGTATATCACAAATGACATTCTTTTGGTGATTACCGACGGGAACTTTGTCGTTTATATTTATAGCAATTAACCTCTTGAAAAAGGACTGACTTAACTTTGGTGGAGGGTGCGTACGTGAGCTAACCACTTCCTTAAATTATTCGCTATTGAACGGCGTCTTTCTAATTAGTGGTACGAGTTGGCATAAATGTCGTCGGATACCGCCTGACAAAGTTTTCGTCTTTCCCACCTGTGTTTCGCATCGGCGTCGAGGAGAGAGAAAGGAGGGAAACAGGAAAGCTGGGAGGGTGGAGAGAGATACAGAGACAGAGATAGATATCGATAGAGAGAGAGACACAGGGGAAGAGTAGAAGCAGGCCGAGACCAATAGGAAGACCGGAAGCGGGTCGCCGTCCTCCCCTGCCAACTCTGCCACACCACATTACGATCCACCCAACTGCAGATATCCCCACATAGTTTCAGTTTTTCCCGTGGCTGATCCCTACCCGTCTCAGATCCGCCCCGTCACCCGCCCTCCCGATCGTCCGGCATTACTCGCTGCAAGGTGCGTAATCGGCGGAGGGATCCTACCCAACAGGTTCCGCGTGATCTTTCCCCGATCCGCGGCTTCTTGGGCTGGAGGATGCAGTCTAGGTACAAGCAACAACAGCAACAGCAGCAAACCATGATGCAGCAGGCCCTCCTCCAGCAACACCAGCTCTATCATACCGGCGTCATCGCCGCTGCCATGTCGCAGGTGTCCTCCTCGTCTCCCTTTTTCCCGAGTTATTATCTCTTTCTTCCGAATATTGTTTTTTGCCCTCTCCACCTCATCCTTGCTGATCTGGATTGATTTCTGCTAGTCTCCAGCTTCAACAAGATCATTGTCCGTCTTGACTCCGTTGTTTAGTGGGATAATCGGGCATTTCAGCCTCTGTAATCACTGTTTTATGATAACTTTTCTGCCATCAACATTCCGACAACACCGATCTTTTCTGATTAACAAGGAAGGCACTGATATCTCTGCCTAGGCACTAATCTTAGTTCCTCACGTTTTAAAGCTCTGCACATTTCTCTCAGAAGAAAAAAGTCACCACATCCAGTGCCCCATGACATGCACACTAGTATATCGCTTATATTCTTTGAACGCATTATGATGTTTTTTTTACATATATGTGGGTCAAGCGGGTCTCCATTTGCATCACCAACCAGCTTTTTTCATCGTAATTGTGGTTTATTTTATTTTTGCCTTGAGTTGTTTCGATCGGCTCTAACGTCTTCTTGCATGTGGTCACTAAACGGCGCTTGATTTGCTGTCATGTTATACCCAACAGCAGATGATATAATCTTAAGATTTATTGTGTCTTTACTAGCATTATTAGAGACCTATTAGGGATAGAATTGCATTGGAAATCATTGGTATTTCTGCTTTCTTGTGTAGGATACTCGTTGGGATTATATCACCCTTTAATTTCATATTGATTTTGTATCCTATGATTTTCTTTTCTTTTACATTTTCATGTTTGCAGATGGAGCCCGTTCCAAGTGGAAATCTCCCTCCTGGCTTTGATTCCTCTTCATGCCGCAGCGTGTGAGTGCTTGCTCAAGTTTGCCTAACATTTTTCTCTTTCTGGTTTTGTATGGATTTGTTCTTTTTCTATTTAACGCAAGAGTTTGTGGATCAAAACTTTAGTACTGTACTTTATCCATACCAGGACCGCTAAGCTATGAGAGACATCCAATTTAGAGGATTCCTAGCTATTTTGTTTTGATAATGATTCAGGAGTGTCTACAAAAGCTTTTGGTATAGTTTTTTATTCTGACCTCTGAGTGCTGTATGTTGGAACAGATATGTTGGCAATATACATCCAAATGTCACCGAAAGTCTTCTAGCTGAGGTTTTCCAGAGTGCCGGACCATTGGAAGGATGCAAACTTATTAGGAAAGAGAAGGTAGGTCCTAGCTGCGTTACTACCAGCTTGCCAGTGGGTTATATTTTTCATGCTATTGGCAGGATGGTTGTCTACGTATATAAAACATCATGTTTTAGTGAAATATTTCACGCGGGAGTGCAAAAAAGTGTTGAAGTGATATATTTTCAATTTGCTAATTCTACAGTGAGAAGTTGATTATATTATTCTGTTTCTACATCCGCTTTACCAGAAAACTTGTATGTTACTAATTAGTATTTTGACACATCACCAGTAAAAAGCTGTGATGCAGCTCTTTCTGCCTTTTTTATTGTTCCAGCCCTTAGGTTTCTGAAGAAGAATGTATGGATATGACCTATGGCTATTTTTAGGTAGCAGTGGTTATGGCAATAATTAATATGCACCAAAGGCAAAAATGGAGGATATAACAAGGGCATTGGCAGAAACTGAGGGGATGGCGGGGAGATGCCAAAGGTGAGACTACGAGCACATGGAATGAAAAGAGGTTGTTAGCTTGTTAGGTGGACCATTGGATACATGTTACCAAGGCAAGATGAATGTTTATTACTGTGAATAATAAAAAAATGCTGTTATTGAGATACTGAAAACAAGCCTAGATCCTCTCCATATATAGGATAGAAGAGGTCAGTAAATACATAATTCACCATTATGGGATAAAAGACAAGATACTAAAGAGCACAAAATAAATAACATAAAACTAAATATATTAACACTTCCCCTCAAGCTGGAGCATTAATATCATGCACGACCAACTTGTCCACCATAAAGACGAATCTTGTCTTTTGGCAACAGTTTTGTAAAGATTTCAGCAAGTTGATCCTCAATCTTGATGTATGGAGTAGATATGCACTGAATAAAATACTCCCCGCTGGGATATTTTCTTTCACAAAGTGACACTCTACCTCGATGTGCTTGGCGCTCTCATGGAATGTGGGGTTACTTGCAATGAAGATAGAGGCTTTAATATCACAATACACAAGCATGGGCTCAGAATCATAGATTTCCAAAATTTTTTAATAACCCCTGAACCCACATCAACTCACAAGTACTATGAGCTATAGATCGATAATCAACTTGTTTCTTACTTCTCCAAGTGACAAGATCACCACAACAGTTTGTTTCTTACTTCTCCAAGTGGCAAGATTACCACCTACAAAGGTGCAGTAGCCAGTAACCTGAGGTAGATTTACAATCAACCCTGTTGCCTGCATAATCAGAATTAGAAAATCCAGTAATCTTGCAGTGCCCACTTTTCCTATATAGACGACCTTTTCTAGGGGAACTTTTAATTATTTGAGAATATGACACACAACATCCCCATTACGCTGTCGATGTTTATCTAGATACCTACTAACAAGTCCAACAACTGATGTAATATCTGCCTGTGTAACAGTCAAGTAAATAAGTTCACCCACAAGTCTTTTATATTGCTTACTAGTAGAGTATGAATGATAAGAATCATCATTCCAATTAGTGTTGAGATCCAAAAGTGTGCTACTGACTTGGCGTCCAACATGCCACTTTCTTGTAGTAAATCAAGGATATACTTGTGCCGAGATAGACATACTCTAGAAGAGGAATGTGATACTTCAATTATGAGAAAATAGCACAATTTTCCTAGATCTTTAGTAATAAAGTGTTTATTTAAATATTCCTTGGTATCTTGAATACCCTGATGGTCACTCACAAACTAGATGATATCATTCACATAAACAATCAAAATAACTAACCCAACACTAGTTCTTTTGACAAACACAAAATGATCAACATGCGAGCGTTTGAAGTTAAAATTGACAAGAATCTGACTTAATTTATCAAATTATCCTCTTGGGCTCTGTTTCAGTCCATAAATGGCTTTGTTTAGGCAGAAGACTTTAGAACACTCCCCCTGAGCAACAAATTTGGGAGGTTGCTCCATACACACTTCCCCATGTAGATCACCATACAAGAAAGCTTTTTTGATGTCTAGTTAGAATAGAGGCCAATTTTTTTGACAACCACAAAACTAAATATATGAACTGAGTTAAGGCGAGCAACAAACAAAAAAGTCTCAAAATAATCGACACCATAAGTCACACTGTATAGCCCTTAGCAACAAGACAAGCCTTAAGGTGTTCAACAGTGCCATCAGGTTGATATTTAAAAGTAAAGTTCCAACGAAAACCCGTAGGAGAAACATGAGCAGGGGCATCCACCAAGTCCCATGTATGTTGTGTATGAAGAGCTTCCGTGTTCACCTCCATGGCACGACGCCAGGTCGGATGTGTCAGGGTTTCAACCACAATCTTGGGAAAATATATAGTGGAAAGAGCTAGTAAAATTGGCAAAGCTTGAACCAAGATTAACATCAAAATAGAAATTGCTTACATGATGTAAAGTACAATAGCGCACCCCTTTTCGTATGCTAATCGAAATACCCAACTTAGAAGATACCCGATCAGTGTTGTGACTTGTGTTCTGTCGACAAAGAGGGAGGACTGGCTGAGGGAGGGGCCATCGAGGGAGTTGTAGTCTTGCAGTGTCTTTGGTAAACCTTGAGAGGAACATGACAACATATTTGGAGACACCGGCTCAACAAGAACATGAAGTGGGGCATTAACTAAAAAATATGTAGATAAGAGTCGAACCCATATAAAAAAGTATGATGTTTCTTCATATTGGTATATATATTTTACTAGTTCTATTATTTATTGTGTTATGGGCTCTAGACTTGTCTTGTCTATTAGCCTTTTTCTTTTATCCCATATTGCTTATCTCTACTATATGTTTTACTCTCTTATCCTCTAAAAAAGAGAGCACTGTGATTGTTTTAGACATCAAATTCCATTTTATCATTCTTTATGGTATCAGAGCCTTTCGATCCCCCTTGACCCTCCCTCCTCTCAAAACCCTAATGCTTCCTGCACCCTAACCTAGCCATCACCCGTCCCATCTCATCTCCACCACCCGCCGCCGCCGCCCCCTCCCCGCCACTGCAGGCTCTCCTCCTTTCCCCTACCCACTGCCACCCCTTCTTCCCTCCCCCACCTTCTCCCAACTTGCCACCCCCACCCCCCTCTAACCCCGCCCGCCACCACCAACCACCCTCCCTGACCTCCCACCCACCGATGCACCCCCCTCCAACATGCTGCCGCCGCATCTCCCCTCTCCACAACCCCTCTTCCACTCTTCCCACCCTCATCTTCATCCTCAACATCCTCCACCATCCTCATCATCATCTAACCTCTCTACCTATCTCCCCCTCTTCCTTTTGTCTTCGACTACGTCTATGGGAACTTTTTAAAATAGCACAATGCCATTCTAACAAGTTCTAGGTATGCTTTCTGCCTGCACCTCATGGTTGAGTAATGGTACTCTTCATGGTGGCGCAGGTTCTTCGTTCTATATTGCCCGTCTGCGGGTTCTTCTGGATCTGATTGTCAGATCCTCTGTTGCTGCTATCTGTCCTGTGCGGGTTTTGCTGAATCTGCTGATCGACTCCTTACTACTGCCCATGTGTTGGGTTTCTACTGCCTTCTGACTACTGCTACTACCTGCTGTCTGCTGCTTCCCGTCGTCATGCTTCTTCTATTACTTACTGCCATGGCATCTATTGATCCTCTACAGACGCTTTGCGTCACGACGCTTAAGTTGAATGGGTCCAACTACCATACCTGGGCTGCCTCCTTGGATCTTTATGTTAAGGCTCAAGGGCGTTACTCCCATCTCACTACTGATGCTCCGGTTGTTCCTGCTGCAACTGTTGATGATAAAACAAAATAGGCATATGATCTCTCTGTACAAAGGAAGACTCCTGCGTCATGATGTGGATGGTCAATAGTGTCGAACCTAAGATAAGCCAATCCCTTCTTCGACTTCGGATTGCGAAAGACATGTGGGATCAACTTTCCCATGTTCATTCACACCAACAAAACCCAAACGTGTTTGAGATTTTCAAACATTTGGCCAAGACGGAGTACTCCGCTACTGAGTCTGTTGAAGATTACTACAACCACTGTTGTGGGCTATGGGACGAATTTGAGATCTATCACCCGCTCTCTACTGATATCAAAGAAATCCAACGTCAGTTGAATGAACTTCAGCTGGTTTAGTTCCTTGCTAGTTTACCATATTCTTTTGCTGGTGCTGTCGATCAAATACTGTCCAGCGATCCACTCACTACTTTGAGAGATGTTCTCGAAAGAGTTCAGAGATTACCATATGTCTCCCCAGTTTCTCCTGACACATCTGATGTTGCTGCTCTTTCCGTTTGTTGTAGTGATAATTATCGAGGCCATGGCCGCGGTCGTAGACGTAGTCGTGGTCGCTCCACTGGTGGGCTCGATCAAGGATCTTTCTCGTGGGGTCTCTCAGACTCGTACTCATCTGGCCTTGATGCTGCCTCGACTGAGCAACACTACTATAACTTCTGCAAGTGCACAAACTATAATGAAGGCCACTGCTGGATCTAGCACGGCAAACCTGCATGGGCTAACCAAGTTACGTCTGATCAGCCTGACACTGCCCCATCCTCGTCCGCGTAACCCTCTGCAGATTGGATCCGCTCAGAATTTGAAAAGCTACTTCAGACTCGTATGGCTTCCTCCGCTGAGGCCTCTACTGATGGAGGTTCTGTTCTTCTTGCCTCTTCTGCACAGTTCGGTAAACATACATGGGTCATTGACTCTGGAGCAACCTCACATATTACTGGCAATCATACTTTATTTTTTGAACTGCATAAGACGTCAATTGTTCCGCCTGTTACCCTTGTCGATGGTTCTCAAATGCCTGCTTCTGGAGTCGGGAACATCTGCACTCCCTAGTCGACTTTTATTACGCTCCGCTCTATATGTTCCTAGATTCCCGATTAATCTGTTATATGTGAGCAAAACTGTTAAGAGCCTATGGTGTCTATAACTTTTAACCCGAATGGTGTTGTCTTTCAGGATCTGCTCACTAGGATGAAGATTGGTTCGGGCCATGTGGGACCAGACGGCTTATACTACCGGGATACGCCAAAGACTACTGCTCTACTGACTACTTCTGTGACGGGCCTACTACACTATAGATTGGGCCACCCTTCACCTGCTAAATTGAAGCATTTACTGCCTGATATTTCTGATTCAGTTTTTCATTGTGAAACATGCCAGTTGGGCAAACAACTTAAATCTACTTTTTCCAAAAAAACCTGTATTGGCTCAAAACAACCGTTTGATATAGTGCATGTTGACATTTGGGCCCATGTTCTGTTACCAGTATTTTTGGCTTTTGGTACTTTATGAGTTTTATTGATGATTTCTCTAGAAATACCTGGTTATTTCTATTAAAGGACAAATCGGCCATAGTTGATACTATCACATCTTTTTTTTTGAGATTCGTACCCAGTTTGATAAACCTATAAAAATCTTCCGTACTGGTATTGCCCTTGAATTTATGCAAACCTCTGTCAGTCTTTTTTGTCAGAAAATGGGTACCATTCATCAAACCTCTTGTGCATACACATCTCAACAGGATGGAGTTGCCAAACTTAAGAATCACCATCTTCTTGAGGTTGCACGAACTCTTCTCTTCCACTACAATGTCCCCAAATGTTTCTGGCTGGAAGCAGAATCCACTGCGTGTCACCTCATTAATCGCATGCCTTCTTCTGTTCTTGGCAATCAAGTGCCATATCAAATTTTATACCCTAATGCGCCTCTCTTTACTGTGCCCCCTTGGAAGCACATGCTTTGTGAAAAAACTTGCCCCGTGGCTTGACCAAACTGGATGCGCGTGCAACCAAGTGTGTTTTTTTGGGGTACTTTAGGACACATAAAGGGTATTATTGTCAAAGAAGTGGATGGTTAATGCCGATTGTAGTCTTTTTTGAGCATATACCGTTCTATTCTACTGTTGGTTCCACTCTGACATTTGATTTATTAGTGGATACTCCTTTACCTATGACTGATGATACTGACTTACCGGATACGACTGTTGCACTGACTCCACTGAAAGTATATCAAAGAAGACCGAAAGCTACAACTCCCTCCATGTCCCCTTCGAGTCCTCCACCCTCGTCAGCAGATCCACCTCCACCTTAGGTATTTTCTGACTTGAATATTCCTATCAGTTTACGTAAAGGATTCAGTCTTGCATTCAACATCCCATTGGGAATTTCTGTTCTATTGCTAACTCGGGAACAAATTTTGCCAACTTCACTTCTGCTCTATCTGTTGTTTCTATTCCTAAAAATGCTGCCCAGACTCTTCAACATCCTGCATGGCGTCAAGCCATGGAATCTGAAATGCGGGCTCTTACTGATCGACATACATGAGAGTTGGTTGATGCGCCTACTGATTGTTCACCTGTTGGCTGCCGCTGGATCTTTACAGTCAAGTATCAACCAGATGGAACTATTGAGCAATTGAAAGCTCGCCTTGTAGCCAAGGGCCACACTCAGACATATGACGTGGATTATTTTGAAACTTTTTCTCCTGTTGCTCGCCTGAACTCTGTCCATATACTTATCTCTGTAGCAGTAAATTCTGACTGACCTTTATTCCAATTAGATGTCAAAAATGCTTTTCTATATGGAGATCTACATGAGGTATACATAGAGCAGCCTCCCGTATTTGTTATTCAGGGGGAGTCATCCAAAGTCTGTCGTCTGCACAAAGCCATTTATGGACTGAAATAGAGTCCCTGAGCGTGGGTTGATAAATTGAGTTCCATTCTCCAAAAGTTCATTTTTCGCCGTTCTCAGTCTGATAATTCCGTGTTCATCAAGAAAACTGCTTCTGGTCTTGTAATCGTGATTGTTTATGTTGATGATATCATATTATCTGGCAGTGGTAAAGTAGGCATTCGTGCTACTAAAGAATACTTGGAAAAACACTTTGTCACCAAAGATTTGGGAAAATTGAGACACCTTCTAGGCATTGAAGTGTCTCGCTCGTCTTTTGGTCTATGCTTATCACAATGAAAATATGTTTAGGATCTCTTGTTTGCAACAGGAATGCTTGGGGTAAAACCTGCTGCTACTCCCTTAGATCCTAATACTAACTGGGATGATGACAATTCTCCTTATCCTGACCATCATTAATATCGTCGAATGGTAGGGAAATTTATATATCTCACTATTACCAGGGCTGATGTCACTTCTGCTGTTGGTCTAGTCAACAGATATCTAGATAAACCCAGGCAATGCCACTGGGAAGCTATATGCCATATTCTGAAGTATCTGAAAAGCTCTCCAGGAAAAGCCCTGCTTTACAAGAAACATGGGCATTGTAATCTCATTGGCTATTCTAATTTTGACTATACAAGAAGCAAGATAGATCGCAAATCTACATCGGGCAACAATACCTTTTTAGGAGGTAACCTTGTTACCTGGCGAAGCAAGAAGCAAACTGTCATTGCTCGCTCTAGTGCTAAAACTGAGTATAGAGCAATGACTCATACTGCGTGTGAACTCTTATGGGTCTGTGGACTTTTGAATGACTTGGTATTTCTGATTCTAAACCTATTCCCATGTACTGTGGTAACAAAGCAGCTATATCCATTGCCAACAATCCTACCTTCCATGAACGCACCAAACATATTGAAGTTGATTGCCACTTTGTGCTCCAAGTTGTCTTATCTGGCGAGATCTCCACGCCATATACACATACTTCTGATCAAGTAGTCGACATCTTCACCAAACTTCTTTTGAAGACCAGATTCACTACAATGATGGACAACTAGGCATGGTTGATATCTATGCTCCAACTTGAGGGGGAGTATTGTATATATTTTTTATTGGTTTTATTATATATTGTGTTATGGGCTTTAGATTTGTCTTGTCTACTAGGCTTTTTCTTTTATCACATATTGCTTATCTCTGCTTTATGTTTTACTCTCTTATCCTATAAAAGAGAGAGCACTGTGATTGTTTTAGACATCAAATACCATTTTAACATTCTTTACTTCAAAAAACGCAATATCCGCACTAACAAACCATTTCTTACTAGTCAGGTCATAACATGTGTGCCCTTTCTGAATTTTGGAGTACCCTAAGAAGATGCATTTTGTAGATCTCGAATCATGTTTGGTTAACTTGGTTTAAAGGTTTCACACAAAATAGGTACTTCTGAAAATTCTAGGGGGTATAGATTACATAGGAGCTCTAGGGTACAAAGTACTATATAATGCTTGGTTGTTCAAGATAGATGAGGGCATTCAGTTTATAAAAAAAAGGTAGTGGAGACAACATTAGCCCAAAACATCTCAGCGGACATGATAATGAAACATAATTGTCCGAGCAACTTCAAGAAGATGGCGATTCTTATGTTCGTCAACACCATTCTGCCGTGGAATTTAGCAACTTGAGGTTTGATGAATGGTGCCAACATTTTCTATAAAAATACCTAACATAATTTTGCATGAATTAAAGGACATTGTCCGTCGAAAGATTTGATGGGCTTATTATTAAATGGAGTTTTAATTTCAACCGAAAATGCAGAAATTGTATCAAGAATATGTGCCGTCTCTAAGTAAAAACAGCCAAGTAGTCGGAGAGTAATCATCGATAAAGGTCATAAAGTAACGGAATCGTGTCACACTTATTGCGGAACACGATCCCCAATATCCAAAACACATTTTGAGCAAAGATTCATTTTTCTAGGAAAAACACATCTAGTTTGTTTTCTTAATTGGCATATTTCACATTTATATAGAGTCTCAGATATAAATGGAATTGTGTGCTTGAGCTTGGAGGCTGACGAATGACCCAGTCGATAGTGGCATTGAAGTCATAAAACAAATGTGGATATCAGCGCATCAGTCTATGGAGCATCAAGATAGTATATGCCGTCTGGTCCCTCATGGCCCAGATCAATCCTCATCCTTGTGTGGAGATCCTAAAAGACACATCCATCAGGGTCAAACGCAATAGAGCACTAAATTTGTTTGACTGTTTTACGAACAAAAAGAAGATTAATAGGAAATCGGGAAACATGTAACACAGATCCGAGCAAAAATTATTTGATGTTCATATATTGCCAATCACATGTACTGAGGATTTAGTGCCATCAATTATAGTTATAGGGGGAATAGTAAATGTAGCAGTCATATCAAGAAAGAGTTTAGAAATGCCTGAAATAGAAGCCCAAAGTTGATGACCCATTTCTTTTTGCCATAGGGAACTGAGGAAGCTAGAAAAGCAGAATCACCATCTAGATGTGCAACCGTTGTTAGAGCAGATATTCTCTCTTGGAATAATTTTTCACATTTAGCTCAGACCTAATTCGTAGAAGCAATGGAAGTTTGGGCATGCTCTTCCTCGGTGTAGTCAACAGAGGCCTGATTAACCCATGTGTTGGGATATCCATGTTTTGCCAAACAACGATCTTCATTGTGGTTATTTCGACCACTGAATCTTGATCCAGGAGGGGGACCGTTGCTAGGTCTAATGGAGGGCGGATCATTCCCTTGTCCAGAAGGGGGCTCGCCACGTCCAAGTCAAGATGGTCCAAAACGACCACGTCCTCTATCACGGTCACGACCTCTGCCACGAGTAGAGTCACCAAAACGTACTGCAAGACCTGATGTCTCAGAGGAACCAATAAGTAAAGAAGAAACAAACGGGAGAGTTGGACCCTTTTTGAACAACACTCAATTTAGGTAAAGGATCATTGGACAAGATCTGATCCACGACTCCCACAAAGGAAGTTGGCAATCCAACAAGGAATTGGACAAGTTGCAGTTAATTTTTCCGTCTTTGGATTCCAGTAATGTCAGATGTCGGGGGATGGTAAATCACAAACTCTTCCCAAAGTGCACAACGTTGGTTATAACGATATTCAACTCGTATCATTAGAAAATTCTTTTTAGCCTGATTTCCTGATTTTTATAGATTTAAAACACCTTTTTAGGGTTTGTTGATGTGAATAAACATAATTTAACTGATCCCACATGGCCTTAGCAGTTTGAAGTCTTAGAAGAGATTGATTTATTTTAGGTTATGCATTGTTGACCATCCATGTCATCACCCCCGAGTTATCCTTAAACCATAAGTCATAGTTTTGCTTAGTTTTCTCATCAACAATTTGGGTAGGAGTAGCATGTGCATTAGTAATGAGGTGAGAGTACTGGCCTTGGGCCTTGACGTTCAACTCAAAAGAAACCGACCACGTATGGTAGTTAGCACCATCCAATTTTACTGTGGTCAGACAAAGTGTTCTTAAGTTATCATTAGAGGCCATGATGGAATCCAATTTGTGCTCAGTCCACACAAGCTACCATAAATATGTGGTAGAGCAGTAGTTCAAGCAGAGCGGCGTGAAGGATCACACCAAATAACAGTAGTAGAGTTAAGAAACCCGATACATGGGCATTATAAAAGAATTTAGGAGCCAACACCACGTCGTCAATTAGATTGACATGTGACGAAGTAGATGGGAGGGAACAAGTCCCTCCCTAAAATGAAAGTCGAACCGAGTTAGAGTTGTTCTATACCAGGAACAAAATGTGAGCTTAGTGATAAGTTCGGGATTCAACAACTTTTCAGGTGGCTAGAAAAAATCGGAATTCGGAAAAAATCGAGAAAAATCGTGAAAAAATCGATAAATTTCTATCAAAGTTCGATCACTATTCGGAAATTGTTACATTATATATTTCCTGTTTTACATAGCATGTTATTTGTTTTGTTATTTTCCTTTATATATGGACCTCTCTGTAATTGTCTCAGTTATATATATATGAGGGTGCACACGTTGTGCAACCCTGAGCTTTCTGCAATACCTGACTTTGTCACATGGTATCAGAGCATGCTCTAACCTAGCCGTCCTTGCTTCCCTCCCTCCCTTCTCTCTCCTCCCCCCCGTCCGCCGCCAGGCAGCAGCCAGCCGCCAGCAGCTAGCCCGCCGCCGGCAGCAGCAGGCCGCCGCCGCTGGCTTAGCCAGGGCCGCCGCAGCTCCGACCGGCCGTCTCCAGCGGGCCGCATGTCTCTCCGTGGGCTCCGTGGTTCCGTCTTGCCTCCTGGCGTTGTGCACCGCTAGTGCTTGAGCAACCGTAGTTGTTGTTCGCACAGCAGGTGAGCTGCTAGGTGGTCGTTATCTATGGGACCACTGACCCACTGGTAGATCTGGACTAGATCAGTCTTCGGGGGGAGATCGGCGCATTGTTCGTCTAAGGGGTTACCGTCGGTTCGTGTTTGTTTGTGCATGCCTGCCCGTGTAGGCTTCATCCTCCGGGTTCTCTGCTACGCCTTGGCGTAGTGCGTATGTGAGAGGTCCACGGTGACTTGTTTCTGCCTGCTTCTACCTGCCTGACGGCTTAGTCCGTCTTCTGTCTGTGCCTACCTGTGCCTGTGCCTGCCTTCCTGCATATTCTCATGGCGTCTTCTGGGGATGACATGTGGAGAGAGTCGCGCCGTCAAGTCACTACTGTTAAGCTTGACGGGCGCAACTACCAGCTGTGGGTATGTTCCTTTGTGATCTTTGCCAAATCACAAGGGAAGTACTCTCACTTGATTCGGACGGGTCCGCCTCAGCCTGTAGAGGAGGCGGATGCAAATGACATCAAGGCCTTTGATGACTGGGTTCGTGATGACTCGACCGTCATGACGTGGATTCTCAACAGCTCCGTTGAGAAGATTAGTGTCACTCTTCTTCAGCTGCCTACGGCGAAGCAGATGTGGGATCAACTCGCCAGTACCTACTTGCACAGTGAAAATCCGAAGAAAGTCTTTGATATCACAAAGCAATTGGGGCGCCTGCAGTTTACTGGTTCTGACATTTCAGACTACTTCTCCACCTTCACTGGTCTGTGGGGGGAGTTGGAGATGTATCACCCGCTGTCCACCGATTTAGCTACTATGCAGAAACAGTGGGCAGAGCTTCAGCTGATTTAGTTTCTCAGTGGTTTACCTGAGTCCTATACTGGAGTGGTAGATCAGATCTTGGCGAGTGATCCACTTCCTACCTTACAGACTGCCTACAAGCGTCTCCAGCGCCTTCCGTCATCGACACCGTCTCCGCCTCCTGAGACCGGAGACTCTACTGCTTTGGCCGCTTGGGGCGGGCTTGGTCGTGGCCGCTCCAGTGAGGGCCGTCCTCCCCTGGGCGCAGGCCGGGGGCGTGGACCTGGTGCTGGACGAGGAGCTCCTCCTGCTGCCCCGCCTTCTGCTGCTGTGCGTCCTCAGCAAGGACAACACTTGTGTACTTTCTGTGGCCGGTCTAACCATATTGAGGAAAAATGCTGGGAAAAGTATGGTAAGCCGGCGTGGGCCAATGCTGCGGCTGATTCTTCTGCGTCTGAGGGTGCTACTCAGACACCTGCACCAGAGCCTGCGGGGGTTGTCGTAGACTACATCCGTGCTGAGGTGGAGCGTCTTCTCCTTGAGCGTGCTGGATCCTCTTCTGCTGCATCTACGAGTGGAGCACATGCTGCCTTTTCTGGTTATGACACTGCCTTCCTGAGCTCCTCCTCACCTTCTACTTCTGGTAATACCAAATGGGTGATAGACTCTGGTGCATCTGCACATATTTCTGGAAATAGATCTTTGTTTAAACATATATCTGCACTTGCCCGACATTCTTCTGTTATGCTTGCTGATGGCTCTAAGTCGTCAGTCCTTGGAGTCGGTGATATTATTTCTCATTTTGGCCTAAAATCTGCCTTATATGTGCCCAGATTTCCTCTTAACCTGTTAGCTGTCAGCAAGATTTTACAGAGTTTAAATTGTAGCCTGACATTTGTTCCTGGTTCATGCGTTTTTCAGGACCTTCACACGAGGATGAAGATTGGTGGGGGGTATGAAGGTGCTGTTGGGCTGTTTTACTTGGACCAGTTACCTAGATCAGAGAAAGCTGCTGTGGTATCTGCATTATCTGCTTTTGTTTCTGCTCTCCAGTGGCACTACAGGCTGGGCCATCCCTCTTCAGAGAAGCTGCGTAGTTTAGTTCCTGATATTGGCAGTTGTCATTTTCAGTGTGATTCGTGTCAACTAGGTAAACAAACTCGTACTGTGTATCCTAGACGTAGTACTGTGAGCAGTAAAAAATGTTTGATTTAGTTCACTCTGATGTATGGGGTCCATGCAATGTACCAAGCTTGTCTGGTTACAAGTACTTCATTCTGTTTATTGATGATTTTTCGAGGACTACTTGGCTGTTTCTGTTAAAAAGTAGGTCCGAAGTGCTGTCTACTATTAAATATTTTTTTGCTGAAATAAAGACGCAGTTTGGCTTGCCTATTAAAACTTTTCGCACTGATAATGCTTTAGAATCTGTTAAGCAAGATGTGGCTGTTTTTTGTAAATCTGTGGGTACTCTTCATCAAACTTCATGTGCTTATGCCCCACAGCAAAATGGTGTTGCTGAGCGAAAGAATAGGCACTTATTAGAAGTTACCAGGACAATAATGATGCATTCTCATGTGCCCCGCTCTTATTGGCCTGAAGCTATCTTGACTGCATGTTTTCTGATTAATAGGATGCCATCGTCTGTTATTGGGAATAAAATTCCCTTCCAGGTTTTGCACCCTGACATCTCCATGTTTCCTGTGCCTCCTAGAATTTTTGGGTGTACCTGTTTTGTTCGATTGCTTGGACCTACTTCTGATAAGCTATCTCCTCGAGCTGCTAAATGCATTTTTTTGGGCTATTCTCGCACTCAAAAGGGTTACAGATGTTATAATCCCAGCGCTCGGAAGTGGTTTACCAGTAATGATGTTGTCTTTTTTGAGGATACACCATATTATTCTTCAGCAGGAGATAGTTTGCAGACAGATATTCTGGCTCCTCCTTTACCTGTTATTTCTGACTGTATGCCTGACCGCACTGATACTGAGACTACTGCAAAGCAAGACCCTCCTCTTATTGTTTATCATCGCAGGAATAAAGCACCTTCCACACATGTACCCCCCCAAGACAACCAATCTTCTCCTCCTGAAGGTTCTGCTACTCCCGAGGTAAACTCTGATCTTAACATACCTATTGCTCTCCGTAAGGGTACTCGTTCTTGCACCTCTCATAGCGTTGCTCAGTGTGTGTTTACTGCTCATCTAAATACTCATTCCAGCAATTTTGTATCTGCCTTATCTGCCGTGGATGTACCTAAGAATGTTCAGGAAGCTTTGCAAAGTACATCTTGGACATCTGCTATGAATGATGAGATGCTTGCTCTTACTGACAGAGACACTTGGGAGCTGGTAGATCCACCTCCTCAGTGTAAGCCTGTAGGCTGCAGGTGGGTTTATACAGTCAAATATCAACCTGATGGTACGGTTGAGCGGTTGAAGGCAAGGCTTGTTGCGAAGGGATATACTCAGACTTATGGCATTGATTATTTTGAGACTTTTTCTCCTGTTGCTCGCCTTAACTCTGTCAGGATTCTTTTATCTGTTGCTGTGAATCTAAATTGGCCTCTCATGCAGCTTGATGTGAAAAATGCTTTTCTGTATGGTGACTTACAGGAGGAGGTGTATATGGAGCAACCTCCTGGGTTTGTTGCTTAGGGGGAGTCTCACAAAGTATGCAGGCTTAAGAAGTCTATCTATGGGCTCAAGCAGAGTCCTCGTGCCTGGTTTGATAAGCTGAGCAGGATTATGATTGATTTTGGCTTTCTGAGGTCACAAGTTGACCATTCTGTATTCACAAAAAAGACTTCTGCTGGTATTACTGTTTTGATTGTATGTGTTGATGACATTATTATTTCTGGCAGTGACACTCTTGGTATTCAGGCTACCAAAGATCATTTGGGCAAGCATTTTGCTACCAAAGATCTAGGCAGACTCTGGTACTTTCTTGGCATAGAAGTCTCTAGAAATTCTAATACCTTGGTTCTTTCGCAGAGAAAGTATGTTCTTGATATCCTGCAGGAGACTGGTATGCTTGGTGCGAGACCTGCAAATACTCCTCTTGATCCCAATGTCAACTGGGATGATGATTCTTCTGCTATGTTTACTGATCATAAAAAATTTAGGAGGCTGATTGGTAAATTGATCTATTTAACTGTTACTCGTCCTGATATTGCTACTGCAGTGGGTCTTCTTAGCAGATACCTCGACAAACCTAGACAATGCCACTGGGATGCTGCATGCCAAGTCTTGAGATACTTAAAAAAATCTCCTTGCAAGGGACTTCATTATAAGAAGAATGGACACTGTGTTCTTGAAGGATATTCTGATTCTGATTATGCAGGCAGCAAAGTTGATAGAAAATATACTTCTGGCTACTGTACCTTTGTAGGGGGCAATCTTGTCACTTGGAGGAGCAAGAAACAGAATGTAGTGGCCAGATCTAGTGCTGAGGCTGAGTACAGGGCCATGGCCCATACTGCTTGTGAGTTGCTGTGGGTGCGTTCTCTTCTGAAAGAATTTGGGATTGAGTCTTCATCGGCCATTCCTATGCATTGTGATAACAGAGCTGCCATCTTCATTGCAAATAATCCTGTATATCATGAGCGCACCAAACATATTGAAGTTGATTGCCACTTTATCAGAGAATCTATTCTTGCTGGCAAGATATGCACTCCATTCACAAGATCTGAAGACCAAGTTGCTGATATCTTCACCAAGCTCTTGGCTAAGAACCAGTTCTGCATGCTGCTGGACAAGTTGGGCATGATTGACATCTATGCTCCAACTTGAGGGGGAGTGTTACATTATATATTTCCTGTTTTACATAGCATGTTATTTGTTTTGTTATTTTCCTTTATATATGGACCTCTCTGTAATTGTCTCAGTTATATATATATGAGGGTGCACACGTTGTGCAACCCTGAGCTTTCTGCAATACCTGACTTTGTCACAGAAATAATATAGAATAAGTCGGCTATATAAGTATATATACATATATATGCATATATATACATATATATACATGTATGTATGATACATGTAGAAAAAGAGACACGATTTAACGTGGAAAACCCCTCCAGAGAGGAGGTAAAAAACCACGGAAAGACCCTAGCCGTCACACCGGCCTAGGGTTGTTCTTCTATATTTCGCACAACAAAACAGGAGGGGCTTGTTACATTATCTAGAACAACAAGGCTATATGGATCCAAGCCCAAGATCCATTTAGCAAACATAAACATAAAACATAACACAACACATGTAACTATTAAGGTCACAAGACATACAATCTTAGTGAGTGAAAAAGTAGGAAAAGAAGTAAAGAACAGTTGAGTAATAACAATGAACTGAATCAGGAGTTTTGTGTACATGGTTTGGCAACAAAGCAAGCGACTTAAAGGAGAAAAATCGTGAAAAGTCACGAAAAATTGTGAAAAGTTGTGGAAATCGTGAAAATGCGGGATAAATCATGAAAAATCGTGAAAAATCAGTGACCGACGTATTAATTGTGATGAACATTTGGGAGTCTATAACATCCTGAAATTTTTTCATAAAATTCAGAGACATTTATTACTATGCCTGTGAGGGTAGATCAAACTTAGTTCACAGAAAAAGGGGCTTCTAAACGAAGGGCGGTGTGGTCGATGAGATCATAGGTTAATGGGTAGGTGGCATGTAGGTGTGACGGATGAGCAGGGTAGGTAGATTGGCTAATGGGGTGGGAGAGGCTGTTGTGGGTTGCTGTTGCGGCGGGTCGGAGGGGGCAGAGGTTGTGGTGGCAAGAGGGGGTTGCTATGGGGCATAGTGACAAATTTTGGATTCGAGAACTTTTTCGGTTGGCCAGAATAAACCGACACTCGGCAAAAAATCGGAAAAATTTGTGAACAAATCGATATATTTTGGTCAAAATTCGGTCAACTATTCAGAAATAATCGAGAATTAGTCAACTATATATATATACACACATATACACATATATATACATATACATACATAGATACATATGTATGTATATACATACATATAAGATGCAAATGTAACTATTAAGGTCACTGGACATACAACCTTATTGAGTGAAAAATGTAGGAAAAGAACTAAAGAATAGTTGAATAATAACAATGGACTGTCGGGAGAGTTGGGGTTGGAGGTTTAGTGTATATCAAGAGTTCTCTGTACATGGTTTGGTAAAAAAAGTAAACAACTTGAAGAGTAAAATCATGAAAAACGTGAAAAGTCACGAAGAATTGTGAAAAATCGTATAAATCGCGAAAAATCGAGAAAAATCGTGAAAAGTCGCGAAAAATCGACATCTGACATATTAATTGTGGTGACAATTGGGGGACCTATAAAATTGTGAAAAATCGTCGATTTTTCCTAAAATTCGGAGACTTTTGTTACTATGATGTGGGGTGGTTGCTGTGGCGACCATGGTTTTAAAAAACGTGCCTAGAGGCTTAAGAGGTGTATGCCTCAAGGCGAGGCGTTCTCCAATAGGCCTCAAGTCTTGAGCCTCAGTCTGCCAGTGAGAGGCGTGCGCCTCAGTTTGTGCAAGGCGTATCGAGGCGCTAGGCGCTAGGCGCTGAGGCGTTTGTGAGGTGTAAGCCTCGGACTCTGTCTAAAAAAAGACTATATTATCTTATTTTGGGCTTAATAGGGGCTAAATTAACCCTAAATTGTATGAATATAGATATATGTATGTGCATATCTATGTATGTGTATTTTGTTTGTTGACAACTATGGATATGTTACTGCTTATATCATTATATGTTGCATGTATATACACACACTCTTATGTGTGTGTATATATATGCATGTGTGTATATTTATAAATATGTTTGTATGTATAGATATGTATCTATATATGTGTGTTTTTGTAATAGTACATCTATATACATGTATATATAATATGACTATGTCTATATGTGTGTGTCTATATAGTTATACACATATGTACATGTAAATTTGTATATATAACGATAAATATACATATATGTATTCATATATAAGTATATAGGATTATATATATGTATATATATGTTTATACGCTTATGTATATTATATATATCTAGTATATATGTATCTATATATATTTATATATATTTATATGTATGCCTTGATACAACATGAGGCTTACGACTCAACCGCCTTGAGGCTTACGCCTCGCCTCGCCTAGCTGAGACGAAAACGCCTCGATGCGCCTCATGCACTTTAAAACCTTGGTGGTGACGGGTTGGAGAAGGGGGCCATGGGGGTTGCTATGGCGTGTGGATCTGCGGTAGGGTAGAGATCTGCAGACGTGTGGGAACTAGGGGCGAGGGGCAGTGGCGAAGCCAGGAATTTTTATCGGGGGGGGCACCATACAATGTGATACTCCAAATATGATCATTTTTCAATGAAAAAATCACAATCCTAAAATCAATATAAAAAGAAAAAAATCAAGATTACCAAATAATATTTGAAATAATAAAAATAGAACAACTATAATAGATACATTAAAGTTGTCCTCGACGACTAGACATTCCTTGAAAATGTTTGACAATGGTGTCATTGTCAATGGTAGAAAAAATGTCATTTTCAATGTAAGGAATCAGACAATCATTAAGCCAAAGGAAAATCTTTATCTTTCTTAACCTCAACTAATTTTTGAGCAAGTTTGTCAATTCCTTTCAATTGTGAGAAATCACCAGAAGACCGGACATCTAGAATATATGTATCCAATTGTGTATCAAGTTTCCCGAGATCTAATTCAGAAAAATCAGAAGGATAAAATTCTACAAGTCGTAACAATTTCTGTTTATCAAATGAGAAGAATTCATTACTTGGATCGAGGCATGCAACACATAGAAGTAACTCGGTATTAGTCTCATTAAAACGATCATCCAACTCAGTTAGCATCCAATCAATTATGGTGTTGAAGATCTCAAATCGATAATGATGCATATTGGTAACCTTTTCTAACTTTCTTCTTGATCTCCCAGATGGAGAAAAAACATCATCCATGTTTGGAATATCTATCCCATGTTTCTTACAAAATTCAACAACGATTCTAATAAATATCTCCCACTGATCATCTTCAGTTCTTAAAGAATGCAATTGTTGTTTTGACAACTTTACCAGTGTAATTGCATTTACAATATTCTGGTCTTTTCTTTGTAACGCCTGTGACAATTCATGAGTTTTCCCCAAAACTAATTTCATCAAATGCAAAAGAAAGACAAACTCAAATCTTTGAATTTGACAAGAAAAGGTATTTGCAAGGCCTCTTTGTTTTGCATCTTTTCCGTCATCCATAATTATATCCAGAACCCCAATGATTGAAGAAAATAAACGAATAAAGTTGATTAAAGATGCGTAATGTGAGCTCCATCGTGTATCAGTTGCTCTTTTTATACCAAGTTCTTGGTTTAATCCGGTTCCAGTTCTGAGCTCCCCAGAATTCAACTCAGCATCCAATCTTTCAACTTCTTTCACTCGAAGAGAGTCACGTCTCTTACATGAGCCACCCACTATATTCAAAATGTTTGAAATAGACTCAAATAATGATGCTACAAGTGGATGACTTTCAGCTACAGCAACAAGAGATAATTGAAGCTGATGAGAAAAACAATGGATGTAGAATGCAGAAGTGTTTTCTCTCAAGATCAGACTTTTCAACCCATTGAATTCCCCCTTCATATTGCTAGCTCCATCATATCCTTGGCCTCGTAACTGTGAAATACTAAGTTTTGTTGTACTAAAAAATGAATCAATTGCTGTCTTAAGAGATATGGAACTTGTATCGGTTAGACGTAGAATCCCAACAAACCTCTCAATCACCTCTCTTCTTGTATTAACATATCTTAAAACTATGGCCATTTGTTCTTTTATGGATGCATCTCGCGCTTCATCAACCAAAATGGTGAATGAATCATTTCCAATTTCCTTTATGATTCGGTCTCTTATTTCAATGGAAATGACATTACAAATGTCTTTTTGGATGTCTGGCGAAGTTAACTTCATATTCCCAGGAGCCTTATCTAAAACCACTTTATCAATATTTCATTGTGAGAAGTCAAAAATTGCAGTAGCTCTAGAAAGTTTCCTCTATTTAGTGAATCCGTACTTTCATTGTGGCCACGGAATGCTAGTCCTTGATTCAAAAGATACCGAACACAATCAATTGATGCTTCATGCTTGTAATCGATACTCTTTCTTGATTTCCTCATCTTGTTTAAACAATGCAACTTTAATGTTTTGATCTTGTTTCATTAGACATTCACACATAGTTCTTGCATTATTATGAGCACTAGAAAAGTTACCAACATGTCTGTCTAATCCCTTTTTATCTTTCCAATTCATATATCCTCTGCTAACAAATGCCAGATCATGGCCAGTTGGCCCAGTTTGGGGAAAAAGATAACAATAAAGACAAAAAGCAGCATTTTTATCTATACTGTATTCCAACCGATTAGGATACTCATTAAACCATGATGGATTAAAACGACGAGATTTATTTCCAAATTGAGTAGATGGGAATTTATGGCCTTTAGGTTGACAAGGACCATTCTGTAAGTAAGCCCTACGAATATTATCTTGAACATTGACATCAAAACTTGATATATTTGGCCTCAACCCCGAATCAAAAATCACTTCTTTTAAGTCCAGTTCTATTTGATGGGTCTTTGAAGAAATTGATGCATGTACATCACACCTGTTATTAGAATTCTCAGTTGGTTGTTGTTCATGAGGAGACTTTCTCTTATAAAATCTTCTCATGATAGACTAAAATAACTGCAATGTTGACAATGAATGATGCAAGAAATAAGAAATAGCATACACGTTAAGAAACTTTTAAATATCATCTTACAAATATTTGATGAATAAAATGTTTTAACGGAACTTTAGTGTATAGTAGTAGGCACAACTAGTAACTTCAAACAAGTGTAAACAACAAAATGTAAATAGAAAAGTGGTTACCGTATGAAGAACTTTGTGCCCTTCTCAAACAAACAACAATACTTCCAATACGCAGTCTTCAGATGCTACTAGAACATTGTGAGTGTGAGGATCAATTCTATTGTTGTAACACATATCCTTTATAACAACATCATTTAGCGGCGAGAGATATGTGTCATACACTGGTGTTACTCCGATAAGAATAAATCACACATCTTTGTAGTCTCCAATTTCTATACAGGAGAAAAATAAAACTGCAAAAATAGTAACATAAAACCGAGAGTTAGAAGTTTATGAGTCAAACTTGCTATACTAGAAACGGTAGAATCGTCTCGTATATATAATAATGAGATAGTAACTTTGCCAATACTATAATTATAAATTTTTTGTTCGAAAGAAAATGTATGCACTTGGTAATAGTTATAGGAAACTATAATTTATTTAGAAGAAATGTGGCACAATACATATTAATAATATGCACAACTATTGTGGTAGAATACATATTAATAATATGCACAACTATTTAATTGGAAACTACAAAACGGAAAGTTGTTTACCATTCAATAGTTAGTCAACATTAATTCTTTGTCTAGGAAAACAAAAAGATGCTATCACAATTAAAAGCCATGTGATTGCATCGTTGTGAACAACAAATGAATACAAGATCAGTTAGATGGGAAAAGGAAAAGGCACACATAAAGGACAAGTCAAAGAACGAGGCAATTCAACTGGGCACGAGCATTTATTGGGGAGGGCACTGACTATCTAAATTCACGGAAACGGATTTCTTAAAAGTAAATTATAGATTGTTTTGTAAAACTGGGTCGGGCACTTGCCTAATGGTGCCTGGCTGTGGCTACGCCACTGGCGAGGGGGCTTTCGGGCAGGTCAGGACCAGTGGTGGCCAATAAATTGAAAAATGACCTGAGCGGCTGATTAATCGGCCCAACACCCTGACCGTTTAAAGTTGGCCCAATCCACCGGTTAGTCGTTTTGCAATTAATCGCCAGTTTTTTCCCGCCTTTTGCCCTTTTTCTGTCTTTTTGTCCTTTTTCCGTTTTTCGCCGCTTTTTGTCCATTTTTGTAAAATCTGTTGTAGACCTATAACCTTAAGTTAACTACATGGTCCAAGTATTATTGACTATATTGTATTAAACTTATATACATCACATATTTTATGATAAGCCATAGTTCTATTATAAAATGCATACTTTGCATGTAAGTCGGGATAATAGGGTATTGCGGTTAAGTGTAATGTGTACAAGTAAATTACATGCAACTATTATCTAATTTAGTATGCATATTTTAATTATATGTACTCATGTAATGTATGACTAATTGATAATGTGCACATATAACTATAAGTTAGTAAGGTATCTAATGATAAGTCTATTGTTTACTGCTTAGCTATGTAAACATGTAATGCATATTTTTTCCTGTATTTTGTATGTAGGGTCTTTTATCCATGTCAAGGCTATTGTTTACTATATTATGGCTATAGTTAGTCTTATAACTATCTTGTAAATTATTTGGGTGTTTTGTATTGTTGGGTAGAGTGTTTAGATATATATCAAAGTTCCAAAGAGTATAGTATTTATATACATATATATGTAATTTTGTATAAAATTATATAGGAAACTAAAATCCATTTTTCAAAAATCACCCGTTTAGTCGCCCACTTACCGCTTGACTAGTTACAAGGTGTTGTCCGCATGCTTAAAACATTGGTGGTGGCTGACCGGGGCAATCGGCTGGCTGGTGGTGGATCGAGTAGTGGGGTGGAGAGGGGAGAGGGAAAAATGGTGGGCAGAGAGGAGAGACGGGACATCAGTGGGTGTGGACGCAGGCTAGTGGAGGCAGGGGAGAACAGAAAGGGCGGCAGGTGGATAGGGAATGGAAGAAGAAAGGAGAGATGGTGGCTAGGTCGGAGGGGAGGGAAGCATTAAGGTTAGGAAAGGCTTAAGGGAGATCAAACCACTCTAATACTATGTGAATATCGAAAGACTTCTATTATTGAGATAATGAAACAAGCATAGACCCTCTCCTCTCCTTATATAGGATAGGAGAGGTTAGTAAATACCGAGTTCACCAATATGGGTAGGGCTGTAAATGGGTAGGGTATTACCTGTTTACCCACCACCCATACCATGTAGGGTAGGGTAAGGGTAATCATATTTTTTACCCACCACCCATTTATCCTTTACCCGCTTTACCTAGCATCTAAATAGGGTAGGGTAAGGGAGAAGCTTTACCCTACCCGCTTTACCCATTTACCCATTTACCCATTAGTATAAGTTTGTATAATTTCAGATTCTAATACATGTATTAAGGGCTACTAAAAACCCTAACAAGCAATACCACTGCTTTCTATATTTGTACTATTACGATTCCCAAAAATTTAGTAAACAATGGGTAGCATGTTATTGTAGCCACCTTCTATAGTGATATATTTGATAGAAAAATGAATTAATCAATAAGAAAAAATATATTAAAAAAGTCAGGCCTTGTTTATAGAAAAATATTGGGTTAAATTGTTAGTATTTTTTGTTGAGTATCACCAAAAGCATAATCATCATTATCAAAAACTAGTGTTAAGAGTGTGTCTTCTGTTTGATGTAGGGAATACCATATTAAATTGATGTTGAAAATATCGTATACATTCTTCATATTGTTTTACCCATTTCACCCACTACCCTACCCATTTACCCTGCGGGGAAAAGCGTGTGGGTAAGGGTAGGGTAAAGGTTTTAGGAAAAGGGTAATTACCCTACCTTCTACTAGCATCTTTGATGCGGATAAGGGTAAGGCAAGCCTTTACCCTACCCTACCCTGCCCATTTATAACCTTACATAAAAGACAAGATACTGAAGAACACAAAATAATTAACATAAAACTAAATACATTAACAATAGTGTTGTAAAGGTCACTAGATATGGCACATCCCATCTAACAAGCTATGTTGGCACCTTGACGAACATCTTCATCTTCTCCACATGCAATCTTCAATAATTTTGGTTTTTCATGGTCTTTTACATGAAGACATTGGCTGTCTATTTTTATATTTAGCATTTTGTGAGTGCTGTTTTAGTAGTGTATAGGGAAGACAATGTTGAATAGCTAGGGAGCCTTGGAATTGGTAGAGTCGAGGAATACAATTTCTTGGGCTTTGTTGGCGTGTCAAAATTCTTTACTGTTGGCTTCCTTTCCATTATTTATTGAAGAATATATCACTTAGAGACCCACCATTTATTCAAAGAGAAAAGACATCACTTATTCCTATTATCTAACAACAAAACATATATAAACGTACTTTCCAATAATCCATGTTAAGCTAGGTGTATGAATACACACAAGTTTGGATACTCAATAGACAAGGATAGTCAAATTAGATGGTCCTAGAGACCAATGTTTACAATCTATAAGATTAGTGCCCCCACTCCCCCTGGAACACTCCAAATCAAGTATGCAATCTCTACCGTAGCCTATAATTATTAGTAGCTTTCCACGTACAAAGAGAGAAGGCTTCATGAGAAGGGAGAGTGGACAAATTTGGTCAGAGAGATCATGTTCATCACCACCAGATGGTTGGACTACTGATAGAGCATCGTATAAACCCACATAGGGGAGTCGATGATCTTCAAAGTTTACAATGTTCTCTTTTTTATAGGACAAGAAGGTAAAGCCATAAGTAAAACTGAGCAATATGGGATAAAACACAAGTAGTGTAAACTACAGAAATTACACAGAAATAACATAAATAACATATCTCTTTGTATCTCTATACTCCCCCTCAAGCTGGAGCATAGATGTCGAACATGCCCAGCTTGTCTACTAGAGTCTGGAAGCGAGCCTTGGGTAAAAGCTTCGTGAAGATATCTGCTACTTGGTTTTCAATGTTGATGTATGGAGTCCAGATGCGACCAAATAGAACAGACTCTCGAACAAAGTGATAGTTAACCTCAATATGCTTTGTTCTTTCATGGAAATTTGGTTGCTCGCAATAAATAGAAGCTTTGTTATCACAGAACATTGGAATTGGTTTAGATTCAGTGATATCAAATTCCTGGAGAAGGCTTTGTACCCATAGAAGTTCACAGGCAGTGTGAGCCATGGCTCGATATTCAGCTTCTGCACTTGACCTAGCTACCACTGGTTGTTTTTGCTACGCCAGGTTACTAAGTTGCCTCCAACAAGGGTGCAATATCCTAAAGTGGATTTCCGATCACATTTACTTCCTGCATAATCAGAATCAGAAAAGCCAGAAAGATTGCAATGCCCATTTTTCTTGTATAATAAACCTTTCCCTGGAGAGCTTTTAAGGTATCACAGAATGTGATAGACATCATCCCAGTGACACTGTTTATGCTAATCTAGATATCTGCTCACAAAGTTAGGCTACAACAGCAGTCAGATCAGCCCCGTGACAGTGAGGTAGATAAGTTTACCAACCAGTCGTCTGAATTGGGGATGATCAACATAAGAAGGGAAAGTGTCATCCCAGTCAGTATTTGGGTCTAGAGGATTGCTCGCTGGCTTGCAACCAAGCATACCTGTTTCTTGTAAGAGGTCCAGAACATATTTTCGTTGAGAGAGACATAATCTTACAGATGATATGGATACCTCAATGCCCAGAAAATATCGCAGCTTGCCAAGGTCCTTGGTGACAAAGTGTTTTGCTAAATATGCTTTAGTGGCTTGGATGTTCTCCGTATCACTGCCAGATAATATAATGTCGTCTACATAGACAATAATAATAACTAAGCCAACTATAGTTTTTCTGGTGAACACCGAATGGTTATAGTGAGAACGACGGAAGCCAAATTTGATAAGAATCTGACTTAGTTTGTCAAACCAGGCACGAGGGCTTTGTTTAAGACCATAAATTTCCTTCCTTAATTTACAAACTTTTGAGGAAGAGTCCCCATGAGCAACGAAGCCCGGTGGTTGCTCCATGTAGATTTCCTCCTGCAAGTCTCCATATAGAGATGCGTTTTTCACATCCAGCTGAAATAGTGGCCAATCCTTGTTAACAACAACAGAAATAAGATTACGAACAAAATTGAGCCGTGCGACAGGAGAAAAAGTCTCAAAGTAGTCAAAGCTGTATGTCTGTGTGTAGCCTTTAGCTACCAGACGTGCTTTCAGGCGTTCAATAGTGCCGTCTGGTTGAAATCTGATAGTAAAGATCCAACGACAACCAACAATTGGATAGGAGGAAGGGCAATCTACAAGATCCCAAGTGTTACGATCTGATAGTGCCTGTATTTCAACATCCATGTCTTGTTTCCACACAGGAATAAGAAGGGCTTCTTTAGCATTTTTGGGAATAGAAACAGTAGAAATAGCAATAGTGAAGCATGCAAAACTGGTACTCAAATTAGATGATGAACAAAAGTGACGAATAGGATGTTTTGTACAAGGACGAACACCTTTGCGAAGATTGATAGGGAGGTGTAAGTCAGAATTTACCTCAGGTGTCTGATGATCATCCGCTGAAGGAGGAATTGGTTGTGGAGGGGCCATGGAGGGATTAGTATTCTTGAGTCTTTGCTTGTAAACTTGCAGAGGTTAGTCTTCAGGTGTCAGTTCAGAAGGTGGATCAATATCCACAATATAAGGCAATGTCATGGGAGCCAAAATGTTACTCGATAGCGATGCCCCGTTATCAGAGTAATATGGCAAATGCTAAAAAAAACTACATCTGCACTGACATGCCACCGTCTCAGAACTGGATCATAGTAGCGATATTCTTTTTGGGTTCTAGAATATCCCAATAAGATACATTTTTTGGGACGAGGATCAAGTTTAAACAATCCTGGACGAAGGTTTTTGACAAAACATGTACAACCAAAAATACGGGGTGGGACAGAAAAGAGTTGTGCATCAGGTCAAGGGATGTTGTAGGGAATTTTATTATTCAAAACAGAAGAAGACATGCGATTGATAAGATAGCAAGCCGTAGAAACAACCTCAGGCCAGAAACGTTGAGGAACTTGATAATGAAGAAGTATGGTGCGAGCAACCTCAAGGAGATGGTGGTTTTTTCGTTCAGCAACTCCATTTTGTTGTGGAGTGTAGGGGCAGGTAGTTTGGTGTAGAGTTCCACGGACAAAACAAAAAGATGTCTCCGATTTTTGCATAAATTCAAGGGCATTATCAGTGCGAAAAACTTTAACGGGTTTGCTGAACTGTGTCTGGATTTTAGAAAAAAGGTGCTAATAGTATCCAAAATAGTGCTGCGATCTTCAATAAAAATAACCAAGTAGCATGAGAATAATCATCAATGGAAGTCATAAAATATTTAATGCCAGAATGACTAGTGACAAAACAAGGGCCCCATATATCCACATGAACTATGTCAAAAATGCATTTAGAACCAATGTCTATCTTAGCAGGAAATACAGACTGAGTTTGTTTAGCCCACTGACAAGATTCACAAGAAATTCTTTCAGACAAAGCAAGAAATAAGTGTTTTAGTTTCGCTGTCGAGGGGTGGCCAAGGCGGTAGTGCCATTGTAGTCCCGTCACAAATGTCGACAGAAGAGCAGTTGCTGATGTCGGTCCGTCCAGGTAGTAGAGTCCGTCTGGTCCCTCATGGCCCAAATCAATCATCGTCTTCGTGCGGAGATCTTTCAAAACACAACCGGAAGGATCAAATTTAATTGAGCATTGAAGGTTTTTCACAGTCATACTGACAGAAAGAAGATTAACAGGAAATTTTGGAATATATAACACATTTCAGATTCAGATTACGAGACAAGGGAATAGTCCCAATGCCATGAACAGAGGTTTTAGAACCATCAACAACTATAACTGGAGGAATCCGAGTAGTTTTCGTTAGAGCAAACTATAAGTTAATGTCATCGGCCATATGAACTGAGGCACCAGAGTCAATACGCCATTTGTTTTTACCGACAGATGGAGTAGCTAGTAATGCAGAAGATTCGGCCTCTGATGTAGATGGGAGCTGGGACATGTGCTCATGAAAAAATTTCTCGAACTCGGAACTAAGCCGAGCATGTGAGGGTGTAGTTGGAGGCTGATGAGGTGTAGTAGTATCAGTCGATGTATCAGTAAAGGCCTAGTTAGCCCAAGCAGGCTTGTCGTGTTTGATCCAACATCTGTCTTCATTGTGATTGTCTCGTCTACAGAAGTTGTAGAAACGAGGACCAACAAGTTGTCCTCGACTTGTTGCAGTAGAAGGTGTGCGACCGACAGTAGTAGGAAAACGACCTCCACGGCCACGTCTACGACCACGTCCTTTGCCAGAGCTATAATCAGTGGTGCGAACAACAAGAGCAGGATGTTCCAACACAGGGGTGGAAGTGACGATGGTAATCATTAAACACGCTTAAGGATGTCCCGAAGAATGGGCAGTGGGTCACTGGATAAAATCTGGTCGATGACTCCAGAAAATGAGGATGGGAGACCTGTTAGAAATTGGATAAGTTACAATTCATTGCGCTGCTTCTGGGTTTCTTTGATGCCAGTTGTCAAAGGGTGATAGATCTCGTATTCATTCCAGAGAGCAGAGCATTGGTTATAGTAATCTCATATTCATTGTGGTAACACAGATAATGAGGGGGCTTATCGGTTGCCAAAGCGAACCGAGTTGGAGCAGTAGTAGTAGAGAAGATTGCAGGGGCAGTAGTTGAAAAAACGCAACGATCAGCTGATTCGAAGAAACCCGCTATGGGGCAGCTAATAGCAGTTGTAGATCTGATGCATCAGATCAGAGAGAACCCACTATGGGTAGAAAGGATGATAGAATAACCTACGCTGTCATGAAGAGATTTAAGACTCCATCATGGGGCACAAGCAGAAGAAACCGAGTATCCTGGAGACTCTCAACGTGCTATGACGAAGGCTGTCCGGAGACGTCAAGAAGTAGGGGAGGAGATCTAGCAAGGGAGGAGGCTAGATGAGATGGATGGTGGGTGGTGGGGTTGGTGGGAGGTGGAAAGGAGGAGGATTGGTGGTGGGAAGTGGTGGTGGAGGCAACAACAATATTGCTGCATGTAGCCGCAACAACGGGGGGAAGGAGGGGCGGGAGGGAGAAGGAGGGGGTGGTGGTGTAGCTGTTTGGATGGTGGAGGAAGAGAGGAGGGGTGGGCGGGGTGAGAGGGTAGGTGGGAGGTTGGGTGGGGAAGGGAGGAGAGAGCAGGGAGAGCTGACGCCTACGATGGCTGCGACGACGGGGGGGGGGGGGGGGGGGTTAGGGATGGAACTTGCAGAGAACCGGACCTGCTCTTGATACCATATAGAATAAGGAGAAGAATTGTATTCGATGATCTTGATAGTTTACAATGCTCTCTCTTTTATCGGACAAGAGAGCCATAAGTAAAACTGAGCAATATGGGATAAAACACAAGTGGTGTAAACTACAGAAATAACACAAAAATAACATAAATAACATATCTCTTTGTATCTCTATAATAGTGTTTAATACTCTATCCTAATCTTGTGATATCAACATGATCTTAAGCTAGTAAGCTCCGTTAACATCCCCTAAGACAAATTGTCCTTATACATGAGAATCATTATACAATATTGTTGTTGAAGAGTTGTTCCCATGTAGTAGATTATAATTGCTCGTATATTTACTCGTTACCAAGGTTGTCCAAACCAAACCGGTGAGTGAATCAGTGAGGCTTCCAGTTCTTGGTTCACTCGTTCAACTGACAACATCAACTTTATGCCATAGCTACATTTATAACTTTATAATATAAGAAAAGTCAAGGAAAAAGTAAGCAAATCTATGAGAATATAAAAAACTAGCATGGAAACAACAATAATTCAATTTAGAATTGTATTTCCTAGGTCACATTTTCAAGTAATCAAATAAACTTTCATTAACACGAGGTAATACCACAATATAATCGGTATAAGGATATTGGAAACCTTTAGAAAAATAAGTATAGACTGTAGCACTAGGAATTTGTATAGTAACTGACCTGACAAGGCGGTAGGAGTATGCTAAAGAATGAGAAAAGGTAAGTAGAATATTTTAGCTATATGAAAACATTATTAGGGGAGTAGATGAAGAAGAGAGGCACTAGAGCAATTGCAAGAGGATCAATACAACAAAAACAGACACCAACAAGTAGCAACAATATCTAGAAAAAATTAGCAACAAACTATTGAAATGACAGGATAAGGAGGATAAGGGATAAGGAAGAGGAAGAATAGGAGAAAAGGGAGGAGTGTAGCATGTACCTGCATTGATTACAAAAATAAGCAAAAACTATAGCAAATCACTAATCATTTAGACCCAGACGGTACTGGTTCACCAGTTCGACAGACCGGTTGAATGGTTCTTAAACAGTTCAAAGCAAATCACTAATCATTTAGACCCAGACGGTACTGGTTCACCAGTTCGACGGACCGGTTGACTGGTTCTTAAACAGTTCAAAGGGATTCCCGACTTTGGGGCCAAATCGAACCGGTATAGGCGCCGGTTCTCGGTTCAGCCAGTTGAACTGACCGGTTTGGCTTGGGTCTAATAGCCCTGCTCATCACTTATCGAGGTGTATAAACATATAGTTACATAACAATCAATTTGTAGTAGCGCATTAAGACATTATATGGTTGCAATAGAATAATATATGTATGAGATGAATTGTCTTTTATATTCTTCCTCACTCATTATCTCACTCTTGAACCTTTACATTTTCCCCTTGGGCCAACTTATAATAGAGCGAAGAAGTTGGACTTGATAGTAGGACCCCCTGCCACCCAAAAAGAAAAACTCGACAAACAATCAAAAGGGCATAAGTAGACAAATGGATAAAGTTATATAGTCTGGAAGAGAGGTGGAAGTAGGAGAATAGGGCATTTCTAGTAAGGGATTGAGTGTTTGTTAAAGTAGGATTTGAGAAAGTTGCTGTCCATTTTTAATACAAAAATAAAATGATTTCTTATAGCATTGTGCTAATTTATGGGGATGCACCGTACAAGTTGTCCCCACTTGGGGGATAAAATGTCCGATTTACTTGGTTACTTAGAGAAAGCAAGCTAATATATGACCCTAGTGTAGTTATCAAGGCCTCTGTCTAGGTTTTGGAGGTGTCTAAGATTGGGCGTCTACGACCTTTTATTTTGGCACCAAATCAGGTCAAATTGAGTGTTAATTTGGTCATGTATGGTCATTTTAGGGATAAATTAGGTTAGTCAATGATTGAATCTGGTCAATTTAGGTTTCATTTGGCTAAACGAGGCATGATATAAGTTAATTAGGAGTAAGTTAAAACTTATCTTTGTCACCTTAGGTGTCAGTCGGGTAAGTTTAGGATTGATTAACTTTTGGATATTGATATAATATACTTCGTAAAGTACACAAACATATCTAATTTAGAAATAGTTACCATGTCGTTAAAAGGTTAATAGAACGCCTGGGCCACCTAGACGGTGACGCCTAGGCTCCAAAGTCTTGAACACCTAGCCACCTCGACAACTATGTCCCAACTTAAGAAAAGCCAATATAAGTAGGGACACAAAGTGGCACTTGAGCCCGTGTAAGATCATCTCCTTTGCTAGATTGTTGAACCCTAGTGGGTTCCTTCAATGTCACTCAAATTAGTGACTAGAATTAATATTAGAACATAAGTGCAACAACTAGAGAACTCGTTGGTTGCAGATGATGACAACTTGAGACATTGCATGTTTTAGGCATGGATGTTGTGTATGTGAGCTATGTCTAAGCAACATTCCTAGTGGTTGCTACATGTGGGACGTGATCAACACCAACATAAATTGATCAAACGGAGACATGATTTCAAGCGTCTGAAACCTGCACAATAACCATGTGTGTACATGTGTCACCGTCAACAATCGACACATTTTCTCCAAATACACGTGAGATGGCAAAAGTCACGACACATTGAGTAGAAAGAAAGTTTGTGACTTTCTCAGTTATGCATATAGATGTTGGCAACGACCACTGTGGCTTGGAAAAAAATGTTGGATCCTAGATGGGTGATTGTATGCTCTAGAGGGGGTGAATAGAGCTGAATGCACTTAAACAAAATTCATTAGACCTTCAAAATATATCACAAGATAAGGTTGCAAAATACAAAGTTTGAGTGCAACTAAAACATGCATAGCAAGGGAGAGAGATTGAACATACACCAATTGACAAGCTCTTTAGAGTGGTTCCACACTTCAAACTAGAAATGAGTCAGTCCACTACCTGGAGAGGTCAACCTCTAGGATTTCTTAACCATTGCACTCTTATATTCATTCATAAGACCACAATACATGACCAACCAAAGGACTTACCTATCCAATACAAAGAGTCTTCAACCTTACCAAGGACTTACCCACTTTGCAATGAGTCTTCGACATTCACCAAGGACTTACCCACTCTTGCACAAGTCTTCAGTCTTGCAGGGATTACCCACTCTTCTTGGATCTTCAGCCTTTGACTTCACCTTCACTCAGAGAAGCTTCCACCAAGGACTTACCCACTTGAGCAAGGAGTCTTCTGCCTTCACCAAAGTCTTACCCACTCTTGCTCCAAGTCTTCAGCCTTGATCTTCACTAAGGGACTCCTTCCCTTGTTCTTCTTCACCTCTCTTAGCCAAGAGAGAGAACCTTCATCTTCATGGTTGAAAAGAGAGATAGGGAGGTGATGGAAGTGAGAGCCTCACAAGATATACATGTAGGACTAGCTCTCTTACAAATTTCCTACTCACTCTAACGAATGTAGCAAGTGATTAAACTTAGAGAGAGAGAGAGGAGGCTGTAGGAAACACTCAACTATAGAATAGGAACCTCACACAGAGTTTTGAATTGAATGCTCAACTTTGGAATGAAGCCCAAGGGGTCCTATTGATAGCTAGGGATGCCTCTTAGCCTTTGGGAACACTTGAGAACGAAAACTAACCATTTTGTGGCTTGCAACGGATATATTTTCACTTGTTGCAACTCCACAACGGCTAGAAACACTTTTCTACACTTTTCCGTACAGTGCAATCGATCGAGTTTCTATAAAAGTGACTCGACCGATCCCACTAAGAGACAAGACAAATTTAGGCCATCGGTCGAGTTTGTCCTGGGGTAACTCGACCGATTCACTTAAATCAGTTTTGGTCAGTAGAGGGATCGGTCGAGTTCTGTGAAGTGTAAACTCGACCGATCAAAAGTCATTTTCAAGATCCAATCAGGATCGGTCGAGTTTGCAACTCGACCGATGAACAACCTGATGTGAATTTTAGAAAATGGATTTTGAGTGCTTAAATATTCGATCTAAGTGCTCCTGATTTTTTCTAAACTTAATTACAAGTTATAAAATCATTACAAGTGATTTACAACATGATTGTAATGGATTTACATCATATTACAAAAACATGCACTTGTATTGACTTTGACTTGTCTTTTCTCCAATTTGATGTGCGCTAGTTAGGGCATTTGGAATATGTGTGTCTATACCTAATCTGAAATCACTCAAGTAGAGACATTAGACACAAATAAGTGGAATGGTTTAAGTCATCATCAATACAAGGGTTTAGTCAATTTAGACATTGAGTCAACATTCTCCCCCTTTTTTAAGATGACAAACCATTCCAGAAATGTATTGAATGCTTTTAAGTAAAGTCATACCTCCGACCAAAAAAAAAAATCCGACCAAAAAAAGTAAAGTCATACCTTTGGAGAAACCTAGGGGTTTCAATAGAATTGAGTACATATGCTCCCCCTCAATTGATGCTAGTGGAGTTCTCATACTCCCCCTCAATTGATGCTATTTCTCCTCCATGGTTAGCTTTCATAACATTTATAGAATACCATGTCTTCTACTCATATATGTTCTACACATATATGTCTTCTCCCCTTTACCTTCTCCCCCTTACATGGACATACCTCTCTTCATGTAAGACATGTTTTCTCCCTATTTTGTCAAAAGAAGACATATCTTTCTCCTCCTTTGTCATTTCAAAAAGTGAGGGTATGAAGAAATAAGCAACACCACTTGCTAAGAGAAAGGAGATAACAAAAAGTTATATGAGGAGAGTAGAAGAGCACAGATAGGGGCTTGTCCAAGCATAAGATTAAAAGCAAGTTAAAGCATGCACTTGAACAACCCAAAAAAAATGCAAGATAAAGAGCTGTAGAAAAACAATAAAACGCAATTTTGACCCTTAAGATGACAGAATTTGCCCAAAAAGTATCAGGGCTCATGGCGAAGCAATGAGTCTTGCTTAGAAGGTTGTTTTTGCATAAAAAAACTACTCTTGCAGCAAAAACTGAAACTGGAGCAAAATCTGCATAAAATCCAAAAATACTCCAATTTCTACATACAATGTAGATCTGTGTATCCTGCATCACAATGTTATACAAGCAACTCAAGATAGTATATATGCAACTCAGGGAACAAACTTGAGCAAGTTTGAGACAAGATATAAGCATATCATATAGTGAAATACCACTAGATGAGCAAAGAAACCAATTATAAACAAAGTTAGAACTACATGTTTGTGAACTACTAGTAGATGACATCACAAGTTAGGACTACTAATAGGATCTAGATCATAGCAAGAAATACCAAAAGATACACAAGATAAAGCAAGCTATGAGTAGATGTAGAGATATATCCAAATAAAGAGATAAATTTTAGAAGCATTAAAGGATATAACTCACTAACAAGTATGCATCATTACCAAAAGATGATCACCACTAAGAACCTCAAGGTTGTATCCAAACAAGATATACAACTAGATATATGTAGCAAGTTAGAGTACAACGAAAGCAATTTTAGACACAATCAAGAGATCCAAAGAGATCATCATCAAAACCTGCAAAACAACTCAAAGCAAGTAGTTGCAAGATATAGATATACCAAGTTAGAGAAATTAGCAAGATAGAGTTGTATGCAAGATAGACAATTTAGAGCATGGCAATATGCATATATAAAGGTACCAAGGGATTGCCAAAGAATAAGGTTATTTGGTTGAGAAATCTAGTTGAGAGGGAAATTCTCATCCAATAAGCCAACAGTGTATTCTGTGCACAGTGTTGTCGGTCGAGTTCTGTGTATTGACAACTCGATCGATGACAGCTGTTGGCAACACCCATTAGTGCCTATCGGTCGAGTTTCAAACAGGACAAACTCGACCGACAGAGCTACTGTCAAAAAACACATATATTTCATAAAAACATATTTAGAGGTATGCTAAAGATATAAGCCATATCCAACCATGTGTAAGCAAGTTAGTAATGCATTATGAAAGCATTAGAAACAATTTTTGAGCAAGAGTGTGAAGAGAAGCACAAAATACCACTTTTGACTCAAAAACCACATGTATAGTGCATACTAACTTGACAAAAACAAGTTAGGATAGGTTATAAGCAAGTAAACCTTTACCTTTGTTCTTACCATTCTTTTTTCCATTTGTTGTCACCCTCTACACATCTCACCTTTCTTCTTTCATGTTGATTGACAAGTCAATTTGCAATTCAATAGCTCAAGTCAATCCATTTGCAAGTACCTACAAGAAGAAAGATGAAATGGTCCCCAATCATGTTTTTGGGTGTAGAGGGCTTAGCTTAGCAACCCAAGTCCTATTGCTCTTGGGTGTTTTCTTAAAAGGACAACAAGTAGAATAATGGCCAATATCATTGCAATAGTTGCATGTGCCCATAGTCTTGGAACTAGAAGATTCTCCATGGAAGATTGGAAGTCCTTTACCTTTATTGTTCCTTTGACTACTATCATATCCTAAACCATGTCTACCAATTTGTTTAGTAGTAAGGTGTAGGATATCATTAAGATTCTTTTTACCAACTAAGAATCTTTGCAAAGAAGATCTCAAACTGTGATTATCATTCTTAAGAGAAGTAATAGTGGAAGACAAATGATTTATATTATCTCTAGCATGCAAAAGATCAATTTTTAAGCAAAAAGCTTTAGTTAAATAAGAATCTCTATCAATATGAAGAGCAACAACATTATTCTCTCTATTAGTAGAACTAGAACAAAGATTCAAGCACATTGATTTTAGCAAACAAGGAGGCATTTTCTGTTTCAAGCAAAGCAATCTTAGAAAGATAAACACCATTTTCAGATTCTAATCCTTGCAAAGCAAAATCTTTGTCCTTGTTTTCAGATTTAAGAACATCAATATCATGCATGAGAGAATCAACAGTTAAGGTATGCTCTTCATTAGAATTAGGCATAAGAGGTTGAGCTTCTAGAAATCTAATCTTATCAAGCAAACTAGCATTTTCAAGTTTAAGAGAATCCACTTGACTAAGACAATCATTTTTATCATCAAGCAAGCAAGAATTAACATGTTCAAAATCATCTAGTTCTACATGCATATTATCAACAATTCTAGCAAACTTTTTTCTTTTCTTTTTAGAAGACTTAAGAGAGGCACGAGTATCATGAATAATAGCAATCAAATATTCTTTATCTAAAGAGTTTAGATTTACCTCACTTGAGACTTTACTTGTTGATGCCATGAGAGCAAAATGACATTCTCCTTCTTCACTAGAGCTTGATCTTCCACTTGACTCTTCACTTGATTCTTCACTTGATTCTTCACTTGAGCTTGAGTTGGAGGAGTCACTTGAGCTTGAGTGCCATTTCTCCTTCTTCATGTACTTCTCTTCTCTTTCCTTGTGATGATGGATCTTCTTGCCTTATAGACAATCTATCTTGAAGTGACCCTTCTTTCCAAACTTGAGGCACTAAATGGAGGAGGAATTCTTGCCTTTATAGAATCTACCCTTGGAGTACATGACATCTTCTTCAACTTGAGAGGATGGAGAAGCTTGGCAAACAATAACCTTGATTTGAGCTTTGATTTCAGCCTTGTTTATTCTCTTGAGTTCTTTCTTTTCTTGTCTTTCTACTTCTTCCCTCTTGTCAAGTGTGGCTTCATGTGCTTGTAGATTTTCAATGAGGTCTTCAATAGGGACATCCTTAAGAGACCTTGCTTATTCAATGGAAATCACCTTAGGTTCCCACCTCTTGGGGAGAGTTTTAAGGATCTTTGAGTTGATCTCTCCTCTAGACATAGGATGACCTAGAATTGCAAGGCCATTCATATTAGTGTTGAGCCTTGAGTACATGTTGGCTATCTCCTCCTTTCCCATCTTGAAGTTCTCAAACAACCCTTTGAACATGTAGACTTTGTTTTCCTTCACTTGAGCTGTCCCCTCATAAATGATGCATAGCTTTCTCCATACCTCATAGGCTGTTTCACATGTAGAAATCCGGTTGAACTCTGTAGGGGTCATGGAGGCATAGAGGATGTGCATGGCTCTAGCATTCAAGCTTGTTTTCTTCAAGGTAGCCTCATCTCATTCTTCAATGTATGTCTTTGGTAGCTTGTATGGACTGTTCACCATTTGCCACATCTCAAGACTTGATCCTTGGATGTAGAATTGAAACATTCTTCTTCAATAGAGGAAATTGCTCCCATCAAAGATTGGAAGGTTGATCAAGTATCTCCCACCTTGGTAGTCACCCATCTTCTCCTACTTGTTTAAGTATGCTTGGAGAAGCCCACTCTAATACCAATTGTTGGATCCTAGATGGGTGATTGTATGCTCTAGAGGGGGTGAATAGAGCTGAATGCACTTAAACAAAATTCATTAGACCTTCAAAATATATCACAAGATAAGGTTGCTAAATAAAAGTTTGAGTGCAACTAAAACATGCATAGCACGGGAGAGAAAGATTGAACATACACCAATTGACAAGCTATTTAGAGTGGTTTCACACTTCAAAATAGAAGTGAGCCAGTCCACTACCTATAGAGGTCAACCTCTAGGATTTCTTAACCATTGCACTCTTATATTCATTCATAAGGCTTACAATACATAACCAGTCAAATGACTTACCTATCCAATACAAAGAGTCTTCAACCTTACCAAGGACTTACTCACTTTGCAATGAGTCTTCGGCCTTCACCAAAGACTTACCCACTCTTGCACAAGTCTTCAGCCTTGCAGGGATTACCCACTCTTCTTGGATCTTCAGCCTTTGACTTCACCTTCACTCAGAGAAGCTTCCACCAAAGACTTACCCACTTGAGCAAGGAGTCTTCTGCCTTCACCAAAGTCTTACCCACTCTTGCTCCAAGTCTTCAGCCTTGATCTTCACCAAGGGACTCCTTCCCTTGTTCTTCTTCACCTCTCTTAGCCAAGAGAGAGAACCTTCATCTTCGTGGTTGAAAAGAGAGATAGGGAGGTGGTGGAAGTGAGAGTCTCACAAGATATACATATAGGACTAGCTCTCTTACAAATTTCCTACTCACTCTAACGAATGTAGCAAGTGATTAAGCTTAAAGAGAGAGAGGAGGCCGTAGGAAGCACTCAACTATAGAATAGGAACCTCACATAGAGTTTTGAATTGAATGCTCAACCTTAGAATGAAGCCCAAGGGGTCCTATTGATAGCTGGGGATGCCTCTTAGCCTTTGGAAACACTTGAGAACGAAAACTAACCGTTTTGTGGCTTGCAACATATATATTTTCACTTGTTGCAACTCCACAATGGCTAGAAACACTTTTCTGCACTTTTCCGTACAGTGCCATCGGTCGAGTTTCTATAAAGGTGTGACTCGACCGATCCCACTAAGAGACAAGACCAATTTAGGCCATCGGTCGAGTTTGTCCTGGGGTAACTCGATCGATTCACTTAAATCAATTTTGGTCAGTAGAGGGATCGGTCGAGTTCTGTGAAGTTTAAACTCGACCGATCAAAAGTAATTTTCAAGATCCATTCAGTATCGGTCGAGTTTGCAACTTGACCGATGAACAACCTGATGTGAATTTTGGAAAATGGCTTTTGAGTGCTTAAATATTCGATCTAAGTGCTCCTGATTTTTTCTAAACTTAATTACAAGTCATACAATCATTACAAGTGATTTACAACATCATTCTAATGGATTTACATCATATTACAAAAACATGCACTTGTATTGACTTTGACTTGTCTTTTCTCCAATTTGATGTGCGCAAGTTAGGGTATTTGGAGTGTGTGTCTATACCTAATCTGAAATCACTCAAGTAGAGACATTAGACACAAATAAGTGGAATGGTTTAGTCATCATCAAAATAAGGGTTTAGTCAATTTAGACCTTGAGTCAACAAAAAATTGTTGGTGTAGATGCCTGTAAACACCCGGACTCATTGCCAAGGCTCTAATAGAGTTTCAGGAATGGCGACTGGTCCCACAGACTTCCACCGGCCTTGACTGCGTGCTTTGTCCTCACTCATGCAAAAGTTGGGATCAAAGACCCGACTAGTCATTCAACCTAGTACTACTCCAAGCTGAGCACACTTAACTCTGGAGTTCTTAGTGACGTGCTGTCTGAAAAGGAGGTACACCTTGGTGATATGGATAGTCCAATCATTCTTTTAAGATCATTTTATCCGAGGCCTCAAATCTTGGGACGTTACAATCTCTGCCACTCTAGACCATTGACGTCCTCGTCAAGGCTCAACATGATATAGCCTCATAATATTTCCCCATTTTGATGCAGACCTAGAATGGCCCATGGACACCAATCTAGGGCTGTAAATGGGTAGGGTGTTACCCGTTTAACCACTACCCATATCCTGTAGGGTAGACCAATGTTTAATATTAGTATTTCTGGTGTATATAACCAAAAACATGATTGTTATTATTGACTAATATTAGTTTTTCGATCGTCACGTTTGGTGTAGGGAATATCATATGAAATAATCTCTAAAAATAGTATTATTTATCTTCATTTTGCTTTACCCGTTTCACCTTTACCCTACCCATTTACCCTGCGGGTAACCAGGTGCGGGTAAGGGTAGGGTATCATTTTATTAGGAAAGGGCAATTACCCTACCCGTCATCCTCAACTTTGGCGGGTACGGGTAAGACATTACCCTTTCCCATTTGCAGCCCTTCACCCACCCAACTCCCTATCACGGCTACTACCGCAAGGGTGGCTACATCACCATGGACCCTCTTTTCCAATATGCCTAGACCGTACGGCTCAAGACTGCCATGCCACATGCCCATTTGGGCCCCACCTTCCCATGTGGGCCCTACTTGTTAAAAGGAATTATGACTGATATCATTTTGTAAATGACCGGGCCTACTCTACTGCCCAAGGCTCTAGTATAGTTTCTATAGAGAAACTGAGGCTTGTTTATTGAGTGAATAAAACTGTGTATAATGCAGTCTCTTATATAACAGAAGAGAATAGAGACTAAAGTAGAGGTGAGCAATATGGGACTAAACTACAGAAGTGAACAACATAAGTGAGGTACATGCTATGCACATGACACTCAACAAAACATAACAGAAAACAACATATCTATATACTCCCCCTCAAGCTGGAGCGTAGATGTCGAACATGCCCAGCTTGTCAACTAGAGTTTTAAAGCGAGCTTTGGGAAGTATCTTCGTGAAGATGTTTGCAACTTGCTTGTCAGTATTGAGATATGGCGTGCAAATTCTGCCAGAGAGAATTGCTTCTCGAATAAATTGACAGTCGACCTCAATATGTTTCGTCCTCTCGTGAAATGTGGGGTTGCTCGCAATAAAAATGGAGGCCTTATTGTCACAAAACATAGGAATAGGGTTAGAATAAGATATATCAAATTGCTGAAGGAGACTCTGAACCCACAACAATTCGCAAGCAATATGAGCCATCGCTCGGTATTCCGCCTCTACACTGGATCTGGCGACAACAGTCTGCTTTTTGCTTTGCTAGGTGACAAGGTTTCCACCCACAAATGTACAGTAGCCTGATGTTGACTTTCGATCAGAACGACTTCATGCATAGTCTGAATTTGAGAAACTGGATAGGTTGCAGTGGCCATGCTTTTATACATCAAGCCTTTCCCTGGAAAACTTTTAAGATATCTCAGAATATGGCATATAGTATCCCAATGACATTGTCGGGGTTTGTCAAGATACCGACTGATGAATCCGACAATAGCAGTAAGATCAGCTCGTGTGACAGTCAAATAATTAAGCTTGTCTACCATCCTCCTGAACTGGTGATGATCAACATAGGGAGGAGAGTTTGCATCATCCCAGTCCATGTTTGGGTCAAGTGGAGTATTAGCCGGTTTGCAACCTAGCATGCCAGTTTCCTGCAATAGATCAAGTACATATTTTCTCTGAGAGAGACACAATCCTGCAGATGATCTGGAGACTTCAATACTTAGGAAATATCGAAGTTTTCCGAGATCTTTAGTGACAAAGTGCTTCTCTAAGTAAGTTTTAGTTTCTTGTATGCCCACAATATCACTGCCAGATAATATAATATCATCCACATAAACAATCAGAATAACAAGTCCAACCACTGTCTTGCGAATAAAGACTGAATGATCAGAATGAGAACGACGAAAGCCAAAGGTGACTAAAATTTGACTGAGCTTGTCAAACCAGGCTCGTGGACTTTGCTTGAGACCATAGATAGCCTTGTTCAGCTTACATACTTTGGAGGCAGACTCCCCTTGAGTAACAAACCCAGGTGGTTGCTCCATGTAGACTTCTTCCTATAAATCTTCGTAAAGAAATGCATTTTCACATCAAGCTGAAAGAGAGACTAGTCTTTATTCACAGCAACAGAAATCAGAATGCAAACAGAGTTTAATCGTGCAACATGAGAGAAGGTCTCAAAATAATCAACACCGTATGTCTGTGTGTAGCCCTTACCAATAAGACGGGCTTTGAGACGTTCAATAGTTCCATCTGGCTGATATTTAATAGTAAAGATCCAACGACAACCTGCATTTCCTGGTCCGTTGCCTTCTTCCATGTTGGAATGGTAAGAGCCTCTGTAACATTTTTCGGAACAGTGACAACAGAAAGTGCAGAAGTAAAGCAGACAAAGTTATGCAGATTGTCAGATGTGCAGAAATGACTGATAGGATGTTTAGTACATGAGCATACACCTTTCCGTAAGCTGATAGAAAGGTGCAAGTCAGAAGTTACTTCAGTGTTTATTTGATCATCCGTAGACACAAGAATTGGTTGAGGAGGAGCCATGGAAGGAGGGCTTGTCTTCGGTCGGACGTTCTTCAGGCTGGTAAAAAACATACAGATCTTCAACAATGTCCGATAGAGGTGTTTGTGCCAACACATCAGGAGATAGGCTTGCTCTATCCTCAGAAAAGAAGGACATATGCTAAAAAAAGACTACATCCGCATTGACAAACCACTGTCTGAGTATCGGATCAAAGCAGCGATAGCCTTTTTGAGTTTGCGAATAACCCAAAAAAATGCACTTAGTAGACCGAGGGTCAAGTTTTGACATTCCTGGGCACAAATTCTTAACAGAACAGGTACATCCAAAAATGCGAGGTGGTACAGGAAACAGAGGTGCATCAGGAAACAAAATAGAGTAAGGGATGCGATTTTGTAAAACAGAAGAGGGCATGCGGTTTATAAGAAAACATGCCGTAGTGACTGCCTTAGGCCAGAAATGGTGACGAACTTTGTAATGGATAAGACGAGTGCGAGCAACCTCTAAGAGATGGCGATTTTTACGTTCAGCAACACTGTTTTGCTGAGGAGTATAGGGGCAAGTGGTTTGGTGTATGGTGCCATGGTCAGAACAAAAAGAGGTGACAAACTTCTGCATAAACTCTAGGGCATTGTTAGTACGAAGAATTTTGATGGTTCTATTGAATTGGGTTTTTATTTCAGAGAAAAAAATGCGGATATTGTCCAATACAATACTCCGGTCTTTGAGCAAGAACAGCCAGGTAGCACGGGAATAATCATCAATAAATGTCAAAAAAATACTCAACACCAGTTTGACGTGGGACACTGCATGGACCCCAGATGTCGGAATGAACAATATCAAACATATCTTTAGACCCAAGATCATTCTTAGCAGGAAAAACATACCTCGTTTGTTTACTCAAAACGCAGGTTTCACAAGAGAATTTATTTTCAGCTAAAGCAGGAAATAAAAGCTTCATCTTCGCAGCAGACGGATGACCCAATCGGAAGTGCCACTGAAGTCCTGAGACGGATGTAGATAAGAGAGCTGAAGCCGCAGGTGGTCCATCCAAGTAGTAAAGTCCATCTGGTCCTTCATGGCTCGAACCAATCCTTGTCTTCGTGCGGAGATCCTTCAAAACACAACCAGAAAGATCAAATTTAATAGAGCACTGAAGTTGTTTGACAGTTTTACTGATAGATAATAAATTAACAGGAAACTGAGGTATATATAAAACAGAGTGAAGATTCATCTTGCGAGATAGCGGAACGGTGCTAATGCCATGAACAGGTGTTTTCGAGCCATTAGCAACTGTGATCGATGCAATATGTGAAGTTTTAGATAGGGCAGAAAATAAGTGTATGTCACGTGCCATGTGAACAGACGCTCCAAAATCAATACACCACTTATGGTTACCAACAGAGGAAGACGCAAGCATAGCAGAGGAACCTCCCGCCAATGTTGAGGGTAGTTGAGTCATTCAATCCTGGAAGAATTTCTCAAACTCAGAGCGAAGTCAGTCAGTGGATGGAGGAGCAGCTGGTGGATCGGATGCGGCTTCTGTAGTAGCTTTAGTGGAGGCCTGATTTGCCCAAGCTGGCTTGTCGTGCTTGAGCCAACACCTATCTTCGGTGTGATTGTCACGACCACACCAGTTGCAGTAGCGAGGTCTAGTGGCTTGACCTCGTCCAGGAGCAGTAGAAGTGCCTCTTCCTCCAGAAGGTGGTGGACGTCCTCTACAGCCACGTCCAGAATCAGTAGTACGAGCAACCAAGGCAGGATTCTCAATAGCAGGCGTAGAGGATACAAATGGTAGTCGCTGGACCTGTTTTAGAAAATCGCGAAGAGTCGGTAGCGGATCACTTGACAATATTTGGTCAACCACGCCTGAAAAAGATGTGGGAAGGGCAACCAGGAACTGAACCAGTTGGAGTTCATTATGCTGCTTCTGAGCCTCTTTGATGTCAACAGTCAACAGGTGGTAGATCTCATACTCGTACCAGAGAGCAGAGCACTGGTTGTAAAAATCTTCAATAGACGCATCTAAGGAGTACTCCTTGGCTAGGTTTTTGAAAATTTCAAAAACCCTCTTCGGATTTTGCTGGTGTGAGTAGACACGAGACAGTTGGTCCCACATTGCTTTGGCATCATGAAGGCACATGAGAGACTGACTAATGCGCGGCTCGATGCTGTTGAGAAGCCAGGACATAACGCCCGAGTCGTCTTTAGACCATTGGGCATAAGCCTGTTTGGTCTTGTCATTAGCAGTAGCAGCAGGGGCAGGAGGCGGATCAATAGTAAGATGAGAGTATCGACCTTGAGCCTTCACATATAATACTAAGGATGCCGACCACAGATGGTAGTTTGATCCATTGAGCTTGACAGTGGTAACACAGAGAGACCTAGGAGGCTCCACAGATGCCGTACTGGGCAGAGGCAGGCAATAGCAGGATGGTGGCGTAGCAGCAGCAGGCAGCAACGAAATAACCCACGATGGGCAGCGACAGACAGTAAATAATGAACCCTCTATGGGGCAGTAGCAACAGTAGGGATCTGACGCATCAGATTAGAAGGACCCATTTTCGGGCACAGATAGATGAAAAGAACCTACGCCGACATGAGGAAATCAATATTCCTTCATGAGGCGCAGGCATAAAAAAATCCGGAGACGTAGGGGACTCTCAACGTCAGAGATCTATGGCTGTCCGGAAGAGCAGATTAACCGCTAGGAGAAGAGGAAGGGAGTGGAGAGGGAGGGCGCTACGGCAACAACAGGAAGGAGGGGCGGGTGGTGGGGGGGTCAGGTGATGGCGGCGGGTGGAGGGGCACGTGGCGGCGGCGGGTGGAGGTGGAGGTGGGGGAGGGCAGCGGAGGCGATGAAGGGCAGCGGTAGCGGCTGCTCTGGGCAGGGAGGGCGGCGGGGTGGGGGTGGGCTTCAGGGCATGGGGGCAGGGAGGGAAGAAAAAACGGGGACCGGGCCTGCTCTTAATACCATATAGAGAAACTGAGGCTTGTTTATTGAGTGAATAAAACAGTGTACAATGCAGTCTCTTATATAACAGAAGAGAATAGAGACTAAAGCAAAGGTGTGCAATATGGGACTAAACTACAGAAGTGAACAACATAAGTGAGGCACACTATGCACGTGACACTCAACAAAACATAACAGAAAACAACATATCTCTATAGTTTCAGGATGGACGATTGACCCCGCAGACCATCACTGGCCTTAACTGCACGTTTTGTCCTCACTCACACACAAGCCGGGATCAACTTCCCGACTGGTCACCCATCCTAATATTACTCCAAGATGAGCATACTTAACTTTGGAGTTCTTAGTGATGGACTCCCTGATAAAGTGGTGCACCTTGGGATATGGATATTCCAATCATTCCTGTTAAGATCATCTTGTCTGAGGCCTCAAATCCTGGGACGTTACAATGCCCCTTCACATGATTGCAACCTGAGACATGGCCCTTGTGATATGAAGGAGGCAGTGGCTGCTGCTTGCATGCATACGCCCTATGAATGTCTTCCTATGTAACCAAACTATACTTTAGGAACTGTTAGGCCCAAATCTAAGATTGGTGAGAACTGTGAAGGAAGACTAAAAAGTCACTGCCTTTTATCAGATTGAACTAAACTATTATTGGCTAACTTCAATGCATTGGAGTTGATTGAGTAGTGTAGCTGATGTAGCCCAACAACATGACTTGCTCAAACAATTTACTCAGATTATCTTGTGCAGAATTTAGTGGGAGAGATGAAAAAATAACTTCATTGGGTTATGATTTTGGCAATTAGAATTGATTAAGCAACTTACAAAAACTATATGTGGGTATGTTGCTAAGCAGTTTCAGCAACGGGTGCATGGATGTAGATGATTTAATGTATAAGCGGAAAGCGTTATTGAATTCATGACAAATCCATATAACAAAATATAGTTTTATAGAAATATGTCAGGGGTGGAAAAGAAAGCAGAATCTAGGGTAGAAAAGCAAGATTGGTTGCTGAGTTTCTTGGTAGGCAACTTTGTGGGACTCTGAATCTATGGAAGTGGACGGCGCTCGGATGTGGAAATAAGAAAATGAATGCTTGGCAAAGAACGGTATCTCTGATGCCATTTATAAAAAGTGGCAGCTAGAATTTTTCTGGCCTTTCTTCATTCATCATCCTCTAAATGAAATTGAGATCTTTGACCTCCTCCAGAAAGTGGATAATGTTGCTGATCTTGCATAGAAATGATTTCACATCAATTGCATTTTGGTGCTTAAGACCAACATATAATATATTGATACTGGTTACCCTGTTTTGTATCAGTCTAAATATATTATATATGCCATGTGGAAGCCTTGGCACTTGTAGAACAATTGTGTGCTTTTTGCTGATGTTAAAGGCGTCATCAGTAAAATTCTACTTAACCGGGGGGTTTCTGTTTACTTATTATTGAAGGTGTTAGATTGTTCAAATTTGATGCTGCACAGCTTAAAATTGGGCAAATTATTAAAATCCTCTTTGTAAATGTCAATGAAAACTGAATCACTGCCTACAGTATTTTGTGAGAAAGTATAGTTCGAATCCACACTTGTCGATGTTTAATTGATGCTGGTTTCTATTGTCTTTCTGTACATCTTCATTTTTATATTAATCCTACCTTCTTTCTGTTTACTTTTCTTTGAGAATTTTTCTTTTCCAGTACGTTACCAGATTGTGATGTATTATTATTAACGGATCATACTTCGTATAGTCTTCTTTTGGGTTTGTTGATTACCTGGACCGAAGGTCTGCTTCTCTTGCCATTGTATCGTTGCATGGACGCCAAATGTAAGCCTTCTAAGTTAAGATCTAAACTCCTCTATATCTAGCACCACCCCCACCCCCAACCCCAACCCCACCGTAACCCCCCTGTTTTCTCTGTCTTGTGACTTAGTATCTTGTCTGCCTTGCAGTTATGGCCAGGCAATAAAAGTAAACTGGGCTTATGTTAGTGGTCAAAGAGAGGACACTTCAGGTATTAGAATTGTTATTTTATCCAGGAACACTTTCTCAATATATTGCTTGTTGGTTACATTAGAAGTATCGTCTGCAGTTTTGATTGCGAATGCACTTGTTTCAGGGCACTTCAATATCTTTGTTGGTGATTTAAGTCCTGAAGTTACTGATGCCTCTCTTTATGCATGTTTCTCAGTATATCCAAGCTGCTCGTAAATTCCTGTTCTCGAAACCTCATGCTTCAGCTTTCCATTTTTCTTATGCTACATTATGCATTCGACTCAAAATAACCCAATAGTGGCTTACAGTGATGCCCGAGTCATGTGGGATAACAAAACGGGTCGCTCCAGAGGCTTTGGCTTTGTTTCATTCAGAAATCAGCAGGTACATGCTTTATTCTTCTAGGCTTTTGCATAACCTCCAATGAAACGTGTCAGAATTTCAATTTGTCTTTCAAGCTAGTCAATAGTGGTCTTCAGAAATGGTAGTGCTGCCAATTTTAACCTGACAGGACTAGAAATTCTTAATTGTTCAAACCTAATATATCATATTTTTTTGGGGTAAACTAATATTGTTAATATAGCTGTTTTATATTCAGTTTATTTCATTATGTAATTTCTATTATTTGCTGAACCTCTATGTAATTTCTCCATTTTCTCTTATTAATATAAGGGAGAGGAAGGGCATTGCTCCCCTCCATCAATGCATTGCACGCAACATTGCGGCACGTAACATCACAACATGGTACCAAAGCTGTTAGGTTCCTAGGGTCTCCTTCCCTTCTTCTTCTTCTTCTTCTCCAAACCAACAACAAGCACATCCAAGTCTAACCAGCAAGTGCTGCCGCTGGCTCCAAGCCAACATGCCGCCTTGATGCCGACTAGGATCAGCAAGGGAAACCGTCACCGCCAGTCCAGGGGGTAGCGCAGCGACCGCCGACCAACTGGCCATCAGCAGCTGCTAGCGGCCAACAGGCCCGCAACAACCGCCGGTGGTCAGTAGGCTTACGGTCGTCGCTGAATTCAAAAAGGATTATTAAAAATCCAAATCGCAGGGTTCACATCTACGTAGAGAATTCCTAATCACATCGCCTCCATGTGTGATTATGAAATTTTCTTTTGGGGGCCATGGATCTGTCAAACACGCATCTCGTTTATTTTGAAGTGACACGTATTCTTCCGTCACTCTGTCTTCCTCATGACGTGTATCTCTCTGTTACTTCTATATCATCAATTGCCACAACTTGAATCATGGAGGATACTAAGACATCGATTGTTTACAATGAGATGTCACCTATCCCTTCCATCAAGTTGAATGGGAAGAATTATCTTCTGTGGACGAATGCTGTCCATACAATGTTGGAATCCCGAGACAAGGCAAAACATGTTGATTATTATCCTCCTACAGTTATTGACAAAGGCTATGCGGAATGGAAGCGTCATAACAATCTGGTGAAGATATGTCTGTGGGGGAGCGTGGAACTTGGAATTGTTGCTAGGTTCATGTTCTACACCACTGCTAATAGAGATATGGGATGCAATCAAGAAGCATTATTCTCAAGAGAAGAACACGTCAGTTCATGATATATGATCGCTTGTTTGCAAAACGACCGGGAGACAAGCCTTTGGAAGAGTATTTTTGGGTGATCCAAGCTATTGCTCAAGAACTGAGCTTTCATCATCCAGTGACTTTCAAGAACAAGTCAAGGATAGAGATGATTTAGCCACAGGAAAGTCCTTATCCTGCCTAAGTTCTTCATTCAGTTCAGCCCGCAACGTTATCTTAGCTTCTGACAAATTTCCCAGCTTGGAGGAAGCTTATTCATGGGTTATGTAGTCTAACTTTGAGCCAGTTGATTCTACAAATTTTCCTTCTCCTGGAGAATCTCATGCATTTCTAGCTGCTGCAGTTAGAGGTAGCCGTACAAGTACAGGCCGAGGAGGTGGCACACGAGCTAAGTGCACTTTCTGTGGTCATATGGGACACACTATGGAGATATGTTGGAAGAAGCATGGTGGACCTTCTGCACCACTTGTGGGGACAACCAACTTTACAGGCACTACTGAGTCTTCTGAGCCTCCTGCTTCAACTTCTGACATCACTCTTACTGTTAATATATGTGTTGTTTTATTTCTGTTATGTTATTTTCCATTATATCTGGACCTTTCTATAATTGTTACATTACTATAAATAGAAGGGTGCACACATTGTGCAACCCTAAGCTCTCCAAATCTCATTGTCTTTTACATGGTACCAGAGCAGGCCTAGATCCAGCCGCTGCTCGTGCCCTCCCTCCCTTCCCCCCCGCTCTCTATCGTTCCCTCTTCTTCTCCGATGGCCCCCCCCCATCCCCGCCCGCCCGCCAGTCGGCAGCAGCCGGGCGGTGCGGCGCCGCGGCTGCTAGCCGCCGAGGCCGGCCGGGCAGTCGTGCTACAGTGCCGGGGCACGTAGCCGTCGGGGTCGCCTCTCCCGCCTGGTTCTGGGTTTCGTTTGCCCACGGGTTTGATTTCTGTCTGAAGGCCATCTCCGGATCTGGTTTTTGCTTGCCTAGCCGTGTGACTGGTTGAGTCACCGGGTCCCTTGTTGCGCTTCGACGTAGCCGTTATGTGAAGCGGTCATTTCGATCCGTAGCTCTGTGCCTGCTGCTGCCTACTTGGAGACGTAGGCAGCCTTCTACTACCTGTGCCTGACTGTTGCTGCTTGCCTTTCACTCTAAGTCTGCATTTGTTCCTTCCTGATGGAGTCTACTCATGAAGATCTGCGACGCCAGGTGACAACTGTGAAGCTGGATGGGCGAAACTACCAACACTGGGTGTGCTCTATGCAGATATATGTGAAATCACAAGGGAAAATGTTGCACCTGACACGAGATCCACCACCTGTGCCTCCTGCAACTGGCGATTCGAAGGATGTGAAAGCCTATGATGATTGGGTGAAAGACGACTCCACAGTCATGACATGGATTCTGAATAGTAGTGAGACTAAGATTAGCGTCACCCTATTATACCTGCAAACGACGAAGCATATGTGGGATCAACTTGCCAACACTTATTCACACAGTCAGAATCCCAAGAGGGTGTTTGATATCAACAAGCAGCTTAGCCGCCTGCGTTTCTCTGGATCAGATCTGACAGATTACTTTTCTGCTTTCAAGGGACTGTGGGGGGAGTTGGAAGCCTACCTTCCCTTGTCTACTGATTTGGCTACTATGCAACGACAGCGACATGAGTTGCAAGTAGTCCAGTTCCTCTGTGGCCTACTTAATTCCTATGCCGAGGTGGTGGATCAGATTCTCGCCAGTGATCCACTGCCTACTCTTCAGACTGCTTTTCAGAGACTACAACGCTTTCCTGCATCGTCATCTGAGACTCCTACTGATACTGGGGATTGAACTGCTTTTGCTGCGATGTTTGGTCGTGGCCGTGGACGCGGTCGCTCATATGATGCTCGTCCTCCTCTTGGTACTGGCAGGGGGAGGAATTCTTCAGGTCGTGGAGCATCCTCTGGACCTACTACTACTGCTGCTCGTCCTCAGACTGGCCAACGCTTCTGCAACTTCTGTGGCCGGTCTAATCATGTTGAAGACAAGTGCTGGGAAAAGTATGGTAAACCTGCATGGACCAATGCGGCCAGTGACACTACTGCTACTTCAGAGACACCTACCCCGCCTGTTGTGTCTGATGACTCGGGTACTGCTAATGCGGATTACATTCGTGCTGAGGTGGAGCGCCTACTACGTGAGCGTACTGGCTCTTCTACTGTCATGACAAGTGGAGCCCATGCTGCGACCTACTCGGGTTGTGATACTGCCTTCCTCAATACTCCATCCTCTAGTGCTGGTAATACAAAATGCGTTATCGATTCGGGCGCATCATCTCACATTTTTGGAAATCGTGCTTTATTTAGAAATTTATCTAGAGCAGCTACTACTTCTTCTGTTATGCTTGCTGATGGCTCTAAGTCTGCGGTGTCTGGGGTTGGAGACATTGTGTCTAAGTTTCTTCTGAAGTCTGCTTTATATGTGCCTCGTTTTCCATTGAATTTATTATCTGTTAGCAAAATCTTACGCAGCCTGCAATATAGCCTGACCTTTATACTTGGTTCGTGTGTTTTTCAGGACCTTCGCACGAGGATGAAGATTGGTGGGGGGCATGAAGGATCTGATGGCCTTTTTTATCTGGATGATCTGCCAAAAGTGGACAAGGTTGCGTTGGCTTCTACTTTATCTGCGTTATCTGCATCAGTCTCAGCATTACAATGACACTACCGACTTGGACATCCTTCTTCTGAAAAACTAAGACATGTTATTTCTAGTGTTGGCACTCATCAGTTATAGTGTGAATCATGTCAGTTAGGGAAACAGACTAGGGCTGTTTACCCTAAACGTCCTCAGATTAGTAGCAAAAACATTTTTGATCTTGTTCATGCTGATGTATGGGGTCCATGTAATGTGCCTAATTTGTCTGGCTACAAGTATTTTTTACTGTTTATTGATGATTTTTCTCGGACCACTTGGTTGTTTCTGTTGAAAAGTAGGTCTGAAGTGTTGTCTACTATGAAATTCTTTTTTACTGAGGTGAAAACACAATATGCTATGCCTGTTAAAGTTTTTCGTACTGATAATGCCCTTGAGTTTGTCCAAAAAGATGTTGCACTGTTTTGTCGGTCTGTTGGTACTTTACATCAAACTTCATGTGCATATACACCACAACAAAATGGAGTAGCTGAGAGGAAAAATAGACATTTGTTAGAAGTTGCTAGAACTATTATGATGCACTATCATGTACCCAGATCGTTCTGGCAAGACTGCTTGTTTCTTAATTAATCGGATGCCTTCCTCTGTGATTGGAAATAAAGTACCTGTCCAAATTCTACAACATGATGTACCCTTATTTACTGTACCTCGTCGGATTTTTGGCTGTATGTGTTTTGTGAGATTACTTGGTTCTACTCATGATAAATTATCTCCTCGTGCTGAGAAGCGTATTTTCTTAGGGTATTCTCGTACACAAAAAGGATATAGATGCTATAGTCCTACTACAAAGAAATGGTTCATCAAAAGTGATGTCTTCTTTGAGGATACCCCATACTACTCCACTAGAGGAGATAATCTGCAGCCTGATATTATTGCTTCTCCTCTGCCTATTATTACTCAATGTGTGTCTGAAAATTTTGATCAAGTGCCACCTAAGAGTACGACACCACCTCTTCTTGTTTATCAGCGTAGGAACAGAACTCCACCTGAACAAGAACCCCCTACTCAACACCAATCTCCTCCTCAAGAAGGTCCTGCCACACCTGAGGTAATTTCTGACCTGGATATACCTATTGCTCTTAGAAAGGGAACTCGTTCCTGCACTTCTCATAATATTGCTAACCATGTGTCTACTGCACATCTGAGTATTCATGCTAGCTATTTTGTCTCTGCTTTATCTGCTATCAATATTCTGAAAAATACTCATGATGCCTTGCAAAGTACATCCTGGACTTCTGCTATGCAAGAAGAGATGCGTGCTCTTACTGACAGACAAACTTGGGAGTTGGTGGATCCACCTCCTCAATGTAAGCCTGTAGGTTGCAGATGGGTATATGCTGTTAAATATCAACCTGATGGTACTATAGAACGACTGAAGGCACGCTTGGTTGCAAAAGGGTATACACAAACTTATGGTATTGATTACTTTGAAACCTTTTCTTCTGTTGCCCGCCTTAATTCAGTCAGAATTCTCCTTTCTGTTGCTATTAATCTAGACTGGCCTCTGCTGCAATTAGATGTTAAAAATGCTTTCTTGTATGGTGATCTGCAAGAGGAAGTTTATATGGAGCAACCCCCTGGGTTTGTTGCTCAGGGGGAGTCACACAAAGTCTGCAAGTTGAAGAAGTCTATTTATGGGCTCAAACAGAGTCCTCGTGCCTGGTTTGATAAATTGAGCAAAATTCTGATCGAGTTTGGCTTTCTGAGATCTCAAATGGATCATTCTGTTTATACTAAGAAGACTACTACTGGCATTGTGATTCTTATTGTCTATGTGGATGATATTGTTATTTTTGGCAGTGACTGTATTGCCATTCAGGCTACTAAAGCCCATCTCTGCAAGCACTTTGCTACTAAAGACTTGGGTAAACTGCGGTATTTTTTGGGCATAGAGGTATCCAGAACCTCTAATGCACTAGTGTTGTCTCAGAGGAAATATGTTCTAGATCTTTTACAGGAGACTGGTATGCTTGGAGCTAGACCTGCTGACACTCCTCTAGATCCCAATGTCAATTGGGATGATGATTCTTCTCCATCTTTTGCTGATAATAAAAAGTACAGGAGATTGATTGGTAAAATGATATATTTAATTGTGACTAGAGCTGACATATCTACTTCTGTGGGACTTCTTAGCAGGTACCTAGATAAACCCAGACAGTGCCGCTGGGATGCACTATGTCATATTCTGCGATATCTGAAAAAGTCTCCTGGCAAGGGACTTCATTACAGGAAAAATGGGCACTGTTCTCTGGAAGGGTATTCTGATTCTGACTATGCAGGGAGTCGGATTGACAGGAAATCCACCTCTGGATACTGTACCTATGTTGGAGGCAATCTAGTCACATGGAGATCCAAGAAACAAAATGTGGTTGCCAGATCTAGTGCTGAAGCTGAATATAGGGCTATGCCCCATACTACTTGTGAGCTTCTGTGGGTACACTCTCTTCTAAAAGACTTCGGTGTTGAGTCTTCTTCTGCTATACCCATGCACTGTGATAATAAAGCTGCTATCTTTATTGCTAACAATCCTGTCTATCATGAGCGCACCAAGCATATTGAGGTCGACTGTCATTTTATTCGGGAATCTATTCTTACTGGCAAGATCTGCACACCTTTTACTCGATCTGAAGACCAAATTGCTGATATCTTCACCAAGCTGCTGCCTAAGAAACATTTATGCGCTTTGATGGACAAGTTGGGCATGATTGACATCTATGCTCCAACTTGAGGGGGAGTGTTAATATATGTGTTGTTTTATTTCTGTTATGTTATTTTCCATTATATATGGACCTTTCTGTAATTGTTACATTACTATAAATAGAAGGGTGCACACATTGTGCAACCCTAAGCTCTCCAAATCTCATTGTCTTTTACACTTACTAAGGAGGAATATGATAGATTTATTTTGGCTACTCAACATCTGAGTACGTGATTTTCTTCTTCAGCAAACTTGGTGTCTACTACTAGTAATCAAGCTACTTCCTTACTGGCTTCCAGTTCAACTTCTTCATGGGTGGTTGACTCGAGAGCTTCACAACATATAATTGGTGTGAGGACATTGCTTCATTCCATTGACTCACATATTTCACACCAGTCTGTGACATTAGCAGATTGATCAACGTCGAGAGTGTTAGCTAGTGGAATTGTTTCTCTGACTCCTAATATTGACCTTAGATCTGATACATTATGAGCCTGCATTTCCATTTAATCTTCTTTCTGTTGCTAAATTGATTGATACTGTGAAGTGTAAGGTGACATACAGTCCTTATTTTGTATTACAGTATCTCAAGAGTATAAGGACGATTGATGGGGGGCCTAGGAAAGGTGATCTCTACCTCTTTCATGGTGCAAGTTTGCCTCATCAAGTTTCTACTACTCTAGCTCATGCTATTCTTTTAAGTGATTCTCCCTTACTGTGCCACTACAGATATGGACATCCTTCTCTGGAGTGTTTGCAAAAGTTAGAGCTTATGTTATCACTGGTGTCTTCATTAGAGTGTCAGTCCTGTCAGTTGGGGAAACACCATAGGATGTCTTACCCTAGTCGTCTCAATAAAAGGGCCCTTCGTCCCTTTGAGTTAGTCCACAGTAATGTCTGGGTCCTGTAAAGGAAACCACTTATATTTTTTTTGATTTTTCATTTCCTTTGTGGATGATTTTTCTCGTATGACATGGATATATCTGTTGAAGAGTTGAGAGTATGTGTTGTCCATTGTCAAACATTTTCATCAAGAAATAAAGGTTCGATTTGATTGCAATATTTAATTTCTTCAGTTTGATAATGCCTTGGAATATATTCACATGCAATGGCTGATTTTTGTAGTTATGTTGGAATGGTACATCGTACGTCCTGTCCTCAAGGAATGAGGTTTCAGCGAAATCACCGAAATTTCGCCCCAAAATACCGATTTCGGTAGCATCTGGTACCGAAACATGCGACTATACCGATTTCAATCGAAACTGGCAACAAGATTGCATTTATCGAAATTTCGATAAAAATTTCGACAGTTTCGATGAATTTCGTCAATTTCGAGGTTTTTTGTACACAAATTGAAAAATTTCGATGTAAGTTTCGATAATTGCAATCCTTTATGTTATTGTTGTTTTTTGAATAGGACTGAAGGGGGATTGGGGTTATTTCACCATTTATTACTCATGCATAGCATATACCTATAATATATCATAATTACATTGCATTCCCTAATATTTGCTACTCAAATTATCAAACACTAATACGATGCATGCTTTACGCTATATTTTATTTCTTCAATGCGGACGACATGTATCCTAGTAGAGGTTTATTAGACAATGAGGGTCCTAGGAAGCCAAATACACCAATAAATAATGTTTTTACTTGGAAACATTGCATTAATGTTCTTAGGGCCAATGAAATGGTTGACTGTCGAGTCAATATCAACAACAAACTATCAACCCAAGTAAAATGTGTGGGGGACGCCCTACATATCGAATATGTGATGTTATAGCACAAATAAGTACATGCATGTATATAGCTCATAACTGCAAAATTACATAACTTAATTCCTACATTTTGTCATCAAAATCCTTCATCGAAATCCTCAATAATCAGGACAGTTCCCTTACCTCCCACATGAAGGACCCCTCCCTAACCTATCCCCACATAAATTTTTATTGCATAAAACGATGCATTTAGGTGTAGAGATCACACCTGTAAAATTTAATAAATTAATTCGTTCATTTTGGCGTCGAAACGGGCACAGTTGCATTTATCGAAATTTTTGTCGAAATTTCCATAAATTTCGGTTTCCATGCTGTCGAAACGGTATCGAAATCGGATACCTTATTCCTTGCCTGTCCTCACACTCCACAACAAAATGGAGTGGCTGAGAGGAAAAATCGTCACCTTCTTGATATTGCTAGGATGATTATGTTCCAATCCTATGTTCCTAAGAGATTTTGGTCTAATGCTTTACTTACTGCCTGTTTTCTTAATACTAGGCAGCCTTAACCTGTTCTTCAAGTATGCACTCCTTTCTCTATTTTACGTCCTAATTAGGGCTGTCAATGGGGAGGGTATTATCCGTTTACCCTTACCCATACCCTGGAGGGTAAGGGTAAGGGTAAAGATTTTTATTACCCTTTATCCGTTTACCCGTTCCCCGTTTCCCCGCTATACTATAAGGGGAGGGTAAGGTATAGGCATTATCCATACCCTTTTACCCTTTTACCCGCACATGATATAAAGGTTACACAAATATAAATATTCTAAAGGGGTTTGTATGTAAATGTTTAACCCTAATATTTTATTCTATCATTGGAAAATGACTTGGTGTTGTGCTTGTAATACTTTCTTGTTGAGAGAAAAACATATATATCTTACAGAAAATGAGGTGTTGGTGAAACACTTATTTGTTATGCATACTTATGCAAAGGAAAAAAAATAATTTATGCATAAAAAATTGTAATTGTGTGAATTGACTTAACTTTACACGGAGAAACATATGATTTTGAATTGGATATAATGTTTTATATGTTGTTATCAATAAATTAGTTATAAAATTATTAAAAATCAACACACAATGTGTATAAAATTCTTTTTTTGTCAAAATTACCCGCTTACCCTTTACCCTCCCCGTTTACCCTGTGGAGAAGAGGGTAAGGGTAAAGGGAGGGTAATGGGATTGCTGAGAAGGATAATTACCCTTACCCTTACCCGCTACCTAAAGAGGGTAAGGGTAAGGGTAAGACCTTACCCTCCCCATTGACCGCCCTAGTCCTAATGATCAACCATTTATTGTTCCCCTTAGGGTGTTTGGTTGTACCTTCTTTGTCCACAATTTTAACCCTAAAGATGACAAATTATCTTCTAGGTCGATTAAGACTCTCTTTCTTGGTTACTCCAACACCAGTAAGGGTTACAGGTGTTACTGCCCTAGTCTTCGTCATATGTTTGTGTCTAGGGATGTAACCTTTCATGAGTCAACTCCGTATTTCTCCAGTGTACCCGACTAGGGAGAGCAATTGTGTGCAAGTGAGAGAGTGCCACCATCACATATCAGTGAGGGAGTGCCACCACCAGATTATAGTGAGAGTGTGCCAACTATCATTCATGAGGAGACTAATTCAGGAAGAGCCATCTGGAGACGTTCCTCCAATTCAACCATACTCACAGGTGTATCACAGAAGAAGCAGGTAAGATCATAATGAGGTAGTGACTCCAGTCCATGAGCCTTCCCCATCCTCCTCTACTCAAGAGAGTCCTGAAGATTCATCTGAACTCAATGTGCCCATTGCTGTCCGCAAAGGTATTCGATCTTGTACTATTCGTCATCCTATTGCGACTGTTTGCTCTTTGTCCAATTTATAGAAGCAGGCTCGTTCCTTTACTTTTGGGATTGATTCTGTGATAAATCCAAAGAACCACATAGATGCCATGAAGGATATTGGTTGGTTACATACTAGGAATTTTGAAATGCCTGTGCTTATACAAATTGAAACATAAGAACTTACTGATTTACCTGTAGATAAGAATGTTGTGGGCTGCAGATGGGTCTTCACTGTCATACATAATTCAGATGGGTCAGTAGAGAGATTGAAAGCTAGACTGGTGGCAAAAGGTTATACTCAGACATATGGGGTTGATTTCTTTGAGACCTTGTCACATGTGGCTCGTCTTAATTCTGTGAGGATTCTTATTTCTCTAGCTACCACCTTTGATTGGCCCTTATTTCAGCTCAATGTCAAAATGCCTTCCTACATGGAGATCTATAGGAAGAAGTGTACATGGAGCAACCTCCTAAATTTGTTGCTCAGGGGGAGTGTAAGAAAGTGTGCAGACTAAAGAAAGTCATTTATGGGTTGAATCAATCTCCTTGAGCTTGGTTTGACAAATTCAGTACTGTTGTATTACATATGGGCTTCTCACATTCTGTGACGGATCATTCTTTGTTCTATTCTAGTTCTTCCACTGGATTGATTATTATTACAGTGTGTGTTGATGATATTGTTATCACTGGCAGTGATTCTGTAGGCATATCTAAGGTGAAGGATGGATTGCAAAAGCACTTTCACACGAAGGATCTGGGCAAATTGAGGTACTTTTGGGAATTGAAGTACTTAGATCACATACAAGTACTAATTCATCTTAGAGAAAATATGTGCTTGATCTACTTCATGAGATAGGGATGAGTGAGTCCAAGCCTGTGTCTACTCCTATGAACTATCATGTCAAGGAAATTGCTGATGATTCTGATTATTCAGATCCAGGATATTATAGGAAGATTGTTGGAAAACTGATACATTTGACAGTCACTCCCCCTAACATTTCATTTGCCGTAGGAGTGGTGGGTCAACATATGAGCTCACCAAAACAAGCACATTAGACAACAGTCTGTCGCATTCTTAGGTATATGAAATTGATTACATACTATCGATTTGAGAATCTTAGATCTACTCTTATTCTTACTGGCTATGTAGATGCAGATTGGGTTGGTAATCTGAATGATAGAAGTTTCACGCTAGATATTGCACTTTTCTAGGAAATCATCTTATCACCTGGAAAAGCAGGAAGCAAAATGTTGTGGCTCGTTCTAGCACGAAAGCTGAGTATAGAGCAATGGCTCATGCTTGTTGTGAGTTGCAGTGGGTTCAATCTGTGCTTTCTGAATTGAAAATTCCTGTTATGTCTCTAGTGGAGCTCAGATGTTATAATCAAGCTGCTATCTATATTGTCAAGAATCCAATCTTCCACGAATGCACTTAACACATAGAAGTTGACTGCCATTTCATCAGAGATCAAATCAAGAATGGGAAGGTCGTGACTCGTCAAATTTGAAGAGTGAAGACCAACTTTCTGATGTTCTTACCAAGCCATTGGGTCTGACAATTTTTCAGTCTTACTAACAAGCTGGGCATACATGATATGTACACTCCAGTTTGAGGGGGAGTGTTAATATAGCTGTTTTATATTCAGTTTATTTCATTATATAATTTCTATTATCTGCTAGACCTCTATGTAATTTCTCCATTTTCTCTTATTAATAAAAGGGAGAGGAAACACATTGCTCCCTCCAAACACATATCAGATTCGTCACTACAAAAAGGATAATGGTAACCCCACCATTCATTCATTTATGAATTTCATAGTAATAGAAATACATGTCCCACCGAGATAGAATTTGGAAGTTGCTATCCTCTTGCCTAGCAGGCAAAGATTGACCTTCGTGGCACGCAGCATTGCGGCACGTAACATCGCAACAAATGTCTTTAATTTGTGAACACTTTTTAGTATAAGACCCAAACAACACAAAAATTAGTCCAAAATGACCTTATTCCAATTTTTTTTTTTGAGTTTTCCATCAGTATATTGAGGCTTCTAATGTCTCAACCCGAAATCAGCTCTATGCCAGTCCCAAATATGGGCTTCATTTTGTTTCCTCAAAAGTACTAAGTATTGTTAACTAACAACCAAGATTACCATTTTCATATATTTGTAAGTGGTTGTGACTTCTATAACGGACTATGTAGTTGGTCAGCCCGAACATGGTTGGAATTGAGCTTAAGATGATAATTATGTTGACGATTTAGGTAATTTTAGACTTGCGCTTTGATACAGTCTTCCTTTCAGAAATTACCTATCTCATAATGCTTTGAAACATGCTTTTTCATTTCAATTCTTGAGTAAACTAGAAGTTGCAGTTTTATGCACAAACCATTCAGTTGTGATGTATTGAAATCTAATTGTTAAACTCCTATACACCATCTTTCATTTGTGAATACTTTTGTTAGTATAAGACCCAAACAACCCAAAACATGTTCCAAAATGACCTATCATCAATTGTTTTTGAAGTTTTCATCAAATATGGAGGTTTCTAATGTCTCACCCAGTCCCAAAAATGGGCTTCACTTTCTTTTTAAAAAAGTACTAGGTAATGTTATTTAACGACCAATATTACCAATTTCATATATTTGTAAGTGGTTGTCAGTTACTACAACCGACCATGTTGTTGGTCAGACCCAACATGCTTGGAATTGAGGTTAAGATGATAATTATGATGATATTTAGGTAAATTAGACTTCCCCCTGACAGTCTTCCTTTCAGAAATTACATATCTCATAAGGCTTTGGAACTTGCTTTCCCATTTCAGTTCTCGAGTAGACTAGAAGTTGCAGTTTTATGTACAAACTACAAACCATTCAGCTGTGATGTATCGAAATCTTATTGTTAAACACCTATACACTATGTCTACTACAAAGTCTACCATTGTGTCCAGTGACAAAAACGCCGTCTAACAGACTGTTTCACCTTTTTTTTCCCAGGATGCTCAAAGCGCAATTAATGATTTGAATGGTAAGTTCTTCAATCTAAGCATTTACTGCAATTTCTTCATTAAAATCAAGCTTTACACATTAGGAAAATATATTCTGTACATATGATTTAAGCGTCATTTAGCTCTTGAAAAGTATAAAGTAGTCATGACTTCTTGCTTTGTGATATAGTGTTTATAGTATGAATATGATCAACAGCTCATCATGGGATCATAAGTTACTAACTCGAGCATGTTGGCATCACAAGTTACTAACTCAAACATATTTATCTATGCAAATTTTTGGTGTTTATTATTTCAGGCGTTTCTTCTATAGATTTTACCAGTAAGACTTATTTGAGTGACCAGTGAAATTGAGTTTCTCATGTTAACTCTACATACTGTCATTATTCTGATAATTATACTGCATCATTATCGCCACAATATTTGTTGACTGCAATTTTATTAGCTGGAACGCTGTAATCTGTGCTAGCTAACTGCGTCTACAATTTGGATTTTGGATTTTGCCAACGCTAGTTCTGGATCTTAACATACTTGTTTAATGTATGTAAATAATAATTTTGTAACCGTTTATTTCTATATATAGTATTCTACTTAAGTTGATATCGAAAGAATCATCTTGTTTATGCCTCAAAAGAGGCATACATGGTCTAAAACAAATTCTTTGGATGGTACACCAGACTGGACTAGACTAAGTACCTATTTAGCTGAAGCTGAAATCTTTGTTATGGTACACCAGCTGGATTAAGGACGAATTGAGATCTTTCCCTATAAGTAGAATTTGGCGGGAAATACTATCATCAAATATTAACTAAACAATTTTTTTATGCTGCTACAAATTTAATTTAAATGGTGCAAACTGCACTAGCTTTCTCGAATTCTTGTCTTGTAAAACTCTTGAATGATATTCATCAAACAAATTTGCAAATTGTCTATTACTCTATTATGATGAGTGACAAACTTGAAGCGCCAAATATTAAAAAAAAAATGCACCGCGATCTCGGTCTTGAATCTTGTATACACGAATAAACAACATACTTTGCTATATATAAGTCACCAATCCATACACATGGTTCTTTTCAAATAATATACCACCATATTCTTAAACAAATATGCACAATTTCCGAAATAGAATCTCAACTTAAAGTAATAAGTTATTCTTATCCAAGAACATGACAAGTTAGCTTTAAACTTTATGCGCCGCTTGGCCTAATGGTGTCAAAATGAACATAATAAACAAGCACATCCAATAACAAGTTGGAAAAAATCATTTATTTATTAAACATGTGGCAGAAATATCTTCCTCCAAGTTAGCTGATAAACTATATTCATAGATAATTTCTTCCTTCAGTGAATTTCTAAAAAATAATTAATGGGTTGATGCCCTTGGTTCTTCACATTGAAATGCATTATAGTGTAAAAACACAGATTAATTGAATTAAAAAAAACAAAATTCATGCATAGGCAGCAGAAAGGACATGTCGTTCATGATATCTATTACAATCTCATCATGCATGGACTATTAAAATGTAAATTGCCATTATTGGAAGTAAACAAAATTGTCAGTAATAATCAAACTATATATGACGTGTATTGATATCCAATTACATATTTAACAAAGTTCATAAGGAAATATGATCAATGGATCTGTAAAATCCCAACTAAATTGGCTTATTCAGGAAAAGCCTTGTTCTTCGAAAAAAGTAGTAAATTCATAGTATCAACTTTTGATGTTCATTCTGATTTTAAGGCTCCAATTATTTTCATTCTTCTCTCTCCGAGTTGATTTATGTTGTGAACTTGTGATGTACAAACCCACTCTTGTGCACAATTAATACAATCCGAAGTGACATAAAAAATAATAATTTTATTACCATTTTAATTAACTGCACGTTTTGTTCCTTCTAAAACACAGCTATTAATAAACTTATAAATTATCAAGTTAGTTGTCTAAATATTTGTGGACTTACACGGAATAATATAAATAGGTATTGTTAGAGCATCTTGTGCTAAATGTTGACGATTTGAGATCTAGGCCCCGTGGTTGATTCTAATTTATATAATCCACCTTTAGGAATCTCACGGTCACGACCGTCTTCTGGAGAGAGAGAGAGGATTCCCTTAGTTTTTTTAATCATTTCTCAACACTTGTTGGTTGTGCACCAACCATATCAATATAAGATCTAGAATTATTCACACAAAACTAGAATGCTTCACTCCTCTATGTTCCTCCACTACTTGCAAATTTATTATTTTCTTGTGCCATTAGAGAGAGCTTCATACCACTTCGTATCCAATATTGAAGAACATGAATATCGTCAATCTAGAAACATAGCGTGACCTTGAAAAGCTTTTGAAGCAGGAAGTTCCTCATAATCGACCGATAACTCTCAGTCAAAACCTCATATTTTTAAGGTTTATTACTTTCATCTTCATATCTGGTTCATGTTTTAGTGCTGAAGACAATCCTTGCTGGCCTTAAGTGCACATTGTTTGCAAGAGGGCTTCAGGGTAGTTTTCCTTCTTATAGTTAGGTCTTTAGTGTGCTCTACCCCTAGCTCTCTCCTAGTTCGATTATTATGAACATTTAGAGTGTGAGGAAGGCTGTAAACCTTTTTTTCTTCTAAAGTCAGATTTGTCCAACATTGCAGCAAATACATGTTTGCACTGCTACATGCCATCAACTGATTATTTCCTCTAATACGTCTCTAGGCTCAACCCTAGTCTTGGTTTGGTTTATCTCATTGACCTCACCTTCAACAATTACGATGAATGAAAGGAGTCACTGTCCACTATCAGATCAATCACTAACTGGAAACTCAACGAGAAGAACTACAATATGTGAAGTTGCACCATCAAGAACTAGAACTGAATGTTCTGCATGTATAAAACGTCGTGCACGGGTATTTCACGATTTTTCGCATTTTTTCACGAATTTTTGTGCTTTTTGTGTTTTTTCACATTTTCATTTTTTTGTGTTTGGGGCGGCTCAACTGTTGGATTTAGGATGATGGGCTCTAGAAGGGGGGGGGTTGAATAGAGCTAAAACACTTAAACCAAATTCATTAGAACTTCAAATTACTTCAAGAAATAAGGTTGCAAATATAGAATTCGAATGCAACTAAACATACATAGCAATGATGAGAGAGATTAAATAAGAACGAGAACGCAAGTTATGTATAGTGGTTCCAAACTCCAAACTAGGAGAGTGTACATCCACTACCTAGAGAGGTCAACCTCTAGGATTTTGCTACCATTGCACCGTCCTTATATTTTATTATAAGAGATACAATAAGACCTTCCTTTTTCGGGACAAGGATGTCGAACCTTCCCTTTGAGGACAAGGGAGCCAATGACCTCACAAAGGACTTACCCATCCATGACTAAGAGTCTGCTACCTTACCAAAGACTTACCCACTTTTGCAACGAGTCTTCCACCTTCACCAAGGTCTTACCCATTCTTGCAATAAGTCTTTCGCTTTGAAGGAATTACCCACTGTCGACTTAGATCTTCCGCCTTTGAGTTCACCTTCACCTTCACCAAGGGACACCTTCCCTTCTTCTTCACCTCTCTTAGCCAAGAGAGAGAACCTTCATCTTCATGGTAGAAAGAAATATTGGGTGATGGAGGAAGTGAGAGCCTTACAAGATATACAAGTAGGACTACTCTCTTACAAATCTCCTACTCACTCTAATGGATGTAGAAATTGGTTAAGCTTAAGAGTGGAAGGATGCTCTTGGAGGCACTCAACTATAATATAGAGACCTTCATAGTGCTTGGTTAACCATGAGATGAAGCCCAATGGGTCCTATTTATAGTTGGGGATGCCTCCTAGCCAGTAGAAGCTCTTAAGGACGAATTCTAGTGGTCTGGGGTGTTGCAATGAATCTATTTTTGAGTATTGCAACACTTCAATGGCTAGAAACACTTTTTCTACACATTCCGTACAGTGCGGTGGGTCGAGTTTACTTTTGGGAAACTCGACCGATGGCACTATGCGGCAAATCAAATTTGAGTTTTCGGTCGAGTTTATCCTGGATCAAACTCGGCCCACGACTTACATTTGATTGCTTGTACAGAGGTGTCGGTCAAGCTCCATCAAAAGTGTCGATCGAGTTTATCCTAGATGAAACTCGACCGACAAAAGTCCATGCGATGAATTTTGAAAAATGCTATAAAAGTGCTTAAATATTCGATTTAAGTGCTCTTGATGTTTTCTAAGCTTAATTACAAGTCATACAATCATTACACGTGATTTACAACATGATTCTAATTGATTTTTGGCATATTCCACAAAAGTGCATTTGCATTGATTTGGACTTGTCTTTCTCCAAGTAAGGATGCACAAGTTTAGGCATTTGGTGTCTATACTTAATCTGAAATCACTTAAGTAGAGGCACTAGACACAAATAAGTGGAATGGTTGGTCATCATCAAAATAAGGGTTTAGTCAATTAGACTTTGAGTCAATTGACTAATGGTTGGACATTCTTTTCCAAGAAGGACTTAAGGAGCTCGATGCTTCTCTCTCTAGGGTTGCTCTGCCTTCTCTCTAGAACTCTTCCCGGTGGCTGGAGCGCTGCTTCAACGCTTTCCTCCCCCTGGTGCTCTTTGGCTCCGGGTTGGATTCTGGGAGGCGGTGGCGCCGTTCCTGGTCGAAGTGGACCCCGGAGGAAGGAGCCCGACGGCGTCGCTAGTGTTGTGTCGGAGGTTCGGAGTGGGAGGGCGAGGCGACGCGCGCGACGATCTGATATGGACCGAGTTCGGCTACCTCGACTCAGTCGATTCCACTCCGCTCAAGCGTGGCGGATGGAGAGAAGCCGCCCGCTCCAGATCCGTAGATCGCTGCTGCTCACCTCACCGACACCTCTCTTCCCCCCTCTGTGTGCTGCTTGCTGGCGGCGTGATGCTCCAAGGCGATGGCGCTCCTTCCACCGGAGTTCACTGGCGACAACAATCATATCTGGAGGTAGTGGCGAGTGACATGACCTAGATAGAGCTGCTGATCGTGATCTGTTCCTGGAGTCAAGGTAGTGTTGGCGAGGGGGCTTCATCTTCGACTCCTTCTCGCCTTCCTCTTTGCTCGTTTGGTTCGGTTGAGGTTAAGGAGGCTGAGAAAGAGTCGGCGGCGAGGGACTAGAAGTTCACAAGTTGGTTCTAGTCTTTCTGGTCGTTGCTTAGCAGGGCCGACCTCGCCCCCTGTTTCTCTCGCCTTCCTTCTTCCGTCCCTGATTCAAAGTTTGGGTCCTACAGACCATGGAATACTGACGATCTGCCCCCGAGTACTGGTTTATCCAGGGCGATGTGATCCTGGTTTGGACACAACCTTGGCGACCCTGGCGGTGGGTGGGCTCTGGTGGCGTCCTTTAGGCTCGGTGGAGTTTCCTCCTTCACTGGCGGTGTCTTCCTCGTCCTGGGGGCTGCCTTGCTCTGTGGGGATCTGCTCGCTCCTTCGCGCAAGCCGAACTTCAGGGCTTCAAGGCCTGGTGCGGTGGTGCCTTCCGGTCTGTTCGTGAAGTCCAGGCTTGCGGATGTCACCGACCGATCCCAGGGACACCCCCAAGGTGTTCGATGAGCAGCCTCTGTGCTGTGTTGCTGCTGTGTGCTTGTTAGTCCTTCCAAGTTTTGCTTGGATGACTGAAGCGCTTGTGCCAGTGGGAACTGTGTGCTCCTATTGTTCCTTCTGGTTTTGTACGAGGTTCTATGACTCTGTGTTGACCTTTGATGGTCTGGAGGTTTGAATCTGGGTTCCTCCTTCCTCTACTTTCACTAAGTGAGTTTTATGCTAAGAGGAAGGCGAGTCAGGTCCCTATTTCTAGCTATTGATGCTGATGTACAGTTGCTGTAGTTGCTTTTATGATCTGGTTTGGTACAGTAGGACAGTGCTGAAGATTAATTTCTTCATTGGCAATAGCAGTTTGAGTGATATTGGATTGATGCCAGCAAGGGAGTTCAAAGTCAGCTGATGGCCTCCTTTCCAACTATAAAGTCTTCACAATTTGTGGGTATGCATATTGAGAGTGGAGCTCCTTTTATGTTTGGGTGGAGTACATTTTCTGTATAAAGTCTCCTATGTTGTCTCTCTTTCTGTATCTCTCTTTCTTTTGGGTCTTGTATACAAGACATTTGTTTCTTTTGTTTGCCTTGGTAATCCTCTCTTGAGGGTTAGGGGGTGCGCTTATGTTTGTACCTAAAGTTTTTGGAATCAATAACAACAGAGTTTTTTCGCCGACCAAAAAAAAGACTTTGAGTCAACATCAACAACCTGGGTTAAAATCGATTTTCCAGTGAACCATTTACTCCTTTTCACTTTTTCCCCCACCCCACCCAAACCCTCGACTCCCGAATGCTTCCCCACCACAGCCTCCCGCTTCCAAGCCCTTTTCCCCGAAGCCCTCCCACTCTCAAACCTCAAAGTAGCCAGCTAAAGCAGCCAACGACGGACTCCGCCGACCATTGAAGCTGGACTAGCTAGCGGCGACCTACCAATTACTGGAGCTGGAGCAGTCACCGCAAGCAACAAGGCTGCAAGCATCAAGGTCGCAAGAGGGAAGCTCCGCTCCAAGAAGCACTGGAGCTCGTCGGGCCCAGTGTAGAAGTGGAACCTCAATTTCAAATAAAAACATGTTTGTTCCTGTTTTCCCATCTTCCTTACTCAATCACCTCAAATCTTATTTTTTGCTTGGCCATTCCTCCCTGCCCTTTGTCGACTTTCCCCTTATCTTCTGATTTCCTCCTCCCCATTTATCACTATGTCAACTCTTCCCAAATCCAAAACAAACACTCTATTTTTTTTCTATATTTCCTCTTTCTTACTACCTCAACCTCCTCCCCCAATCCAACACAGTCTTCCTTTTCTTCCTACTTACTTACTACCACACCCAACATATTTCCTTATCTTTTTACACCTTTCTTCCTTGTTCCTCCCTCCCTCCCTCAACCTCCCAAATCCAAAGTAGCTCTTTTTTACCCCCCTTCCCCAAATCCAAGCAACCTTCCTAATTTTTCCCTGTATCCTCTTCTTCACTGCCTCAACTAATGAATTCGTCTCTTTTAAGTCCCCTGCACACCCACTCCCACCTACTTTCTCAAGCACCACGTACGGGTACAACATGTTAGTTCCTCTTTCCACACAGTCCCACTTCAAGTCCCAAATGCCCACTCCACGTACTTCCTCAGTTGATATTAATCAACTGCTATTTCTTCATTATTAATCAACATATTCCCTTTCTTATTTTGTTTTCTATTGTTCTATTAATCATCCAAAATTACAATTTACTGTGACATTTCTCTAGTTAAATTTGAAACACTAAATGCCATGATATTCTACTGTAGATTTGTTCTAGGCTTGCCACAACTTGTTTATTTGACATGCCATTATGTGTCTTACTCTATGTTCCATTTGCTTATTTGTGTTGGGATTTGTTTGGCATAAGAACATAACTTTTTCTACTTGCCATTTCATTATTAGTCTACTATCTCCATAATGAACTTGTTGATTTTTGTTGATATTTTTTTGTGGTTGCTGTGTTGATCTCTTATATGTCTTTGATTATAAAATGATAGCAATGCATAATTGCATTCAAGTTACCTAAGATTAGCAATACATAATGATAGAATCGTAAACAATTCCATTATAGATGTATGTATGCACGTCTCTCTTTATGTGCATATATATAGCCGATTTATTCCTGATTCATTTCCGAATAGTTGGCCGAACTTTGACCGAATTTTATCGATGTTTTTCACGATTTTTCCGGCCAGCCGAAAAGTTGCCGAATGCCACATTTGTTACCATGCATATAACTAGGTTACATGGAACATTTATACATAGATCTAAGAAAGAACTTTGTTATTTTTGAAGTATTTCTCTAGATCTCTATAGAAGATGTAGAAATTGAAGAAGGTAATGTATAGATGGTCTAGGGATAGAGGAAACATACCTTAGAATTAAGAGAAATAGCCTCTACAAGCAAGAGATTTAAAAAATTTCCAAAATACACAAGATGTAGTATTAGCAGCCCTAGGAAAAGTTTCTCAAAATTTAAATTGTGTTTCTGTGCTATTTCCTAAAATTACGGCCCAAACTGGGCTTTTTGCTGAGAAATTTCACCATGTTTTGTGAAATTTCGCACCTAGGGTTGAAATTTTTAGAAATTATGTCCTTTTCACTGCATTTGTGTTTTCAATGTCCGATCACACGTTTTGATGTCCGGTTGAAAAAGCAACATTTCAAGCAAAATTTCACAATTTTGATTGAAATTTTATTACATGCTCTCAATGCCAACATCACCTCTAATCATGATTGTTGTCTTATACATGATCTAAGGCCATAGACGATGATTGACATTCATATTTGTTGAGGCTGGCATCTAGTGGCAATGTGCCAGGGGGGTATGCCTAGGTCAATCACTATATTTAGTCCATAGTTGTGCGCTTTGGAAGGTGCCTACATGAATTTTCTTCTTCTATGTTTCACCAAAATAGTTTGGGTGTTTTAGTTTTGTTCACAATCTTGCACTTGATGGTAACGAATTGAGTCTAAAGGAAAATAACCAAATAAGTGTCTTTTTGGACTATTTTAGAGTTCAAAATATGCACTATTGCTACAATACATCATAACACCACGTTTGACTGTGTCGATGTCTCTTTCTTACAGGATTCACCGTAGTCAGGGAGGTCATAGAGTCATTACCTCTCCTTGTTGTGCTTGGGTATTTTTCACCTTAGTCATTGGTGGGCACTGATTCCACCATACACTCATTTGGCCATCGTCTTATTATGAAGTTGTCGCATCATCTACTTATCACTCAGAGACTCAACATATTGGCATCAAAATCCAACCACAATCCGTCAGAGTCAGACATTGCAACTTTTAGCCCCCATACAATCATTGCTTTGTTTGAAGATTTGAAGGAAAAGTCAATTTATATGGCATATCCTTTGCACCCATAGCAAAGGCAAGCGACCTTGCACATCTCACCAGATATCTAATTTTGTTTCTTACGCTCACTTGTCTCCATCCTTTTCTTTTTGTTTCTTTGTTGTTTTTATGTATATACTTGATAAGTCCCTATTATGCTAGATCACCCGTAATGGCGGCGTGCCATGGAGGAAGAGATGGTTGCTCTTTAATAGAATAATATTCGGTCACATGTTTTTTGCCCTCAAGGCAAACTTGTCATGAGATGCATGTGTGTTTTCTCTGCCGAAGTAGGTCTAGATCGCCCAATCGATTGACCTAATGCTTACCCGATTGAAAAAGGCTAGACTCATCTCTATGGTGCAAATAATCTTGAGACCTCTCAATTGGCCAAGATGACATGTATTTGATATTTATTTCTCTTGCATCACATTCCTTCTAACCATTGTATTAATCTGTCATAACAAATACCTTCTTACACACTGATTTACCTGATGAAATCTATGTTCGAGCAACCTCTTGGTTTTGTTGCTCAGGGGGAGTCTCACTAGTTTGTAGCTAAGCAAGTCTGTTAATGGTTTGAAGCATTCTCCTTGAGCTTAGTTTGAGAAATTCAGTTGCCCCCCCCCCCCAAACAAAATTTGGTATTCAAAGATGTAGCCTTGACCATTTTGTCTTTTACCAACGAGACTCATTAGGATGCATTCGCTTTATTGTCTATGTATACAACATTGTCATTGCTACATGTATTAAACTTGTCCTCACACATCAAAGCAAGTTCTTTAAGGGGACGTTTTAGAGTAAGGATTTGGGCCACAACAAATACTTCCTCAGTATTGAATTGGTCAAATGCAAAGATGGGATTGCCATTTCTTAGAGAAAACACACCCTTAATCTTTTGGAAGGAACATGCATGCCGGGAGCCAAACTTACTGATTCTCAACTAGATCCTCAAGTCAAATAAAATATGGATCTGGGTGAGTTGCTTGAAAACCCATTTGACATAGAAGGCTTGTCACTATGCTGAATTGCATATAATCCCGTTAACTCATTCGCTACAATTGTGAAGATGCCATGTACTCACTAGAAGGCAGTCACGAGAGTACTTCATCATTTGAAAAGCATGGTTTAAAATTTTGATTTCGACGCTGTTTGCGATGGCTTAGAAATAGAAATTTCGATGGAAATTTTGAGATTTACGCTTATTTCGACACAAGATTTCGACACAAGATTTCAACGACCAAATAAAAGAATTAAGTCACGAAATTTTACCAGGATGATCTACATACTTAAATACACCTACTTATGCAATAAAATCATATATTGATCGTGGTGGGTCCTAAAGATGTGAAAAGATTGAAAACTATTTTGAAGGGGATTTTGATGACATTTTCAATAATATAATGAAAAAAATAGTTAATAGGTCATCACGCTCATAATTATATTTTATCCATTATCTTGACAAATAGGATATATATTAAGTCAGATTTGTAAAATGATTGTAGTTATATGCAATTATAGCATAATTTCATAAATCCTCAAGTTTAAGTTGTAATCTATCACTTGCAACTTGCAATTCGGAGTAATCTTTTGATCAAGCTGGGGTAAAAGTAGAAGAAATAGATGTAGATGGGAAGGAGAGAGAGTAAACTTACCTTAGATCCGAAGAACAAAACCTTCAAGAGCAATAGAATGCAAAAAAAATCACCAAAGAAGTAATAATGTAACCGTCCAAGTGCAGCAGGCTTTGGGTCGTTGAATTTTGAAATTGTGAACCCATTTCGGTTTTGTGTTTTGCGGAATGCATGCCCAAACTGGCCTTTTTTCAACGAAATTGTTGTATTTTGTCAAAATTTTGACTCCCTTTGTGAAATTTCTATCGAAATTTCAAAATTTTACTTACCTATTTCTGGACGTGTGCATTTCTGTCTGATACCCGTCGAAATCAAAATTTTGTGATTTCGACTGAAATGTTGAACCGTGTTGAAAAGAACCCTAAGAAAAGGTATTTTTTGTGCCTCTCACATAGTCACATGCATTTGAAATGCAAAACATAGGGTTGGCTCAATTATCAACGATTTTGCTAGATAATAGATATTTATCGGAGGCAATCTTGTCTCACAAAAAAGTAAGAAACAAAATATTGCTGCCATGTCTAGATGCAAGGTCATAATATGAAGCTATGGCCCAAGCTACATTTGAACTTCTCTGGCTCGAAAACTTCTTGGAAGAGTTGGGATGCAATCAGACATAGGCAATGGATTTTAAATGTGATAAATCAAGTTAGAGGTGGGAAACATTACATACTTGAAACTCATGTAAAGCTATATGGGCTGAGGCACTTAAGCCCATATACAAATCTTCCTATCAACTAAATAGGCCAATAATACTTTTCAACACACCTTTCTCCTACATATAGGACATTGGTGTGCTGTCTAATATTAATTAAGTTCCCCTCACACCATTCAACATGATATCAGAGCGTTGATCCTGACCCTTGAGGGAAAAAGAGAGAGCCTCTTGCCTGCCATAGTCACAAATTCGGTATTCGGGATACATATACCCAAGTTGAAAAATTCGTAAATCGGGAATTATGCGGAAAATTCGGATTAAAACCGGTCAACGTACGGTAAAAGTTCGGTCAACGTACGGTAAAAGTTCGGTCAACTATTCGGAAAAAAGTTGGCAAAAAAGGGATTATGGGATTAACAGAGAAAGATTTCTCCCCCCCTCCCACGCCCGTGGCGAAGGCCGAACGCCCGGGAGGGTGGTAAATCAAGGCGGCAACTGGGATTCGAACCCGAGTCCCTTTGTTAGGGGACACTGTGCTTGACCACAAAAAAAGAGATTATATATATATATATATATATATATATATATATATATATATAGGGTGTTCATTCATTGCCCACGCGGGTAGCATGGATTTTCGCTACCCTGCAGCCAAAAAAGTAACTCTCCTAGCTAAGAAAGTAACTCTGCTGTAAAAAAAGTAACTATGGTGTCAAAAAAGTAACTCTGCTGGCAAAAAAAGTAACTCGGTACAAAATATACAACAAATATATATAAGGACGGGTTTTTTGATTTTGGAGGGGCAAATGATATTATTTTTGGCTCAATTGTTTTGGAGAGCTAGACAAAATAGTCCTCTACAATTTCAAAAAAAGTGATCGGAAGGGTGGGCGGGTAGCTACCCGCGCGGGCAATAAAGATGGGCCCATATATATATATATATATATATATATATATATATATATATAACACAAACATATATATATACACCCACACATATAATGATTGAAAATGACTAAGCATCGAACTGATTATCCTAATATTGGAAGAAGGGGAAGAAGTGGGAGAAGCAAGCAACAAGCACAAATCTGGAAAGAAAGGGGGAGAATGGAGGAGAAAGATGGAGCATACATGTAGAACGTCGACGGTTTCTCCTCCTGGTGTGTCGGGGGATAGAGGAGGAAGGTTGGACGGTTTACTGGAACTTTGCTACAAGTAAAAAAGGACGTAGAAAAAACAAATGTGAAACAGAAGTACATACCTGTTTATAACGAAAAAAAAACGTATTAAACGCGTTTAAAACGCAACAGGTGAATAAAACACGTTTAAAATGAATTATACGATTTGGAGTTTAAAACGGCCGTCATATACGACACATGGATAATACACATTTTAAACACGTTTAAAATAAAACGGAGTATATTGTGATTATGCCGCCTGCGGGCAGTTGCTGTCTCTTCTTTGCTTGATCGGTCGCCCGCCAAACATCCTCCTGACCTCCATGGTCGTTTCTCTTCTTCTTTCATAATGACTTCATTTACAATCTTCTCCAGGCTTCCCCGATTCTTAGTCAAAGGCAGCCACCTAGTTTCCGTCGTGGTCACCACCCTCGAGTCACGTCGTCGCTTTCCTGAGGTTGTCTTCCAGGCCATGTGCATGCATTGTTCACCTCAGCCATCATCAACCATTGTTTTCCCTACACTATTTCCAACTTCCAAAATGTCGCCGCCTCCAGCCTATCAAGGTTTGGGCGTCATCCTGGACATCTCCTATGCTGTCACAACAACACCGAAAGCCATTGTAGTAGTAAACACATCTCGGGGTGTCTTCCCTTGGACGACTCGTTTTCCTGTCCTGATCGGATCTTGGTCTAGCATAGGGCTGTTGTTGCACCAAATTCACATCATTTATCGTCTTAAGTGACAGTGTAATTCTTTTCACCTCCGATGCGTCTTCCTAAGGTTGTTTTTCTCCTTAACGTTGCCAATTCCCGTCAGATCGTGCATAAACGACGTCAAACATGGCGTGTTATCCAACCGACATGGCGTGTCGCAGTCGAGATACAACACATGATATCGTTTAGACCTAAAGTTACACGCCATGTCAGATTTTCACACGACGTGCTGACGGAAGGCTATTTCTCGCCTTTGACATCTTACACACCGTGTCAGATTTCTATACGATGTATGGCGCAAGGCTATTTTTCATTTTTGACATCTTACACGCCGTGTAAGATTTCCACACCGTGTAAGATTTCCACACGACGTGTTGTGAAAGATTGATTGACGTATTCGACACCTTACATGCCGTGTAAAATATCCACACGACATCTTGCTGGGAGGCTGTTATCTTCAACCAAAAGACCCACTCGCCGTGTCAAAATTCCGCAAGGCGTGTCATAAGAAGTTTGTCTCTACTTCCAGTGCTAAGATCATCAGAGAACATGGCATGCAAGTCAATGACACGCCATGTTGTCTTCAGCTACGACATGCCGCTATACAGACAAGACACATTCCTTTACAGTTCAAGTCATGAACAAGGTTTTAGCATGAGGCGCATCTAGGAATTTTTGTCTTAGCAAGGCGAGGTGTAAGCTTTAAGGCGATCGAGGTGTAAACCTTAGATTGTACCAAGGCGTGCAAATTAATACATATATATATATATATATTAAGAAATATATAAATACATATAAATATTATACATATATGTATAGGCATATATATATATATATAGGCTAAACGAATTGTGTACCTGAGTACATGTAGCTTACATGTACCCATCGTCATTAATGATGATTGTAAAATTGTAATGAACAATCTAACCTTACAGATGTGATGTATACCTCTTAGATAAGATGTGTATAAAAAAGCAACACAATCTGATATTTATAGATCATCCAATGAAAGAAAATACATATTTTCTAATGAACGGTAAGTTGTAGAAATTACAAACATCGTTGGATGATATATTACTATATTTCATGATCTATATGTGATATGATTATGATTTTTTAAACACATCTTATCTATACAATCATGAATCAATCCATACGGTTGGATTTTACGAACATACTCCAGATGTGCCATTTTAATGGCAGGTACACATAAGTTACATGTACCGGCCGGTACACACTTCCTAACCTCATATATATATATATATATATATATATATATATATATGAATACTTCTATAAAGTTATATATATATATATATATATATATATATATATATATATATATATATATATATATATAGATCTACATATGTAAAAGTGTATATACTATATGGACACACATATAGTCATAGATACCTTTATGAAAATAGTAACATATATATATATTCTTACGAATACACGTGTATATATAGATACATGTGTATACGTACAAACATAGTTCTAAGTACCGACAAGGAGTGACTCAAGTGGTCAAGCACGGTGTCCCCTAACAAAGGGACCCGGGTTCGAATCCCAGTTGCCACCTTGATTTACCACCCTCCCGGGCGTTCGGCCTCCGCCACAGGTATGGGAGGGGGGGGAATCTTTCTCTCTTAATCCCACATAGTTCTAAGTATATACACATGTATATTCACACAAGAGTATGTGTGTACATACATGCAACATATAATGATACAAGTATGTAACATAGCTATTGTTTTCAATAGACAAAAACTTAACATAGATATGCACATACATATATCTATATACATACAATTTTGGGTTAATTCTGCAGCAACAAATGCATAGGAAAATATTGTTTTTTTTAGACAGTCTGAGGCTTATGCCTCAAAAATGCCTTGAAGCCTCGAGCACCTCGATACCCTCTCACAAATTGAGGCGCACACCTCTCACTGGCAGACTGAGGCTTAAGCCTCGGGGCATACGTAAGATCGCCTCCCCTCGAGGCACATTTTTTAAAACAATGGTTATGGTGTCCTCTAGAACTTTACTTGTGGATTTTCTCTCTTATTGCTCATTGACTCCAGTTATTGGTTCCTCTTTTCTACATACTCCACCTCTTGATTTGAATTTTCATTTCTCACCCTCTCACCCCTCATGTGTGCGTCTCTTTCCACATGCGGGAGTAGGGGGCCATGTGTCTCTTTTCCAAACTGACTACTCATTCTCTTTGTAGTTGGTGTGCGAGGGGGATATAGAGATGAGAGAGATGAGAGATGATACATAATATTCTAGGTTCTTATGATCTTCGTGAAGCTTCATATCCTCAATCACACTCCTCTTATGACTTTGTGGCTCTTTATCTCTACTAACGATCACTTTACATGTGGGTTGACTATCCGTGCGAATTCCAGTTGGCTATCACTTTTATGCACACTGAAGGATTTTAATTGCAACATTTACACCAAGCAAGGTTGAAAAATGCGTGAAGCGCAACGAGGCGTTTTTGTCTCAGTGAGGCGAGGCGTAAGCCTCAAAATATGTATGAGGCGGTCATAAAAAATAAAATTATACATGCATTTACATATATATATATTTATAGGTTGTGTATGAATGTGTTATAACAAAAATATGTATATACAAGCACAACAATATGAAATAGTAATTATTTCTTAAACTTAATAATGTTAATAGAGACTAAGGACCCACCAGAATACCAAATAAATCTGTAAAAAAATAACAAGATATCAATTCTTTATACTACTAGAATAAAAGATGTCAATAGATAAACTGAAGGAGATAGAATTTCAAATTAGTAGGAACGAGGAACCAAAATTAGTTAACATTGATATGAAATTCACCGACATAGTAGATAAGAAGGTAGCAAACAAAGGGAAATTTAACAATGAAGATTGAAAGATGATACTCAGAAAATGATGATTAAATGTTTATTAATGAAAAGTAACAATCGACTACAAGAACTTTGATTTTTTTGAAGAAAGTGTTTTTAATAAACTTAAAAGTAGACAATTTGGTGGTTAACATAAGACGTCATCATTTAGAATTGAGGCGTGCGCCTCAGCTAAGCCTCAGAGCCTCAGTGCTTTGAGGCGGGCCTCATACATTGTGAGGCGTAAGCCTCAGTCCAGGACATTGAGGCGTAAGCCTCGAGGCGCATTTGGGATAGCCTCGCCAAGAGGCGTAAGCCTCGAGAGCCTCAAGGCGGGTTTTTTATTACCATGACACTAAGGTTTTCACATTCATACCACCTCGTGTACGTCATGACAAAGCTTGCTGTGCTTATTCCAAACCTCTTGTTCCTCATGGTGTTAATGATGTTTTAGTTGATCATTTTCACTGCATTCTCATGAGACAAATGGTTGCTTCTTCACATCAGGTTTTTCAAAAACTCGTCCATTTATAGTATGCCAATTTTGTATCTACAAGGTTGATGATTCATCCAGATTTTATCGTCACCGAGCTACTTTAGTTATGTCTTCTCCGAGTTGCATTTGTTGTTTCTTGTTGAGATGACACTTCTTCTGATCTACTTGGGTTTCTCCTTGATGGTGTCATTCATTCCTATCAAGCCCCCAAGATTCATGCGTCAGAGTTATGGAACCAATATGACATACATCAACACTTAGTCCAATTCGTGTTCATGTCACATTTTACACGTCTGTGGTTTTCTGTGCTTCGATTCAGTTGGCTACGCTTCTCAGATGATTGGAAGATACTTCTACTGCTAATCGAAATTGTGCCTTTGCATTTGTGATGCATTATGTACTTGGGATGTGTTGATTGCGCTTATACCACTCACACATTCCTCTCCAGTGAAGATGGCGTAATCTTGGTGCTTTTGATCGTCTGCTCCAGATTGATGGTAGCGAGTTTTTGATGTGGCGTTTTGATTCCATTTATCAGACGTTCTTCATTCCAGATGCATTTCAAAAGGCCTTCTCGAAAACTCTAGTATTTCCAGCTTACAAAACACAACTCAAAAGAGGCGTCATCATATGGCTTTAGTTATGGAGTATTGTTTATTTCTTATATAACTTATTGTCTAGTTGAGTCTTGTAAGTCCAAGCTAGGACATGTGTTTCCCCATGTTCCTGCTTGAGGGGGAGTGTTAGAAAGTATTATTGGCCTATTTCGTTAATAGGTTGGTTTGTATATGGGTTTAAGTGTCTTGACCCATATAGCTTTACTTGAATCCCAAGTCTTTAATGTTTCCCCCTTTCTCCTATATATAAGTCAGGGATGTGCCGTCTAGTACAACTTAAAAAAAGTCCTCTCACACTTTTCTACAAGGTGGATTATCAATTCATCCACGAGAAACTTACACCAAATCTGTAGATCAGCTTGCGGATCTTTTTTACAAAATTCTTGAATGGATATCGAGTCCGATTTGTGTACATGTTTGGTGCCTGTGATATCTATGCATGAACTTGAGGGGGAGTGTTAGAATTTGTATTTTCTTTGGTAATCCAAGCATGGCAGAATCGGTAAGTTGTATATAAGTGCAATTAAGTGTGCTATACACGAGTGTACTTGTCTTTCATCCTAGGAAGCACAAACACTTCTCGGGAGGTGCCGTGGCCGTCCTGGATACGTGTCCGACACAGACACGTGGTGGACACGGCGCGGACATGTCCATTTTTTATGACTTTTTGGGGTTGGACACGGCTTGGACACGACCAAGACATTGCTAGGACAAGGCTGGCCCAGCCCATCAGCTAACTTAACGTAAAAAAATAGAACGGATGCCCCTTCGACTCCCCCGTCCCTCCCGCTGTCCTCCCAATCCTAAACCCCGACTCCTGCTAAACCCCTGTGCCCTAGCCTCCTTTCCTGCCCTAACCCCTTACTCCACTTCTCTCTACCCCAAGTCCTCTCCTTGTCGTGGTAATCAGGGCACCAGGCCCGCGTCTAGGAGCTCATGACGAACAGCACCAGCCGTAAGGGGCAGCCAGCCTGGGCCGCTGCAAGGAGCAGCCAGATGTATTATCTCTTATTTCTCTGTTCACGAATTTGTTTTCCTTCTTTCTCTCGTGCTATGCCTTTTCCTAGCACCACTGGCCTATTCTACTTCTCAGGTTCATCCTTTAATTTCCTCTTCTTCTTAGCAACCCCTATATTCCTGTAATCCTATGTGATTCATTGACTGTTCTTCGTATCTTCTCCCTCCTTTTCACTTTCTATATAACAGTTACAGCAGTAACCCCTCCCATCTTTTTTAGGTTGCAACTGCAAACGAGTCATGCTGATTTCCCCTTTTCTTGTTAATACCAGCCTGCTCTTCTTTTCTCTTCTTCTTGCTGTCCTTTATTTCCTCTAATGCTATTGACCAACGTACTGCTGTTCTTCATATATTCTCATTCATCTACTTCGGTCTTCACTTTCTTTGATAACAGCAACAGTTTTCTCTCCAATCTTATTTCTCCTCCCGTTCTCCCATTATCAAAATTATTCTTATTCCCATTCTTTTCCATACGTTCCTCTTCCTGTTTTTCCGATCTTTAATGACTAGTTCTTATTTGTTATTTGTTAACGTTTTAGCAGTACATCATACTCATCAATTATATTACTGATTTGCATTATATCATTCATTATCGCAATTTCATAGTTACACAGTGCATCCATTAATCAGAGTACTTGTTTTGTTTGTATGTGTTTGCACATCATGTTTGCTTTGATTGCATGTAACTAAATTTTTGTTTAAATCCATCAGTGAATGAATGTTGTCGCCATGGTGTATGTGATGTTTTTTTTGCTGTGTTGGTTCATTAGGAAATGAATGTAACAAATGTTTATCATATATTTGTGTGTGTGTGAAAAAATTTACCATGTCCGGCACCGTGTCTGTGTCCTAAATTTTTGTAAATCACCGTGTCCGTGTCCGTGTCTGTGCTTCCTAGGTTTCATCTGTACAGCGTAAGTGGGCTACTGGGTGCTTCCCATCCTTGTATACATAAGCGAGGTGTTAGTCGCAATACAGGCCAATTTGGCTTAGTACCATACGCTGAAAATGGGTTATTGTCCGCTTCCTGTCCTTATATAACAGGCTGTCAGTCACATTATAAGTCTAGCCGACTCCTTAATATCCTTGAGTTACTGTTTACAGTTCTCAAGGTTTCAACTGTCCTTAGCTAGATTAGCTTGTAAATAAAATTAAGGTTGCTTCGATGCTGGGATGTCATAGTTGGTGTCTCTGTAGGTGAATTATGAACTAGACCTAATGATAATGTCTCATATTCTCATTCTGACAAAGTTTGTTAACTATTTTAGTAATAGTGCAATACCCATGTAGGTGAATGATCTGTAAAGTAAATGTGTGAGGATTATTGATGGAAAAAGTACATGCGAATCATGCTTGGGAGTTGGGAACCTATAAAGCACGGATGTAGATACAGACATGGATACACGATACGCCGATCTTTGAAATTTTAGGATATGGGTATGGCAATGGATATGACAAACATCATTTATGTTAACATTAAAGTGACCACTTTGTATTAATAAAAATGCAAATTAAGATCATCTATTTTCATTCAAAGATAAATATAAATGAATAGGGATCTTCTTCACCATGACATTTGTTAATCTTTATTTGACCTCATGAACAACCTGTTGCATTTTGTTTAGGTGTTCTAAAGTCACTTTTGGGCGAATTTGAACCCCTTGCATGAAATCTTTAGCAAGTGCCCCATGTAGGGTGTAAACGGTGCAGGTACGGTGCGGGTCTAGCCATACCCATACCAAGGTTGTCAAGGCGGCTAGGCGGTAGTTTTCATTCTATGGGTGCCTAGGCTTTTCTGGGCGTTTTTATTTATACTTAATTTTCAGTTACATATTTATTTATTTATACACATGATACTACATGCAATTTTGTAATTATGTGTTCATTAGATGTTGTGATATGCTAAACTTCTATTGATAACTGTTGGGAGGACCATAGGAAGGAGAATTAAGAGGAACTGAATGTTGAAGATAAGTAGAAACTGAACAAGAAAGAAAACAGGAAAATATAAAAGAAAAATGCAAGTAAGTTGCTGGAAGAAGTCAGATAAAGAAACGTGCAACAACAACAGAGGAGACGTGAAGGAGAAAGAAGTTAGATAAACAAAAAATAGTTGTAAAGGAGTTGTTGGGGGACACCTAGGGGGACGAAGAAGAGATCAGGAAGCTTTAACAAATACATGCAAACAGCAACAGCTGTTTGAGATGTAGTCATGTAGGAGCAAGAATAAGTAAAAAAAAGTAGAAGAAAACTTGCAAATAGAAGTGGTACTAGTAGTCTAGTAGACGTGCGAGCAGGAGATGCAAGTAAGAATCTGAATTTCTGATATGAGTAACAAGGAAATAGCAATAAGATGGGACATAGAAGTAACAAAAATTTAGATGCAATAGCAGGAACAGGAAATGAAGGAGAAATTGCAAAAAAAGAAAAGAAAAGAAGCTAGAATAGGAGACACAAGAGGAAATAGAAAAAAATCAAAGAAACAGTAGTATAAAAGGACTGATTTTTTTGCAACAATTGCAGCAAAGTCGCCTAGGTTGTCCGCCTTGACCGCCTAGGCGCCCGCCTAGCCCGCCCAACCCGCCTAGTTTTCCCAACTCACCTATGACCCCTAGGTGCCTAGATTTGAGGGACCTCTGGAGCGCCTAGGAGGCCTAGGCGCCGCCTAGGCGCCCGCCTTGATAACACTGACCCATACCCAATTAAGTTTATCGGGTATGGTTTCGGTTCTAGACCCGCATTAAAAAAATCTAGACCTGCACCATACCCATACCCGTAATAATAGCGGGTATGCGGGTAAGCGGTTCTATATAAAACATTATATCGTTTATGTAAGAAAAATTACGTCTATGTTATATGTATGTTAATGCCATGAGATATTGCTATTATGTAGGATATTAACATGCAATACTTTATAGATTGATGATTAATTGAGTTAATTGTTTACATATTTGTAGTCATTGTCATATTTTTGCAATTATGTAGCATATCATGTTACCATTTTGATTTTAAGTTTACATATGTTGCTCATGATTGTGATTAGAATAGTTGACTAGTCTCAACCTTATTATGATTAGATGACTAATCTCAACCTTATTTCTACTAGAGTAGGATATAATCTCTAGTACTATATTAGTTAGATTAATAAAGTATGATGTATAACATATTATTTAAGTAGTTATGTGTATAGCGGGTACACGGATCTGGGTCCAAGCATACCCATCAATGGACCCACATATAAGTGGGTCCAAAGGTATACAGGTCCATGGGTATGCAGGTTAAAATTTAGACCCAGGACGGGTTTTTTAAGGGTCCGGATTTGTGGGTCCATCGATCTACTCGTAACCATTTACAGTTCTACCCATGTACTCTTTATTAACATAGTTATAGTAACCTTCAATATTGCAACTTTTTCATGCCTCCCATAATATAATTTATATTTTTACAAGAGTGCAGGATCATCACACTGAGTTGAGAGATGTGTCCACCGAATGGAAATAAAGATCGGATAATAGAGATAGAACGTGTGTCGGTTAATTAGAGAGATCGTCATCATCATCATCAACTAAGCCTCAATCCCAACTATGTTGGGGTCGGCTACATGGATCCTTCTTTTCCATTCAGCTCTATCATGGGTCATATTCTGGTTGAGATGTAGAGATTCAAAATCTCTCTTTATAAGCTTTTCCCATGTTAATTTAGGCCTTCCTCTTCTTCTATTAATTGTGCTTTCCTCAATAGTATTGCTTTGTATAGGCGCATTAGTCGGTCTGCGTTGCACATGTCCATACCATCTGAGTCGGCCCTCGCGCAACTTGTCCCCAATGCTCGCCACCCCCACTTTATTCCTGATATAGTCATTTCTCAATCGATATTTTCTTGCCTTCCCACACATCCGTCTCAAAATATGCATTTCAGCCACATTCATCTTGTTGAGTCCTTGTTTCTTCACCGCCCAATATTCACTCCCATAGAAAATGGCTGGCCGTATAGCAGTTTTATAAAACTTGTTTTTTTATTCTGAGAGGGATCTTCCGATCAGATAATACTCCAGTTGCACTCCATTTCAACCATCCTGCAGTGATCCTATGACAAACGTCATTTTGGACATCGCCATATGTTTGAATGATAGAGCCCAAGTAACGAAATTTATCACATATGTTAATTAGAGAGAGAAAGATTTAATAATGCATATAGAATGATTAGTTTAGATTGGCTACCATAAGGCAGAAACAAAGATATAGTTCAAGCAGATGGATTATATGACTTACATGAACAAAATTCCTTAAGAACTAGGCTACAAAAAGAAACCATAAGAACTAGGCTACAAAAAGATCTGGGAATTTTGGCAAGAGTGAGACTATAAGAGATATTCTTAGCTGCATAATACAAGATATTCAATTAGCATCATAATGGATCAAAATGCAAACAACAATTGCCCTAATGAACTGATATCGACATCTTAATGTGGCCACTGTACCATACATTTGATCAATAGTCTAGAAGGGATTTATTTAAATAACAGCTAAGTTAATAAAAAAGTGCATCTATAAATTTATATTTATCATTCAAGCTGATTTCATTATAATTCCAACCTCTAATAATTTAAATTTGCGAGCCAAAGAGTTTTAGAAAAGCTTAGAACTAGCAGTAAGTTGCTAGACTAGTCTCAAGCATTTGAAACTATCGGAAATCAACAGTTGGCTACTAACAATAAATTATCGTCAGTAACAAACTAACAATAGTTTTACTAGAATGTCGACTTGGTTTATAGAACAAAGTTGTCTAGATCCTTAAGATACGCATTAATTTCTTGGTAGTCCCAAAATTTTCAACTTGAGTTTGAGTACCAAGAAAAGAAAATTAATATACATATAGAACTAACAATAACAATAAGTACATAATGACAAATTAAATCATATTTATTTATGCATCTTTATATAAATGGGCCGATCTGTATCTGCAAAGTATCCAAGATGTATCCGCAGATTACCCACTATATAAAAAGTACAAATGAATCTAGATACATCTAAAGAAGTATCCAACATATATCTAGGCGTATCCAAGAAGTACTTGTATCCAGTACGTGTCGAATACGAGTATCGGACCTCTTATGGAGTATCGATGCTTCATAGTTGGGAACATATTCCATATAATTGTGGACCTAGTCAGCATAGAAATGCAAATTTATTTCTTCACATGGTCACAAATTACAAGATAGCAATATCTAAGATAATAGGCTGCAGTCTTGGCAGCTGAATGCAAAATGTGCGTGCTGGTTGTGAAAAACTAGGGATGATAAATGTTACTAGCAAGGAAGAAAATGTCCGATTTCGATGCCCGTTTCGGTGGCCACAGAAACAGAAATTTTGATAAATGCGTTCCTGGCGTTTCAACGGCAAAATAAACAAATTAATTTATGAAATTTTACCAGAATGATCCACTAGTGTAGATCTACTCAAATATGTAATAATATTTCATATTGGACATGTGGGGGTGGGGTCTCGTCATTTTTTAGTGAATGACCTTGAACTGTTTCGATAGGCATTTCGATGGGGATTTTTGATGGCAATTTTCAATGGCAAAATCAATGAACTAAGTCATTATAGTTTGCAAACACAATATATAGACTTAAAGATACAAAACTGTGCAAAAAAATATGCTCTAGCTAGTACATAGTAAATAAAAAAGTAATAAAAAAATCCATGATCTGCCTATTTCGAGAGTTTCGTCAGTCAATTTCGATGTCCGATTGCCACAGAAACAGAAATTTCGCCAAAAATTTCAACAATTTCGTCGAAATTTTGAACATTGAGTGAAACACAATACCATAAGGTCCAAATTTATTCCAATTTGACACCATAATGATTTATTGATCTTCATGTCTCCATTTGTACCTGTTCCCATTATCATGTTTGTTACTTTCCAACATTCCAGAATCAATACAACCCAGTAATATCTTTTAGTTACAAGATACCTATTGCATGACAATATTTGAATTGTGCTTTGATTGTTAATCGTAGCAGTGAGATGGTTACAAGACACCTATTACATGACAATATTTGAATTGTGCCTTGTCGTTTACCACAAAAGTAGGACATGCTTGGATGTTGATAGGACATGCATGTAGTTTTTAGGAGAGGCATATAACACATTTACTGTGATGACCTAAGACAGCAGGATACAAATCATCCTGTAGCCCAAATGTTTGCAGTTTGGTCCGCTTTTATTTCAGATAAAGTTTATAATATTCCTCTAGTTTGTGCACAAGTAATATGACACATCTGCTATATGATAAGAAGATGTTATTATCTTTTTAAAATAAAGATCCATGAACATTTTTTGAAACAACATGTTTATAAATAGTGATTCTAGAGTGACTAATATTACTTCCATGGTGACATGTTAAACATATTAACAGTATGGGCCTTTGATTATCCTCTAATATTAACAATGTTCTAGTGTATCCACCTACATTTCTTGGCAGAAGTAAGATTGACCTCTTTATTTGCAAATATAAGAAAATGTTAAAGTTTTTTGTTTATGCCATGAAATGGCAGGCAAATGGCTGGGGAACAGGCAAATTCGATGCAACTGGGCAACCAAGGGTGCTAATGAGGAGAAACAAAACATTGAAAATCAGAATGCTGTTGTTTTGACAAACGGGAGTTCTAGTAATGCTGGTAAGTATCAAGTTCATGCTGCTAAAACTGTTCTCTGAAGAAGTGAAAAGTAACATGGTCGCTCTGCATATCCAGTTTACAGGACATCTCCCATTTTTATGAAAATAAAATGAGATCGAGAACATTGTACTTATTCTTGTTTAAATTTCCTCCAGAGAGATTTAATACTATTTTTTCCATTCAATTTTTAATATTGCAGAAGGAATTCAAGATAAACCAAGTGAAGAAGCTCCCGAAAATAACCCTGCATATACCACTGTATATGTCGGTAACTTGGCCCATGAGGTGAATACATGCATAGGCTTATTTCCCTTACCTTCAGGTTTCACCTTTGTCACATCCAATAAGTTGACGGCTACTGATATTGCTTTGTTGGTTGTCAGGTGACTCAAGCTGAGCTTCATCGCCAATTCCATATTCTTGGTGCTGGGGCGATTGAGGAAGTTCGTATACAGAGAGACAAGGGTTTTGGATTTGTAAGATATCACACCCACGATGAAGCTGCACTAGCAATCCAGTTAGCCAATGGAAAAGTTGTTTGTGGTAAATCAATGAAGGTATCTTGTTTGTTCTATAAATCCAATTTGCATACCGCTCTGTGGTGGAAAACTTGTATCCAATGTGTTTTACTTAGTTTGCAACCTTCACTTTTGCAGTGTTCCTGGGGTACTAAGCCAACCCCTCCTGGAACTGCCTCAAATCCACTCCCTCCACCTGGTCCAGCAGTGCAAATCTTGCCAGCTCCAGGATTGAATGCCCAGGGTTATTCTACAATGGAGCTCCTGGCTTATCAGCGTCAACTTGCCTTGAGCCAGGCCGTTGCTGGTTCACTGGCAGGACATCAAGGACTTGCTGCTCAGGCTTCTGCTGGTCTTGGTTCCATTGGATCTCAGGGTATGTACGATGGCTACACAATGAACAACGCAGCTCAGCAGCTTATGTACTATCAGTAAGCTGCCAGGTGTCCGGGAGAGGAGTACTATATGTATGTTTATAGTCTGGTTGTCAACAGTTTTTTTTCTTCTTTTTTTCAAGGCATACCCTAAATTAATTTTGTAACCGTGTGTGAAATATTGGGCGACCTTTATTGTGCACTTTGGCATTAGTTTTGGTGCGAGACATTAGAAAATGTGTTGTTCTGAGGGAAGTCGCAGGCTGTAACATTAGAGAGTACCATTAACCCAATGTCTCGTGCTATCCCGAGAATAGACTTTTGAGTTCTTTGTATGAAAATCCTTTTGCCCAACTAAAAAATTCTTATCCAAAATGCAATTTTCATCGAGGAGAACTCTCCTGCTTTGATATTCTTGCTCTTCACCAGTGTATTAGATAATATCTATTCTTATGGACTCATGGTGCTGTCTAATCACCATTCACCAGAATATTGATTTTGCCAAGTATATCGGTGAACCAAGGATCCTAAGTTGGATTGAATCCTATAAAGTTATTTCCTGCTTTTAATATGGTTCCACTTTGTTTGTTTAAAATATGTAAAACAAGACATTGACATAATTTTAAAATATGTTTCATCACTTGATACGGTAGTGCTTCAGGCCAATGGTTGTGCTTTTGCATGGGGCCTTCACTGCAAAAAGAGCGTGTTTGAATTTAACGACTGTCTACCCTAATAAGTTTTGGTTACCTCCTCTAGGTTCCTCTTCAGTCATACTGCCAAAGCCTAACGTATCATTTTTATTTGAAACGACGTTGCCAGGACCAAGCAGAGTAATGTGTATTATATGTTTCTCCCAGTCTGAAAGGTTTAGAGAAGGGTGACGATCAGTGTGCACCTATAGGGATGCATAGTTGTAAATTTATATATTGCCAGGCATAACCAAACAAAGTTGAGCAATAGCGTAATCCTTTTAAGATAACGGTTGACAAGACTTCATATCATGTATTTGGCATTTTCAGTAATATGAAATCCTGCAATCTTCACACGAGGCTGTCACTTCTTAGGCCTTATCTGGATATTAGTATAATCCGGATTGAACATGGATTTTCTCCTAGTCTTATTTATTTGTCTTTTGTACAACAAGGTAGGACTGGGTTTTTGGTGTGTTTTGAGTAAATTGGGTTGTTACCCTGAATGTAATCTTGGTTTTGCGGTAGTCCTTCCTTCACCCCCCTTGGATTGAAATCTAATCATGGTTATGACTTGTCTTTTTGTGCAAAGGTATAGGTAATTATTCAGCTAATCTGGACTAGAATCAAATAAGTATATATTGAAACGGTGGTGGTTTTCGAACATGATTGGGAACAAGCTACACCCAGTTGCAGGGTTACGTCAACCCATTTTTTTTTTTGCATATGTATCCAAACATGACATTTGGCTCAATATTTGACATTACAAAAGGCACACTTAGAATTTCTTGTCTTTGGTAAACAATTTACAAACTGGATTTTAGTTGTTGTACCGTAGTATAAAGTAACAAAACAATATTCGATAGTGAACATGATGGTGCAAGGGTTGGAGACTGGGAGGGATGATGGGGAAGAGGAAGACCAGTGGAACATGAACACGATGACTACCATATTGACTGGTAAGGAATTGGGGGAGAATGAGGACCTCAACTTGAATGGGAAGGAATCCAAGTAAGAACACCTACTAGAATGGTAGGCTTTGGAATGACAGTGACACACCTAGCAATCCTAGTCTAGGAATCAGCCTGAACTATTCTCGCAATCACGAAGAAAGAAAGCAATAAACCACAACGAGCCTGAACTATTCTCACAATCACGAAGAAAGAACGCAATAAACCACAAACGCAATAAACCACAACGACCTTCCATGATGATGGAAGTAGATGCACTATAATAATCAGAGGATCCATTCTCAATCCTGAACGATCACAATCAACAACAATCTCAGACGACCATGGATGGTAATGGGGCACACCACAATCACTCAACAATGATAGAGAACCTTAGAACTTAGGTATCTTGCAAAGACATGGTTGATAACACAAAGCCATAGCTAGTTTGATGCCCTAGATATGAGAGCCATGTTCAAACCTGAAGACATCTTGATAAGCTCTACAGAGGGGCTCCCAAAGTTCTATATAAGGGATGAAGCAATAAAAGGTTTTCTAAGGTCTTAGAAATATATGGGCGTTGTTAAACTGATATCCAAGGAAATTGAGTATCTAATCCTAAAGGATAAGTTTAGACTCAAGTGGAAGCAGGTTTGTTGCTTCAACCTAATAGATCTAGATAATGACAATCTAGTTACAATTGTAAGAAGATTATCTTAGGGCGCTCAAGGGAGGCCTATGGCCCCTATTCGGGTCATATACATTTGTCCAGTGATGGGACCCTCTATTCACTCTAGATAGTACTCATCCTAAGAAGTTTTTCACTTGGATTCACATGTCAAACCTGGCCATTCACCTATACTATGACACATTCTTGACAGTAGTGGAGAATCAGATAGGAAGAACTATAAGGTCAATCTAAGCACGACCATGCAAATATGAGGTCGTTTGCTAGACTGGCCATTGAGATCACAATGGGGAAACCACGGGTGCCCACAATTCCCATCTTAATAAGTATCATATTTAATATAAAAACATCCCATACATTTGCATGAAGTAAAGAAAGGTTGGTCATGTAGTTAAAGATTGCCCACTAAGAAAATACTTCAACCAATTGAGTATCACACATGAGGTGGTAATTCAGAAGCAACCAATCAAATATCATAGGTGAGGTGGTAATTCTGGACCAAGAGATAGAGTCTAGATGGCAGTGTGAGGGCTTCCCAAATCTGTATCCATGCAAAGTTGTTCTTTAAGATACCAAGAAGGAGGACAAAAGCATGTCAAGGAAATGGAGTTCACCAAGATAATAGATTCCAATACCTCTAAAAATCTAAAAGTGATCATGAAGTGGAAGACATTATGGTGGATCCTAACGTGGTACCCAAGTGCTTGACAAACAGAATTGACTTGAATGAATGGTCAAGAAACACAAATAACAACATGGTTAACCAAGAAATGAATCAAGATACCAAACTGAACGACAAGAAGATGGAGTAAGACACATACCACAAATGAGATAAGAGAATAATTAGTGGTTATATCAAGAAGGGTGTCATACAATAGTGCACCTCACAAGTGATAATATCATCAACAAAGAGGACTGTCCTACAAACGCCTTCCAAAAGGTTCAATTCAATGTTGGCGAGACACAATAAAGAAATAATTTTCTGAGTAGGGAATGTGGCCATGTGAATTCACATGATATATAGGAAGAAAGTATCTATGGAAAACCAAATGATAATCAACTAAAGGAAAGGGGGTGAATAGTCCCACCAACATGAACTTGAGGAAGAAACTCACACTGATGATAAGGCACAACACGATGAACTATTGATCAATGATTGTAATGACTTAGAATATGTAGGGTATCAGTGACTTGGATACCCATATAGAAGTAAAGGAACTGATATTCAAATACATGATAATAATACTACCTATTATTGGACCAAGAACCAATGGTGATGTTAAATCTTAGATCATAGAAAATCTTAGATTCTTGCACTCTCATAAAGTTGAGGTGGTGGGTTTTTCAGGAGGAATACGAATACTCTATACAGGGTGGATCCACTCAATAAAAAATCCTACAATCACATTGGCAAATTCATACATTGAAAAATATGTGGGAAGGTACTTTTCATTTTCATCTATGGTAATACTATGCGTACAAGAAGAACACATATGCATGATAGACTTCGAAGCATCACGAATAGTTGTTTAGATCCCATTGGTGATCTTTAGTGGCTTAAATAAACACATTCTACCTCATGAAAAAACTAGGGGAAGGACTGTTGACATTGTGAGTTGTAAGGAATTCATAAATACTTTAGTTGATTGTGAATTGGTAGACTTGGGGGCCAATGGACCACTAATGATATTTAAACAAGGGCCTCTACAAATGAGGCTAAAAAAAGTGATGGAAACCAACTGTTGCTAGACAATTTAAGTAATGCCACTTCCCAAGTAATGGACTGCACTAAATTAGATCATGCTCCTATTTTTGTTACTACAATAAAAAGACTAAAGACATCAAAGAGGATCACAAGAACTCTAATAATCTGGCATGAATCTAAATATTTTGAGAAGATTCTACAACAACACTAGACGAAGGGATCAAGCTTCCACAACCAAACACTTTATTCATAAAAGGGAATCTTTAGGATTGCGGTTTCACTGCGGGTTCTCGTTGTATTTATTTCTACATAGTTAATCAAATTCGTCTCTCATTTCAGGTAGTGGCTTGTAGTCAAAATTTTTCACTGTCGTGATACAATTCACTACCTAAATCTAGGTCGGTTCCATGGTCGTAGTAACCTATACCCTAAACTAGGTGCATGAAGACCAAACTCTGGGTTTCCACCATTAACCGTACATCACCTTGTTCAAGATATTTATTAATTAATGTGAATTTCATCTCTTTTCAACCGTTAATTCTTCTTTCAAAGCAATTAAAGGCATTAGATTATCATTAGGGTGATCAATCATAATGATATAATTGAGAAAATGAAATCATACCACAGATTTAAGAGACAAAATATGAATTACTATGGTAAAAATGTCATACAATGATTACCCGGGCTACTCCCGGTCCTAAAGACAAAGGGGATTAGCCCCGCATGTTCATCTCAATGAAAGACATGATGGGAGAAAGGGAAAACATGGAGAAACATGAATGAAAGTGATGTAAACCCCTGAATGGAGGAGATCTAGACATTCTTTGATGTAGAGTGCGCGATCTACAGCCTTTCGGTGGTGGAAAACGTCTTCTGCGGCTCTCAGAACGATCAGGGTGTGATTCTGGGCTCTGTTCTTCTCTCCCCTCTCATCGGGACTTGTACAACGGCTAATGACGTGATATCCTCCTTAGGGCCGCCGAAATTAGGTATATGGATCACTTTAGGTCGCCAAAAGATCACCACCGTCCGATTCGGGCCGATCTGAAACAAAAACTGATCTAACAGTGTCGATACCATCAACACGGGTCGATGGTATCGATCCGTCATAATATCGGCAAACTTCTTTTTTCCTCTAACGTTCCGCCTGATGCAGACTCGATACCATCGACGCGGGTCGATGGTATCGACACCTTTAGGCGTCGGTTTTGTCACCATTCTGATGCTGAAGCTGTGCAATGTCGATAGTATCGACTTTTATGTCGATAATATCGACCGGTTGATTGCTGGCTCACTATAGGTATCTCGCTACCATTGACTTCCCAGTCGATGGTATCGACTCTGCTCGGCTCCTTGCGGCTGTCTCCCTGTGACTATGTCGATACTATCGACGGATGTCGATGGTATCAACAACTATATATATGCGTTCTTCCTGAAATTTCAAGACAAAGCCAAATCAGCTATGCTAAAACCATTATTATGATCGTTTATAATCAAAGAGATAAAACATGAGAGATTTGATACAAAATGAGATTATAGACTAAAGAGAATGAATTATGTGATACTAACCACCAAAGTGACTAATAAACACATAAAATGCATGTAAAACAAGTCCATAAAAGCGACTCAAAATCCTCACATCAAACTCCCCTAAGCTTAAACATTGCTCATCCTCGAGCAGCAGAACTATAGAATAAAATTGCGAGGGTCTACTAAAGAATAGATTCTCACAACTGACCTTGCCATATGATCTTCGCCAAACATTCACATACCGTCCCTCACTAACCACATAATGATAATTACCCTCTAGGCGACAACGATCATCCATAAGAGATATCCACCCCAAGATTAATGAACACTATCAAATAAGGCAGTTAATATAATAAAATCTTTCGGTTCAGGCTTGGTGCATCTTGTGATCTTCTATCTACGTTTCTCGTTCTAACTACCATCTAAATGGAAGCAGATCTCTTGATATTAATGAATGAGGAGATAATCACGTGTGGCCTACCAATTAGAGCAACGGGTGGATGGAATAGGTGGTTGTGGAAGAAATGGAAGCACAAAATAGTCAATCATGCAACACCAAAAAATAATGCCCTATCATGATGCAAAATGCAAGTGAAGATGTCCTAATGCTACATTTTAGGTGGAATGATGCATGCACTATCATTCTATCCCAACGAGAGACAGAATATCTACAAAACTACACATGTTCCAGTTCCTCTTATTATGCAGTTGAACAAATTCCTTTCTCCCTCTGATCTTCATATTTTTTCACACCCTTATCTTACTTACTAGAACAAGATGAAATTTTCAATAGCTTTTTCTTGGGCTTATTCACATATCTATTTTTTTAATATTTTCAGAGAGTATGAAATAAGTCCTTTATTTGCAAAAGAAGCAAGACACATCATTGTACAAGATGATTAAAAACATGCAAAATGCAACTAAAATGACATTGACATGCACTCTAAAATTTGTGAATGCATGATTATAATGCAACATTTTTTTTTCTTTCAATGCAACAAATGTAAACACTAATCTACAATGCAATCCTATCTACATGTCATGCAATCAAGAGATGACAAACTATATAGTGCTCCCAATTCTTATGGTGGAGTGCAGATGAGATGAAATGGAACGATCACAAGATTAATTGACAAAACCATTGGAAGAAATTATATGTCCCTCCTTACTGACATGTGTAAAATCAAGAGGTTTCTCTCTCTTATTTCAGATTAAAGTCTCATTATTATTTGATCAGTTCAGGCTCAACATCCAATTCGGTCCACTTTTCTTGGATCATAGGCATGTACAGTTGTGGTCTTATGTTTTAAAGTTGACAAACCCAATTATTTTCATAAGTCATATGCTCAAGTTCAAACAAAGCAAGCTTGCAATTTCATTAAAAATTTTCAAATTGACCCCATGACTCCCATGTGACAAATAAAGAGATGACACATTAAATTAGACATCCACGAATACACTAGATAGCATGTGGATCCTAAAAACTAAGAAAATTTCTAAAACAATAGAAAGGATAATAAATGATAAAAACTAAAAATAAAAGATAGAAAAAGATAGAAGCTGTTCCATCTCTCCCCCAAGCTTGAATTTGACTATGGCCTCATAGTAAAAAACAATCTTAACAGGTGGAACAGTGATACCATTAATTGTTCAGGTGGCGGGTACTGCGGGGCAGTGGGATCCCATGATGAATATTGCCCCTAGAAACTTGAATCATATGGGGCATGGGCGGAGGTTGCAGATATCCCCCAAAGTAATTATGGCATCAATAATGATCGTAGAACGGTTGTTGCTACATCTCCATACTATGCAACCTGTTCTGAATATTTCCTTGGTTGGCGAGGAGGAGGCGCTCGTTCTCATAGATGGCCTACTGATTTGAGAATAGCCGGTTCGTTGTTTCCTGAATACTGGCGAAAGAGGCGGTGTGCTGCTGGTGGTTCTGCTGGATCTCCTACAACATTGAGTACATTCCCTACATGGAGTAGACATCCTCTCCTTGTTGAGAGGGCTGAGGTGGTGGAGGCTGCGAAGAAGATGATGCACCCAGGTGGAAGCGATGACGCTTCCGTGGTGCCACTCGTGCATGAAGTGGAGTGAAAGCCTCCTCTTCCTCCTCATGCTCGTCGCCTTCGTCATTGTCGTTGTCGTCACCATCTTCTTCTTCGTCAGAGTCGTCGATGGCAATTATGGGCCACCGAAAATGCTGAGCTCCCTGGATGTGGAAGACGGGATCTGGAAGCGTGCAGTCCTGGTACTCCTGGTTGACATGGCAATGTGCATAGGCCATGCCATCACAGAGTGTAAGAAGATTGGAGCGGTGTATGTGATGCAGATTGACTTTATTCCTGTTGGACATCAGAGTGAGTTGGGAAAAGTCCAACCCAAGATAGAGAGTGAGCGGCGTGATAAGCCCCCCAAAGTGGATAGGAGCTCATTTAGTACTCCTCCGCATGGCCAACACACGCGTCAAGAAAAACGTGCCCCAGTTAAGCTCTTCTCTTTTCAATAGCTTATACAGAAAGAACAAGTTCGTCTCCTGAAACTTACTGAGCGAAAGATTGCCTCGAGCAAAAAGAGTAGTGCACAACATGCGATGCAAAATCCACACAAATGGATGCTCAAAATCGGCGACGATTGTGTTATGATAACTGACGGACTTGCCTGGAGGCGCGATCACCAGCTGGGCAAAAATCTCATCATAATCTGTCTGGTTGTCCAGCCTCCTCTGCTGATTCGGGGAATGATACCAATTGTAGATTGAATTGAACTGTTGGAGGGTGAGGTTTTAGTTGTTGTTGTAGACCTAGAAAGAAACATGACCTTTGATCCATTCCCCATCAGTGGCGATGAGGTTGTTAGGCACGACGCATATGTCAAGCGATGCCATAAACTCCGCCACCAGTTCTTTGTACGTCGACCACTCACCGAAAAAGAGATGGCCTTCAGCATGGTACTGGACCTCGTCAGACCTCCTGCCTATATGCTGTGCTTGCCCCTGAAGGACATAGGTGAGGTTGGCCTCGAACCCGAGGTCACAGATCATGGCCTGATCTACATATCATGTTGGCTCAATTTTCCTCTTGAGTAGCTCCTCGTATGTCTTCCTTACGTCCGCCGTGGGATGAATGATCCTCGGGTGAGGAATGGAGCCGGGTGGTGGAGGAACAAATGTCTCAATCTCCATAGGGGCCGCCTGTGAAGAAGAAGCTCCTACCGTCGGCACCATCATCACAGAGAGAAAGGGGAATAAGAAATAGAGCTCGATGAAGGTCGGAGAAGACGATCTCCGCTTGGTGCAAAACTCGGTGAAGATATCCTGATCCTTGGACGCTTGATGAAGGCATCCGGTCGCTCAGCAATGCTCCAAACACAAGTGGAAGGAAAAAACTCTAAAGGTGTGAAGAGATTTGAGAAACAACCCTTCCTTTTATAACTGATTCCGTCGTTGCTGTTGCTCCATCGATACCATCAACGGGGGTGTCGATGGTATCGACACCTGGAGGCGCGATCCTCTCTTCGCGACTATCGACGGTTGTCGATTGCAGGATCTGGGGGCCAGATCGCTGACGCGTCGATACCATCGACGCGGGTGGGTCGATGGTATCGACCCATCCCACGGATCGACTTCCGAAAATGGCGGGCTCTGTTGATTTCTTCTCACGGATCGGTGACGTGTCGCGTAGATACTATCGACTTGTGTGTTGATGGTATCGACTCTGTGTGGGTCGAGTACCCTCGTGAGGCCCGGATGCCGCTTCTTTACTGTTTCCGTTTCGATACCATCGACAAGGCCGTCGATGGTATCGAGATCACTGAGATGAATTCTTCTGTAAATCTTCAGGGATCTCGTGAGTATCAACTTCATAGTCGATACTATCGACCCGGAGCTGTCTTTTTCTTCGAAGTTGCTGATGGTAGGTCGATACCATCGATGAGACCGTCGCTGGTATCAACTTAGAAAAATTTCTACAGCCGCTTCCCTGTACCCACATCACTACCATCGACCCTGTGGTCGATGGTATCGACTCTGACTCAGTACTGCACACTGAACAAATGATTAAGGCATCATTTTTACACTAAAAATGAAATTAAACAAAACTAACTTGCAAATGTAGAAGAAAATGAGGAAACTAAAATTAAAACTACCGATGGTTGGGTTGCCTCCCAACAAGCACCCTTGTTTATTATCTTAGGCTAGACAACATCAAGCTCTTCATTCATCCTGAAGTGCTATGAGTTTAACCTCATGCACTTTCCTCATGTAGTCATCACCAAAGTAAAGATTCAACCTTTGTCCATTAACTAAAAATGTCATATCTCCATCGTGCACCAAGATGGCACCATGTGGGTGTACCTCCTCCATAATAAAAGATCCACTCCATCGAGATTTCAATTTCTCGGGATGCAACTTCAACCTCGAGTTAAACTATAACACACGATCTCCCTTTTTGAAAATACGCAGTTGAATGTTCCAATCATGAATTTGTTTTGTTCTCTCTTTGTAAATCCTCGAATTCTCATTAGCGTTCATCCGCAAGTCATATAGCTCATTGAGCTATAGCATTTGCTTCTTCCCTGCCTGATCATAAGTCAAATTAAGCTTCCTTAGCACCCAGTGCACATTGTATTCCAGCTCTACCGGTAAATGGCAGGCCCTCCCATAAACCAACCTAAAAGGCGTAGTGCCTATAGGTGTCTTAAATGTGGTCTTATACGTCCATAATGCATCTGGTAGCAAAGTACTCCAGTTCTTTCTTGTCGAAGCCACTGTGCGCTCCAAACTTTTCTTAATTTCTCTATTTGACACTTCGACATACCCTTGTATTTTCCGGTGGTACAGGGTACCAACATTGTGCTTCACCCCGTACTTTCTCAACAACACAACAAACTTTTGATTCTTGAAGTGGGTGCCTCCATCGTTAATAATAATCCTTGGCACACCAAATCTGTAGAAAATGTGATCCTTTACAAACCTGCACACTACAACAAGGTCGTTAATCCTCATGGGTATGGCCTCTACCCACTTCGATACATAATCAACCGCAAGTAAAATGTATAAATTAGAATTCAAGGACACAAAGGGTCCCATAAAATTGATGCCCCACAGATCAAATACCTCAACTTCTTAAAACACGTTGAAGGACATGTCTTGCCGCTTGGAAATATTACCTGCTCTTTGACAGGAATCACATCTTTGCACATAGTCGTAGGCATCCCGGAAGAGTATAGGACAATAAAGACCACTCTCTAGCACCTTGGCCGTTGTTCTTGAACTCACATGATGACCACCGGTTGGTAGTGTATGATAGTGACTAAGTACACTGTCATATTCTATATCCGATACACACCTACGCAAAACACCGTCCCTGCATTGCTTCAACAAGATGGGATCATCCCAGAAATAATATCTCAATGAATGGAAAAATTTCTTTTTCTCTTGATAAGTCCAATCATCTGGGATTATTTTACATGCAAGATAATTAACAATATATGAAAACCATGGATCCTTGGATTTTAAAGAAAGGATTTGCTCATCAGGAAATGTCTATATTAATATCCTTCTCATCTACCCGCTCTAGCCTAGACAAGTGGCCCGCAACCACATTCTCAATTCCTGCCTTATCCTTGATTTCAATGTCAAATTCTTGTAACAATAATATCCACCTAATCAATCTAGGTTTGGTGTCTTTCTTTTCCATCAAGTATTTTATGGCGGCATGGTCTGTCCACACCACAACTTTTGACCCTACTAGATATTGCCAAAATTTTTCGAATGCGAAAACCACAGTGAGAAGTTATTTTTCAGTTGTGGTGTAGTTAAGTTGTGCCTTGTTTAAGGTCTTAGATGCATAGAAAATCACCGTGGGTTTGTTCTCAAAATGCTGCCTAAGAACAACCCCTATTGCAAAATCTGAAGCATCGCACATGAGCTCGAAAGGTTTAGTCCAATCCGACGTTTGAACAACCGGTGTAGAAATTAGCTTTTCCTTAAGTACATTAAAAGCATGCAAGCATTTTTCATTGAAATCAAACATCACATCTTTCTCAAGCAATCCAGACAATGGTTTAGCAATTTTTGAGAAATCTTTGATAAAGTGGCGATAAAATCTTGCATGACCGAGAAAACTTCTTACCCCTTTAACCGAATTAGGTGGGGGTAATTTCAAAATAACCTCAATCTTGACTGGATCCACCTCCAGCCCCTTGCTAGACACCTTGTGTACAAGCACAATTCCTTCACTAACCATCATGTGACACTTTTCCCAATTGAGAACTAAATGCGTGTCCTCACATTTTTGTAAAACTTTGTCCAAATTGTATAGGCACTCATCGAACGACGTACCATAAACAGAAAAATCGTCCATGAAAACCTCTAGACAACGCTCAACCATATCAGAAAAAATAGGAGCATGCAACGCTGAAAGGTTGCTGGTTCGTTGCACAAGACAAAAGGCATATGGTGATATGCGAATGTTCCGTAAGGACAAGTGAAAGTAGACTTCTCTTGGTCCTTAGGATCAATGGAGATCTGATTGTAGCCAGAATAGCCATATAGAAAACAAAAATGAGATCGAACAGCTAGTTGCTCTAAAATTTGATCGATGAATGGAAGAGGAAAATGATCTTTTAATGTAGCGGAGTTCAAGCGACGGTAGTCAATGCACACACGCCACCCGGTTACCAATCGGGTCGTGACCGGTTCGTTTAACAGGTTATGAGTGACAGTGATTCCCCCCTTTTTAGGGACTACCTGTGTGGGGCTTACCCACGTTGAATCTGAGATAGAATAAATGATGCCTACAGAAAGGAGCTTGATCACCTCCTTCTTGATGACCTCCATCATGCTCGGGTTGAGTCGACATTGTGGCTGAATTACAGGTTTGGCTCCTTCCTCAAGCCAGATCTTGTGCTGACAAAGTGTAGGGGAAATCCCCTTAATATCCACAACTGACCACCTAAATGCACCACGGTGGTTCTTCAGCACGATCATCAACCACTCTTCTTCATTGAAACTCAGATATGTCGAAATAATCACCGATAGTCTTTCACCATCGGCTAAGAATGCATACTTCAAATGAGGAGGCAGTGGCTTCAGTTCTAACTCTGGTGGACTGATCAATGATGATTGAAGCAGTGGAGGGAGGGGCCCAAGATCTTCATAATGCTTGGCATAATAGCACGGAAGCACTTGAAGCATCTTGACACATTTTTGTAACGACTTGCTTATCATCCAGTCATGCATTATGTTAACAAGGCAAGCTTCAAGGGGAAGTTCTGGATATGCGTCAAGGAAAGAACTTGCTATTGCATCATCTTCAGTAGAAAGAGGAATTTCCTCCTCTTCATCATTTGGAAAACCCACAGCTCTGCAAAGAGAAACAACTTTGGTTTGTTCCATAATATCTACAACCAGTGTCCCCTTATCTACCTTGGTCATTACATGAGCCATATCTAGAAATGGCTTCCCTAGACAAAGAGAAATGTTCTGATCAAAATGTTTCACCATGCGACACTACTCCTTTTCCTTGGATTGTGTTGTACTCAGTGGCATAACCATTTCAAATATGTCATCCGCTATTCCCAATGTCAGAGGGCATCTTCCCATTTCGAGTATCATATCTACAGTAGCTTGGAAGGTTCTTCCAAGGAGTAGCTCATTCCCTTGGTCATCTTGCATTTCCATTACCACAAAATCTGCTGGAAATACAAACCTGTCAACTTTAACCAATACATCCTCACAAATACCATACGGCTTTACCACCGAATTATCCGCTAACTAAATCGTCATGTTGCTATGTCTCGATTCTTTAAGTCCCAACTTCTTGAAAGTAGAAAGAGGCATCAAATTAATACTTGCCCCAGAGTCACACAATGCTTCAACGAATTTCTTTAAGTCCCAACTTCTTGAAAGTAGAAAGAGGCATCAAATTAATACTTGCCCCGGAGTCAGACAATGCTTCGCCGAATTTCACCTTGCCAATGTAGCATGAAATATTGAAGCAGCCCGAATCTTGTCTCTTTGGTGGAAATGTGCCCAAAATGAAAGCGCTCACTTGCTCCTTGAGAACCACCACCTCAGTATCAGGAATCTTCCTCTTCTTTGTAATTATATCTTTCAAAAACTTGCCATAAGAGGGTATCTGCTCTATTGCTTCTAATAGCGGAATGTTGATAGAAAGTTTCCTAAAACTATCTAGGAACTTTTTGAACTGAGCATCCACTTTGTTAGCCTTCAAACTGTTTGGATATGGGACTGGGACAATCTGTTCCCTCTGATGTGGTGGCACATATGATGTCCTCTTTTGAGTCTCTTCCTCAGCGATGGGTTCTGGCATGACATCCTCTACCACATCCTCCATCAGTTCTGTGATTGTAACCTCCTCTGTGGCCTCACCTGTGGTTTCTGGATGGGTTATGCTTGGTTCATCGGCCCTGGGGTTTAAAATCTTTTTTCCACTCCGCAACAAAATTGCCTTGGCTAGCTGATTCCCTCTTGGAATGTTTGTATTTCCAGGAAAACCTTGCTGCGCTGACTTCTTCAAATTTGAAATCTCTGCCGCCATCTGCGCTAAAGATGTCTCGAGTGACCTCATCTGAGCTCCATGACTTTGTAAAGTTTGCCCAAATTGATTCATAAATTCTCCTTGTTTCTTAATCTGTTGGCCAAACGTGCTCATGAGTTCTTGATTCTGCTTGATTACTTGATTGAGCAACTCATTACTCTTTTCCTCTGCCGACGGTTGTGGTTTGGCATCGGGGTCCTGTAGGAAATTGTTTGGGTCCTTCCATGAATTTTTTTAATCTTTCCTCCAAGAATAATCATTGTTTCTGTACCCCTATTGCTGGCACATAAATTTCACTTGCGCCTCATCATCAGATTCTCTGTCTACCTTTGCTAGCAATTTCTTGGCTAATTAGTCCATCTTCTCATTCAGCTCCTTGATGGCCTTTGACTCACCTACGACTCGAACCTACTCTGGTGTGTCTTTGTCGCCCCATGATTGCTTTTTAGCCATATTCTTTAGGATTTCCCAACACCTAGTGCCAGTGTTGTTCCAGAAGAAACCGGAACCTATGGAGTCTAGATTGCTCCTGTCATGCTCATTTAAAGCAAAGTAGAAGATCTTCACTTGTTTTTCTTTATCCAGTCCGTGATGTGGACACTTCCGCAACATTATCTGGAAGCGCTCCCACATCTCAGAATAGGTCTCCCCATCCCTTTGACAGAAATTGAGGATCTTCCGTACTAGGTAATTAGTTTTCTCCGGTGGAAAGAATCTCTCGAAGAAAACCTCGATCATTTGATCCCAAGTTTCGATGGTCTCATCATCAAAGTTATGCATCCATTCACGTGCATTACCTGCAAGAGAGATGGGGAACAACTTCAAATACAGTGTCTCTTGTGAAAACCTATCTATCTTGATCATATCACAATTTTCCACGAAAGTGCTGATGTGTGCAACTGGGTCTTCATTCTTCATCCTGTGAAATGCTTGAGACTTGACCAAGTTTATCAGTGCCAGATCAATCTTATAGGTTGGAATGTTAACTGCCTACTTTTTTATCGGCCCCTTTGATGCTGATGAGGAAGAAGCCTTTATCTTCTCCCATATTGTCTGTTCCTCAGCCATGGCTTCTGGTTCAGAGTCTGAATCTATATCCTCAGGTTGATCTTGAATGTTGTTCTCCTTGTCGTCTGATCCCAACGGTGGAACCTCTAGTGATGGTAGTGTATAGTCTGTGCTACGTGTCTTCACCATGCACTGGTACCTGCAAGGTAATAAATTTGATTCGGTACAGTGCTAGACGATTGCTAAATATGGAAATATAAATGATAAATTTCAAAAAAAAATAATAAAATAAAATGTATCCTAGAGTGGCCGCTTGCAACACTCGTAGTGCCGACAGTTGCCGTGTCCCCGACAACGACACCAAAAACTTGACACGATTTTACCGTGTGTATAACGCAAGTGCACGCGTCAGAGTAATATAGGCCTTTGTGAGGTCCGAGTCGAACACATGGACATTGAATTGTCGGTAGACTACCTACTAACTACTCGCGATCAGCTAGACCAATTAATAGGTTTGAGAGTTGATTGAAAAAAAAAGAAACAACGCAATTGATTAAATGTTTAGTTTAATCTATTTAAATGGGAATATTTAGGATTGCAGTTTCATCACGGGTTCTCGTTGTATTTATTTCTACATAGTTAATCAAATTCATCTCTCATTCTGGGTAGTGGCCTGTAGTTAGAATTGTTCACTATCGTGATACAATTCACTACCTAAATCTAGGTCAGTTCCACGGTCGTAGTAACCTATACCCTAAACTAGGTGCATGAAGACCAAACTCTGGGTTTCCACCATTAACCGTACATCACCTTGTTCAAGGGATTTATTAATTAATGTGAATTTTGTCTCTTTTCAACCATTAATTCTTCTTTCAAATCAATTAAAGGCATTGGCTTATCATTAGGGTGATCAATCATAATGATATAATGGAGAAAACGAAATCATACCACGGATTTAAGAGACAAAATATGAATTACTATGGTAAAAATGTCATACAATGATTACCCGTGGTACTCCCTGTCCTAAAGACAAAGGGGATTAGCCCCGCATGTTCATCTCAATGAAAGACATGATGGGAGAAAGGGAAAACATGGAGAAACGTGAATGAAAGTGATGTAAACCCCTGAACGGAGGAGATCTAGGCGTTCCTTGACATAGAGTGCACAATCTACATCCTTTCGGCGGTGGTAAACGTCTTCTGTGGCTCTCAGAACGATCGGGGCATGATTTTGGGCTCCGTTCTTCTCTCCCCCTCTCATCGGGACTTGTGCAGTGACTAATGACGTGATACCTTCCTTAGGGCTGCCGAAATTAGGTATATGGATCACTTTAGGTCGCCAAAAGATCACCACCGTCCAATTTGGGCTAATCTGAAACAAAAACTGATCTGACGGCGTCGATACCATCGACACAGGTCGATGGTATCGACTCGTCATAACATCGACAAACTTCTTTTTTCCTCTAACGTTCCTCCTGATGCAGACTCGATACCATCAACGCGGGTCGATGGTATCGACACCTTTAGGCATCAGTTTTGTCACGATTCCGACGCCGAAGCTGTGCAATGTCGATAGTATCGACTTTTGTGTCGATAGTATCGACCGGTTGATTGCTGGATCGCTGTAGGTATCTCTCTACCATCGACTTCCCAGTCGATGGTATCGACTCTGCTCGGATCCTTGCGGCTGTCTCCCTGTGACTGTGTCGATACTATCGACGGATGTCGATGGTATCGATAGCTATATATATGCGTTCTTCCTGAAATTTCAAGACAAAGCCAAATCATCTATGCTAAAACCCATTATTATGATCGTTTATAATCAAAGAGATAAAACATGAGAGATTTGATACAAAATGAGATTATAGACTAAAGCGAATGAATTATGCGATACTAACCACCAAAGTGACTAATAAACACATAAAACACATGCAAAACAAGTCCATAAAAGTGATTCAAAATCTTCACATCAATGCCCCTCCCAGGGGTTGTTCCTTTGTCTTTGGGGATTCATTGCTTGTTCCGCGGTCCAAATTCAGTAGCAAACCAATTCAAAAGATCTCATAAATTGGGTTCAATGTGATAATAACAATTTGTGGCGTGAAATGGTTGGCACTGTGTAATTTGCTTGATGTTTTTAACATTTGAGTGACTGTACCCCAAAAACCTATTAGTGTCATGACAAAAAATTATTAAGATATCAGTTTCAAAATGATGACGAGTCCTAGGATAGGATGCTAACAGTACATGCTTGGAGACTCCAAATAAGGGTTGATGTTGTGTAGCCGCAATGCAAGAATTGGTTTGTTCCTTGATTTCTGTCATGATTCCTGATTTGGATGCACAAACTTTAATGGATCATTTTTCTTTGTTGTTGTTGTCTTTATTGTGTTGTTACAAGCCAATACTCTTGCACCCAAGGTAAAGTTTAAGACGTCAGTTCACCTAGTTCCTATAAGAGTGTACATTGGATAAATCAGGCATGGTTCAAGATAAAATGCACCTATTGAAAGCACAATATGAAGGACTGAGTGGTAGAGCAGACTACACATTTGACTTTGTGGGCGGACTGTCAGCTATGTTAGTGATGAATGCATATTCATCCATCTTTTTACACATTTTTGTTGTTGTTTTAATTAGATTTTCTCCTTTTTAATAAATTTTGGACTAAATAGTATTTACCCACTTCTTCATTTATTTATACAAAACACACCCAATTTTCTCCAATATTTTCTCCAAAGTTCATTTTGATCCTTTGAGTCAACAAGACAGTTGTCTCACTGGTCCCAGACGGTCGGCTCACACCTACGAAGACCCTCGTTTCAATACCACACGACCACCTTGGTCTTGGCTCAATTAGATAGTTAGCAAGCCAAATGGTCGTCTCGCCTTAGCGAGACTGTCATCTTATGGAACTAGCCTCACATCAGAAAGCAAGCATCCGACCACATGATTAGGGTTTCAGCATCTTATTTTCACGCATGGCAGCGTAAGATGACTTCTTTTTTCCTCTAACATTCCGCCTGATGCAGACTCGATACCATCAATGCAGGTCGATGGTATCGACACATTTAGGCATCAGTTTTGTCACGATTCTGACGCTGAAGTTGTGCAATGTTGATAGTATCAACTTTTGTGTCGATAGTATCGACCGGTTGATTGCTGGCTCACTGTAGGTATCTCGCTACCATCGACTTCCCAGTCGATGGTATCGACTCTGCTCGGCTCCTTGTGGCTGTATCCCTGTGACTGTGTTGATACTATCAACGGATGTTGATGGTATCGACAACTATATATATACGTTCTTCCTGAAATTTCAAGACAAAGCCAAATCATCTATGCTAAAACCCATTATTATGATCGTTTATATTCAAAGAGATAAAACATGAGAGATTTGATACAAAATGAGATTATAGACTAAAGCAAATGAATTATGCGATACTAACCACCAACGTGACTAATAAACACATAAAACACATGTAAAACAAGTCCATAAAAGCGACTCAAAATCCTCGCATCAATGCCCCTCCCAGGGGTTGTTCCTTTGTCGTTGGGGATTCATTGCTTGTTCTGCGGTCCAAATTCAGTAGCAAACCAATCCGAAAGATCTCATAAATTGGGTTCAATGTGATAATAACAATTTGTGGCATGAAATGGTTGACACTGTGTAATTTACTTGATGTTTTTAACATTTGAGTGTCTGTACCCCAAAAACCTATTAGTGTCATGACAACAAATTATTAAGATATCAGTTTCAAAATGATGACGAGTCCTAGGATAGGATGCTAACCGTACATGCTTGGAGACTCCAAATAAGGGTTGATGTTGTGTAGCCACAATGCAAGAATTGGTTTGTTCCTTGATTTCTGTCATGATTCCTGATTTGGATGGACAAACTTTAATGGATCATTTTTCTTTGTTGTTGTTGTCTTTATTGTGTTGTTACAAGCCAATACTCTTGCACCCAAGGTAAAGTTTAAGATGTCAGTTCACCTAGTTCCTACAAGAGTGTACATTGGATAACTTAGGCATGGTTCAAGATAAAAGGCACCTATTGAAAGCACAATATGAAGGACTGAGTGGTAGAGCAGACTACACATTTGACTTTGTGGGCGGACTGTTAGCAATGTTAGTGATGAATGCATATTCATCCATCTTTTTACACATTTTTGTTGTTGTTTTAATTAGATTTTCTCCTTTTTAAATAATTTTTGGACTAAATTGTAATTTACCCACTTCTTCATTTATTTATACAAAACACACCCAATTTTATCCAAAGTTCATTTTGATCCTTTGAGTCAACAAGACAGTTGTCTCATTGGTCCCAGACGGTTGGCTCACACCTACGAAGACCCTCGTTTCAATACCACACGACCACCTTGGTCTTGGCTCAATCAGCTACTTAGCAAGCCAAACGGTCGTCTCGCCTTAGCGAGACAATCATCTTATGGAACTAGCCTCACATCAGAAAGCAAGCATCCAACCACATGATTAGGGTTTCAACGTATTATTTACACGCATGGTGGCATAATATGACTTATTTTTTCCTCTAACGTTCCGCCTGATGCAGACTCGATACCATCGACGCGGGTCGATGGTATCGACACCTTTAGGCATCAGTTTTGTCACGATTCTGACGCTGAAGCTATGCAATGTCGATAGTATTGACTTTTGTGTCGATAGTATCGACCGGTTGATTGCTGGCTCGCTATAGGTATCTCGCTACCATCGACTTCCCAGTCGATGGTATCGAATCTGCTCGGCTCCTTGCGGCTGTCTCCCTGTGACTGTGTCAATACTATCGACGGATTTCGATGGTATCGACAACTATATATATGCGTTCTTCCTGAAATTTCAAGACAAAGCCAAATCATCTATGCTAAAACCCATTATTCTGATAATTTATAATCAAAGAGATAAAACATGAGAGATTTGATACAAAATGAGATTATAGACTAAAGCGAATGAATTATGCGATACTAACCACCAAAGTGATTAATAAACACATAAAACACATGTAAAACAAGTCCATAAAAGTGACTCAAAATCCTCGCATCAATGCCCTCCCAGGCGTTGTTCCTTTGTCGGTGGGGATTCATTGCTTGTTCCGCGGTCCAAATTCAGTAGCAAACAAATCCGAAAGATCTCATAAATTGGGTTCAATGTGATAATAACAATTTGTGGCATGAAATGGTTGACACTGTGTAATTTACTTGATGTTTTTAACATTTGAGTGTCTGTACCCCAAAAACCTATTAGTGTCATGACAACAAATTATTAAGATATCAGTTTCAAAATGATGATGAGTCCTAGGATAGGATGCTAACAGTACATGCTTGGAGACTCCAAATAAGGGTTGATGTTGTGTAGCCGCAATGCTAGAATTGGTTTGTTCCTTGATTTTTGTCATGATTCCTGATTTGGATGCACAAACTTTAATGGGTCATTTTTCTTTGTTGTTGTTGTCTTTATTGTGTTGTTACAAGCCAATACTCTTGCACCCAAGGTAAATTTTAAGACGTCAGTTCACCTAGTTCCTACAAGAGTGTACATTGGATAACTCAGGCATGGTTCAAGATAAAAGGAACCTATTGAAAGCACAATATGAAGGACTGAGTGGTAGAGCAGACTACACATTTGACTTTGTGGGCGGACTATTAGCTATGTTAGTGATGAATGCATATTCATCCATCTTTTTACACATTTTTGTTGTTGTTTTAATTAGATTTTCTCCTTTTTAATAATTTTTGGACTAAATTGTAATTTACCCACTTCTTCATTTATTTATACAAAACACACCCAATTTTCTCCAATATTTTCTCCAAAGTTCATTTTGATCCTTTGAGTCAACAAGACAGTTGTCTCACTGGTCCCAGACGGTCAGCTCACACCTACGAAGACCCTCATTTCAATACCACACGTCCACCTTGGTCTTGGCTCAATCAGCTACTTAGCAAGCCAAACGGTCGTCTCGCCTTAGCGAGACGGTCATCTTATGGAACTAGCCTCACATCAGAAAGCTAGCATCCAACCACATGATTAGGGTTTCAAAGTCTTATTTACAGGCATGGCGGCGTAAGATGAGCACATCAGTTGGCCAAACATTTATTTTGAAGCCTTACTTAAAGACAAAGAAACGCGAGACGGATGTCGCCACTCCAAGATATCACCACGTCACACCCAGAACAAGCATTCCACTAGTGCAAATGACCATCTGGGTCATTAATTTGGGCCCAAGACTTCAGCCGTCACAACCCTTCTTAGGGTTTCAACTTGAATCTTCTAGGCGCACGCCCAACCCTCACCAAACAAGCAAGACTGGCATTTTATGACACACAAATATCACTTTTCAGCAACCATCACTTATTTGTTTCTTTCCCCATCGCAGAGTTTCCACCCCTCCTTCCCCTATAAAAGGAGAGGGGACTCTACTAAGAAAAGGGTCCCAATTTTTGTACACAATCAGTAGTGAAACTCTGTTATTTTTTTTTCTAGTGTAAATTTACATTCAAAAGCAATAAAATTGGTTCTTTTATTCTACATCTGGATCTCTCTTTCTCTCAATCTTATTCTCACATTTTCTTCTTAGAGTAGGAGAAAAAGTAAACAAGCCATTTAATTGTCACCGCCTTGGACTCTATAGAGATTCTGGAATTGCGTTCTATGTCTCCTTTACTTTCTTTCGTAGTTTCTCCTATCCTCGCCATGAGTAGCGAGTAGTTTTCTTATTGAGGCGAGAAGAGTATCCCCTTAGCCATGTGTTCGTATGATCGATATTTTTGTATGATTGCTTTAGATGGATGGATTTCAGTTTAAAAATTACCGATTTAAACAAAGTAAGTAATTGTTTTAATTGCTTGTTAAACCCGACGGATGCGATTGTGGAACCCAGGATTTAGCATGCCTAAACTGACTTCACGAGGACTTGGATGCGACCATGAAAAAGTCTTCTTTAGGATGAAGAATAAGGATACATGAACACTAGGACCAATGGGTTCATGAGGAGTTCCTCTTTTACACGTTGTTTACGAATAAATCACATACCAACCTCTATCTTGTTTGTTGTGTATCGTTTGATTCTATTTTCACAATGGCTAAGGTGTCAAAACACCTACTACTTGATGCTTTCCTCCTTGATTTCAATCGTCTCTTCTAATGCTTGTTTCAGTTCACCTCTTTTAATTTCAACAATTTTATTATTGTTATTAGATAATCTTTTATTTGTGCCAACCATCTTTTTCCTTTACTTCTTCTACTTTAGTTTAATCTTTTTATTTCCTTGCTTTAGTATAACCTTTTCTTTCTTCATATTTTAAATTCTTTTTCTATTTTAGACAACCAACCCCCAAATAGAATTTATTTTCTGTTTCTTATTCAAAAATGCCAAAAGAAATAATTTCTAAAATCAATCGAGATTAAAAGAAAACAATCTTAAAAATGTTGTCCTATGGGATCGACCCTTCTATACTAGCCTTAACTGGAATGTAAAAAAAAACTAAACTCTAGGATAATTGTTTTAGTGATTTGGTGTGCTCTTCGACACATATCAATTTTGGTGCTGTTGCCATGTACATTGGATCATTTTCTCAGACCCCTGAAATTTGTTTGAAAAACTTTTCTTGATTTTTTTATGCCTTCCGAGTAACATTCCGGAAGTGCTATCTCCTCTTTCTACTGAGTTTCCATTCCAATAGTACATTTTTTCCGCACTCAAATATATCTGTATAACTATGCATGAGCCGCCCATAGAAATTTCTTACGCCGCCAATTTTTGATCCCGAGCCAGAAAGGACTTTCCATCGCTTAAATAGACAAAACTGACTTAGGATGGACGAAGAGGAGGTTGCCCATAGGATTGAGCGTGCACTTTCCTCTCAAAGAGAGCTAATTATGGTTGTCTAGTGACTCAAGAAGCCAACTTGCACACAACCTATATCGTTGAGCAAGAGGCTATATAAGCCGCTCAGAGGGAGGCCGAGAAACAAAAACAACTAAAATATTTTTCCACTTCAAAAACTAGATATGCACAACACCCAGTTGTGCCACCCGTGATTACTGCCCCTTAATTTGAGATCCACACTCAGTGGATCATCATGCTTCAGGCGAAGCCCTTTTCCACAAACAAGGGTGAAAGTTGTCAATATCACCTCCAATGCTTCACAAACCTTAGTTCCTTGACCAAGATCCCAGACATTTCTAAAGATGCCATTAGACTTAAAATTTTCAAATACTCTCTCTCAGGGGCAGCCAACAGTTGGTATAATGCCATGGAGAGTGAAAACCCTGTCACCACTTAGGAAACACCTCAAACAAATTTTTTGGATAAATACTTCCCCCCTTCCCTTACCTATGAGATTAGAGGACAAATCCTTTTATTTTCAATGGTTCCTAGAGAAACCTTAGGAGAAGCTTGGGAGAGATTTAGGGAGCTCCTCCATCGTTGCCCCCACCATGACATATCACAATATCAATTCATTGAGATATTCTATCGTGGTGTTGATGATGACACCAAGAAATTTCTTGATTCCTCATTTGGAGAAAATTTCATGATCTAAAACCTAAACAACATGTGGGAGGTAGTTAAAAGAGCTTCTGAAACCCAGGCTAGATGAGGAACCCATGGGGTCTTAAAAGTGGCTAAGGCTGAGGTAAACCCAAACATTCATACTATTACCGAAGCTCTTAAATTGATCTCTTTGAAATAGGATCACTTGGAACCCTTATTTAATGCCTATGAAAGACAACCTTAACAAGTGAGGGTTGTAGAATCTTTATGTGGGATATGCCAAGGGTATGATCATGCTACCCTCCAATGTCAATATCTCTACAACACCCCTATGCATCCTGATGTTGTTCAACAAGTGGATGACCTCAACTCTGTCCATAGTATCCCGGGCCAAGCTTACTACAATCCAAACCAAGCCAGAATCCATCCTAGATTTCAATATGGAAACCCCTCAGGAGCTGAAAACTCATCTCAACTTCCCCCTACACAAAGATCCCCACAACCCCAAGCCAACTATTGTCCACCACTAGGTTTTCCATACAATAACAACCAAAGGAATTTTGTGAACCAAGGGAACTTAGGGGAAATTTCAAAAATTGGGGACCTTACCAAGGAAAACAATATTAAAACCTCCATCAACCACCATCTCAGAAGAATGTCCCCACCCCTGTGGCAGAGGATAGGATTTTAGCCTTAGAGAAAATCATAATAGCACACTAAAAATCAACCGACGCTCAGTTCGCTCATCTTTGTGCCCAACAAATCCCCCATGCAGGGACCTTCGATGGACAGCCCGAGAACAACCCAAAACATCTCAAACAACTTAAGGTTGTTTCCACCCACTCGGGGAAAATTCATACTCCTCCCCCGAAGAAACCCATAGTTGTCCTCTTGGACTTTGAGGATGATGATACAGTGGTCATCGAAACTCCTCCCTCACCCACCCCTTCCATTCCCACTCCTTCCACTCCCTCTCATGTGGTCCCACCAATGGCAATTAACAAGCCAGAAATTTCCATTTACAAACCTCGTCCACCTTACCAGGCCCGCCTAAAGCAAACTAGGCATGACACCCATTATGTGAAATTTAGGGAAGCTATGAAAAAGTTGCATGTGGATATTCCCTTTATTGATGACTTAGCTGATATGCCGACCTTCTTGAAATACATGGAGTCTCTTTTAAATAGGAAGTACCACACCGAAGAGCATGATACAATCATGTTTGCTAGGACCACCTCTAATATTATCCAAAGCAAGATTCCTGAAAAGAAGAAAGACCCTGGTTCCTTTGGGATCGTGTGCTACCTAGGTGATAATGCTTGTAGGAAGGGTCTTGCATATCTAGGCGCTAGTATTTCTATTATTCCCTATAGTCTTTACAGGAGGCTAGACTTTGTTGACATGCTCCCTACTGCCATGACCATCCAATTAGCTGACTCATCCATGAAAAAACCCATGGGTATCATTGAAGACATACCTGTCAGATTTGGGAAGGATGCCTATGTCCCATGTGACTTTTTCATCATGGACATAAAGGAAGACTTAAGGTACCCCATCATCTTTGGCTGTCCCTTTTTGTCCACCGCTTGTGCCTTGATTGATGTTGAGGCCGAAACCATTTTCTTGCACCTAGGAAAACAAACCCTAAAGTTTAGGGTATTTGAAAGTATGCATGAACCAAGACTCTAAGAAGAGGTCTATCTTCTTGATTGTATTGAGAAGATGCAACAATTGAGACAAGAATGGGAATTAGTTGAATATCCCCTTCAAAATGCCCTTGTGACCCCTATTGATTTTGGTTATGAAGATGAGCAATTGGAGAAATTAAGAGATCATCTCGACACCTTTGAGGAGATTCATGATGAGGAGTTTGAAGACCTACAAATGGTCTCCATTGTAGATGCAAAACTTGAAACCCCCAAGGCACCTGACATGAAACCCCTCCCTGAAGGTATTAAGTATGCCTTCCTTGATGAGCAAAAGCTTTATCCTATTATCATTTACTGTGATCTCACTCATGAACATGAAACTAAGCTAATGACTGAACTTAGGAAGAGGAAATATGCCTTAGGATAAAAGATGGCTAATTTGACAGGAATAAATCAATCCATTTGCATGCATAAAATTCCTATGGTAGAAGAGTACAAACGTTCTAGAGACCCTCAAAGGAAACTCAATCCCAAAATGAAAGAGGTGGTGCGTCTAGATGTTATCAAGCTTTTTATTTCAAGGATCATCTATTCCATCTTCGACTCCCCTTGGGTTAGCCCAGTTTAGGTTGTCCCCAAGAAAGGGGGTACCACTGTCGTGAAAAATGACAATGACGAGCTTATTCCCACTCACACTGTCACTGGGTGGAGGATGTGTATTGCCTATAGGAAACTAAATAAGGATACTAGGAAAGATCATTTCCCCCTTCCCGTCTTGGATCAAGTACTAGAGCGCCTTGCCCATCAACAATATTTTTTGCTATCTTGATGGCATTCATGTTTCTATCAAATTCCCATTCATCCATATGACCAATAGAAAATAACTTTCGTTTGCCCTTTTGGCACTTATGCATTCAGGAGAATGCCGTTCAGGTTGTGCAATTCTCCAACCAACTTTCAATGGTGCATGCCTGCTATTTTCACTGGATTACAATTTCTCCATCTATGGAGATAGTTTTGAATCTTGTCTCCATCATTTATCCTTGGTTTTGGATAAATGTGAGGAAGCACACTTGATCCTAAATTGGGAGAAGTGTCACTTTATGGTGACCAAAGGAATTGTTTTAGGCCATCGAGTGAGCAACCCTGGCATTGAAGTGGATAGAGCCACGATTGAGGTCATTTTAAAACTCCCACCACCTTCTTTCATCAAGGACATTCATGCCTTCCTTGGGCATGCATGTTTTTATAGGCGTTTCATCCTTGATTCTTCTAAGATCACCAAACCCTTAACAAATCTCCTTTAAAAAGACACCCCTTTTGTGTTTGATAAATCTTACATGTCTAGTTTTCTTTGTTTAAAGGATGCTCTCACTCCTACTCCCATCATTAGGGCCCCAAACTGGTCCCTACCGTTCAAGTTAATGCGTTATGTGAGTGATTACACCGTTGGTGCTTTCTAGGACAACATGTTTATAAAAAGCACCATGTGATTTATTACACATCCAAAACTCTTGATGAAGCCCAGTGGAATTACACAACTACTAAAAAGGAAATGCTAGCCATAGTATATGCCTTTGAATTTTTTTGCTCATATTTAGTAGGTTCCAAAGTCATTGTTTACATAGAGCATGCGGCCATTAGATATTTGATGACCAAAAAAGATTCTAAACCTTGCCTTCTTCATTGGATCCTTTTACTTCAAGAATTTGACCTAGAGATCTTAAGTTGTTGCCGGCTATCTTAGTCGCCTTGATTTCTTCGATGATGATGGAATACCCATAAATGTCTCCCTTCCTGATGATAAATTGCTAAAGATGGAATCCTAATATCCTTGGTTTGCAGATTATGTAAATTTTCTAGCCGCATGTGTATTGCACCCCGAATATAAGGGACATTCTTAGGCTAATTTTTTGCATGATGTAAAACAATATTATTGGGAGATCCATATCTTTTTAGATTGTGTTCAGATGGACTTTATCGTAGGTGTATTATTGAGGAAGAGGCTCATGACATACTTGAGCAATACCATACTGGCCCCACTGGACGAAACATGAGTTCTCAGAAAACTTCTGGGAAGGTCTTACAATATGGGTTTTTCTGGCCTTCTCTATTTATTGATTCATACAATTGTGTCCTTTCTTGTAATGAATGTCAAAGGACCGAAAACATATCTAAGAGAGACCAAAATGCCCATGACCTCTTGGCAGGAGATTGAAATTTTTGACGTGTAAGGGGTAGATTATATGAGCACATTCCCTTCTTCTTGTGGGTACAAATATATCTTGGTGGTTGTTGACTACGTTTCCAAATGGGTTAAAGCCATCCCAACCAAAACATGTGATTCCAAGCCTGTAAAGAAACTCTTCAAAGATATCATTTTTCCTCAATTTGGGGTACCTTGTATCGTAGTTTCTGATGGAGGTTCCCATTTCCTAGAGAAGAGTTTTGAGTCCTTGTTGAAATGGTATAGAGTCCATCACAAGGTTGCCACCCCTTACTACCCTCAAACTAGTGGTCAGGTTGAGGTGTCAAATAGGCAAATCAAGTCCATCCTAGAGAAAATAGTAAATTACACTAGGACCGATTGGGCTTTAAAACTCAATTATGCCTGGTGGGTATATATGACCGCCTACAAAACTCCCATACGCACCACTCCCTTTAAATTGATTTATGGGAAATCATGCCATCTACCCATCGAATTAGAGCATAAGGCCAATTGGGCCATCACAATTCTCAATTTTGACTTAACTACTGTAGGTGAAAACTGCCTTTTGCAAATGTAAGAGTTAGATGAGCTCTGAATGACTGCCTATGAAAATGCTAGGAATTACAAAGAAAAAATCAAACTACGACATGATGGTCATATTAGGAGAAAGGACATTAGGTAGGGCGATCAAGTCTTAATCTATAACTCTATATTAAGATTTTTTCTTGGAAAAATCAAATCTAGATGGTATGGGCCCTACGTTGTCAAGCGTGCCTACCCTCATGACACTTTTCTTCTTTGGGACAAAGTTTTAGGGGAATTCAAGGTAAATGGACATTGGCTTAAACAGTACATCACCATTGAGGATTTTCTATCTTCTGAGGCACATCAACTCTCCTTACTTGAAGACCTTGACTTACCCCACCTCCCCCTCCCGAGCCTAAAATGGCTCCCTGATCTAGCTTTGTTGGGCCTTCAACATTAAATAAGACACTCATTAGGAGGCAACCCAATCATTTATTTTTTGCAAAAAAATTATTTTTTTGTCTTAGCTAACACTTTGTTTACTTTTCAGACACTTCATTATTATATTTCCAAAAAAATGAAAGGTTGGTAATCCAACCAGTGGTTTATTGATGATAGACATCCATCTTCCATCTGCCAGATAACCATCTGGTAAAGGTGATACACTTGTCTTGACCTTTCAGACGACCACTCCAATGACATCCGATTGAAACTTGGAATTTGAAAAGGCACCCAAAAAATGCCAGCCGATCATTTTGCCCTCTTCAATGTGCATTCAAACCCGCTACAATCTCAGCACTTGCAACACATTCAAATTTCCATTTGACCATTTGACAACTCCAAACGGTCGTATGGAGTGATTCGGCCTATCATTTCACACCCCTAGGTGCTTATTTAATGAACACTCAGGAAGGAGACATTTCACCCCCAAAACACATCCGTCTCCTCCCCGAGCCCTAGCTACTCTACCAATCGTTGCTGTCATATTAGATGACTGCTTCATCAGTGTGACCGGTCATCCCGAAGCCTCATAAGTTTAGTTTGTTAGCGATGAGCACTTTGAGAGATTCATACAATTATCTTCAGTTGGTGTTTCCCTCCCAAGATGGACATGTAGCTCTACTTTGATTGCACTTGGCATCAAAATGGTGGTTGAAAAGATTCTACATGCAGCCACATTGAGACCTTTGTCTACCACATTCTTCCAATGTATAGTGATCTCACCCTTGAGTTCATGTCTAGTTTTCACTGTTACCACTTCTCCCAAGGAAATTCTAGCTGTAAAATCTAGATTTTTGGGGAACGCTTGGAGATCTTCGCCCACCAATTCACCTCCCTCATCATCAATGAAGGTGAGTTTGATTGGCTATCTGACTGCATGAGTCACCACCATGATGACTATCATGAATCCTACAACATGGGGAAATTTTGGACAAACATCACAGACTTCCCATCCAAGATACCCAAAAATGCAAAACATCCAGAATCAACAACCCCGTGGTTCACTACCTTCATCGTATCCTAGCATGCACTATCTTTAGAAGGGACGGAACCCATGGACCGGTTACCCACCTTGATCTATATACCTTAAGGTGTATGATGAACGAGGAACCTTTCAATTGGGGGAATGCTATGATTTCATATCTCAACTATCAAGCTACCCACAACACTTCTTCCTCAATCTCTATTGGCCATGTTGTTACTATGTGGCCAAGTTCTTAGGCTTCACTCACATTCCTTTTCTACCACTAGAGAATGTCCATCATCTCCTCGACCTTGCATATCTGAATGATTGCAAGTTCATCTGTTATGGAGCAACCAGAGATGTCTTTTACTTGACATTCAAAGACATCACCCTTGGTCTAGAGCTTCCTCGACATGCTTGATTTGCGGCTACAAATTTGGTGTTTGACCTCACAAACCTGCCGGGCCACATTCAACATTTCCACCAGGAGCATCTCGATCCATACGATGTCCTCTAGCCCACAACCAATAGGAGGAGTGTCTCCATGGAGGTACATGGTGATGATATTGATCTTTTGCCATCTTCACGACACCACACAAGGAGATAGTGATGTAATGAGGAAGGTTTGGAGGAGTGTTATGACTTCTACAAAATCCATGACCAATTGGAGGAGATTCAACGAAAGCAACAACGTCAAGGTCATCAGCTCAACGACATGTATCATATGCATCACTCCCACAAGGCATGGCATGTGCATCATGGCTACTATGATGCCAACAGACCTCATTATGAGGAGTATGGGGTCCATCAGACTTACCCTGACCCCAACTCCCCTTATTGGGGAAACTACTACTACAACCCTGCATCGTCTTCACATTTTCCACTGCCTCAGTGATTCTCTTCCCTCCATCTCCGATTTAGGTTTTGCTTGGGATGAGAAAAAATCTAAGTCTGGGATGGGGGTGGGTGGTATGATTCTATTCCACCTCTATCTCTTTTCACTATTTGTCTTTACTTCTTCACATTTTTGCATGTTTCTACATTAGTTATGGCCTTTATCTAATCGGCCATCATTTTTGTTTATTTAGTTGTAAAGCCATTATCTAGTCTTCCATTAAATAGTCATCTATCATTATACCCCCTTGAATTTAGTGAAACTTTTTGCAAAATATATTACAAATTGCCATGTATGAAACTGCTATGTCACCTAATATCCCTAAATAACATCACTCCTTGGAATAGTTGTCAAGTCATAAGAAATCAATCAGAACCAAGCATAATTTTTCCCTGTATTTAAATAAATGGATTATCTTGTTATAAAACTTGTATGATGTGAATTATAGGAATATTCTGACTAGAGAAATGACACTCTGATTTTTTTTTGAAATTGAAGCACAATAACATCTTTTCCTTCCCTCTATTTTTCTTCTAAAAAAGAGGAGCAAAGAATCACCACCAGAAAAAAAATCAAGTCCTGGGTGGCATGCTTCCCAAAATTAAAATCCGATACCCCAAAAATGGGCGTACCATCAAAAGATGCCAAAAGTTCACATGAAAAAATTGTGACCAATGTAGCAAAGACTCCACAAATTCAAATCTCCAATCAAATAGAGGAGGGATAAAAAAATAATCACTTCCTTATTTGTTTTCACACTCCCCCTTCATCCTATTCTTGTGAAATAACTTACGAAAAGAAATTGAGAGTGTCAAAGCAACAGTAAGAGGAAGCCTATTTTTCTAAAAATTTTCATTTAAAAGCAAGATTTGACATTTGTTTTGATAGGGAATATAGAACTTTATGATATGTGGTTCTAAGAGATTGGATCACTTGGCCAATATTTGGAGGAGAGGACTATAATGATGTTACTAAGGTGAGGATGGTAGTTTGGAAGTATAAATTGGAGTTTATTTGTAATTTAATTTTCTCGGGACGAGCAAATATTGAGGTCTGGGGTATTTTGATGGATGCATATTCATCCATCTTTTTGCACATTTTTTTGTAGTTATTCTCATTATATTTTCACATTTTTTAATAATTTCTAGACTAAATTGTAATTTACCCACTTCTTGATTTATTTATGCAAAACACTTACCCAATTTTCTCCAATACTATAGGGATTTTCTCCAAAGCTCATTTTGACCCTATGAGTCAGCAAGACAATTGTCTCACTGGTCCTAGATGCTTGACTCACACCTATGAAGACCCTCGTTTCAGTACAGACGACCACCTTGGCCTTGGCTCAATCAGCTACTTAGCAAGCTAAACGATCATCTCATGGAACTAACCCCGCATCAAAAAGCAAGCATCCATACACTTGATTGTGGTTCCAATGTCTTGTTTACACGCACGGTGACACGAGACGAGCGCCTCAGTTGGCCAAACGTTCGTTTTGAGGCCTTACTTCAAGATCAAGAAACATGAGATGGGCACCACCACTAGGGTTCAGTCTCCACTCCAAGATCTCGCCACATCAAAACCAGAATGAGCATTCCAATGGTTTAGATGACCATCTGGGTCTTTACTTGAATCTTCTAGGTGCACACCCAACCCTCACCAAACGACCGTCTCGCATAGCAAGACGGACTGAGGCCCTTGAACTTGCTTAATGAGTTGAATAAGCTTAATTACCGTAATTGAATTATTATAACCCTAATATAACCTTGTGATATTCTTTGAAATCATAATATATGCTTAAGTTTCAAATTTGGTCCAATTTGGACACTGTTTGAGAAAGTTATGCAATTTTATGTACATTTTGGACTTTTATGCAATTTACCCAATTGAGGGGTTTTCTTCACAATTTGTCACATAATGTTATAAACTAAATTTCTTGAATATGTATTGTAGAATATAATTCTCTTTTAAAGAATAAAAGAATCTATTTCTTTGATTTGTGATAGATTTCGTGTGAAATGGCCTTGATCGATTGATTGTGGGCTTTGTTGGCCATTGAGCCCAATTGAAAAGAAAAGAGAATTAAAAAGGAAAAGGAATTGATTAATAAAAGGGAAATATGAGAAATTGACAATTAAAAGAAGATAAAGGCAAACCAATATTTCCCAATGTGGGAATTCGTGCCTTTAGGATTTCTTGAGGTCCAAGGGACCCAAAATAACAAGATAATCACGAAGGAAAAAGGAATATAAATTAATTTTGAATAAATTAATGAATAACTTGGGAGAGAAGGAAGTCTTCTCATCCATTGAAATTGGCTTCCCAAATTTCGTACAAAGCTACATAATACCAAGGCAAACCTTCCCTTAAAATTTTAGAAAGAAATGAGTTATGGTATGGGAGAAATTGATTTTGCAAGTTATCTTCAATTTGGGAATTAATTGAATAAATCTTTCCTTTGCTTTGAACACGAGCAATGAGGTCTGTTGGATCTTAATCCAACGATGGATGTTCATCGTCTAGTCCCAAGTGGACTGGGACTCCGCAAGTTCCAGGGGAACTTTCCCAACCTACTTTCTCGTGGTCCAGTGGATGAGCCAGCCTGGTTTCTGTCCCATTAGATTCGAGAGAGAGAGAAGAAGGGAAGCATCCCTATTTTGGTTGAGTTTTTTCGCCAATACAGGAAACACCCAACTCGACAGGACCTTGCCCTGACCCTATTTATAGGGGAGGGTTATGGAGGGAACCAACATCCCTAATTGCTAGACCAAACTCTACGGTGGAGTGCAAGGATCGATTTCACATTTTCAATTGCACCAACGACCCTAGCCTAGATCCTCGTCGACATAGCAGATCCTGCCAGAATCTGGCGAGCAAGGGGGTGACCTTGGCGAGGCTCGGGTGGACAATTAAGGACGTCTTCATCTTCGAAGAAGGGAGGCGGAGCTCCCTAGATGATCGGTGTGAGCAACGGAAGACTGGAGCCCGAAGTCAAGTCATAGGTTGACCATCGAAGCTGCCACCCTTGCGCGAGGTAGAAGACGAAGGCTGACTTGGTCTTTTACAAATTTGTCCCTCCACCTTGTTATCTGGTAAGGACGATTCCGTCCTTTGACTCTTTTTTTTGATCGTTGTGGACGCGCGCGATCCGGGATGCTGGATCCTGAGTAGACCAACAGACCACGGATCCGACGCCTCTCGTTTTTCTGAAAATAGCAAGTAAATTAAGAAAAAGGATTTTCTTGTTAAAAATCATATATTGAGCTAGGAAAGTCGTATGAAGAAAGTTGATACATGAAAAATGATCAGAAAATTACAAGGAATACATTAAAAATGGTTTGGACACCTAAATCTGCATATTGTTTTTTCAAAAGTGCCTATTTTGATTAGTAAAGCTATTAATTTGTGGTTAGAAACCCTAATTGTTGATAAAAGATATATTTAATCTTGCAATTAGGATAATTTGAGCATGGTTAACTTGTTTAATGATTAAGATGGTTTTTAACATGTTTTGATGATAGAATTACAAGGTTTATGGTTTTTAACTCAATATGTTGATTAATATGTTTAGAAACCCTAAATTAGAGGAAAAGAAAAGAAAAGTGCTCATAATCTAAAATTAGGGTTTCTTGTTGCTAAAAGATGAATTTAGAATCTTTTGTAAAATAAAAATGAAATAGTTAGGGTTTGTAGGTGATTTTGTGAAATTAGGGTTTAAAGTAATAAAGATGAAGTGGAACCCTAATTATACTCAAAACCCTAAAAAGGGCAAATAACCTAGGAAACAACTACAATTAATGGATCAAGATGACATGATTAATGATAGAGAAATTGGATGCTTTTTTCAGGATCAAATTGTGTGTGTGGTTGCTTGATTTCCTGATTGGTTGAATTATTTCTACATTCAAGTCTGCTTAACAGGTATGTTAATTATGAATAACCGCTTTAGTTTCCCGAAGGATTCGCAAATGTTTAATCGCATTGAGTGCAACTAAACAGTTTGGATGTTCATATTGCAATAATAAAGTGACTATGATTATCACAATTTAATATAAATGTGTATTCCCGCACCTACATGCCACCCTGATGGAAGATGCCATAAAGGTCAGGCCCAGGAGGGTAGACCAATGGGAACCATGAGAGGTGACCCCAGACACCAAGCTCGGGAATGAGAAGGTGGTCTATGATGCATGACTATGGAGCACCATGAGAGGTGACTCCCAGGCATTAAGCTCGGGATGGAGAAGGTGGCCTTAAGTCAATGGAAAAAGAGAAACCCTAAAGGGGGTAATTCCAGAGTTAGGGCAAAAGCGGTGGGGAATGTCACATGGAAAATGTAAATTGACTTGCTAAATATCTTGATTGAAATATTTAAATTGTTAGACTTAATTGTGAAATTTTGGTTGCCTCCACATACCAGCAATTGCTGACCGACGTTTTGTTTGTCGACATTTTAGGTGTAATCATGAAAGCACAAATAGTAAAGTGACACATCATGAAATTAAGAAATAAAGTTCAAGGAGGATTAGATAGAATAATTCAAGCTGTGGATAGATAGATTTCTAAAGTTTTAAAAAGGTAAACAAAGTTTTATTTTTCTACCAAATTTCAGTTTAATTAGTAGAATTTCATAATTATAATTGATTATTTGTTGAACCTTTGATCATGTTAATTAAATAATGGCTCTGACCTTTGGGTCTCCCTTAATTGGGGGTTATCGGGAGGCGGGGTCGTTACAATTGGTACCAAAGCGTAGGTTCTTTGATGGAGCTCTCACATGGAATTGCATGCACCACTAAAAATCCTAAAGATGGTAAGTCTTTAAGTTTAGCCTTGCTTATACTAGATAGAGAACTCCACCCACGTATGCTAAGATACGTGGAAGTCTTATCGTAGTATAGTTAAGGGTCGAATCCTCGAGACAACAGTCTTGTTGTTGCCAACAAGATGGAAAATGTTGGAATTTCACTTAATCACTCAATAGTCGGTATTTAGATCGAAAGGGTGATTTGGTTGTTTTTAAGCTAAGTGCAAAATAAAGTAAAGAAAGCAAGTAAATCTAATGAGTTAAACTATGATAAAAGATCACTAGGGTGTGATCGGTTTTTCACCACCACTACACATCGATCAACACATGTAAAGCAAAACTTAACCGGCAAAAAGAGTCCAGTCAGTTAGTATCCTTGTAGACTTAGCTTCCTTTCGGATAACTAACTACGAGAAGTGCAGGAATGTTGCAACGCCAGCCATTCCCGAGCAAATGGTCACATTACTTTGCATCATTTCCCTCGCAAAGTGTGTTCCTCGACTTATCAAGGTTGCACTTTCATACGTCAACTGATTCCATTTCATAGTATGAAAGTGCAACGGATGATAGTGAGTTTACTCCACTTCTTGAGATACACTTCAAGATACCGAAACAGATGCATGGCGAATACATGCACCAAGAACCAACATACAAATGAGTTTCGAATCTAATAGTACAAACGTAGACAATTCATACTAAGAGATAAAAGATAACACAAGTTGGAGATCAAGCAACATGCATTCATTAATCGTTTGATGTCAAACTGACAAAGATAAGAACTCTATATTACAACCTAAGGATTACAATTACATGTTATGAAAGCATGGGTAGCGGGGCTACTCCCCACACCCTAGTGAGAGAGACTACTCGCTCATGACTAGGACAAAGAAGGAGGCAAGAAGAGAGAGAGAGAGCATCATCCCCATGAAGGAGATTGGAAGGTCAACCCCTTGGGGAGAGAGCAACGATCCACCAGTCTTCAAAGGTTGCACGATGGTGAGATCTTCCCTTCCTACCTTCTTTGGCGAAGAAGGAGAAAGCAGCTTCAAGATGGGGTATGGGTCTCAGACCGACAGCCCCAGGGCGGAGGGTGGAAGTAGCAAGAGCTCTGGGACGATTGAGGCAGCCTTTGGGCGTCTCCACCTTCTTTCTTTTTTGAGGACCCCTTTGGGTCTTATTTATAGGCTTAAGTGAAGCCCAAACGGTCTTGAACCCGTTTGGGCGCTGAACCCGTTTGGGCGCTGAACCCGTTTGGGCGCTGAACCCATTTGGGCGCTGAACCCGTTTGGGTGCTGAACCCATTTTGGGTTTGAACGGTCTTGGGACCGTTTGGGCTTGAACGGTCTTGGGACCGTTTGGGCTTGAACAATCTTGTAAATTTTTTTTTGTATTTTTCTGCAAGGATAAAGAAGAGGAAGGTTAATCTATTGATGTGTCAGCAATAAGGTAAAGAGTTAATGATTCTATCTATTTTATCTAAGAAAGAGTATGAAAAACAAGGGAAAACCAATAAAATAACATCACAAAGTGAGAGGTTATCATTCTTCATCTAATCATTAATAATTATTAAATTTTACAAATTCCATAGAAATGAGGGAGTTATTAGAGGATTTTCCAAAAGACTGAGGTGTCTAGAAAAGGATCACATCGGGGGGCTGGCAAAATTTTCCTCTGCACCGCTAGTTGGAATACGAGGACTCCCGAATTGTGTGACTTCCCGACCGATGTCCTAGGATTTGACTCGAAATAAGATACCTTTAGGACTCACTCATCTTGTTCATCTCTCCTCTACTCAAAATTTTCTTAAGGATGTTAAGGATTAGGATTTTTCTCTCTCTTCCTCACCCTCTTGAGGTATGGGTTAAGGTTGATAAGGTCTAAGGGATCCTCCAAAAAATTAATAAAAGATACATAATTAAGATGTCATTGACATAAGTGTAATTAGTTTAAAGATAAGCTAAAAGTCTGTTTGTGTACAGATGGCTCGTAAAAAAGTCATGGCTATCCCTTTTTCCACCATTGGTGGTGGACCACCCTATAAAGAGAATGGATCCTCTGAGAAGAGGAAGCAGAACCATGGCGGAGAGACCTCTAAGAAGAGAAAGAGGCCTGAAGAAGTTGTGCACGAGGCCCCAAACCCTGAACCTATGCCCGACATCAACCGAGAGTAAGGGGAAGGACTAGAATATGAGGAATACAAGATGTATGAAGAGGAAGCCCGAATGGAGGATGACCAGCCTGGTGGTCAAGAATGTGCCATGGTGGTTCACACAACAGATGTAGTTTGGATGGAACACCAAAAGCAACTGACTGAAGCTATCCGTTCCCTGGCCCTTAGGGACATAGCTAGGGCTGAGAATGGTGAGCCACTACCAGTTCGTCCTTGACTTGGAGCCACCATCCTGGACTTCATCAAGCTGAATGTCAAGAAATTCTGGGGAGAAGACAAGTTTGAAGTGGTCGACAAGGCCGAAGCTTGGCTGCCTGCAGTCGAGAATGGGTTCCATATGCTCGAGGTACAACCAAATAAGAAGGTTCTATTTGCTACTAACCTTTTGGAAGGTGTAGCCAAGATATGGTGGGAGAACCATATCACGGGAAGAGACCTAAGTGAAGAACCGATGGCATGGACCGACTTTAAGACCATCTTCACCACCAGATTCATTCTCGTCTCAACTAAGAAAGAGAAAGAGTGAGAGTTCACTAACATGACCCAAGGAAGTTCTTCAGTTGCGGACTTTAACTCCTCATGGAATGTTTCAGATACATGTTGGATGAAGAGAGGTGGGTGGATCACTTCGTCGAGCACCTGAACCCTACCATCAAGCCGCATGTGATGGCTAGTAAGCCAAAGACCTTCGGTAAACCCTACAATACCACCTTGGACATGGAAAGGACGGTGATGCTTGCACAGAATCAATCTAAAGGGTACTTGGGTTTCAGTGAAGGAGCTCAAGGGAAGAGGAATGAACACAAGAAGGGACAAGGACACAACTACAACAAGAACAAGCATGGGTACAAAGGAAAGCCCCGTGGTCACCTCCAACAGTGTTGCACCTGTGGACGAGCACATCTTGGGAAGTGTCTCTTTGAGAAGAAGGTGTGCTTCAGATGTCAACAAGAAGGACACTTCATCGCCAACTGCCCTCAGCCTGACCCAAGAGGACCTTTAGGGTCACAGCCTGTGGCAGCACAACCCATAGCTACAACACCCCCAGTAGGAGCACCTCCAGCTGGAGAGAGGAGACAAGCTAGAGTGTTCGCCATTGACAATGAAGAAGCTCGGGTGAATAAGTTGATTGAGGGTAATAACCCATAGAGTTTTTCCTTTTAGTTCAGTAGACCATGTAAATAGCTTTCTGATATGGAATAACTATGTAGGCTTGCTGGAAGTCATGGGATAAAATGTAAAAGCACTCTTTGATTTTGGTTCTACTAATACTTTTATTTCCAGAAATCTGGCAACTATGCTTGGTTTGGATATCAAGGATTTGGGTTATGTTTTGGATGTCACAACCCCGAGTGGTCGTATTTATACCTCTCTTTTGAAAACCCCGGTCTTGCCAGTAAAGTATCTGAACCATGAGCTCCCCACTGACTTTATCCTTATCGATATGAATGATTTTGATATAATCATCGATATGGATTGGCTTTCCACCTACATAGCCCAGATTGACTGTAGAGAGAAGAAGATCCTAATTAGGAAAACCGGCTATCCATACTTCACCATTCGAGGAAGGAAAGATGCGACAACCAACCTTTATGTGTCCACTTTGAAAGCTGAACGTATGCTATCCAAGGGTTGTCGAGCCTGCCTAGCCATAGTTACCGCACCCGAGGTTAAGGGGAAATCCTTAGTGGATATAGAGGTGGTTCAGGAGTATGCATATGTGTTTCCAGATGATCTACCAAGGATTCCCCCTGAGAGGGAGGTAGACTTCTCTATTGAGTTAGCTCCTAGGACTAACCCTATATCTAAGGCACCCTATAGAATGGCCCCTGCAGAGCTGCTTGAGTTGAAAACCCAGTTGCTGGAGTTGTTGGATAAAGGCTTTATCCAACCCAGTACATCACCATGGGGAGCACCAGTCCTCTTTGTGGAAAAGAAGGATGGATCACTTCAGATGTGTATTGACTATCAGATGATCAACCAGGCAACCATTAAGAACAAGTATCCTTTGCCTAGAATAGATGACCTGTTTGACCAACTCAAATCAGCTCGAGTCTTTTCCAAGATCGATTTGAGGTCAGGGTACCATCAGGTGTGAGTGAGAAGTGAAGATATACCTAAAACGACTTTCAGAACTCACTATGGCCACTATGAGTTTGTGGTCATGCCGTTTGGATTATCTAATGCACCTAGTATCTTTATGAACCTCATGAACAGTGTGTTCCAACCTTTCCTTGACTCTTTTGTGATAGTGTTCATAGATGACATTTTGGTGTACTCAAATGACCTAGCCCAACACTGTGACCACCTAGGTAGAGTCCTTGATATCCTGAGAAAGCATAAGTTTTTTAGAAAGTTCTCGAAATGTGAGTTTTGGTTGGACCGAGTCATGTTTCTTGGACACATCATCTTAGGAGGAACAATCACCGTAGATCCAGCCAAAGTATTGACAGTTCGAGACTGGATGGCACCGAAGAACCCCTCCGAGATTCATAGCTTCTTGGGGTTGGCCGGATACTACCGTCGCTTCATCAAGGATTTCTCCTAGACTGCTTTACTACTAACCATGTTGACCCAGAAGGATGTGAAGTTCATGTGGTTTGAAGTGTGTGAAGCTCGATTCCAAGAATTGAAGGAGAAGCTGACCACCGCCCCTGTGCTGACTCTACCTTATGGCAATGAGGGTTTCATGATATTCACCGATGCTTCCAAGATGGGACTTGGCTGTGTGTTGGAATAAGATCGGCATGTGGTTGCATATGCTTCCCGACAGCTCAAGCCGAATGAGGTGAATTACCCGACGCATGACCTGGAGTTAGCTTCTATAATCAATGCCTTGAAGATATGGCGACATTATCTGTACGGTGCTACCTTCGAGATCTTCACTGACCATAAGAGTTTAAAATACCTGCTGACACAGAGAGACCTGAACCTATGACAGCGACGATGGATGGAGTACATGAAGGATTACGACTTCACCATCGCCTACCATCCTGGTAAGGCGAATGTTGTAGCCTATGCTTTGAGTCAGAAGTAGCTTAAGTGTGCAACTGTTCTGTCCAGTCACTGGAAGAGTTTGGAGGAGCTTGTGGAGTGGACTCCACAACTACTAGAGGATCGAGTTCGGTTGGCTAATATTCAGATTCAATCTGAGTTGTTGAGTGAGATCATAGTTGCACAGTTGACCAGTGAAGAGCTAGACAAGATGAAAAGTTTAATGATGAAGCCACAGACTCGGCTATCTGTGGGAGTAGACGGAGGTATCAGATTTGAGAATCGTATATGGGTTCCAGTGGATTCATCAGTAAAGAAACGTATCCTGCAAGAGGCTCATGGGTCCAAATATACAGTAAACCTAGGAACTACTAAGATGTTCAAGGACCTACAGCGGTTTTTCTGGTGGCCAGGAATGAAGAAAGACATTGTGTCATGGGTGGCCAGTTGTCTTACATGCCGGATGGTGAAGGCTGAACACCAACGATCCGATGGGCTTTTACAGTCGATAGAGATTACAGAATGGAAATGGGAGCAGATCACCATGGATTTTGTGGTGGGTCTACCTCGGACCAAGAGATGTCATGATGCAATATGGGTTGTGGTAGATCGTCTTACCAAGTCAGCACACTTCCTCACCCTAAAGACCAATGCTAAGGTGACAAACCTAGCTGAGTTGCACATCAGAGAGATAGTATGTTTGCATGGCGTACCAGGATCGATTATCTCTGATAGAGACCCAAAGTTTACTTCCAAGTTGTGGAAGAAAGTTCAAGAGGAACTTGGTACAAGGTTAAAGTTTAGTACCGCTTATCACCCCCAAACAGATGATCAGTCAGAAAGGACGATCCAGACATTGGAAGATCTGTTGAGAGCTTGTGTGCTCGATTGGGGTGGCCCATGGGAACAATACTTACCATTAACAGAGTTTGCCTACAACAACAGCTACCAAGACAGTATCGGGATGCCTCCGTATGAAGCTTTGTATGGAAGACCGTGTCAGTCACCACTTCACTGGGATGACATGGGTGAGAGGACCCTGTTGAGGTCAGATGAGCTCCAAGTGTATGCTGATAAAGTGTCTTTGATCAAGAAAAGGCTGAAGAGAGCCCAGGATCGACAGAAGTCATATGCTGATGCAAAGTGGACTGATGTGCATTTCACTATGGGAGATCATGCGTTTTTGAAAATTTGACCGCTCTGAGCTATAGCCAAGAACAGAGGAAAGTTGAGTCCCCGATACGTGGGCCCGTTTGAGCTGTTAGAACAGATTGGTGAAGATGCATACCGTTTGGCATTACCCCCTCAATATAGAATGATGCATGATGTGTTTCACGTGTCTAACCTAAAGCGATATGTGCAAGATCCAAGCCATGTACTGAGCATTGAACCTATTGAGCTTCAAGGGAAGCTAACTTATCCTGAGTCACCTTTGTGGATTCTAGATACCAAGGTGAAAGAGCTCAGATGCAATAATATAGAGATGGTAAAGGTTCTTTGAAAGCACCATGGAGAGGATGGGGCCACATGGGAGCTGAAGGCAGACATGGAGAAAGCATACCCTGAATTGTTTGTTTGATTGTTTGAATTTTGTGGGCAAAATTCCTATAAGGAGGGGAGGATGTTATAACCTCAATTTCTTGAATATGTATTGAAGAATATAATTCTCTTTTAAAGAATAACAGAATCTATTTCTTTGATTAGTGATAGATTTCATGTGAAATGGCCTTGATCGATTGATTGTGGGCTTTGTTGGCCATTGAGCCCAATTGAAAAGAAAAGATAATTAAAAAGGAAAAGGAATTGATTAATAAAAGTGAAATATGAAAAATTGACAATTAAAAGAAGATAAAGGCAAACCAATATTTCCCAATGTGGGAATTCATGCCTTTAGGATTTCTTGAGGTCCAAGGGACCCAAAATAACAATATAATCACAAAGGAAAAAGGAATATAAATTAATTTTGAATAAATTAATGAATAATTTGGGAGAGAAGGAAGTCTTCTCATCCATTGCAATTGGATTTCCAAATTTTTTACAAAGCTAGATAATGCCAAGGCAAACCTTCCCTTAACATTTGAGAAAGAAAGGAGTTATGGTTTGGGAGAAATCGATTTTGCAAGTTATCTTCAATTTGGGAATTAATTGAATAAATCTTTCCTTTGCTTTGAACGCGAGTAATGAGGTCTGTTGGATCTTAATCCAACGATGGATGCTCATCGTCTAGTCCCAAGTGGACTGGGACTCTACAAGTTCTAGGGGAACTTTCCCAACCTACTTTCTCGTGGTCCAGTGGATGAGCCAACCTGGTTTTTGTCCCATTAGATTCGGGAGAGAGAGACGAAGGGAAGCATCCCTATTTTGGTTGAGTTTTGTCGCCAATACAGGAAACACCCAACTCGACAGGACCTTGCCCCGACCCTATTTATAGGGGAGGGTTATGGAGGGAACCAACATCCCTAATTGCTAGACCAAACTCTGCGGTGGAGTGCAAGGATCAATTTCACGCTTTTAATTGCGCCAACGACCCTAACCTAGATCCTCGTCGACATAGCAGATCCTGCCGGAATCCGACGAGCAAGGGGGTGACCTTGGTGAGGCTCGGGTGGACAATTAAGGATGTCTTCATCTTTGAAGAAGGGAGGCGGAGCTCCCTAGACGATCAGTGTGAGCAACGAAAGACTGGAGCCCGAAGTCAACTCATAGGTTGACCATCGAAGCTGCCACCCTCGCACGAGGTAGAAGACGAAGGCCGACTTGGTCTTTTACAAATCTGCCCCTCCACCTTGTTATCTGGTAAGGATGATTCTGTCCTTCGACTCTTTTTTTTTATCGTTGTGGGCGCGCGTGATCCGGGACGCTAGATCCTGAGTGGACCAGCGGACCACGGATCCGACGCCCCTCGATTTTCTAAAAATAGCAAGTAAATTAAGAAAAAGGGTTTTCTTGTTAAAAATCATATCTTGAGCTAGGAAAGTCGTATGAAGAAAGTTGATACATGAAAAATGATCAGAAAAATACAAGGAATACATTAAAAATGGTTTGGACACCTAAACCTGCATATATTTTGCAAAAGTGCCTATTTTGATTAGAAAAGGTATTAATTTGTGGTTAGAAACCCTAATTGTTGATAAAAGATATATTTAATCTAGCAATTAGGATAATTCAAGCATGGTTAACTTGTTTAATGATTAAGATGGTTTTAACCTGTTTTGATGATAGAATTACAAGGTTTAGGGTTTTTAACTCAATATGTTGATTAATATGTTTAGAAACCCTAAATTAGAGGAAAAGAAAAGAAAAGTGATCATAATATGAAATTAGGGTTTCCTGTTGCTAAAAGATGAATTTAGAATCTTTTGTAAAATAAAAATGAAATAGTTACGATTTGTAAGTGATTTTGTGAAATTAGGGTTTAAAGTAATAAAGATGAAGTGGAACCCTAATTATTCTCAAAACCCTAAAAAGGGAAAATAACCTAGGAAACAACTAGAATTAATGGATCAAGATGACATGATTAATGATAGAGAAATTGGATGCCTTTTTCAAGATCAAATTGTGTGTGTGCTTGCTTGATTTTCTGATTGGTTGAATTATTTGTGCATTCAAGTTTGCTTAACAGGTATGTGGTTAATTATGAATAACCGCTTTAGTTTCCCGAATGATTCCTAGATGTTTAATCACATTGAGTGCAACTAAATAGTTTGGATGTTCATATTGCAATTATAAAGTGACTATGATTATCACAATTTAATATAAATGTGTATTCCCGCACCTACATGCCACCCTGATGGAAGATGCCATAAAGGTCAGGCCCAGGAGAGTAGACCAATGGGCACCATGAGAGGTGACCCTAGACACCAAGCTCGGGAATGAGAAGGTGGTCTATGATGCATGACTATGGAGCACCATGAGAGGTGACTCTAGGAACCAAGCTCGGGATTGAGAAGGTGGCCTTAAGTCAATGGCAAAAGAGAAGCCCTAAAGGGGGTAATTCCAAGGTTACGACAAAAGCGGTGGGGAATGTCACATGGAAAATGTAAATTGACTTGCTAAATATCTTGATTGAAATATTTAAATTGTTAGACTTAATTATGAAATTTTGGTTGCCTCCACATACCAGCAATTGCTGACCGATGTTTTGTTTGTCGACATTTTAGGTGTAATCCTGAAAGCACAAACAGTAAAGTGACACATCATGAAATTAAGAAATAAAGTGCAAGGAGGATTAGATAGAATAATTCAAGCTGTGGATAGATAGATTTCCAAAGTTTTAAAAAGGTAAACAAAGTTTTATTTTTCTACCAAATTTCAGTTTAGTTAGTAGAATTTCATAATTATAATTGATTATTTGTTGAACCTTTGATCATGTTAATTGAATAACGACTCTGACCTTTGGGTCTCCCTTAATTGGGGGTTACCGGGAGGCGGGGTCGTTACACATACATTATGTTCCTTAGATGTTATCATATCATTCTTGAGTATTTTGAGCCATGGGGATCCTAGTTGAGCCATGGTTTGAAGGTGTTTTCATCAAGGGTATTTTAGGGTTTACCCCTTCATGATGAACTACCTTTAGTAGCTATCAACTAATGAATTATTTGATTGGCTTGGAAATTCAAAAAAGGAGAGCTAAGAAGGTCTATATGGACAGTGGGAGAGCTTCTTCTGTGTGTGCTTGTATATTCTTAATAGTTTAAGGCCATGGACACTTGGTAAGATACTAGAACTTCAACTTTTTCTTTTTCTTTTTCTTTATCTTAAAGTTTCATATACTTATCTCTAAAAACCAAAATGAGACATTTGCTCTCCACCACTTTCCTCCTTGTATGAACCTTTTTCTCCCTCTGTGCTTCTGCAAATTTCCTATCCAAGGAAGAAGAAAGTGGGGATCTTCTTAGAAAAAGAATCTAGGGTTGCAATTGACTTCCTTTAGGGGTTCCTAAAGCTCCCTCCTAGTGATCTTGACCTAAAAGTGTAAGTATTACCTTATGTACTCCATTTTTCCCTTGATATTCTTGCTCCTATAATTCTCCAGGTCGGAACCTTGCTGTTCCATGGTGAATGTGGCTCTAGAACTCAAAAATATATCCTTCTTGTTTTTTTCTTCTAGGGTTTTGCTTCTTCATGGAGAGAAGTGCCTATTTGGCCAAGTTCAGATCTAAATCTTGGGTTTTCTTGCCTTATTTGCTTGAAATTCTTACTGTTTGTGAGCTTACCTACTCTAAAGAGGTGAGTTATATAACATTCTTAACTTATATTGCTGGCTAGAAGCTTGTTAGTTCATGTTTATTCTTTAATGTGATGATCTAAGCATAAAGAAACCATGCTTATTTAGGGTTATGATTTTTTTGGTGTTCCCTATTCTGTTCTAGTTCTATATGAACTTGTAAACATGTGTACAACCTTTATAAGGTATAACATGATCTGGGATAGGTTGATAGCAACAACCTATGGTTCTAAGTACAAAACAATCGATGATTCAAATTAGGGTTTTCAAGCTATTTCCTTCCCTATCACACAACCGATGGTCATACCATTCAACAACCAATGGTGTTTCTATCTTGGTAACTGATATTCGTGATCAAGGGTGTCAAACTTTATGGTGAAAACCTATGTTCACCCCCTTAGGTGTTTAATTACCATCCACTAAGTATTCTAATGATGCTATCAATCCATGATGACATTAGCTTAATATTTGATGGTGTTAAATGAATGTATTACTAATCTAACAACTAATGGTGACCTAATTATCACAATTAATGGTGAATCAGGTCATCACCATATATGATGAGTTAAAAATGTAATTGTAGATTTGACTAAACCTTAAACTAATGGTTCCTTGGTTCAATTGATCTAATGGTTAGACCTATACTTCAATTGATAACCTTGAACAATGAACCTGATCCAATGAATAATATTGGATGCTTCAACATCCAATGTATTAGAATGAATCCCATGGTATTATATGTGGGTCCTAGTGATGACAATTTGATGGTTCAATACCATTAATTGTTAGTCTCACCTTTTCCATCATATAGTTATATTTGATAAATCACAATAATATGTGGATGTGTAACTCCAATATGATCTAGCTTGTTATACCTAACCTTAATGTCATTATATGATGTTTATTGGTTATAATCATACCTCTTAAATTATTAATGTGATAATGTATTACACTCTTCTTGTGTTGAAACCAAAATGCAGTACTATTTGAATATCATAATGCTTTGCCTTGATAATATCTATGGAAACATATGTGCTAATGATCTTTTGAGCCTTGTTTAAGCCATGGAATGATGATCATAACCTTACTATGAATAATGTGATGGTCTTAACGACCTTTGGGCATGTTTGAAGCCATGATTGAGGTGAAATCCTATTCATGTTCCAATAAGGGTTAAAACCCTGGAACTTGTGATAAGATATTGGTATCTTGTAATTGTATGATGATAAGTGTGGTCCATTAATTTGCAATGAATGATAGCATGTGGTAATGTGATTAAGATTTATATCTCAAATGTTTAATATATTTTGAAGTTGTTATACATATACTCTTGTTAGAAAATAATTAGGGTTGGAATGTCCACTTGTATGATAAAGCCTTAATGCATTCAATTGACAGTAATTAATCAAGTGTAACCTTAATCATGTAGAGCCCTATTATGTAGAGCCATATTCAGTGTCAAAACTTGCTGGATGGTGAAATGAGTATTCCCAAGGGAAACTCAGAGCACATACTGTTGAGTATGTGGGGGTGGTTGTTGACCTAGAGGTTATACATTGTCCATATTTTGATAATGACTTAACCATTCCATTCATATGTATCTAATATGTGTATTAAAGATTGATTTCAGGTATTAGGTGTATGAAAAGGATCCAAAATCAAAAGCCCTAGAATGGCTCAAGTTCAAGTCAAAGAGCTACAAGTGTGTATTTGTGGAAATCTATGTAAACAACCTTAGAACATTTTTGTAATCACTTGTAATGATGAATTGACTTGTAACTTAGATGAGAAAAATGATTGGGACATAAAACACCAAAGTTAAATCTTTTTAGATGCATTTTCAAAAGATTGACATCAGGTTGTCGATCGGTTGAGTTTTCCCCAGGACAGTCTCAGCCGATCCATCTTGGTCAATTTTCTGAAGATAGTATCGATCGAGTTGTGTTTTCACAAAACTCGACCGGTCGAATGCCTGACCAAAATGATCTTCATTGATCGGTCGAGTTTCCTCAGAACAAACTCGATCGACAGTTTGAATATCGGTTTTGTCTTTTACTTGATCGGTCAAGTTTACTTTATTGAAAATCGACTGATTGCACTGTACGAAATTTTACAGAAAAAGTGATGTGACCGTTGGTGTGTGTTTTGAGCGAAAATAGAGTCGTTACTTTGAGAAATCATATCTAAGTGTCCCACAACTTAAAGGGGCACCCTCAACTATAAATAAGACCTCTTGGAGTTCATTCCAAGGCTACTCATTCATTGCAAACTTGGTCCTAGCATAGTTGAGAGTGTTCTAACCCCTTGAGCCCCTTTCTCTCTCTACCTTCAAGTCAAATTCATGAGTATGAGTGAGATAGGTTCCTTTGTAAGAGATCTGCCCCATGTATTGATGTAAAGCTCTCCTCCACCATCTTCCTACCCTCTTTCCTATCAAAGAAAAGGTTGAAGATCTTCTCCAAGTGAAGGACACGAGGTTTCTGTTCTTTAAGGTTGAAGAAGGCAAGGTGTTCCAGATCTCCGAGTGAAGGAGATAGTCAAGGAAAGCACTCAAGAAAGATAGGTAATCCCTTGAAGGTTGAAGACTTGAAGAAGGAGTGGGTAAGTCCATGTTGATGACTGAAGATTCCATGGTTCAAGTGGGTAAGCTCCTTCTATAGGTACAAGATCTTTGCTTGAGGTACTAAGCCCTTGGATGTGTGGTTGTTGTGTCTTGTAATCTTATTGTGGAATGTAAGAGTACCAATATTGCAAATCCTAGAGACTAACCCACTCTAGGTAGTGGACTGACATTGCTCCTAAGTTTAGGACATGGAACCACTCTAAACCACCTATCCAAGTGCTTGCTCTTCCTTATCTCTCATCCTTGCTATGAATGTTAGATTAAGACATCAAATGGATGCTTGTTTAAGCTTTTACACTTTATATAATTTGGTGGTCTAATATGATTTGTGAGAATTGTGAAGCTCTATTCACCCCCCTCTAGAGCCTATCGATCCAACAAGTGGTATCAGAGCAGGTCTTCTCCAAGCTACTTCAACAAGTAGGAGAAGATGGGAGATTTGACACTTGTATCCCTCAACCTAGAAGGGAACTTATCCATGCGAACTTTGGTCTTCAACGACATCAACTTCCTATATTGGAAGAGAAGAATGTAGTTCTACCTTCAAGGTGTGAGCTACGAGATGTGGAAGGTGGTGCACCTCAAGTATAAAGACCCAAAGGGGGAAATATCCACTTGGACTGAAGCACAAATGTAGCAAGCTCAACTCAATGCAAGAGCAGTGAGCATCATCTACGCAACCCTCACTCCATCTGAGTTCAACTGGATATCTTCTTGGGACACCGCACATGAAATTTGGAACAAGCTATGTGTCACCTATGAAGGTACGAAGCAAGTAAAGGAAGCCAAGATCTACATGCTTGATGGGCTACTTGAGAAATTCAAGATGGGTAAGAATGAGAGAGTGGCTGATATGTACACTAGGCTCAATGCGATCATCAATGTATTGGCAACCCTTGGGAGTGTGATGGACAAAGGCACTATCAACTCCAATATCTTGAGATCTCTTCCTAAGATATGGGAGCCCAAGGTTACTTCCATTGAAGAGGTGTACAAGCTAAGTGAGTTATCAAATGAGGAGTTGGTTGGTAACCTTCAAGCCCATGAACTTAGGCTTGATAAGTAAGAAGAAGAAGAAGAGAGAGAAGAGAAGGAGTTAAGAATATCAAGGACACAACCTTCAAAGCTCAAATTGAAGTGATGGTTCGATAGCAACAACTTGCTCTCAAGTCCCCTACTCCTTCCTCAAGTGAAGATGAAGGCCCGAATGAGCATGAAGCAAACTACTCCAAGGGATAGCACTTTAAGGGGAAGCCTTCTTAATCAACTCTGAGATGCTATGAGTGTGGACAAAAAGGCCATTTCAAGAGTGACTACACAAAGGACAAGAAGAGACATCACAAGAGAAGCCACAACAAAGACAAGGAGTACAAGAGAGAAGGCAAGTACAAGATGAAAGAAAAGAAAGAAAGAAGATCCAAAGATGCAGCTCATGCAGCTTGGGAGGAGTCCTCCTCAAGATCTTCCAGCTCTAAAGATGGAGAATGCCACCTTTCTCTCATGGCCTCTACAAGTGAAGATATAGGTGAGGTAAGTGAGGTAAGTGAAGTCAATTTTCATGAGTTATCTAAGCAAACTCTTATTGATATGCTTAATGATTGTCGGTCATCTTTTACTAAATGCAAATTGGAAAAGATTAGGCAACATAGTAGATGATCTTTATGCTAAAATTGAGATTCTTGATAATAATGAAAAACTTCTCTTTTATAGCATAGATTCTTTGCAAGGGCAATTTTTTGACCTTGAGCTTCAACATAATGGAGTAGAGGTTGAGAATGAGGTCTATCTTAAGACTATTGCAGATCTTAAGGAAGACAACCAAAAGTGCCAAGATGAGTTAGATGTTCTTAAAACTGAAAATGTAGAACTAACTCTCTTTGATGATGCTAGGAAGAAAGAGATTCATGTTTATCAAAAGGAAATTTTGTTGCTTAAATATGAAAATGCCAAGTTACTTGCTCAAGTTAATGATTTATCCTCTAGACCTATTTTGCAAAGTAATGAAGTTGCTAGCATAGCTTTAGAACAAGATTCCTTTCATACTAAAGCCCTATATTTAGAGGCCGACCTATTGCATGCTAGAGATGATCTTACTAGTCTTTCTACTACTGTCATTAACCTTAGTGATGATAATGACAAGTTAAGATCTTCTTTGCAAAAGTTTCTTTCGGGAAAGAAATCCCTCAATGATGTCCTAGAACACTCTACCAAACAAATTGGTACTAGTGGTTTGGGATATGATGGGACCACTCCCAAAGGTAAGAGAAAGAGTAAGAATAAGGGTAAGAAGAAGAGTGTGGAACCTCCTATATTCCATGGAGAAACTTCTAGTTCTAAGAACCCTATGGTATGTATCCATTGCAAATGTGATGACCGTTATTCTACTTATTGTCCTTACAAGCCCAAGGGGACCAACCCAAATATGAAATGGGTCCCTAAGCTAACCCCAGATCCCAAAGTTTGAGTTGGGTTCCGACATCCTTCCTTGTTGTAGGTTAAAAAGAGATGGATTGTTGATAGTGTCTTCTCTAAGCACATGACTGGAGAAATCAACCATTTCAACAAGTTTATGAAAAAGAAATGAGGATCGGTAACCTTCGGGGATAACAAGAAGGGTAAGGTCATAGGTGAGGGTGATGTAAGCAATGAGCTATGTATTAAAAATGCTTTGCTTGTTGATGTTCTACATCACAATTTTAGTAGTGTAAGTCAACTATATGATAATGGATATCTTGTGTTGTTTACATCCTTAGAATGTTTGCTTCTAGATTCCCTCTCTTACAATGTCATATATAAGATAACTAGAAATGGTATTCTTTATGTTATTGTTCTTGATGCTCTTAAGCCCGTACTTGATAGATTCTTAGTAGTGGATACAAATGATATTTCTCTTTGGCATCGCCGTTTGGGTCATGTGAATATGCATCAAATGAAGAAGTTGAGCAAAAAGGATTTGGTTTGAGGACTTCCCAAATTGGATTTTGAAAAGGATGAAGAATGCCAACCTTGTACACAAGTCAAACAAACCAAATCCTCCTTCAAATCCAAAGGAGTCATGAGTACCAAAAGAGCTCTTGAGCTTCTTCATATTGATCTATTCAGACCAATGAGAACGCAAACGCTTCGTTGTTCCAAGTATTGTCTTATTATTGTTGATGATATCTCTTGATATACTTGGACCTTCTTCCTCATCTCTAAGAGTGATACTCTTGATGTTTTCTCGAGCTTTTGTAGATGGGTGGAAAATGAAGCTTCTTGCCAGATTGTTTCTATCCGCAGTGACCATGGGGGAGAATTTGAAAATGATCTTTTTGAACACTTTTGTGAAAAATCTGGTTACTCGCACAATTTCTCTTCTCCTCGTATGCCTCAATAAAATGGGGTAGTAGAGAGGAAGAATAGGTCACTTCAAGAGATGGAAAGGACAATGCTTCTTGAATCTGACATTCCTAAGAAGTTTTGGGCCGAAGCCGTTAGTACCACCTGTTTTGTGCAGAACCGAGTTTTCACACATCCTTCTTTGAATAAAACCCCCTATGAACTATGGCATGGTAGAAAGCCATCCATTGATTTCTTTCATGTTTTCAGATGTCCTTGTTTTGTTTTAAACACGAAGGATACTCTTGACAAGTTTGATCCGAAATCTTATAAGGCTTTCTTCCTAGGCTATAGCACTACAAGTAGGGCTTATAGAGTCTTCAACATTGAATTGTCTAAAATTGAAGAATCTATTAATGTTAAGTTTATTGAAACTAACCTTGTTGTTGGCAAGCATGTTGTTGATAATGATGTTGTGGATGACTTAATTCCTATCTGGAAAGACCTCAACATCGACAACAAAGGTAAGCATGTGATAGAAGCAACAGAAGAAGAAAAGAAGGATCATACTCCCCGCTTTGCAAAGAACCATCCCAAGGAGCTAATCATTGGCAACCCATTTGAGAGAGTGAAGACACGAACTGCATACAACAAAGAACAAGCCGACAATTCCTTCATCTCACAACTAGAGACAAAGAACATCAAAGAAGCCCTTGGTGATGATGAGTGGATCCTAGCCATGCAAGAAGAGCTAGAGCAATTCAAGAAGAATCGTGTGTGGACTCTAGTGCCAAGACCAAGTGATAGAAATATCATTGGCACCAAGTGGGTCTACCACAACAAGCTAGATGAGCAAGGCAAAGTGGTAAGGAACAAGGCAAGGTTAGTAACACAAGGTTACAATCAACAAGAAGGTATTGACTTTGATGAAACTTATGCTCCTGTTGCTAGACTAGAATCTATTAGAATGCTACTGGCTTTTGCTAGTTACAAAATTTCTTGTTATATCAAATGGATGTTAAAAGTGCATTTTTGAATGGTACAATTGAGGAGGAAGTATTTATTGCTCAACCTCCAGTCTTTAAAAATGACAAGCTACCTAATCATGTTTATTTGTTGCTAAAAGCTCTCTATGGACTCAAACAAGCACCTCAAGCTTGGTATGAGAAATTAAAGGAATTTTTGTTAGATAATGGGTATGTCATGGGCAAAGTTGATTCTACCTTGTTTCTAAAACACACTTCTAACAAATTTCTTATTATTCAAATTTATGTTGATGATATCATTTTTGGCGGAACTGATCTTGATATTTGCAAGGAGTTTAGTTCTCTTATGCAGAGTGAGTTCAAGATGAGCATGATGGGTGAGTTGAATTTCTTCCTCGACTTTCAAATCAAGCAACAAAAGAGGGAAACTTCATCAACCAAGGAAAGTACACACATGAACTACTCAAATGCTTTGGGATGGAGAACATGAAGCTGATGGATACTCCCATGTCCAATACTGCCAAACTTGATAGAGATGAAGAAGGTGAGAAGGTAGATGAGAAGCTCTATAGAGGTATGATTGGAAGTTTTCTATATTTAACTGCCTCTAGACCTGATATTATGTTTAGTGTTGGCTTGTGTGCTCGCTTTCAATCTAGCCCTAGGAAATCACATCTTATTTCCGTTAAGAGGATTTTGAAGTACTTAGCCAAAACTCAAAATTTTGGACTATGATATCCTAAGTCAAGGGACTTTACTCTTGTGGCATATAGTGATGCAGATTACGCGGGTTGTTTGGTTGATAGAAAGTGCACAAGTGGTACTTGCTTCCTTCTAGGACCATGCTTGGTGTCTTGGTTTTCCAAGAAATAGAGCACCGTGGTATTATCAACTACCGAGGCTGAATACATTGCAACCAGGAGTTGTTGTGCCCAGGTGCTATGAGTGAATCAAATGGTCCAAGACTTTAACATTCATTTTGATGATTCTCCTATCTATTGTGATAATACTAGAGCAATCAATCTCTCTCATAATCCTATATTGCATAGTAGAGCTAAACATATAGAGGTTTGCCATCACTTTCTTCATGATCACATTGCCAAGAAGGATATTTATATCACACATGTGGACACGAAAAATCAATTGGCAGACATTTTCACTATACCTCTAGCTAGAGAGCAATTTAATTTTATTCGATCTAAACTGCTCATTGTTGCTTTGGATGATATTGATATGTGATCTAGCTAGTTGTTTCCATCCTATATGTTTTGCTCATGTTTTCCCCACCTTGTCTACCTATATATGCTTAAAATGTGCCTAACTTGCTTGTAAACATGCTTAGTTTTTGCTTGTTTTTGGGTTTTTACCAAATTTCATGTTTTATCGCAAAATAGTACCTAATGATGAGCTACATGTGCCTAAGTATGCTAATTATACATAATAGAATTGAAAAATGAATTTAGTTGGAATGTATATGGCTAGAAATCAAGAATGATTGTTTTAGGTCAGGTTGACCTTCAGTCGAGTTCCCCCCAGGACAAACTTGACCGATGAGGAGGTGAGAGTTGTTCTTTAGAGAACCATTCAGTCGAGTTTCACACTCTCAAAACTTGATCGATCCGCGGGCTGAGCCAACTTTAAGTTACGATCGACTGACTATTTTCCCTCTCAACTAGAAAATGGACGACTGATTCATCATCCTCAATCCCTAAGCTCTCAACCCTAGCCCTAAACCTCCCATTCCCAACCATTTCTCGACCTAGGTATCTTAATCTAGACCTTCTCGGGTGATCCTTGGTGGTTTTTGTTCGACTTTTACGATTTTTTTTGCTTGTTTGCATGTTTTTCTTCCTCTATTTCGGCTCCAAGGCCTCCCAAACAAGGAAAATACCGGATCCAAGAAATGAACCTACTTCTTCATCCTCTAATCACTTGATTCCCTTTGATGATACATCGTTTATATCGATAGAGGCTGTAAATTGGTACAAGGAACTTCTTCCTTGAAGCCCTTTTCCTTTTCACGCCTTAATCAAGTCTTCTCCTAGATGTCAAGAGATTATTGATCAAATAGCTAGGTTGTTATCCGTCCACCATCTATCCACCCTAGCCTTCGAACAAGATTTGTTTAACAACTCTATGACGAGCACTAAGGCAGTTCACGAGTTCTACGTGAATTTGCATTGGAACTACGACTCACTTATCCCCCGCTGAATACTCAAGTGATCCTCACATCGATGATTGCAAGTCACTGTTTCCAAATCTCCGAGGACACTTTAAATGTCTTTCTTTCCAGAGACAAGGCAAATGTCACCTGGAGAAAGGATTATAGAGAGTATTTCGATCTTCTTGACCTGACAAATTTCTACAAACAACATGAATTGACCTTACCGAACATTCATCGTTATTTGAAGAAACCTGACATGCATTACAAGAAGAAGTCCACCCTGCCTTCCTCCTCCCTTGACCTTAGGAAGCACATATGGGCTTTAGTGATCAACTGTAATGTCCATCCAAAGAAAAACCAAACGGACATTGCAGAGAACACTACTGTCATTATGTATTGCCGGTTAGAGAACATCGGTGTCAAGTGGGCCAGATATATTCTACACCATATGACCTACTTCGAAACTGCTAAGAACACAAAAGACACCCACCCTCCCTACCCAACTTTGATTTGTGGCTATTTCAAGTTCACCACTAACAAATCCCTCTTTTCTGACTTCCACTACCCGGTCGCCAGAAAGGGTGTTTGTATCAGTGAGACCACACTTCAAAAGTCAGTGCCTGTGTTTTCCTCCACCCCTGGTGCTTCTCCCTCTACCTCGGCTTCTGCAGCCCTAGCCTCCTCCACCCAAGATCCACCATCACAACCTCCTCCTAGACCTAGTCGTGCTTCGTTTTGTGTATCAAATGAAACCCTTTTGGGATACATGATGCACCAACAAGCATATAACCAACAAGTTTAGGACCATCTGCATCAGGATTTGTATTCCATCATGTCTACCATGAACCTATCCTGTGCTCACCCCTATCCCACCTACCAACCTTACCCCGGTAGTGATTATGCTTCCTATGCATATATATGATTTCTACCCCACTCTCGAGCCTTCCGTTGCTGCTCCTCCACCTCCGCCACCTTTTGCTGCTGGTAGCTCTATTCCCATCTACCTACTATTTCCTGCTGCCCCATGGAAACTCTTCTTGCCAACCTTGGAGACTCTGCTCCATCCTTCCCACAGGCCAATGAGCTTCACACTCTTGGTATGTCTTGGGCTGAGCAGAATGCTCGTTGGCCCGGTCGCTCTTTTGGACCTCGTGCTAATGAGGAGATGCTAGACCAGACTGACGATGCTGAGGCTTATGATGTTGATGATGACAGTGATGATGAGGATGCTTCAGATGATGGTGATGGTGCTGACTCCAGTGATGATGGCACTGCTGCTCCACCTTCTGATGGAGACGAGGACTACATGCCTGGAGATGATGATGATACCGTGGATATAGATAGCTTAGATGTTTAGGTTGTTTCTTAGTTTGTATTCTAGCATGCTTATCATATACATCTTTCTAGACTATTTTGTATAAGAAACATCTTGGCACATATAGCTGAGCTATACTATTTTATCTTTGTTTTCATCACCTTATGCTTGTAGTTGCTCTCATGTGGACATATCTCTGAGTTATAATATATCTAATGTGCACTCTATACTTTTACTCTGATCTATTGTATGTGTTGGTGCCATCTTCTTCCATATTTTGATTACAACTTAGATTGTATGCTATCTTTTGTCTATGTGTGATATATGCTATGTGATTGCTTATTCTTTCTGCATATGTATTGTTTGTGTTTTGGAGAATACTTGCTTTCTGCTCTTATACCCCCCTACTTTTTTATAATGTCAAAAGGGGGAGAGATATTTCAAGTCTTGAAACTCAATCATATTGTTATTCACTATTATACTAATGCTTTTTGCTTGTGAGATCCTTTTCTTGTTCATTCACTGTTCATCATGTGAAGTTGCGAAGGATTACATACTACATGTATATTGTTATTGCTATGTGTAGATAGACTAACCATGTAGGTTAGAGGAAGCATAGATTAAGGGGGAGCAATTCACATTATTCGTATCACGGATCCCCCTAATTCACAAGGCAAAGGTATAACTTCTACATCCTTTTTCAATATGTTTGAGGAATGGTTTGTCATTGTCAAAAAGGGGGAGAATGTTGACCTAGAGGTTATACATTGTCCATATTTTGATAATGACTTAACCATTCCATTCATATGTATCTAATATGTATATTAAAGATTGATTTCATGTATTAGGTACATGAAAAGGATCCAAAATCAAAAGCCCTAGAATGGCTCAAGTTCAAGTGAAAGAGCTACAAGTGTGTATTTGTGGAAATATATGTAAATAACCTTAGAACATTTTTGTAATCACTTGTCATGATGAATTGACTTGTAACTTAGATGAGAAAAATGATTGGGACATAAAACTCCAAACTTAAATCATTTTAGACGCATTTTCAAAAGATTGACATCAGGTTGTCGATCGGTCGAGTTTTCCCCAGGAAAAACTCGGCCGATCCATCTTGGTCAATTTTCTAAAGATAGCATCAGTTGAGTTGTGTTTTCACAGAACTCGACCAATCGAGTGCTTGACCAAAATGATCTTCATTGATCGGTCAAGTTTCCTCAAAACAAACTCGACCGACAGTTTGAATATCGGTTTTGTATTTTACTTGATCGGTCGAGTTTACTTTATTGAAACTCGACTGATTGCACTATACGGAATTTTGCAGAAAAAGTGATGCAACTGTTGGTGTGTGTTTTGAGTTAAAATAGAGTCGTTGCTTTGAGAAAAAAATGGATATTTTCATATCTAAGTGTCCCACAACTTAAAGGGGCACCCTCAACTATAAATAGGACCTCTTGGAGTTCATTCCAAGGCTGCTCATTCATTGAAAACTTGGTCCTAGCATAGTTGAGAGTGTTCTAACCCCTTGAGCCCCTTTCTCTCTCTACCTTCAAGTCAAATTCATGAGTATGAGTGAGATATGTTCCTTTGTAAGAGAGCTTCCCCATGTATTGATGTAAAGCTCTCCTCCACCATCTTCCTACCCTCTTTCCTATCAAAGAAAAGGTTGAAGATCTTCTCCAAGTGAAGGAGAAGAGGTTTCTATTCTTCAAGGTTGAAGAAGGCAAGGTGTTCCAGATCTTTGAGTGAAGGAGATAGTCAAGCAAGTGCTCAAGAAAAGATAGGTAATCCCTTGAAGGCTGAAGACTTGAAGAAGGAATGGGTAAGTCCATGTTGACGGCTGAAGACTCCATAGTTCAAGTGGGTAAGCTCCTTCTATAGGTTGAAGATCTTTGCTTGAGGTACTAAGACCTTGGATGTGTGGTTGTTGTGTCTTGTAATCTTATTGTGGAATATAAGAGTACCAAGATTGCAAATCCTAGAGACTAACCCACTCTAGGTAGTGGACTGACATTGCTCCTAAGTTTAGGACATGGAACCACTCTAAACCACCTATCCAAGTGCTTGCTCTTCCTTGTCTCTCATCCTTGCTATGCATGTTAGATTAAGACATCAGATTGCTACTTATTTAAGATTTTACACTTTATATAATTTGGTGGTCTAATCTAATTTTTGAGAATTGTGAAGCTCTATTCACCCCCCTCTAGAGCCCATCGATCCAACAGTGGAAAGTTGAGGATATATCCTTGTCATCCATAAATGCAGGTTATGGGGGATGGCTATGGTCATGCCTCAGACATTTGATATGATTGAGGACAACTGCATTTGTACCTCAGATCAGAGGGCTTTGTATACCCTGGTTTCTAGTGTCATAACTTGTACCAAGTACAAACTAGTTGTTATCAGTTGACTATATGTCACTATTGGCAGTTTGACTGGTATTTCACTGCAATTTACTCATATTGACCAAGGGGAAGAGATCTTAGGATACCGACACTCCTATATCTTATACGGAACTTAATAGCACTTTGTAGTGATCAGTTGGACTTTGGGTGTTACGAGTCAAACTCCCCAAGGCATAATAATAAAAGATATAATACCAGCCGTGTAGTATAATTGCTAGGGTTTAATATGTATCACATTGGTTGATTAACCCTTGTCTTGTCTTTACACTACACAGTTCTTACATGATGCATACTTATGAAAATTGAGTAATTCTACTTGATGCTACAACTTATTTTCTTAACTGATTAGTATGCTTAAACTATTCAATCTGTTCATATTGATTATTCAATACCCTAATTTCTCAATGTATTTACTATTAATTAATATGTTATAATCAAAATATGTTGGAGAGAGTTATATCTCTTGCTAGGACTGGGTCTCACTCGTGGGTCACCACATGTTTTTTAGGTGGTTGCGGGCAACGAGGTCGAGGTCATGCTGTGGAAGAGAACCAACATAGTGATCAATAGATTCAGAAGGTTTGTCAGTTGTAATGTTCGTAGTAGAGTCCTAGTGTCGTCCTTGTACTCTCAAGTCTAGGTATGGGATGTGTTTTCTAGATGATATACTCGTATCAACATGAGATTTTGGTAGTATGCCAATGTTTGTAAATATATGGCATGTACATGTGAAATATCTTTTGTATGCAGGATGTGACTGAGGTCTTTGGATCCATATGTGAATACTTGTTACAGTACATGAGAAGGGAATGATGGGCCTTTATGTAAATATTCTAGAGTTTATTTACATTGTTGGAATTGGTTTTAATTATTTTGCATTTTGACTATGTGATTAATTAGTAGTTAACCGTGTTTTGTGTTTTGAATAATCTCATTTAGCTTGACGAGGTGTCACAGTTAAGTTGGTATTAGATATCTAGGTTTACTGAGTCTACTAGGACATATGACTTAGGCTTTGAGTATGCTCTTATGTATCCAACATATTTGATCATAATTTATGCTTATGCCGATATGTCTGGAGGACATGAAGAACATGTTGAGATTAGCTATGTTGCACCAGGAGGAGGTGCTAGGAGGCATGCACACGATGAGAGAGTACCAGAAACAGGGCCAGAGCAGCCCGCAATGCCTCATATAGACCCAACAATGATGACCAATCTTGAGTTTCAGTCTATGTTTAGACAGATGATGGTCACAATTACACATATCACTGACAGAGTGCCAACACCTCAAGCTATGATAGCCGCCTCTAATGTGGAGTCCCAAGGTGTCAGGAAGACATTTGAATATCTTAGACATGTTGGGGCGATTGAATATGCAGGTACTTCTAATCTAGCAGACACTGACATGTGGTTGACTGAGCTGGAAAAGGCATTTGAAATCCTAAACATCCCTGAAGAAGACAAAGTTAAGCATGCAATATACTTGTTGAAGGGTAGTGCTGGACACTGGTGGGCCATAGAAGAGGAGAAAAGGCAAGAAGTTGTGATTGGATGGGAGGAATTTCGATGAGAGTTTGTCATCATGTACTTCTCAGAGACATACCTAGATGAGAAAATCACTCAGTTCGAGAAGATTCGTCAGGGAGCTATGACTATCAATGAGTATGAATCAAAGTTTATGGAACTTTTGAGGTTCTGCCCGCACATGGCAACAACAGACAAGGAAAGGATCTGGAGATTTGAGAAGGGGCTAAGTACATAGTTGACTACCACAACATCAACCTTGGAGAATAGGGAAATGTTTCCTTCCTTTGTGGAATATGTTAGGAGGATTGAGAGGTCTGCCATAGAGAAGCGTGAATCTAATGCTAAGAAGCGACCTATCTAGTTTCAAGGGCAATCATCTGGAGGCTTTAAGAAGCTGAGGTTTTTTCCGCCAAAGTCACAACCAAGGTCAATCTTCACTAAACCAAGATCACATGCACCATCACAGTGGACCCCGAGTCAGGGTAGAGGTCATAGTTTTCTGTCAACGGGATCCCGCAACACCTCATCAGTTTTAGTGATAGGGCCATTTAGGCCATATCAGGACACCAGAACATGCTACAAGTGTGGGCAATTGGGACATATAAAACCTTATTTCCCTATGAAAGATGAGGAGGTGACTCAACAGCCAAGTCAAAGTCAACAAGGTCCACAACAATGACATTTTAGTAGTAGTAGTGGAAGAGGATGCGGTCAAGCATCATAGGTAGGATCCTCTGGATAGGATAACAGAGGACGTGGACAACAATAGGCGAGGGCAATGTTCTATGCCATGACCCAGCCAGAAGTCATGGTCCACGAGTCATGACAGGTCAAATGGAGTTATTTTATTCTGATTTGTCTGCTTCTTATTTTGTATCTCTCTTAGTAGACCCAGGTACGATGCACTCTTTTATCACCAAAGAGGAGATAGATAGTTTTTATCTACCTATTAGTCATAGATCGGATAGCCTGTGGCTAGAGACTCCTTGGGTTGGTTCTGTCGATTTGCAAGAAGTGTTCCCTTCTTGTGTTCTTGCTTTTTCTGGACACAACATTCAAGTAGATCTTTTGCCACTTGACATGCATGGTTTTGATGTAATCCTAGGAATGGATACCTTGAAAAAATACAAGGTAGTCTTGGACTGTAGTACTAAGGTGGCGATGTTCCATGATGGAGATGTATAATGGATTTTCTAGCATGATAGGAAGATTCTTCCTACATGTTTGATGTCAGCTATGATAGCTAAGAGGTTGATGAGACAAGGATGAGAGGCTTTCTTAGCTCATGTTTTGGATACTAAGGCGAGAGGTCCTAGTATCTAGGAGGTACCAGTGGTGTGAGAATTTGAGGATGTCTTTCCGAAGGAATTTCCTAGCATTCCCCCTCCTAGAGAGATTGAGTTTGAGATCAATCTTGTTCCTAGAACACAACCCATAATGTATTCAGCATACAGCTAGGCACCAACAGAGATGCAGGAGTTAAAGAAACAGTTACAAGAAATGTTAGAGAAGGGTTTTATCAGGATGAACACTTCCCCTTAGGGTGCTCCCATGTTGTTTGTTAAAAAGAAGGATGGTTCAATGAGGTTGTGTATAGACTAAAAACAGTTAAACAAGGTGACAATAAAGAATAAGTGTCCTTTGTCGAGGATTGATGATGTTTTTGATCAGTTGAGAGGTGCCACTGTGTTTTCAAAGATAGACCTGAGGTCAGGTTACCATCAGTTGAGAACTAAGGCTGATGACATACCCAAGTTAGCTTTTAGGACTAGGTATGGTCATTATGAGTTTAAGCTTATGCCATTTGGGCTAACCAATGCACCTACAACTTTTATGGATCTGATGAATAAGGTGTTTAGAACTTATCTTGATCAATGTGTGGTTGTGTTCATAGATGATATCCTGATATACTCCAAGGATAGTTAGCAACATGAGCAACACCTTTGCCAGACATTGACCTTATTGAGGCAACATCAACTATATGCTAAGTTTAGCAAGTGTGAATTCTAGTTATCTGAAGTGTCTTTTCTGGGCCATGTTATATCTATAAAAGGTGTTTGTGTTGATCCCAAGAAAGTGGAATCTGTACTAGAAGGGGAACAACCAAAGACACTGATAGAGATCTATAGTTTCCTAGGTCTAGAAGGTTACTACAGGAGGTTCATCAAAGACTTCAGTTCTATAGCATTACCCCTAACTAGGTTAACCAAGAAGGATGTCCTTTTTGATTGGAATGACAAGTGTCAACGTTCTTTCCAGCCATTGAAAGAAAAGTTGACTAGTGCACTGGTGTTAGTACTACGAGAGAAAGGGAACGGCTATATTGTCTTATGTGATGTTCAAAGAATGGGTTGGGATGTGTGTTGATGCATGATAAAAATGTGATTTCTTTTGCTTCACGACAGCTTAAGAAACACGAGGAGATTTACCCAACACATGATTTGGAGCTTGCAATGGTGGTCCATGCCTTAAAGATCTGGAGACACTATCTTAATGGAGAAAAGTGTTAGATATTCACTGACCACAAGAATCTACAATATATCTTCTCAAAACAGGAGCTGAATATGAGGCAGAGGAGATGGATGGAGCTGATTAAGGATTATGATTGCACAATAGACTACCATCTAGGGAAAGCAAATGTGGTAGCTGATGCATTGAGTAGAAAGTCGTCTTCATCATTAATAGTAGATAATGCACAATTAATCACTAATGTGCCATAAGAGAGACATGCTAGTGTCTCTTCTCCAGATGAATGTACATCTAGAAGTTTCCTTGTTGGCAGGATTGTTGGCACAGTTACAAGTGAAACCTACCTTGACACAACATATTCATGATGCACAACGGAATGATACTGTGATACAAAATATCCGATCAGGGATTGGTAGTGAAAAGTATGATGGCATTCATGAGGCAGATGATGGTATCATTTGTTACCACAATAGGACAATAGTTCCTGATGTTGATGGGTTGAGGAAGATGGTACTTGAGGAGGCTCACTCCTCCATGTATGCAATGCATCCTGGAAGTACCAAGATGTACCAAAACTTGAAAGACATGTATTGGTGGCCAAGTCTAAAGCGTGATGTGGCAGAGTTTGATGCCAAATGTCGAGTTCATCATTAGGTGAAGGCTGAGCACTAGAGGCCTATAGGGACATTACAACCCTTGCCAATATCACAGTGGAAATGGGATCATATTACTATGGACTTTGTGGTTGGTCTTCCTAGGATAGCCAAGGGTCATGATTCCATATGGATGATAGTAGATAGATTGATGAAGTCAGCTCATTTTCTTCCAGTCAAGAAGATGTTTATAGTAGAGAAATTGGCACAAATATATGTTGATGATATAGTTCGTCTGCATGCCATTCCAATGACTATAGTTTTTGACAGAGGTCCACAATTTACAAGTCATTTTTGGGAGTGTCTGCATTCAGTAATGGGAACACAACTGAGATTCAACACAACTTTTTGTCCGCAGACTAATGGCCAGTCTGATAGGAATATTTAGACTTTAGAGGATCTCTTAAGGGCATGTGTGCTGTGATTTCTTGGTAGTTGGGATGTACATATGACTCTGATAGAGTTTGCATACAATAATATCTATCAAAGAAGCATAGATATGTCTATTTATGATGCTCTATATGGGAGATGATGTTGGTCTCCTCTTTTTGGTATGCGATAGGTGAATATCAAAATTTGGGTCCTGAGCTAGTATAACAGACTACAGAAAAGATTAAAGTGATACAACAATAGTTGAAAGTAGCCCAGGATAGGCAGAAATCTTATGTAGATAACTAACACAGACCACTTGAGTTCCAAGTGGGAGATAGAGTATATCTTAAGGTTTCTCCTTGGAAAGGTGTGCAAAGGTTTGGAAAGAAGGGTAAGTTGGCTCCTAGATTTATGGGACCATACCCTATCCTAGCTCGTGTTGGAAAGGTAGCATATAAGTTGGAGTTACCACCACATCTACATAGATTGCATAATGTCTTTTACATCTCTATGTTGAGGAAATGCCATCCAAATACTGAGTAGACAATCCAACCAGTAGAGGTTGAGTTAGATGAGGATATCTCCTATGTTGAGGGTCCCGTGTTGATCCTGGATAGAAGGGTGAAAAAGTTGAGGAGAAAAGATATAATACTAGAGAAAGTTTTGTGGCATCACCATGGCATATAGGATGCCACATGGGAACTAGAGAATGAGATGCATAGAAAATACCCATCTCTTTTTGCGTAGGATTTTGGGGCGAAATCCTTGTTAGGAGTTTATAGTTGTAAGGCCCCTGAACTTGCTTAATGATATGAATAAGCTTAGTTACCATAAGTTAATGCTTATAACCCTAATATAACCTTGTGATATCCTTTTAAATTATAATAAAACCTTAATTTTCAAATTTGGTCCAATTTGGACATTAATTGAGCAAGTTATGGAATTTTATGTACATTTCAGACTTTTCTACAATTTACCCAATTGAGGAATTTTCTTTGCAATTTGTCACATAAATTATGTTCCTTAGATGTTATATTATCATTATTGAGTATTTTGATCCATGGGGATCCTATTTGAGCCATGGTTTAAAGGTGTTTTCATCAAGGGTATTTTAGGGCTTACCCCTTCATGGATGAGCTACCTTTAGTAGTTATCAACTAATGAATTATTTGATTGGCTTGGAAATTCGAAAAAGGAGAGATAATCAGGTATATATGTACAGTAGGGGATCTTCTTGTGTGTGTGATTGTATATTCATAATAGTTTAAGGACATGGACACTTGGAAAGATACTAGAACTTCAACCTTTTCTTTTTCTTTATCTTAAAGTTTCATATACTTATCTCTAAGCACCCAAACGAGCCAATTTCTCTCCACCACTTCCCCCCTTCTATGAAACTCGTTCTCCCTTTGTTCTGCTGTGAATTTCCTGTCCAAGGAAGAAGAAAGTGGGGATCTTCTTGGAAAAAGAATCTAGGGTAGCAATTGACTTCCTTTAGGGGTTCCTAAAGCTCCTTCCTAGTGATCTTAACCTAAGAGTGTAAGTATTACCTTATTTACTCCATTTATTTCTTTTCTCTTCTTCCTCCTATATTTCTACAAGTCAAATCCTTACCGTTCCATGGTGAAAGTGGCTCCAGAACTCAAAAATCTATCCTTAGTGTTTGTTTTTCTAGGATTTTGCTTCTTTGTAGAGAGAAGTGCCTATTTGGCCAAGTTCAGATCTGAATCTAGGGTTTTCTTGCCTTATTTGCTCAATATTCTTTCTGTTTGGGATCTGACCTACTCTATAGAGGTGAGTTATATAACATTCTTCACTTACATTTCTTTCTAGAAGCTTGTTAGTTCATGTTTATGCTTTAATGTGATGATCTAAGCATAAAGTAACCATGCTTGTTTAGGGTTACAATTTTTTTTTTGCGTTCCCTATTTTGTTCTAGTTCTATATGAACTTGTAAACATGTGTACGACCTTTCTAAGGTATAATATGATATGGGACATGTTGATAGCAACAACCTATGGTTCTAAGTACAAAACAATCGATGATTCAAATTAGGATTTTCAAGCTATCACACAACCGATGGTCATACCATTCAACAATAAATGGTGTTTCTATCTTGGCAACTGATTTCATGATCAAAGGTGTCAAATTTTATGGTGAAAACCTATGCTCACCCCCTTATGTCAGATTTTGGCTCAATTAGAAGTTTAATTACCATCCACTAAGTATTCTAATGATGCTATAATCCATGATGACATTAGCTTAATATTGGATGGTGTTAAATGAATGTATTACTGATCTAACAACCAATGGAGACCTAATGATCACAATTAATGGTGGATCAGGTCATCACCATATATGATGATTTAAGAATGTAATTGTAGATTTGACTAAACCTTAAACCAATGGTTCCTTGGTTCAATTGATCTAATGGTTATACCTATACTTCAATTGATAACCTTGAACAATGAACCTGATCCAATGAATAATATTGGATGCATCAAAATCCAATGGATTAGAATGAATCCCGTAGTATTATATGTGGGTCCTAGTGATGATAATTCGATTGTTCAATACCGTTAATTTTTAGTCTCACCTTTTCCATCATATAGTTATATTTGATAAATCACTATAATAAGTGGATGCGTGACTCCCATGTGATCTATCTTGTTATACCTAACCTTAATGTAATTATATGATGTTGATTGGTTATAATCAGACCTCTTGAATGATTAATGTGACAATGTATTATACTCTTCTTGTGTTGAAACCACAATGCAATACTATTTGAATATCATAGTGCTTTGCCATGATAATATCTATGGACACATATGTGCTAATGATCTTTGGAGCCTTGTTTAAGCCATGGAATGATGATGATAACCTTACTATGAATAATGTGATGGTCTTAACGACCTTTGGGCATGTTTAAAGCCATGATTGAGGTGAAATCCTCTTCATGTTCCAATAAGGGTTGAAACCCTGGAACTTGCGATAAGATATTGGTATCTTGTAATAGTATGATGAGAAGTGTGGTCCATTGATTTGCAATGAATGATAGCATGTGGTAATGTGATTAAGATTTATATCTCAAATGTTTCATATCTTTTGAAGTTTTTATACATATACTCTTGTTAGAAAAGAAATAGGGTTTGAATGTCCACTTGTATGATAAAGCCTTAATGCATTCAATTGGCAATAATTAATCAAGTGTAACCTTAATCATGTAGAGCCCTGTGTCGTAGAACCATCTTCAATGTCAGAACTTGCTAGATGGTGAAACGAGTATTCCCAAGGGAAACTCAGAGTGCATACTGTTGAGTATGTGGGGGTGGCAAGTTGAGGATATATCCTTGTCATGCACAAATGTAGGTTATGGAGGATGGCTATGGTCATGCCTCAGACATTTGATGTGATTGAGGATAGCTGCGGTTGTACCTCGGATTAGAGGGTTTTGTATACCCTGGGTTCTATTGTCGTAACTTGTACCAAGTACAAAATAGTTGTTATCAATTGACTATGTCACTATTGGCAATTTGATTGGTATGTCACAATAATTTACTCGTACTGACCGAGGGGAAGAGATCTTAGGATATCAACACTCCTAGATCTTATATAGAACTGAATAGAACTTCACAGTGGTCAGTTGGACTTTGAGTGGTACAACTCAAACTCCCCATGGCATAATAATAAAATATATAATACCAGACGTGTAGTATAATTGCTAGGGTTTAATATGTATCACATTGGTTGATTAACCCTTGCCTTGTATTTACACTACATTGTTCTTACATGATGCAGACTTATGAAAATTGAGTAATTCTACTTGATGCTACAACTTATTTTCTTAATTTCTTAGTATGCTTAAACTGTTCAATATGTTCATATTGCTTATTCAATACCATAACTGCTCAATGTATTTACTGTTAATTAATATGCTACAATCAATATATGTTGGAGAGAGTTATATCTCTCACTGGGATTGGGTATCACCCGTGGGTCACCACATTTTTTTAGGTGGTCACAGGCAACGAGGTCGAGGCCGCGTTGTGGAAGAGAACCAACCTGGTGACCAATAGATTCATAAGGTTGGTCAGTTGTAAATTTTAGTAGTAGAATCATAGTGTCATCCCTGTACTTTCAAGTCTAGGTATGGGATGTGTTTTCTAGATGATATACTCATATCGACATGAGATTTTGGTAGTATGCCAATGTTTGTGAATATATGGCATGTATCTGTGAAATTTCTTTTGTATGTAGGATGTGACTGAGGTCTTTGGATCCATATGTGAATACTTGTTACAATATATGAGAATGGAATGATGGACCTTTATGTAAATGTTCTAGAGTTTATTTACATTGTTGGATTTGGTTTTAATTATTCCGCATTTTTGACTATGTGATTAATTAGTAGTTGATCATGTTTTGTGTTTTGAGTAATCTTGTTTAGTGTGACGAGGTGTCACACATGCATTTTGTGCCACGTAGACAACACTTTTCAGCAACGATCACTTATTTGTTTCTTCCCCCTCTCAGAGTTTCCACCCCTCCTTCCCCTATAAAAGGAGGGGGGACTCCACTAAGAAAAGGGTCCCGATTTTTATACGCAATCAGTAGTGAAACTCTATTATTTTCTTTCTAGTGTAAATTTAAATTCAAAAGAAATAAAGTTGGTTATTTTATTCTACATCTGGATCTCTATTTATCTTGTTCTTCTTCTCGTATTTTCTTCTTAGAGCAGGAGAAAAAGCAAACAAGCCATTTAATTGTCATTGCCTTGGACTCCATGGAGATTCTGGAATTGCGGCCTATGGCTCCTTTGTTTTCTTTCCTTGTTTCTCCCATCCTTGCCTTGAGTAGTGAGTAGTTTTCTTATCAAGGAGATGGGAGTAACCCCTTAGCTATGTGATAGTCAGATCGAGCATTTTACATGACTACTTTGGACGGTTGGATTTCAGTTTAGAATTCACTGATTTAAATGAAGTAATCATTTTAATCGCTTGTTAATCCCAGCGGATGCGAAAATGGAACCTGGGATTTAGAATGCCTAAACTGACTTCATGAGGACTTGGATGCGACCGTGGAAAAGTCCTCTTTAGGGTGAAGAACAAGGATACATGAACACCAGGACCAATGGGTTCACAAGGAGTTCCTCTTTTGCGTGTTGTTTATGAATAAATCGCATACCTGCTTCTATCTTGTTTGTTGTGTATCGTTTGATTCTATTTTCACAATGGCTAAGGTGCCTCGATGCTTTCCTCCTTTATTTCAATCGTCTTTTCTAACGCTTGTTTCAATTCACCTCTTTTAATTTCAGCAATTTTATTATTGTTGTTAGATAATCTTTTATTTGTGCTAACCATCTTTTTCCTTTACTTCTTCTACTTTAGTTTAATGTTTTTATTTCCTTGTGTTATGTAACCTTTTCTTTCTTCGTATTTTAATTTCTCATTCTAGCTTAGAGAACCAACCCCAACTGGAATTTATTTTTTGTTTCTTATTCAAAAATACCAAAAATAAATAGTTTCAAAAATCAACCGGGATTAAAAGAAAACAATCTTAAAAATGTTGTCATGTGGGATCGACCCTTCTATACTAGCCTTAACAGGAAAGTAAAAAAAGATTAAACTCTAGGATAATTGTTCTAATGAATTGGTGTGCTCTTCGACATGTATCCGTTAGTATGACAACCCCCTCCCCTAGTTACTCACCATTGAATCTGAGTCATGGGGACAAGGATCATTATCTCACTTTTACAGGATCCATATTTAATAAATAACAAACAATAATCACTTCCAAAAACATAATTTTATTTTATTACAAAAATAAGATAATTGCTCCTCAAAGAGTTACATATATTTTCAAAGGGAAATATTTACATGATATGAAACATTATTTATTTATCTAGATATGTATTCCTCCTTGTGACCTTAATTTTCTAATCTTAGTGTATTCATTTGAATATTCATATCTTCAATCTTTAATGCATTAAATATATTTTATTTAGATTCTTCATATTTTTGCAATCAAGTTCATATATAATTATGCCATATTATGATCAACCAATTATTTTATACGTTATTTACAAGTTAGTCACATGTGGACTAATCAGAGGGTGCTGATGCACGAGTTTTGAGTCACTTTTATATGCTTGTTTTATACATGTTTTGTGCATTTATTTGTCACATCTTGATTATATTTGCATATAACTCTATTGTTGGCCTGTACACTCTGTTCACATCAAATTATGCTTAATCTATCATATTTAGATGATTCTATGCATTCCCTATACTTATGCACGTTTCTCTGCACTTTTTAGGTATTTTGTGTACACTATAGAGTTGGTGCCACCGATATCCCATCAGTAGATGGGCATAAGCGGGTAGCAGGACTCGGTGCCACCGACCCATGTGTCAGTACCATCGAGATTTGGTCAGTATGACAGCCAAGAAGACACATTAGCTCATTGCCACTGACCATCCAATCAGTGGTATCGAATCAGCAGAGGAAAGCCCGCAATTAAAAGTTATCAGTGCCACTGAACAACTAGTCGGTGGTACCAACTCTGTCAGATTCAGCAATTAGATGTGATTGCCCACATCCAACGGTCCACATTATGTGGTACCGTAAGTTGGACTATGACCTAGAAAAGGATGGCCAGACCTAAAAGGAAACACATTACGTGCCACACGAAAGCTAGAGAGGAGAGAGAGGAGCATAGAGCCAAAGGCCATCAACCGGGAGACCTGAGCACCTCTAACAGACATTTTTGCTTCCGAAAGACTACATAACATGCATTTCTCGAGGAGGATCATTTAGAACACCTTCTCTCTAGGGGTTACATGAATTTATTTCATGTTTCCCACATTTTTCTCCATTCTCTCCATGTATTCACAACTGAAAACCATACGGGGCTAATCCCCTCCTTTCCTTAGGACCCGGGAGTAGCCTGGGGGATCGTTGTATTGACTTTTTGCATGAATTAATATAGATTTCTCTTTCTTCTTGGATATATAGTTGTGTTTTGAATGATCTACCCATGCTTGATCACCATCAGTAGAGTAATAGACTGATAATTGCTCTGGAAGGAGGATTAAAGGTTAGAAAACCACAATCTATACACTTTCCTAAGAATTTTTTAGAAAAGGTAATGTACGGTTAGTGGAAAGAAACCCAGAGTATTCAATAATGCACCTAGATGAAGATATAAATTGCTACAGACATGGAATTGTCTTAGATCTAAGTAGTGGATTACATAGTGGAAGCGAACAATTCTAACTACAAGCTTTCTGTCCAGGGTAGGAGTAAAATTTATAGTAATTTGGTAGAAATAAGATATAATGAGACCTCATGATGAAATCAGTAATCCTAAGGAATCCACATCATTTGAATCAATCACCAGTAATTTTCATTTAATTTTCTTTTATTTTGTATAAACTCAAACTCAACCTTTTAATCGGCTTAGCTAATCGCATTGTAGTTAGTAGTAGTCACTGAGACTATGTTTCCCTAAGTTCGACTCGGGCCTCACATAGGCTTATATTACTCGTCGCGTGCACTTGCATTTATACGCACGATTTTAGCATGTCAAGTTTTTGGCGCCGTTGCCGGGGAGACGACAAAGTTTCAGCACTACGAGTGCTGCGGGCGGTCACTCTAGGCCACCTTTTATTTCTTGCAACTTTATTTTAATCATTGAAATTCATTGCATATATATAGAACACATTTTCTCTATTGAGTACCATGATTAACTGATTCCAAATTTTAGGTACTAGTGCATGGTGCAAACATGGACCACGGACTACGGAGAACCTACTCTAGAGGTCCCAATCACTATTGAGGATCCACAAGGGGCTGTCGAAACCTTAACACCACCTCCATTTCAAACAACTTCATCGAAAGACATACTGTTGACAACCAAGCAACAAGCAATGGGGGATGGTAATCCAGGGGTTGAGAGGATAATATGGGAGATGATTAAGGCATCTTCCTCAGCTGCACAGACAAGACCTATCAAGAAACAAAATGTGAATGTATCACAATACAAGATTGATCCAGGGCTGATTGCACTCATCAAGTTATAGGCTTTTTATGGGAACACTCATGAATACCCGATGGCACACATCAACAACTTTGTGGAGTGCTGTGACATGGTGAAAGTGGATATGTTTCCACAGATAGCTATTTATCTGAAGCTGTTCCCATCATTACTAGCATATAAGGCAAAATAATGGCTACACAACCTGCCAAAGGAATCGATTGAGACATGGGATCAAATGATCGAGATGATTTTTGAATGGTAATTCCCTCTAGAAAAGACAAATGAGTTGGTGAGGAACATTCACAATTTCAAGCAACAGGCAGCTGAATCCTATTCCGAAGCTTGGGAGCATTTTCAAAACATGCCCAGGAAGCTCCCTCACCATGGGATAGATATGGAGAACCAAGTCAAGATGTTCTACTTTGGGCTCCACAAAAATGAATGTGTCACCTTAGATAGTACATGAATGAGGTTCTTTCTCAACAACTCACCCTCCAAGTGCCAGGAGATTTTGAAAAATATGGCAAAGAATCAGGCATGGGGTAATGAGAGAGATCATCCAGAGTAGATCAAAAGCATAAGTGAGTCTAAAGTGATGAATGCATATTCATCATGAAATTCAATTGACATCTTGGGCCAAATTCAACCCAAATCATTCAATTTCATCTACTAAATATTGCAAAATGCAAAATAGCTTAATTGGTTCAATTATCAAGATTATTAACTGGGTTTATATTGATTTTATGCAGGTCATGATGGGGCTCAACCATCAAACTGGAACTCACCTTCACTCAAGATCCTCTCACCCTTGGTCTTGACCAAACAGTTTCATCCATTCAGTTTGGACATCTCTTGGTCTTAGCCATTCATCCATACGGTCTTGGCCCTACACTACCCCTTCAGTCTTGCCTTCACAGTCTCTCAAGACTGTGAGCCTTTCCACACCATCAGATCATTGATATTCAGTCCTCATTCATTTGGGCTAACAGTTTTGATCACGATCTTCCCTATCGGTTCCCTTCTAACGATCCTTCAATACCATGTGGACTCCTCACGATCTCAAGACCGTGAGAGTCCTCACGATCCTCAAACCACGAGGAGCACCCTCACACTCCCAAAATCGTGAAGAAGCACCCCATGTCGTCGTCAATGACTCCACAACCTTCTCTTCAGCATCGTCTTCCTCGTCACCTTGCTCACCTATGTAAAACCCTAATCCTCCATGAACGACAACAGTGCCCACAACACCTTCCTCCTCTTTCGATCGCCTGGACCTGCAAGTCCCTACTACCACCTCCCCGTCCTCTCTCTGCTGATGATGACATCACCTACAACCTCACCGATACCACTACAACCACTTGCACAGTCTCAAGACCGTTAGGGCACGAGACCAATCAGAGGTCGAAGACCGTTTGGATGCAGAAGCGAAGACTGTTTAGAGCCACATCAATATGCGAGACCGAGAGCGTGTGAACGTTCGCCGAAGATTGTTTGGATGGTATCACTAGAATGCATGACCAATACCGTTAGGGCGTGAGACCGATCAGAGATCGAAGAACGATAGGACACTGAAGATTGTTTGGACCTTGGACCACTAGGGCAGCGAGAGAACGATCTCTTACCTATGTTTCTAGATTTAAATAACTTTAAATTTTGTTGTTAACCGATAATGTTTGTAGATTGATTACCTGCTTGCTTTCATCTTATTCTTACCTATGCTGTGAGAACTTCTATATGTAGGGTAGAATGTCGATTAATGGGGTTGACTCCCAAACTAGAAATATAATGGAATTCCTTGAGGTAGTAAGTGTATGATCTGTGAGGGAATGAGCCATATAGCCCACGGTGACGCTTCTGTGGCCTAAATATCCCGTAGGGAGGGCCACAACTTCAGTTAGATATCTATATCTTCGTTGTTAATCATTGATGTTTTCTTGTAGATTAATTGCCTGCTTGCTTGTCGATTAGCACAGTTGACTCCCTGACTAGAAATAGAAAGGGACTCCTTGAGGTCGTAAGTGTATGATATGTGAGGAGATGAGCCATCTAGCCCACGGTGACGCTTCTGTGTGCCTAAACATTCCTCAAGGAGGTCCACAATTTCAGTTTGATTTCTATATCTTTGGAGCCATAAGTGAGTGATCCAGATGGTGATGAGACATCTGATACCTAAGGTGATTCTTACGCAAGCCTAACACCCATATGGGGGGTTTTGTAGTAGCTCTATTTGGATGGTTATATCTTGCCTGGATGTTTGATGTTTGGATGTGTTTGCATGTGTAGTGGTGGTGAAACCCGAGACCATCCCAATGATTCCATATCATTAATCTAGATCATCTTTAATTCTGCTCTTTACTTTCCTACAATTAGTTTAATCAACCTCAAATCAACCAATCATTCTAAATATTAGTCTTACTTGAATTAGACTTGACTAGCAATGATTCTTAAAAATGTTGTCCCTTGGGATTCGATCCTCAACTATACTGCGATAAGACACGTATGCTTGTAGGTGGTATTATTGCACAAGGTTTTGGTAAAAGCTCAAGGATTTCAACCCTGAGTGAATTTGTTAGTGCGATAATAACCCACATAAAATTCTGGCACCGTTGTCGGGGACAACAGAATCAGTTAGTAAAATCTAGTTCTATTAAGGCTAATTTAGGTGTTTGCTTTTTCTTTTGATACAAATGAGCATTCACTTGAATTCGGTTCTACTCCGTCAATCTCGCTTCTAAAAAATCTTCCCATCCTAGATACCAACAAAGACTAGTGCATGCCCCGCTCAAACAGTCCCAGTCTCACTGCTAGCTTTGATCCTGAGATAGATAGAACTTTTCGTCGTCAGAACAGAGAGAACCAAGCAAGGATGGCTCAAGAAGAGGAAATAGCCCTAAGGGTTGCTCAAGCCCTTACTGCACAAAGGGATAGGATTATGCAAGAAACTAGATCTGTAGTTGAAATAGAGATCCGAGCAGCACAAGCAGCAGTACAAGCAGTAGAACTATAGAAGGACCTTAGAGAATTCTCCATTCCTAAAGCTGCCGATGTTCATCACCCAGTGCAACCTCCTCCCATCAATGCTCCAAATTTTTAGATAAGGGCACACTGGATCACCTTGCTTCAAAACAACCCATTCTATGGTAAGCAAGGAGATGATAGCCAGGAACATCTTCTAAGGTTCATTTATCTATGTGCCATGACAAACACAATGGAGTCTTTGACGATGCCATCCGACTTTGTCTTTTCAAGTATTCTCTTACTGATAGATCTATAAGTTGGTACAATTCCTTGCAAAGTGAACCCATCACCACTTGGGAACAACTTCAGAATGTTTTTCTGGAAAAATTCTACCCTCCCTCTCTCACCTATGAAATTAGGGGTTGAATAACAATGTTCACCCAAGCCCCTAGAGAATCCCTTGCTGAAGCATGGGAAAGATATAAAGATCTTCTACGCAAGTGTCCACACCATGGAATTCCTAAGAATCAACTCATTGAGATCTTTTACAGGGGTGTGGATGACGATATCAAGAGATTTTTAGACTCCTCATCTGGAGGAAATTTCATGCGTCAAAGTTATGATAGCGCATGGAAGGTTGTCACCCTTGGAGCCGAAAATCAAGCTAATTGGGGTTTAGGTCTGTAGGCAAGGGAGTGTTGAAGGTAGCTATGGCTGAAGTTATTCCAGAGTACAAGTCCATCACTGACACCCTCAAAATTTTAGTTGCCAAGCAAGACCACATCGAATCATCTCTTGCTGCCTATGAATAAAGACACTCGCTCCCACAACAACATGAACAGATCAAGTCAGCTACACTGTTCTGTGAAGCATGTAAAGGCACTAATCATTCTACACTAGCCTGCAATGTTCTCTATGATGTTGTTCTAAGCAATGTTTATGGCCAAGGAGATAATGGTCAAATGGAAAATCTTAATGCCATCAACACCATCCCTGGTCAAGGATAATACAATCCGAATCAAAATAGGAACCATCCTGGTTTTCAATATGGAAATCCTCTAGGAGCGGAAAACTCACGACAACTTGGTGCAAATAATAAGCAACGAGGCCCACCAGGGTTCCAATATAATCAACAAAAAAATTTCGAAAATCAAGGAAATTTTAGAAGTAACTTTCAGAGTAGGAACTACAACAATTATCAAAACAATTCTCAGTTCTAGAATCCCAACCAAGTCCCTTACCAGAACCAACAACAAGGGCGACAAGCCGGCCCCGTCTCTTCTGATGACAAGCTAACCACCATTGAAAAGATGCTACAGTCACAACAAACTATGATAGCTAACCAGCAAGCCCATCAGAAGGATATTGAATCACAACTAGCTCAACTTGCAGCTAGTATGAAACCACCTACTGGAGCTTTTGCTGGCCAACCAGAAAACAATCCTAAGCACCTTGAGCAACTGAAAGCTATCACAACCAGGTCTGGAAAAGATTATTCCGATCCTCCTATCAAGACACCTGTGGTTATTATAGACGGGGATGACTCGATGATTGTACAAGACTCTACCTCACCTGAGTCTCAACCAAAAGAAACAACAACTGCTGATAAGATAGACGAGCAAAGTTCTGAGAAACTAATTGATGCAGAACTAGAAACACCTGATCTAGATGTGCCAATATACAAGCCTCGTATACCTTTCCCAGATCATTTGAGACAGACAGAGCTTGACACTCAATTCAACAAGTTCAAAGAAGCTATGAAGAAGCTTCATGTTGATATACCCTTTCTTGATGTGCTGGCTGAAATACCATCATGGACAAAGTACTTAAAGTATCTCCTTACAAGGAAGTATATAACTGAATAATATGAAATAGTCAAGTTAGTAATGACCACTTCCGACATTATTCAGAGCAAGATGCTAAAGAAGCAGAAAGATCCAGGATCATTTGGGATTTCATACCATATCGGTGACTCTTCCTGTAAGAAAGGATTGACTGATCTTGGTGCCAACATCTCTATCATGCCACTCAGCCTTTGCAAGAGGCTGGGGTTTGGTAAACTACTCCCGACTGGCATGACCATACAGCTTGTAGATAACACCGTGACTCTTCCCTTGGGAATCATTGAAGATGTACCTGTCAAGGTAGGCAAGGATTCCTATGTTCCATGTGACTTTGTCATTATGGACATAAAGAAGACGCCAGATACCCTCTCATATTTGGCCATCTGTTCCTTGCCACTGTAAGAGCTCTGATTGATGTTGAAGCGGGAACCTTGCTGCTCAGACTAGGCCAAGAAACTCTCAAGTTCAAAGTTTTTGAAAGTATGCGAAGACCAAACATGCAAGAAGAAGTCTACTTGATTGAGTGCATAGAGCATATGTCACTCCTCACACAAGAGGATTATGAACAAGAAGATCCTTTAGGAATGACCCTTACTAATATGAATGTAGAAAGTTCAGTTAACGAACAAGTGAAAAGTTGTGATCCCCACCTCGATACTGCTGAAGAAGATCCTGAAGCCAAAATCGAGGAACTTAGAGCTGTGGATGTTATTGAAGAAACAAGTGAGAAACCACAAGCTCCTGAAATGAAACCCCTACCCAAGGGATTGAAGTATGTGTTCCTTGATGACCTTAAGGTCTGCTCCATTATCATAAATTCAGATCTAACAACCGAACAAGAAGATAAACTCCTAACGAAATTAAAGGAAAGAAGAAAAGCCATTGGCTACAAGATGAGTGATCTCACCGGGGTGAGTTAGGCACTTTGCATGCACAAAATCCCAATGATGGAAGACCACAAGCCGACTTTCGAACATCAAAGGAAGCTTAATCCAAATATTAAAGAAGTAGTCCACCGTGAAGTCATTAAATTACTCACAATAGGAATCACTTATCCGATATTTGACTCGCCATGGGAAAGTCCCGTGCATGTTGTCCTGAAGAAGGGTGGAACTACTATAATACGGAATGAAGACAATGAACTCATCCCCACTCGAACGGTCACTGGGTGGAGGATGTGTATTGATTACAAGAAGTTGAATAAAGCAACACGAAAGGATCATTTCCCGATGCCTTTTCTTGACCAAGTCTTAGAGAGGTTGGCTCACCAAGAATATTTCTGCTATCTCGATGGTTACTCTGGATTCTATCAAATTCTTATACATCCAGATGACCAAGAGAAAGCAACTTTTACTTTCCCGTTTGGAACATATGCCTTTAGAAGGATGTCGTTCGGTCTCTGCAATGCGCCTGCAACTTTCCAACGTTGCATGGTGGCTATATTCGCTGGTCTCACTGAAACTATCATGGAAGTTTTTATGGATGATTTTTATGTATACAGAGATTCATATGACTCATGCTTGAAGCACCTCTCCCTTGTCCTTAAACGGTGTGAAGAAGCACATCTTGTGTTGAACATGGAGAAGTGTCACTTTATGGTAAAGGAAGGCATTGTCCTTGGTCATAGAGTTAGCAGCTGAGGTATTAAAGTAGATAGAGAGAAAATCAAAGTTATTTCCAAACTCGCTATCCCAAAAAATGTAAGAGAAGTTCGTGCGTTCCTTGGTTATGCATGATTTTACAGACGTTCCATAAAGGATTTCTCCAAGATAACCAAACCGATGACGAACTTATTACTAAAGGATGCTGAATTCCATTTTGAGAAAGACTGTGTGAAGAGTTTCAACAATCTAAAACATGATCTTACAACAACACCCATCATCAGAGGTATCGATTGGGATCACCCATTTGAAATTATGTGTGATGCCAGTGATTACGCTGTGGGTGCTATCTTAGGACAATGTATAGAAAAGAAACATTATGTGATCTACTATGAATTGAAAACCCTCGATGAAGCTCAGAGGAATTATGCAACTACTGAGAAAGAACTTCTGGCAGTCGTGTATGCCTTTGACAAGTTCAGATCCTACCTCATAGGTTCAAAAGTCATTATATACACAGATCATGCAGCTATCCGTTACCTCCTGGTGAAGAAAGATGCAAAACCCATACTAATAAGATGGATTATCCTTCTATAAGAATTTGATCTAGAGATAAGAGATAAAAAAGGTACATAGAATGTTGTGGCAGACCACCTAAGTCGCATCCACACCTTAGAAACTGATAATTTCCCGATTAATGATTCTCTTCTGAATGACCAATTAATGAAAGTATCAGAAGCTACCCCATGGTACTCAGATTATGTGAACTACCTTGCTGCTAGTGTCATCCATCCTGAATGCACTGGAAATGCACTAAAGAAATTCATGCATGATGTGAAACAATATCACTGGGACGAGCCATACCTATTCAAGCTCTGTGTTGATGGTCTCTACAGACGTTGCATCGCTGAGGAAAAAGCCAAACTCATTTTAGAGCAATGCCACTCAGGCCCAGTTGGAGGCCATATGAGTTCTAAGAAAACTGCTTTGAAGGTCTTGCAATGTGGTTTCTTTTAGCCAACCATATCCAAAGATTCCTACAACTTTGTTTTATCATATGACAAGTGCCAGAGAATGAGTAACATAACAAAGAGAGATGATATGCCACTGAAGTTGTGTCAAGAAGTCGAGATATTTGATGTTTGGGGTATGGACTACATGTGTGGCAACTGTCTCCGAAAAACAAGATCAACGAATGCGGAAGAGATTAACTAGCAGCGAAATTATAAAAAAATCACTAAAAATTAAAACTCTTTGCAAGGAAATCTTTAAACGATAAAACTCCTTCATAAAGAAATATAATAAGTTGTTTACAACATGTTTCATCATTGCATCTCTGTAACAAAACATATCTCGAGAATTACAACATCAGCCACCTTATTAACTGTATAAGGTAAGATACAAAATCTCGAGGCATCATGCCAAAATCTCATATTTACTAACTCCTAGGACCTGAGAGTATAGAGACGACACATAGGACATACTATCTACAATACTTGACAGTCAGTGTCTCCACCTGAGGATCACTGCTGTCCCTGAGATTGCTGCTGCTGCTGCTCACCCACTGATGGGTTTCTTCATCCTCGACATCTACCTAAAAAGTCAAATCCCACGGGGGTGAGACAATTGAATAATTGTTCCAGCGAGAGTTATAACTCTCTGCCAAAATATTTGTTATTGTAATAATGGAATAACATAAAGCAGTAGAATTATAAATATTCAACAACAGGTTTAACATTGTGTAAACTAAGTGAAGCAACATCCTTATAAGTAATCATTTCAATTATAACTTAATTGAATGACAAGACATATAACAATAAGGAATATGAAGAACATATATACTAGTTATTTAAGTAGGACATCATAAATAATGTAACATCAATCATTGTTTCTCATAGTTCAACCTAAGCAGTTATGCTACACGGCTGATTAAGTTTTTCAATCATTATTATGCCCTGAGGAGATGAGTTACACCTCTCATACTCCAACCGACCATTACTAAATCGCAATCGGTACAATACACATGTCATCAGAAGAGCCAGATTCCTATGACCTCATCTTCCCCAGTCAGTGTGAGGATCAACATGCAGGACATCTCGTGTCTCTGCTATAATAGCTTTCCAGGGTATTCTGGCAACTTCGCTATTAGAGTTACAGTGGCATTCTGTACTCTCTTCTCCATCGAGAGATTTCCTGTTTATCTCACACCGATGCGGCATTAACATCATCTTCGGGAGATTAGTGATACATCATTCTGGCATAAACATATAATGAAGGATTGATGGATTAAAAGTACATCTTACATCAAATCCTACATTAGGACGTAAGGATATTCGCGTCCATAACCCCCACATACTCAAAAGTATGTGCTCCAGGAGTTCCCTTAGGAAAACCTATTTCACCATCATTTAATTTCTGACACTGATGGATCTATGATCAGGGCTCTACATGATATCATTATACTTGATTAGTTAAGTACATTATTGTATTCTTTAGCATCAGGCATGTTTTCAAACATAAACCAATAAGACAATTGCTATACAGAAAGAGTACTATTTGTATCAAGTTCACATCACATATTTTTAACATTGGGATGTCAATCCCTAACCATTTCATCATTGTAATTCAGGAATATGGGTGTTCAAACCCTTGAATCATCATAACACTTGTTACCAAGTAACACTTTATCATCCAATCATTTTATCAGTATGATCTTTGATTATAACAAATACATATGTTGCTCATGGTTCATTCAACCTATCAAGCTCATATGTTACCACTCACCTGGTAACATAACATATCATTACTCTTAAAGCATATAAACTGTTTGCAATGCATATGACATCATAACCTTTACCTGGATATGATCTCCTCTTTGTGAAAACCTGCATGATTAACATTTACTGATAACATACACATTGTAACTATATCAGCACAATACAAGTCCTTTTCATATTAAGAGTAAGTCACCACGGCCGTGCTTCATTACATAGTCGTGCAATAAAGGAATCACCACGACCGTGCTTCATTACACAGTCGTGCAATAAAGGAATCACCACGACCTTGTCATATTACCACGACTAGTTTCTAGGGTTAGGTTTCCCTTTTAATTCAAATGGGATTATTCAACCCCTTATTCTTATAAAAGCATAATGATTACTTACTTCCCTAATCATGTATAGTGTTTCATGTTTAAAAGCATAACCCAAAATTAGGGTTCACTGATCATTTCATCATATCACCCTAGATTAGGGTTTACTATTCACATTACATGATATAACCCTAGAATTAGGGTTTACTATTCACATTTAATGAATTGAGATCATACCATGATCATGTATGAACATTACTTCCATTAATGCCTTCAATTAAGTTAAGATTCATTAATCACCATAATTAGGGTTTCCATGATCTCACTATGAAGGATCATACCCTAATTATGTGCATCCATACAAATTGGAGGTATTTTACCTGATTCTCATTCATGTTAGGAGTCTTCTCTCTCCTCTTGCTATTAGATGATGTTTACATCTCTCATGATTAGGTTAAGTCAAAACAACCTTGATAACACAAGTCAAGTCATCACTACTATGGTCATTAGGGTTTGCTTGATTAAGAGGTACTAGTCATACTAACCCACTAAGGGTACCTTTGTAATGTTCACCTTTGACCATAACATGTATTAGTCCAATCATTACTTAACCCCTTAATGACTTTAAGTATATTTAGGGTTTAGGTTAATCAACTAATCGACCATCTTGACCACTACGACATTAAACATTATTGACCTTAAAACACCCCAAACGGTTTTGCACTTTCAACCTCCAAACGGTTTTGAAACCGCATGGAGTTGTTGACCGTTTGGACCCTTTGACTTTCAAGACCACATGGCCAAGTACACCATCAAGACCATTTAGTCTCGTTGACCATTTGGGCCAACTTTGACTTTCAAGACCGCATGGGAAAATCGACCTTGAAACCGCATGACCAAAAAGTGTATCAACTCTTCCAATTGAATTAGGGTTTTCAATATTGAACCCCCCAAACGATCATGCAAAGGTTATCTATCATCAATTGAGTCAATTAGGTCAATCCTTACTGATTTGATCCTCAATTGAACCTCAATTGGTCACCAATTAGGGTTAGGATTGATTGGGTTAGGGTTTGGAAACGATCACCCTTCGACATGTATCAACATGAGTCTAATTAACCTTGAGACCCTTGAACCATCATTCAATTGGGTCATGACCTGACCCCAAATGGTCTTGGGATCGTTTGGACACCCTCCAAATGGTCGTGAGACTGTTTTCTCAAGTTCACAACAAAAACTAACTCAATCTATTAAGGTTTGGACCATAGATTTGATCATTAGGTCACTAATCGATTAAATTTCAACTTATTGCCTTTCAATTCCCAACCACTTAACCATAGTCAACCCTAGACCTCCAAACGGTCTTGGGTGACCCCCAAACGGTTTTGAAACCATTGGGACATCCTCCAAACGGTCTTGAGACCGTTTTCTCATGATGTCATCAACAACCAAGTCATTCTCTCAAAGGTTGAACCCTAATTTAGGTCACAAAATCAGCACTTGATTATTCAACAACTTGATGTGATTGGACCCTCAATTGATCAACGCTACTTGACCCTAGACCTCCAAACAGTCTTGGGTGATCACCAAATGGTTTTGAAACCGTTTGGGTGATCCCCAAATGGTTTTGAAACTGTTTGGGCCACTCAACCCAAACTTCAACATGATTGCACCATTGAAATCAGCAATAAACCCGATTAAGGTTTAGGTGACTAATGTGCCTTCAATTGGTGATTTACTTGAAATTAGATGATGATTTTTGGTGGGTGATTAGTCCATAATATCTAAAAAATATCTCCGAATGGTCAATGCTTGGTCAACTCTTCCAAACGGACTTGAGACCGTTTGCTCCAAACGTTCTTGGTGGAAACCGTTTGCTCTTCAAACAGTTTTGAAACCGTTTGCTTCCAAACGGTTTTGCAAACCGTTTGGGCAAGGGGTGGAGGACCATTTGATAAAGTAGGATCAGGATGAACTTTGGAAATAACGCCACCTTCTTCTACCTTTAGAACATGGACTGTTCTTCACGGTTTTGGTAGTAAGAACACATAGAAGTGTGAAAGAAAGGAGAATAAGCAACATTTTCAAGGAAGGAAGATGCATAACAAAAATTTAAGGTTTAGAGTTATAAAACCCACCTCTAGGACTGATCCAGAGCTCCAAGCTTCGTAGCTTAAATGGTGGATTGAGCTCCACAGGTCATCCAAGGTCCGTTCCTCAAGATTTGGATGGAGGAGATGGCTAGAAAGAAGAGCTATGTGAGAAAGACTATCAAACCAACCTTGTAGCAAGATTTCCTCCATGAATTCGAACTAGATGATGGTCAAAGATTACCTAAACCAGCTTGGTCATTGTACTCTTCTCCTGAGCTTCTCCGAAGTTGGCCAAAGCAAGAAGATAAGAAGAGGAATGAAGGGAAATGATCCCTTGCTTTGTAAAAGAGATGTGCTTATATACTTTGGGTATATTTTCCAGATAAGGACAATTGATTCCTTTATTTTTCATCTATATCCACCAAGCCTTTCTCCACTTATTGGCCACGTCTCTCCCTTCTTATTATGTGCAAAACCTATCTCTCAACCAAGGTTTAGAGGAAAAGAAGCCAAACATCTTACTAAATTGTATACATAAAAGGGGTCATTTTGCATACATCTTGATTATTTAATTATAATAGTTATCTTTCTTATATGATCATTATGATGAGGCGCCCTCCTCATCATCATACCTCTACTTGATGTCAAGAGTCATGAAAGATACTCTAGAGGGTGTATTTACATGTTGCACCCTATGTTTTGGGTAAATTGCACTTTACACCAAAACTAGGTTTTAAAGCATAAGGATTGCTCTACAAGCTATAACTTGGTGCCCAAGCTTGGAGAACCCATATTACCACATAATATTCATCCTTATGATGTCTCAACACTAGAGGAACATGTTAACATGTACAATTTTCAAGTTAACACCTCTAATTGGGTAATTGGCACATAAGTCCATATTTAACAAAACAATATCACAACATTGTTCAAAAAGGACATAAAAGGAAATATAAGTTCCTCAGAAGCTTTAATTACATATCAAAAGATAATCACAAGCATATAATCACATATCTTAAGCAAAACACCTAGGGTTAGTTCATAACCCAGGTCATGGATGTTACAAATTATCCACCCCTTACAAGGATTTCGTCCCCGAAATCAACAAAACATATCAACAACACATATTAAGAGAAAAGAGCAAGGTATTTCCTTCTCATCTCTTCCTCTAGTTCCCATGTGGCTTCTTCAACACCACGATGATTCCAGAGGACTTTCACAAGACTTATGTCTTTCTTTTTCAACTTTTTAATTCTGTTATCAAGGATTGACACTGGTCCTTCCTAATAAGATATATCATCATTCAATTCTACCTCCATAGGTTGCAGAACTGATTCTGTATCAGGGTGACATTTCCTCAGCATGGAAATGTGAAACACAGGGTGTAACTTCTATAACTCTGGTGGTAATTCTAGCTTATAGGCTACCCTCCCAATCCGTTCAATGATTGGATAAGGCCCCATAAACCTAGGAGCTAACTTCCCTTTCCTTCCAAACCTCAGAACTCCTTTCCAAGGTGAGACTTTGAGATACACTCTGTCTCCAAACTGGTATTCTAACGGTCTACGACGTTTATCAACATATGATTTCTGCCGATCCTGTGCAGTTTTTAACTGTTGTTGTATTACTTTAATCTTTTCTGTGGTTTTCCAGCACAAGATCAGGACTTAACAGTTGATATTCACCAGTTTCATACCAACATAGGGGTGATCTACAACATCTACCATACAAAGCTTCATAAGGTGCCATGTCAATGCTATGTTGGTAGCTATTTTTGTAGGCAAACTCTATCAAGCTTAGGTGTAGATCCCAACTCCCCGTAAACTGATGAACACATGCTCTAAGCAAGTCTTCTAAGGTCTGTATAGTCCTTTCTGACTGTCCATCAGTCTGAGGATGAAAGATTGTACTAAACCTTAACTGTGTGCCTAAAGCTTTGTGAAGTCGCTCCCAAAAACGACTCATAAACTGGGGACCTCTGTCAGAAACAATGGTAACTAGAACTCCGTGTAACCATACTATCTCTTCAACATATAATTGTGCTAACTTCTCAGTAGAATAGGTTGCTTTGACAGGCAAGAAATGAGCTGTCTTTGTCAACCTATCAACTATTACCCAAATGGAATCATGCCCTTTGCTTGTCCTAGGTAGGCCAACAACAAAGTCCATGGTTACATGATCCCACTTCCACTGTGGTATGGGCAAAGGTTGCATTGTCCCTATAGGCTTCTGGTGTTCAACTTTAACTTGCTGACACACATGACACTGCATTACAAACTCAGCAACATCCTTCTTCATTCCAGGCCACCAATACATATATTTTAAATTTCGATACATCTTGGTGCTTCCTGGATGCATAGCATACATCGAAGAATGAGCTTCTTCCAGGACTAACTTCCTCAAGTTATCCACATCCGACACTATCATCCTCCCATGATAACAGGACACTTGGTCATCAGAGTCATGGAAACCATCTTGTTTCTCATCACCATACTCCGATCTGATCTGTTGAACCACAACATCAACTTGCTGTGCCTCCTTGATCTGATCTCTCAGAGTAGGATTTATATGCATCTCAGCTAACAACCCAGCTAACAATGATACTTTCAACTATACATTGTCTTATCTTAAGGAGATAAGCATATCTCTCCTAGAGCATACTAAGGAATTCAGTTGTGCTCTATCTAAGGCTGGTGTTGTTGATTTCCTACTCAAAGCATCAGCAACCACATTGGCCTTCCCTGGATGGTAATCAATTGTACAATCATAGTCCTTGATTAACTCCATCCAGCGGCGTTGCCTCATGTTAAGCTCATGCTGAGAAAATATGTACTTAAGGTTCTTATGGTCTGTGAAAATATGGAATGTCTCTCCATAGAGATAGTGTCTCCAGATCTTCAAGGCATGAACCACAGCAGCTAGCTCCAGATCGTGTGTCAGATAATTTTCCTCGTGTTTCTTAAGCTGTCTGGAAGCAAAAGAAATCACTTGTTTATCCTGCATCAACACACATTCAATTCCATTCTTGGAGGCATCACAGAAAACTATGTATCCTTTCCCTTGCCCAGGTAACACAAGCACTGGTGCACTTGTCAACCTCTCCTTCAACAACTGAAAAGACTGTTGACACTTGTCACTCCAGACAAAAGGAACATCCTTCCTAGTCAACTTGGTCAAGGGTAAGGCTATGAAACTGAAGTTCTTAATGAACCTCTGGTAGTAACCTGCCAACCCTAGGAAACTACGGATCTCCATCGGTATCTTCGGTTGTTCCCATAGCAGGATAAATTCTACCTTTGTAGGGTCAACATGAATACCCGAAGCAGATATTACGTGTCCAAGGAAGGATACTTCTGGCAACCAGAACTCACACTTACTAAACTTAGCATATAGTTTGTGTTCTCTTAGCAAAGTTAGAGTCTGACGAAGATGCTGTTTGTGCTGCTGAGCATCTCTACTGTAGATCAGAATGTCATCTATGAACACAACAACACACTGATCAAGAAAAGGTCGGAAGATTCTATTCATGAGTTCCATAAATGCAGCTGGTGCATTAGTTAGTCCGAACGACATAACTGTGAACTCATAGTGACCATACCTTGTCCTAAAGGCAGACTTGGGTATGTCACTATCCTTAATACGTAGCTAGTGATATCCCGACCTCAAGTCTATCTTTGAGAAGATGGTTGCACCACACAACTGGTCAAAGAGATCATCAATCCTCGGCAGAGGATACTTATTCTTTATTGTCACTTTATTTAACTATCTATAATCAATGCACAACCACATTGACCCATCTTTCTTTTTAACAAAGAGGACAGGAGCACCCCAAGGTGAAGTACTCGGTCGGATGAAACCTTTCTCAAGCAACTCTTACAGTTGTTTCTTGAGTTCTGCCATCTCAGTAGGCGCCATCCTATATGGTGTCTGTTCTATAGGTTGTGTGTCTGGGATTAAATTGATCTCAAAATCAATTTCCCTAGGAGGTGGCACACCTGGAAGTTCTTCAGGGAATACATCTACAAATTCCCTGACTATTGGGATTTTTGCAGGGTTAAGACTATCCATGGTAGTATCTACCACATGGGCCAAGAATGCATAACATCCTTGCCTCATCATCTTCTCAGCAACCATAGCCGACACAAGATAGGTGGGTAGGATCTTTCTTTCTCCTTGAAAGATCCATGTGTCACTATCATCAACAAACACAGCTTGCTTGGATTCATAATCCAAGACAACCTTATACCTTTCTAAGGTATCCATCCCAAGGATTATATCAAATCCATGCATCTCAAGTGGTATAAGCTCCACTTGAATGCGATGATCAGAAAAGAAGAGGATGCAGGGAGAACATACCTCCTGCAACATAGCAGATCCCCTTAACGGAGTTTCTAACAACAAACTATCTGCTCTATGACTTATATTCAAGTTGCAGTCAAAGATCACTCTTCGAGTGATAAAAGAGTGTGTAGCACCCAGATCAATTAAAACAGATACAACGCAAGATGTAAACATATCAGAATATAACAACTCCATCTGACCTGCTACAACCCGAGGGTTGTTCACTGCATCAGGTGGATTCATCGCATAGAATCTTGCCGTCGCCTGTGGTTGATTTGGTGCTTGATGACTAGATGCCGATGATCCAGCTTGGGACACTTGTCCACGTCCTCTAGCTCCTCCTGGAAACTATCTCCTTTGTGATCCTTGCTGACTCTGCCTTTGAGGTTGAGTCACACTCGCTTCTCTAGCTCTGCAATCTTTCATCAAATGTCCCATCTTCCCACATATATAACAACTTTTTTTCAATTGTTGTGGTCTGGGTGGTCCTGTAACCAACATAGATGCTAAACTGCGAGCTCCTTCTAGTGGTAGGATTCGTCCTCTACCTCTATTCGATGTCCACTATGTCTGAGTACTGGGTCTAGGTGGTGGTGTAGGTGTAGAAAACCTAGGTTTCTTGAAACCTTTAGATGAAGATCCTTGGAACTAAGGATACATCCTCTTGTTTTGGGTCTGTCTCTTCTCTGCCACAGACCTCTCTATCCTTCTGACAGACTCTACGAAGGTATCAAACCTTTCTCTGTTTTCTAGGGCAGACACGGGAGTAGTCAACTCAACGTTTAACCCTTTCTCAAAATGCCTAATCCGTTCTTCATCTGTAGCTGCCATGTGCAGATAGAACCATAGCAGCTCCATGAACTTAGCCTCGTACTCGCTAATGTTCATTAGACCTTGCCTTAACCTCTCAAACTGGGAGATTTTCTCGTCCAGAAACTTCTTAGGGAAGTATCTTTTAATAAATTCCCTTCGGAGAACTTCCCATGCAACCTCCACACCAGGCCTCTTCTGTTCTTCCATGGTCCACCAATGACCAGCACTCCTCTTGAGAAGATATACAACATGTCTAACCTTCTCAGCTTCTGGGATGTTTAGGATTCTAAAGGCCTTCTCTAGTTCAGTTAACCATAAGTCAACATCTGTGGGATCAACTGTCCCAAAATACTCGGTTGCTCCAACTCGGCGAAGTTGTTCAAACGTCTTGCCGATTCCTTATCCTTCAGGATGGGTAGGTGCCCTAGGTGCATGCATAGGTATCCTATCTGTTATGTGTGTCATGGCAGTCATAAACTGCCCAAACATGGTCTAGACGGTTGGGTTCCCCATGTCAATTGGATTGAACTGGGGTGGTTCAGGCATAGGTTGCTCTATCTCTGGGTTTCTTGCACCTTCTGTGGGTGCAACAACACTACTCTCCGCAACATATTCCTCATGTTCTTCGTGTGGTCCGTACATCCTTAGTCTTATCTTCTTCTCCTGAGGAGCAGAAGGCACTATCAGATATACTGGAAGACACTAGAACAAACTCAACATCCTAAGTCCTATGTCTCTATAGACTCAGCGAACCTAGAGCTCTGATACCACTAAATTGTGGTGACTGTCTCTGAAAAACAAGATCAACGAATGCAGAAGCGATTAACTAGCAGCGGAATTATTAAAAAATCACTAAAAATTAAAACTTTTTGCAAGGAAATCTTTAAACGATAAAACTCCTTCATAAAGAAATATAATAAGTTGTTTACAACATGTTTCATCATTGCATCTCTGTAACAAAACATATCTCAAGAATTACAACATCAACCACCTTGTTAACTATACAAGGTAAGATATAAAATCTTGAGGCATCATGCCAAAATCTCATATTTACTAACTCCTAGGACCTGAGAGTACAAAGACGACACATATGACATACTATCTACAAGACTTGACAGTTAGTGTCTCCACTTGAGGATCACTGCTGTCCCTGAGATTGCAGCTACTGCTGCTCACCCAATGATTGGTTTCTTCGTCCTCGTCATCTACCTAAAAAGTTGAATCCCACGGGGGTGAGACAATTGAATAATTGTCCCAGTGAGAGTTATAACTCTCTGCCAGAAGCTTTGTTATTGCAATAATGGAATAACATAAAGCAGTAGAATTATAAATATTCAACAACAGGTTTAACATTGGGTAAACTAAGTGAAGCAACACCCTGTTAAGTAATTGTTTCAATTATAACTTAATTGAATGATAAGACATATAACAATAAGGAATATGAAGAACATATATACTAGTTATTTAACTAGGACATCGTAAAAAATGTAACATCAATCATTGTTTCTCGTAGTTCAACCTAAGCAGTTATTATGTCCTGAGGAGATGAGTTACACCTCTCATACTCCAACTGACCATTACTAAATCGCAATCGGTACCATACATAGGTCATCAGAAGAGCTGGATTCCTATGACCTCATCTTCCCCAGTCAGTGTGAGGATCAACATGTAGGACATCTCGTGTCTCTGCTATAATAGCTTTCTAGGGTATTCTAGCAACTTCTCTATTAGAGTTATAGTGGCATTCTGTACTCTCTTCGCCATTGAGGGATTTCTTGTTTATCTCACACCGATGCGGCATTAACATCATCTTTGGGAGATTAGTGATACATCATCCCGACATAAACATATAATGAAGGATTGATGGATTAAAAGTACATCTTACATCAAATCCTACATTAGGACGTAAGGATATTCACGTCCATAACCCCCACATACTCAAAAGTATGTGCTCCAGGAGTTCCCTTAGGAAAACCTATTTCACCATCATTTAATTTCTGACACTGATGGATCTATGATCAGGGATCTACATGATATCATTATACTTGATTAGTTAAGTACATTATTGTATTCTTTAGCATCAGGCATGTTTTCAAACATAAACCAATAAGACAATTGCTATAAAGAAAGAGTACTATTTGTATCAAGTTCACATCACATATTTTTAACATTGGGATGTCAATCCCTAACCAATTCATCATTGTAATTCATGAATATGGGTGTTCAAACCCTTGAATCATCATAACACTTGTTACCAATTAACACTTTATCATCCAATCATTTTATCAGTATGATCTTTGATTATAACAAATACATATGTTGCTCATGGTTCATTCAACCTATCAAGCTCATATGTTACCACTCACCAGGTAACATAACATATCATTACTCTTAAAGCATATAAAGTGTTTTCAATGCATATGCCATCATAACCTTTACCTGGATATGATCTCCTCTTTGTGAAAACATGCATGATTAACATTTACTGATAACATACACATTGTAACTATATCAGCACAATACAAGTCCTTTTCATATTAAGTATAGGATACCACGGCCGTTCTATCTTGCACGGTCGTACAAGAGTAAGTCACCATGGCCGTGCTTCATTACACGGTCGTGCAACAAAGGAATCACCACGACCGTGTCATATTACCACGACTGGTTTCTAGGGTTAGGTTTCCATTTTAATTCAAATAGGATTATTCAACCCCTTATTCTTAAAAAAGCATAGTGATTACTTACTTCCATAATCATGTATTGTGTTTCATGTTTAAAAGCATAACCCAAAATTAGGGTTCACTGATCATTTCATCATATCACCCTAGATTAGGGTTTACTATTCACATTACATGATATAACCCTATAATTAGGGTTTACTATTCACATTTAATGAACTGAGATCATACCATGATCATGTATGAACATTACTTCCATTAATGCCTTAAATTAAGTTAAGATTCATTAATCACCATAATTAGGGTTTCCATGATCTCACTATGAAGGATCATACCCTAATTATGTGCATCCATACAAATTGGAGGTATTTTACCTGATTCTCATTCATGTTAGGAGTCTTCTCTCTCCTCTTGCTATTAGATGATGTTTACATCTCTCATGATTAGGTTAAGTCAAAACAACCTTGATAACACAAGTCAAGTCATCACTACTATGGTCATTAGGGTTTGCTTGATTAAGAGGTACTAGTCATACTAACCCACTAAGGGTACCTTTGTAATGTTCACCTTTGACCATAATATGTATTAGTCCACTCATTACTTAAACCCTTAATGACTTTAAGTATCTTTAGGGTTTAGGTTAATGAACTACTCCACCATCTTGACTACTACGACATTAAACATTATTGACCTTAAAAGACCCCAAACGATTTTGCACTTTCAACCTCCAAACAGTTTTGAAACCGCATGGAGTTGTTGACCGTTTGGACCCTTTGACTTTCAAGACCGCATGGACAAGTACACCATCAAGACCGTTTAGTCTCGTTGACCGTTTGGGCCAACTTTGACTTTCATGACCGCATGGGCAAATTGACCTTGAAATTGCATGACCAAAAAGTGTATCAACTCTTCCAATTGAATTAGGGTTTTCAATATTGAACCCCGCAAATGATCATGCAAAGGTTAGCTACTCATCAATTGAGTCAATTAGGTCAATCCTTACTGATTTGATCCTCAATTGAACCTCAATTGGTCACCAATTAGGGTTTGGATTGATTGGATTAGGGTTTGGAAACGATCACCCTTCAACATGTATCAACATGAGTCTAATTAACCTTGAGACCCTTGAACCATCATTCAATTGGGTCATGACCTGACCCCAAACGGTCTTGGGATCATTTGGACACCCTCCAAATTGTCTTGAGACCGTTTTCTTAAGTCCACAACAAAAACTAACTCAATCGATTAAATTTTTGACCATATATTTGATCATTAGGTCACTAATCGATTAAATTTCAACTTATTGCCTTTCAATTCCCAACCACTTAACCATAGTCAACCCTAGACCTCCAAACGGTCTTGGGTGACCCCCAAACGGTTTTGAAACCATTTGGACATCCTTCAAACAGTCTTGAGACCGTTTGCTCATGATGTCATCAACAACCAAGTCATTCTCTCAAAGGTTGAACCCTAATTTAGGTCACAAAATCAACACTTGATTATTCAACAACTTGATGTGATTGGACCCTCAATTGATCACCCCTACTTGACCCTAGACCTCCAAACGGTCTTGGGTGATCAACAAACGGTTTTGAAACCGTTTGGGTGATCCCCAAATGGTTTTGAAACCGTTTGGGCCACTCAACCCAATCTTCAACATGATTGCACCATTTAAATCAGCAATAAACCCGATTAAGGTTTAGGTGACTAATGTGCCTTCAATTGGTGATTTACTTGAAATTAGATGATGATTTTTGGTGGGTGATTAGTCCATAATGTCTAAAACAGATCTCCAAATGGTCAATGCTTGGTCAACTCTTCCAAACGGTCTTGAGACCGTTTGCTCCAAATGTTCTTGGTTGAAACTATTTGCTCTTCAAACGGTTTTGAAACCGTTTGCTTCCAAACCGTTTTGCAAACTGTTTGGGCAAGAGGTGGAGGACCGTTTGATAAAGTAGGATCAGGATGAACTTTGGAAATAATGCCACCTTCTTCTACCTTTAGAACATGGACTGTTCTTCACAGTTTTGGTAGTAAGAACACATAGAAGTGTGAAAGAAAGGAGAACAAGCAACGTTTTCAAGGAAGGAAGATGCATAACAAAACTTTAAGGTTTAGAGTTATAAAACCTGCCTCTAGGACTGATCCAGAGCTCCAAGCTTCGTAGATTTAATGGTGTCTTGAGCTCCACAGGTCGTACAAGGTCCGTTTCTCAAGATTTGGATGGAGGAGATGACTAGAAAAAGAGCTATGTAAGAAAGACTATCAAACCAACCTTGTACCAAGATTTCCTCCATGAATTCGAGCTAGATGATGGTCAAAGCTTACCTAAACCAGCTTGGTCATTCTCCTCTGCTCCTGAACTTCTCCTAAGTCGGCCAAAGCAAAAAGATAAGAAGAGGAATGAAGGGAAACAATCCCTTGCTTTGTAAAAGAGATGTGCTTATATACTTTGGTTATATTTTCAAGATAAGGACAATTGTTTCCTTTATTTTACATCTATATCCACCAAGCCATTATCCACTTCTTGGCCACGTCTCTCCCTTCTTATTATTTGCAAAACCTCTCTCTCAACTGAGGTTTAGAGGAAAATAAGCCAAACATCTTACTAAATTGTATACATAAAAGGGGTCATTTTGCATACATCTTGATTATTTAATTATAATGGTTATCTTTCTTATGTGATCATTATGATGAGGCACCCTCCTCATCATAATACCTCTACTTGATGTCAAGATTCATGAAAGATACTCTAGAGGGTGTATTTTACATGTTGCACCCTATGTTTTGGGTAAATTTCACTTTACACCAAAACTAGGTTTTAAAGCATAAGGATTGCTCTACAAGCTATAACTTGGTGCCCAAGCTTGGAGAACCCATATTACCACATCATATTCATCCTTATGATGTCTCAACAGTAGAGGAACATATTAACATGTACAATTTGCAAGTTAACCCCTCTAATTGGGTAATTTGCACATAAGTCCATATTTAACAAAACAATATTACACCATTGTTAGAAAAGGACAGAAAAGGAAATATAAGTTCCTCAGAAGCTTTAATTACATATCAAAAGATAATCACAAGCATTTAATCACATATCTTAAGCAAAACACCTAGGGTTAGTTCATAACCTAGGTCAGGGATGTTACAACATGGGTCCATTCCCATCTTCTCATGGATTTTCCTACATCCTAGTAGTGGTGGATTACGTCTCAAAATGGGTAGAAGCCATACCAAACGTCACTAGCAATTCCAAACACATCATAAAAATGTTCAAAGATATTATTTTCCCCCATTTTGGAGTCCCACACACTGTGATATCCGACAGAGGATCTCATTTCCTGGAAAGAAGCTTTGAAGCATTGCTGAGAAAATATGGTGTAACACACAAAGTAGCCTCACCCTACCATCCACAAACAAGTGGACAGGTAGAGGTTTCTAACCATCAACTCAAGGCTATTTTGGAAAAGACAGTAGGCGACAATCGAAAAGATTGGTCAGGGAAAATCAATGACACATTGTGGGACTACCGAAATGCTTTTAAGACTCCCCTTGGTACCACACCATTTCAGTTAATCTATGGGAAGTCATGCCACCTGCCTGTAGAACTCGAACACAAAGCATGGTGGGCAATAAAATAACTAAATTTTGATATGAAGAAAGCAGGCCAAGCCAGGATTCTACAACTTCAGGAGTAGGAAGAACTCTAGATGACAGCTTATGAAAATTCATGAATCTATAAAGAACGTACAAAACTTTGGCACAATGGCCATATGAAAAGAAATGACATACAAGTAGGAGACCAAGTTCTATTGTTCAATTCAAGATTGAAATTATTCCCAGGGAAACTCCGTTCTCACTGGTCTGGACCATACATTGTCAAGAGCATCTCTCCACATGGTGATGTCTCTTTATGGAGTGAAAAGTCAGGCGAATTTGTAGCTAATGGTCAACGCTTGAAGAGATATTTCACCCCAGCCAACACAGGCATCGAAGCAATGCTGGAACTCACCAATCCTACATTTCCACCGTAAAATTGAAGGATTCAGTCGAGCCATTAACATAAAACAAAGGTGCTTGTCGGGAGGCAACCTGATCAATAAATTTGTTTTACTTTTAATTTTTAATGAGAAATTTTCCTTAATTTTGTTTTTAACTTTTAGATAAATTTTACACTAAATAAATATCACATCACAAGATGTTATGTTGAGTACTGATTAATCTTGTTTTTTGAGATTTTTAGATGGAGGACGAGCGCTGATAGGAACACAACCACATCTGGTGGTCCAACCGACATAAATTTTCCCCTCCATCTCAGATTTAAAGTTTGCTCAGGATGAGAAGATTTATAAGTTTGGAGTGGAGGGTGGGTGGTACGTACTTTACTTTCCACCTACACCTATCCTTTTTAGACTAAAGGTTTCACCGTTGCATTTTTTATTAAATTTTTCAAAAATTTGAAAGTTTTTCAAAGGAACTGAACAAAAATTTGATGAAATTTTGACGTTCTCCATTTCATTAAATGCCATTACCTAGCTGTCTGTTTTCTCACTCTATGCATTTTGAATCATTACACCCTCCTTATTTGAAGCAAATTTTCAAAAGGACCATTTTCTTGAAACTAGCCTGTTGATTGAAATCATCTTGTGAAGCTTATGATTCCTAACATCATGATCCTTCTACAAAAATGACAAGTGTCTTTCGAACTGATAGGGATCAAACACATCGTGCTTCCTAACTGACTAGTGAAACAACAACATGGAACCCCCACCGGATCCTCATCAAGTCCTTATTTGAGCAGAGTACGATAAAGAGAACGACTCGATGCATTAAATTGTAAATCAAGTTGCATTCTGATCTGAAATTTCTTCTACACTTCTTCTATCATCTTCGTACCCCTCCATCCATAAAAAAGAAACAAAAATAGCCAAAATAGTGCTAAACCCTAAGTTTGGGGTGTCATACCACCTCTTTCTATATCCGCTTCTTCCATACCCCTTGTTAATAAATAGGGGCATACCATGCCAAAGTGCACACAAAAAAATGCAATCTCGAGTCAATTAGAGGAGAGATTCGCACAAAAAAATGCAATAAATGAAATTGCAACTAATATAATAAAAATCTCGAGTTGAATAGAGGAGAGATTTATTTTGTCCTTCCATACCTCCCTTCACTCCCTTTCCCACCGAATGGCACAATTAATGCCCCCACTACCCTGAAAAACACTAGTGTCAGATCAAGTGCACACTTGTTGTTCTGTGGGTATATCTGGACTCTTACAAAACTCTTTGACATGTTTGTTGTTAGAAAAAGTGAGGAGGAAGTGATGTTGGAAAAAAAACTCAGGAACGAAGATATATTAAGATTTGTTCAGTGGTCTCAGGAAGTTGAGATGCATAGTCATACTAAGAAGAAGGAAACAATTGTGATGTGAAGATGAGGCAACCACACGAGTTGAAAGTATTTATTTGGCGATGGTTTTAGATTTTGTGTTACTTGAGGATGAACAACGTTTAAGTTCAGGGTGTTTTGATGAATGCATATTCATCATGAAATTCAATTGACATCTTGGGCCAAATTCAACCAAATTCATTCGATTTCATCTACTAAATATTGTAAAATGCAAAATAGCTTAATTGGTTCAATTATTAAGATTATTAACTGGGTTTATATTGATTTTATGCAGGTCATGATGGGGCTCAACCATCAAACTGGAACTCACCTTCACTCAATATCCTCTCACCCTTGGTCTTGACCAAACAGTCTTGACCAAACAGTTTCATCCATTCGGTTTGGACATCACTCAATCTTAGCCATTCATCCATACAGTCTTGGCCCTGCACTGCCCCTTTAGTCTTGCCTTCATGGTCTCTCAAGACCGCGAGCCTTTCCATACCATCAGATCATTGATCTTCGGTCCTCATTCATTTGGGCTAATGGTTTTGATCACAATCTGCCTTATCGGTTCCCTTCTAACGATCCTTCAAGACCGTGTGGACTCCTCACGATCTCAAGACCGTGAGAGTCCTCACGATCCTCAAACCACAAGGAGCACCCTCACGCTCCCAAAATCACAAAGAAGCACCCCCTGCCATTGTCAATGACTCCACAACCTTCTCTTTAGCGTCATTTTCCTCATCACCTTGCTCACCTCTACAAAACCCTAATCCTCCATAACGATAATAGTGCCCGCAACACCTTCCTCCTCTTTCGATTGCCAGGACCTACAAGTCCCTGTCACCACCTCCACGTCCCCTCTCTGCTGATGACAACATCACCTACAACCTCACTGATACCACCACAGCCACTTGCACGGTCTCAAGACCGTTAGGGAGCGAGACCGATCAGAGGTCGAAGACCGTTTGGACGCTGAAGTGAAGACTGTTTGGAGCCACATCGATCCGCGAGACCGAGAGCATGTGAACGATCGCTAAAGACCGTTTGGACGGTATCACTAGAATGCATGACCAAGACCGTTAGGGTGTGAGACTGATCAGAGATCAAAGAATGATAGGATGCCGAAGACCGTTTGGACCTTAGACCATTAGGGCAGTGAGAGAACGGTCTTGCAAGACCATTTGGATAGAGATCCAAACCGGTAGGCGTAGACCATTAGATAAAGAGAAGCCAGGACCAGTTGGAGGATACTGATCAAGACCGTTTAGACAATAATGCCCAAACCATTAAAGCAAAATCGGTTGGAGGCATTTAACTCCAAACCATTTAAACTCAAAACCATGTAAAGAGTTCATAGAAAAAACATGAGGACCTAACCCAAGCCTATAAATAGGACCACAAGGGTCCTCATTTGGGCATTAGACCTAGGACGCTGATAGGCTGCCTGAACATATGTTTGATCCATGTACATCCATGCCATTACCACTTCACCTGCTGCTCCTACTGCGAGCAAGGAGGTCAAGATGAGAAAGAAGGTGGAGAAGAAGATCAACCCGATCTTCCTTGGTGGTTCTTCCTCCTCATCCAGATCTGCTCTGACACGACGTGGAAGACCACATCATCTTCACCGAGCTGTGACTACCTTCTACATCATGCTCATGGTGGAATCTTCCCTCTCTCTTGTTCTTCTTGTTTCTCACATCATGAGCGAGTAGTTCCTTTTCGCTGGGGTGCGGGGACTAGCCCCGCTACCCATGCAAGCATGTTCTCTTGTAAAACATTCCATGGCAATGTATATAAATTTTCATTTCGTTGTTAACTGATAATGTTTGTAGATTGATTACCTGCTTGCTTTCATCTTGTTCTTACCTATGTTGCGAGAACTTCTATATGTAAGGTAGAATGGCGATTAATGAGGTTGACTCCCAAACTAGAAATAGAATGGGATTCCTTGAGGTAGTAAGTGTATGATCTGTGACGGGACAAGCCATCTAGCCCATAGTGATGCTTCTGTACCCTAAACATCCCGCAGGGCGGGCCACATCTTTAGTTGGATATATATATCTTCATTGTTAATCGTTGATGTTTTCTTGTAGATTAATCGCCTGCTTGCTTGTCGATTAGCACGGTTGACTCCCTGACTAGAAATAGAAAGGGACTCCTTGAGGTCGTAAGTGTATGATCTATGAGGGGACGAGCCATCTAGCCCACAATGACACTTCTGGGTGCCTAAACATCCCTCAGGGAGGGCCACAACTTTAGTTGGATTTTTGTATCTTCAGAGCCGTAAGTGAGTGATTCGGATGGTGATGAGACATCTGATACCTAAGGTGATGCTTATGCAAGCCTAATGCCTGTATGGGGGTTTTTGCAGTAGCTCTATTTGGATGATTATATCTTGCCTGGATGTTTGATGTTTGAATGTGTTTGCATGTGTAGTGGTGGTGAAACTCGAGACCATCCCAACGATTCCATATCATTAATCTAGATCATCTTTAATTCCTCTTTACTTTCCTACAATTAGTTTAATTAACCTCAAATCAACCAATCATTCTAAATATTAGTCTTACTTGAATTAGACTCGACTAGGAACAATTCTTAAAAGCATCGTCCCTTGGGATTCGATCCTCAACTATACTACAATAAGACTTGTTCTCTTGCGGGTGGTATTATTGCACAAGGTTTTGGTAAAAGCTCAGGGATTTCAACCATGAGTGAATTTGTTAGTGCAATAATAACCCACGTCATAAAGTTATCACCACTTTGAATGAGAAGCTAGACTGGATAGAAAGGAGGTTGCTAGAGAAGGAAAACAAATTTTTAGATGAAGAAGAATAAGTGAAGTATATGCGTCAACAAGGACATAGGAACAATGACTACTCATGGAGAAAGGATCCCAAGTTTTCTTGGAAAGACCCAAACAACTTCCTACAGGATCCAGATCAACAGAACCAACATAGGAACAATCAGTAGCAGTGACCTGCAACAGAGGAAAACACAAATGAAATCCTGAATAGGATAGTGAAATAGAATGAGCAATTGATAAACAACTTTCAACATGATCTCCAGAATCAAGGGGCCCAGATGAGGAGTTTTGAGACAACTTTGTCTCAGCTACCAGCATATGTGGCGGCCTTGAAGAAGCTTACATAATAGGGTTTTCTAGAAACACTAACACTCCAACAGGAAACCAGTAGGTTAAGGCAATACTACTGTGGAATGGGAAGAAGACATTGACTCCAAGGACTGTGTAAATTGAGATGAACAAGCCTACTAACAGTGGTAACCCAGTGGCAGATCCAACACAAGTAGTAATTGAGGTAGACAACCTAGGGGAAGAGAAGAATCAAGAATCTGAAGTGGATAAGAGGACTTCATATGTGCCACCACATCAAAGAACACAGATGGTACCTGTTCCATATCCTAATAGCTTGAAGGCAACAAGGATGGATCATCAATTCAAGAAATTTCTAGATAGCTTTAGGAAGCTTTCCGTGAACATACCATTGATTGATGTGATTGAACAAATAACATCATATGGTAAATTTCTAAAGGATATTATTAATAATAAGAGAAGGATACTAGATGCTGAGGTAGTAGTACTGAGGGAGCAGGTCAGTGCCTTCATTTTAGGTACACTACCACCAAAGAGATAGGATCCCAGTTGCTTCAACATCACATGTTACATCGGGAAAACAAAGTTTGGGGATGCACTCTATGATTCAGGGGCAAGCATCAATTTGATGCCCCTATATACCTTTAGGAAGCTCGATCCCAAAACGTCTAGGAAGAGTAGCATGACAATCCAATTGGAAAACAACTCAATTGTGAAACCATATGGTATCTGTGAAGATGTACTTGTTAAGGTGGATTGTTTTGTTTTCCCTACAGACTTCATGGTGATGGAGATGCAGGACAACCATGGCAATGAACTATTATTAGGGAGACCCTTCCAAGCAACAACTGATATGATCTTGGAGATGGGTAGAGGCCGATTGACCATGGGAATTAAAGATGATAGGTTTGACTAGACATAGGTAGTGAATTGTACCACGACAGTGGACAATTCTGACTTCAGGCCACTACCCGGATAGTACATGAGTTGATTTGCTAGATCAAGGATAGGAAAAGTGGATCTTTGCATGATCATAAAAGGAAGATTTTTCTATAAAAATAAGATGAAGGGTAATAAGATTTCTTAGACAAAACTCCACTCATATATATAGGAGAGGAGGATGCTTATAAGTAGACACAAAATCCAATGGTCCATGTATACATGGTTCGTATAAGTTTTTAAAAACTCTAACATACCAATTTTTCATACTTAGCAACTTAATTACAAGAATTTCATGTTTTAGGGGAAATGTGTCCCTAGTCAGGAGGCATTTCTCTTACTGAGGGCAATGTTTCTCAGTGATAGACACATTTCTTTGTGAGAAATGATCTTGGTCTAGGACACATTTGTCACATTGTAGGCAATGTATCCTAGATGGAGATGCATTTCTCCTACAAAGTAGCCACATCTTTCAATTCATGATTCATTTCTCCATTTGGGACCAATACGTCCTAGAGTGGGACACATTGATTCTAGAGAGTGGTAATATGTCCTCCCTAGAGACATGTTGGGCCCACTAGAAAGATGAAAATTTCAACCATATAGATACAAGTAGTTGGAGTCACCATAATCAGCTACCACATGGGGGAATTTCATCCACATGGAGGACTCATTTCTCCTTTATCTATTCTAGACAAAATCCATCCCCTTTTCCCAGACCATTTCTACATTTCTTCAACTCTCTTTTCTCTTAAGTGTTTTGGAAAACCATTTTTTGGACATGGGACATGTAATGACAAAGGTGGACAAGGGTACACTAGCTGTTGACATCATGGAGAACACTAAGGTGGTCTCACTTGCCAAGATAGTAGGGTACCCAGATGACGAACATGATGAATGGTGTTCATCCACCATGGATGAGGATGGAGAGGACTTTCTCATACATATACATCAACAACTCCCACTAGAGGCATGCCTAATGAACCTTATAGATGATTGCATGTGGAGCCGGTCAGTAGAAGAATGTGCAAGGCTACTGAAGGCTACACAAGACACTTCGAGGATTTGGGACTGCTGCCACCACCAATGATTTCTTCACTCCTGAGCCCACCTGAATTGGAGCTCAAACTGCTGCCACCTCATCTGAAGTATGTGTTTATAGCTATAGACGAGAAGTTGCCGATTATCATATTTGCATCATTGAGTGAATTGGAAGAAGAACAACTTATTACTGTTCTAAAGAACCACCAAGGTGCATTCTGATGGACTGTGGCTGATATCAAAGGGATATCTCCCTCATTATCCCAAAACAAGATTCAGTTGGAAGAAGGAGCAAAACCAATCATTCAACCTCAGCGTCGCTTAAATCCAATCATGACAGAGGTAGTCAAGAAGGAGGTAATCAAGCTCCTGTCGGTAGGTATAATTTATGCTATTTCTAATTCCATGTGGCTTAGTTCGACATAGGTAGTACCATAGAAAGGGGGAATCACTATCACTACTAATTCATCTAATAAACAAATAACCACTAGGATAGTGACAAGGTGGCGAGTTTGTATAGATTATCGTAGATTGAACACCACCATGCTCAAGGATCATTTTCCACTACCTTTCATTGACCAGATGTTGGAGCGGCTCTCCGGTCACTCCCACTTTTGTTTTCTTGATGGTTATTCTGGCTATAATCAGATTTCAATCGAGCATAAGGACCAGGAGAAGTCTACCTTCACCTGCCCTTATGGCACTTTTGCCTATTGCTGTATGCCATTTGGGTTGTGCAACATACCCACTACTTTTCAACGTTGCACGTTGGCAATTTTTTTGGAAATGGTGGAACAATGTCTCAAGGTTTTTATGGACAATTTTTCTGTGCATGGGGCATCTTTTAACGATTGTTTGAAAAATTTGGATAAAGTTTTGCAAAGGTGTGAAGACACACACCTAGTGCTTAATTGGAAAAAATGCCACATTATGGTTAGCGAGGGCATAGTGCTTGGACACAAGGTGTCCAACAAAGGATTGGAGGTAGACCCTATCAAAATAGAGGTGATTTTGAAACTTCCTCCACCGACATCAGTGAAGGAAGTTAGGAGTTTTCTCAGCCCTGCCGAGTTTTACCAGCGATTTATAAAGGATTTTTCAAAATCGCTAAGCCATTGTCTGAATTATTGGAAAAAAATCTTGAGTTCAATTTTGATAAAAAAATGTTTAAAAGCGTTTGAAATCCTAAAAGAGAAACTCATTTCTACACATGTTGTGCAGGCTCCAGATTGGAGTCAACCTTTTGAACTGATGTGTGATGCATCAGACTATGCCGTAGGGGCAGTGTTGGGCCAATGCTTGGACAAGGTTCCTATGGTCATATATTATGCATCTAAAACACTTAATGACACAGAACTAAATTACACCACTACTGAAAAAGAATTATTGGCTGTTGTCTTTGCTTTTGAGAAATTTAGGCAATATCTTGTAGGAGCTAAGGTGGTGGTGTGGACTGATCATGCATCAATTAAATATTTGCTACAGAAGAAGGATGTGAAACCAAGATAGATTAGATGGATCCTTTTATTGTAGGAGTTTGACATTGAGGTCAAAGATAAGGCATGTAATGAAAATGTGGTGGCCGACCACCTATCTAGACTAGAGATGGTAGATGAAAAAGATGTTAATATACCCATTCTAGAGACTTTCCCTGATGAACAACTATTCACCCTTAAGCAAAGGGACCCTTGGTTTGCTAACATCATAAATTATTTAGCTTGCAAGGAATTACCCGATGATTGGGGGTACCAAGAAAAGAAGAGGTTCTTTCATTCATTGCACTATTATTATTGGGATGACCCTATTTTTTTTAGACAATGTAGGGATGGAATATTGAGGAGGTGCATACCTGAATGTGAATACGATAGTGTGTTGAAACATTGCCACATACTACCTACAGGTGGACACCATGCCATTTCCAAGACAACTGCAAAGGTTTTGGAGAGCAGTTTGTACTGGCCGACCTTATTCAAAGATTCATATTATTTTGTGCGTAGGTGTGACACATGTCAGCAGTTAGGTAATATATCAAAGAGGTAGGAGATGCCGTTGAATGTGTTTTAGGAAGTAGAGGTATTTGACCTATGGGGTATTGATTTCATGGGACCCTTTGTGTCCTCTAACTCTAACCTCTATATCTTACTAGCTGTAGACTACGTATCAAAATGGGTGGAAGCGATTCCAACCCACACCAATGATGCCAATGTTGTGTGCAAATTTATCAAGGATCACATTTTTTGCTGGTTTGGAGTGCCAAGGATGATCATAAGTGATGGTGGAACTCACTCCACCAATCGGAAGTTTGGGGCACTTTTAAGAAAATATGGGGTGAAGCACCGTGTGGGTATGCCCTATCACCCACAGACTCAGGGGTAGGTGGAGATTTCAAATTGTGAGATTAAAAAGATTCTTGAGAAAATGGTATGTTCTAGTAGTAATAATTGGAGTACCTTATTGGTTGATGCTCTATGGGCCTGTAGGACTGCCTATAAAATACCGATAGGTACTACACCCTTTAGGCTAGTCTATGGATGGGCATGCCATCTCCCTATGGAATTAGAGCATAAAGCTCATTGGGCATTGAGGAAGCTCAATTTTGACATTGATGAAGTAGGAAAGAGTAGGATGTTAGAGTTGAATGAGATGGATGAAATTAGGATGAATGCTTATGAAAATTCAAGAATGTACAAGGAGAGAACTATGCAAATACATGACCAACACATAGCAAGAAGAGTCTTTTATCCAGGAGAGAATGTGTTGCTTTTTAATTCAAGGTTGAAATTACACCCTGGTAAACTGAGATCTAGGTGGAGTGGACCATTTGTCATAGAGGAAGTTTTTCCACATGGGGCAGTTAAAATCAAGGACAGAGATATATCCTTCTTGGTTAATGGCCAAAGACTGAAGAATTACTTTGGGGAAGACTTTAACAAGAAAGAGCATGAGGTGAGGCTCATTGCTCCTAGTTGATCTTAAAATGGACTTATCTAGCCTAGGACGTTAAATGAGGGTGCTTGTTAGGAGGCAACCCAACCATCGAGATGTTTATTTCATTCCTTTACATTATTTTGGTTTAGTTGTATTTAGATTTCCATAATTTTTTGTAAAAACTATACCGTGACCTATTTGTTGAGTGTGCATGAACATGTAGGGTCGGTACCACCGACTCCCAAGTTGATGGCACCAAATTCTGGTCAGTGAGGGGTCTCATTTGATAAAGCAGACTCGATACCACTAACATCCCAGTCGGTGGCATTGACGTCCCTGAACAAATTCAGAGCAACCATAGGCGGCTAACTGATGAACCATCAATACCACTGACTCATGGGTCGGTGGCAGCGACACGATGGACACTCCAGGCTTGGTGAGTGCATCAGTGCATCGAGAAAATCAACCCTACCGATACCATAGACCATTTTGTCAATGCCACCGACAGATGACATCACCGATCCATGGGCGTCCTCATCGATGGTCCATATACAACCATGATGGATGATCGGTAGCACCGATCTGCTGCATGTCAGTAGCACTGACCATTTTTTCAGTGCCACCGACACGTCAACAATCCATTTGTTTAAGATGGAGCACTGACAACCGTCGATGTACCGAGGCCACATATGGACCGCAGAGTCGGTACCACCAACAACGCACTGAGTGCCACCGACTCAGCAACAGGAGGGCTGGGCCATCACTATAAAGGGGGAGGTAGTGGAGTGTTTCTTGTTGGGTTTTAGGGGAGACAGAGAAGGCAGCGGAAACAAAAATTTTCTCCCCAACCCACATCGAGGAAACGCGTCAACGTCTATATAATAGGAAAGGATGGTTTGCGGAATCATACCTTGTCCCGAGGCTTGCTCGGCGACAATACCTCGCGCAATGCGCGGTCTTCAACTCCGGACTTCGACGGTGTCTGTGCAGCTCCTGGTCGCACCGGGACTGACAACTCCTACTCGAACCGGACTGTCAGATGACAGTTGTCCTCCTAAGCAGCAGTGTCCTCCCGCCTCTGTAGTAGTCCACACGGACCACCTGGAACTCCACTCTCCTTGTCCCACAAGGAAGTGGAAGGAGTCACACCCTCCTGTTGACGTACTAGTCGCCAACACGCTCTCCTGCCTCCTGTTGCAACTGTAGTTGTCCTTCCCTTGCTGCACCTCCCTTTTGTGGGAAGCACTTGCTCGGGCTCTCTCACGGTTACCAAAACCAGAGAGAATGACAACTTGCAGAGCAACTGGTTGCACTGAGCTATACTTTGAGAAGCCCCCAATACCCCTATATATATAGGAGAGTCATGGGACAGGGTTCTCCATCCCGGGCAATGCGGGACTAAAGCAGGAGTAGAAGGGTTCGAGAATTTTCCACAAAAAGCAACCGGTTCGCAACTTGAAATGATCGGTTCACAACTGAACCAATCGGTTCGGCCATTGAGCCGATCGGTTGGACCTGAGCCGATCGTTTGGGGCACTCCAACCGATCGGTTGGTGCCCTGAACCGATCGGTTCATGGTCCAAATCCGGCTCAAAAAGACTTTCCTTGTTTCTTTCCCAATTGGTATCGAATACCAATATTATTCCCAATCGAATTGGGCAATTTGAAACCAAAGGAAAATTCTTGCCGCCATGACTTTTCCCAACTGGTCGGTTGCACCAGTTGAGCCGATCGGTTCAACCCTTGAACCGGTCGTTTCAACCTGGGCATGAGCCGATCGGCCTGGACACTCCAGCTGACCGGTTCAGCAACCTCAGCCGACCGGTTCATCACATGAACTGATCGGTTGGGAGCACAGGTTGGGCAAAATCAGTCAATTGCGATTTCAATCAATCCGATACTCCAATCAATGCGTCCAACACCTTGAACCATATGATATTGAGCTATCGACTGATTGAGTGTTTAATTGAACTACTAAACTCCTTTAGTAATCAATCTAAACATTGCTTTGTGGACAAAACTCCTCTTCCAGGTTAAATCCTATGTGTGTGACCCTGTAGGTCCATTTCACGTTGGCAGTGAAAGTCCATAACACTTATGACTTCACAAGCAAAGAGCGGTGCCTAGTCACACATCAGTGCTACCTAAGTGAAAGTAGAAAGTTGGAGAACAACTTTCATCCTACAATCCGTGAATGGTGTTACAGTGAATGTATAATTCCTTTGTCACTGATATCCCGAATGAACTCGAGGCATGGAACAGTCATCCTGTCAACGTTCATTCACTTCCTTGATCTCAGAGTAGACTGGAAGAGATATGTATGACATCAATATCATATACTGATTCAGACATGCGTGCACGCCTTTCTCAATCCTACTCATCAAGTGGCCATGGATATCAAACTCCCTCAGGAGGGACAAATCCCATATCTATCACTCACCCCTCAAAAGCCCCATGTGTCAAAGCCACCCAATCATCACCTTTATAACAACCCATGTTTTAGGACTGCGTTTGATGATGTCAAAGTGTGCCCAATGACATGTGTTGAGTGCAGTGATTTTAGGTCTAAGAATCACATTCACCACCATCACTGTGAGTACTGACTGTGACTACCATCTCATGGTTCCATGTGTCAAACTCACGGTGGGTCTGTCCGGTACACTTGTTCTCTAACAAGTACCTATGTGTTTGGTTTGATATCTCTATATCATGACTAATGAGATTCTGTCATCAACCAACACCACAATCTAGTCTTGTGTGTCATTGCTGTCTATCTACCTTCCACAATGACATCCGACTAGGGACATAACAAGAATGTACAAACTCTTAGCATCCGTATGATCTCATCGTTCAGGTCATGAACCTGAAGGCATACGTCATTGAGTACTGTCATTCTCTAGACATTCAATCTGTTCTATCACTATCTCATATGACTGAACCAGAAAGAATTGGAAGCTCGCCTTTTATGTTTATCAAATCAATCTCAATGTATCCCACCAATCATCCCATGATTGGCTCTCAGGGCATACATACCAACAGACTCCCACTTGCACTGCGAGCCAATCACCCATGAATCATATTCATAGTGATCTTCAAACATGTCCCACATGTTACTGTGCTCTAGTGCCAACATATTGAGTAATGACAACACCTTGCCAAAGTCTGTACAAATTGCATGTCTCGCATCTCTTCGCTGTACGTCATACGTATGAGATGGAGTTGCCGTAATATGCAATCTAGTATTCCTTTGCTAACCTTTAGCCACATTGCATGATCAAGGATTCCAGACTTATCATCAATGAGTGGAATATAAGTTCATCTTATGAACTTCCAGATCCATATAGTATCCATTGCTGTTCACTAACACATAGATACTCGACATTTCCCTTTTAAATGGCTTTATTGGAACATTTCCAATTATCAACAAACTTTCACTTTTATACATCTTATATATATTTTGCGATTAATTTTCTGTCCTTTCGGAAGTTCGCATCAATGTAACTCTTTACATTAAACTCTTCCTTATCTCCATAGAACTAGTACTTTACAAGCACTTATCAAGTTCTCATGGTATTCCAGTAACCCTTACTGGAAGTGGACAAACATCCACTCGTCATGTCCTACATACGAGTTATCAGGATGAACACATCATATTGCCATGTCCTACATACAAGATGATGAATGCATTTTATTCTTGCCATGTCATACATGCAAGATAATGGGATGATTACATACATGATAGATCCATATCTATTCTTAGTGTTCCCATTCTTCATAAGAATTGGACACTTGGCCTTGGGATACTAACTCCATGTAACATGGACAAGTTTTCTCCCACTGAATCTGTGCATACTGAACACTTCAATACAGATTGCCAATGTATGCTCTCTCTTTCCAGGTCAAGAGATTTTCGAGAACTATCTCTATAGATCTCTATTCCTATCACATAGGAAACATCTCTATCTTCCTTAAAGATAATTTCCACATTCGGATTTCCAATCTAGAACATTTCCATTTCACATCAATATGTGGAATGTGAACACGCTCCCACTAAATCACAGATCCCTTCTTTATCTTTGACATATCAGTCAAACCCGTTGACTATATCATCAAAGTAAAGATCCAATTTTGAGTTGCTTGTACTCAATCAATCACATTGATTAGTCCATTGTAACTTATAGACTTCATTTGCATTAATGGATTCATAAACCTTATAGGCTATGTCACGTACACATCCTGATTTTATTCCTCAAAGGAATGCGGTTTTAGTATCCATATGCCAAATGTCTTAGTCATTAAGTTGCAATCAACAAGCATCATCCTTCTCAAAATGTTATCCATGTGTCTTAATACTTAAGACTTATTTGCACTTATGGATATGATTCAATGAGTGCTACCATCAAGGTCATACCTTATGGTTCACACGGATGTCATTTAGGATGTAATGGTTTTATACCATAACTCAATATTCAGTTCCTCATATTCATCTTGATAGTTGACTCATCACATGAACAACTCATCACATAGATAATTGAGGTGTATCTGTTAAAGATATAAGAACTCACAACCCTTGTGATTCTTAATTTCTTTTATTAGTGTGGGGTATTCATTTATTAAGAAGAATTCAGTTATTTGATAATCATTCTCTAACTCCTTAGAGTATGATTCCTTCTTGATTCAGACATCATCATGCCTTAATCATGAGTACACTATGATACATTATCATAAACACTCATAAGGATCTCAAACATTTGGTCCAAGTATTTCATTCTTTGATCTCATCAAGAATTAATATTTTACCAAATTTGCACTTCATTTATGATGATCTTGAACACTTCAAGACATCCATATTGGTATTTCTCTAAACACCATTTGAAGTATTAGCATTTATTCCAATAGGTATGTAAATACATCACATGTATTATACCTAATAGGATAATCATTCTCTCACTACATTAGTGAAGATTGATTAATCATGTCCAAGATATTCATGTCTCTTAATGGTTCTCTAACCAAAAGAGTCTAGGTTTATCCATCATATGGAAACTAGAAATGAATTTCTCATGATTGATGCTAATTTGATTGTTTGAGTTATCAATAACTTTAGGTATCGTCTTATCTTATGCATATCAAATATCACAAGATAAATAAGGCATTTCCATAAAGATCACATCTTTATAAATTGAAACATATCTTTATTAATTGCTATCATTGTCAAACAATATGCAAAATAAAGTGTTTCTATCTATTGGCAAGTATGAAATAGCAGTTCATAACTGTATTACATGCCTTATTGGTTGGAAATAAACTAAAGTATTCCTATCTATAAAGGCAACACTTGCCCCAAGTAAGAATGCTTTACACTTTACATCTTGATATCATATATCTCAAAAAGTGTTACAAGTTTATTTACATGACACCTTCAAGTAGAGGCTTCAGTCGCCTCCTTCTTCTTTTGTTCTTCTAGGTAGAGAGGACAATTCCTTTTCCAATGTCCTAGCTTTTGACAATGGTGGCATTTCCTTTCTTTGTCACGCCTCCCTTGGCCTTGAGAGCTGAAGATGGCTTGGACTCCTGGCTAGCTTCAGAACCTTTCTTAGCTTTGCCCTTGCCCTTGCGCTTGGACTTGCCTTTCTTGCTCGTGATCACCATCACGGACTTAGGCTTGTCCTTCTTCATCTGTAACTCGGCTGTCCTCAACATGCCCAACAACTCTGACAGTGGCCTATCAAAGTTGTTCATGTTGTAGTTCATCGCAAACTGACTGTAAGATTCTGGCAACGATTGCAGTATCACGTCAGTAGCCAACTCTTGGCTCATTGGAAATCCTAGTCTCTGCAGGTTCTCTACATACCCAATCATCTTGAGTGTGTGAGGACCAACTGGATCTCCTTCTGTCATGACGCACTTGAACAGCGCCCTAGAAACATTGTACCGCTCTTGCCATGCCTGATCTTCATACATGTTCCTGAGATGCAGAATCATCTCTATGACACCCATGTTCTCATGTTGCCTCTGCAACTCATGGTTCATTGAACATAGCATCAAGCACTTTGCATCAATGGCATCATCAGAATGCTTCTTGTAAGCATCCCTTTCTGCCTTTGGTGCATTAGGAGCGGGTTCCTCTGGAATTGGAGTATCCAGGACATAGAGCTTGCGCTCTTGAGTGAGAACAATTCTCAATGTCCAATACCAGTCGTGGAAGTTTGTCCCATTCAGCTTGTCCTTGTCAAGGACCGATCGCAAAGAAAAGTTGTTGTTGTTTGTTGCCATTTGAACTACAAAAAGAAAATATGCAATTTTAGTCCAAAAACTCAATTTTGACTTATTTGATTGATTTGAAAATTTGACGATATAATTAGGCCTTTAATTAATTATCGCTCCCACTATTTTACTTCAAATTGATAGCCCTCACCATCAATTCGAAAGATTGCAGCGTACAACCTTATAGTGGGCAAGATCCTGAAATCCTCTAAGTCATGGACCAGCTTGGGCTGTCACCCACAACATAGATCTCTCAGGTAGGCAACTTTTGCCAATTGCGTCATATGCAACTCTTGATAAGATGTCATCTACAACTCCTTGCAATGATCATCTCCATGCCTCAAGGCGCTAGATCCTATCTAGGTCACCTTGTTAAGTCCGACCCAAAGCAAACACGATGAATATGCACCCTGCTTGGGCAGACCCACATATTCATCCTTCACGCTTCCATGAGATAGACGGTGCACCACGCTTGGGCGTGCCCATACTTCGTCGATCAAGCTTTTCACGTGTGTTGCATTTGGAAGGCATCTAAAACTTAATATTTTAATGAGGGATTTGGTTTTATATACATATACATATCCAATCACCACAATACATAGTACATATCATATACATGCTATATCCCACATAAAACATGCACAAACGATAAAAGCGATGATTATGGCCATCCTAATGTGATTCCTCGAGCCAAGAGGAATCACGGTCATCTAGGTCTACATCACATGCAACCTGTACAAGATGAACTTCTGTGCCTTGCCTTCCGAGTTGATCAACTCATCACATGAATGATCTGTACTCTCCAGCCGGTCGTCTGGGTGCCACCAGCCGATCGGTTGGCTCCTCCAACCGATCAGTTTGCCTGGTCGTCGTGCATCTCGTCATGTCCGCCACCCGCTCGTCTCGCTCCTCGAACTGATCATCAACCGATCGGTTCAATCCTTGAACCGACCGTTTGGAAGGTCAACCGATCGGTTCACTCCTTGAACCGATCGTCTGAGCAGTCGTCTTGATGTCCGCCGGTCTTTGACATAACAAGAAATAAAATCCTATTCTATTTATTACATTGCTTTAAAAAAGGAAACCCCGAGTTACATTCGGGGGGAGCAAAGGTAGGAAAGAATCTCGAATTATTTCGAGTTACATCAGGAATAAGAGAGGGAAGATCGGTGCGCAGACCGAGATGCAAGCAACCACACACAACCAATCACAGATAGGGGTTTATAGGCCATAATCACGCTACGCACATCCACCACAAAACTCGTTTAAGGGCGACGCGTATCGAGTGCATTAATAATACATATCATATATGTAATTAGGGATTTGTGGATTTAGGATTGGACATGCATAAAGCCGATATTATTCACATCGTATGCAATAAATAAAGGCGACAAACCAAAATCGATCATATCGATATTCCTAAAATATAGAACAGTTGACGTGGCTCTGATACCACTATTGGGTTTTAGGAGAGACAGAGAAGGCAGCGGAAACAAAAATTTTCTCCCCAACCCACACCGAGGAAACGCGTCAACGTCTATATAATAGGAAAGGATGGTTTGCAGAATCATACCTTGTCCCGAGGCTTGCTCGGCGACAATACCTCGCGCAATGCGCGGTCTTCAACTCCGGACTTCGACGGTGTCAGTGCAGCTCCTGGTCGCACCAGAACTAACAACTCCTACTCGAACCGGATTGTCGGATGACAGTTGTCCTCCTAAGCGGCAGTGTCCTCCCGCCTCTGTAGTAGTCCACACGGACCACCTGGAACTCCACTCTCCTTGTCCCACAAGGAAGTGGAAGGAGTCGCACCCTCCTATTGACGTACTAGTCGCCAACACGCTCTCCTGCCTCCTGTTGCAACTGTAGTTGTCCTTCCCTTGCTGCACCTCCCTTTTGCGGGAAGCACTTGCTCGGGCTCTCTCACGGTTACCAAAACCAGAGAGAACGACAACTTGCAGAGCAACTGGTTGCACTGAGCTGTACTTTGAGAAGCCCCCAATACCCCTATATATAGGAGAGTCATGGGACAGGGTTCTCCATCCCGGGCAATGCGGGACTAAATCAGGAGTAGAAGGGTTCGAGAATTTTCCACAAAAAGCAACCGGTTCGCAACTTGAAATGATCGGTTCACAACTAAACTGATCGGTTCGGCCATTGAGCCGATCGGTTGGACCTGAGCCAATCATTTGGGGCACTCCAACCGATCGGTTGGTGCCCTGAACCGATCGGTTCATGGTCCAAATCCGGCTCAAAAAGACTTTCCTTGTTTCTTTCCCAATTGGTATCAAATACCAATATTATTCCCAATCGAATTGGGCAATTTGAAACCAAAGGAAAATTCTTGTCGACATGACTTTTCCCAACTGGTCGGTTGCACCAGTTGAGCCGATCGGTTCAACCCTTGAACTGGTCGTTTCAACCTGGGCATGGGTCGATCAGCCTGGACACTCCAGCCGACCGGTTCAGCAACCTCAACCGACCGGTTCATCACATGAACCGACCGGTTGGGAGCACAGGTTGGGCAAAATCAGTCAATTGCAATTTCAATCAATCCGATACTCCAATCAATGCGTCCAACACCTTGAACCATACGATATTGAGCTATCGACTGATTGAGTGTTTAATTGAACTACTAAACTCCTTTAGTAATCAATCTAAACATTGCTTTGTGGACAAAACTCCTCTTCCAGGTTAAATCCTATGTGTGTGACCCTGCAGGTCCATTTCACGTTGGCAGTGAAAGTCCATAACACTTATGACTTCACAAGAAAAGAGCGGTGCCTAGTCACACATCAGTGCTACCCAAGTGAAAGTAGAAAGTTGGAGAACAACTTTCATCCTACAATCTGTGAATGGTGTTACAACGAATGTATAATTCCTTTGTCACTGATATCCCGAATGAACTCGAGGCATGGAACAGTCATCCTGTCAACATTCATTCACTTCCTTGATCTCAGAGTAGACTGGAAGAGATATGTATGACATCAGTATCATATACTGGTTCACACATGTGTGCACGCCTTTCTCAATCCTACTCATCAAGTGGCCATGGATATCAAACTCCCTCAGGAGGGACAAATCTCATATCTATCACTCACCCCTCAAAAGCCCCATGTGTCAAAGCCACCCAATCATCACCTTTATAACAACCCATGTTTCAGGACTGTGTTTGATGATGTCAAAGTGTGCCCAACGAAATGTGTTGAGTGCAGTGATTTCAGGTCTAAGAATCACACTCACCACCATCACTGTGAGTACTGACTGTGACTACCATCTCATGGTTCCATGTGTCAAACTCATGGTGGGTCTGTCCGGTACACTTGTTCTCTAACAAGTACCTATGTGTTTGGTTTGATATCTCTATATCATGACTAATGAGATTCTGTCATCAACCAACACCACAATCTAGTCTTGTGTGTCATTGCTGTCTATCTACCTTCCACAATGACATCCGACTAGGGACATAACAAGAATGTACAAACTCTTAGCATCCGTATGATCTCATCATTCAGGTCGTGAACCTGAAGGCATACGTCATTGAGTACTGTCATTCTCTAGACATTCAATCTGTTCTATCACTATCTCATATGACTGAACCAGAAAGAATTGGAAGCTCACCTTTTATGTTTATCAAATCAATCTCAATGTATCCCACCAATCATCCCATGATTGGCTCTCAGGGCATACATACCAACATTTCTCTCCAAACCTTCAAGCACCACTCCTCCCCAAGTTTAGGCAACAACACTGGGAACTCAGAAGCTACACCACCCTCTACTTTCTCAACCTCCTTCTCCGATCTCGTCAGTACCATGGCAAGGAGAAGAGAAGCCACCATCTTGATGCCACGACCCATGATAAGTCATCCTTCATCAGAGGTGCAGAAGGTGTACGAGGAGCTCGCTAAAAGACCGTTTTCTCCGACAAGATATGGGGACCAAAAGACGATGGAGGACATGGGCTTCATCGACAACATGGAGGCTGTCCTCCAACGGCAAGAGTTCAATTAAGGGAACTCAAACCCTTTCTTCAGTGGGTGGTGCACATACAAGGAGATCATGTTTGAGTTTATGGTTTCCCTGGAGATATGTGTGGCCCTTGACCCAGTCTGCCCAGTGCGAGGTGAGTGGAAAGAAGGGAAGGTGGACTTTCACCTTTACAACACCAACTACTCCATGACCCTTCGCACCTTCAATGAGATCTATGGATGGCCTCATGAGCCATGCCGCCAGCCCAAAAACATCAATTTTGACACAATATGGAAGGATCTTGTGACAATTCCAGAAGGTTACAAGATAATCTAGCACCATAGTGTCATGTTCGACATTGAGCACCCCTTTGTTGGGGTGCTACACTGCATGCTCACCAACACAATCTTCGCCAAGTCTACTCAAGGGCAAGCAAAGGTCCAATAGCCAGACTTATACTTTCTCTACCAGCTTTTGGAGGGGAGGCCGGTCAACTTCACGACATTCTTCCTTACCCATGTGATGGCGGTAAGGTGAAATGTAAGGAGGACCACATCGATCCTTTTTGGGGGACTTATCACCCCATAGCTTTCCACTTAGGTCTGGATCTCTCTACACTTGAGCCACTGTAGTCTAAGAACTACATAGACCACACCCACTTCAAGTAGGAAGGTCTTATCACTGTCCAAGACAACACCATCTTTGCAAGCTGTTCGGTCAGTGGTAGCTTCTATGAGTGTTAATTACCTGATCCTATATTTAGCATTAGGCAATTTGACCACTATAGATGACCAGACATTGATGATGAAGATGAAGAACAAGAAGAAGATGATGTTGAGGATGGGTAGCTGAGTGACGATGACGTGGAGGAAGTGGATCCCAACATCCTCTTCATGCATCAAGTAGCTCCGCGAAAGCACCCATGACACTATGCAACCTCCACTTCTTCTACCCCACCACCCCCTCAGGAAGGAGAGGATGCTTACTCCATGGCAGACATGTATACCATGCTATAGGATATTCAGACTGCTCAGTAGCAACACACAACATCTCTGGCTGGCATTCAAGATGTGTAGGGTCGGCTGTACACCAACTAGTAGGCGATCTACAAGAATGAGTGTATTCTCTTGGCCAACCAAGAGACCATGCATCAACGCCTGTAGAGGATAGAGCAATACCAGCAACCATTCTTTGACCATTATTGGAGTCAGGGATACTTCGGAGGCTATCCGATTCCACTGCCTATGCCCTCTTCTGATCCAAATTTCCAAGGGATGTTTCCTACCCAGGACCCTAGCCAACCACCACCAGCATACTAGTTGGGTATCTATGTTCCACCTCTTAAGTTGGAATTTTGACTATGAGGTCATAGTCATATTCAAGCTTAGGGGGTGATGGAATAGCTTCTTAGTTCTTTCATTTGAGCATTTTTTTTTCATTTTGGTAAAATTAGTTTTTTTAGGTTTTCTAGTTTATGTAGGATCCACAAGCTATCTAGTGTAATCTGTGGAGTATTAAATGCATGGTTTCATTTGAGTATATCAATCTCTGGGTTGGATGCACATGAAAAATGAGTAAATTAAAAAAAAATTGTGAGCCTATCTTGTAAGTAATTGAGTTACATAACTATGGAAGTGCTTGGGTGAGTCAGTTGTAGGACATGAGGATATAAATGACCATCTTAATTGTCCAAGGAAAGTGATTGACAAGGTTGTTGAGCCTGAACTGACCAAACACTAACGTGACCTTAAACTAAAATTTAAGAGAGAAACCCTTTGATTACCATGTACACAGGTCATTAGAGAGGGACATATGATTTTCTCTAAAGGTTCTATCCCTTGGTCATGTGATCTCATCCACCACATACATCTGCTTTACACTCCACCATAATAATATTGAGTACATGTTATCATTCTTTCTTTTGATTGCATTTACATTGCATGGTAGACCTTGCATAATAGTTGTTTACTTTTGTTTGCATTGGTGAAAAAAAGGGAAAAACATACATGCACAACAACAATTCTGGTGCATGTCATTTAGTTGCATAACATCTTTGTTCATATAGTTACAACTGCATTACATGAATCATCTAGTATAATCATGTACTAAGTTTATTCTTCTAAAACATAATAAGCTAGTGGTTTTTCCCATACCCTTGAAAGAAAAAAGAAAAATAGTGTCATGATTAGAAAAGTGTAGTGGAAGTATAAGCCCATAATAGTAGGTTAAAAGAGGGCTTAGAGAGGCCACCTGCATCACTCATAGTGTTGAAACTTAGCTGTCTCCCCGGTAATGGCACAAAAAACTTGACACGCTAAAACCGTGCATACAAACGCAAGTGCACGCGTAGAGTAATATAAGCCTATGTGAGGCCCGAGTCGAACTCAGGGAGAAGTAGTCTTAGTGACTACTATTAACTACAGTGCGATCAGCTAAGCCAATTAAAAGGTAGAGTTTGAGTTTAAACAAAATAAAAGAAAATTGAATGAAAATTACTAGTGATTGAATCAAATGACGTGGATTCCTTAGGATCATTGATTTCACCATGGGCTCTCGTTATATCTTATTTCTACCAAATTAATATAAATTTTACTCCTACCCTGGGCAGAAAGCCTGTAGTCAGAATTACCTGCTTCCACAGTGCAATCCACTACCTAGATCTAAGTCCATTCCACGTATGTAGCAATTTATATCTTAGTCTAGGTGCATTATCGAAGACTCATGGTTTTTTTTCACTAACCGTAGGTTACCTTTTCCAAAGAACGCTTAGGAAAGTGTATAGATTGTGGTTTTATAACCTTTAATCCTCCTTCTAGAGCAATTATTAGTCTATTACTCTATCGATAGTGATCAAGCATGGGTAGATCATTCAAAACACAACTATATATCCAGGAAGAAAGAAAAATCTATATTAATTCATGCAAAAAGTCAATACAATGATCCCCCGTGCGACTCCCGGGTCCTAAGGAAAGGAGGGGATTAACCCCGTATGGTTTTCTGTTGCAAATACATGGATGGAAAGGAGAAAAATGTGGCAAACATGAAATAAATTCGTGTAACCCCTGGAGAGAAGGTGTTCCATATGATCCTCCTCGAGAAACGCACGTTCTGTAGTCTTTCGATACCAAAAATACCCGTTAGAGGTGCTTGGATCTCCCAGTTGACAACCTTCATCTCTGTACTCCTCTCTCTCCTCTCTGGCTTTTGTGCAGTGTGTAATGTGTTTCCTTTTAGGTCTGTCCATCCTTTTCTAGGTCATAGGCCAACTTACGGTACCACATAATGTGGACCGTTGGATCTGGGAAATCAGATCTGATTGCTGAATCTGACAGAGTCGGTACCACCGACTAGTTGGTCGGTGGCACCGATAACTTATCATTGTGGGCTTTCCTCTTCTGATTCGATACCACCGATTGGATGGTTGATGGCACTGAGTTGATGTGTCTTCTTGGTTGTCCTTCTGACCAAATCTTGGTGGTACCAACACATGGGTCGGTGGCACCGAGTCCTGCTACCCGCTTATACTTGGCTACTGATGGGATCTCGGTGGCACCGACAAATAGGTCAGTGGCTCTGACTCTGTAGTGTACATAAAATACCTAAAAGTGCAGAGAAACACACATAAGTACATGGAATACATATAATCATCTAAATATGACAGATTAAGCATAATTTGATGTGAACAGAGTGTACAAGCCAATAATAGTGTTTTATGCAAATATAATCAAGATGTGACAAATAAATGCACAAAACATGTATAAAATAAGCCTGTAAAAGTGACTCAAAACCCTTGCATCAAACTCTCCTAAGCTTAAACCTTGCTCATCCTCGAGCAACAAAACCTTTGGATCTGATTGACATAAGTCAGCTGAAAGACATAAGTGCATAAAGTACATCTAAAAAGTCCCCACCTTCGATTCTCATACCGGCCCTTACTGACCACTGAACACTAGCTACCATTTCGGTGACTAGAAACCTCTATAAAAGATGTCCGTCCCCCAATCAATGAAACACCATCAATTAAAGCAGTTAATATGATAGACTCGTTCGGTTCATACTTGGTGCATCGTGTGATCTCCTATCTACGTTGCTCTTTTTCTCTACCTACCATCTAGATGGAAGCAGTTCTCCTGATAGATAATGACTGAGGAGAAAATCATGAGTGGCCTACCGATAAGAGCAACGAGTGGTCGGGATGGGTGGCTGTGGAAGAATCATGAGCACATAAAATCATTCATGCAATAAAAAATTATGATGAACCTATGATGATGAAAATTTATAAAATGCTCCTAATGCCTACTCATTAAGGTGGAATGATGCATGCAACTATTATTTCATCTCAAAATAAGATGAAATATCTACAAACTACATCATGTACTAATTCTTCCTTATGATATAGGTAGGGTTATACCCTTTCTCCCTCACCTTTCAAAACTATACTTAATATTTTTTTAAATACCCCTTTTAACCTACTATTATGGGCTTATACTTCCACTACACGTTTCTAATCATGACACTTTTTTTCTTCTTTCTTTCAAGGGTATGGGAAAAACCACTATCTTCTTATGTTTTAGAAGAATAAACTTAGTACATGATTATACTAGATGCTTCATGTGATGCAGTTGTAATTATATGAACAAAGATGTTATGCAACTAAATGACATGCACCATAATTTTTGCTTTGCATGTATGTTTTTCCCTTTAATTCCACCAATGCAAGCAAAAGTAAAAAACTATTATGCAAGGTCTACCATGCAATGTAAATGTAACCAAAATAAATAATGATTACATACTAATAAATAATTATATGAAGTCGTCGTGGGATCGGGCCTATCAAATGGGCAATGCCACATCACTCAAGTGCTCCAATGTGAGTGGGATTTGAGAAAGATAGAAAATTCCCAATTACCCTTGACAGTGTGAGCAGGGAGTTCATGCACTTGGGGGTAGGGTCAAAAAAAATTGTGGCCTTCCTCTACCTTGTGATGAGGCCTGATCTAAAACCTGGGCAAGTCAATCAGAATGTTTACTTCACACTCATGGGAGTTTGTGAGTCGGGAAAACATCCAAGCCCCTCTATGTGGTCTCGTAGAACCTTCAGGGACTCTTTGCCAATTTGGTGATGGTGTGGACATGGAGAGCGAAGGTCAGGATCATATTGTAATGTACAAGGATCTACAACTAATTGTTAGGACTGAAATTTGTACCTGGATGTCACAGATAGGATGGATGATCATTGAGGATATCTAAGAAGATTGTGCATCCCTTAGGGTATTTGGGGCTCTTCTTTAGGGTTATGGACCAACCCATAGACCTGCAAGTGTGTCCTCCAAGCTCAAGGAACCATGGGGGAGAGACATAGAGTTCTTTGAGTTCTCAAGGTCGTAGGGTGCTTATTCTGGCTTTGTGAATGCCTTTATATATGAATGGACTAGCAACATGGTGTACTTGAAATTTTTAGTGGAGTCCCAACTTCACCATAGATTGGGGGCAAGTCCCATTCCCACATAGAACAAGACATTTAGGGGTTAGGTGAACTCATACAGATCTCTTGAATTCATTAAGAGAGATTTCAAAGGTTGTTGTGGTTCAGATAGATAGAGAGAAAAGTCAAAGAGGAGTCTGTTTATTGTGGCTTTCTTTCTTGCTTAGATTAGGAGGTAGGAGATGATCTCCATATCATTGATCCGGGATAGGAGGGCTACCAGGTTATGTGATATAGTAAGGTTTGACCCTAAGGTTCTGGTCACATTGAATGTGATAAAATGATCATCTAAATATTAACTATCTCACTTTATGGAATCTAAGATAAACCATCTCTCTCTCCCCTTAAGTTTTATTCATCCTAAACTTTAGAAACTTATCCTTTTTCATTAAATCTCAGATTTGATAGAGTTTGATGCAAAATAGAAATTAATTAATACCTTTTTCTTGCACTTCTAGAAATCTCATAATGCAATTACTTGGATCACAATTAATCATATTTTTCATTCATATTACCAATTTATCTTTCCTTAACCATGACGTCACTTTATACTAAAAATTCAATGCAACTAGGATTGTTGGTTACTCCAAACTTGATGTGCAAGTAATCAAAATCTAGCGCATTAATTGATTATTCACTTAATTTATTAACTTGGAGTCTTCTTGACCTTTGGTATTTTCTCTTCATATCACGAACAAGTATTTCTTATATTAAATAAGATCACAAATTTCTTTAACTTGATAAGTTTGTACTCAAAGTCCACATTTCAAAACAAACTCATCAAATTCAAAGAATTTCAAAGACTCGTTACTAAATTCTCAAATTCACCAATTTAAAATCTAATTATTTTCTTCATTATTTTAATTTTAATCTGCCATTATATTCTTGAATTAGATCTAAAATTCCCAATTTTTGAGGTTGTTACAATTATCTTGGATAATATTAGTTAGCATAGGTTAAGCCCAATGTAGATGCTGTTAGTACATATGGGGCATGGAGGAAGAAGTATTTTTTGTCTTTTTATGCAAATGGGAAGAAGGTTCAGTCCCACATTTCCCATTCCTAAAGTTTTGGTGCTCCTTATATGTAAGAATGCTTGTGACACCAATGTCCAAAAGCTCTAGGAGAGGGTATGCTCAGCTTTTTGGTGGGTATGGTGACCACACACATGCATGCACACACACAGAATGTCACACCTCATTACACCTCACCACACTTCACTATGTTGGGACAAATTAGGCTTGGGTATGTGGCTAGTCACTCATGGGTTAGAGGTTTTGTATCATGAGAATTGTCTTTTGTTTGTGGTCTCCTTTACACAACATGATAACTATTTGATTAATCATTTGATAATTCTTTCTGAACACAAAAGTGAATCCTTGTATTCTTTTCATGTGTATAAGAGCATTTGTGTGATTGCGTCAAATTGAGAATAGGACTGAGCATGGGAGTGCTATAAATAAGGCCCCTGGAATTAAGGTTAAACACATATTAGACAACTCAGAGTGTATGTTTCCTATATTTGTAACCTCACATCCCATTGCTTTTCTGTAGCCACCACTTACTATGTGTGTTCTCTTGTAGAGTTTGCATCCTATGTAAGAGAAATATTATATGCCCCCCTCTTCCTCTTGACATGATTTGTCAGATGATGGTATCTTATGATTGCTGAGCTGCATTGCAGTGTCATTGTTTGTTGTCAATAGGTGAGAAAGATGATGCCTTTCTATAGGTTCATCACATGATAAATATTGGAAGAACAATATGCATATAGATCATATTGAAGTGCTAATTTCTTTAAGTAGCATCTCTATTCTTCAAGAGAGTGATCTAGATTGAGTTTTCTAACTTTATTTCCTTATTTCTATTGCTCTATTTGTTCTTACGTTTCTTATATGATTCTTATATTTGGCTTATAAAGCTATTAATCAAACCACAATTGCTTGTTATTAATTTTAACGACAATCTAAAATATGTCAAAATGTTAGATTGATTTTTAAAAATAGTACAAATACCACCTTTAGCATCGATTAAAATAGCCCTATAATATAAATTTTATACTGACACATAAGTGAGTGACACTACAACTAAGGATTTTTTACGTCGATTTTTTGAGAACGATCAAATTGATGCCATAGTACGAGCATCTATTGCTATGAAAATAGGAACTGATGACTCAACAACAACTCAGAGCAATAAAGTGTTGTGGAATCGCTCTACATCGTTAGTTCATGGCAAGAAACCTATGCTATAGTTGAATTATTTTGTCAATTTTAGTCTAAAAAATTGATGATGCAGAGCAACGCAGTTGTGTTGTCAAGATCCATTCTCCACCATAAAACTGACACCATAGGTCAACCTCTATCCTCAATTTACCACCAAAAAATAGACGACACATGTACTTATCCCTAATAAAACCACCAACCCTGCTAAGACTTTAATCATCGGTTGCTACCAAAAACTGATGACATAGCTTACTCTATGTTGTCAGTTTTCCATTAGAAAACCTACGCCACATGTACATATCCCTAATAAAAAATGCCAACCTTTCTAAGACTTTATTCACCCGTTTCTAGCACAAAACTAACAAAATAACCTAGTTTTGAGAAAAATATTTTTCACGAGGCACGTGGTGAGAATCCTTTTACAAATTGTTTTAGAAAAAAGCTAATGACACGTGGTTTTTGAAGGTAAATTTTTAATGGTGTACTTGACGTATGATTTCAGATCCTATGGTAAAAACCGATGACACAATCTTTTTGGAGGCAAAATGTATTTTGCGGGAAGGGTAAATAGACACAATAAGACTATATCAATTTTTCATTAAAATATTAAATTTTGCAGACTATCTTAGACATCAGTTCTTTAAAAAGAAACCAATGTTATTATAAAACAAATACCTGTATTTTTTCTTAATCGACAAGACTTGACCAATAGTGATGTTTGTGATATACCAATCGACGTTATAGACCTTTAGCATCAATTTCCTATAAAAACCAACATTATGAAAAGTGACACCAAAGGTCAAAAATGTACTAGTGTGAAATGATTTGATGCATGGGAGATCATGTCCTTTTTATTGAAGTTAAAAGAAGAATTGAAATGGTGTTATTCTTTTAATAAATGTCATTTAATATAGAGAAAGGATGTATTGTGTTCCCCTTCTTTGAGAAAAAGGAATATAAATGTATGATTCAAAAGATCATTACTTTCAGACCTTCTAGGATCACATCAAAGTCTCACTCACTGAGATTCACTCCTGCTACTTGCAAGTGACCTAAACGTAACTTGATTTAAGATCAATCTAGGACCCAAACGTATATATCGACTGGTATGACCAAACTTATGACTTTATCAACACAAACGATCTTATTAACTACAACATTTTCAAACTTCCCTTTCACTTGGTCATATCTTAGGTCCCAACCTTTAATACTAATTTTAAATTGGTTCCTCATCACACTTATCAGGTTTGACTACCCAGTAGTTATGTCACAATCTACCAACACTTTATATGGTCATAAGGCCCTCCTAGTAGATCGTAAGACTATATTTTTGAGTGTTAGGCCCTTCAAATTTGAACCTTTTAGGACCACCCATGACTATTCAAAGACATTTTCTCAACAAGCTGGTGATAAAAAACAATATAACATCCAAACACTTGGTACACAATCAACAAAAAAGTTTGTAAAGTAGAGCCTTCCTCAAGTCCTTGTCCACCATTGCATACAATTCACTAGATATAAAAGTGAATATGAGTGCATCAAACAATATGATTCACAAGATTAATTCTATAACATTTCATATAAATAGTGGAGAGACTTCTTAATAAAGCCCAATACCTCCTTTTCAGCCAAGAAATTTGATGTTACCTCTTCTATATATGATTACAGACAAAACTAGCATCACTAGAAATTGTGGATATGATAGATATTTCTAATTCATGTTATGGTGTGTGGATCTAATATACCACCATATGGGTCAGACTCATAACATGAAATGGGAGAGAAACTAAAGTTGTCACCATGTTTATTTGCAAGATCCTTACAAAAGCACCCATAAAATCTAGGTAAGCATGACATAATTTTATATACCTTTGATACTTAGGCATAGGACCAATGCCTTACTAAATGAGAAGGTGATACCACTTGACTTTCCCAATGAGAGTGATAAAGAGTTAGTTTTATAAATGTTTTAAGAGTTAAGTGTCAAAAAAGTTGAAAATATATTGTTCAATGAACTATCACAGGAATGATAAAGGGGGTGAAATAGTAATAAATAACAACATTCAATGCTCATATCAATGCATCGTGTATGTATCTATATAAAGGAGATAGTAAAAACACACTTGATTAGATTCTTTTATCCACCCTGGTGTTCAAAATGTGGGTTCAATTTAAAGATGTTTCTCTACATTCATTTTGATGGATTTGATGTGGAAATGAGGTAAAATTGGTATAGTCTCATATTCTTATGGATGATGGTTGGTTTTGTAGATATAACCACTATGGAAAACAATGGTAAGCTTATTCGTACTTGGTTTTGCCAAGTCTAAATGGAAAAAGGCATGGTTGTTTGAAACCTGAGAGTCCCTTCAGTTGTTATTCCTAGATTGGTTTAAAACAATTCTTACTAAATCGAACTTCCAATCTAAAACAAGTTTAATCCACTCAAATGAAATATTTGAGGAAGGTGAAATGTCATAAAATGATCCAATATGTAGTATTTTATTTTTTATTGTATTATATGGACTTTTAGTAGGCATGTTTTCTATAATTAATTGAAGTTTGTTGTTGTATGGTTTTTATTTTGTAGCTATTTGTCTATTTTTGATTTTTGTGGGATTGATCTATTTTATTTTTGTTGGATAAATTGGATATTATGATAAATCCCCTTGTTTCGATGATGACAAACATTTCATTTTTATTTATCTAACGAGCTACTTGAGTGTGCAGGATGACACAACTATAAGGGAAATCCAACATGAAGTATTTATATTTTCATGCAAATGTAATCATTGTAAAAACTTGTACAAAATTATAATGTACAAGTACTTAGAATCGCATGTAAATCAAGCATTGGATTTTCCCTAGCTAAACACCTTAGTCATCCATTCAATAGGACCACCTATGCACACATATGTATAACTAGTGCCTAACTTGAAACCTTAAAACAGGATCTCTCTCGGTCGACCAACTCCTCGACCGAGATACTCTCGGTCGACCACATTATCGACCGAGAAAGATCCAAAAGTAGCCGTTAGACACAGCAGTTGACAGTTGCAAATAAACGTTAATCCAGAGAGCCTGTCGGTCGACAATTCCTCGACCGACCGGGCATCTCGGTCGACAAGTCCTCGACCGAGATGGTCTCTGACAGCAACTGCAGAATTAATTAACTAGCCGTTGCTAATGCGCCTAACTTATTCCTAACGGCTAGTTAAGCACTAGGAACCCCCTAGAAGTTATCTAGAATGTCCTTAAGCATACTTAGGCTATTCCTATAAATAGGACAAGCCATAGGACACTAAAACTTACTTCTTACACTTGCTATACTTGAGAAAATACTTGAGCCCTCTTGTGCAATCTGTGTGAACTGAGCTTTGTGATCATTTGGCTATTTTCTCCTTAGCTCAAGCTCGTCCTATAGGCTAGATTTTCCTAACCCTAGCAATCACAAGTACATCATATTGGCTAGGAAAATCCAAACGCTTGATCTAGGGAAATCAAGCCTTGAGCTACAAGGATAAGTTGTATTTTCTTTTATTCCCTTCTTGTTCCTTGTATTACTTGTACTCTCCTTGCTACTCCAGGTAGGAGGCTGCGGATTGGAGAAGGTGAAGCTCTTCGTGGTGAAGAGGAAGACTTTGGACTACTTCAGAAGGTTGTCTTGACGGGAAGCTACTTCAGGAGGAAGGCTACTTCAAGGGGGAGCTTGAAGTTACTTCAAGGAAGGCTGCTTCGAGGTTGGCAAGACTACTTCAAAGTGAAGGCTGTCCAAAGGGTGTTTAGAAAGTATTGTAAATTTTATGTAACATCCTTGAGAGGTAATAAAATTTAGTACTTTCAAAATCCCGGTTGGGTAAGCAACCGGGTAGTGGACTGACTCCTTAGTATTTGCTAAGGTGGAACCACTCTAAACACCTGTGTTCCTCTTCTTAATCTTCAGTTTGGTTGTTTGAGTTTAAATTATTTTAAAATCTCTATAAAACTCTATTCACCCCCCCTCTAGAGGTTTTTCAATTGGTATCAGAGCAGGCTTCAAGGAGCCCTAACAAGGTCTTGAAGAGATAAAGGGAGGAGGTAACTACAACCACAAGAAAAGGAGCATGGACCAAAGTTCGACAAGTTGCAATTGGTGCTTAGGAACAAAGCACTCTACGTCGAAATGTCCATGGAGGTCAAAGAAAGGAGATGCACATAAAGAGTGTTTCGTTGCTACAATAAGTGAGGAAGAAGAAGAAGAGGTAAGCTTGCTTGATTTACCCAAGGAGGAGTTAGTTGCTATTATAGAAGAAACATATAATAAATATGTTGAATGCAAAAAGAAGTTAAAGAAATCCAGTAAAGAAAATGATGATCTAAATGCTGGACTTCTTGATCTTACATCCGAAAATGACGATTTATATGCTAAATTGAATACTCTTGGTTTTGAAAAAGATAGCATTATGTCTGATAATCGTACCTTGAAATCATCTCTAAGTAACAGTGAAGTAAAGATCTTTACTCTAGAAACAAACTATGATCTTCTATGTCAAGAAAAAGCTGAATTGCTTACAAAATTAAATGATTTTCAAAAACAACCTATATTGTGCACCCATGTAGATTATGACAATATAGTGAAAGAAAGAAATATGCTATCATCCAATCTAGACCAAGCAAAATTAGATATCAAGAAAAGAATGGATAAGATTGCTAAGTTGCAACAAGAAGTTAGTAAGTTAAGCAACAATGGAATCCTTGATAGAATATTAGAAAATTCCTATCATCAAATAGGGAGAAGAGGACTAGGTTATAAGCCTAATGAGAAATCCCATAAACAACCTAGAAGAACACAAGCGAGTCAATCCGCTTATATACCTAGAGGCACAAAAATGTATATACCCAAGAATAACCTAGATCAAAACTATAGAAAAAGGCTTGAGGTTGATTCAATTTGTTGTCATTATTGCTCACGCCTTGGACATTATTCTTTTTCATGCCCATACAAGAAAAAGCATGTCGAAATGGTATGGGTTCCAAAAACCCCAAATTAAATAGGTTCGACTAAGTTGAGATATGACCATAGACCTTAATTTGTATATCCTTATGTCTATCTCAACTTAACATTTAGGGATAACAAAATCTTTACATTGTATGTGAAAATTATTCTTGAAAGATTCCATTTAATCATTCTTTTTCAGAAATACTTGCAATGAATAAAATGTTTCAAATAAATTTTTGTGTATGCCTTTATATTTTAGTCTATCCAAAGTAATCTTAAATTCATGAATGGATATTATTCTTGAATATGCTTCACCATATTTGATGTCCTTATTAAGCACTCATAATTAGTACACTTTAATGTGTCTCAAATTAATATTTGCAAGCTATCTGCAGAACTCATACTTCGCATAATGATTTATACTGGAAAACTGCAAAATATGCCTCTTGGTTAAAATAAAATTTGACCAAGGGGCGCTATGGTCGTAATCAAGGGCGACCTAAAATAAACTTTGATAAAAATTGTTTATTTGAACATTATTTTATTGAACTTTATCTTAGCATATTTTTAAAATCAAAACGTCAAATCATTTGTGGTAATTAGAAGCCTTAAATATTATTACTCCCTTGGAATATACATATGCTCTACAAAAATATTCTATGATTTGCATTAAGATTCAGCCAAAAATTGAACTCAGAAAGTTAGTCGGTCGACAAATGCTCGACCGAGAACCACTCGGTCAGCCCGTCTCACTCGACCGACAAATTCTAAACAGTCTCAGTATCAGACAAACTGTCGGTCGACGAGTGCTCGACCGAGACAATGTCGGTCGACAAGCGCTCGACCGAGAAATAGCCGTTGGATATGACCGTTGCGACCCGACCGTTATGACCGTTTTCTTTACCGTTGGAGGACCAAGTGGCGCGTCTGCAACTCGACCGTTGCGGACGCTCGGTCGACGAGCCGTCGACCGACCGGGTCGCTGGAATTCTATAAATAAGTGCAAAAACGAGCCACTTACTCACACTTGCATTTCCTTGCTTCCATAATCCATCTCTAGTGCAATTTCGTGCAATCCTTCAGCACTCTTACTCTCAAATCTTCCTTGCTTCTTCTCCACTCTCAAGAAACACAATGGCCTCATCATCAACTGTCCGAGGGAAGAAGAAAGTTGCTGGAAGAAAACGAAGAGAAGAGAGGGAAGCCACTCCGCCACTGACGATCATCAATGACATAGCTTTCGTCGACAGAGATGCTGGAGATAGATACTTTCGGCTTTCCTCTAAAGCTCCTCTTCCCCGACGTCCGGTCGAAGTGATGGACTTCATCAACATAGTCGACCTGGAGCATCTCTTTGGAGTACAAAAGGTGAAGGACTTCATCAATCCATCCTTTCCTTCCTACTCCATTAAGGTAGTAAACGAATTCTATGCCAATCTTCTATCTCACACCGAAAATGACACCACTTTCTTCTACACCATGGTCAATGGGCATAGTTTTAAGTTTTCCGAAGGGGATATTCTTGACATGCTTGAAATTGATATAGATGAATATCAAGATTTCCTTGACCTTACCACCAGCAATCCAATAAATTTATTTTCCAATGATGACCATACCATTAGCTTAAGTGATATCAAAAGAGCCATATTTCAAGCCAATACCACTTGTCATGAAGATAGGGGAACCTATTATGCTATAAACCTAAAACCAGCATGTAGAATAGTAAACCTCATTGTTTCCACCAACATACATCCACGAGCCAATAAATCCGAGGTTCCCATTTTCCGTATGTGTCTCATTTATGCTATCATAAAAGAAATTCCCATCAACTTCATTCGCATAGTACTTAAAAATATGCTTGAGTTTTCTGGCAATCCACCATATGCCGATTTTGTATGCCAGATTACTCAACATTGTCTTAAAGTAAACATTGAAGATATGGGATATATATGGGAGCGTAGACCACCAAAGATAAGTAAGAACACCGTAGAAAAGATGGGGATTGACTTTGGCCATAAAAAGGCGAGGGTAGAAGGAGAGTCATCACATCAGGATATACCACCCCCTCCTTCTACTAACCTTTCCATTGATCCCATCCAAAATACCCTTACTTATATTGCTGGCTCCCAATACCATCTTAGTAAACAATTAAACTACAATCACCATGCCATGACATATTTGAATCAAAGAATGCAAAACCTTTCTCCTGGCCAAACCGATGCATATCCGCATTCTTTAAACCCTGGCATGCTCAACCCATTTAACCCCTCATACAACTACTATCAACCTCCACCTTCACCATCAATGGATCTTGCACATACTCAATTTTCTTCCTTACAATTGCAAGACATAGCTGCTCACTTCCGTTTTGATCGAGTTCCCACTTTCCTGGAAGCATATGCGTTGACTACAACTGGTGCTTTGGATTGGCAAACTCTGGTCCAATACTATGGAGCCGAGCCATTCCTTGGGAAAGATCCGGACATTGATGTAATTCTTAAATCTTTCCTGTGAAGTGTTGGAGTTGTAATAGTTGTATTCTATATGATTGTAATCTTCTTCATGCTATTGAATGAATTTTGCCATTTTTTGATTCACATGGTTATTTGTTTGGCATATGAGATTTCTTCAAAATATGAATTCATTACTGTAGAGCATAACAAACAAGGTAATAATAATTAAAACAGGCAACTATTACAATTAAAATTAAATTTTTTAATAACAAAACAGTTCTCCAGAAACACTCTCGGTCGAGCAACTAGTCGACCGAGAACATTGTCGGTCGAGCAATTGTCGACCGACTGGGTTTCTGTTTTTCAGATTGACATAAAATTGCATAGATCTTTGTTTAAATCTTGGACATTTTATATATTCACACTTTCACTTGAGATATCTATCGAAGGGGGAGCAAAGCATAAGAAAAAGGGGGAAGATCATCAAAACTATGATCATTTGACTAAAGAAGCTTACAAAAACTTTGCAATCACTATGTGTAGCTGAATATTTTTTAAGAAATTTATATCTTGTACTTGAAGGAACTCTCTACCCAAAATGGGGCTTAACATCCCTTGCTTTTGGATGGAGATATTTTTAGGACTCTCATTTAATCTATAACTTAACATTCTTTACTATATGAGAAATCCATTCATCATATGCTTAAGGGAATCTCATTTCAAGGCCTAACATCCTTGCGAATGATTGAGAAACAAATTATGGATAAATTAGATACAAATCCATGTTCCTAATAGGATATCTAATTACGGGGGAGCATTACATTAAGGGGGAGAAGATCAATAAAACATTCAACTTGGATATCTTTTTGAAATGACAAAGGGGGAGAAAGAATATAAAAGTATATATAAAGGAGTTTCATCATATCTTGGCCAGCACTCACTTGAAAAACATAAATGGCTACAAAAGGTAAATTTCCAGGTATGAAACTCACATGCTTTATATTTCCTTATTTCATATTTAGGAAATGTTTGTCATCTTCAAAAAGGGGGAGATTGTTGGATAAATTGGATATTATGATAAATCCCCTTGTTTCGATGATGACAAACATTTCATTTTTATTTATCTAACGAGCTACTTGAGTGTGCAGGATGACACAACTATAAGGGAAATCCAACATGAAGTATTTATATTTTCATGCAAATGTAATCATTGTAAAAACTTGTACAAAATTATAATGTACAAGTACTTAGAATCGCATGTAAATCAAGCATTGGATTTTCCCTAGCTAAACACCTTAGTCATCCATTCAATAGGACCACCTATGCACACATATGTATAACTAGTGCCTAACTTGAAACCTTAAAACAGGATCTCTCTCGGTCGACCAACTCCTCGACCGAGATACTCTCGGTCGACCACATTATCGACCGAGAAAGATCCAAAAGTAGCCGTTAGACACAGCAGTTGACAGTTGCAAATAAACGTTAATCCAGAGAGCCTGTCGGTCGACAATTCCTCGACCGACCGGGCATCTCGGTCGACAAGTCCTCGACCGAGATGGTCTCTGACAGCAACTGCAGAATTAATTAACTAGCCGTTGCTAATGCGCCTAACTTATTCCTAACGGCTAGTTAAGCACTAGGAACCCCCTAGAAGTTATCTAGAATGTCCTTAAGCATACTTAGGCTATTCCTATAAATAGGACAAGCCATAGGACACTAAAACTTACTTCTTACACTTGCTATACTTGAGAAAATACTTGAGCCCTCTTGTGCAATCTGTGTGAACTGAGCTTTGTGATCATTTGGCTATTTTCTCCTTAGCTCAAGCTCGTCCTATAGGCTAGATTTTCCTAACCCTAGCAATCACAAGTACATCATATTGGCTAGGAAAATCCAAACGCTTGATCTAGGGAAATCAAGCCTTGAGCTACAAGGATAAGTTGTATTTTCTTTTATTCCCTTCTTGTTCCTTGTATTACTTGTACTCTCCTTGCTACTCCAGGTAGGAGGCTGCGGATTGGAGAAGGTGAAGCTCTTCGTGGTGAAGAGGAAGACTTTGGACTACTTCAGAAGGCTGTCTTGACGGGAAGCTACTTCAGGAGGAAGGCTACTTCAAGGGGGAGCTTGAAGTTACTTCAAGGAAGGCTGCTTCGAGGTTGGCAAGACTACTTCAAAGTGAAGGCTGTCCAAAGGGTGTTTAGAAAGTATTGTAAATTTTATGTAACATCCTTGAGAGGTAATAAAATTTAGTACTTTCAAAATCCCGGTTGGGTAAGCAACCGGGTAGTGGACTGACTCCTTAGTATTTGCTAAGGTGGAACCACTCTAAACACCTGTGTTCCTCTTCTTAATCTTCAGTTTGGTTGTTTGAGTTTAAATTATTTTAAAATCTCTATAAAACTCTATTCACCCCCCCTCTAGAGGTTTTTCAATGTTTAAGTGTGTACTTTATCTGAAACCAAGTTTGACATATGAATTTGCAAGTGTTCACCATACATATTTAGATTTTGAAGTGATAGGGCTTTTTTTACATCTTGAGTGGTTTTGTGATGTGTGAACACTTAGGCTGGCAATATGCTGTCCATTTTGCACACACTCTAATACAACATATCCACAAGTGTGTGATCTCAAGATTGTATTAGAATGGGAAATCTAAGATTTAATCCACATGACAGTTCTAATACTAGAGCTAGTCCGTTCTCTAGGTTCGTGGATGTAGATCTAGGGTTTTTATGTTTCCAATTAAAGTATGATATATTAAAATGCAAGGAATGCAGTTGAGTAAAAGACAAACTAAAACTAAGTTATGGTCAACAATTATGTTACTAGCTATTTAGTAAAGCATTTGACAACTATGAAATCAATACCAACTAACTACTCTAGAGTAGCAATCATCAACTAGGATTAAATAGCCAACAAAGAATTATTTTGTAAAATTAACTAGTGAAATCAAGAACAATTAACAACAATGAGAACTAAGTTAACACGGAATATGACTATTCAACATTCATTAAGCAATTGCACCAAGCAAAGAGATAGAGAGAGAGAGAGCAAGAAAACAAGTGATTAGAGTATTATCAATTAAGGGGAGACATGGTTCATTTAGGGGATAGGGGAAGTTCAGCCATGTAATTGGGTAATATAAACCAACATATCTTGTATGTAGTGCTAATAAACTAAACAAAAAGGATAGGTGTAAACTAGAAGCCCTACCCTACTAGTAGACCATGGGTGGTATGCGTGGTATTTAAGGAATTAATCTCTAAATTGCTACTTATCCAACCGTATGAGGGTCACTTGATTAGGAGGTAAATGAATCTAATTAGTACCCCTAAGGTAGGATTCTAAGAGTGACTCTCCATCCTCACTTGGTGAGAAGGGTTTATATGGGGTGTAGGAAGAGGGTTTTCACCTTATATACTTCCCATACAACCTCTAGAAATGAAAGTTAGAATGGAGAAGCATACTTAGCTACTTATATCTCCCACTAGGGGCAGTGGAATAGAGGTACAATATGATAGAAAGGGAAGATAGCCAAGGTTACACACAAAAATTGGGCATTTTCAATCTCCAAGACTTCTTTCCCCCTTTTTATCTATACATTGGGTGATTATAAAGCTCAAACACAAAAGATAGATATGGGGAAAGACAACAAGAAAGAAAACATCACTAGTAAAAGATAATGTGATATCATAGTCCCATGTCCACACTATAAGAGGGTCTTAGCTACACATGATCTAAAAGAGAAGAGGAGAGAACAAGTAGTATGAATGATGGAGTTAAGTCATCCTTCTTCAACTACAATTGGATGGTTGATAAGCTCCTTCCCTCAAGGTCATGAGACAAGGATGGAAATCAGGGTTAGGTGATGGACATAGAAGAAACTAGGGTTCTTGGGTGGAAGGGGGTTTTATATGGAAGGAGAGAGGTAGGTGACAGCCAAAAGGGAAAATGAATGCTCTAATAGAATCAAACTCTTCTACCCCTATACACACAAAAAGTATATATAGTAGCTTGGGGATTTAGTATTAGGTTAGGGGCACTTTGGGAATCCAGTGCAAAAGTGGGTTTAGGGTTTGGGGCAAAGCAATCATTCTACACTACCACAACTATTTTGTGAGAAGGGTAAAATGGTCATTTTGGTCAAAAGTGGGTTTGGAGAGAGGGACAGAACAATCAACAATTTTGGGGGATTTATGAATGGGTGGCCATCATTGTTTAGGTTGAGAACAATCTTGGGGTGGCTTGGTAGAACATGCATTCTTGGGAGAATGGCCATCATCGAATGAGGGTGGAATGGTCATTCTAAGAAGAATAATTGTTATGAAAGTCACATGGATGGTCAAGGATGTTTGCGGTTTAGGATATCATTTGAAATGAGCGTTCCAAGATAAAAAGGGCATTCTGAGGGCATTACGGTTCACTTTGATTCTTCATTTGTTTTGCATGGAGTCATTTGCCTAATCATGATTCTTGAGCATCTTAGGGTTGGTTGGGGGTAACTTTGAGTGTTCTTAGGGATCCTTTACAACTAGTGAAGTCCTTGAATCATCCTTCCTCATCTCATTCCATCAATATATCTCAATTACCTATAAAAACATACAAATGACTCTATAAGTGCATTTGACTTTAGTAGGTATATATTGGGAACAAAGCATGCATCTATCTACCTTAACGTGATAATTGAGCATAAAGAAGGTAGATGGAGACCCAAACTAGGGCTCCATCATTTTGCAGTCTAGGTTTTAAAGGACATGTTATTGGAACATTTGCTAATTAAATTAAAAAATTATCATTCTTAATGTGATAAAAGTGGTGTTCATATAACCATCCATTGTATCTTTATATATATGTTTATATATGGATATGTCCTCTAGATTTGGGAGTGGTCAAAGAAGAAATTGAAAGCAGTTGTACCGTGAATTTTCATACATTTCAAAAGTGTTATTACTACCATGTGACCTACTGTGTAGATATCATTACAGAAAATTATGCAATATCCTTCAAAAAAATTAAGCTTTGCAAATATCTACCTACATTCTTAAAGCTAGGTAACCTTTCCCTATGAGATGTACACAATCTGAAAAAGGTTTGTTTAATCATGTTCAATATGATAGTTGAAGTCTTACAAAGTTCTTAGTGTATAGTAAGTCTAAGATTGTATCATAGTCTCATTATTTCTAGCCAGTGCCATTGAGAAAGACATCGCTTCATGATGTGCACAAATCATATCATCTTTTGGATCATGTTTGGTTGCATATCCATGTTGTTTTGACTCAATTATCACTCTCATTCATGCTAGATTCTATATTTTTAGCTATTCTTACTTGTCTCATGGTTTGGATTTTAGGTACTATATTTTGCAATAACATGATGAGGAATATATCATATTATCTCTTATTGTATCACTCCTCAAGTATCTACATGTTTTGGGGTTCGAAACTACACAAATACCACTTTTTACGGCATGTAAATCGGACCTACACGCTGAAAGTTATGAGCAGAATACACAACAACCTAGAACAGTCAGGTGCATGCCGTGCACTAAAAATGCACGTTGTGCACCTGGGAAAGTTGAGCAGACTAAAAGTTCTGGAAAGTTGCATGGCGTGCATTTCTTCAGTGCACGTTGTACACCTGGGAGCTAAAGGTTTCTGGAAAGTTGCACGACATGTATTTCTTCAGCACACGCCGTGCGCAGTGCATTTTGGAACAAACTGAAAGTTTCTGGAAAGTTGCACGGCGTGCACCTGACAGTTTCAACATTTTGAAAAATACGAATTTTTGTTTAAAATGAAGTGAGAACTTAATGGGTGGTTATGCTCGGTCATTTTGTGTGAGTTTCCTTGTCCCAGAGCAAGCCTAGAGAAGAGGAGGGCGAATTGGAGGAGAAAAGAGGTAGTTTCTTGCCAAAGGAGTCCATTTCTTCTTCTCTTCTTCTCCATTTTCTTCTCTGGAGGTGTAGCGGAGCTTCATCACTCTACAAAGCTTCTCAGGAGGGAAGTTTGTCTGGTTTGGAGCAGTTGTAGAAGTGGGATTTCGTCCTCAAGCTGGAATTCTAGCTTTCTTTGGTTACACCTTGGGATTGCTTAGCTTTTCTTTCTCTAAACCATGTTAAACTCTGAAATTTCTGCACATTTTCTATTGTACATCATTATGGATGAGTAGACTCTTTTTCTTGGGCATGGGAGAGTAACTCCCATGTCATAGCTTGTATGGACTTATGAATTTCGTACTAAATGTTAGTTTCTTGCATGTTCCAAGAGTTGTTTCAGATCTGAAATGCTTGTTTGTGTGATTGGCCATCATACTTGCATGTTTTATGCTTTCTTTCATAATCTAAGAAGATGTGTTTGAGAGTATGGAGTTACTCTTTTGGCAACTTGTCCTTGACCGGGAGAGTGGCTGGGATTATGTTGAGGAGTAAGGTTTGTGATTTGAAACGAAATACATACACAAGAGTGATGTATGGAGTTAAAATCGTCATCACTTCACCGGGAGGTGAGTGATGACTTCAAACCTCCTTTCAAGTTAATTAACATCTTTAAATTTGTATTTTAATATAAGCTATGATGTGATAGTAAAATCCCAAGTCTAAGATCCTTCCTAATATGAATCTTAACCTTTCTTAAGTGATAATTTACTGTTTTGGTTTAGATCTATAATTTAGTTGTTCTAATCCAATCATCTTGTATACAATGATCTAGATTATTGAAAATCATAACTGTTGCACCTAACTAACCAACGCTCCTTGTGTTCGACCTCGACTACAACTACTCTCGTATACTATCGGGATATAGCTAGTTGAATAAAATATCATTCTTATGATTAAAACTCGTTAGTCTAAACAACCACAAGTTTTTGGCGTCGTTGCCAGGGAGCATCAATATTCTTGTTAGAGTAAGAGTTGTTGATAAGTAAATGAAACTAGATCACAACCTTCATATCCACCATCATATCCATAAGTCATAATTCATCATGATCATCATAATTTGTTGTATCTTCCATGTTTGTTTTTGTATCTCACTCACCTTATTTATTTGCAGGAGCATATGGGGTGTTCATAAAAAGATCCTTGAACGGTGCATATCTCTACATTCAGAAAATGAACACACTGTTTGCATCCCTCATGGAGTAAGAAGGAGTGAAACCCAAACATGTATGGAGGAATCACAACCCACACAACCATCATCCATGTCACCATCATCCAAACGACATTCATCCATGCATCCTTCATCCACACCACCATCATTCACACCTAATTCACCACCATCATATACACCACCAACACCCATACCACATTCTTCCACACCCACATATCCACCACCTTCATCCATACCACATACACCACACCCATCTACGCCACATCCACCTAATCCTCCAAATCCACATGAAGAACTAGTCAAGGAGGATGACCTTCCTCTTAAGGACTACTTTGGTACAGTTGTAATGCACATGAGTGGGCCTATTAGTATTTTATAATTTGAGGTAGAGGAGTTTTCTATCAGCCCATCCATCATACAATTTCTACAGCTGAATGCATTTGGAGGGACACCAATGGAGGATCCAAACCTCCACATTGCTGAATTTCTACAGTTGCTAAGCACCATAAAGATATATGGCGTTCCTACTAATGGGATATGCCTAATCATTTTTCCATTCTCTCTTAGAGATAGATCCAAGGCATGGCTCTATACTTTGCCAAAGAAGTCAATCAGCACTTGTGAGGAGCTTCTAAAGGTCTTTTTGGCAAGATATTTTCCCCCTAGTAAAACTTTACAGCTGAGGAGTCAACTCATCAATTATTCTCAAAGGGATGGGGAGACCTTGTATGATGCATGGGAGAGGTTAAAATATCTCCAACATCTTTGTCGACATCATGGTCTAAGAAATCGGCTTCTATTGCAATCTTTCTACAATGGTTTGTGCTACAATACAAGATTATCTATTGATGTAGCTGCAAACGGAGCTCTAATGAACAAATCTTATGGAGAAGCCTATGTTATTATTGAAGATATGGAAGCAAATCATTACCAATGGAGCTCGGATTCAAGCTACTAGCCATCTTATTCAGCTACTACATCTGAGATACAAGTAGGGAGTCACATGGTTGATTCTATAGACATAATTGCAGCAAAGCTAGACACTTTATCATAAAGGTTTGAGAAGCTAAGCACACAACCATTTCAAGCAGCCAATATTATTTGTGATGCATGTGGGTTTCTTAGACACTCATCTTATACATGTTATGCTTCTTCTATTTATTCTCCAATGGGCTACACTCCACCGGGCTTCTACAACAATGCAAACCCATATTTCATTCAGCCACAACAACCACAAGTAACTTCTAGATTAGAGTCCATGCTTGCAACATTTACTTCAGCTCAAATGCAGCAAAATGAGGAGTTCCATCAACAAAGACAATCAATGAAGGGTGCCATTTGCCAATTCTCTTCTAAGGTGGATGATATTGCCACTCATGCACACATCTTGGAGAAACAAATTGCCCAACAAACTCTTTCTAGCAAAGAAGCATTTCCACATTTCTTTCCTAGTCCATCGAAGATGAATCCTACGTATTTCAAGCTGGTGACATTGAAGAATGGTGTTGTCATAGAAGTATATCCTTCAAAGTATGATGATGTCGATATCCATGATGATTATGAAGTTGCAACTAAAGGGGAGAAAGCTACAACACATGCTCTACATGTTGATTCTTGAAGCAAGACACATGTCCTTCCTCCTCACACTCTAGATGACACATTGCTTTATAATGAGAACACTCTTCCCAACTCATATTTTGATGATGCTTCAAAGGGGAATGAAAAGACAAATCGTATTGGTATTCAAAAGACTATTCTTACTGTAGCTAATAGGTGCTTTTGCTTGCCCCAAATCAAGGACATATTTGCAAGGAGGCATCAATCTTTAGCACAACAATTTCCAGCTACAAATCAGAGCACCGGTCCTCCATGGACTTTGATGTTTCCACCATGATGAGGTACCCGGTTGCAACCTTTTTAGTTTGATTTATGCAGTGAGGACACTGCAGATTTCAAGCTTAGGGGGGAGAAACTGGATGGTAACCTAGTTCTTTTATCTTTTCCCTTTCATGTTATTTGCTTCTTGTCATTTGCTTTTGTTTTGTGTTCACATTTCAGTCTTTTGTTTTCAATTCTACTCTTCTTGTGGAAAATCTAGTATGATATGAGGTTTATCTTTTATATGTGGATAGAAATTCTATGCGTAACTGATTGTCCTCTTTTGATGAGAAATATAATTTAGAGAAATTGTAAAAGATATGCATTAATCAAAAGAAACCTTTTGGCCATAAACATGTTGATCATGGTTGGTTTAGTCTTATACACATCTTTCATTTCATTTGATCTATTCATGAACTTGACAATTCTTCATTTATGTTTCTATGCTCTTTTTGCTTAAGGAAAAGCAATGGTTTAAGCTTAGGGGGATTTGATGTGCATAAATCATATCATCTTTTGGATCATGTTTGGTTGCATATGCATATTGTTTTGACTCAATTATCACCCTCATTCATGCTAGATTCTATATTTTTAGCTATTCTTACTTGTCTCATGGTTTGGATTGTAGGTACTATATTTTGCAATAACATGATGATGAATATATCATATTATCTCTATTGGACCACTCCTCACGTATCTACATGTTTTGGGGTTCGAAACTACGCAAATACCGCTTTTTACGGCATGTAAATCGGACCTACACACTGAAAGTTATGAGCAGAATACACAACAGCCCAGAACAGTCAGGTGCACGCCGTGCACCAAAAATGCACGACGTGCACCAAAAGTGCACGTCGTGCACCTGGGAAAGTTGAGCAAACTAAAAGTTCTAGAAAGTTGCACGGTGTGCATTTCTTCAGTGCACGCCGTGCACCTGGGAGCTAAAGGTTCTTGGAAAGTTGCAAGACGTGTATTTCTTCAGCACACGCCGTGCACAGTGCATTCTGGAGCAAACTGAAAGTTTCTAGAAATTTGCACGGCGTGCACTTTGGGTGCACGACGTGCACCTGGCAGTTTCAGCATTTTGAAACATACGAGTTTTTGTTTAAAATGAAGTGGGAACTTAATGGGCGGTTATGCTCGGTCATTTTGTGTGAGTTCCCTTGTCCCAGAGCAACCCTAGAGCAGAGGAGGGCGAATTGGAGGAGAAAAGAGGTGGTTTCTTGCCAAAGGAGTCCATTTCTTCTTCTCTTCTTCTCCATTTTCTTCTCCGGAGGTGCAACAGAGCTTCTTCACTCTACAAAGCTTCTCGGGAGGGAAGTTTGTCCGGTTTGGAGTAGCTGTAGAAGTGGGATTTCGTCCTCAAGTCAGAATTCTACCTTTCTTTGGTTACACCTTGGGATTGCTTAGCTTTTCTTTCTCTAAACCATTTTAAACTCTGAAATTTCTGCACATTTTCTGCTGTACATCATTATGGATGAGTAGACTCTTTTTCTTGGGCATGGGAGACTAACTCCAATGTCATAGCTTGTATGGATTTATGAATTTCGTACTAAATGTTAGTTTCTTGAATGTTCCAAGAGTTGTTTCAGATCTGAAATGCTTGTTTGTGTGATTGGCCATCATACTTGCATGTTTTATGCTTTCTTTCATAAGCTGAGAAGATGTGTTTGAGAGTATGGAGTTACTCTTTTGGCAACTTGTCCTTGACCGCGAGAGTGGCTGGGATTATGTTGAGGAGCAAGGTTTGTGATTTGAAATGAAATACATACATGAGAGTGATGTATGGAGTTAAAATCATCATCACTTCATCGGGAGGTGAGTGATGACTACAAACCTCCTTTGCAAGTTAATTAACATCTTTAAATTCATATTTTAATATAAGCTATGACGTGATAGTAAAATCCCAAGTCTAAGATCCTTCCAAATCTGAATCTTAACCTTTCTTAAGTGATAATTTACTATTTTGTTTTAGATCTATAATTTAGTTGTTCTAATCCAATCATCTTGTGTACAATGATCTAGATTATTGAAAATCATAACTCTTGCGCCTAACTAACCAACACTCCTTGTGTTCGACCTCGACTACAACTACTCTCATATACTTGCGGGATATAGCTAGTTGAGTAAAAGATCATTCTTATGATTGAAACTCGTTAGCCTAAACAACCACACTTCACTACCCAAAGCATGTCTAAGAGCCCACTAATGGCACCCCAAGCACATATATTTAACAACCCTAAGGTTTATCTTACATTTTCCTCTACCAAAAGTGTATAACTTATAACAGTCGGAATGAAATTTTATCTTCCTTAATCTTAGGAATGCATGTCATGAAATATGTAAAATGAATTTATTCAATATCTAGTTTCAAGAATGATGTCCCATCAAGCTCAGAGTGCCATTTTCTTAACCTTCTCACATACTTGGTGTGGTTTTTCATGTTGTTGTTCTAAGAACAACTTTGGATGCAAAAATTTCCAAGATAACTGTGGCGATAGAATGCCACACGTGAGTCCATGAGTGATTCCCTGCTCATACCTTTGCTAATTGATACATGATTTTACTAATGTTGAACCCTCCACTGTGCCATGTTCAAAGAAGGCCACTAGCATAATCCAAAAACACCCTTAGTAGATAATCACGAAGCAAAATGTAACAAATTAGCTTCCCAACAATCTACACATGTACTAAATTGAAAGATTAAAAAGGGGACACATTTTGAGGCCTTAAACCTTGTGCAAAGAGTGATACCCAAGAGGGGATCCACTCCTCACTTAATTGAGAAATATAAAACCATCCTATTTTACAAAATGGAGTAAAGGAGGAATTTGATTATCACCCAAATGGTATATATTACAGATCAAGATACCAAATAAGTAGCAGAAACAATACCATTACAAAGTTACAATATGGTATAGCAAAGTTGCATGATGTTTACATGTAAGACTTGTTGCAGAGGGAACTCGACCATTCCAAGCTATTCTTGAGTCCAATACCCTCTATGATCTTTGTGCATCCTTGACTTCTAATGTACCTACACCTAGGTGGAAGGGAGAATCACCCAAAATATAGGAAACAAATAAGGTCAACAAATGCTGAATATGTACATATAATCAATTAATTGAGCATTATATTGGTTTAAAGATACAAAATAAATGTTCCCACTAAGAGGGGGCCATGTAAGATATGTGAGTTCGAAAATAATTATAATAAATTTAGAATATGATGATGGAGAATGAAGTATCTTTCCATAGCAATTATCCAAAGTTTCATATTTGAACAATAAACTTTGCATGCATAATAATGTTGATCAACTATACCTAAAACAAGGCCATAATACCATTGGATCTTGGCCTGAAAGAAATACGGGTGGAAACACACACTTTGGGCGGAATATGTACACCCTATATAAGTATGGTTGTACATAAATACCACTATTCTAGATATTCTAGTCAAATATGTAGCATGAATAGAGTGGCAAGACCAACATTTTAGTCAAATTTTCATGTAAAGGCAACCATAGCAGGAGGGTCCAAAGACCCATTATAAAAGAATACTTCAGTAACCACAATAATTTATACGAATAAAAATTAGGAGATATGAATGTTCAACAATGGGATTTCAAGTATAATTGATAGTTTAATAGATGCCTCATTAAATGGATGTAGGTCTTAGTCAAATAATGCCCAAAATAAAATAAAGGATGTACATACTTGATTTCATGACTAACTCTTTTTCTAGAGGTCAATCACACAGTTCATCCTTCTCAACCCAAAAATGATTTTTGTACCTATTAGTCCACAATTGCCAAAGCATAAAGACAAATATATGTTAACCCATTGTTGGTTACCTAATGTGGATTTCAGATATTTAAATATTAGAAATACCCATATATAGTTTGAAGGGCTTCATAGGCTATTATTGATTATAGTACCCTAACTAGGAATGTCTAGGTTTTAATAAGATATGCCTTTCTGTATTTATGATCGTCGTATACTCATAATTAAATTTTGTTATGTATAGGGATACTCATATATCCCACATGGTAATACAAAAATATAGTAGATTCATATATAGTCCCTCTAGCAGGTCATCTGGGGTCAATATTGTCAACTATATATTCATTTGTATATATGTTTTTCAACTTTATTATTTAGCTCGTAAATCGGCCAACATGGTACATATACCCCCTAGATTCATTTGTATTTTTAATTACCACCCATTCTGTACATACGTATATTTTAAATTCATGAAACAAATCATGTTGAAATATTTAAATATGCTCACTAATAATTATTGAACTTCAAATAGGCTAGATCATATAACAAATATTAAGGTGATTAATAGAATGATTTGGATTATCTCTTCAACAATGTTTTATACGTATAATTTTATATTCAATATCTAGTTTGTAGACTAATGTATCTTTATGGATTCGTAAATGTAAGTCCGACAATTACACTTTTCTTACTATTAATAATGACCTAACATGCATATACCATAAGATAGGTATGTTTACATGATCACTTATTTAGGTAATGGCCATATTAACATACTACGATATATTTATATCTATATATACCTATGTTAGGGATAAACGACTAAGTAACCTTCATAGTCAATTTAGGTTTTCAGAATCAATGCCAACCTTGATCATGTAATTTTGCATTAGATTGATTAACTACAGTTCTAAAATAATCAACTATATGTGATGATAGGTTGACTTACATGTTTGTCTATTTGGGAAGGACTTTGATGGTTGATCTATAGTTTAGACGCCTCTAGTATTAACAAGAACCAGATGGAAGTTGGTGTTGCCGGTGGGGAGGCTTGCGTCAAACGAACTCAGCAGCCAACAGATCTGTATTCAACTTCAGTTGGATTCACAGTGACATGCTGACCTTGAAGGAAGAGGGAGAACACAAGTTGGAGGAGGATGAAGATGTCTGACTTTCAAATCTAGGTAGAGTGGTGAGCAGAGAAAGGTATGAGTTTTTGCCTACTGAACTCTGTTGATAATGCTTGGCTACAACAGTAGCATGCTGTGTTGTAGAGGGTGACATGGTGGTTGTAGGTCCATGTTTTAGCAAGGGCTTGATGTAGGTCGAAGTTGGTTCATGGTGGTGTTGGCAAGGAGATGAGGAAGTAGGTTGCAATGTGGTAGCAGGAGTAAACCATGGCGAGGGAGGTGGTGTGGTTGCAGTGCAAGCCAAAGGGAAGAAGATGATGTTGAACAACATGGTGGTGGTGAGGTTCGTGGGAATTCTACTTTGGTTGCAGGTCTGCCAATGGGTACCAGAGGTGGGTGGAGGTAGCAGCACCATAGGTTCTCTGCCATAGGATACAGGTGCCGACAGTGATGCCCACACACTGCTGGCAAGTGCACAGTGGGAGAGATGGAGGGCTCTAGGGTTAGCAGATGAGATGGGGAAAGGAGGAGGCGATCTGCAATTCGTTTCCACTAGGGATAAAGAAGGTGATAATCTCCATGCTTGTGCATACTGTTGATGACATGTGGAGGGTGGCGACACCCTACTGCAGTCATTGGCTGACGAAACATGGGCGGAGAGAAATGAGTGGTTGTAAAAAAACTGAGAGGAGAAGATGAAGGGTGGTGGCTAGGGCATGTTGTCGTGACTACTGTCACAAGGAAGAGGATCAACACAGTTAGGGTTCATTGAGTCTACATGATGAAGAGAGATGAAGAAGAGGAGGATGGGAGGTGAAGAGGAAGACAAGGAGGAGAGAAAAAGAGGGGGCCATGTAGGTTGCACGTCAGTCGGTCATCCACAGCTTGACTCGGCGCCTACATGCACACTCAAGGGGGAGAAAAGGGCCTCAGTTGCAACAACCGTTGCGAAAGAAGAGAGGAGTTAGATATAGGCAAAAAAACCTAAATGGCATGTTCTTGAACTTATTGCCCAAAATGGCACATTTTGGAGCAATGCGTCCCCTGCTGGGAGACATTGCTCTCACGCGAGGCAATGCGTCCCAGCGGGGGACACATTGGTCCCACAGGAGGGCAATGCGTCCCGATTCGGGACGCATTGCTCTGTTGTGGGCCAATGCATCCCAGCTGGAGACGCATTGGTCCCACAACAGAGCAATGCGTCCCGAACCGGGACGCGTTGCCCTCCTGTGGGACCAATGCGTCCCCAGTCGGGACGCATTGCTCAATGCGTCCCCATGCAGGACACATTGCATTTTTTAATCATATTTTTGCAGTAACTGATATTGTTTCATGGTTATTGATATGTATATTAACAATATTGATTATATTTGTACATTTACAATTCGTTCACTTGTATTTGGATGTCTATAATATACCCAATTATTATAAATTTGTCAATTTCAATAGCTCGTAACATGCATATGGAATATATAAGTGTATTGCAACCAACATCGGTTAGTTCCTAATTGATTATATAATAAGAACTTAATCCAAAAAAATGAGATAGCAATTAAAAACAAGGTTAAAACATGAACCAACATGACGAGAAAATAATACACAACAGAACAATATGATAGATAATTGTACAATAATACACAACAACATGATCCAAAATGAACCAATGTGATATCATAATATGATAGATCCACATACAATAGATGTCCTCACAAAGGCATACATACAAAACTGTACAATATATAAAAAACTAAGTATGTCGTCCTCGCTCACGACGTCCTCGCCCACCTCCCTCTACATCAGGATCCTCTGTACCGATGTCATCTGGAGATGGCTGAACTGGGGACAACTGCGTAGGAGGCTGCTGGCGAGCATCAGGGAAGAAATGAAAAGGTGGAGGTGGGGTGAGGGGTCTCTGAAAACCAGGATAGGATGCATCAGGTGGGGTGCATTCTGAGAAATCAAACAGAGTAGGTGAATATGTGACATAAGATGGTGGTCGACTCTCGGGAATAATTGGTGGTGGGAATGGAGTGTATGGAACAGAAGAAGAACTTGTTCCATAGTATGATGGTGGTTGAGGTGGGGTGATGAATGAGGAATATGAAGCAGCTCCTGAAAAATACGACCCTTTCGGTCCCCATGACATGAACTGAGAAGTGGGAGTGGGAGTGGGCTCTACAGTAGGAGTAGGAGTGGGCTCAGGGGTTGTGGTATGAGTGGGTATGGGATCCCACGGCCGAGCATAGTTGGGAAGACTATCAAAGATTATAAATTCATTATTTTAGTGAAATTGAAATTGCAAACATTACATGACTTTAGTGTAATTGAAATTGCAAACATTACATGACTTGAGTAAATTGAAATTGGAAACATTACATGACTTGAGTAAATTGAAATTGCAAACATTACATGACCAGACATCATATGACATTAGGACAAGTGCGTCTATTATGGCCCTTTTTGCCACACTTATGACAGTGATATGTATACTGATTTGGATCAACATCCATAGTTGAATGCCTTTTCTTTTTCCTTGGTCTTCCAGCTTGCCTTCATTTCCTAGGGGGTAATAAGGGATAAATACCTCTACTTTCATCAAATTGAGGCCAATACCTCTTGTCAGGAATACCACGAAATTCAGTTCTGTATGCATTTAGATAAGCCTCATTTGTATAATATGCACTCACAAGTGCATCAAGATCCCAATTGACAGAGTCTGCAGCTACCCAAACATGAGAGCATGGATAATGCCATTGTTGTGGAAAACCACATCTGCATTGACTGCCACCATTTGGACGTACTATTACTTGAAATCTATATCCATCCATGTCACCAACAAGCCATTCATCGTTGTTCACACGGATGTGTATTGTCAATTTTTTTGCATCCTATCGAACATTATAAATCTTATCATGAACCCTAAAGGGCCATTTCAGTCCATCTTGTGCACATTTATTTGTGAGATTACGCCTATGCAGCCACATGGTCACAGAGCGATAGTATGTGGCAACAATTAACACTTCTATTGGAAAACCTCTAACACCTTTTAAGACTCCATTACACCCTTCAACATGATTGGCAGTCAATGACCCATACCTGCAACCTATGTCATATGCGAGAGCCCAATGTATTGGATTTTGGCCTAATAAATACGACTTCATTGCAGGTTCTATGGTTTATATAACAGTCATATGACGATCAAATTCATGTGTATCAGTTGTGGATCCCACCTTCCACAAAAGCTCCCTCAACTCCTTGGACTTGAACTGCTTATGGAAGTTCTCCTGAAGATGTCGAAGATAATAACGATGTTGAGCCCAATGAAATTTTGATTCAAGTGTTGGAAAAATCCCACTCATTTGATCAGAAATAATACATAAGTCTGTACGTCGTGGAATGATTGGAATACAAGTTTGTAGACAACCAAAGAACCACTCCCAGGAGTCCTTATTTTCTTTCTCGACAACAACAAAAGCAAGTGGAAATAGACCATTATCAGCATCTATTCCAAATGCAATGAGAAGTATGCCAGTATATTTTCCTGTTAAAAATGTGCCATCAATAGTAAGAACAAGCCTACAATAGGCCCAACCCCTCACAGCTGGACCAAATGCCCAAAACACCCGCTTGAATCTACGAGTGCCTTCAGTTTGAAGGGTATAATCATCAATAAGGTGGGCATATATAGTTCTTGGAATATATTGTGTTAGAGAAATCAGGAACAACAACAAACTATGATATGATGATTCCCAATCTCCAAATATTTTACAAACAGCCTTCCTCCTCGCTAGATATGCCTTCTTGTAAGATATATTGAGCCTTAGTTCAACATTCACCTTGTCACAAATTTCTCATGTCGACATATCCAATCGTGATACTAGGATTGGCATTATCATTCGATCAATATAAGTTGTCGTGACTTGGTGATGATCATGATTCATAACAGTTAATTCACAATTGTGGCCTGCTTCACAACGTTTTATCTTCCACATGCCACTTGCTCTTTTGGACTGGCAAGTGGTCAATCTCCAAGGACATCGTTGATCATGGATACAAACAAGTTTAAGATGACGATTATTTGAGCGTAATGTACGATACTGGACATTCTTTTGTACCGACCATTTTTGGAGCGTCTCAACCAGTACAACTTTAGATGCAAATAAAGAACCCTCATATATAACAACACTGGAAGGATTGTAATCGAGATGAAATTCATGACGAAAATCTACCACCTAGTCATCATCTTGAAAAGCTTCATAGTTGGAATCAATGTGTTCATGTTGGGGCCATTGGTTGTCAAATATGGATGGAATAGAACTCAATGCTGCAATAGAGTCAGGGAATGGATGTGTGTGCTCATCATCGGTTTCAGTCAATGACTCATCCTCAGGTGGTTCATTGTTATTACCACCTTCAATGTCATTATTGTTATCACCTTCATGATCACTATCATTATCACCTTCATGATCAATATCATTATCTCCCTCCTCAACCTCAACACCAATATTCTCAGTAGTAAGATTTTGAGAAAATTCAGGTGGTTGACTCCAATCAGCAGTTAAATTGCTAAGACTGAATTGAGGTGGTTGACTCCATTCAGTAGTTAAATCACTTTGAGAGAATTGAGGTGGTTGACTCCGAGGGAATTGAGATTGAAATTGATTCAATAGACTCATTAAACAAGGTTGTTGGTGGATATATGTTTTTTCAAGAAACACATCAATATAGGCATCAGTTGAAAGTGATAACAAGGTTCTGTGTACATCATCATCATCAACTTGTACGAGCATATGATTTTCTCTAGGGAAAAGATAGGATATTTTGATAGAGAAGTGGTTGGGATTGATGTCAAGTGTTGTATAGATATATGATTTTAGTTCAGATAGGGTATTTATAAGTGAAATGTTTATGGGTTTAACAGATCGACTAGAATAAGACCCATCAGAGACAAATTGCCCATCATATCGCATCTTCACAATTCGTGAATTTGAACTAGATGCCATGTTCCTATATTTTAGAATATTATCTTAACATCAAAAAGAAATTCATATTTTATAACATTATATTAACATAAATTAATATTTTAGAGCAGTGACATCATTTTTAAAATAATAGTTAAGATTTTACAACAATTGACACATTTTTTACGTGCGTAGAAATGCAAGTGTACGCGTCACTATAATATAGGCCTTTGTGAGGCCCGAGTCGAACTCAGGGACACGTGAATTATCAGAGACTACTACTAACTACTCGCAATCAGCTAGACCGGTTAAAAAGTAGGAGGTTGTTGTAAAATTAAAAGAAGATAAAATAAAACAAAACAAAGCAATCGATTAAATGTTTAGTTTAATCAATTCAAGTGGTAATCTTTAGGATTGCGGTTTCACCGTGGGTTTTCATTGTATGAATTTCTATTTAGTCACTTAGATTTATCTCTCTATCCGGGTAGTGGCCTGGTATCAGAATTGCCCACTGTCATGGTACAATTCACTACCTATGTCTAGGTCAGTTCCATCGTCATAGCAACCTATACCCTAAACTAGGTGCATTAGAGTCGATCTCTCAGTATCCATCATCAACCTTACACCACCTTGTTCAAGGGATTTGTCAATTAATGTAAATTCCGTCTCTTTTCAACCATTAATTCTTCTTTCAAAGTAATTAAGGGTATTAGATTATTATTATGGTGATCAAGCATAACAATATAATTGAGAAAACGAAATTATACCACGGATTTAAGAGGTAAAAGATGAATTACTATGATAAAATTGTCATACAATGATTTCCCGAGCTACTCCCGGTCCTAAAGACAAAGGGGATTAGCCCTGCATGTTCATCTCAGAGCAAAACATGGTAGAGAAAAGGGGAAACATGGAGAAAAACGTGATTGAGTGGTGAAACCCCTGAACGGAGAGGATCCAAGTGCTCCTTGGCATATAATACGTGTTCTCACGCCTTTTGGTGGTGTAAAATGTCTTCTTTGACGTCCGGAACGGCTGGGGCATGCTTCTGGGCTCCTTTCTTCTCTCCACACCTTCTCGGGACGTGTGCAGTGGCTAATGATGTGATCCCTTGCTCTTGGCCACCGTCATTAGGTATAATCACCGAGTTAGGTCGTCAAAATATCACAGCCGTCCGATTTAGATCAATCTGAAACCAACTTGTATCTGACAATGTCGATACTATCGATGCGATTCGATAGTATCGACCTTGCACGGCATCAGCTGATCTTCTTTTCTTTTCTCTGTCACGACTGATGCTAACTCGATACCATCGACGAGGGTCGATGGTATCGACTCTCTTAGGCGTTGCTTTTGTCTTTTTCCGTCGCTGAAACTCCTCATGTCGATAGTATCGACTTTAGGGTCGATAGTATCGACTACCCTCTCGCTAGGAACCTGATGGTTCGTCGCTACCATCGACTTTGTGCTGCTCCTTGCGGCTGGCAACCTGTGCTTGTGTCGATGGTATCGACCACTGTCGATGGTATCGACAGTAGCAAATACTCGTTTTTCCTGAAATTACAACACAAAACCACATAAGCCAAAATAAAACATATTATTGTAATCATTTATGCTCAAAATACCAAAATAAGGGAGATTTGACACTGAGAAAGATCATAGACCAAAGTAAATGAATCATGCAATATTAACCACCAAAATGACTAATAGCTGCATAAAACACAAGTAAAATATGTCTATGAATGCGACTCAAAATCATCGCATCAAACTCCCCTAAGCTTGAACATTGCTCGCCCTCGAGCAACAAAACCTTAGAATAGAATTTCCAGAGTCAACTAAAGAACAAATCATCACAACGAAATTACCATATGATCCCCACCGGACATTCACATTCCGGCCCTCACTAACCACAAAATGATAATTACCCTAAAGGTGACAGTAATCATCCATAAAAGATATCTACCTCAAAACTGATGAACACTATCACATAAGGCAGTTAACATAATAAAATTCGTCGGTCCAGACTCGGTGCATCTTGTGATCTCCTATACTAAGTTGCTCGCCCTAACTACCATCTACATGGAAGCAACTCTCCTGATATTCACAAATGAGGAGAAAATCACGGTGGCCTACCAATTTGAGCAACGGGTGGATGAAATGGGTGGCTCATTGAAGAAATAGAAGCATTATACGGTTTCAACATGCATAAAACAAAAATGCCCTAAATGATGCATTTGCACATGAACATGCCCTAATGCCTAAGATTGGGTGGAATGATTCATGCACTAACATCCCGTCTCAAAATGAGATGGAATATCTAACTAAGCTACATCATGTATTTATTTATCTTAAAATGCAGGTGAGACTATGTTCCTTTCTCCCTCTTATTCTACTTGCTTCTCAATACTTTCTTTTTTTTTCTTTCTTTTTCCATTTTTTTTCATTTTTAGGCCCTTATATCCATAAATGATAATGAACTATTTGTTGGGCTCACTTTTTCTGCATAGCTCAAATATTTGAAGCATTTATGAAGGTATGGAATAGGTTAATCACCTTTAAAAAAAATAAGATACATGATGTGCTCTATGCATAAAAAATATTATGAATGCAGCTAAATGACACACACCTAAGGATAATGTGCATGTATAACTACTCCTTTTTTATATTTTCATGCAATACATGTGAGAATACTTTGCAATGCAAGACCTATCTACATGAGATGCAATAAAAAAGGTTAAAACCATAATGTACTTCCAATTCTTATGGTGGATTGTAAAAAACAATGAGGTGGAAAGATCACAAGACTAATTGACTGAACCTTTGAAAATTATTATGTGTCCCTCCTTACTGACCTGTGTAGTAGTTAAGAGGTTTCTCTCTCTTACTTCAAATTAGAGTATCATTATCATTTGGTCAGTTTAGGCTCACACAACCAAATCCGTCCACTTTTCATGAATCATGAGGAATGTACAGTTGTGATTTTCTATTTTAGAGTTGATAAAACCAATCATTTTCTTATATTATGTGCTCAAAGTTGAACAACACAAACTTGCGAGCACTCAAATTTTTAATTTTCCCTTAACCCATGTACAAGCAAATGAGATGACACATGACTTAAGACATCCACAATTACACTAGATAGAATGTGGATCCTACAAACAAACTAAGATTGCAAAAACTAAATGACAAGAAGTAAAACAATAAAAACTAAAAAGTGAGAAAACTAAAGGATAGAGTTGTTCCAACACCCCCCCTAAGCTTGAATTCGACTATGGCCTCATAGTAAAAAACAATCTTAAAGGTTGGAACAGAGGTACCGATCACTCTTCTGGCGGGGGCAGGTACTGTGGGGCCGTGGGGTCCCAGGATGGGTACTGCCCCTGAAAGCTAGGATCATACTGGGGCATGGGTGGAGGTTGTGGATACCCCCCAAAATAGTTCTGGCTCCAGTAGTGATCATAGAAGGGCTGCTACTGCATCTCCATCCTATGCAACCTGTCATGAATGTGTTGTTGGTTGTCGAGGAGGAGGTGCTCATTCTCAAAGATAGCCCTCTGATTGTCAAGTAACCGGTTCGTCGTCTCCTGAACACTGGTGTACACTGCTGTATGGTGCTGCTGCATTTGTTGTATATCCTGCAGCATGGCATACATTCCTTGCATCGAATAAACATCCTCGCTTGGCTGCGAGGGCGGTGGTGGTGGCGGTGGTGGAGGTTGGTAAGAAGAAGATGCACCCAGATGCATGCGAGGACGCTTCCTAGGTGCCACCCATGCGTGAAGAGGAGTGAAGGCCTCCTCTTCCTCTTCAGCCTCATCGCCGTCATTGTCGTTGTCGTCGTTGCCACCATCTTTGTCTGAATCAGCAATGGCTATTATCGGCCATCGGAAATGCTGAGCACCCTCAATATGGAAGACGGGGTCTGGAAGTGAACATTCCTGATATGCTTGATTGACGTGGCAGTGTGCATACGCCAGGCCATCACGAAGAAGGATGAGATTGGAGCGGTGCAGATGTTGCAGGTTCACCTTGCTCCTGTTGGAGAGAGGAGTCAGCTGGGAGAAATTCAACCCAAGGTAGGAGGCCAGCGGTGTAATGAGTCCTCCAAAATGAATTGGCATCTTCCACGTACTCCTCTTTACCGCCAAAACACGCGTTAAGAAAAACACACCCCAATTGCATTCTTGGCACTTCAGTAGCTTGTGCAGGAAAAACAGGTATGTCTCTTGAAACTTGCTAAGAGACATGTCACCACAAGCAAAGAGAGTGGTGCACAACATGCGGTGAAGAACCCGCATGAACGGATGCTCGAAATCCACCACCGCCTCGTTGTGGTAGCTCACAGCTTTGCCCGGCGGCACAATTACTAACTCGGCGAAGATCGTGTCATAGTCAGTCCTGTTATCTGGTCGCCGGTACTACTCTCGCCCGTGATTCCAGTTATAGATGGAGTTGAACTGCTTGAGGGTGAGAGTGTAGTCAATGTTGTACAGCTGGAAAGAAACACGGTCGTTGATCCATTCCTGATCCGTGGCAATGATGTCGTTTGGCACAACACAGATGTCCAACGACGCCATGAACTCGACGACTAGTTCCTTGTATGTCGGCCATTCACTGAAGAACAGCTGGCCGTCAGCATGGAACTCCATCTCATCGAGCCTCCTGCCCGTGTGCCTCGCCTGCCCTTTCAAGACGTAGGCGAGATTAGCGTCGAACCCCAGATTACATATCATGTCACGCTCAACGTAACAGGTCGGCTCGATCTTGCGCTTCATCAGTTCCTCATAAACCTTCTTGACTTACGTGGACGGATGGACAATCTGCGGACGTGGAATGGATGCAATCGGTGGAGGAACAAACACCAGGATCTCCATCGGTGTCGCGCGTGAAGACGATGCACTGGCGGTGTGCACCATTGTCGAAGAAGAAGGATCAGAAGATGGAGCTCGGAGAAGGTCGGAGAAAATTATCTCCGCTTGATGAAGGCTCGGTGAAGAACGCGCTCCGTGGATACTCATAGCTGGGCTCGGATTGCTCTGGAGGACGCATGGCACAAGTAGAGGAAGAACTCGTTGAAGGTGTGATGTCATATGACAACAAGCCCTCCCTTATATAACTGACGCCGACGTTGTTGTGTGCCCGTTGATACCATCAACGCGGGTCGATGGTATCGACACGCGTGGCACAATCCGTACTGCCGCTGGTATCGACGGTCGTCGTTGGCTGGATGTGGGGACCCGGATCGATGACGTGTTGATACTATCGACATGGGTCGATGGTATCGACCCATCCCCCAGATCGACTTTCTGGTTGCAGTGATCGCCGTATATTCTCTCTCGCGGATCAGTGTCGTGTCGCATCGATACTATCGACGTGTGTCGATAGTATCGACTTCTGGTTAGGGAAACACCCTCGCAAGGCCCGGCCGTCGCTTTCTGCCTATAACTGGGTCGATACCATCGACAGGCCCGTCGATGGTATCGACTTCACCGAGACAATTTCTTCTGAAAATATTCAGAGATCTCGATGGTATCGACTTGCATGTCGATACTATCGACCTCGACTTTGCGATCAACCTGTTGGTGTGTTGATACCATCGAAGAGGCCATCAATGGTATCGACACAGAGCGATTTCTACAGTCGCCAACCTGTACCCTGGTCGATACCATCGACACAAGGGTCGATGGTATTGACTCTGCCTCAGTCCTGCACATTACCCAAACGATCATGGTACCTTTTTTACACTAAAAACAAAGTCAAAACAAACCAAAGTACGAATGTGAAAGAAACTAAACTAAACTACAGATGGCTGGGTTGCCTCCCAACAAGTGTCATCATTTAACGTCTTAGGCTAGACGACATGAAGCTCCTCATGCATCTAGAAGTGCAATGAGTTTGACCTCATTCACTTTCCTTGTGTAATATTCACCAAAATATAATTTCAACCGTTGTCCATTGACCAGGAATGTGGTCTCGCCATCACACACCAGGATCGTGCCATGTGGTCTGACCTCCTCTACTGTGAATGGTCCACTCCATCGGGATTTCAACTTCTCAGGATGCATCTTCAGCCTGGAGTTGAACAATAGGACACGGTCTCCTTTCTTGAAAATGCGCATTTGAATATGGCGATCGTGAATCAACTTTGTGTGCTCCTTATAGATCCGTGAGCTTTCATATGCATTCATTCGCAGCTCGTCAAGTTCATTGAGTTCAAGTAACCTCTTCTTTCCCGCTTCATCATAACTCAGATTTAGCTTCCTCATCGCCCAATGCGCTTTATGCTCCAGTTCCACCGGTAAGTGACAGGCCCGACCATAAGCCAACCTAAAAGGCATAGTGCCTATAGGTGTCTTGAACGCCGTCCTGTATGCCCACAACGCATCCGGTAGTAGGGTACTCCAATTCTTCCTTGTGGAAGCCACAGTACGCTCCAAGATCTTCTTAATCTCCTTATTGGAGACCTCCACTTGTCCTTGAGTTTGCGGGTGGTACGGGGTACCAATGTTGTGTTTGACCCCATACTTTCTCAACAGTGCAGCAAACTTTTGATTCTGGAAGTGTGTACCTCCATCACTTATGATCATCCTTGGTACACCAAACCTACAGAAAATATATTCTTTGACAAACCTACACACTACAGCAGAATCATTAGTCCTTGTGGGTATTGCCTCTACCCACTTTGACACATAATCAACAGCCAAAAGAATGTACAAATTAGAATTTGAGGACACAAAGGGCCCCATAAAATCTATGCCCCGTAAGTCAAATACCTCAACCTCCTGGAATACATTAAGGGGCATATCTTGTCTTTTCGAAATGTTACCCACCCTTTGGCAGGAATCACATTGACGCACAAACTCGTAAGCATCCCTGAACAAGGTAGGCCAGTATAGGCCACTTTCAAGCACTTTGGCTGCAGTGCGAGAGCTTGCATGGTGCCCCCCATTGGTAGTGTGTGACAATGGATAAGAACACTTTCGTATTCCTCCTCAGGTACACACCTGCATAAGACACCATCTCTGCATTGCTTCAAAAGAATAAGGGCATCCCAGAAATAATAACGTAAAGAATGAAAAAAATTCTTCTTCTCTTGGTATGTCCAATCCTCCGGGATGATTTTGCAAGCAACATAGTTAACAATGTAAGAAAACCACGGGTCTTTTGATTTCACTTTCAAAAGATGTTCATCCGGAAATGTCTCGGTAATGGGTATGTGCAAATGTTTTTCATCTACCCTCTCCAACCTAGAAAAATGGTCCACGACCACATTTTCAATGCCCGTCTTATCTTTGATTTCAATATCAAATTCCTGTAAAAGCAAGATCCACCTAATCAATCTAGGTTTGGCATCCTTTTTCTCCATCAAATACTTAATGGCGGCGTGGTCCGTCCATACCATGACTTTTGATCCAACAAGATATTGTCGAAATTTTTCAAAAGCAAAAACAACGACAAGCAGTTCTTTTTCGGTTGTCATGTAATTAAGTTGAGCATCATTCAAAGTTTTGGAAACATAAAAAATCACAGCGGGTTTATTGTCCACCCGTTGTCCCAAGACAACCCCAACCGTGAAATTGGATGCATCACACATTAGTTCAAACGGCTTAGTCCAATCTGGTGTTTGCACAACCGGTGCGGAAATCAATTTTTCCTTAAGCACATTGAACGCATGTAGACATTTTTCATTAAATTCAAAAACAACATCCTTTTCTAACAGCTCAGATAAAGGTTTGTCAATTTTAGAAAAATCTTTTATAAAATGACAATAGAAGTCGGCGTGACCTAAAAAGCTCCGCACCCCTTTAACCAAATTCGGTGGGGGCAATTTGGAAATCACTTCAATTTTTACCGGGTCTACCTCCAAACCTTTGCTAGACACTTTATGTCCTAGCACTATTCCTTCACTCACCATCATGTGGTATTTCTCCCAATTGAGGACCAAATGTGTGTCCTCACAACATTGTAAGACCTTATCCAGATTGTAAAGGCACTCATCAAAAGATGCACCATAGACAGAGAAATCATCCATAAAAACTTCTAGACAGCATTCTACCATATCAGAAAAAATGGCGAGCATACAACGCTGAAAGGTCGCCGGTGCATTACATAACCCAAAAGGCATACGTCAGTACGCAAACGTTCCATAAGGACAAGTGAAGGTGGACTTCTCTTGGTCCTTAGGATCAATTGAGATCTGATTGTACCCCGAATAACCATCCAGAAAACAAAAATGCGATCGGCCGGCTAAATGCTCTAAAATTTGATCAATAAATGGAAGAGGAAAGTGATCCTTAAGCTTAGCGGCATTCGATCGACAGTAATCTATGAAAACACGCCACCCGGTTACCAAGCGGGTGGTGACAGGTTCATTTAGAAGATTATGGGTAACTGTGATTCCCCCCTTTTAAGGGACTACCTGCGTAGGACTCACCCACATCGAGTCAGAAATAGCATAGATGATACCTGCAGAAAGGAGCTTGATCACCTCCTTTTTGACAACCTCCATTATGCTAGGATTTAGTCGACGATGTGCCTGAATCACCGGCTTAGCTCCCTCCTCGAGCTGAATCTTGTGTTGGCATAATGTAGGGGAGATCCCCTTGATATCTACAACCGACCACTCAAATGCTCCTCGGTGGTTCTTCAACACAATAAGCAGCTGGTCCTCCTCCTCGACACTCAGATAAGCCGATATAATCACAAGAAGCTTTTCTTCCTCATCCAGAAATGCATACTTCAAGTGTGGTGGCAACGACTTCAATTCCAAATCGGGCGGGCTGATTAAGGACAACTGAAGTGGTGGTGGGAGTTCTCCTAGGTCTTCATAGTACCTAGCATAAAAGCATGGAAGCAACTGAAGCATCTTGGCACACTCCTGTAGTGACTTGCTTCTCATCCAATCATGTGTGATATTGACCAAACAGGCTTCAAGTGGTAATTCTGGATATGCGTCAAAAACTGAATTTGCTAAGGCCTCATTTTCAGTGGAAGGGGGAATGTCCTCCTCTTCATCATTCGGAAAACCTACAACTTTGTTAAGGGTACAACCTTGGTCTACTCTATGATGTTGACAGCCAATGTCCCTCTCTCCATCTTGGTCATTACATGAGCCATATCTAAAAATGGCTTCCCTAGACAAAGTGAGATATTGTGATCAAAATGCTTTACCATGTGGCACTGCTCCTTGGCTTTAGGTGACGTGGTGCTGGAAGGCATGACCATCTCGAAGCGATCATCAGCGATGCCCAAGGTCAAATGACCTCTCCCCATCTCAAGTATCATGTCAGCTGTAGCTTGGAAGGGTCGTCCGAGTAGTAGCTCATTGCCTTGTTCATCTTGCATCTCCATTATGACAAATCTGCTGGAAATACAAAACGATCTACCTTTACCAACACATCTTCACATATATCGTATGGCTTCACCACATAATTGTCTGCCAGTTGCATTTTCATGTTGCTCGGCCTTGACTCTTTTAATCCCAGTTTCTTGAATGTAGAGAGGGGCATCAAGTTTATGCTTGCCCCAGAGTCACATAGCGCTTCACCAAATTTCACCTTACCAATGTAGCATGAAATATTGAAGCAGCCTGAATCCTGCCTCTTAGGTGGCAATGTGCCCATGATGAAGGCACTCACCTGCTCCTTGAGAACTAAAACCACCAAATCAGGGATTTTTCTTTTCTTAGTAATGATGTCTTTAAGAAACTTGTCGTAAGAAGGGATTTTCTCTATTGCCTCTATTAATGGAATGTTGACGGAGAGCTTTCTGAAATTGTCAAGAAACTTCTTAAACTGTGTGTCCACCTTCCTTGCCTTTGCACTATTCAGATATGGGACCGGGATAGCATGTGCCCTTTGATGGGGTGGCACATATGGTGTCCTTTTTTGCGTCTCTTCCTCAACAACAGTGGGCTCTACAGTGACATCCTCTGCGACTTCCTCAACTGGCTCTGTGCCTGAGAGTGGCACCTCCTCAGTGGCCTCACCTTTGGTTTCTGCTTGGGATTTTCTTGGTTCATCGGCCCTGGGGCTTAAAAGCTTCTTTCCACTCCTTAGCAAGATTGCCTTTGCCTGTTGGTTTCCTCCTGGAATATTTGTGTTACCCGGAAAACCTTGTTGTGTCAGCTTCTTCAGATTGGCTATCTCAGCTGCCATTTGTGCCAGAGATGTCTCTATTGTCCTCATCTGAGACCCATGGCTCTGCAATGTCTGCCCGAACTGATTCATAAATTCCCCATGTTGCTTTATCTGCTGGCCAAAAGTAGTCATCAATTCTTGGTTTTGCTTTATCACTTGGTTGAGAAACTCCGTGCTCTTGTCCTCCGCTACTGGATGGGGTTTTGCATCAGGGTCCTGTAAAAAGTTGTTTGGATCCTTCCAAGAGAACTTCTTGTCCTTCCTCCATGAGTAATCGTTATTTCTGTAACCTTGCTGCTGCCTCATGAATTTGACTTGAGCCTCATCCTCGGATTCAGTATCCTCCTTTGTAAGCAGTTTCTTCATGAGAAGGTCCATCTTCTCATTCAGCTCCTTGATTGCTTTAGACTCCCTTGCTACTCGAACGTGCTCAACAGTGTCCCTGTCACCCCAAGATTGCTTCTTGGCCATGTTCTTAAGGATTTCCCAACACCTTGTGTCTGTGTTGTTCAAGAAGAATCCCGATCCTACTCAATCGAGGTTACTTCTATCATGCTCAGAGAGAGAAAAATAGAAGATTTTGACCTGTGTTTCCTTGTCAAGCCCGTGATGCAGGCACCGCCTAAGCATGATCTAAAACCTTTCCCAGGTCTTAGAGTAGGTCTCTCCTGCCTTCTAGGTGAAATTGTGGATTTTCCTGATCATGTCATTGGTCTTCTCGGGTGGGAAGAACCTTTCAAAGAATACCTCCACCATGTGGTTCCATGATTCCACATATTCATCGTCTAGATTGTGCAAGCACTCTCGTGCATTCCCTGCTAGAGAAATCGGGAATAGCTTCAAGTAGAGAGTCTCTTGTGGAAATCTGTCAATTTTTATCATGTCACAGTTCTCCAAAAATTGGCTTATATGCGTGACTGGGTCTTCGTTCTTGAGCCCATGGAAAGCATTCGATTTGACCAAGTTGATTAACGCAGGATCAATCTTGTAAGTTGGAATGTTGATCGCCTGCTTCTTGATTGGCCCCTTTGAAGCAGATGAAGAAGAAGCCTTGATCTTCTCCCATATTGTTTGTTCCTCTTCCATTTCTTCTTGTTCGGATTCTGAATCTATTTCTTTCAAGTGGTCTTGATTGTAATCTTCCTCATCGTCAGGTCCCAGTAGTAGAACCTATGATGCCTGTTGCGTGTAGTCGGTACTACGCGTCTGCACCGTAAACAGTACCTGCAAAATGGTAAATTAAGTTCAGTACCGTGGTAGACAACTACAAGATGCAAAAGATAAGCTATAAATTTTTGGAAATGATTTCAAAATAATAAAAATAAAAAAATGGCCTAGAGTGGCTGCTTACAGCACTCGTAGTGCCGACAATTGTCGTGTCCCCGGCAACGGCGCCAAAAACTTGACACGCTTTTTACGTGCGTAGAAACGCAAGTGTACGCGTCACTTTAATATAGGCCTTTGTGAGGCCCGAGTCGAACTCAGGGACACGTGAATTATTAGAGACTACTACTAACTACTCGTAATCAGCTAGACCAGTTAAAAAGTTGGAGGTTGTTGTAAAATTAAAAGAAGATAAAATAAAATAAAACAAAGCAATCGATTAAATGTTTAGTTTAATCAATTCAAGTGGGAATCTTTAGGATTGCGGTTTCACCGCGGGTTTTCATTGTATGAATTTCTATTTAGTCACTCAGATTTATCTCTCTATCCGGGTAGTGTCCTGGTATCAGAATTGCCCACTGTCGTGGTACAATTCACTACCTATGTCTAGGTCGGTTCCACTGTCGTAGCAACATATACCCTAAACTAGGTGCATTAGAGTCGATCTCTCAGTATCCACCATCAACCTTACACCACCTTGTTCAAGGGATTTGTCAATTAATGTAAATTCCGTCTCTTTTCAACCATTAATTCTTCTTTCAAAGTAATTAAGGGTATTAGATTATTATTATGGTGATCAAGCATAACAATATAATTGAGAAAACGAAATTATACCACGGATTTAAGAGATAAAAGATGAATTACTATGATAAAATTGTCATACAATGATTTCCCGGGCTACTCCCGGTCCTAAAGACAAAGGGGATTAGCCCCGCATGTTCATCTCAGAGCAAAACATGGTAGAGAAAAGGGGAAACATGGAGAAAAACGTGATTGAGTGGGGAAACCCCTGAACGAAGAGGATCCAAGCGCTCCTTGGCATAGAATACACATTCTCCCGCCTTTCAGTGGTGGAAAACATCTTCTTCGGTGTCCGGAACGGCTGGGGCGTGCTTCTGGGCTCCATTCTTCTCTCCACACATTCTCGGGACGTGTGCATCGGCTAATGATGTGATCCCTTGCTCTTGGCCGCCATCATTAGGTATAATCACCGAGTTAGTTCATCAAAATATCACAGCCATCCAATTTAGATCAATCTGAAACCAACTTGTATCTGACGGTGTTGATACTATCGACGCGAGTCGATAGTATCGACCTTGCGCGACATCGGTTGATCTTCTTTTCTTTTCTCTGTCATGACTGATGCTAACTCGATATCATCGATGAGGGTCGATGGTATCGACTCTCTTAGGCATCACTTTTGTCTTTTTCCGTCACTGAAACTCCTCATGTCGATAGTATCGAATTTAGGGTCGATAGTATCGACTGCCCTCTCGCCAGCAACCTGATGGTTCGTCGCTAGCATAGACTTCGCCGTCGATGGTATCAACTCTGTGTTGTTCCTTGCGGCTGGCAACTTGTGCTTGTGTCGATGGTATCGACCACTGTCAATGGTATCGACAGTGGTAGATACTCGTTTTTCCAGAAATTACAACACAAAACCACATAAGCCAAAATAAAACATATTATTGTAATCATTTATGCTCAAAATACCAAAATAAGGGAGATTTGACACTGAGAAATATCATAGACCAAAGTAAATGAATCATGCAATATTAACCACCAAAATGACCAATAACTACATAAAACACAAGTAAAATATGTCTATAAATGCGACTTAAAATCACCGCATCAACAATAATTTTGAATTTGGAATTAAATTTATTTGACTACTTTTTCTATAACATTAATAGTGAACAACAATTAAGAACAACAATTTTGCTATTTTTCAGTAAAATTAACTAACATTTCATAACAACAATTTTGCTAATTTTTTAGTAACACTAACATTTCAGAACAACAATTTTGCAATTTCGAACAATAATTTTTATGGTATTAATTAGCCTTCAATTGTCATTTTGTACATCATTATTTCAGTAATGTGGAATTAAAGAGTAACAATACAATTATTTCAGGTGTAATATTTCATACTAAAGTTAAGTTCATTTTTTGAAAATTAAAATTTTGGTAGAATAAATACCTCAAATGGAGAGTTATGTGTTGACAATCAAAGAATACAAGAAAAGAAAGAAGAAGCTCCAAGATCGTCTCTGAGCAGTAGAAGATATCAGCTCCAAGATCGCCCGAAATAAGCTAGAAATCACCTCAAAGCAGTAGAAATTCGAGAAAAAGCTCCAGAGAAATGGGAGTATAGAGTAAGAGTAAGGAAATGAAGAATGGTGTGAGTTTGGGGGGTTGTTTTCAGCCAATATATATAGGGGAGCAATGCGTCCCGGTTTGGGACGCATTGCGCCCACGTGGCACTGCCCCGCGCTGCGCGGCGGCCCAAACAGCAAAATAGCCGTTGCCCAGGGAGCAATGTGTCCCCGTCCCAGACGCATTGCCCGCGTGGCAATTTCTAGCCGTTGGGGGCGCCTCGGCGCACGACGCATTGGTCCCACAAAGGGCAATGCGTCACGGTTCAGGACGCATTGCCCTCCTGTGGGGTCAATGCATCCCCCGCTGGGATGCATTGCTCTCACGTGAGGCAATGCGTCCCGGTGGGGGACGCATTGGTCCCATGGGAGGGCAATGCGTCCCCGCCGGGACGCATTGCCTCACGTGAGAGCAATGCATCCTAGCAGGGGACGCATTGCTCCAGAAATGTGCCATTTTGGGCAATAAGTTCAAGAACGTGACATTTAGGTAATTAAAATTGGCAAATGTGCCATTTATGTTTTTTTGCCTTAGATATATGTCGTCTAGCCTGGGGAAAGAAGCAGGTGGCAATGAAATGTAATTAATACATTTGACCCATTAAACTTAGCTTATTTAGAACCTTGACTTCCTAATTTTATTGGGGTTGAAAACACAGTCTGATTAACTTGATTTTTCATGAAAGCCAATTAAGGCGTGAGGAACAATATTCTTAAATATTTTTTTCCTCTTGAAGTTATTAACTGCACAATTTATTTTATTGTATGTTTATTGTTTATTTGTTGTATTCATTACTATGTTTTACACAATTATAGTACTGAAATTCATATTTTCTCTAGGTTCCTCAAACAGTACACCAAGGAAGCTAATTAGGGACAACCTAGGGATAAGCTCATCAATTGGCATATTTCTGATTAATCCCTATTATTGAGGTTAACTAGATCACCTACCCTAAACTTGAAATAAGGAGGTGAAATCTTATCATGTCGTGTCATGTGTACCTAATATTTGGGAAAAATCATATGAAAATGGACGGGATAAGTCCAGGGTCAAGTTTTGGGTATGTTACAACACTCAACCCCATAAAAAGGGATTTCTTCCTTGAAATCCATTCAGTTGTAGCATGGTGTTCCATATTATACCTCATAACCTACTTACAAGTTTCCAGCTTACTTAACATTGTGGATCATAGCATACTACTACACATCACACTTTTAATCTATTCCTACTGGAACTATATCACCACATTCACCATGTCTCCATTAGTTTACTCATATAAAATGTCAATCAAGTATTATTACACCAACACCTAGGATTATCTTAACAATATTGTATTCATTATTCATGTTATTTCACCTTCCAATTATCATAATTACCATTACTTCAAAAAATTATCATGATCGTTTTTCCCAATTATCACCGTACCTTACTAATGTTCACCACTTTCGATAAGGGTGATATTAAACTTATTTACATGATGTAAGTAATGTTCAAGGTAGTAAAAAGTCTTACCCATAAACCCTGATTAGATGGTAGCTACATACTTATGACCTCAGTACTGGATGTTACTCATGTGTTACTTATTGCAATAACTATTTACCAGATGGTCCTAAGTTAAGTTACATTCCTAAATGATAAGGCATCAATACTCCAACCCTTAAAAATGATTAAGATATAACTCATATTATAATCTAGAGGGGCAACAAGGGTGGATCAAAAAAGTCTTATATGTGCAAAACTTCTTCTTCATACTCACTACATCGTAATTAGGCCTAGGGTCCCATGGTTTAACCTACTAGTCAAGGAGTTATTCACTAAATGATTTCTCTACGATGCAAACTTCTTTGTGGTGGTGACTTGGTTCCAAAAACCATTGGTAAAATCTAAAAGGTTGTCTTTTGTACATATAACTTGAAAATGAAAATAAGTTTAGCGATAAAAGCTTTACGATGAATATCCAAATTGGTGCTAAAATTGACCAGAGAACTAGGTCAATCACCTTCCATAACACAATACAAACACCATCACTTCACTAGAGGGTCTGATTCTTCAAACACCTAAAAGGGCATAAGACTGCATCTCCAATACATAAGCATTGTAGGGAGAAGGGATTTTATTACACACATCAACTTATATCAAGACCTAATAACCATTGCATATTTCAGTCTAACCATAATTCATACTAACTCATCTCAAGACACAAAGGAGTCATATAATCATCTACCATCACAAAGATTTTTAGGATTTTCCATTACTTGTTGGTTTTCAACCATTTGGTATCTACAAGGCAAGGTGATCTATGTGGTCCCAATAGTCATCATCTTAGTTACTAGGTATATCAAATTAGTATGGAGATGATAGAGTTGAGTTTTAAATCATATCATGGTTCAAATCTTATTATCCATGAGGCTCTCTACTTGAAGTGGACGTAGTCAAGGCATTATAGAAAAACAAGAAGAGGACTGAATAAAGTAACTAGGGTTAAGCCTAGCTATGTCTATCAGAGTCATCATACATGTCCTAGTTTTTGAACTAGCTCCCCAAAAGGTAGGAGCTCAAAATTAATAATTAGGAGAGTCAAATCCTACATAGAGACATCTCTACCTCCATATAGGGATAGTGGTGATTAGGGTTATAAAGGATTAAGTCTCACCTACATAATTGGGTTGGTGTGTGGAAGTGACCAATATAGTAAGGGGTTGACATCCTAATTGGTCTTTCATGACTCAATGATATAACAACAACTTGTATCAGGTTACTAATTTACATTACAAGGGATAAACTAAAACTGTCAAGTCACTGACTGCTTAGTCTCTGCTAACATTTTTTAACGAGTGAGACTCAAGAGGTGATGCACTGTTCACTTAATTGAAAAATATAAAACCATGCTATTTCATAAAAATGGAGGAAAGGAGGATTCGATTATTTTACAAATGATATATATAATAGAGCAAGATACTGAATAAGAAACAGAAATGAAACCATTACAAAGTTGCATGATGATTCATTAACATTTGTTCCTCACCATAAAAAGTGGTATAACAAAGTAAAATGGTATACATATAATAAATATAATCACATGTAAGACCTATTACAGAGGGTTAACCTATCCATTCCAAACTATCCTTAGGTCCAATACCTTGTATATGATCTTTGTGCATCCTTGTCTTCTAATGTACCCAAACCTGGGTGGAAGGGAACATCACACAAAAGATTGAAAACAAAATAAGGTGAAAAAAGGTTGAGTATGTACATATAATTAATTAATCAAGCATTATATTAGTTTAAAGGTACAAAAGAGATGTTCCCACTAAGAGGGGGCTATGTAAGATGGGTGAGTTCCAAGATAATTGTAACAAGAGAAATGAGGCATATTAAATTTAGGTAAAAAATCATGGATAATGAAGTATATTTTTCATAAAAACTATTGGCAGTTTCAAATTTAAACAACAAAATTTGTATGCATAACAATATAGACTAAATATACCTAAAATAGGGCCATAACACTATTGGATCATGGCCTGAAAGAAATAAGGGTGGAAACACACACCCCAGGAGGAATACATGCACCCTATATAAGTATTGTTGTACATAAGTATTGATATTCTAGACAATTCTAGTCAAACATGTAGCATGCATAAATAGAGTGGCAACACACAACATGTTAGTCATTCTCATATAAAGGCAATCATTGCAGGACAGTACCAAAAACCCATTATAAAAGAATACTTCAGCGACCACATCAATTTATATGAATCAAAAGTAGGAAATATGAATGTACAACAATTGGATTTCAAGTAAAATTGATAGTTCAAGATATACCTCATTAAATCAATGTAGTTTTTAGTCAAATAAGGCCCAAAATGAAATAGAGGATGTACATACCTGATTTTATGACTAATTATTTTTATAGAGGTCAATCACACAATTCATCCTTCTCAACCTATAAGTAGTTCATGTACCCATTAGTCCACAATGCCAAAGCATAAAGAAGAGTTTATCTAAAGCCATTATTGGTTACTTAATGTGGATTTTAGATTTTTAAATTCTAGAGATACCCATATATAGAGTGAAGGACTTCATGGGCTGTTGTTGATGATAATACCCTTACTAGGAATGTCTAGGGTTTAATAATATAGGCCATTTTATATTTATGTTGGTTGTATACTCATACTCAAATCTTGTTATGTATATGGATACATGTGTATCCCACATGGTAATAAAAATATATAGTAGATTCATATATAGTCCCCCAACATGTCATCTAGGGTCAATATTGTCAACTATATAGTAATCTACATATATGTTTTTCCTCTCTTTTATCATTTATCTCATAAATTGGCCAACATGGTTACATATACTCCCTAGATTCATTTACATTTCTAATTACCATCCATTCTGTAATAACTTATATGTGAATCTAGGATTTTAAATTTATGGAATAATTCATGTTGATACATTTAAATATGCTCACTAGTAACTATCAAAGTTTAGAATAGGCTAGATCATATAATCAATATTAAAGTGATTAATATGATTTGGATTATCACTTCAACAATGTTTCCTACGTGAATATTCTATTCCAAATATAGTCTATAGGGTAATGTATCTTTATGGATTTGTTAATACAAAATGAAAATTTCACTTTTCTTACTTATTACTAATAGTGACCTAATATGCATATACCGTAATATATCTATGTTTACATGATCACATGTTTACGTTATGGTCATACTAATATACTACAATATATTCATAGCTATATATACCTATTCTATGGATAAATGACTAAGCAACCTTCATAGATGATTTAGGTTATTAGAATCAATGCCAACCTTAATCATGTTATTTGCATTAGATTGATTAGCTAGAGTTCTAAAATAATCAACTACGTGTGATGATAGGTTAACTTACATGTTCATCAATCTGGGTTGGCCTTTGATGGTTGGTCTATAGTTCAAAAGGCTCTCTAATTAATAAGAACCAGATGGAAGTTGGTGTTGCTAGCATGGAAGCTCATGTCAACTAAACTCAGTAGCTAACAAATCTAGTGTTCGACTTCATTTAGATTCACAATGACATGTTGACCTTGGAGGAAGAGGGAGAATGCAAGTGGGAGGAGGATGAAGATGTGGGCTTCTGAAGCTTAATGGATAGTTGAGTAGAGAAAGGTATCAATTTTTGACTACTAAACTCTATTTATAGAGCTTGGCTACAATAGTAGCATAATATGTTATAGGGGCATCATGGTGGCTATAGGTCCATGTTTTAGCAAGGGCTTGATGCAAGTTGTTGCTAGTTGATGGTGGTGTTGGTAAGGAGATGAGGAAGTAGGTCACTGTAAACCGTAGTGAGGGAGGTGGTGTGGTTGTAGGTGAAAGACAAAAGGAAGAAGATGATGTTGGTCATCATGGTGGTGGTGAGGTTTGTGGGATTGCTACTTTGGTTGTAGGCCTGGTAACGACCACCGAAGGTGGTGGTCATGTTTTGTTTCCCTATAGGTAGAGGTAGTAGCACCGTCAATGCTCTACCAATGGCTACAAGTGCTGAGAGTGATGCCTACACACTGGTGGAAGGTACACAATGGGGAGATGGAGGGTATCAGGGTTAGCAAATGAGTTGGGGAAAGAAGGAGGTGATCTACAGTTGGCTAGAGGTTAATAGAGTTGTCGATAGGAGGAAAAGTATCATTGGTGGATTTTGAAGCTAGATGAGGTTGGTGGTGCTTCTAGGGATGAAGAAAGGTGGTGGTACCCTAATGTAGTGTTGGTATCCAAAACCTAGGTGGGAGAGAAATGAGTGGCATAAAAAAACTGAGAGGAGAAGATGATGTGTGGTGGCTAGGGCATGTTGTTGCGACAACTATCACAAGGAAGAGGATCATCATAGTTAGGGTTCATTGATGCTACATGATGAATAGGAATGGAGACTAGGAGGGTGGGAGATAGAGAATAAGATGAGAAGGAGAGAATAAGAGGGGACCATGTGTCTAACCGATCATCCACAACTTGACCCAACACCTGCATGCACAATCAAAGGAGAGAAAAGAGCATCAGTTGCAACAATCGTTTTAGAAGAAGAGACGAGTCATGTATTTATCGTGTGACCTAGGGGAATGAAGCAAGTGATAGTGAAATGTAACTAATACATTTGATCCATCAAAATTATCTCATTTAGAACCTTGTCTTCCTAATTTCACTGTGGGTGCAAACATGGTTTGATTAACCTGAAATTTTGCATGAAAGCCAATAAAGGTATAAGGAACACGATTGACAAATAAATTTTTCCTCTTGAACTCATTGGTGTAAAATTTAGTTAGTTGTATGTTTGGTGTTTATTCAGTGTATTCATTACTATGCTTTACACAATTATGTTATTTAAATTCATACTTTCTTTAGGTTCCTCAACTATCACACTAAGGATGCTAGTTTAGGGACAACCTATGGATAAGATCATCAATTGGTATATTCTTGTGATTAATACCTATTATTTAGGTTAACTACATCATCTATGCAGAACTTCAAATAAATAGGTCAACCCTTATCACATTGTGTCATACGTACCTAATTATATTGTAGGGAAAAATCATATGAAAAATGAAGGGATAAGTCTAGGGTCAAGTTTTAGTTATGTTACAACACTTCATCCCTTAAGGAGGATTATTCCCCAAAATCTATCCATTCATAGCATGGTGTTCCAAATTATAACTCATAACCTAGTTATAGGTTTCTAGTTTACTTAACATTGTGGCTCATAGCATACCACCCCATATCACACTTTTAGTATATTCCTATTGGAACTATATCACCATGTACACCAAGTTTCCATTAGTTTCCTTGTATAAGATGTCGTTTTAGGATTATTACATCAACACCTAGGATTATATTAACAATATTGTATTTACTATTCATGTGATTTCACCTTCCAATTATCACAATTACCATTACTTCCAAAAATTGCCATGATTTTTTTTCCAATTATCACCATACCTTACTTATGTTCACCACTTTGGACAAGGGAGATAAATTTTAAACTTATTTACATCATGTAAGTAATGTTCATGATGGTAAAAGTCTTACCCATCAACCTTGTTTAGATGGTAGCTACATACTTTTGACCTCATTACTGGATGCTACTCATGTATTACTTATTACAATCACTATTTACCAAACAATCCTAGTTAAGTTACTTTCCTAAAGGATAAGTCATCCATACTCCATCCCTTAAAAGGATTAAGATATAGCTTGTATAATAATCTAGAGGTGCAACAAGGGTGGATCAACTACGCCTTATATGTCCATAACTCCTTCTTCATACTCCCTAATCATACTTAGGCTTAGGGTCTCAAGTTTGAATCCACCAGTCAAGGAGTTATTCACTAAATTAATTCTGTTCAACTCAAACTTCCATGTGGTGGTGACTTGGTTCCAAAAAACACTTATAAAATGTGAAAGGTTGTCTTTTGTACATGTAACTTGATAATGAAAATTAAATTTTGTGATACAAATTGGTGCCAAAATCAATCGAAGAACCAAATTAGTCACCTTCCACAATGCAACATATACACTATCACTTCACTAGAGGGTCTAATTCTGTAAACACCTAAAAGGACATGTGGCTGCATCTCTTATACATAAGCATTAGAGGGAGAATTGTTTTATTACACAAGGTCAACTTGTATCAAAATATAGTAAGGGACGACATACACCATTCCATATTTTAGTCAAATCATAATTTACACCACCTCATCTCAAGACACATGGAGTCATATAATCATCTTACATCACATGAAAAGATTTAGTATTTTCCCATTACTTCCTGGTTTGCAACCATTGGGGGTCCACAAGGCAAGGTGATGTATGTGGTACCAACACTCATCATCTTAATTACTAGGTATGTCAAATTAATTATGAAGATGATAGAGGTGAGATCCAACTCATGTCAGGGTTCAGATCTTGTTATCCATGACGCTCACTATTTGAAGTGGACATAGTCAAGGCATTCTAGAAAGAGAAGAAGAGGATTGAATAGAGGAACTAGGGCTAAGTTTATCTTTGAATATTAGAGCCAACATACATATCCTAGTGGTCGAACTATCTCTTCAAAAGTAGGAGCTAAAAACTAATAATTAGGAAAGTCAACTCCTACGTAGAGACATTTCCACCTCCATATAGGTCTAGTGGTGATTAGGGTTACTAAGGATAGTGTTTCACCAACATAGTTGCATTGGAGTGTGGAAGGGACCAAATTAGTAAGGGGTTGACACCCTAATTGGTCTTTCATGTCTTAGGGATATAACAATAACCTATATCGGGTTACTGATTTACATGACATGAGATAATATAAAACAACCAAGTCACTGATTGCTAAAGCTTTAATACCATTTTCTAAATATTGAGACCCAAGAGGGGGTCCACTATTCACTTAATTGAAAGATATAAAACCATCCTATTCCACAAAATGGAGGAAAGGAGGAATTTTATTATTTCCCAAATGGTATATATTACAATACTAGATACTGAATAAGCCGCAGAAATAAAACCATGATAAAGTTGCAAGATGATCCATTTACATTTGTTCCTCACCATAAAAGGTGGTATATCAAAGTAAAATGGTATTCATATAATAAATCTAATCAGATGTAAGACCCGTTGTAGAAGGCAACCCGACTATTCCAAGCTATCCTTAGGTCCAATGCCCTGTATACGATCTTTGTATATCCTTATCTTCTAATGTACATACATCTGGGTGAAAGGGAACATCTCCAAGAACATAGAAAATAAAATAAGGTCAACAAAGTTTGAGTATGTACATATAATTAATTAATCGGTCATTATATTGGTTTAAAGGTACAAAAGATATGTTACCGTGAGCTTCCTTGTGCATCTGCTCTTCTTTGATCCGTGATCATTCTGGTATCTGTGGTGTTGGTGGCCCAGAAGCGACTGGGTCTGCTCCAGATGACGGAGGCGAGGGGTGATCTTCCTGCTGGGTGGCAGGGCGTGCATCTTGTTCATCCGCCAGAAGGCTTCGTCCCCAATCGCCAACGTCCACGAAGGGTCTTTGACTCAGGGATTCTAGACGCCCTCTCCGGCGTCAGGCTCGTCTAGGAGAGACCTCTCTTCATTGGCGGTTTGGGTCTAGCCCAAGCCTTTCGACACTTGTGTGCAGGTACACCTGCTAGGTGTTTGAGGAAATGAGGAGGTGGTTGTTCAGACTGATTCTTGTTGTCCACCTAGTCAGTTGACGCGCGGTTATCTGTTGTGCCTGGCGTCTTGGCTGATGTCCATCCGGCGTCAGTTTGACAATCTGGCGGATGGCCCAGAGCAGCTGCTGTGCGTCGGCGGCGTGCCTTCTGCTGGGTTCGTGCCCCTTGACATAGAGATGATGGTGTCTGATCCTGCAGGTTCTAGTTGGATTGCTTCTGTGAAAACAGGTGTATTCCAATCTCTCAGGATCTGGTACTGCAGCTGATCCAGGAGCAAAGGATGAAGGTGTTGTTGGACCCCCGTCTCCTCTTCTTACAATTTGTGGGTGTTCTAAATGCTAGTGAAGAGATGTTTCAGTGGTCTCCAGCCTCCGATTCCCCCAGTCTTGGTTTGATGCTTCAGTGTTGGGTTCTATTAATCTGTTGGTTGAGCTTCATGCGTCAGTTTGCTGTCATTTTGGACTTTGTCTAAGTCATGGATCTTGTTTGAAACCTAGGTTTTGTGTGTAGAAACTTGAGCTCGGGAGACCTGTTCCTGTTGGGGTGTGACCTGCCTGTTTGGCTGTGTACTCATACTTTGTGGGTGGTCTTTATGCTATTGAGCACTTGGCCCTGCATCAGTCTGTGTTCCTTCAGCTAGAGTTGTTCAGGGTTCGTGTCTTTTATATGCTTAGTGTTAGGTTTTTAGCTTTTCTTGTTCCTTGTTCACCAACATGTTGGTTTCAAGGTTTTGCTTCTTGTTTGGGAATGGAGCAGCTCCTGCGTGAGCTTACTTTCCATTTGCTGGCTTAGTTTTTGGGGTTCTTTGTACAGTGCCCAAAGTTTTGGTTTCAAATATAGCAACAGGATTTTAGTCGACCAAAAAAAAAGATATGTTACCATTAAGACAACACTATGTAATATAGGTGAGTTAAAAAGTAGTTGTAACAAGAGGAATGATGCATATTAAATATAGGGAATTAGCATGGAAAATGAAGTATCTTGCCACAACAATTTTCCACAATTTCAAATTTAAAAAATAAACTCTACATACATAACAATGTAAACAAAATATACCTAAAATAGGGCCAAAACACCATAGGATCACGGTGTAAAAGAAATAAGGATGGAAACACACACCTTGGGTGGAATACAAACGCCCTATATAGGTATTGTTGTACATAAGTACTGTCATTCTAAATATTCTAGTCAAAACACGTATCATGCATTAATAGAGTAGCAAGACCAACATTTTAGTCAATTTCTCATACAAAGGCAATCATAGCAGGAGGGGTCCAAAGACCCATTATAAGAAAATACTTCAACTACCACAAGAATTCATATGAATCTGAAGCAGGAAATATGAATGTCAAACAATTTCATTTCATGTAAAATTGATAGTTCAAGATATGCATCATTACATAAATATAGGTTTTAGTTAAAAAAATCGAGGATGTACATACCTCATTTCACGAGTAATTATTTTTCTAGAGGTCAATCACACAATTAATCCTTCCCAACCTAAAAGTGGTTTATGTACCTATTAGTGCACAATTGTTGAAGTATAAAGAAGAGTATATCTAAACCCACTATTGGTTACCCAATGTGGATTTTGGATTTTTAAATATCAGAAATGCCCATATACATTGTGAAGGACTTGATAGGCTACAATGATAATAATATCCTTATTAGGAATGTCTAGGGTTTAATAAGACAATCCTTTCTATATTTATGTTGGTTGTATACTCACAATAAAATCTCATTATGTATATGGATACATGTATATACCACATGGTTATACAAAATATAGTAGATTCATATATAGTCCCTCTAGTAGGTCATCTAGGGCCAATGTTGTCAACTATATGATCATCCACATATATGTTTTTTTCCTATTTTAGCATTTAGCTCATAAATCAAAGAACATGGTTACATATACTCCCTATATTCATTGTATTTCTAATTACCATCCACTGTATAAATACTTATATGTGAATCTAGGATTTTAAATTCACAAAACAATTCATCTTGATAAATTTAAATATGCTCACTAGTAATAATTTAAGTTCAAAATATGCTAGATCATGTAATAAATATTAAGGTGATTAATACAATGATTTGGGTTATCACTTAAAAATGTTTCATACATAAAATATTCTATTTAGTATCTAGTCTATAGAGTAAGGTCTCTTTACGGATTTGTTAATATGAAACAAAAAAAGTACAACTTTTGTACTACTAATAGTGACCTAATATGCATATACCATAAGATAGGTAAATTTACATGATCACTTATTTAGGTTATGGTCATATTAACATACTATAATATATTCATAGCTATATATACCTATTCTATGGATAAACAACTAATTAACCTTTATAGCTGATTTAGTCTATCAGAATTAGTGACAACCTTAATCATGCTATTTACATTTGATTGATTAACTAGAGTTATAAAATAATCAACTATGAATGATGTTAGGTTGACTTACATGTTCGTCAATTTGGGTTGGTTTTTGATGGTTGGTCTATAGTTTAGAGGCCTCTTCATATTAATAAGAAATAGACAGAAGTTGGTATTGTTGGCATGGAAACTCATGTCAACTTAACTTAGCAGCCAATAGATCTAGTGTTCGACTTCTATTGGATTCACAGTGACATGCTAAACTTGAAAGAAGAGGGAGAACACAAGTGGGAGGAGGATGAAGATGTCAACTTATAAACCTAGGTATAGAGGTGAGTAGAGAAACATATGGATTTTGGTCTACTGAACTCCATTGGTATACCTTGGCTACAACAATGTCCTACTGTGTTGTAGGGGGCATGATGGTTGCAAGTCCATCTTTGAGCAAGGGCTTGATGCAGGATGAGTCTAGTTCATGGTGGTGTTGGCAAGGAGATGAGGAAGTAGGTCAAGATGTTGTGGCGGGACTAAGTCAGGGTGAGGGAGGTGGTGTGGTTGTTGGTGTAGGCCAAAGGGAAGAAGATGATGTTGAACATTATGGTGGTGGTGAGGCTTTTGTGAGTGGTTCTTTGGTTACAGGTCTAATAGTTGTCATGTTTTGTGGCCCTATAGGCAGAGGTAGCAACATCGTCGACACTCTGCCAATGGATACAAGTGCCTACGGAGATGCTGACACACTAGTGGCAAGTGCACATAGGAGAGATGGAGGGATCCAAGCTTAGTAGATGGATTGTAGAAAGGCGGAGGTAATTTGAAAGTGGATAGAGGTTAGTAGAGTCGTCGATGAGAGGAAAAGAATCAAGGGAAGATGTTGAAGCTGGAGGAGGTTGGTGATGCCACTAGGGCTGAAGAAGGTAACAATATTCATGTTGGTGTGTGGAGTCGATGACCTCTAGAAGGTGGCAACACCCTACTACAGTCTTGTTGGTTGTAACATGGGTGGGAGAGAAATTAGTGGTATAAAAAAACTAAGAGGAAATGATGAAGGGGGTGGCTAGGGCATGTTGTCATGACTATTGTCACAAGGAAGAGGGGTAGCACAATTAGGTTTCATTGAGGCTACATGATGAAGAGGGATGAAGAAGAGGAGGATGGGATGTAGATGATAAGATGAGAAGGAGAGAAGGAGAGGGGGGGTGTAGATTGCGTGTTCACTCAATCATCCACAGCTTGAACCAGTTCCTGCTTGCACGGTCAAGGGAGAGAAAAGGGTGTTGATTGCGGCAACCATTGCAGAAGAAGAGAGGAGTTAGGTACCTATTGTGTGACATGGGGGAAAGAAGTATGTGGCAGTGAAATGGGATTAATGCATTTTGATCCATCAAACATAGCTTTTTTAGAACCTTGTCTTCCTAATTTCATTAAGGATGCAAACATGGTCTCATTAGTTTGAAATTTTGCATGAAATCGAAGTAAGGTGTGATGAACACTATTTTCAAATAAACTTGTCCTCTTGATTTCATTGAGTGTACAATTTACTTAGTTGCATGTTGGGTATTTATTCAGTGTATTCATTACTATGATTTACACAATTATATTATTTAGAATCATATTTCTCTAGGTTCCTCAAATAGTATACTAAGGAAGATAATTTAGGGACAACCTAGGGATAAGCTCATGGATTGGTATTATAATGACCCCGCCTCCCGGTAACCCCCAATTAATGGAGACTAAGAGGTCAGAGAAGTTATCCCGATTTCCCAGATCAAAGGTTCGACAAATAATCAGTAACAATTATTAAATTCTACCATGACTATAATAAAAGCTGGAATAAAAGAAAACTTTGCATACCTTTTTCAAAAACTTGGATTTCTAACTTCTATCCACATCTGGACTATATTCTAGATAATCCTCCTTGCACTTTATTTCTTAGTTTCACAATATGCCACTTTACTATTTGTCCTTTTCAAACTTGTACCTAAAACACCGACAAACAAAATGTTAGTCAGCATAAATGAAAATGCTGGTATGTGGGGACAAACAAAATATCACACATAAGGCTAACAACCTATTTATCACAATCAAGGTAATTAACAATTCAATTTACATTTTCAATGTGTCAAACTCCACCGCTTTTGCCCTAACCCTGGAATACCCCCATTAGGGTTTCTATTTTGCCATTGACTTAAGGCCACCTTCTCCATCCTGAGCTTGGTGCCTAGGGTCACCTCTCATGGTGCCCATTAGTCATGCAATAAAGGCCACCTTCTCTATCCTGAGATTGGTGCCTGGGGTCACCTCTCATGGTGCCCATGGGTCTTCCCTCTTGGGCTTGAGCTCATTGCATCATCCATCAGGGTGGCATGTAGGTGCGAGATTACACACTTATATCATAATTGTGATAATCATAGTGACTTTATGATTTGCAAGTATGAACATCCAAACTGATAGGTTGCATTCAATGTGATCAATCATCTAAAAAACCTTCCGGAAACTAATGTGATTAACCATAATTAACCACATACCTGATCCAGAGCAACTTGATGTCCAAGCAATAATGATAAAGAACAATCAAATAAGCAGTCAACAATATCCTAAAATTAATGTATAACATCCTAGTGTTATAGTTTATCCAAAACATTCTCAAGATAGACTTGGATTCCACCTTAGGCTTTCTAGGCCACTTTAGGGTTTTAGCCTCCATAATACCTTTATATTGTTTAACACTCTCTTAGTTCACAAACCCTAACTTCAACATCATAAGCCTACTTAAAAGTCAATTAAGTCTATTATTCCCCTTTACACTAAAATTACCATCTTTATCCTTTTAAGTTATTTCAAGATCATTAAATTCAATTATCACATTCAATTTCTTTCAAATAGACAACTTATATTTTATTATGGTCTAATTCACATATGAACTCCATTTATCACTAATTCCACATTTATCCATTAGAAAACCCTAATTACCAAATTAAGGGTACTTATCCACAATTAGGAACTTTTATACTCAAAATAGCTTAGAACCATCATATTTCAACTTTATCCATGAATTTGAACAATTAAAGCCATTAAGAGTTATAATTACTAACATTAGGGTTTCAAGGCCCATTAAAGCTTATTTATGTACATGGAACCCTAAATTAATCAAATTACACATAAAGATCATCCTTTTAGATGTAATGTGTCCTTTTTGTAATCAACATGTTAATATCAACTTTAAACATTCATATAACCCTTCCCAATTCATTAATCATCATAGATTAGAGTTTCTTAATCATTGATGCATTAAGTTGATAAATTCAACTACTTTTCGAATTGAAAGAGGAATTATGCTCTAAAACTATTTTTAATGGATTCCTCACATTTTTCTAAGCAAAAAGAACTACTCATTTGTATTTTTCGACCAAAGGACTGATTTTTAATGAATTAAACAAGATTCCATCATTTTCGGAAATATCGGGCAGAGAGGCAACTTACCTTTTGCTTTTTGGAAAACTGTCGGCCGTCGGATCTTTGGTCGTCACTGACTGAGCTCGATTCTATGGTCCTCCTTGCGTGCTCCCACTCACAGGTTAGCAAGAACCCATCGAAACACATCCATTGATCCGCACCCTTGGTCAACTACTGACCCCGATCCAACGTAGGCTGGAGCTTGTGTTCTCCTGATCAGGTCACCTGCTTCCGCGGCGGTGCCGCGATGGAAGGTCGCAGGAGCAGATTGGTTTCTTTGACTTAGGGCATGAGGAAGCAATAGGAAACGTCGTTCGAGTTCATGAGGGTGAGAGAAGTTGAGAGGGGGTACTATTTATAGGTTTTAGGTGCTCTTCTAGGGTTCCCCCACCTCGCTGCCACCGTAGTTCCTGGCCCAATTGGGCATATCCTCTAGAAGCCTCTAATCCTTGACAAACTAGGGCTTTCTTGGTTCAGAATCGTCTCCCGAATCTAACTAAGGTATTTTCTTATTTGCCCACGCGAAGATTCACAAGGAAATCAGGTGGAAAGAACCCCCTATTCATGACCAGTTTCCTTCTCTGACTCGAGGAAGAAGATGCCCACCTGCCATCGGATTTTGATCTGTCGGCTGGCGTTATTTCCTTTTTCATTTAATAAAAAAAACGTGTGACATTTATTATAATCACAATACTTTAGGGAAATTTGTAAAAGCCATAACTCCCAAACCGAGTGTCCAATTAATCCCAAATTTTGAGGGAAACTTAATAATGACTGAAGCTACCTCTATGACAAATTTAGGTTAATTATATAAAATAAAACATGCCTTTTCTTTAGGTGCAAGATATTACTCAGTTAGTCTTATTTCTCACATCATTTCTCTTTCTTCACTTATTATCTTACAACTTGGACTCCTTAGAACCCAAGAAATCCCAAGATTTCGAAATTCCTTTTCAAGGATACTTATTATCCTTCTAGACGCATCTACATTCTTCATTTCTCATTATCTTACTTATTTATTTATTAAGATATCTCTTTTCAAGGGGTTTTCATTATCTTTCATTTCCTTTTTCCTCTTTCCTATTTTTTTTTCATTAGAAATCACATAGAAACAAAAATTATTTAATTGTGACCATTAATTCCACTTTCTAGAGATTTCTATGTATTTCTCATAATTACTTTGCTTAATATCCATTATCTTGCATCTTTTCCTTTTATTTGGACTTTTCTTCTTTCCTTTTCTTTTATATCCATTATTCGATTAATCTAATAATAGAAATTATGAAATTACTATTAAAAGGGAGATTTGCAAAGAAATCCATCTATTGAAGAAAAGCATACAAACTTTTCAATTAAGTCCATATTCACAAAATCTTTATAATTCAATTATGAAAACATATGCAAAATTGAGGTTGTAACAGGTATATTTGTGATTAATCCCTATTATTGATGTTAATTAGATCTTCTATCATAAGATTCAAATAAGGAGGTTAACCCTTATCACATCGTGTCATATGTACCTAATATCATTGTAAGGAAAAAATCATATGAAAAAGGAAGGGATAAGTCCAAGTCAAGTTTGGGTATGTTACAACACTCCACCCCTTAAAGAGGATTCATCCCCGAAATCCATTCATCCATAGCCCAGTGTTCCTGGTATGATATGATCGATGATGTTAAGTAAACTAGAAACCTACTTATAGGTTTCTAGTTTACTTAACATCATGGATCATATCATACCACCCCATATCACACTTTTAATCTATTCCTAGTAGAGATAAGCTTAGTTGGAGCTAAAAACACACCTAAAATATCTCATATTCTACTTCTTTAGCCTAGTTGGAGCTAAGCTTGCTTAGTGTGGAATTATGGAGCTATTTGGTGAACCTTCGAGCTAGTGTTATGTCTATGCATTTCCTAGAGATGTGCTCTTCACCTAAGCTAAGTGATTTATCATATATTTAATATTATTTGGAATGTTCCTACATAAAGTTGCTAAAATTTGTTCAATGCATGACATATAAGTTAAAAATGTGATTTTATGTTGTTTTGGGATACAACTTCAAGACCTTCACAATTAACCCCTTCTCAAGTATAAATTTAAATTTTAGAACAAAAATGCGATCTTGTACAACCATATAGATGAAGGTTGTCAACATTTAGGAAAATCTCCCTAGATTTCATAGTTAGGTACCTTTTGCTATTTTTAGCATATTGAACTCAAACAATGTAAGTATTTTTTGTAACTTTCCAAATATGTTCCTTATTGTTATAAGATGATATTGTAGATTAAATGATGCCTTTTTTCTTTCTACTTTTTGTTTGGCCTATGTATGATTGTTTTGAAAATTTCTAGCTATGCATGTGCATGTTGGATACAAATTAGCATTTTGTGATATTCAATGCTTTAACTTTTCAAATCTTAGCATTTAATATAACTTATCATTCTAAAAACAAGTACATGAAATAGTTGATTGGTGAAACCTTAATTGCTTTTGATCTATGACTACATGACTTTTCCATAAGCCAGAGAAGTGAAATGGGTATCCTTGTAGAAATCCTTAGATTGTGAGAAGGTACTCAGATTCATATATCATTGAATTAGCATGAGTGACTGAGAATCTACATGAGGTATGATCCCTCGGTGCCCTAAATTCACCCATTTTCTTATTGGCACAATTTAACTTGTATTTGTTGTTGTTTTATGGCTATTTAGACAATGTGAATGAAGATGATGAAATGTGATGTGATGTTATAGAACATTAATCTTAATGTGTATTTTTATGTTGGACGTAAGCTGATGGACCTCATTTTTATACTCACACTAATCAAGGTACAATGAGATCTTAGTGAGACTAGATATTCTAAGATCCTTTACAATGGGCTATTAGACTTTATTGTCACTAACTAGTAGTTTGAGCAGTATGTCCCAACTACCCAAGGGTTGTTAATAAAAGTACTCATCAAATTTGGAATCATTACTTGTATAGATACTTCACTAATTTCACTCAATATTACCTTTAGTGCTCAAATATACTATGCAGAAGTTTCTCTTTGACATTTAGCATATACAATAGAACTTACATACTTCATTTTACATGATAGATGATTTATATCTCATTGGGACTTTGGTATCAAATTCATAGTTTGCCACCAAATTTAGATCTCAGTACCTACCTCAAAAGTTTGCTAGTGAAGAGTCTCCTTCACTTGGACAGAAGTGATATGAAGGTGGGTTTTTCATCTTGTAGTCTCTAGAGTAAACTATGCACACTTAGGTCATTAGAATTGTGTTTTATACAACAATGTATCTAAAACTTCGTGTTTGGTTGCATACCTTGTACTTGATATAAATGTTTTTATAATGAATAGGGGTATCTTCTCTATAACAAATTCTAACCTTGGTCATTTATGATGAATAAAAAATATCTTCTAGATGTCATATGAAAATATGGGCCTTTATTTGTGCTAGTATATCTTAGTGTTATTGGAGCATTATTTTCTAACTTTCTTCTATGCATTGTTAGAAGATGATAACTAAGATTGATTTAGAATTTTTGTTATGTTTTTTTTCTTCTTGTATTGGACTACTCATACTTGTGGCATGCTTTTGTGTTGATCCCAAGGTTGGGTGGCACATTTAGTGTATTAGAGCCTATGTTGACTAGATTTGTAAGGACATCCAATGTCATGTTTGTTCTTATATGTTCTCAACCAGTTCATCTTATAATGACCCTATGTCTACATGCTGATACTTTTGGTGGGCATCCTGAGAACAACCCAAAGCACCCATAATAGTTGAGGGTTGTGGCCACATGTTCATGTAGAACCTTCTTAGAGATGCTAGTTGCACCTATAGGATCCACATTTACTAACACAAAGGAAGATAATTTTGTGATAACTCTAGACTCAGTCACACTAGATATAATGAGACATGAGGAAGAGGCACATGGCAAGGTATTTTTTTATAATATAGGCAAAGGCAGAGTAGTTGGTCTAGTGATTGCATATGAGAACCAAGATGGGCCAAAAGTTTGATTTTATAGACCACATCCTGTCTACTGAACCCATTGAAGCAAGCACGATTGGACACTCATTTCATGAATTTCAAGTAAGCTATAAAATGTTCATGCATATATTCCCTTTCTAGATGATCTTCCTAAGATATCAACATGGTACAAGTACCTAAAGTTGATCCTCACTTGAAAATGCACAACTAAGGATTACAAGACTAATAAGCTAGATAGAACAACTTCTGACACCGTCTTGAATAAAAAGCTAAAGAAGGAAGTTTTGTTACCACCTGTTATATTGTGGGCTCCACTTGTAAGAAAGGACTATCTGATCTTGGGTCTAGCATTTCTATCATGCCTCACGACCTATGTTTGGATCTACATATCTATTTCCAACTAGGATGACAATATAGCTTGCATAATCCTCAATGAACAAACTTATGGTGATGATAGAGGAGGTCCCCGTCAAGGTGGGAAATGACTCTTATGTACCATGTTACTTCACCATCACAGACTTAAAGGAAAGTCATAGATTTCCCCTCATTTTCAATTAATGTTTTCTAGATACAACGAGGCATTTTATCGATTTCAATGTAGGAACCTTCCTTTTAAGATTTTGCATGCATAACTATTGTTATTTTCATGAAATAATTTGGATGAATTATTTGTAAATTGATGTCATTTTTATACTTTCTCATTCACATATCACCAATTGGTATATAATCATTTTTGGTTCAATTGTTCTCTTTTTGTTCATATTTAGCTTGATTTGATCATATAATAGACTTGTCTAATGCATTGCTTGTTTAAATATAGGCAATTCAAGTGTATACAAGAAGAGTAGGTAGCCCTGACACCCCAGTCATTACCACCAACTCATATATGGAGAATTTTCCTAGAAGAAGTAGAGAAAAGAGAAGTTAGATTCAGTACCACTAATAATCATGTCAAACCACCAACAACACATCCAAAAAGTGTTGACATCAAGGTTAGTACAATCAATGGTCAACTCGATCACACCAACATTGCTCCTAATCAAATAAGGAAAGGCAAGTCAACATCATAAACTCCTTAAAAATTGACTCTCCCACATTTGATGATAATTAATTTCAAGTGATCAATCCAACGATGGAGTTTCTTAGTTGGATCTTTTGGCCCCTTATGATACTTAATGGACTCCCACAAGCCAACCTATCTCTAATATCACAAATTTTACTTCTTAGTACCCAAGAGGAGAGCAAAAGGAAATAGATAGAAATTGTGAATTCTGGTGACTTTAGAAGGTGATTTCATGGTAGAAACAATAGTGGATTGCACCCATCTCTTATATTGATCCATTATTGTCATCACTAGAGCTTAGTATTTTTATTTTGTTGGTTTGTCTCTTCCAAAATTACTGTGATTCCATTTTAGCCGTATCCAACTAATTTCCATAATCTATAGTCATCATGAGTAGTCCAACATGATTTTGTACTTAATTGTTGATATTTATCAATATGACTATCATTGCTTCTTTTTTATGCAATTTAGATTTCATGCTATTGTATATGCTTGGTCACCAAAGAAAATATTTCTATACTGTTGATTGCTTCAAAAGAAGGACTAATTATTAGTTGAAATTACATAGGCTTAGTTAATAACATGCTACGAAAGTGGGTTAACAACTAACAGAGATAAATCATGTGACAGATCTTAATAAATTAAACTAGAATAAAGAATGCAACTAAAATACAATATCAATTTGTTTGAACATGGTATCATGCTTTAAGAGACGGTGATATTACTTTCATATCTCTATTCAAATACAACTAAATTTTGCTGATAAATTTATCAATCCCAAGTACACATAGCATTGAGGTGAAACAAGCTAACCTAGAGATCTCCATCCATAATTCACATTCAAAATTTAATCCATAGTTTACTGTTTACTTTAATTCAAACCAATCTAAACTTTTCTTTGGCCTAGTTGATTTCAGTTCTAGTAAGTGGTGGCTTCAATTCTCAAAGCTCCTTGAGTTTGAAAACTCTAGACCTATTTGGTTTTATATTGTTTTTTGACAAGTGCTCTTGTGTTATACAAACAAGGTTTAAGAATGGCAAGGTTTTGATGATGTCATCAATGAGGTGGTAGACACTAGCACAACGAATGCTATGACAGGCCACTCTAGGACACTGATTTTAGTTTTTCTTTTTATTCATCATTATTGAAAGTAGTTTTGGTATCATTTATACTATTATTTGATTATGATATTTTCTTTAATATTTTTGTAGGTACTAGTACATGTTAAGAATATGATCTAATTTTGATGGTTAACACACATTGTTCACTTCAAATCCTGGGCATATAATTTTGGCAAGCTAAGGAACTTGCAGTTTCTTCCTTTTCACTCATCCTAATTAGCCCCAACCAAAAAAAGAAGAACATGATAAGATGTTAGAACAAGGAGGTGGTGGTGGTGATGTAGAATTTGTAGCACACACTATGCAAGAACCAACCATATGGAAGTAGATTCATGCCTCTTCTACCACAACTAAGAAAGGCCCCATCAAACAGCAGACAATGAATATTGGAAGCTACGAGCTTGAACCAAGTCTTATATCACTTGTAAAGCCTCAAGGTTCCATGGGAACCCCAATGAAGAACCAATACTGCATATTAATAATTTCATGGAGAGCTGTGATATAGTGAAAATTGATAGAATACCAGCCACGAAAGTCTACCTCAATCTATCCCCCATTTTCCTTGATGAATAAAGTGAAAACTTGGTTTGAAACTATGCCTAAGAAATCTATAAAGAATTGGGATTAACGGGTGTATAAATTCTTTAAGAGGTACTTTCCCCCTAGAAGACCACAAAGTTGGTGGGGAACATTCAAAATTTCATGTGGAGGCCTAATGAATCATATTAGAAGGCTTGGGAAAGATTTCAAGACATGTTGAGGAAGTATCCTCATGAAGAAAGGTTTATTACCTGAATCCTCATTCCTCATGATCAAAAATCAATGGTAAAAGGACTTGAGTGTCCGTCCCTTGAAGGATCAAAACATACAAAATATTTACTGATAAAATAAGCAAAATCATGATTCTTTATTTCATGAACCATACGGTTTGCAACATAGATCATAGGAAGCAAAAATGGGGATACATATCAAAAGGAAACTATCTAAAACAAGAAGATATAAGATCTACACCCTTTAATTATACAAAAACCACGAACTTACATTGGTGTTACATGTTATAGTTCAAATTATTTCACAATATATCATAATGGGAGCATGATCTCGACAATATTGTCAAAGCGTGTCTTTTATACCTAAAATCATAAAATCAAACACAATTAATGTGAACAGATTCATACAATGTAAAAAGATATGTAAACTTGTTGGTTTAAGAAACATATTAGTAGTTAAAAGTATATAAAGTTAAGAGACAAAATAAAGCAACAACATCAAAGACTTTCTTATTAACACAAAGCATAATTTTAAGTGAATTCCCATTATACCATACAACATCATCATAAGGTTTTTGATCAACTTCTCAAAGAAAGGGTTCATGAGGGACCATAGGGATAAAAGCCAACGGTCAATATTGTTTCAAGTTTGTGACGAACCTCAAGGCCCAAATACAGAGAGCTAACCCTATTTCAAAAATGTTGTGCCCTTTATTAAATGATACAAGTAGGTACACCAAGCCTCATGCCTTTACCCCGAGAATACAAGATGGTACACCAAGGGATGTATTATGGTAGTATATGAATGTGGTTGTAGTTTTGTCAGCATGTTATAATAAAAACAAAATATAGTAGTTGTAGGGAACAAGTAGTTCAAAACAATACATATAGCCAATCATAGGGATTCATACACATAAAATATAAAGATTACTATAATAATAAAGGTCAATTAGAGGTAAAGCGTACCTTGTAATAAGGAAACTAGATACATGATTAGGTCTTTGAAAATATTTGATCAACGGTTTTGGAATTTAGCAAATATGATTTGATTAAAATCAACAAGATTTAGTATCCTATCATTTTCACTAAGTTTTGTTGTTTTACCTAATCTAACTACCAGTTCTCATGATATTGGTTTCAAGATATCAAATAGTGCATGTAAGTTTGTCATCATATTCAACCATTATATCATAGATCATTTATATCTTAGGGTAAACATCTATGATTAATGAATTATGTTTTATGTTCTTAATAGGAAAAACATAAAATTTGAATTAATATTTAATTACTTAATCATTGACATATCCATTTAAGTCATATTTCATGCCACATAATCAGTAATAGAGCATAATGGTGACCATTGTTCATTTTTTTGTCACATACCATCAAAGGTTGCTAATTTAGAGTCATGAATGGAGTTTCAAATATCATTGATTGATATTTGCATAAGGTTTAAGATCTAGAATCAAAACACTCATAAGAGTCACATTTCATGGTATATAGTCATTAGTAAGTACACATGGGTGAACAATATTGAATTCTTGTTCACAATGCATCAAGAGTTATTTCTAGGTTTCAATATAGCATGGAGTCATTATTATTTAATGATTTGCATAATAGGGCATTAATCATTTTTAAAGATATTTCATGTATGAATTCTAAGAAAATTAGTAGAGTTTCGAGTATTGGAAGCATTTTTCATGGAAATCTTACATTTTTTGACCAAAATGGTATATAATACTTCTATATTTGGCCAAGTAATGCATTTATCACGATTTAATCAAAATCTTGACATTTCTAGAATATTGACATAGAGAGAGGTAATTCACCCTTACCTTGGAAAAGGCCTAGCTGTAGATCTTGGGTCATTGATGAACCCTAGAGATTGTGTGAATCTCCACCATCCTCCCCACTAACAGAAAAGATGGCAAGAGAGGGGTACAATGTGAATCTAAACTGTTTCTCAATAGCCGATCATGGATGGGATAGCATAGACAACCATGCACTGTCTTCTCCACCAAGATGGCTTGCATAAGAAGTGCAACATTTTGTCATACTATCCTCATCATAGAGAAAGGGGGTGGTGGGGTTGTTGGCCTCGGGGTACCCTATGAGGTGATAGTCGGCCGTGAGATGCCTTGACAAGGTCAGAGGCAGGTGAAATCTAGGTCAAGGAGGACCAAGAGCGGCGCCATGAGCTTGTCGGAGATGAAACAGAGCCAGGATGTGTGGCAGCTCATGGGGGGATGCATACATAAGTGAAGGGAAAAGAAGGGGGGAAGAGAGGTAGAGATGAAAACATAATAGGGAGAAAATAATGTTGTGGAAAGGAATGGTTGGGGGTGTAGCCAAGGCTGGCGTGGCCTACTTGCGCTACACCATGCCTCTTCCTATGCACAAATAGGTGGAGAGGATGAATTTATGGTTTTTGGATCAAAATGGGTATCCATGAAACCTTAATACTAGGCCCACCATTGGTTGAAAGAAGAGAATGTGGATCACTAACGTGGAGAAGCTTAGGAAAAAGATGGAAAGAAGGTTAAAAAGGGTTTTCCTTGTAGATTTCATTACTAGCAAACCAGATGTCCTATTGAGATGAAATTTTCACTTTAGTTCAAAAATTTCATGCTATTCTTATCTTCAAAGATTGAGTTCAAGATGATGTGTTGAAGGATCTCAAAAGGAAAAGCATTCAGAGATTAAATTAGTGCACTCAACATTACATAAATTGATAATTGAGCAACATATGATCCAAATGCATCCAGTATATGGAGAGAAACATTATTAAGAGGAAAATGACCATGTTATTGAGTGAGTAAGTGCATATACAAAGGAGGGAGAAAATCCACTTCATCACATACTCTCACCTTAAAAGGAATTCATCCCCTAAATTTAAACAAATCCTCAAAAAAGATTTGGAATTCAAAGTAATATTCAACTGGGTACTCAATACTTAGTATCATCATTACCTCGACATCAATATTATCCCAATATAAAGAAATAAAGCATAGATATCAAAATATAGCTACATAGATCATCCATATAACACAAATTGGAGGTTCACCTTTTAGGTCAAAAGAATAAACCTCTTTGATAGAGCAATGTCTGCCTTTTAAGCGAAAGGGTTTTAACTTTTGCATTAGACCTAGGTGGGATTTTGTATCCATGATTGAGACTTAGTGTTCCAAACATATGAGGCCAATATCATAATCTGACAACATGTATTCATACCAAAATTAATGGATAGTCCCACCCTAGTCGACATAAGAGCTTGTTCCAAATTCATAGATTGAGAGGTCAGCATAATCGTCATTATGAGTTTTCAAGATTGGGGATATGGAGGTCATGGAACATAAATCTAGGGTGATCTTAAGATCCATATAGGGGAATCATTGGATTTAAGTAGATAACAAGATCAATAATCAAAAGTCTAGGTTTGGAAATAATAATTCCAAGAGTCACGATTTGGACATTAAAAGTCATGGGTCCAACAATTTTGAATCTAGGGTATTAATTCCCATTTAAACCATGGTGTGACCATTAATCCATAGGCTACAATCTAGCAACATTTTGTGATGTCAACATCATTATCATTGTATTCAATGCCAATGAATGATCTAGAATAAGGTATTTCTAGAAACTTAACAACAAGCTTATAATCAACATTATCATGTTTATGATTATCACCATATCATAGTATCATGCTTATAAAAAGATATACGATTTGAGATTCCACAACATTATATGATCTGACCTATTGCAACATTAGGTAAAAGAGGGCAAAATCATACGAAAGGATTGCCTTTTCATAATCCAAATAAATAAGAGCTGAAAATATTAGAGTAAGTCATAACAGGGAGGTCACATATCTTAGGGAAGTCATGAATTAAATTACCACCTCAATCTAGTAACTTTCATTCAAGAACATTACATAGTCAAGGGTGTACTCATATCATCGATATATTCTATAAGAAAAATAGGTAGACTAGTGATTACTGATTTTTATTACAAAAAGTCACAGAGTCAAATTCTCATCATATTGCAACCATGGTTCAAGGTTTTAGCATACCCAAGATCATGATTTTTTTCCTATCCTTCATAGATAGAATAATGGGTATACTTGGAAATAAATGGAGCCAAATTATACTTTCCAATAGTTAGAGCATCATAGGATATGATTGAGATCCCATCTCTTTCAAATAAATACAAAATCAAGTTTTACCATGAGGCATTATAATCAATAGAGCTTGACTCTTGTGGTGATCCTTCCACCATGATTTATGTGTCTTAAGAGAGTCACTCCAAGGTAAGAAGATCAATCCATAATAAGGGAAATGTTTTCTTATCCATGTTTGAGGTGGTTAAAATGTATGGATGATAAGGGTTTAGTCAATAATAACCCCTCAACTATGAGGTATAAGGCATCCATTCCACTTAGTTCGTCATAGTGAAGATCCTAGTGATTTTACCTCAAACATATAACGTGCAAATACTAAATTTTGCAAAAAATGCATGAACTAAGAAATGCATGAGTGCATAATCAAGGGTATTTTCATTTAACATAATTGAGCTTCAAGTTATGATCAGATCATAGAGACATTATCATTTCTTAGTCAACTTTTACAAATTCGTTATAATTTTGGTTCTCCTATACATAGGCTACCCGTAATCAAAAGTTCATAAGAGTAATAGTCATTAGAGTGTAGAAGAGAAAATACTATCTAATCATTATATAAGGGGTGTCTTGGGTTAATTCTTAAAGAAGAGATGAGGTACTAGAAGAGTTTCTATGGTTTTGAGGAAAAGGTCCTTAATCTGGCTTGGATTCACTTCAACCAGGTAGGTTTATGGAGGATACCTCAACCAAAATATCTAGGCAAATAGGAGGTAAGACAAACCCTATATTTTGCACCGATCCTTGACACCTCAGTTTCACCATTATGAACTTCAGTTTTCTCAAAGTTCATATGAAATATTTTAATTGTAATTTTAAAGATGTATAGAGGTCATGTGTTAGGCTTTGATACCATATGTCACAAAACCATGTACCCAAATGCTCACTCCTCCTGACTAGAAAGTCAATGACAATAGGACCTGATGTACTTTCCTTGAATGGGTCAAACTACACAACATATATATATGAATAAAACAAAAAATATCATTTTTATTTCATGAACCATAAGGTTTTCAATAGAACTCATAGGCAACAAAAGGTATAGGTATATACATGTCAAAAGGAAACTATCTAAAACAAGAAAATACAAGATCTACACCTTTAGTTATACAAATATCCCATGGACTTGCATTGGTGCTACATGTTCAGAGTTCATCATATATCATATATAGCATAGTAGAAGAAGAATCTTGGTAAGATTTTTAGAAAATACCTACTATACCTAAAATCAGAAAATTGAACACAATCAAAGCTAACCCATTGGTTAAATGTAAAAAATATGAAAACTAGAAGGTTTAAGAAACATATTAGTTTGGGCAAACTTATATAAAGGAAAGAGAAAAAACAAAGCAACAACATAAATATTTTCTTTTTAACATAAATAATATTTTAAGTGCATTTCCATTATAACATACAACAACATCATAAGGCCTTTGACCAACTTCCCAAAGGAAGGATCCATGAGGGACCACAAGGATAAAATCAAATAGTTAACTCAAATTCAAGTTTGTGAGGGAACTCAAGGCACACGTTCCAAGAGCTAACCCTGTTTAAAATGTGCTTGAATAGTACGAGTAGGTAATCAATCCTCTCGCCCTTACCCCGAGAATACATGAAGGTACAAAAAGTATTATATAATGGACATACATGATTATGTTTACAGTTTTGTCAACATGTTATTATAAAAAAACATTCATAGAGAATAGGTAGCTCAAATAATATATATAGTCAAGAATAGGGACTCATACATATACAATACAAACATCACTATCACAATCAAGGTCAATAAGAGGTAAGGCATCCTTGTAATAAGAAACTATATCAAAGACATAATTAGATCTTTGAAATGAGTCCATAAATGTTCCTAGCATTTAAAGAAGTATGATTTGTTTAAAATAACCATGATTAAGTGATCTAAGATAGGAAATTTTCCTAACCTAAATACCATTTATCATAATTGATTTCAAGATCTCAAAATAATGCACACTTCATCATCATATTCCATCATTATGTCATAGATCATTTGTGACTTAGGGTGAAACATGTCAACCAAATCATGGATTTAAAGATTAGGTTTTCAAGATCTTAATGGTGAATACATTCGATTTTAACAAGGTTAATGACAACCATCAAGATATTTATTTTTCCATATTTCATGCCATACAGTTATTAATAGAGAAAAACAGTGATCATAGTTTGATTTTGTTTTGCAACCCATAAATGGTTTCTAATTTGAGTCGTAAATAGAGTTTTGAACATCATTGAATAATATTTCCATAACGTTTAAGATCTAGCATCAAAAGTACATAAAAGTCACATTTCATGGTATACATCATTATTAAACACAAATGGTTAGTAAATATCGAATTTTTCATAATGCATCAAGAGTTATTGATCAGGGTTTCCATATAACATTGAGTCAATACTTGGTCATGATTTGCATTATAGGGCATTCATCATTTCTAAAAAGATTACACATATGCATTTAATGAAAACAAGTAGAGTTTCGAGTAGATCTAGATCTTGGATGCATTTTAATGGAGATCTTGCATTTATCTAATCGAAATGGTCTATAATACTTCTATATTTGGCTAAGAAATGCATTTATCACAATTTAATCAAGATCTTGATATTTTCTAGAATATTGGCAGAGAGAGATAAATTATCCTTATTTTGGGAAAATACTAGTCATGGATCTTGGGTCAATGATGGACATGGGTGATCGTAGGGGTCTCATATCTCCACCCCACTAGTATAAGAGAGGGTGACAGAGGGACATGTGATAAACCTAGGTAGTATGTCAATGACCTTCCATGGTCTGAATAACATCAGGCGGTCATGCACTATCTTCTGTTGGATAAATTGACACTATAATAAATCCCTTTTGTTTCGATGATGACAAACATTTCATTCTTGTTGATCTAACGAGCTACTTAAGTGTGCAGGAACAAGGTGATGACAAAGTTCTAGGGAAACCATACGCTTGAATGCTTGTAAATGTCATGCAATGTAATCAATTGTAAACTTGTACAAATATATAATGTACAAGTACTTAGACTTCATGTAAATCAAGCGTTAGATCTCCCTAGCTAAACACCGCACTTAGTTAGGTCATCTCCTTCAAATAGGATCACATATGCACACTCATACACATACTTAGTGGTTTAATTAAAAGATTGAAAACAGGGTCAATCTCGGTCGACCACACTCCTCGACCGAGACACTCTCGGTCGACAAACTTCTCGACCGAGAATGACCCAAGTAGCCGTTAGACACAGCTGACAAAGTAGTTGGCAGTTGCAAATGAACGTTGATCCAGAGAGCATGTCGGTCGACAAAACTTCGACCGAGTAGGTATCTCGGTCGACAAATTGTCGACCGAGATGGTCTCTGATAGCAACTGCAGAATAAAGTAACTAGCTGTTACTAATGCACCTAACTTATATCTAACGGCTAGTTAAGCACTTAGAAGCCCCTAGAATTTGTCTAGAACGTCCTTAAGTATCCATAGGCCACTCCTATAAATAGGACATACCTTAGGACACCAAAAATACCCAAGATATACTTGTGCTATACTTGAGCTTGAATACTCACTTGCAATCTGTTTTAGAGCAATAGAGCAATTCCTACACTTGCCATTCATTGCTATTGCTCCCATTTCGTGTCCTATAGGCTAGTATCTCCTATCCACTACAATCACATTGTCATACACATTGGTTAGGAGATCTATACACTTGATATAGGCAAATCAAGCCTTGTGCTTACAACGGTATTGTAATTTCTATTTTCCTTCTTGTTCCTTTTTATCCTTTGTACTCTCCTTGCTACTCCTAGGGTTGGAGGCTGCGGATTGGAGAGGGTTGACTTCTCAGGTGGAGAAGGGGACTTCAAGCCACTTCAAGAAGGCTATCGCACGGGAAGCTACTTCAGAAGGCTGGTGCAACGGGAGTTGGTGCACCTACTTCAAGGGAAGGCTGCTTCAAGGTTGGGCGATTACTTCTAGGTGAAGGCTGCTTGAAGGGTTTGGGAAAAGAAATTGTATTTTATGTAAAGTCCTTGCGAGGTAATAAAATAAATTTCTTTTCAAATCCCGGTTGGGTAAGCAACCGGGTAGTGGACTGACTTCCTTAGTATTTGCTAAGGTTGGAACCACTCTAAACCCTGTGTCTCCTTGTCCAATATTTTCATTGTGGTTGTTTGAGTTAAATTATTGTTTAAAATTGTTTAAAACCCTATTCACCCCCCCTCTAGTGTTTTTCAGTTGGTATCAGAGCAAGGCTTCAAGGAACCCTAACAAGGTCTTGAAGAAATGGGTGATGGAGTGATCAACAACCTCAACATTGAAGGGACACTTGTTGCTAGGCCCCCAGCGTTTGATGGGACAAACTACCAATATTGGAAGAGAAGGATGCAATTCTATTTCCAAGGAATCAACTGGGATCTATGGAGAATGGTGTCTACTCCATACATGCTCCCTCAAAATGAATTTGCGGAATGGGATGCAAACACGGTAAAACTAGCCCAAATGAATGCAAAAGCTGTAAGTATTTTATATTGTTCTATTTCGGTAGGAGAATTTAATAGAATATCAAATTGTGATACAGCTTATGATATTTGGCATAGACTGTCCATAACCTATGAGGGTACAGTCCAAGTCAAAAATTCCAAAATTAGCTTGCTTAAAACGAAGCTTGAACATTTTCGTATGGATCCTAATGAATCTATTAGTGAAATGTTTTCAAAATTCTCTATCATTGTTAATGGTTTAAGTGCCCTAGGAAAACCTGTCCTTGAGGAAGATCAAGTATCAAAAATCCTTCGATCACTTCCTCCAAAATACAAGCCAAAGGTGACAGCCATTGAAGAAGCAAACGACCTCACTCAACTCAAAATGGAGCAACTCATCGGCAATTTAGAAGCTCATGAAGCAGATCTAGAAGAGGAAGAAAGAAGAGAACATGAACGTCAACATGGGAAAAAGAAGGACATTGCATTCAAAGCTTCAACTAAAGACAATCATGACACAAGTGAAGATGATAGTGAAGAAGAAACTCTCGTTGTAAATGGTAAGCAATATAAAAGTTTTAAAACTAATAAAACTTCTAGTGTTTCTTCTTCCAGGTGCTTCGAATGTTGTAAGAAAGGACATATGAAAAGTGATTGTCCAACACTCAAGAAAGGGAAGAAATCATCTCACAAAAAGAAAGAAAAAGCATATCGAGCTGCATGGGATGATTCAAGTGATGATAGCGATGATGAAGAAGTAGAATGCCTCATTGCTACAACAAATGAAGACGAAGAAGAGGTAAGTCTTTATGATCTACCAAAAGAAGATATAATTGCTAGTCTTCAAGATACTCATCAGAAATATATTGAGTGCAAGAAGAAACTTAAGAAAGCAAATAAAGAATTAAATGCTAAACTTCTTGCTCTTATATCCGAAAATGAAAATCTCAAAAAGGAAAATGAAGATTATGCTCTTAAGTTAAAATCGGTAGAAGCTAATTGCAATCTTCTTTCCTTAGAAAAGTCAAATTTGCAAACTCAAGTGAATGATCTTCAGAAACAACCTATTCTATGTTCACATTTAGATTATGATGAGGTTGTCAAAGAAAGAAACTTTCTAGTATCCAATTTAGATCAGGCAAAGAAAGATATTGCTAAGTTACAAAGAAATGTAAATGAGTTAAGAGGAAATGACATGCTTGAAAACATTCTGAAAATTTCCTCTAGCTATAATGGAAAAAGAGGATTAGGATACGATCCAAGTAGAAATAAACCCAAAAGAGCTAAAGCATCCAAGATTATATTTGTACCAAGGAACTCAATTCCTAGAAAGAGAAATGAAGTTGATGCTATTAGTTGTCATTATTGCATGCGTCTTGGACACTATTCATTTTCATGCCCATATAAGAAAAGGAATGATGAGTTAGCTTGGATTCCTAAAACCTAGTAGCTTAAAATTAACTAGTTGAGATTTGACCTAAACTGATTCTGGATATCATAATGTCTTATCTCAACACAATTGAGCTCTAATTTGTATAATTTCTTTTTGCTTGAAATCGATTTCTGAACACTTTTCAGAAACTTGGTCGGTCGAGCATTTATCGACCAAGTGAACATTCGGTCGAACAATTGTCGACCGAGCATGTCACTGTTTTTTTTTGAATGCTGTAAAATTGCTGAATTCTTTTGAAATTGTTCAAAATTGTTGTCTATTCGTGATTAATGACTGTATAATAAAGTATCAATTATGAAAATCATCCCTGAAAGATTATGAGAAATGAATTTGGCCAAAAACCAAAATTATTCTTAGTTTAATGAAAATTTCTATTTTAATCTTACATGCTCTTATTGTTCTATCATTACATAGGCAAGCAAAAGAATCTATTGGTGATATATCTCTTAGAAATGCTTGCAAAGATTACAATGTTTTCAATTGGTATCTTCAAAAGATTTGAAATATTCATTGTGTTTTCATGTTTAGTATCATTTAAACACGCATCAAAAATTGATATGAATGCTTAATTGGAAATCTGAAATTTATGCCTCTTGGTTAAAATGTAATTTGACCAAGGGGCGCTATGGTCGTAGTCAAGGGCGACCTAAAATAAGTTTTGACAAAATGATTATTTGGACATCAATTTATTGAACTTAATCTTAGTATACTTTTGATAAAGGCCAAAATCAAAATTTAAAATCATTTGTGACCTTAAAAGCCTTAAATTGCTTAAATTGTAAGATTAAGGGGGGGCTTATAAAACAAATTTGATTATTTGATTATGAAGCTTACAAAAACATTGTTAACATCATTTTGTTATGACCTTCGGATTCTTAAAAGTAATTTGTATGAAAAAGAATTTCATCAAAATGATATATCTTGCTCTTAAAAGAACTCTCTAAACAAATAATGGCTTAACATCCCTTGTATTTGGTTGGAGATATTTTTTTATGTACTCTAAGATTAAAGGACTCTCATTTAATTTAGGGCTTAACATCCCTTGATAAATGAGAAATAAATATACATTCATAATAAGCTTATGGGAATCTCATATCATTTCAAGGCTTAACATCCTTTGCAAATGATTGAGAAACAAATTGTGGATAAATTAGACAAAAATCCATGTTCCCAATAGGTATCTATTTAAGGGGGAGCATATTATATTTAAGGGGAGCATATTATAAAATTAAGGGGGAGAAGAAAATTAAAATATTCAACTTGGATATCTTTTTGAAATGACAAAGGGGGAGAAAGAATATAAAATCAAAAATATAAATGAGTTTCATCTTGATGGCTAGCATTCACTTGCAAAAACAAGAATGGCTACAAAAGGTAAATTTCAGGTATGAAACTCACATGCTTTATAATTCCTTATTTCATATTTAGGAAATGTTTGTCATCTTCAAAAAGGGGGAGATTGTTGGATAAATTGACACTATAATAAATCCCTTTTGTTTCGATGATGACAAACATTTCATTCTTGTTGATCTAACGAGCTACTTAAGTGTGCAGGAACAAGGTGATGACAAAGTTCTAGGGAAACCATACGCTTGAATGCTTGTAAATGTCATGCAATGTAATCAATTGTAAACTTGTACAAATATATAATGTACAAGTACTTAGACTTCATGTAAATCAAGCGTTAGATCTCCCTAGCTAAACACCACACTTAGTTAGGTCATCTCCTTCAAATAGGATCACATATGCACACTCATACACATACTTAGTGGTTTAATTAAAAGATTGAAAACAGGGTCAATCTCGGTCGACCACACTCCTCGACCGAGACACTCTCGGTCGACAAACTTCTCGACCGAGAATGACCCAAGTAGCCGTTAGACACAGCTGACAAAGTAGTTGGCAGTTGCAAATGAACGTTGATCCAGAGAGCCTGTCGGTCGACAAAACTTCGACCGAGTAGGTATCTCGGTCGACAAATTGTCGACCGAGATGGTCTCTGACAGCAACTGCAGAATAAAGTAACTAGCCATTACTAATGCACCTAACTTATATCTAACGGCTAGTTAAGCACTTAGAAGCCCCTAGAAGTTGTCTAGAACGTCCTTAAGTATCCATAGGCCACTCCTATAAATAGGACATACCTTAGGACACCAAAAATACCCAAGATATACTTGTGCTATACTTGAGCTTGAATACTCACTTGCAATCTGTTTTAGAGCAATAGAGCAATTCCTACACTTGCCATTCATTCCTATTGCTCCCATTTCGTGTCCTATAGGCTAGTATCTCCTATCCACTACAATCACATTGTCATACACATTGGTTAGGAGATCTATACGCTTGATATAGGCAAATCAAGCCTTGTGCTTACAACGGTATTGTAATTTCTATTTTCCTTCTTGTTCCTTTTTATCCTTTGTACTCTCCTTGCTACTCCTAGGGTTGGAGGCTGCAGATTGGAGAGGGTTGACTTCTCAGGTGGAGAAGGGGACTTAAAGCCACTTCAAGAAGGCTATCGCACGGGAAGCTACTTCAGAAGGCTGGTGCTACGGGAGTTGGTGCACCTACTTCAAGGGAAGGCTGCTTCAAGGTTGGGCGATTACTTCTAGGTGAAGGCTGCTTGAAGGGTTTGGGAAAAGAAATTGTATTTTATGTAAAGTCCTTGCGAGGTAATAAAATAAATTTCTTTTCAAATCCCGGTTGGGTAAGCAACCGGGTAGTGGATTGACTTCCTTAGTATTTGCTAAGGTTGGAACCACTCTAAACCCTGTGTCTCCTTGTCCAATATTTTCATTGTGGTTGTTTGAGTTAAATTATTGTTTAAAATTGTTTAAAACCCTATTCACCCCCCCTCTAGTGTTTTTCATCTTGTCCATGATGATGCCTTGCATGAGAAGTGCAATAACCCACAACAGTTCCCTCACTAATGAGAAAGGGAACAATAGGGTGCTGGCCTAATGGGATCCTATGAGGTGTCATCCATCAAAGAGGCATCTTTGTGAGGTCAAATACATGCACAAATTTAGCATGTGGGAAGCGATAAAAGCTCACCAAAGATGAAATCGAGCAAAGAGTGTGATGGATCATGGGGTAGGGGGGAAGATGTAGCAAGACTTGAGGGGGAAAAATTGGGGGAAAGAGAGGGAGAATATGAGTGTCCCTAAAATTTACCTTCCCTAAACACCAAGGGCATGTTATGACAAATATGAAAATGTTACTCAATTTGTTGTCAACTAGGTATAGAGCATTTATGGTCATCATATACTAAGCTCTATATATAAGCCTAAAACAAGGGTCATCACATTCACCCCATCTTATATGTAATTTCATCCTAGAAATTAAAATAATCCCATACTCAATGTGATATCAAGGAGTTTTGCTACCTCTAAGCCACCGCTTCTAGTGGTAAGGCTATCATAGTTTTGGAGGCACCCTAAGTTTTTATCTTAGGATATTAAAGCATCTATGGTGTGCCCACCCACCTTATCTAGATTGAAGCATCATTAAGTGTCTTAATCATGACATGACCTTATTTTATTTTTAGGACGTACAACCTTTGGTCCCATTAAGAGTTAGTCATTGTTCATACATATAGAATTTTGAACATTTTAATGGTTTGATTTTTCATCCCACTAAACCATGCAAGGTTTTATCAGTATATTATGTCATTACTTATTATAATTATCACACTTAACATCATTAGTGTTGGTTATGATAATCATTCTAGGATTTCATTTCTTTTTTTGCAAAAAAACCATAGAGATTAATTGTTATTCATCCTTCTCTCTACTGTAGGCACAAAGAAGTTTATATTGAAGTTAATAAGGAGCCAAGATGGAGGAATAGAACTGAAACTAAAGTCTAAATTAAGCCTAAGTGAGTGTTTTGCAATCATGTCTGTAGGGACATTGTTCTCATGGGTTATGTGGATCATACATATCAAGGTAGAATTAATATAGAAATAGGACCATTTCCTGAGGTATGGACTAAACCTTGCATCATTGTCTTAGCATTGTTAAGGATCTTTAAAACTAGGGAAGCGTCTGAGGCTATGATCACATTCTACCAATTATTAGAGATCACAATGTCCATGGCTTGTAAGATGTCTATAATTTATGCTTCTAGGGCTGGTGAGGATTCATAGGATCCACTCACTACCATGAAAACTTCACCATCTCTTCTATGTGAAATGAAGCCAAATGCCATATCTTTGTTGTTGTCTTTGAAGGATGCATCAAATTGGACAAAGGTCTTTGTATAATAAGTAGGTCGGCCACTCAAGGTCATGTCTGGTGTCTTGTATCATGTAGCATCAGAGAGACCTTATGTCTAGATGTTTTTAGTCATCAATGTTCTAGTCATGATGAAACCTACAATAGTCCTCACACTGGTGCATTTCCTGGAATGGATGGCATCGACACAAACTAACCAGAGGTGAAATGTTGCTACAACAACTATTGCTAGATTGTTTTTAGTGATGTTATGAATCCAAAAATCTTCATCTGAGAAGAAAAATTGAGAGTCTATTCTCAAGTGTATCTATATAGCTATGCTATTTTGCAGTCATGTAGGCAATGAGTGATGGTTTCAGGCATATTATAACATCTTGGGAACAATGGTGACATTTTAATGTGTCTTCTATCTTTCTTTCTTAACATTTGTAAGGATATCCTTGTGTTTGAGAGTCCAATGGAAGAATCTGACTCATGCAGGTAGTTTAGTTTCACAAATAGCACTCTGATTACCTTCAATATTGGTCTCAGTGTGAGATCTTATCCACGTGTAAGAGGATTTAGTAGAAAGTTCTCCATTAGTATCATGAGGAAATATCCAAAGGTTGCTTCCAGAAGTTGGGTCAACACTGGGAATGGTACAAATGATGTTCCAAGTGACTGGTGGGAGACAAACATGAATAAATCTCCAATCCCAATTTCCATTATTTAGTCTCATGTAGGCAACATTTATGTCTAAAATCTCATGTGGAATCGAGGCAGATGGGGTGAAATATGTGATGTTGTAGCCTATAAACCAGCGGTCTCTCCAAACAAGGGTGTCTGTGCCATTTTGGATACCCTTGTCAATGATGTATGTAACACTATGTAGATGCCTTCTGATGAACCCCCATGTCAAGGAACATGAGCCCATGGTTGTTGCATAATACTTTTCCTTCATGATGCACACCTAGAGTAGGGAGGAGTTGTTTATGTAGGCCCATACATTTTTTTAGCATGAGTGCAACATCTTGTTCATGGGCGTCCTTCAATCCCAAGCCACCTTTATCACAGGAATTAGTGATCTTCTTCCATAATACTAAGGAGAGATTCTTTACTTCTTTTCCACCATGCCAAATGAAGCCACATACATATTTGTAGATTTCATCACACAATGACAGAGACATGAGAGTATATTGCATAGTAGAGGAAGAGATTGATTGGAGTGTTGCCTTAGCAAGGGTGAATCTTCCTACATGAGAAAGGTGCTTGGCCGCCCAACTATTCATTTTATCTTTTAAAAATTCTACAATATAGGAATGTGTAGATTTATTGTTCCACTTGTGGAAAATTGGTACACCCAAGAATTTCCCCATGTGCTCAGTGACGAGGAACCTGAGTCTCCTACCAATATTTGTTTTTTTGCATGAGGAATATTAGCTGCGAAATAGCAGTGAAATTTTGAGTTAGACATAATTTGTCCAGACACTTTTGAGAAGTTTTCCAAAACTTTATTGATGTCGTTGACTTGATGAGGAGATGCTTTGGTCATAAGCAAGATGTCATCTGCAATGAAGGTGTGAGAAAGTAGGGTGCCTCCTCTTGTCACTTGGATGGGGTTCCAATCCCCATGAAAGTTGCTTGTTGTATAGATTGATAAAGTCTTTCAAGATAGAGAACAAAGATATAGGGACTCAAAGGATCCCCTTGACAAACACCCTATACCATTTTGAAGTCATCCATGAGTGATCCATCCTATAGAATGGATGAATTTCAAGAGATGATTATCTACATGATGAGAGTGACAAGTTGGATCCGAAGACCCACTTTCTTGAAAGTATCTTCAATAAAACACCAATTCATGCGATCAAAGGCCTTTGAGAGTTCAATTTTGATTGTCCTCCACTTCCCATTCTCCTTCTTATAACACATAGAGTTTATAATTCCTACACTATAAAAATATCAAGCTAATTTTTTGGCCCAAGATAAAGCTTGATCGAGTGGGCATTATCCAACTATCTAGAAAAGGTTTTACATACTTCACAATAACTTTGGAGATAGTTTTGAAGACCACATTGTTTAAGAAAATGGATCTAAAATCATTACAATGTTGAGGCATCCTCACTTTGGGAATGAGGACAATGTGAGAGTCTTCCAAGCATTGGCCAACCAGGGAATTACTAAATGCATCTTGCCCTATTCACATAATATATGGCCCGACGATGTTCTAGTGCTATTGGAGAAAGTGACCAATGACCCCATCAGGGCCTGGGGCCTTGCTTGCACAATGGAAAAAATAATGCCATGTATCTCCATAGAAATAGGTATACCAACTAGACTAGATTGAATATTACTGGTAAGAGAGGGAAAGGATCCTACATATTTGGCTTATGCATTGTTGGGAGATAAGGCATTGGTTAGAAAGGAGAGAAATGAAAAAATTATTTACATGTGTTTGGAGCAGCGTTGGATCATTGATCCAAGAATAATTCTTGTCCTAGAGTCTAGTGATCTTATTATGGTGTCTTCTTGCTTTCATGTAGGATTGGTAGAAGTGAGTCTTGGAGTAGCCTACCTTGAACCAACCAATGCATCATTTATGCTTCTAGTTGATATTGGCTTGAAGCAGTAGTGCTTGATATTGTTCTTGGAGGTCCACCACACAGATGGAATCTAATATTGACACAACATGATCTGAACTGGTTTGAAACTCGTCAATTGTTAGCAACATGGTCTTCTTGAGATTATCCTTCAAGATGGTTTTGCGGTCCCATTTTGTAGAAACTCTTTGGAAGGCCAGTGAGAGTCCCAATTGTTTTGCATCCATGAGGATAAGACATTTTTAATGATCCAACTGGCCTTGGCCTTAAATCCCACATGTGTGCCCGTGTGTGGTTTAAATATTTTAACCAACATGGGGTTGTGATCTAAGATAACCCGAGTGAGGATTGAAATTCGGGTGCTAGGATGCAAACTCAACCATGATGAATTAGAAATGAGGTGATCCAGTCTTTCCAGAACACCCCCTCTTTTGAAGGTGTAAGGTTTTCACATTTCTCCAAGGTTAGAGAGATTGGTGTTGAGAAGCAAGTCATGAAAATGTTTGGATGAGGTAGTGTCAAAGTATGAGCTACCCCATTTCTCTAATTGATGGAGGGTGTTGAAGTTGCCAACCAGTACCCAAGGAACATCATTTGTGGGTGCGAGAACCTTCAAACTATTCCATAGAAATTGACGTCTGGTGGAATTATGACTACTGTAAATGATGGTGAGCAACCATCCACTGTTTACCTTATAATGGATGAGTGATGATGGTTGAGGATAATATCCACATTGCAACAAGAATCATCCCAGAGGTGCAAAATGCCTTCCAAAAAGCATGTTGCTTCAACTCTATGTGAGGAGTGGAAACCAATATAGTTGATTATGTTATCAACAATTAGTCCACTATATTGTGATTCAATCACTTCTAGAAGATGAAGATGGTGATGGGAGTGATGTTCTTTTATTGTTCAGATCTTTTCATCAGAGCACGTTCCCTAAACATTCCACTGATGAAGTTCATGTGGAGATGTTCTATTGGGTGGTGTTACTGGGGACATGAAGGTCAGAATGGATATCACTTAATCTAGAAGCCTCGCCTTCAACTACTAGATTATTGGCATCCATAACTTCCTTAAATTATATAACTATCTTGTTAGAGGGAATAGCTCCACTTTGTTCTTGTGTCCTTTTGTCATTCTTGTGCATATAATATGTATTGGATTATGTGTTCTGCATGATGACCTTCCTATTGTGGAGGATTAGCGAGTTGTCATTACCTTGACTTTGTCTTATGCCTATGTAGAGAGGTGGCATGCAATTAACTTCTGAAGAGCCAAAGGTGAAGGGCACAAGTCTTGTATCTGAGCCAAGACCTACTGCAACTTTGTCTATATCAAGGATGATTTCCATGTTAGCCCCCACTGGTGGCCTAGAAGATGGGTCACCGTTCACAACTGTGTTGGCCCCCACCAATGATGTAGAGGATGTACCACCATTTGCCAATGTGTTCCCCTCATGCCATGTCTTTAGCTATGCATTCATTATTGTGTTTTGCTAATATGTAGTGTGCAAGATTATGTCTTTTGATGTTTTATCTATTGATCTATCCTAGTCGAGGTGTAAAATCTCTTGGTTACTTTTTTTGGCTAGAGAGTCTGTATTTTGTTAATATCTATGGTTTTACAAATCATGTAGATGTCTTAAAATTGTGTTATTGTAAAGTTATAAATTTATTGTATCTAGTAAAAAGAGGCATCCAATCCTATTTACAATGAAAGGAAAAATTGAAAGTATTTAAGGAATAAAGAGTATCTATGAGGAGAATATAATATATTCTCTCTCCCTTAAATTGTAGCATAGAGGTCCATCATGCCTCACTTGTTTATCATTGCAATTATGATCCTGTTTCCTAACAACTTGTTGCATCAATTTACTACTTGATCTTTTAAATTATCATGTGAAGAGTGTTACTCATTGGTAGAATAGTGTTCTGAACAAGTTGACAATCCAGCTACATCTCTAAGCTCCTTTCCAATTGTTCACAACAAAAATGACGCGTCTGTTATCATATTTGATTAGGGGAATATTGTCCTTTCTCCACTCTCTTTATCTTCCATCTAGTACCACCAAGTTTCCATCCTTCTTCTTCCTCCTCTTGAGTACTAGAAGGGGTAGTACCCTTATCTCTATCGATGGGAGTTTCAAATGTTTATGGTTGTTGCTAGTTGCAGGGTTTCTTGGTCATCGGGTCATTCTTTTTTTAGGTTTCTCAGCATGGATAGAAGTCATGTAAAAATTGTAAGTAGTGATGGCCGAAGAAGAAGAAAATGTATGGGCTGAAGTAGGGATGAACTTGCAATCCTTCTCATTGTGGCCAATCCTACCACATTTCATACACATTGAGGGAATATTTTCATACTCAATTCTCAAATGTTCATTGTTTAAAATGACTACTAGTAATGTAGGTTTATGAGTGTCAACCTTCACAGTGATTCTTGCAAACTTCCCTATGTTACCTTCAAAGGCGTGGTTATCGATTTTGATCATTCTTCCTATGGAGTTCGAGTCTTTTTAGAAGGTAGTTTTAGTAAAGATGAATCAGGATATTAGGGATCCTCACCCACACAATGAGGGTGTGTGGAATTGGATCAGATGGCCTAAAGGTGGGGATCATGACTTAACAAATAAGTAATTGCCAAAAATAGTCCATGGTCCTCTGATTAAGTATTTGATGTAATCCTCATGGTTGCCTAATTGGATTATGTAGTACCATAGATTGAGGCCAATCACACAAAATTGATCTGTACAACTCCATTAAATTTGGATTCTATCAACTAATGTTCTGAACCCTAGATTTAGACCAAGCACTTTCACCACCACCTTAAAATGCCATGGCTCCACCAACTTCCATAGGGCATCAGGGTTGATGGTGAAGCAAGGAAGGTTCCCTGAGGTATCAATAGAGAAGTCAAAAGGTTTTAGAAGATTTTGTGATGTCAGATTCCATAGGTGAGGGCCAAGTTTCCTTTGGGCTGGTGTCTCTTATGCATATGAGATCTTTGCATGATCAACATTGATTCCCTTAGACATGTCCTCATCCGCTTGTAGGGGAACATCAATGTTTTTCACATACTATGGGGGAGCTTCTTTTTGCGGTTGATCATCATCCGATGAGTGGTCACACCCTAGTAGGCATGACCACCTTTCCCTCCTTGGCCTCCTCTTATCTTATACCCTAGGGGGACAACCATATTTTTCTCTATTTCCATACACATAAGAAATTCAATAGGATTTCATTACTTGAGAAGGGCTTACTGAACATGCTTGAATATTATGGTTTCAGCCCATTGTGTGAGTTATTTGATAACTAATAGCTTATATTTTAAATGATTGATATTAAACACTATATTTTGTGATCATTGCATATACAATGCAAAAGTATCTTTATATGAAGCTCATGATTTCAAATGTGTATCTTTCATGTATGATAGGGGGAAATATAGAATAGGCCAAGCTTATTTGTATGACTTTTCATACATAACTCAACTTAGTATCTCAAGTGAGGTTTCTAGCATCATATATTAGGAAATATAAGAGTAAGGAACAATGTAAACCCATAAGCTTACATATGTTACTCCACATCTGCATGTACGTGCCCCTGATGTATGATTTATTGCACATGCAAATTCACGAGGTAAAAGTCCCTAGATGGTTTACCTAAACTACGTAGAATAATCACAACCCACAAGCATACGGTTTTTGTAGTAGTATTGTATTAGGATAAAACCCAAACAACAATTGTTTTAATAATCATCTGATCAACTTAACAACACAAGAACTAGTGTTTATCACAAAGGCTTAGTTTTGTTTGATTAAAATAAGGTTGCAATAGTTAAATGGTTGGATTTAAGTTCTAGATTCTCATATTATAGGAATACTAGGGTGAATGAGTTTCACCACCACTACCTATTGTTCACTTTCTCAACACATCACAACATGCATGAAAATATTACATTGAGATTGGGTAAATGCATCCTTTTAGAATTGTTATTAAAAGTAGACAATATTACTCTAGGTTCACTATCACATTACTAGAGATCATTGCCTTGGGAAGCATCTATCCAAAATTCTCATAAAGGCTAAACTAGAATATAATACATATCCTGAAATCTTAGGTTCAAAGTTCTCTACTTCCAAGTCCATATAAGAATGTGTATATGTCAAACAAACACATAAATAAGCAATAGATGATGGATTCAAAATGTAATAGTGTTCACACAAGTTTGGATGCAAACAACAAATCAAAAATAGGTAGTGGGATACTCCTCATACCCTAAAGAGGGGCCTACTCACTCCTCATGGCAGATACAAGATAAAAAAATATATATAAAACAACATGGCGTAGTCATAAAATCAAATGAATGAGCATTTGTGATGTGTAGGTGCCCATCTTCTTGCTTAAGGATGTCTTGATAGGAGTGAAACATCATAAAAGTCAACTAGATGATGGAGCATAGGTTTATTTCTACTGAATGGAGGTTAATCAAGCTATGGAATGGTGTTGGTTGATTGAGATGCATGTATCAAGGATAGGCTATCAACTTGAGGTGGGGGTCGATCGATTGGCCTATCTCTTTCGAGGGTGGTCAATCGAGCTATAGTGGTGGAGGTCGATTGATCTAACTCTTTCAATTTTGATCGATCAAGCTTTACATGTGGATTAATCTCTCAATTTGATGGTGGTCAATCAAGCTTCATTGTGGATGGATGCAAAGTGGATTGTGGATAGAGTTATGCAACCTCTCAATGCCATATGATCCTTCTAAATGAAAGAAATGGTTTTGTATTATACATGAGACAAAGAGGACGACCAACAACCTCTTGAGGAATGTGATGGGGCACTTGTAGTTATTTTAGACCTATCAAATGTATGGGCAGTTTAGGTTTGGGTTGGGTCATTATAGTTTGGGTCTCGTGGGTGTGGGTCAAAAGTACCCAATTCAAAATGAGTGAATCAAAGATAGATCCAAACTCGACCCATCAGGTTGCCGGTAGACCCACGAGTGCCCATATAAACTATAATCAATATAAATTCTTTCAAAATGCTAATCTTGTGGTAGAAAAAGCACAATTCTCTAGTTTTTTACATGATATGTAGCAAAAAAACTGACTACTACACATTTTACATATCAAACAAAAAAGTTTGTTCATTTATTACAAACATCCTAGCACATACCACTTCGGGGTAAACTTATCTAATTTATAATTAAAATTCTCTAGTGTATGATTGTTCTCAATGGACTACAATTAGAAACTACTAGTACAACTCCATGTTAAGTTTGATAGAACAATTAGAAAATATAGTAGTTGTCAATTTATTTTCCATCTATTCTCTCATTATTGAGAAAGCTTAGGATTGGACTGGAACTCCAAAATAATTAACATGTACGAGAATATAATTATAATTCTTTGAATAATATTAGTCATTTATATGTATTTTATTATTACTAAATTAGTCAAGCATGTCACCCGTTTGTACTCGTGGGCCACCAGTGAAACTTTCTAATTAAAATATGGGTATGGATTTGGGTATTTTCAACCGGTGGAAAATATCATCACCCAAACCCGACTTAAAGGAGTTGACCCATGGGTGCCCGTGGATTTTGACATAGTTTCATAGGTCTAAGTGAGTGCATTAACAACAAGAAGATGAAAGATCATGAGCTTTGGATGGACCATAAAGGTTGATCAATTGAAGTCATCCAATGGAGCTCAATTAATAAAGGTCACTTGTTGTATGGTTGATCACCAAGCGGTCGATCAATGGTGCTCAATATCTGAATGGTCAATCATTGGGTGGTCAATCAGTGGATCCCAATAATCATCTTGAGATTGACAAGACGATGTTGATCAGTGGAGCTCAATCAGTATATGGTAGATTGGTGGAGAGTGATCAACATAGCTCGCTTAGTGGAGGTCAATGGATGGCTAGCTGATAGGGTGATTTATTGGTGGACCTCGATCAGAAGAGCTTGATAGTAATACATTGATCAATGTATCTTGATCACTGGAGGTTGATCAGTAGATTTCAACCATTAGCATGATTGGAGGGTTGATCAGTGAGGTTGATCATGCATTTGAGCCAAAACTGTTGATCAGTTTGCCTTTTAACATGTCCAAATTATGTTTTGAGCTGAGGCATTGCCCAACACTGTGCAAGAGTTGTCCCCCTCTTGACTCCCACCCACTGAAGGGTAAAGGGATCCACTAGATTGTGATAGTATGGAGAGATAAAACTAAAAACCTACAAGGGAATATGAGGAAAGTATCAAAATCACAACCAATTAATATAAAATCTAAAGAAAATTAAATGAATCTATTTCTAAGGCAAACTAAGATATATGGATGCAAAACTAGACTTGAAATGTGACTAAATTTATGATGACTATGCATTCATCAAATAACCCCAAACTTAAATGTTGTACATACTTGAGTAACACAAAGTCTAAAATAGTCACCAAATGAATGCCTTCAACACATGTAACTGCATCACTGTCAGATCATGTTTTCCCTACAACCAGATGTAGTCAAGCTTCCAAACTTCTTGATATCACAAAACACATCTATCAACATCTTCATTTCTAAATTTTTTTTCAAAATGCATTTCCTAACCATTATTCCTATACCAAGAACTTCTAAGAGTTTGGTGCCCATAGAAAAAAAATATATGCATATGATCTGACACTGGGGTGCATAAAAAGGATGTCAAATGAGACATTCTTTGTGTCCCTAGGTGGAAAATGGAAAGAAGGGGGGTGGAAAAAGAAGTTGCAAATCTCTCCTCTATTCGACTTGAGACTACATTTTTTTAAATTTATTTTTGCATTGAATAATTAACAATCTTAGTTGGTTGTTCACATTGGCATCTTTTATTTGTTTTTAGTGGTATGGCTTATTACTTAATGGGGTGTGGAAGAAGAAGATAGTGTACTAAGGGTGTGTGCCACCCCTAACTTAGAGCTTGGCAACTTTTGTGTCTTTTTATTTTCTCTTTGGTGGATGAAAAGTAAGAAAATGGAGAAGATGTGTGGAAGATGGGTTGGATGAGCATGCAATTTGATTTACAGTTCAGTGTATCGAGTTGTTCTCCTAGTCCCACTATGCACAAACAGTGACATGATAAGGAAAAAATGATGATTCCATGAATTTGTTTCACTAGTCAGTTAGAAGAACAATGTGTTTGATCCCTCTCAGTTCCTCTAACTACTTGTCATATTTTCCAAGGAAGCATAATGCTTGAGTTTGTAGGCCACGTAAGGTGATTTCTAGCCATTGGTTTGTTTAAAAACTGTCACTATGAGGTGTTACTGTAGTAGGGGTTTAGGATTTCAAGGAGAGTGCCACTCCTAGGAGGACAATGGAGATCTCGTAAGAAGACTTGAGAACTCAATTTTGATAAGAAAGACTGGATTACAGATCCAATTCACAAGGAAGGGTTCTAAGCCTCAAACCTCCATCAGGGCGATGTAGACAATAATGGAAGATGACCAGGGAGGGCAATGAGTTAGCTAGTTTTCTCCACTACACTCACAACCAGGGATATTAGAAGATTGTACTATTCAAGGAGACAAGACCCATGGGGTATAATGTCATATGTAGTAGCCTCTCAATATTAGATGGATGGGGACCATGGTTATATTCATATTGATGTAGAGAACACATGAAATCTACTTAGACCATAGGACATATTGGAACCTATGATGGAGGGCTATCTGATGTTCAATATCAAAGAGGATGCACTTGACATATTGCTTAAGCCTTGGACGTATATGGTGGTTGTTAAGGTTATTGTTAGAGATATTGGGTATATAACCTTGACAGACAAGATTAGACTCATGTGGAAGCTAGATAGGGGATATACTCTAATATATTTGGATAACAATTATTTCTTAGTTCAATTATAGAAGCAAGATGACTACTTGAAGGCACTCGCATGAGTACCATGACCATTGTTTGGATCGTCTTTCATGGTCCAATGATGGGACCCATGTTTCTCACTAGAGAACAGTCACATGGAGAAATTGTTGGTGTGAGCTAGAATTCCTAACCTACTGATACATGTATACCAAAAAAAATTCTTGGAAGTTATAGGGAACACGTTGGGGAGGATGGTTAAATTAGATATGGACACTACAATGTAGAGGAGTGGGAGATTTGCCCACTTGGTAGTAGAGTTACATGTAGGTAAACTACTAATTCCCACAATCCAAGTACATGGCAAGAAGTATGTTGTATAGTATAAGAATATCTCGTTCATATTCCTAAAGTGTGGTCAGGAAGGCCACTTGGAGAAGGACTGTAAAAGGAAACTGGTGGAACAATAGAGGGATGCCATGAATACAACTCAAGAGAAGCAAGTTAGTACCAAGCATCACATGGAGGAGTTCACACAAACTATTGATGCACAACCCTTAACAAGAAATCCATGGATGAAATAACAAAAGAGGTCAGAGAAGGGTTTTGATACCTGTAATAGATTCTAGAATCTCAAAGATACTAACATGAAGAGGAGGTACGGGAGGTTGATGATCCTACTAGGGTAGTAGAAAGGATAATAGAGGGTATAGATTGGGGTGTGAGGAAGAGGAAAACAAAAGAAAATAAGAAAGTCATAACAACCAAATATCAACACTTTCAACATGTGTAGAAAGATATGTACATTACACCTCACATGGAGAAATTGACTTAAGCAAGGACAACAAGTGCTATCAGGGGATATAGGACAAGATCAAAATCACACATCAGTTCACTTGATAGGGGACAAAGTGTTGGAAGGAAGTTAGACACCATCATCTGATGTGAGGAAGGGGAGGATGGAGATGAAGTTCATGTCTCATCAGTTACCACACAACAAAATGTGTACACCTTTTCAGGGAGAGGAAGTGCAGGAATTCTCCTCCAAAATAAGAAGGTTGTTAATCTACAGGAGTGGCATGGTAATAAACCAAGGAAGATAGTAAGGCGTGGTCAGAAATAGGATGGGGAGGTAGATGTTGTGGTAAGGATATCCCAACCCCCAAAAGCAGTTTTTAATGATAGTTTTGACATGGAATGTAAAAGGGACCTATCACACAGATACCCAGAATACACTTAAAGATCTGATACATATGTACATGACATTGTTAGTTACAATGTTAGAACCACATATGAGCAGTGAAGGAGTGACAAAGATAATCAAAAGGTTGGGATTTCCTCACCCATATAGGTTGGAAGCATCTGAATTCTCTAGAGGTATCTAGCTTATGTGGAAAGTAGGGTCCCATATTGTTGATATTCTATTGAGTCACAAATAATTTGCACATTGTAGTATGGATGGTCACTATTTCATAACCTTCATATACAACAACATTATGTTGGACGAGAGAGGGTTTATATGGGAGAGATTGAAGGCCATAACACATTGTGTCTAGCCCATTGGTTGTAGTGGGTGATTTCAACACTCACATTCAAGTAAATGAGAAGTTAGGAAGCCCCATATTATATTGAAGAATCTACTATGAGTTTGTTGAACCTTTGAAGGATTGTGGTCTCATGGATCTGGGTGCACATGAACCTAGGATGACCTTTAAAAGAGGCCTACTACAAGAGAGACTGGATAGATCCATGGGAAACATATGTTGACTTGATAAGGAAGGAGGGGTAAAAGTTAAGGTGGTAGAGAGGCTATACTTTGACCACACCCCAATCCAAATCACTACAATGGAGTGAAGGAGGAGAAGCAATAGTTTCATAAGAACATGGCAAGTTGGTAGGAAGCACCATACTTTAATCTACTACTCAATGGTGAATGGAGGGCAGAGGAGAGATTTACTCAAGCAATGATGTCCTTTATCACTAAAACAAAAAAGTGGGACATGGAGAAGAAGAAGAAATCAAACATGGGGAAAATAAGTGTACAATTAAGGCTGATCTTGGATCAACACAATCTAGTAGGCAAGTACTCAGAGGAGGTCAAACATACTATCATCAATCTTTAATCTGCCTTGAACAAAGAATTCAAAAGGAAGAATTGGATTGGGAACAAAAGTCCTATTGCGATTAGTTGAGGTTGGGATATAAAATTACAAGGTACTTCCATACCCTGGTTAAGGAACAGGGATGGAGAACAAAATTTCTAGATTGAGAAATGAAGGAGTCTGTCTAGAATAAGAGCAGGAACTGAAGGGGATGGTGTGTGACTTCTTTTCAATCCCTGTACACAACTAACAACTATGGGACACATAATTTAGCATGAAATTGGTATACTGGTCATCTCCTTCTATCGCAGAGGCACAACAACATGAGCTATATAAAGTACCAAGGGAAGAGGAACTCTTTGGAGCGTTGCGTTCCATGTCACCATTAAAAGCCCCTGGGCTAGATGACATAGATGCAAATTTTCTACAAAGGAAGTGGAATAAAGTCAAGAATCAACTAGTTGAGTATGCTTTGTAGACCTTCAAATGGGAAGATATCGATGACAAATCAAGTGACACAACAATGGTTTGAGACCAATATTGTTGAATAATGTTTGTTTGAAAGTCTTAACTAAGGTCATTGTAGCCCAAATCTAAACTTACCTGAATAAATGTATTTCACCTTCACAGTTGAGTTTTATCCCTGGGAAGTGTATCCATGATAATATCATATTTGTTCATGAATTAATACACTCAGTGGAGATGAGGAAGTGAAAGATATGCTCAATGGACTTTAAGCTGGACCTATCTAAGGCTTATGATTAGATGAGATGGGGTTTTATAGTAGATACTTCCATACATGTAGAAGTCACTCAAATAATCATGAAAATAATTACCACTGGAAGAACCACAATTCTCTATAATGGGAAGGCCCTTGAGCCATTTAAACAATCAATGTAAGGCAAGGGGATCCTCTCTCGCCTTAAGTTTTTGTGTTGTGTCTTTAGAGGTTAACTCAGGACATTGATAAAGAAGTGAAGGAAGGGAAATGATGTGCGACCAGGGTGGTGAAAAGGAAGATGGAAGTTTTGCACATCATGTTCATAGACACCATTATTCTCTTTGGAAAGGCATTCATGATACCGGCTAAGGTGATGCTGAAGTGTTTAGAGAGATTCAAAGAAGCACCAGGTCAACAATTATCTATGGAAAAATCAAGTGTTTTCTTCTCTCATAACACCGCAGCACATTAGGAGGTAGCTAAGCCAAGCTACATGTATCCCAGAGATTGAGGGATTGAGAAAACAACTCAGTATTCTGATAGTTCACGGTAGGAACTCAAAAGTGTTGTACACTAACATGAACAATAAGATTCATAGAATAAGTGGGGATGGGAGAATAGAACTTTCACATTCATAGGGAGAATCACTTTAGCCAAAGCAACACTATCTTCTTATGCTACCTACATTATGTAGTATTTGGTGCTACCTTCCTCTACGTGTGAGTGCATTTATCAACAGATAAATAGTTTTGTATGGTTAGGAAATAATGTCATAAGGAGTACACACCTAGTTTCATGGAACAAGATGGTCACAAACAAAGATAAAGGGGGTCAGGGAATCAAGGTAGCATGTGAACAAAATCAAGCTCTTTTAATGTGGCTAGATTGGGATTACCTTAGGAGGAAGAATGTCTAGTGGGTCAATATTATGGAAGCAGAGCGGAGTAAATTAGTACTTGGAACTATGATGGTAGACGATATACATAGACATATGCATTTTTGTGAAGGAAAATTTAGGTCGAGTGGTGTGATGGGAATTAGGTAAATATGTGGGAAAATAGATGAGTTTGAGGCATCAATCCTTATTTACTTCAAGAGAAAGTGGTACCAACTGAATTTAAAGATATGAAGGTGGTTTGCCTAGTGAAGGAGAATAATGAATGGGATGAAGACATCCTTAGGGAATGGTTTACTGAGGAGTTCTTTTGAGAGATCAACAGAATGTCGACTCAACATGAACTCAATGGAGAGGATGACTGGATATAGTTAACAAAAGAGAAAGAGAAGTTCAACATGTCAAGTGTGTACTAGATACTTATTAGATCAAAGATGATTTGCACTAAGGGTAACTAGAATTTGATATGGGAATGCCCAGTCACTCACTTAATTTATAACTTTGCATGGATGGTGGCATATAATCAAATCTTGATTGATGGTCAGAGGAAAGCAAGATAGATGACGAACATAGGAAGCTGCAACTGATATGGTTATGAAGAGGATATTGTTATGTTTCATTTAGAGACTTTCCAACCAGAGAAGAAGTGTGAAGGAGGATAATTCAATGCCCAATACTAGAGTTCTTCAAGGTAATGCAAGAGAATGGGTGGAGCTTTCTTTAGGGATAAAACATAAGGAAGGAAGTGTAGCAACATAATTTTTGATAAGTTGTTGGATTCTATGGAAGGCAAGAAACAAACACATTTTTAGAACTAAAACAACAAGAACCAAAGATTTGATTATCAAGATTGGATTAGTAGTAAACAATATGGTGTCTACATTTATGTCTCATAAAGGTGGGCTAGATAATTAGCAACATGAGAAGAGACAATGGGGAAGATTGGAGGAAGGATATCAATTGACTAACATGGATGCAAAAATGAATCACACGATGAAGAAGATGTGCATCAATTGGGTGATAATGAATGAATGAGGGGAGTGGATACAAGGGGGTTTCATAGGTTTTTGGGGTGATAATTCTACTAAAGTTGAACTACTAGCCATTGAGAATGGAATAATCCAAATTGAAAAGCTGAAACTTGCCAAGTATGTTATTCACATAGACTCATTGATGGCTTCCCAGTTCATTGAAGGGCTCAAACCAGTTCCAACATTTTCAAAGCCTGTAATTGGAAACAATTTAAGGAGGATGGAGAGGGTACATTTATGTGTAGTAATCTATGTTGGAAGAGAGGCCAATGGTGTAGCTGATTGTAATGACCCCACCTCCCGATAACCCCCAATTAAGGGAGACCAAGAGGTCAGAGCCGTTATCCCAATTTCTAAGATCAAAGGTTCGACAAATAATCATTAATAATTATTAAATTCTACCATGACTATACTGAAAGATGGAATAAAATAAAACTTTGCATACCTTTTTCAAAAACTTGGATATCTAAATTCTATCCACATATGGAAACTATTCTAACTAATCCTCCTTGCACTTTAATTCATGTATTCACAATATGCCAATTTACTGTTTATCCTTTTCAATGTTGTACCTAAAATGCCGACAAATAAAACATCGGTCAACATAAAAGGATATGCCAGTATGTGGGGGAAACAATAATCGTGCAATTAAATGTAACAACATATTGTAGTCAATTATAATTTAACAAACAACTTTATGTTTTAAACATAACTATTCAATCCATACATACCCTAGCCTCTACGTTGTCCCTGTAGTGGACCTAGATGCTACCTTCCTTATGGTAGATCCCCATTAAACCCCTCATGATCATACCTAACAGGTGAATCAATTTCTAGGGTTGAGTCACATGACACTACCCATAGGTAGCCCACTCCTTAACTCTTGGTGTGCTAAAGAGTCTCATGGCACTACACGTGGGTAGCCCAATTTCTAACTCATGATAACCTAATGTCCTACTTAACAAGTAGGCCCTATACTAGGTTACCCTTTTCATCATTAGCAAATCCACAGAGGAGGACTAGGATCTGAGCCAGTCATGTATACATATTTATGGTGATAATCATAGTCACTTTATAGTTGCATGAAATAAAAGTCATCCAAGCAGTTATTCTCAGGCAACCGATAAAACATCCAAGAATTGCCGTGAAACTAAAGCGATTAACTATGAACGTAACCACATACCTGTCAGGATGATTTCAGATAGAATTAATCCAATCAATGCCAGAAATCCAATAGGTAAGAAAACACACAAAGAGATATTGAAATATGCATATAATTTCCTATCATTGATCATGCCATCAAGATCTATTAAACCTAGCTCGCTTCCTAGGGTTTCTAGTCCACTTTTAGGGTTTCCATTGCAATTAGGATTTCACTTCATTTATATTATTTTAAACCCTAATTTTATGCAATTACTCACAAACCATAATTATCTCATCTATTCCTCATGAAAGATATTAAGGCTACCTTTTAACAACATATAACCTTAATTTCGGATTAAAGGCACAATTAAACATCAATTAAGTCCATTATGCCTCTTTTACATTAAAACTACCATTTATATCCTTTTAATTCATGATAAGATCATTAGGCCCAATTATCATCTTTGGTTCCTTTCAAATTAGCAACTTATCTTTTCTGAACTCTATTTATCACTAATTCCAACTTATCCATTAGAAAACCCTAATTACCATATTAAGGGTATTTATCCTCAATTAGGAACTTTTATACTCAAAATAGCTTAGAATCATCAAATCTCAGTTCTATGCATGGATTCGAACAATTGAGGCCATTAAAAATCATAATTACTAACATTAGGGTTTCAAGGTTCATTAAAGCATATTCATGTACATGGAACCCTAAATTAATCAAACTATGCATAAAGATTATCCTTTTGGATCTAATGTGTCCTTTTTATAATCAACAGGTTAATATCAACTTTAAACGTCCATATAATCCTTCCCAAATCATTAATAATCATAGATTAGGGTTTTTCATTAATTAAACCATTAAAGATAGCATCTTTACATACTTTTTGAATTTTAAATAGAATTACACTTCAAATATGATTTTTTTGTGTTCCTCCCATTCTGAGGATAAATTCTCATATAGGACTTGTCTCAATCTGAGTTTCCTATAATTAGTTATGATTTTTGCAAATAAATGTAATTGGACCAATAGAGTATGGCCACGTAGGCAACTTTCTCTTCATGCACATACCTCGTGGTCGGCTTGAATTAGAATGAAATTTCCAAAATATCCTTGCACTGTTGGTTGCTCCTTTATATGCGAGAGGGGCGTTCTGGTCCAATGTGACTTAGGTCGTCTTCCTCCTCCCAACTGCACGTTGTTGCCGCTACGCTGTGCTTCCACCACGTGTAGGTGGCTCTTCCGGGGTAAAGGAGGACCGCCCGAGGGTTCCTACCCCTACGCCGCCCCCTGCCACACTTCTCAGGGTTGCACGTTGGAGCCGAGATGGTCTGAGCGGTGGGGACCAGAGATAAGGACGGTTGTGCTTGCAGAGGGATGGCTTACTTGGTGGAGGCTGCAGCAGACAAAGGGAGAGGGGGAAGGAGATTTTGCTGCCCCCGACGCTTCTCTGGGAGCTAGGAACCTCCAGAGGACACTGTTCCAAGTAGGTCCTCCATGCTAGGTCAGGTTCTTCACGGAAGAGCAGGTCTTTCATGTAAGGACAAGTCTACGAAGGTCCAGCGATCGTAGTTCTCCTATGGTCTCGAAAGACACAGAGTTTCTGAGTCCAGAATAGGGGTGAGGGTTCCTTATATAGGTCCTAAAAGAACCATCTACAACCATCGAAGGGGAAAACATAGAGGAGTGGGAAACCTACCCCCTTTAGGAAAGGCAAGACTTTCCTTTGTGACCACTAGGCATCTTGAAAGATGGACGTTTCTCTTCTTCTAATTAGATGGAAGGTGGTACAACTACCAAAGAAAATTATCTCTTTTTCTTACTTATTCCTTTCATTAAATAATTTTTTTTCTTTTTCCTATTTCCTTTATTTTGACTACTCTTTTCATTAGAAATCACATGTAAATGAAATTTAATCAATTGTGTCCATTAATGCCACTTTCTAGATATTTCCAAATATTTTTCATAAATATTTTGCTTAATATCCATTATCTTGTATCTTTTTCTATTATTTGGACTTTTCTTCTTTTCTTCTCTTTTATATCCATTATTGGATAAATATAATAATAGGAACCACGAAATTCCTATCAAAAGGGAGTTTTGCAAAGAAACCCCTTCTTTGAAGCAAAGCATGCAACCTTTTCAATTAAGTCCAAATTCATAAAATCATTACATTTCAATTATGAAAAAACATGCAAAATTGAGGTTGTAACATCCTTCCCCTCTTATAGGATTTTTTCCCTCAAAATTCCACCAAACATATAAACAATTCAGGGTAAGACTTTTCCATATCCGTCATTGGCCCCTATGTGGCTTTACCCTATCCATGGTGCTTCCAAAGAGCCTTTATCATCACATATTCTTTTCTTTGAGTTCTTTCACCTTGGCATTTATAATCCTCATAGGTGATTCAGGTCATTTCAGCCTCCCTTGGGGCTCACTAGGTTCATTGCTCAGCACATGACCCGAGTATCTCACATAGTGCTCTAAATTGGACACATGGAACTCATCACACATCACATTATACTGAGGGGTAAGACTAAACATAATCCTTCTCCACCAATCCATCCCAAATGGACCCATGTATCGGGGACTAGCTTCTACAGCTATAGCTCAGAGGGGTTGGATTTTCATATCACATATTTTCCCACAGTGAACTGCATGTTAGTCTACTTTGCATTCGCTCACGACTCATGTCGTCCCTGGGCTCTCTTTTCTAGCCATTGCATGATCAAAGCGACTTCATTTGCACACACTGGAGTCTTTTCTAACCTTTGTGAGATCCCTTCACCAGCATCATCTTAATGAAGTGGTGACCGATACAACCTCTCTTACAGAGCTTCTTTACATCCCAATACTGGCTATGGTGGTTATCATCACATCTTACATAGGACAAGAACTGTCTCAGTGTATCACCCTGAATGAGCACACATGCTGTCATTAGACCCTCTAGTCTGGATCATACTAACCATTAGTTAGGGGTGATAAACTATACTCACATGGAGTTCTTCATGTACCTACTTCCACCAAATGGAAGTAAACCTTTAGGTCACACTCAAGAACTTTTGAATTTGCATCATGGTGTAGTTGAACCATCTCTCTCTTACATGTAGTTCAACTAGACCTGTCCCTTAACAATACTCTCTCTTTTCAATTAGATCATGTCGTCTAGGTAAGGCGATCTACCATAACCCATATTGCATCTTGACCTTCCTTGGTCCAGCAGAGACTTACCACAACATCCATAGTGATGAATTCCCATTCCCTCTCAGGGACTCTTTATCCTCTATATCAATTCACTGGGTTATTGGAGTTCTTCCTTCACCTCCTGGCATGCATGGCGACAAGACATATGCAACTTCATCTTAGGCATCCAAAGTACTACCACAACTTACTATCTTAGTAGCACCATGGTGTATGATGAACTTAAAATCATGATCTCTTGAATGTCATGATTCCTCAAGGTTAATTCCTCTGAAACCCTAAAGCATTCTAATTGGGGTTTCATCACCTTCTTTTCCAGCAAAGTGCATCTGAGGCTCTACAACCATCCTTTATTGCATCAAGGCCTAGGCTGGCTAACCAAACCACCACTAACTTGATCAACAAATATCATTACATATGAGTGTTAGCCAAACTTATCTCATTTTCAAACATAGGGCTAACCTAACACCCTCTTCTAGCCTCTAGCTAAACTAGGCAGCTGCATCTCAAGCAAAGCATCCATTACCACTTCACATCCTTAGGTGTTAAGTAATGTTGAAGACATACACCTCCATGTATTCCACTTATTATCTCATCTCAAACTCTAAGTCTATCTTCATCAAGAAAACTCTAAGCTCATTCTCTTGGTTTTCGAACTCAACCTTGTATAACTCATAGCTCATGATAAAAACATTCTCATAAGATGACTATCTTATTTCTCTTAGTGTTTGTAAACCATCAATGTATCGTTCACTCCACAAGGGTATGTTATCATCTCTATCCTCATACCTCATAGCAACGTTCCAACTCACATCATCTTTTATCCTTGGTGTATGTCATGTGTACTATCCTATCTCTTACGTCCATAACAAGAGGAAATAAGCATTTGGCTATAGTCCAAATACCAAGTTCTTCCCATTCTAAGAGTAGAGAAGGTACATCCCACCTTGCTAGTACACCTTCAAATTTAAGTTGAAACGTGCAACATATGTCTCTACATCACGATCATCTCGATATCAAAGTTACTTCCATGGAAAACTGGTCTCGAACCCACTTGGGTCACCACACAATCCTTGATCATATCCTCTAGGTCAGTATGGTGTCAGCACTTTTGGGGTCATCCCTCTTCCCTTATGAATCCAGAGAGTGCCCTCCTCATCTTCCCTTAGGGTCCCATGAGTTCATGAAGGTGATCGATCTCCTAATCCCATGGCCCTCAGACAATGACATCTATTACCTCCTGACCCTATGGTCATGTGCAACTAGGGAATTAGACAACTCCTAGTTCCATCGATCTTATCCCTACTTGACCCTAGGATAGACTTAGGATTATATTATAGTACATGTCCAACTAACAACCTTACCCAAGTCTCCATCAACTCTCTCTGCATTCATGGGCTAACATCCATCCTTTCATATGGGTCATGGCGACCTGCCTACCTTGGTCAGGCCCCATACTGGTTACCTCCATGGTAACACATCCACATGCACTTAGAGATGGTTATATATGGGTCTATAAGTTCATTCTCATACTATATACTTTTCACTTAACTTCTCAAGATACTATGAGACCTCTTTAGGTTACCTTAAACCAACAAAACTGGTATACACCCTACAAAAGGGTCCCTCTCCTAGGATGGGAGGAAACTACATCTTGATAACAAAGGTCACAAACGTCCTTATGTCTAGGGTTTACATCCACCTGAGCATGCGTAGCCTTAGCAAGATACTAAGGCACAAACAGACCACCTACTAAACCATGCTAGGTCATACTTGTTCTCATTCCTCCACATTGGATAAAGATCATACCTTCCCATGTCACCAACTTAGTTGTTAGGGGTTCATCAAATGTACCTTAAGCTTAAGGGGGTTTCCCTTTCCTTTAATCATGAGGAGTGTAACGCTCGAATATATAGAAACTCAAATCTCGTCATGAGCATCAGGTACACCACTTCCCCTCTTAGGCCTAGGAACCCTAGGTTCACTTTTTTGATGTTCAACTTCCTACTCAACTGTTAAACTATGAGCCAAGCATGAATAGGGTATGGCATGCACTTCCTATTATCTTTCTAATCAAGCAACACCTTAGAGTTGAGTCCTCCTCAAGGACATCCAACTAGGTAAAAGGCCTCACAACTTGCTACTAAACCTCTTCATGGTCTTAAGGAACTCTTCTGCTCAACTCAGAAGGTAAACACCTATACCATAGGAACATAGGTACCAACAACCTCATCTTCTCTCTAGGGTTTGGTTCCTCTAAAGGAAACCAAGATATCATCAGCCTCCATGGATCAAGCATGAGGAAACCACTATCACCCACTTAGGTCGCATCATCCTCAACTCCCCATTGTTCCTCATATCTCAGAGTCTAAGCTTCCAACCTTCTTGCTTGGGTCCTACTCTCTCTCTCTAGAACTAACCCTACAAACAACCTCACTACAAGAGGTTCTTTCTCCATGAACGATCGAGCTCATAGGCATAACCCTACATAGGTGAAGCCTATGTTCAAACTTATGTTTGCTCAATATTATCCATAGCTCTTTATGCGTATCTCATAAGCTATCCATCATACTCTCCTAGACAATGTTTCAACCTACTACCCATACTATTGACGTACTCTGGGTACATACTCTGCCCTACTCATATAAGCCCATAGGGTTTCCATAGGTTCTTCACTAACCTCATCATTGAAGGAGCTATACTTCACTCTAACATGCACGACCCCTTTCCAGGTTGGGTCTCCCAAATGGCACTAAGCCAACCAACCTCACATAGCTCATACTTCTCATAGGAATCCAAAACCAAAAGCATGTCAACCCACACACATGATCGACCATGACATCTAACTCATCATGTCATCTCTCTCTCTAACCACCACTTAGGGTTAGGGTTAGCATCATCCTCATAAGATGTGTCAGGTTTCTACCTTTAATGGAGGTTTCTTCCTCCAAGACCAACTCTACTTCATCCTCCTGACAAGAAGGTCTAACCTCAGGTTTCTCCTGAGGGCATGACAACACATGTCATACAACCTAAGCATGTAAATATTCTTTAGTTTATGCTTAAACTATTAAGCTTACATCCATGACATCTTATTTACAAGATTTTCATTAATTTTGGTGGAGGCCCTTAACCTTATCATGCATACCCTATCCTCAAGAGGGTGAGGAGAAGAGAGAGAAAACCCTAAACCTTATTATCTTAATAGAATTAGGGTTGAGAAGGGACGAAAATAGATGAGAGAGACCTAAAGGTAACTTATTTCGAGTCAGATCCTAAGACAATGGCTAGGCAGTCACACAGATCTGGGAGTCCTCGTATTCTGACTAGCAGTGCAGAGGAAAATATTGCCAGCCCCCGGATGTGATCCTTTTCTAGACACCTTTGTCTTTTGGAAAATCCTCTAATAACTCCCTTGGGTTCTACGGAGTTTGTAAAATTTAATAATTATTAAGGATTAAATGAGGAACCGATGCTCTGATACCAAATGTAACGAGCCCACCTCCCGTAACCCCCAATTAATGGAGACCAAGAGGTCAGAGCCGTTATCCCAATTTCTCGGATCAAAGGTTCGACAAATAATCAGTAATAATTATTAAATTCTACCATGACTATACTAAAAGATGGAATAAAATAAAACTTTGCGTACCTTTTTCAAAAACTTGGATATCTAACTTATATACACATATGGAAACTATTCCAACTAATCCTCCTTGCACTTTAATTCATGTATTCACAATATGCCAATTTACTGTTTGTCCTTATCAATTTTGTACCTAAAATGCCGACAAACAAAATGTCATTCAACATTAAAGGATATGCCGGTATGTGGGGGAAACAACAATCAGGCAATTAACTATAACAACATATTGCAGTCAATTATAATTTAAGAAAAAACTTTACGTTTTAAACATAACTGCTGAATCCATACATACTCTAGCCTCTGCGTTGTCCCTACAGTGGACCTAGATGCTACCTTCCTTATGGTAGATCCCCATTAAACCCCTCATGATCCTACCTAACAGGTGAATCAATTTCTAGGGTTTAGTTACATGTCACTACCCATAGGTAGCCCACTCCTTAACTCGTGGTGTGCTAAAGAGTCTCATGGCACTACATGTGGGTAGCCCAATTTCTAACTCATGATAACCTAATGTCCTACTTAATAAGTAGGCCATGTACTAGGTTACCCTTTTCATCATTAGCAAAGCCATAGAGGAGGACCAAGATCTGAGCCAATCATGTATACATATTTATGGTGATAATCATAGTCACTTTATAGTTGCATGAAATAAAAGTCATCCAAGCAGTTATTCTCAGGCAACCGATAAAACATCCGAGAATCGCCGTGAAACTAAAGAGATTAACCATAAGCGTAACCACATACCTATCCGGCTGATTTGAGACAGAATTAATCCAATCAATGCAAGAAATCCAATAGGTAAGCAAGCACACAAAGAGATCCTGAAATATGCATATACTTTCCTATCATTGATCATGCCATCAAGATCTATTAAACCTAGCTTGCTTCCTAGGGTTTCTAGTCCACTTTTAGGGTTTCCATTGCAATTAGGATTTCACTTCATTTATACTATTTTAAACCCTAATTTTATGCAATTACTCACAAACCCTAATTATCTCATCTATTCCTCATGAAAGATATTGAGGCTACCTTTTAACAACATATAATCTTAATTTCATATTAAAGGCACAATTAAACATCAATTAAGTCCACTATGCCTCTTTTACATGAAAACTACAATTTTTATCCTTTTATTTCATGACAAGATCATTAGGCCCAATTATCATCTTTGGTTCCTTTCAAAGTAGCAACTTATCTTTTATGAACACTATTTATCACTAATTCCACCTTATCCATTAGAAAACCCTAATTACCATATTAAGGGTATTTATCCTCAATTAGGAACTTTTATACTCAAAATAGCTTAGAATCATCAAATCTTAGTTCTATGCATGGATTCAAACAATTAAGGCCATAAAGAATCATAATTACTAACATTAGGGTTTCAATGCCCATAAAAGAATATTCATGTACATGGAACCCTAAATTAATCAAACTATGCATAAAGATTATCCTTTTGGATCTAATGTGTCCTTTTTATAATCAACATGTTAATATTAACTTTAAACGTCCATATAACCCATCCCAGATCATTAATCATCATAGATTAGGGTTTTTCATTAATTAAACCATTAAAGATAGCATCTTTACATAATTTTTGAATTGCAAGAAGAATTAGGTTTCAAATATAATTTTTTATGTTCCTACCGTTCTGAGGATAAATTTTCATATAGGCTTGTCTCAATCCGAGTTTCCTAGAATTAGTTATGATTTTTGCAAATAAATGTAATTGGACCAATAGAGTACTGCCACATAGGCAACTTACTCTTCATGCACATACCTCGTGGCCGACTTGAATTAGAATGAAATATCCAAAATATCCCTGCACTATTGGTTGCTCCTTTACACGCCAGAGGGGCATTCTGGTCCAATGCGACTTAGGTCATCTTCCTCCTCCCAACTGCATGTTTTTGCCGCTACGGTGTGCTTCCACTGCGTGTAGGTGGCTCTTCCGGGGTGAAGGAGGACCGCCCGAGGGTTCCTACCCCTCTACCTCCCCCTACCGCACTTCTCAGGGTTGCATGTTGGATCTGAGATGGTCCGAGCGGTGGGGACCAGAGATAAGGACGGCTGCACTTGTAGAGGGATGACCTACTTGGCAGAGGATGCAACAGACGAAGGAAGAGGGGGAAGGAGATTTCACTCCCCCCGACGCTTCTTTGGGAGTTAGGAACCTCCGGAGGACACGGTTCCAAGCAGGTCCTCCATGCTAGGTCAGGTTGTTCATGCAAGAGCAGGTCTTTCACATAAGGACAAGTCTACAAAGGTCCGGCGACCATAGTTCTCCTATGGTCTCTAAAGACACAAAGTTTTTTAGTCCAGAATAGGGGTGTGGGTTCCTTATATAGGTCCTAAAACAACCCTCTAGAACCATCGAAGGGGAAAATGTAGAGGAGTGGGAAACCTATCCCCTTTAAGAAAGGCAAGACTTTCCTTTATGACCACAAGGCATATTGAAAGATGGACATTTGTCTTCTTCTAATTAGATGGAAGGTGGTACAACTACCAAAGAAAATTATCTCTTTTTCTTACTTATTCCTTTCATTAAATAATTCATTTTTTTCTTTTTCCTATTTCCTTTATTTTGACTACTCTTTTCATTAGAAATCACATGTAAATGAAATTTAATCAATTGTGGCCATTAATGCCACTTTCTAGATATTTCCAAATATTTTTCATAAATATTTTGCTTAATATCCATTATCTTGTATCTTTTTCTATTATTTGTACTTTTCTTGTTTTCTTCTCTTTTATATCCATTATTGGATAAATATAAAATAGGAACCACGAAATTCCTATCAAAAGGGAGTTTTGCAAAGAAACCCCTTCTTTGAAGCAAAGTATGCAACCTTTTCAATTAAGTCCAATTTCATAAAATCATTACATTTCAATTATGAAAAAACATGCAAAATTGAGGTTGTAACATCCTTCCCCTCTTATAGGATTTTTTCCCTCAAAATTTCACCAAACATATAAACAATTTAGGGTAAGACTTTTCCATATCCGTCATTGGTCCCTATGTGGCTTTACCCTCTCCATGGTGCTTCCAAAGAGCCTTTATCATCACATTTTATTTTCTCTGAGTTCTTTCACCTTGGCATTTATAATCCTCACAGGTGATTCAGGTCATTTCAGCCTCCCTTGGGGCTCACTAGGTTCATTGCTCAACACATGACCCGGGTACCTCACATAGTGCTCTAAATTGGACACATGGAACTCATCACACATCACATTATCCTGAGGGGTAAGACTAAACATAATCCTTCTCCACCAATCCATCCCAAATGGACCCATGTATCGGGGACTAGCTTCTACAGCTATAGATCAGAGGGGTTGGATTTTCATATCACATATTTTCCCACAGTGAACTGCATGTTAGTCTACTTTGCATTCGCTCACGACTCATGTCGTCCCTGGGCTCTCTTTTCTAGCCATTGCATGATCAAAGCGACTTCATTTGCACACACTGGGGTCTTTTCTAACCTTCGTGAGATCCCTTCACCAACATCATCTTAATGAAGTGGTGACCGATACAACCTCTCTTACAGATTTTCTTTACATCCCAATACTGGATATGGTGGTTATCATCACATCTTACATAGGACAAGAATTGTCTTAGTGTATCACCCTGAATGAGCACACATGTTGTCATTAGACCCTCTAGTCTGGATCATACTAACCATTAGTTAGGGGTGATAAACTGTACTCACATCGAGTTCTTCATGTACCTACTTCCACCGCATGGAAGTAAACCCTTAGGTCACACTCAAGAACTTTTGAACTTGCACCATGGAGTAGTTGAACCATCTCTCACTTACATGTAGTTCAACTGGACCTGTCCCTTGACAATACTCTCTTTTTCACTTAGATCATGTCGTCTAGGTAAGGCGATCTACCATAACCCATATTGCATATTAACCTTCCTTGGTCTAGGGGAGACTTACCACAACATCCATAGTGATGAATTCCCATTCCCTCTCAAGGACTCTTTATCCTCTATATCAATTCACTGGGTTATTGGAGTTCTTCCTTCACCTCCTGGCATGCATGGTGACAAGACATATGCAACTTCATCTTAGGCATCCAAAGTACTACCACAACTTACTATCTTAGTAGCACCATGGTGTATGATGAACTTAAAATCATGATCTCCTGAATGTCATGATTCCTCAAGGTTGATTCCTCAGAAACTGTAAAACATTCTAATTGGGGTTTCATCACCTTCTTTTCTAGCAAAGTGCATCTAAGGCTCTACAACCATCCTTTATTGCATCAAGGCCTAGGCTGGCTAACCAAACCACCACTAACTTGATCAACAGATATCATTACATATGAGTGTTAGCCAAACTTATCTCTTTTTCAAACTTAGGGCTAACCTAACAACCTCTTCTAGCCTCTAGCTAAACTAGGCAGCTGCATCTCAACCAAAGCATCCATTACCACTTCACATCCTTAGGTGTTAGGTAATGTTGAAGACATACACCTCCATGTATTCCACTTATTATCTAATCTCAAACTCTAAGTCTATCTTCATCAAGAAAACTATGAGCTCATTCTCTTGGTTTTCGAACTCAACCTTGTATAACTCATAGCTCATGATAAAAACATTCTCATAAGATGACTACCTTATTTCTCTTAGTGTTTGTAAACCATCAATGTATCGTTCACTCCACAAGGGTATGTTATCATCTCTGTCCTCATACCTCATAGCAACGTTCCAACTCACATAATCATTTATCCTTGGTGTATGTCATGCGTACTATCCTATCTCTTATGCCCATAATAAGAGGAAATAAGCATTTGGCTACAGTCCAAATACCAAGTTCTTCCCATTCCAAGAGTAGAGAAGGTACATCCCACCTTGCTAGTACACCTTCAAATTTAAGTTGAAACGTGCAACATATGTCTCTACATCACGATCATCTCGATATCAAAGTTACTTCCATGGAAAACTGGTCTCGAAACCACTTGGGTCACCACATAATCCTTGATCATATCCTCTAGGTCTGTAGGGTGCCGACACTTTTGGGGTCATCCCTCTTCCCTTATGCATCCAGAGAGTGCCCTCCTCATCTGCCCTTTGGGTCCCATGAGTTCATGAAGGTGATCGATCTCCTAATCCCATGGCCCTCAGACAATGACAGCTATTACCTCCTGACCCTATGGTCATGTGCAAATAGAGAATTAGGCAGCTCCTACTTCCATCGGTCTTATCCCTACTTGACCCTAGGATAGACTTAGGATTATATTATAGTACATGTCCAACTTAGAACCTTACCCAAGTCTCCATCAACTCTCTCTGCATTCATGGGCTGACATCCATCCTTTCATATGGGTCATGGCGACCTGCCTACCTTGGTCAGGCCCCATACCGGTTACCTCCATGGTAACACATCCACATGCACTTAGAGATGGTTATATATGGGTCTATAAGTTCATTCTCATACTATGTACTTTTCACTTAACTTCTCAAGATACTATGAGACCTCTTTAGGTTACCTTAAACCAACAAAACTGGTATACACCCTACAAAAGGGTCCCTCTCCCAGGATGGGAGGAAACTACATCTTGATAACAAAGGTCACAAACGTCCTTATGTCTAGGTTTTACATCCACCTGAGCATGCTTAGCCTTAGCAAGCTACTAAGGCACAAACAGACCACCTTCTAAACCATGCTAGGTCATACTTGTTCTCATTCCTCCACATTGGATCAAGATCATACCTTCCCATGTCACCAACTTAGTTGTGAGGGGTTCATCAAACGTACCTTAAGCTTAAGGGGGTTTCCCTTTCCTATAATCATGAGGAGTGTAACGCTCGAATCTATAGAAACTCAAATCTCGTCATGAGCATCAGGTACACCACTTCCCCTCTTAGGCCTAGGAACCCTAGGTTCACTTTTTTGATGTCCAACTGCCTACTCAACTTTTAAACTACGAGCCAAACATGTATAGGGTATGGCATGCACTTCCTTTTATCTTTCTAATCAAGCAAAACCTTAGAGTTGAGTCCTGCTCAAGGACATCCAACTAGGTAAAAGGCCTCACAACTTGTTACTAAACCTCTTCATGGTCTTAAGGAACTCTTCTGCTCAACTCAGAAGGTAAACACCTATATCATAGGCACATAGGTACCAGCGGCCTCATATTCTCTCTAGGGTTTGGTTCCTCTAAAGGAAACCAAGATATCATCAGCCTCCATGGATCAAGCATGAGGCAATCACTATCATCCACTTAGGTCGCATCATCCTCAACTCCCCACTATTCCTCATATCTCAGAGTCTAAGCTTCCAACCTTCTTGCTTGGGTCCTACTCTCTCTCTCTAGAACTACCCTACAAATAGCCTCACTACTAGAGGTTCTTTCTCCATGAAGGATCGAGCTCATAAGCATACCCCTACATAGGTGAAGCCTATGTTCAAACTTATGTTTACTCAAGATTATCCATAGCTCTTTATGTGTATCTCATAATCTATCCATCATACTCTCCTAGACAGGGTTTCAACCTACTACCCGCACTACTGACGTACTCTGGGTACATACTCTGCCCTACTCATATAAGCCCATAGGGTTTCCATAGGTTCTTCACTAACCTCATCATTGAAGGAGCTATACTTCACTCTAACATGCACGATACCTTTCCAGGTTGGGTCTCCCAAATGGCACTAAGCCAACCAACCTCACATATCTCATACTTCTCATAGGAATCCAAAACCAAAAGCATGTCAACCCACACACATGATCGACCATGACATCTAACTCATCATGCCATCTCTCTCTCTAACCACCACTTAGGGTTTGGGTTAGCATCATCCTCATAAGATGTGTCAGGTTTCTACCTTTAATGGAGGTTTCTTCCTCCAAGACCAACTCTACTTCATCCTCCTGACAAGAAGGTCTAACCTCAGGTTTCTCCTGAGGGCATGACAACACATGTCATACAACCTAAGCATGTAACTATTCTTTAGTTTATGCTTAAACTATTAAGCTTACATCCATGACATCTTATTTACAAGATTTTCATTAATTTTGGTGGAGGCCCTTAACCTTATCATGCATACCCTATCCTCGAGAGGGTGAGGAGAAGAGAGAGAAAACCCTAAACCTTATGATCTTAATAGAATTAGGGTTGAGAAGGGACGAAAATAGATGAGAGAGTCCTAAAGGTAACTTATTTCGAGTCAGATCCTAAGACATTGGCTAGGTAGTCACACAGATCTGGGAGTCCTCGTATTCTGACTAGAGGTGCGGAGGAAAATATTGCCAGCCCCCGAACGTGATCCTTTTCTAGACACCTTTGTCTTTTGGAAAATCCTCTAATAACTCCCTTGGGTTCTACAGAGTTTGTAAAATTTAATAATTATTAAGGATTAAATGAGGAACTGATGCTCTGATACCAAATGTAATGGCCCCACCTCCCGTAACCCCCAATTAAGGGAGGCCAACAGGTCAGAGTCGTTATCCCAATTTCCCAAATGAAAGGTTCGACAAATAATCAGTAATAATTATTAAATTCTACCATGACTATACTAAAAGCTGGAATAAAATAAAACTTTGCATACCTTTTTCAAAAACTTGGATATCTAACTTCTATACACATATGGACATTATTCTAACTAATCCTCCTTGCACTTTAATTCATGTATTCACAATATGCCAATTTACTGTTTGTCCTTTTCAATGTCGTACCTAAAATGTCGACAAACAAAATGTCAGTCAGCATAAAAGGATATGCCGCTATGTGGGGGAAACAATAATCTGGCAATTAACTATAACAACATATTGCAGTCAATTATGATTTAACAAAAAACTTTATGTTTTAAACATAACTGCTCAATCCATACATACCCTAGCCTCTGTGTTATCCCTGCAGTGGACTTGGATGCTACCTTCCTTATGGTAGATCCCCATTAAACCCCTCATGATCCTACCTAACAGGTGAATCAAATTCTAGGGTTGAGTTACATGGAACTACCCATAGGTAGCCCACTCCTTAACTCGTGGTGTGCTAAAGAGACTCATGGCACTACATGTGGGTAGCCCAATTTCTAACTCATGATAACCTAATGTCCTACTTAACAAGTAGGCCATGTACTAGGTTACCCTTTTCATCATTGGCAAAGCCATAGAGGAGGACCAAGATCTGAGCCAATCATGTATACATATTTATGGTGATAATCATAGTCACTTTATAGTTGCATGAAATAAAAGTCATCCAAGTAGTTATTCTCAGGCAACCGATAAAACATCTGAGAATTGCCGTGAAACTAAAGCGATTAACCATAAGTGTAACCACATACCTATCAGGCTGATTTGAGACAGAATTAATCCAATCAATGCAAGAAATCCAATAGGTAAGCAAGCACACAAAGTGATCCTGAAATATGCATATACTTTCCTATCATTGATCATGCCATCAAGATCTATTAAACCTAGCTTGCTTCCTAGGGTTTCTAGTCCACTTTTAGGGTTTCCATTGCAATTAGGATTTCACTTCATTTATACTATTTTGAACCCTAATTTTATGCAATTACTCACAAACCCTAATTATCTCATCTATTCCTCATGAAAGATATTGAGGCTACCTTTTAACAACATATAATCTTAATTTCATATTAAAGGCACAATTAAACATCAATTAAGTCCACTATGCCTCTTTTACATGAAAACTATAATTTTTATCCTTTTATTTCATGACAAGATCATTAGGCCCAATTATCATCTTTGGTTCCTTTCAAAGTACCAACTTATCTTTTATGAACTCTATTTATCACTAATTCCACCTTATCCATTAGAAAACCCTAATTACCATATTAAGGGTATTTATCCTCAATTAGGAACTTTTATACTCAAAATAGCTTAGAATCATCAAATCTCAGTTCTATGCATGGATTCAAACAATTAAGGCCATAAAGAATCAGAATTACTAACATTAGGGTTTCAATGCCCATAAAAGCATATTCATGTACATGGAACCCTAAATTAATCAAACTATGCATAAAGATTATCCTTTTGGATCTAATGTGTCCTTTTTATAATCAACATGTTAATATTAACTTTAAACGTCCATATAACCCTTCCCAAATCATTAATAATCATAGATTAGGGTTTTTCATTAATTAAAACATTAAAGATAGCATCTTTACATAATTTTTGAATTGCAAGCAGAATTAGGCTTCAAATATAATTTTTTATGTGCCTCCCGTTCTGAGGATAAATTTTCATATAGGCTTGTCTCAATCCGAGTTTCCTAGAATTAGTTATGATTTTTGCAAATAAATGTAATTGGACCAATAGAGTACTTCCATGTAGGCAACTTACTCTTCATGAACATACCTCGTGGCCGACTTGAATTAGAATGAAATGTCCAAAATATCCCCACACTATTGGTTTCTCCTTTACATGCCAGAGGGGCTTTCTGGTCCAATGCGACTTAGGTCATCTTCCTCCTCCCAACTGCATGTTTTTGCCGCTACGGTGTGCTTCCACTACGTGTAGGTGGCTCTTCTGGGGTGAAGGAGGACCGCCCGAGGGTTCCTACCCCTCTGCCACCCCCTACCGCACTTTTCAGGGTTTCACGTTGGAGCCGAGATGGTCCGAGTGGCGGGGACCAGAGATAAGGACGGCTGCACTTGTAGAGGGATGACCTATTTGGCGGAGGCTGCAACAGATGAAGGGAGAGGGGGAAGGAGATTTCACTCCCCCCGATGCTTCTCTGGGAGCTAGGAACCTCCGGAGGACACGATTCCAAGTAGGTCCTCTATGCTAGGTCAGGTTGTTCATGGAAGAGCAGGTCTTTCACATAAGGACAAGTCTACAAAGGTCCAGCGACCGTAGTTCTCCTATGGTCTCTAAAGACACAGAGTTTTTGAGTCTAGAATAGGGGTGTGGGTTCCTTATATAGGTCCTAAAAGAACCCTCTAGAACCATCGAAGGGGAAAATGTAGAGGAGTGGGAAACCTATCCCCTTTAAGAAAGGCAAGACTTTCCTTTATGACCACTAGGCATATTGAAAGATGGACATTTGTCTTCTTCTAATTAGATGGAAGGTGGTACAACTACCAAAGAAAATTCTCTCTTTTTCTTACTTATTCCTTTCATTAAATAATTCCATTTTTTTCTTTTTCCTATTTCCTTTATTTTGACTACTCTTTTCGTTAGAAATCACATGTATATGAAATTTAATCAATTGTGGCCATTAATGCCACTTTCTAGATATTTCCAAATATTTTTCATAAATATTTTGCTTAATATCCATTATCTTGTATCTTTTTCTATTATTTGGACTTTTCTTCTCTTTTATATCCATTATTGGATAAATATAATAATAGGAACCACGAAATTCCTATCAAAAGGGAGTTTTGCAAAGAAACCCCTTCTTTGAAGCAAATCATGCAACCTTTTCAATTAAGTCCAAATTCATAAAATCATTACATTTCAATTATGAAAAAACATGCAAAATTGAGGTTGTAACACTGATAAACTTGAAAAGTGGTATCTCAAGCAACATGACTTGAATATTAGTCTAGGGAAATGCCCAATTTTCTTAGTAGATCTTATTGATAAGTAAAGGGTTATGAGTGAGCTTACCCATAGGGGTGTATATATATATTAGGTATATAGTTGACTGAGCTATGTAAAGAGGCCTTTGAAAAAGGAAAATAAATCTAGATGCAAAACTAATCTAGACGTGTGACTAAAACTATGTTGAATATGCATTCATCAAATAACCCCAAACATAAAAGTTGTGCATCCTCAAGTATAACAAAATCTAAAATAGTCACCAAACGAATAGTTTCAACAACGCAATTGCATCACCTTCACATCATGCTCATTTCCCTACCACATGATAGATTCAAGCTGCCCAACTTCATGATATCATAGAACACATCCATCTAAACCTTTTTTTTTTATTTTGTTTCCAAATTGCATTTCCTCACCATTGTCCCAATCTCAACTACTTCTAAGAGTTTGATGAGAGATTAGAGAATCTAGAGCAAAAGATATGACACTAGGGTTCCTAAAAAGAGGATGACAAATGAGACATTCGTTGTATCCATGGGTGGAAAATACAAAGAAGGGGGTTGCAGAAGGAAGGTGCAAATCTCTCCGATATTCGACTTGAGACTGTATTTTTTATTTTTAATTTTTACCTTGAATGATTGATAAGCTTTGATTTTTGTGCACATTTGCACCTTTTCTTTGTTTTTCGTGGTGCCCCTATTTCATACAAGGGTGTGAAAGAAGTAGATACTATTATGATAAGGTGTGCCACCCCCAACTTAGAGTTTATCACCTTTTGTGTCTTTTTCTTTTCTTTTTAGTGGATGGAAGGTAAAAAGATGAAAGACATTGTGTGGAAAAGGGTTTAGATTAGCATGAAAATTAATTTACAGTTCGGTGTATCGGGTTGTTCTCCTAGTCCCACTATGCACAAATAATGACATGATAAGGGAAAAAGTGATGATTCCATGAATTTGTTTCATTAGTCAATTAGAAGAATAATGTTTTTAATCCCCCTTAGTTTCTCAATTACTTGTCATCTTTTCCAGGGAAGCATGATGTTTGAGTTTGTAGGCCACATAGGGTGATTTCTAGCCATTGATTTGTTTGAAAATTGGTCACTGTGAGGTGTTACTTTCATTAGGGGTCTTAAGTGATAAACATGTATGGATGACCAAAAAGATTTTAACGTTAGAATATTTCATTAGTTATAAATGACTATTTTATAGGGTTCCTTACTTATAATAGACCTAATAAAATTCCTTCATAGAGGCATGAACTACAAATTAGACTGCCAAACATTTTTGGATGGCAATCCCCAAAGAATGAAAGACAAAATCTAAAGATGTTGATGATGGTATCATTACATTTCTATTTATGATATTTTGGATGCGTTGTAAGAGAGAAACAGAATCATTACATAGCACCCCGAGGATATCAAATGCAAATGATAGAAAATGGTGGTAGTTTGCTTCACATGAATCACCATGCTTACAAACTTTTTTTGTAGCCTCATCAGAAGCTTCTTGTCCTACCTTGAAGTTACTTGGAATATTTCTAGTCAATGGAGAAACCCTAGTAAGATGAACACAAGTGTGCTTGCCATTAGTCAATCATATCGCAAGATGCCAGCAGGTCTCTGAGCATGGAACACATCATGTCGTGACCAAGAAAAGTGACCAGAGCTCATTTTAAAGCTTTTATCCCAGAATGAGAAAGAATGTCAAAAAGGGCATCTCAAACAACATCATTGTGAAACTTGAAATCAGGATGGATCTGACAATGTACAACATGGCCACGAAAGGAATCAAGCTCTACAGAATGACTAAGCGGGCAACATTTAATACTAGGATATAGCGGGATCAAAAGACAGAAATGTAGAATAGATTTGTACTCTACCGGTGTAATGGATAATCCAAGACATAAGTAGGAACAATGAGATGAAAATCTTGTGCATGGTCATCCTATAAGTAAGAAATGACAACACGTTGTCATGGAGTCAACTCAAAATGTTGGAATTCCACTTTGTAGTAGGGATCTTCCAATATATACTAAGCGTTGTTTACTCCATAAAGGATTTTTTTTGAACAATTTCATCTAGATGCAATGCGGTAATGTAGTGATGAGATCAAAAGTCAAACATTGATAGGTATGTCTAGAAAGTAGAATATGTATCACCCACACTCTACCCCACACTTAGATATTTTCTCATCCTCAAGCAAACAATAAATTTTAGATGGAGGGGAAGAACCATGTTGGTTGGATCACGATGCACAATTTCTATCCATTTAGCAAATTCATCCATCTATAATCAAAATTGTTAGAACTAGTGATCTTATCATGGAATGTACTATATAATTGATGATGATACAAAGCAACTAAAAATGAAAGTAAAGCTCGATTTTCCTCATGAGATGCATGTTTGATTAACATTAATGGCTTGATGCCTGAAGCTCACTCATTATATGTAGCGGGAAGGTGCATGAGAGGTTGATTGGACCACATATCTTCTATCATATAGTAGAGTTTGAGACGATGGGCATTGATCTTGAATTCACCGGTCTTCTCGCTCCAAAATGTAACAACTCCATGAGGAAAGATGTGCTTGATGAGAAACAAACTTGACTATCAAGTCCTAAAATGTATTGGGAAGAGTCAGAGGCAAGAGTTGTGTAGTAATACTTGATCTCGAGCCTACAAATTCTTCCTCTTCAAGTGTAAATCATGCCACATATTGGTTCTCTATTTGTAAATGTGTGCATTCTCATACACTATCATACATTGCTCTTCTAGCTCTTATAGATGAAGCAATCAATTTTACTTTGCCACATAGGGATCAAAGTTGGGCTGTTTGATGGAACATTGATCCTTGTGTTCAAGATCTATTGGTAAGTGAGAAGACTTCCCATGAATCAACCAAAAAGGTGTAGTGCCTAGGGGAGTCTTGTAAGTAGTTATGTAAGCCTAGATTGCGTCATTCAACTTGTGGTCCCAATGTTGCCTTGTCTGGTCAATTGTCTTCTTAAGAATGGCTTTGATTTTATGATGTGTAACCTCCACTTGACAACTTGTTTGAGGGTGGAATGTAGTATCAACATGGTGAGAGATGACATACTTGCAAAGGAGTACTTTAAAGTTGTGCTCAAGGAAGTGAGAACTTTCCTTAGGTGTCTAAGCATCCAAAGATGATGTGTTTGAATAGTTTGATGACTGGATTTAAGTTGCTAGAAACTATTGATAGATTTGACCCATTTGTAAACATAGTCAAACAAAACAAGGATGTAGGAGAAGCCATAGGAAGGGATTTGACCCATGTAGTCCACACCCCATACATTGAAGATCTTAACTTCCCAGTAAAGATTGAGTGGCATCTCATCCCTCTTTGAAATATTTCTAGATCTCTAGCATTGGTCACATGGCTTGACATAACTATGAACATTCTTGAAGATAGAGGGCTGGAAAAATCCACATTGAAGGATATCAATTGAAGTCTTTTTGGAGATCATGTGACCCCAATTGGACTAGATTACCATTGTTCCACAATTAGAGGAGCTTCCTCTCTAGAGTTACATCAACGATAAAGGCTATCTAAACATAGCCAGAATAGGTAAGTCTCATTTGAGTAGTAGTGACAAATTTCTAACATGAACTTCTTCTTTTCATTCTCAGTACAATATGGATGAAGCACTCCTACAATAAGGTAATTCACAAAATAAACATACGATGTGGTGGAAGTTGACACCCTAAGTAAGTGTTCATCAGGCAAAGAGTCATTAATAGGGATTGGCTCACTATCTTGGATGTGTAATCGACTGATATGATCGGTGAAAACATTTACAATCCCCCTTTTTACTTGATTTCTAGCTCAACCTTTTACAACAATAAGATCCATTTGATAAACTTGGGCTTCACATCCTTCGTTGACATTAAGTCCTTGATAGTGAAATGATCAATATAGATAATCACTTACGAGCCTATAAGATTGGAGTGGAACTTATCAAAGGCATAAACAATAGTGAGAAGCTCCTTTTCATTTGTTGCATAACTCCTTTGCATGTGGTACACTATCTTACTGATGTTGAAATGGCATGATGCTTCTTGTCAACATGCTGCCCCAAAATTACACCTACAACATAATCACATGTATAACACGTGATCTCAAAAGTAAGAGACCATTATAGGGAACAAAGGATGTGGATTGAGATGAAAGCTTCATTCAGTGTGTTGAATCTCTTCATATAGTTAGAGTCAAACATGAAGTCCACATCCTTTTTAGAGAAGATTTGTAAGAGGTTTAGTGATCTTAATAAAGTCATAAATGAACCTCCTGTAGAAGTCGACATGTCATAGAAATGCACAAACTTCATTGACAATAGTTGGAGAGGATAATTTGGGCAATCTCTTCTATTTTTGCCTTTTCAACCTTAATGCCTCTAGTGATGACATGATGTTCCAAAACAATGCCTTACTTCACCAAGAAGTGGCATTTTCCCCAACTAAGCCCCAACTATGCTTCTTGACAACATTCTAAGACCAAGGAAAGATGACAAAGGCACAAGTCAAAAGTATCTCATAGATGGAGAAATCATCCGTGAAGATTTCTATTATTGTCTTGGTAAGGATGGAGAAGATGGAAGACATGCAATGCTAAAAGGTGTAGGTGCATTGTAAAAAGTGAATGGCTTCTAGTGAAAGGCATACATGCCAAAGGGTCATGGAAGGTGGTATTTTCTTGATCATTGCGATGGATGGTAATTTGTTAGAATCTAGAGTATCCATCCAGATAATAGATAAACTCTTGGTGTCTAAGTATTTCCATGACTTGATCAAGAAATGGAAGTGAGAAGTGGTCCTTTCGAGTAGCATTGTTGAACTTGAGATAATTAATGCACATATGCCACCTGGTTATGGTGCACATTGGGATAAGACCATTCTTCTCATTCAAAACAACTATAATGCCTCCCTTTTCAACACTAGTTACATAGGACTCACCCATGGTAAATCAAAGATGGGATATATGATTCCTGAAAGTAGTAGCTTTGTGACTTCCTTGCACACGACCTCCTTTAGTGGGTTCAACTTACATTGAGGATCAATGGAGGGCATGTATTTGTTGACCATATTGATTTTGTGCATGCAAAATGATTTTCTCACTCCAGCTAGGTTGTTCATTTGTAACTTGATATCTTTTAGATCTTTCTCAATTCTTTCAACAACTTGTCTTCCTACTTAGCTATGAGATTTGTATTGATGATGACTAGGTAGACATTTTTCTCATTTAGGAAGACATATTTTAGCCCCTTGGGTAGAAGATTCACCTCTAATACACTGGGCTACTTTTCTCGTTCTTCAATTATGGACAAATATTTGAGCTCTTTAAACTCAGGTTTAGGGCCTTCCTAGGCATTATCTAGGTGGAAGATAATTTTATCCACTTGTTCATCATTCAATTCATGACCATTAGGGTTGATCTATGCAGTATCAAAGGGATTTCTAAAGTTAGGCATATGATATCGTAGTTGTGCCATCTTGATAATGTAGTCAATGAGGAATTATTGTTCTTCGAAAGAGGGACCCTTGAGACTCTCAAATACTTTGAAGTCTATTGTGTTTATACCCAACTATTATTTTAAAATTCTAGATCCAACATTTATGAGGGATCTGGAAGTTGCAAGGAATGGAGGCTAAACATGAAGGGATAGAAAAGGTATTCTTTGATGTCCATGATGAAAAAATTGCAAGGGACATAAGATTTGGGACCCACTCTCATAGGGGTGGTCAAAGGGGAGTCTGCAATTTGAATCACTATGTCAGTGGGTAAGATGTCTATGGTAAATCTAAGGATTTTACATAAACTATAAGGCATAATAGGTATACTTTCCCAAGGTTAGCTAGACCTTTTTGACATGTTCAATCCCAAACAAAGCACAATATGCCAAAATATCATGGATCTTGGAGTTTTTTTGGCATCTTGATATGTATATTGTCTGATGTTGTTTGTGCTAGTTTCACAGTCTTGTACTCCTTTATAATGTACTTACGAGTGAGGATCACCTTGAAGTACTTAGACCATGAGGGGATATCTAACAAAGCATCAAGGAAAGGGATACTAACATGTTACTACTTCATTTCTTCCTTAAACTTATTGAATCTCAATTATAGCCTTGTCTTGGCTAGATGGCTCAAGTAAGGGACCTGTGGTTTGTAGAGATGCACTAGTAAAATAGCAGCAGTGGTTGGTGTAGCTTCTGGTGCCTTCTCAGGTTTGAGTTTATTTCTTGTCTTAGGAGTGGATGAATCACTTGGTTTGACTTTTCAATCACTAGTTCAATATATTCAACCATCAAGGTGCCTTCATCATCATCATCATCATCATTATCTTGAAGTATCATCTTGTTGTTGTTGACTAGGGCTAATGATCTTGATAAATCAAAATTGTAATGTGTAGTTATAGCCATCAACTACTCCTCTTGATTCTTGGGGTTGTCTCATGTTGACCAACAAATGAACCCGTTGGAGGGTGAATTGTTGTGGAAATTTGCACAAATTGAGCATGCATAGAGTTACTATACACATGTTGGCTAGCTAGTATCTTCACAATGGCATCTAGGTAGGCTTGATCGTTAGAGTTAGGCATGTTTTGTTGGTTGCTAGCCCTAGGAGGAGCTGACCTTGGTTGTTGTAGCGTTAGTGACCTGGACAATAGTTGTTTCTTTGATTAAAAATGTTGCGGTATGATCTGGGATTGAAGTTGTGTTGAGGTAGTTTTGAATATGTTAGAAGCCAGGAGGACCCCAAACATGGTTTTGGATGGATCCTTTCTTGAGCTGATGCATGTTCATTTCTCTATCTAGATTCCCATACTAGAACCTGGGTGGTATCTTGGTCAATTGAGATCATACTTCCCCTAAAATGGAACATAGTTGACAACATTAACTTCTTCAATTAGGGGGTTTTTGTTAATTTGAGATTGGTGCATGTTTAGTATGACTTGGTAAAGGTTGTTTCATTCCAGACTCATGTTCCACTCTGAACTGTAGACTTGGCAGGCCTCATGTGTTGCCTTCACTTGTAAGGAGGAAAAACCCTTCTACCTATACTTCTGAAGAGATGAATCAAGGTTGTCTTATTTGAGGGCTACAGCCTTCGAAGATTCATCAATTGTCTTCAGGTCATATTTGTCTTCTGCCATAGCAACATTGAGAATGCCTGTTTGTGTGATTAACCCCCAATTGGATTGGTTTCCTTCTATCTTTCTCAAAATCTTCCATGTGTCATCAAAGCTCTACTATAACGACCCCCTCCCCATGTTATCCCCTATTCAATTAGACCGAGAGGGCAAGGGCCAATATTAATCATACATGATCACAAGTTTAGCAAATAACCAAAAATAATTAATAAATTTTACAATATAGGAATGGGTTTGTAAAGATTACCTTTCCTCAAAGAAATTACATAATGTGGTTTTCTAAGTTTGCAACATGAAATAAAAACTAGCTACATCCTCCAAAGATTACATTACTTTCTTGTTTGTTCGATGGCTTCTTAATGAGAGTCCACTTTTGATTAAACTTGTAGCAATAACAACAGATTATCCTAAAACTTCATGAAACCAAAGCATGGTCAGTATAGTGAGTTCTATTGGTATCTGGGGGAACCAAAACGTTCACATCTATTTGTAACAACATAACCAAGCAATTATTGTTATACAAACACAATTTATTATTTTCTTCATAACTTCTCAACCATTTTTACTCAACCTATGGTATACCCTCTCTTAGGGGTTTATCCCTGCATCAAACTTTAGGCCACCTTTCAATCTAGATATAGGTGCCTTATTGGCCACCTCTCAATCTAGATCTAGGTGCCATGTAGGTTTTCCCAACCTGGGGAATGACCTCTTATGACCTTCCCCGCTCTGGGGCCTTGTTTGACCTTCCCAGTCTTAGTCTTGGGCTTTAATCATCACCAAGACTTTGCATTTCTTTCCATTATCAAATATCTAGAGTTGGTATTGGGGTTCAAGCAATCTATAAGCATAATATTATGATATCCATAGTGACTTTATAGATTGCAAGAAATAAATATCACCCAAGCATTTAATTTCAATAAATCTGGTAAAACCATAGAAAACACTGGAAAACTAATTTGGTTAGTCATACACATAACCACATACCTTGATCACGTGTTCTTGATGTACAAGCAAGAGCAATCACGAATAACTAAACAAGAAATCGATCAAATTACCCTAAAAGTTAAAGCAATACACCCATGTATCATTATTTTATCCAAAATGCGGTACGTGAGATGGGTTCAAATATAATCATTAAGACTGACTTGAGTCACAAGTTAGGGTTTGAAGGTCAACTTTAGGGTTTCAGTAGGGTTTTGGCTTTCCAAACCCTAATTACCCATTTTCATGTTCTTTTGCCTTATAAACCCTAATTTATAATTAATTGCATTTTTAGTTTCATAGAAACCCTAATTCATCAAATTATGGGTTATTAAGTTAACATGAGATCAAGTTACTCTTTTTATCCATAAAAGACCAATACTTGATCATCAACATCAATTGGATTCATTAGGATCATCACAACTTAGAAATTAGTATTTTGATTCATTTAACACATTATAGATAGCAACTTTGAACACTTTTTGAATTAGAGGTGGATCTAGGTTTGGATTATATTTTTATTACACTCCTTGCATTATCTTGATCAATTTTAATATATAATTTGTCAACATTTGATCATCCTATGATTTACTATAGGTTTTATAAGATAAATATAAACAAGCCAATTAGCAAGCACCATGTCACCAAAGAGGAGGCTACCATATTTTCCACGTGACTTGCTTGGGACCAGTAAGTGTCCACCAGGTTAGTGAGCGCTCCACATGAGAAAAGATGTGTAGGGGGACTGAAAGACGCTTCTCCCCATGTGCCCCTAGGCTTGTGACCTCATGTGCCCAGTGCAAGAAGGTAAATCTCACATCCATCATCTCCCACCTCTGATGTTCTCACCCGCAAAACTGGTTTCACAACCAGTCAACTCAACTATTGATAGGAGGAATTTGGGTGCCATATATCCACCCAATGGCACAGAGTAATTGATAAGGATCCTCAAAACTCGAAGGAGGTCTTAGCCACATATGAGGAGGATGAAACCCCAAACGACAATCACCACCTTTGATGTACAAGAACCAGAAATAGGGAAGGTAATAGGGGAGAGAATAGGGGTGAATGAGAGGGAGGCACAAAGCCTTCTTTGAGGTGTGATCATGCCTATAGATTTCTTGGCTTTGAAGCCAATGATTAATGGTTGTATTTATAGAGTAGGGGCACCATGCATCAATGGAGTCTGTCTCCGATCTTGTAAGGAGTGGGACCCAGAGGGGATCCACTCCCTAGTAAAATTTGAAGAATAAAACATCCATTCCAACCACACTCAAAAGGTATGCTGGAACATGTGTAAAATTTTCAAATCTTATATAATGGTATACAAAAGACCAAAGAGTATAACAACAGAATAAAGTTTCATGACTATATTCAATTTTACAAAGTGTATCATCATCTCCCATATAGGGTTTACATGGATATTACAACATAAGGATCTAGTAGAGGGAAATCTAAACCACATCAAGTTTGTCTCTAAGAACATCTTCATGAGTTAGGTTCATCCTGAAAGCCATGTACATCCTTATCCAAATCCTAGGCTGGTCCTCCATGCTACTGCTGTCCAACTGAGATCCTAGGCCTGGATGGTTGGGATCACCCAACAAGAGAGAGACAAAGTATGTGTAAATATTGAACAAGGACCAAAGGTAAATAAATACATGGAAATAAAGGCTAAGATTTCATCATAAGATGAAGGGATCAAGAGTATGAGGAATAATCAAATAGATGCTTGCCATAATAAGAAAAATAGTAAAAGAGTTTCATGCATGATTAATATTGACTACATTAACTAAGTAGGTTTGAGGCACCTACTAGACCTCAACCAAATAGGTGAGGGAGAGTAACACATTCCAGTCACCTACAAAATATTTTATAATGGGTAGAGTAACACATTCCCATGGGAAAAATAACACATTCCCTATCTATGGGTGGTTGTACAAAAGTACCACTACTTAAGGTAAATCGTCTAATAAAATAAACATTCTAAAGAGAAACTATGGTAAGTAGAGCATCAAATATTTGTAACATGGAAATGGGGTACAAGACCTAAGAAATAGAATATCAATACTAATTTTGAGGCAAAAATAACAAAAGAAGCAATAATAGGAGAATTAGGGTTCAATCAATGCCTCATTAAGGAATTTAGGGTTTGTATCACAAATTTCCCAACTTAAGGTGTAAGGATGCACATACCTCTCTTATTGAGTTCAATTATCAAGTTTCACCACTTTTAGATGAACCAAGTTCGATCTTTGCCTATTTCAAGTTATTAACATGTATTAGAGCATATAATGCACCTTAATGAAGAGAAACCCTAAGTTTGAATCTTTTTTTAACAAAACTCAGATTTTGACTCTAAAAATCTCACCAAACAATTTATTAGGTTCTCCTGATCAAGAAAATATATTTTACACCTATTTTGGAGTTAATATGTTAAAGTTACAATTTTTATGGATTTTATGTATTAAATTCATTCTCTAAAATCATCCTTCACAAAAAAATAGAAATTAGGAGTTGAAACCATTTTTATTAGAAAGAACATAATTTTACAATTCCAAAACATATTTTACTTAAATTTTTGGACAAGCGAATTAAAATATATGAATTTTACAAATTAAATCAATCATGAAATTACACATTAGCAAACCATGCAAGAGAGAGGAAGAGAGAGAGGGAGAGGTGCGAGCCACATGATTTGGCCCAATAGTAAGCTTCCAAGTCATGGGTCAGTGCCAAATCACCCACGTCAAAGGAAAAACAAGATAAGGCCAAAAGATGTGACTACCCTTACGTGATAAACAAAGGAAAGAAGATAAAATGGGGGCAAAAGCATAAATAAACATGGGGCAATGTTTTACCTCAACCCACCTACCATGGACACGAGCAAGGTAGCTGCTTGCATGGTGGGTTTTGGGCATTTTTGCTATGATCAACCAAATGTGAAACCAAGAGCAAAGGAAGATAGCAAAGGGAAACACGAACTCACCACAAGGAGGAATCGATCCAAGAAGTCGAGTAGAGGGAAGGAAAGATTCCACAAGCCAAGGTACAAATCTCAATCACCAGAAGTCAAACACAAGAGCACATGAAAAATTGAGCAAAGAGGATGGTTGCATAGAGGCCAGGGATGCTTGGAGTATGGGTATTTATAGGTGAAGATGAGAAAGTAGAGAGGAGGGAGGTTGTCACCGTGACTTGTAGCCCACAAATTGGGGATTTTAGAAATTTAAAACAATAGGTGATGAGTTAGGTACCATTAGGTGTGGAATCCTTTCCCAATTCCATTGCACCAAAGATCTCAAAACCCATTGAACACATAGAGAGAAATCCCACTTTTAAAAACACCCAAACTGATGGCCTGTTTCCCAAAATGGCGCAAGGTAGGTGATGACTTGCGAGCCATCTGGTCGAGAATCCTACGACCCAGATCGTGCACCTGATATTAAAGAGGCATGACAATTAAATAAATCAAAACTATATCCATATCACTATTCGATTAAAGTAAAACATTGAATTATTTTTCTTTTTCTCTCTATTCATTTGAGGGTGCAAATGAACTCCAATTTTTGTTTTTGCTTTTGAAGATTCTAGATATTTTATTTAATTATTTTAAAGTAAATCACATTTTCTCTTTGTTATCACATTAGAGACATCTAGAATCCTCCAATTAATGTGAAATTTTACTCTTAAGCAAACAAAAACATATGGGACAAGAATTTGCCATTACTTTTATCCTTTGGGATTATTTTTCTCATTATTTAATATTTTAGAATTTTACATACTTTCTCTCTCCTAATCTACACATGTACATTAATGATTATACAAATTACATGAAAATTTACCCAAAGGCCATTTTTTATGTGTAGATTATGAACCTAAGACTACTTTCTCTTTTGGAATCATTTAATATTTTATTTGATATTTTTAAGAAAACTCACCTTTTCTTGTAAAAATAAAATAGATATAATTGTTATTATCCCAAAATTATGAAACTTGGCCTCCAAGCCAAACCAAACCCAATAAAAATGAATCTTAAGTTATCTTTAACTAGTTAGTCTTCCTTTTATGAATTTTAGCCCATGATCTAATATTACCACTATTTCTCATATTAATCAATTCAATATCACATTAACATGTTTAAAGCATTATTATTTATTCATTTTTATCTTTCTGTCTCCATAAGGCTAAGGAATATTCTAGAACGAATCTATTTAATCATTATCTCACTTAAATGGTAATTTTACATTTTTATACCCTTAAGTAAACTTTCAATGAGGTATATGTGAATAAACCCATATATTGGCTTAAATGGTGATCAAATTCACCCCAAACTACTAAATATTCCAAAAATTCAACATCAAGGACAAAATGATAGAAAGGATAGAGAAATCATGGGAAAAGGGTCAAAAGAGAATATATCCAGATTTCAGTTCGTTACATCACTCCACCCCTTAAAAAGGATTTCATCCCCAAAACCTCAAGCAAAGAGGGAAGGGTGAGTACGTAACATCTCATCTCTAAACAAACCATAAAACTTCCACCAAAACTTTCACTAACTCAAACTCCTTATTCGTCAGCTACTTAACTAGGGAGTCAAGAATCTTCACATGAAACTCCTCAAAGGTCAGGTTCTCATGGGTACTAAAGGGTCCACTATTAAGATTTCTTTTTATTAGATATAACACAATTAACATTTTGACTTATTTGCATTATGTTTATTAGGATATCACATTATCATTATTATTCTTTCAATTGTGTCCTATTATATCACTTTATTGATAAAAGAGTTATATTTCATTATTATGCAAGAAACCCTATATACATTTCTTATTTATCTCATTAAGAACAATTAGAGTTATACTCAATTATCTAAATGTCTATTAATATATTTGACCATCAGCCTTAATAATTTGGATGTATACTCCATATCCTCATATCTTCACCATATTAAATTATACCAAATTACTTTGCTTGAAATAAGACATTTTATCCAATTTGTTATTAAGTCTACAATTAACCCCAATAATATCACATTAATTACTTATATATATATTACAAATTGTTACATTGTCACATTACCTTTCTTACTCACATTCATGTCATCATCAATCATTTTCTCATATTTATTCACTTCTTGTTATTGATTACGCACATTTGTGTTAGTCCAATTACTTCTTATACAAATTTGAGTCATTATATATTTTTAGTGAACAAGGTGGAACATATTACATATTAATGAATTTTTTCACATACCAAGTCATGATTAGATGATTAATTTGGTGTGCATTAGAGAATAAGGTGATATGCATTACATATTGACAACTTGATTAATGTATGATTAGGCAATTATATACCATTTATGTGTATCAACGTATATTATCCGATTATCAAATCTAATGTCATTAATGTATCATGAATGTCATCAAGTATGCATATATTAAGGTTAGATGATTACAACTTAGGGTTTAGGTCAACATGATCATTATTCTTCAGATATATCTTCTTAGCGTGTATTAAGTCCAATATTATGTTACAGTTATCTTTCTCATCATTTCATTAGGATTTATTGGTTGATGACATGTTCAACATTATGTGTATCCACAATTAGTATTAGTATGTGAGTTACCCTTATTATGTGCATTGGTTATTCATTATGATTCAAACATATGAACTATTCATTAGATGACCTATTATATGTTCATTAGTATATAAACAAGCATTTTAAGTTATAACTATGACCTTGTTTGGTCAAAATTAAGGATCCAAGCACGCTAACCTCCTAATCATGGAGTTAGGATTTCTAAAGATAGAGCATCTAGATTTCGATATGTTATAGGATTCCATCCCCTTAAAAAAAGATTTCGTCCCCAAAATCAATGTATCCAAGACCTATCAAGGTACTACTACTGTGACACCCCGCCATCACACAGACAATGAGATGCCACGCAAAAACACGCAGAACCACCATAAACCATATATTACTGAAAACACAGGTTAATTAAAATCGATTGCGGAAAGTAGATAACACAGAAACTGTTACATTTAGATCCTCATCCTGCAAGGAAAAGATGTTATATAAATATTTGCAAGCCTTGATATTTGTCCACAGCCTATTGGAAATATTTGTCCTGTCAGCACCAGAGTTCATCACCTGTTTATACATACATAACGGGCCACATCAGGCCGACAATAGTATATACAAATCTACATCAGCTATACATCATAAAACATCATCAAAACACCTCCGAGGACCTGAGAGTACAGGGATGACTCTAGGACTCTACTACAAAACAACCAAAATAGCAACATATCCATCTCTTGCCTCCTACTGCTCTTCTTGTTGCTCGACCGCAACCTCATGACCACCACCACATCTAGCATGATCACCTAAAAAGGTTGTAAACCAACAGGGTGAGACACAAAGTCCTAGAAAGAAACATAACTCCCCGTTGAAACTATAAAACTGCAGGAAAAGTAGGTAAAATAGATAACTGATATCAGCAGATCATAAGAGCAGCATCCTGAGCAGAACTTATTTTATTAACAATCTTACCAGATATACAGGAGGCATATAATCAAGTATTCTTTATGGAACATGATTGACAAGATAAGCTTTATAAGAACTTATCACCAAATATAAGGACCGTACAAATAACTGCAAGGTATAACTAGATCAACTATACAAGCAAGGCCTCAATCAATGTTCTATGTTTTGCCTTAAGCAATATATTCTATACGGTTGGATTATGATTTATTATGCCCTGAGGAAGTGAGTCATCCTGCTCAAATCCAACCTTCGGTTGTGAAGCCCAAAATCGGTGCCATAAAAGGTCATTGGGAGAGTCGGACTCCATGACCACACATCTTTGTGGTTAGTGCATGAAAACCAAAGTAGGACCGCAGTCTCTTGCTTGAGTGGCCTCAACCACAGGGCCAGCTCCGCATGCTACCCTTCTATAATACTGAGCCATGGGCCCATTCACCATGCTCTATAATCACTAAGCCATGGGCCTGTTTACCATGCTCTATACACAACCACAATTGTACTCAAATCCTCCTACTTTTGGCTAGGAGAAACCCCACATATTCAACAATATGCACTCCAAGTAATCCCATAGGATAAACTTGTTTCACCATCACTAGCTACCGATGATGATGGATCTATGTCCAGGGAAAACTACATGATATGTTTCATTGTAATTAATTAGTATATTTTAAGTGGATTGTTGAGGCAACCAAGTTGTAAAACATAGACAACATTGAGTTACATTATTACCATGGGATCTCAATCCCTCATCACAGAATGCCACTTCCTCTCAAGGCTTACATCATCACCATGGGATAGCAATCCCTTATCTCAACATCATATGATAACACCTCAACTAGGCACTCAGCCTTTATCAGGTCAATAGACCTTTCACATTATACTGGTGATACATGTTATCTCATCAACAAGGATTATCATTATTCAGTGTTATTCAAAACACATATACCTCATAGCTCTTACCTGGCTTATGAATTCATTTGATACACCTGCATAGTTAGTATGCATATTGAGAGAGATAATTGAGTCACCAAACATAGATCTTTATGATTATCATGCACAAAGATGTATTTGTAGACAAATTACATTATTGTAATCAAACATGAACATCCACTATGTTTTTATCTTATGAACATAAACATGTATCTTATCATCTTACTTAGCACCAACTTTAGGTGTCAAACATATCATTGGTTACAACCTATCATTCATAAATCATCATCCACAAAGGTGTGGTTACAAGATAATGACTCACCAAAACTAGGGTTTCTGAGCTAGGTGCAACCCTCACCAAAGGTACCGCCTACCCTCACCAAAGGTGTTGTGGGTAGCGCCATTCCTCACCCAAGGAGGTATTAGGCAGAATTACATCCCTCACCAAAGCTCTATCAGCTAGGGCACTTATCCATACATATCGGCCAACCATGGAGTGCATCCACGCACAAGGGATATCAGGCAACCATACCTGATGTGTGTCGTGCAACCTGATCCAAGAGTTGTGTTGTGTAGCCAAGGAGCATAGGTGTATCGTGCAACTAGGTCCAGAAGTTGTTTTGTACACCCAAGGATATCAGGCATCCAAGGCAAAGATGTGTTGGGCAGCACAACTAGCCCTAACGGCCAAGACCCTATCGCCCATTAGGGTTAGGGTTCATGTCGGGCATCCACCATCATCATGACGCCCAAGGCCATATCAACCAAGGCCAAGATCATAACACCCAACAAGCACACTACTGACCTCTATACAACTACATCATGGCGCTCAAGGAGGGCTATCATTCAACTAAGTTAAGCCCTACATATCAGTCACCACTAAGGCATCTATCTAGGGTTTCACCACCCAAGCACCATATCGGGCAAATCAAAACCAACCCATGTCGCCCAAGGCATAAAACAAAGATATCTACCAAGAACCATGTCGGTCAAAGGGACATCTAGGGTTCAACACTCCCAAAACCTTCTTGGGTAACAAGGCATATCACCCAACAACACTAACATGGTGAAGGGGTCATATCGGGCAACAAGGTCAATAGAACCCAACTTATCATATCGCCCAAGACAAAACCCTGGAAGAGGGGTATCATGCAAAGCACCACAAAAGGGTATCGTACAAGGCACAAGGACCATATCAGTTTGGTCATCATCAACCTCAAGATCACCATCGTCAAACCCTAATAGATCAAGAGAGTTGGCTCACCTCTCAACAACCAAGAGAGAGGGGTTTTGCACAACCTCCATCACATATTGGGCAACAAAGTGGATCATCTCATTATCGGTCAAGATTCCAACCTTCACTAGATCAATGTCCAACTAAGGCTCACCTCTCAAATCCATGGTGAGAGAATGGTATTGCCCAAGCAACTAGAGCATACACTCACCTCTCAAAAACCAAGTGAGAGGGGTTTTACCTGCACCACTAGAGCTCGAACTCACTTCTCAAAACTAAAAGGGAGAGAAAGGGGTGATAACCCCCATTTTGGGGTTATTTAGGGCCTTTATTTCATTGTCAAAACTGCCTTCTAAAATGTTTTTCCTCTCCATTTTATCTTGTTACTGCATAGAAATAACCTGCACTACGCCCTTGACTCTTTTCCCATCTTTTGTAGAGGTTTCCCACATTTTCCACCCAAAGTCCGCAAGAAGGCCCATCTCGGCCCATCTACAATGAGCACCTGCATCGGCCCTTTTACTGGTTGCCCGACATGCCCATTTACCCGTCGTGGCCACTGTCTGATGTGGCAGCAACCTGATACGGGCGTGTCGTGTGAGGAGCCCCGACGAGCGGTACACTATCTACCCAATAGGGAGCTTTGCCCGCCATGACTCATCAGCCCAATACGGGCGTGTCGTGCGATGCGAGTTACTCATCTGAAGCAACTGCCTACCAGGATCACCCAATACACTCACAACCCAGAACATGACGCATGTCATGCCGGGCGAAAACATGTGGACCATCCCCAAAGCCACATAAATAGAGTCGATGAAGGACATGTGGCCCCACAAGGACCGCAACCTCTACCAACTGCTGCCTATAAATAGTAGCTACAAGACTCCGATGGGACGGGTGGGAACCCCATGAGAGCTAACTTTGGAAAGACATCAGGAGCTAGTGTGTCACATTCCAAGGCATGTTGGACGATACTAGGTGAGCACACCCCCAACCCGAGAGGGGCGGGATGAGTTCACTTAGAACCCGTCCCGGTAGCTGTAGTAGCACGATACGACCAGGAAGGTCACCCCTATCAGGTTCCTAGATGGGCCTTAACTCAAGACGACTCGCCCCTCTATACCTGATACAAGGAATCTAAGAACCTACATGATTCCTAACCCAACACGATATCGAACCCGATATGGACTAACCGTTATGACATGACTCCCGAGAGGGCTGGCTTCCCGACACAGCCGTATTGGGTAGGGAGTTCTACCCAATACGCCATGGCTGTCACGCTTGTCGCTCGAGAGGGTCAGCTACCCGACACGGGTGTATCAGGCAGAGCTCTTGCTTGGTACCGGGTTGGCAGTCCCTTAGGGGTCCTCTATTGTTTATCACCTTCCTAAATCAAGGAAGTCGATACCTATCTTCCCTTTTTAGCATTTTACTTTCATTACTTATGCATTGTAACTAAAACCACTTTACATATCTATGAGTATGGAATCAGTGGAGTTTAATACATGTTGTTTTGTGTTTGGTTCATTTTTGTTGGATGATTTATTTATATCATTTGAACTCTAGCCTTTTATGCATGGATCATGTTTATACTAGCTATCGAATCGTGTTTCCCGTTCGACTCCCTTCGGAGAGGGAAGTCGTAACTCTAGAGATTGGTCTATCCCAGGAGTACGAGAGTACCCAGGGTCAGGGTCGCCCCGACTTATCTTCCCACTCTAATCTACGCCCACTTCCCTTGAGAGAGGGAAGTGGTGTGTAGTTAGAGGTATCCTCTTTGAGAGAAGAGGCTACAGGATGTTTTCTGTTGTTTCTTGTTATGCCTAAGTTTTATTCCTTCATGCTTTACCTCAACAAAAGTTTTATCTCCTCAGATTCTGTTATTTAAAACACCTATAAAAATCCCTAAATCACAAAACTTAAATCTTTCTTGTAACTCCTTTTGGAGATAGGGTGTTTGTTTGTTTCCTTATGTTTAGTTCATGTTACAACACCCCCTTTTCTTGCACCCCCTGTTGATGTGCTTAGACAAGTGAAACTCAAGTTCTGAAGCGTCATTCTTCCTATCCCTGTGTTCCACCCCGAACTACCTCGACCATGTGCTAGTTGCAGGTGTCTTAAACATTCGAGTATTATAAATTTCTAAAGTCTGATAACCTAGATATGATTCCATTCTTGGACCCACGTTTAAGGCTCGTCAACTTTTTGGCACCGTTGTCGGGGATAGGCAAAGAAAACCATTCTACGAACTTTAGTTTCACTTGCACTTTGCCAAAACCTTGTACATATGCATATAATACTATAATTATTTACTGCACATAATATTTATTGTTCATAATTTATACAACGCTCTTCCACCTTTGTTTCTTTCTAGGTACTCCTTACTTTCTTTCTAGGTCATCCAAGCTCTTGACTAGTCATGACTGACCAAGCCCCTGAAGCTCGCTCTCTTCGCTCGTTTGTTCAAGTTTGAGCTAATGAAGAGAGAAATCCGGTTGTAACACAACCTCTAAACATCACCAACTTTGAACTGAAGCCCTCCTTCCTCTAGCTCCTACAACATAATAGGTTCGGTGGAAACACCTCTGAGGAGAACCTGTATAATCATCTAACAACATTCAATAGGACATGCAACACCTTTAAGATTGATAGAGTCCTGCTGACACATATCTACATCCAATGCTTCCCATTCCCGCTGAGGGACAGGGCACTAGAATGGTACACCAGCTTACAGGATGGGAGCCTCCCTGATTGGGAGCATCTTGCCAATGCTTTTATCACCAAGTTCTTCCCCATCGAGAGGACCATCAAATGTCAAAAAAAGATCATGAGGTATTCCCAGAAGCCCTCAAAGAATCTTCATGAGACTTGGGAAAGATTCCAGAGCTACCATCGTGAATGCCCACATCATGGTTTTTCAGAACCCAAGCTCATCACCACATTTTACAATGGGGTGTGCCCCACTGAGAGGAAGTCTGAATGCTACCTCTAGCAGTTATTTCTTGGGACTTAGTGTCCAAAGAGCCAGGGAGATTATTAAAAACATGGCTATGAACCAACAAGATGGAGAATATGACCAGGAGTCACTAAGTCACACTACTCCACGTGAATATAAGGCTATGGAGGCCCTCGTAGCCAAGCTTGACAAGATGATGACAGATGTCCAATCCCTCAAGGAGAAAGGTTACAAAGGGAAGGTTCGACATGAGGTCGTGAAGAGTTGTGTCACCTGCGGAGAGCCTGACCACATGTCAGATTTCTGCCCACACACCGCACCCCAAGAAGATCTCGAAGGGGATTTTATAGTGAATGTGGTTGCAGATCATCTCTCCAGGATTCAGGTAGAAGACGATCACCCGCTGCCCATCAATGAAAGCTACCCCGACGAATCCATCTACTTATCCCAGTCAGCCGGCCCTAAGGGGTCGTGGTATGCAGATTTCTACAACTACCTGGCTTGTAAGTAGCTTCCCTTAGATATGTCTTATAATCAGAAGAAGAAGTTCTTCTCTGATTTAAAGAACTTTTATTGGGATGATCCTTTATTGTTTAGGCGTTGTGCTGACGGGTTATATAGAAGATGTATACCTGAGGAGGAAGCCCCCAAAATTTTGTTTGAATGTCACTCCTCTCCATATGGAGGACATCTGGGAGGTGAGAGGACAGCTACCAAGGTGCTATAATCTGGTTTCTACTGGCCAACCTTATTCAAAGATGCTTATGCATTTGTAAAGTCTTGCAATGAATGCCAGTGAACTGAGAACATTTCCTGTCGCAATGAGATGTCGCTATTGGATTGGATTGAAGTTGAAATTTTCGATGTGTGGGGTATTGATTATATGGGACCATTTCCCTCATCCTATAGTTTCAAATATATTCTCTTCGCGATCAACTATGTCTCTAAGTGGGTTGAAGCAATGCCCATCTCTACGTGGGATGCTAAGGCAATGATCAAACTCTTCACCAAGATTATATTTCCAAGGTTTGGAGTTTCGAGGACCGTCATCAGTGATGGAGGCTCTCACTTCACTAAAAGACAGTTTGAATCGCTCCTGCGTAAGTACAACATTTGCCACAAGGTTGCGACGCCATATCATTTACAAACGTCCAGTCATGTGGAAGTCTCCAATCGACAGATCAAGCAGATCTTGGAGAAGACAATTGGCTAGTCCCACAAGGACTGGTCGGCTAAGTTATACGACGCTCTCTAGGCATACATGACTGCTTTTAAGACGTTGTTGGGCACCACACCTTACCGCCTGATATATGGAAAAGCATGCCATCTTCCTTTTGAATTGGAGAATAAAATGTTCTGGGCAATCAAGCAGCTCAATATGGACTAGACACTGGCTGGAAAGAAAAGGTTTCTTCAACTATAAGAGCTTGAGGAGTTGAGACTCCACACCCATGAAAATGCTAGGATCTACAAGTTGAGGACCAAGATCTGGCACAATTCACATCTGAGGAAAAAGGACGTCAATGAAGGTGATAAAGTTTTGCTATTTAAATCTTCTATCTATCTTTTTCGAGGGAAGTTGTAGATTAGATGGTTTGGACCTTTATCCATTGCAAAGATTTACCCATCTGGGATGATGGAGCTCTACGATAAGGACAATCCGGCTAAAGTCTTTCCAGTGAACGGTCATAGAGTAAAAAGGTTTTATGATGATGAAGCTTTTGTGAGAAGATCAAAGATGGCCCTGCAAGAACCTGGAACAACAACCGCCATAGCAGAGTAAAAGGATTTGATGTTGTTGAGCTGACGATTGAAACTACAACACTCATCGGGAGGTAGTCCGAGTTTTATTTTTCTAGCATAGGATGTTATTTTCCTTCCTAAAGAAAAACATTACAAACATTATCATTGTAATAAGGCCTGAGTTAATGCATGCGCCACGTGTACGGACTCCCTCATTTTATGGGCCACCGACTTAGGTTTTATAAGCTTTGATGAGTAGTGCTATCTGAGGGCGAAAGCCTTCTTTCATGCCAATGATGTTTTTCCCATCAATGCTCTGTGATTTCAGTTTTCTACCATTGTTTTGTTTTTCATTTTTACTCTTTTGAGAATCTTATCAGGCGTGTTCCAACATGTTCCCTTCCTTCTCACCTTGTGCGACATGCGATTGCTAATCAGACTACCTTCACCTCTATCAGGTGACATCATCATCCCCTTGAATTATGTGTCAGGCAAGCTGTGAGTATCATGTTCTGTGCTGTGTCAGGCATCTCTATCGCCCAAAGTTGTATCGGCCAGTGCACCCCGCGTGGCGCGATACGTTTTTGGTCGTATCGGGCAGCAAACGTAAACATGGAAGCGTGTTGCATGACACACCGATCCTGTATGACATGTATGGCATGCGGCGTGAAGCTTGCTTAGGAAGCTATATCGCCCTATAATGTGACAGATTAGATTGATTTTACTGTGTCTCAATAAATGATTCGACTCCTCATGCGATACGTGCCCCTGTTTTTCCCGATTTACCCCCGCACACCACGGCTATATATAGTAACTCGAGTTTAACCATGTCGGGCACCTGCATTTACTTTTCACCTACTCCCATATTGTGCATCCTGCCTTTACTTCATCTCCTGTGTCAGCCAATATCTTCACGATACCTATGTTGAGCGCCAACAACCTCACCCGATATAGGTATAACACAATACACCTTATCGAGTAATCAATCGATTGTGTCGTGTGACATATCGAGGAGACTGTATCGTGCGGAACCTCATGTCAGGCGAGAAGTGTCACGAGACACCCTTTTTACACGATGCCAGTATCGAGCAACGAACTTGCTTTGTGTTGGGTTTTGCCTTTCGAGTTTCTTTTTCACCGGACCTTTAACTGCATCGCACGACACACTTGTCACGGGCTCCTGAATGTTACGATGTGTATCGGGTAGGACTCATCACCCAGTTTTGTTTCACAACATGGCCCCAACTTGTATCGCCCGACTCGCATCGGGCGGCACCTCATGTTGGGCGAGACTTGTATTGGGCGGCACCCTTTTCTGAGTTTATCGCACACTATGTTTGAGTAACCAGTTTGAGATCGTAACGGCCTTCGATTCTTTGCCAAGTGATACGAGTATCGTGTGGTTTCCATGTCAGACATCCATATCGGGCACCCATATCGGGCATGCCTTGTTTTATTAAACGCAACCCAATATCGGCCTGAACTACCGGCCAGATCCCTATCGAGCAACAAAATGCATTTACCTCCGCCCGATACCGACTTCCTTGTATCAGGTATTCTTGAATCGGGACTCCTTTAGACTTAAACCCATATTAGTTTTTCAAGTGTCTCCTATCTGGTGTCGGGCGACACAACTTTCTTGGTCTACCGCCCGATATTAGGTAAGGTGAAATAGTTAAAAATCTTATTACTTACCCCACTTTTGTTCAAACATTACAGACATGGCTTGCACCAAGCAAACAGTGGTGCAGGTCGATGAACAAGGCCAAAGGATCAATCCTGAGGCCACATCTGAAGCAACTATAGCCAGGCAGAAGTGCCCAAACCCCAATACAATGGGGCCATCTGAGGTTGAGAAGTGGCCCAGGAAATAAGCAGCGGCAGAACCCCTGGCCCACTCTCTAGGTCGGTTCATGCCCTGAGATGCGGAGCATCAGCAGTGGTACACAGAGCTGGCGGCCAAAATCTATCGGCCAACCCAGTTCTGCCACCAGCCTTCATTCCACCAGCTCGACATCTTCAACAGGCTTGACAATGTCCTAGGAGTTGCTGGGCTAAGGAACATATGCTTCAGCTACACCGGCTCGTACACTGAACTCACCAAGGAGTTCATGTCCTCCTTCTGCTGGGTTCCAAACAAGCCAGAAGAAGTCGAGAGATTCAGCGGGGCATATAGGCTGTAGGGGCGGCTGTACAATGTTGAGCACGATATCTTAGAGAAGCTGCTCAACGAGATCTTCTCCTCCACTGAAGCTGAGAAAGAGATGTTGAACAACAGTGCCAGGCTTCAACCCAGTTGACCTCTGGAGGAAGCTAACTGGTGAATCGTCGTTCAAGTTGGGGAGCAAAGTAGCGGCCATCCACTCCTGCTTCTAGAGGATTGTCCATAAGATAGTGGCGTGCCTCCTATTTAGCAAATACAAAATGAGCAACCTCTACACTGAAGAACTCCATCTCATGTGGTACGTGATGGAGGGAAAGGTGATCAACCTGGGGTGCTTCCTACTGAGTCGGATCCACCCAATAAAGGAAGCCACCAAAGAGTATTGCATGGGAGGCATCATCAACCTGATTGCGGTAGGGTTGGGATACCCAAGGGAGCCGCGCAGCCTGTCAAGGATGCAAGGTGACGATAGGATAGATATGAAGTTCTTGCAACGAGCCAACATAATAAAAAAGTAGGGTCACCGCTACTTCTACAGATTTGCAAGAACCACTACTCTCCTGCCCCTCCCACTCTGCACCAACTATGATGTAGAGAAGCTGGTCTTCATGCCAGTAGAGATTGAGGCTCTGCTAAACCAGATGGTAGAGGTTGCTTGCGCTGCCAGCATAAGCTTCCAACAAGGGGCAGCAGCCACAAGAGTCGAGTCATCCACCGCCACCACGCAACTAGCAGTAGATGCTACTAAAGCCACAGTTGCTGCTCCTGTACCAGCCGCGGCCATCACAACAACAATTGCCGCAGGTACAGAAGAAGTAATGGCAATCGTGGAGGTCATCGACACAACCGGGGAAGAAATTACAATGATAGCCCCGGGGGAAACTTCCGCGGAAGAGACAGTCGCAACTCCTGAAGCTTCAACTGTAGCTTCGATGGTGGAAGTAGTGGTATAGTCGGATGCCAGCAATGACGTGTTCGCTGAGCTCCTCAAGACGGAGCTCAGGGCTATGCAGCGACCTCCTCCGCCACCACCAATGTTGCTGGTGGTTGTTGTAGAGGAGGTCACTGATAGTCAGATGGTGGAACAACAACCGCCTTCCCCGCACCCTTCTCCACCACCACAAGATGATGAGGCAGAGGCAGCCATGAAGGAGTTGACGCCCCACCTTGAAGAATGCCCTCATGGATGATTCAGATGGATTCGGCTCTGCTTGAAGACATGCACTCTTTGGGTCGAACTTCTCACGTGAGGAGCGTTACAAGGATGAGAGGTTGATCAAATGCAGCCCCTCCATCACTGGGGTAGGTCCTCGGTCAAGAGTTTGACAACTTGCGGGAGGTAATGGGCAACCACTAAGCTACTTTTGCTTCCCTAACCTGCAAGTTAAGTGTTTTCCAGAGGAGGCTGAGTGAGCAGGAGCGTCAACTGCTAACTCTAGCTAGCCTTCCTGGCCAACTAGAAGCATTGAACAACACAATGCAGCTGACGCTACAACGCCTCGATGCCATAGAAGAGAGGCTGAACCAGAGGGATGACCACAACCATTCAAGACAACCAAGGAGGTCCCCATCGCCTCCAGGCCCCATCTCTTAGCTCTCGTCTTTGGCATCCTCTTCAGGAACATCACTTCTTCCTCCTCCAGTGGTCTCTCCACAATGCTCGAGGAAGAAATGATGAACATGAATGCCGACGGGGCTCCAGTAGGATAAGAGAGCACCCGCGATGTCGACATGGTTGCTCCCTCACCCTCCCTAGAAGAAGATGAAGATGTAGACATATCCATCATCCTAGCAGAGGGCTCTTTTGAAGAATCAGAGGGAGAAGGGGGAGACATATACTCTTCCAATGACATACACCCCTAGAGGAAGGAGTTCGACGGCAGATGCGTTTTCTATGCCGTCAGAGATCCCCTCCTTCGAGATGGATGATTTCGACCAATGAGCCATCGAATACTTGACGATAAGAGACCAAGAGCTCCTGAACAAGGTCCTGAGATCACAGGAAGATGAAGAGGATGTTGTCTGGAGCGACAGATACTTCACCGTACGATGGGATGCACTAAAAAGTATGTTCTGGTCCCCAGCCGTCATAGGGAAGGTCCTCTTTTGGGTCCTGGAGAGTGCAATGATAGATAATATAGGCACCAAGACATGTCACCGGCCAATCTACACTGCCACCCTAGCCTTGGCAAGGAGGTTAATGAGAGGGGCGTACGACTCCATCCTGGTGGCCAACATGATACAACACATCAAAAAAACAATCCAAACCCGGTGTTGCCCCCTACAAGTACAAAAAAAAATTGGTTCCTCTACGTGGTAGATCTCCAAAACCATGATGTCCATCTCCTCAACTACTGCACCGAGGAGGTCCCACACTGAGGACATGTATTCGTACGCCCATAAGACAAGCATCTTAGGATTCTCCTGTTGCGTCTTCTCTGCGCCATCAAGAAAGGAGTCCAACGCCACAGTGGAATTTGGAACTTCTTCTCCCTCGGAGACTTCCCCGTTCAAGAAGAGATGGGAAGAGGAAACATCACCTTCATAGTCCTACGCGCCATGGAGTTGCTCCACATCTTTGGATATATAAGGCACCTCCAAGGCTAGAATTTCTATCATCTCAGAAGCACATATGCACTGTTGCTCATGAAGAACAGATGCTATTTCCTAGACGCAGGCGTACCAAAGAAGTTGTTGAAGAGTGACCAAGAAACTGAATCATTCCAACCTAGCATCCCCCAGGAGAAGAAGCTAAGATGGCCACGAACGTCTATGGGGCAGGCAAGCAGATTGACGTTCTATGAGAAATACTCACCAAGGAAGGCTCCACTTTGCCTGTTGTATCTAAAGAATTAATCACCAACTTCGACCGCTTTGCATGCACAACCCTATCACAGGAGAAGGTCAATGAAGTTCTCCTTAGGCTAGCTGATTCTACCCCCACAGACGTCATCTATGAGATAGGCAACGTCATAGTCCCCGTTGATGACCTTTGAGACTTATTAAAGGTAGGAGGATGTCTAGCCCTGTCGGTGGTGTCACCCTACATCCAGATTCTACAGAAGAAGTTTGAACATGCCTACATCGCCCTCCCAATGGTGTTCAACGATATCTACCTAGCTGATGACTCAGGAGCGAAACAACTATTTATGGCTGAGATACAATGCAACATGTCACGTATCATATTCGTTCCAATGTTGCATTACAACCATTGGATGTTCCTGATGGTATACACTCGCCCACGAGCATCAATCTTCTACAACAGCTCCGACAACAACAAAGATCATCCGGTGCAGTGTACATCAACTCCGTTGACACCCCTCGAGCGCTTAGCAAGGAAATACTACATCGAGGTGGCAACGTTGATCCAGCCCCTCCTGGAGAACACAGAGAACAAATGGCACGAGCTTCAATTCTGCCATAGTAGTCCATAACAAACTCCATAATCAAATGACTGCAGCATCTACATGCTAGAATGGATCTCTAGCTTGGTGATGCTACAACAAACACCCGACAAGCTCCACCACATCTACTATCACAACAAATGCGAAGAGTATGTGTTAGAGCTTCTATCTGGTGAAGGCGCACTCACCAGCTAAACCCTCACTGACTTATCACTACCCTTCCTCATCTATCTCACAACTCTGAGGACAGAGTGTGGGGTAAGTTTGGGGGGGGTAGCATATCAGTGAGGGAGGTACCTAAAAGTTTTCCCCCTTCTTATCTTTCTATTCTTTCCCATATCCTGTATACATAATACATACATGTCCGATACAAAATAGTACATATACAACTACTTGCCTCTCAACCATTGTACAAATACACTCTATAATAAATATCAGAGACAACTTCTTCCATATTGTTCTTTATGTGTCTAAGGTGGTGCATGTTTTTGCTATGATCTTTTTGAAAACACAGTCTCAAACGACAAAAAGGCTACAACTTTTCTACACCAATTTCAAAAAATAATCTCGCAACAGCTAAGAGATGTGCATGTGAAGGAAAAAGCTGCCCAAATAGTAAAACTTTCCTTTTTCCCCTATCCATCAAAAATCCCAAAAAGAGAGAAAAGCCTTATGATAGTGAATAAAATCATGAGAGTTGTGCCAAATCAAATATATATATATACATATATACATACATATATATATAAACCCCATTTGTCTCTCCAAAAGTACCCAACTTTAGGCATGGTAGATCCAGGGCAGTGGTACGTAGGATGTGAAATCACTTCTCTAAAGCCAATTGGCTTAGACTGTAGGGACCACTTTCCCGTTAACAGACATGTACCTGGATGGACCAGTGGAAAACAAGAAAAACCCAAAAAGCCTTAAGCCTACCCAAAAACCCAACTTCTATTTCCACGCTGTTTGGTGTGAAAGCTAACTTCAGAATCATGCACCCAAGTCTTGTCGAAGTTGAAGAGAAGAATTTTTTTTCTGCTTAAAATAAGGCAGGGAAAAATAAAGTCCTTTGCTCATAGACAGACGTAATTTTCCTTAAGACATCTCAGAACTCGCTTAAACCCCTTGTCTGAGGACTATGTCTGGTATGAAGAAGTGTTGCAAATAAAGTGTTAAGATAAGTACGATTGATTGAGGACAATCAAAATGCTAAGTTTGGGGGAGTTGATAATGTTGGTATGTATGCCCTAAGAGCCAATCATGGGATGATTGGTGGGATACATTAAGATTGATTTGATAAACATCAAAGGCAAGCTTCCAATTCTTTCTGGTTCAGTCATATGAGATAGTGATAGAACAGATTGAATGTCTAGAGAATGACAGTACTCAATGACGTATGCTTTCAGGTTAAGGACATGAATGATGAGATCATATGGATGCTAAGAGTTTGTACATTCTTATTATGTCCCTAGTCGGATGTCATTGTGGAAGGTAGATAGACAATAATGACATACAAGACTAGATTGTGGTGTTGGTTGATGACAGAATCTCATTATTCATGATATAGAGATATCAAACCAAACACATAGGTACTTTTTAGAGAACAAGTGTACCGGACAGACCCACTGTGAGTTTGACACATGGAACCATGACATGGTAGTCACAGTCAGTACTCACAGTGATGGTGGTGAGTGTGATTCTTTGACCTGAAATCACTACACTCAACACATGTCGTTGGGCACACTTTGACATCATCAAGCCTAAGTCTGTGATGGTGATCACGAGCAAGAAAGGCAAGTCCAAGCGTAAGGGCAAGGGCAAAGCTAAGAAAGGTTCTGATCCTATCCAGGAGCCCAAGTCATCTTCATCTCTCAAGGCCAAGGGAGGCGTGACCAAGAAAGGAAATTGCCACCATTGTCAAAAGCCAGGACATTGGAAAAGGAATTGTCCTCTCTATCTGGAAGAACAAAAGAAGAAGGAGGCAACTGACGTCTCTACTTAAAGGTGTCATGAAAGTAAACTTGTAACACTTTTTGAGGTATATGATACCAAGATGTAAAGTGTAAAGAACTCAATAATTGGGGCAAGTGTTGCCACCATAGATAGGAGTACTTTAGTTTATTTTCAGCCTAAAAGGCATGTAATACAGTTATGAACTGCTATTTCATATTTGCCAATAGATAGAAACACTTTATTTTTGCATATTGTATGACAATGATGGCAATCAATAAAGTTGATGTTTCAATCTTTTAAAGATATGATCTTTGTGGCAATGCCTTGTTTATCCTGTGGTATTTGATATGCATAAGATAAAATGATACCTAAAAGTTATAGATAACTCAAACAATCAAATTAGCATCAATCATGAGAAATTCATTTCTAGTATCCATATGATGGATATATCTAGACTCTTTTGGTTAGAGAACCAGTAAGAGACATGAATATCTTGGACATGATTAATCAATATTCAATAATGGTAGTGGGAGAATGATTATCCTATTAGGTATGATACATATGATGTATTTACATACCTATTGGAGCAAATGCTAATACTTCAAATGGTGTTTAGCGAAATACCAATATGAATATCTTGAAGTGTTCAAGATTATCATAGATGAAGTACAAATTTGGTAAAGTGTTAATTCTTGATGAGATCAATGAATGAAATACTTGGACCAAATGTTTGAGATCCTTTTAAGTGATCATGATAGTGTATCATAGTGAACTCATGATTAAGGCATGGTGATGTCTAAATCAAGAAGGAATCATACTCTAAGGAGTTAGAGAATGATTATAAAATAACTAAATTATTCTTAATAAAAGAATACCCCACACTAATAAAGGACATTGAGAATCACAAGGAGTTGTGAGTTCTTATATCCTTGACAGATACATCTCAATTATCTATGTGATTAGTTGTTCATGTGATGAGTCAACTATCTCGATGAATATGAGGAACCAAATTTTGAGTTATGGTTTATGACCATTACATCCTAAATGACATCCATGTGAACCATAAGGTATGACCTTGATGGTAGCACCCATTGGAATAAAATCCATAAGTGTGAATAAGTTTTAAGTGTTAAGACACATGGATAACATTTTGAGAAGGATGATGCTTGTTGATTGCAACTTAATGACTAAGACATTTGGCATATGGATACTAAAACCGCATTCCTATGAGGAATAAAACAAGGATGTGTATGTGACACAACCTATAAGGTTTATGAATCCACTAATGCGAATGAAGTCTATAAGTTACAATAGACTAATCAATGTGATTGATTGAGTACAAGCAACTCCAAATTGGATCTTTACTTTGATAATATAGTCAAAGGGTTTGACTGATATGTCAAAGATAAAGAAGGGATCTGTGATTTAGTGGGAGCGTGTTCACATTCCACATGTTGATGTGAAATGGAAATGTTCTAGAATGGAAATCCAAAGTGGAAATTATCTTTAAGGAAGATAGAGATGTTTCCTATGTGATAGGAATAGAGATCTATAGAGATAGTTCTCGAAAACCTCTTGACCTGAAAAGAGAAAGCATACATTGGCAATCTGTACTGAAGGGTTCAGTATCTACAGATTCAATGGGAGAAAACTTGTCCATGTTACATGGAGTTAGTATCCCAAGGACAAGTGTCCAATTCTTATGAAGAATGGGAACACTAATAATAGATATGGATCTATCATGTATGTAATCATCCCATTATCTTGCATGTACCAACATGGCAAGAATAAAATGCATTGATCATCTTGTATGTATGACATGGCAATATAATATGCTCATCCTGATAACTCATATGTAGGACATGACAAGTGGATGTCTGTCTACTTCCAGTAAGGGTTACTGGAATACCATGAGAACTTGATAAGTACTTGAGAAGTACTAGTTCTATGGAGATAAGGAAGAGTTTGATGTAAAGAGTTACATTGATGCGAACTTTCGAAAAGGACAGAAAATTAATCACAAAATATATATAGGATATATAAAAGTGAAAGTTTGTTGATAATTAGAAGTGTTCCAATAAAACCATTTAAAAGGAAATGTCGAGTATCCGTGTGTTAGAGAACAACAGTGGATACTATATGGATCTGGAAGTTCATGAGATGAACTTGTAGATATTCCGGTCATTGATGACAAGTATGGAATCCTTGATCATGCAATGTGGCTAAAGGTTAGCAAAGGAATATTGGATCGCATATTACGGCAACTCCATCTCATACGTGTGACGTACAACGAAGAGATGTGAGACATGCAATTAATACTGACTTTGGCAAGGTGTTGCCATAACTCACTATGTTCGCACTAGAGCATAGTAACATGTGGGACATGTTTGAAGATCACTATGAATATGATTCAAGGGTGATTGGCTCGTAGTGCAAGTGGGAGTCTGTTGGTATGTATGCCCTGAGAGCCAATCATGGGATGATTGGTGGGATACATTAAGATTGATTTGATAAACATCAAAGGCAAGCTTCCAATTATTTCTGGTTCAATCATATGAGATAGTGATAGAACAGATTGAATGTCTAGAGAATGACAGTACTCAATGACATATGCTTTCAGGTTAAGGACCTGAACGATGAGATCATACGGATGCTAAGAGTTTGTACATTCTTGTTATGTCCCTAGTCGGATGTCATTGTGGAAGGTAGATAGACAAAAATGACACACAAGACTAGACTGTGGTGTTGGTTGATGACAAAATCTCATTAGTCATGATACAGAGATATCAAACCAAACACATAGGTATTGTTAGAGAACAAGTGTACAGACAGACCCACCGTGAGTTTGACACATGGAACCATGACATGGTAGTCACAGTCAGTACTCACAGTGATGGTGGTGAGTGTGATTCTTTGACCTGAAATCACTACACTCAACACATGTCGTTGGGCACACTTTGACATCATCAAACACAGTCCTGAAACATGGGTTGTTATAAAGATGATGATTGGGTGGCTTTGACACATGGGGCTTTTGAGGGGTGAGTGATAGATATGGGATTTGTCCCTCCTGAGGGAGTTTGATATCCAAGGACACTTGATGAGTAGGATTGAAATAGGTGTGTGCATGCATGTGTGAATCAGTATGTGATATTGATGTCATACATATCTCTTCCAATCTGCTCTGAGATCAAGAAAGTGAATGAACATTGACAGGATGACTGTTCCATGCCTCGAGTTCATTCGGGATATCAGTGACAAAGGAATTATACATTCACTGTAACACCATTCACAGATTGTAGGATTGAAAGTTGTTCTCCAACTTTCTATTTCACTTGGGTAGCACTGATGTGTGACTAGGCACCGCTCTTTGCTTGTGAAGTCAGAAGTGTTATGGACTTTCACTGCCAATGTGAAATCGACCTGTAGGGTCACACACATAGGATTTAACCTGGAAGAGGAGTTTTGGCCACAAACAATGTTTAGATTGATTGCTAAAGGAGTTTAGTAGTTCAATTAAACACTCAATTAATTGATGGCTCAAAATCATAGTGTTCAAAGTGTTGGATGCATTGATTAGAGTATCGGATTGATTGAAACTGCAATTAAATGATTCTGTACAATCTGCACTCCCAACCGATCGGCTCATGTGATGAACCGATCGGCTCATCTTGGTGACCCGATCGGCTCAGGTTGTGAGTCGATCGGCTCATGGACAGGGTGAACGATTGCTTCAAGTGTTGAAACGATCGGTTCAACTATTGCAACCGGGCAAGTTGGGAAAGTAGGATTGGTGAGAATTTTCCTTTCATTTCACTTGCCCAATTTGATTGGAACAAGGATTGGTAGTCGATACCAATTAGAAACAAAAGATGGAAAGTCAATCGGGAACTGATCAGGACCACGAACCGACCGGTTCAGAAGTGAACCGATCGGCTCATGGGTCCCAACCGATCGGTTGAGGTGTCAACCGACCGGCTCAGGTCTCCAACTGACCGTTTCAGAAATAAAATGATTGGTTCAGGTTGCGATTTGGTTGTTTTTGTGGAAAATCTCAAACCCTTCTACTCCTACCTTTAGTCCCATATTGCCCAGGATGGAGAACCTTGTCCCATGACCCTACTATATATAGGGGTATTGGGGGCTTCTCAAAGTACAACCCAGTGCAACCAGTTGATCTGTGAAGTTGTCATTCTCTCTAGTTTTGGTAACCAAGAGAGAGCCCGAGCAAGTGCTACCTGAAAAGGGAGGCACAGCAAGGGAAAGACAACTACAGTTGTGACTGGTGGTAGGAGACTGTGTTGGCGACTAGTACGCTGACAGGAGGGTTTGACTCCTTCCAATTCCTTGTGGGATAAGGAGATTGGAGTTCCAGGTGGTCTGTGTGGACTACTTCAGAGGCGGGAGGTTTCTGCCACTTAGGAGGACAACTGTCAATCCCGACAGTACCAGTGAGACCAGGAGTCGTCAGTCCCGATGTGACCAGGAGCTGCACAGACACCGTACAAGACCGGAGGTGAAGACCATGCAAGGCGCGAGGTATTTTCGTCGAGCAAGCCTCGAGACAAGGTATGATTCCACAAACCATCCTTTCCTATTGTATAGACGTTGACACATTTCCTTGTTCTGGGTTTGGGGAGGAAAAAAAAATTCCCACTGCCTTCTTTGCCTCCCCTAAAACCCAATAGATAACACCCATTTTGGGGCTATTTAGGGCCTTTATTTCATTGTCAAAACTACCTTCTAAACTATTTTTCCTCTTTGTTTTATCTTGTTACTGGATAGAAATAACCTACATTATGCCCCTGACTCTTTTCCCATCTTTTGTAGAGATTTCCCTTGTTTTTCCACCCAAAGTCTGCAAGAAGGCCCGTCCCGACCCATCTACAACGAGCACCTACATCGGCCCTTTTACTGGTCGCCCGACACGCCCATTTACCCGTCGCGGTCGCTGCCCGATATGGCAGCAACCCGATACGGGCGTGTCATGCGAGGAGCCCCAACGAGCGATACACTATCTACCCGACAGGGAACTTTGCCCGTCACGACTCATCAGCCTGATACGGGCGTGTCGCACAATGTGAGTTACTCATCGGAAGTAGCTGCCCACCAAGATCATCTGATACGCTCGCAACCTAACATGTGATGCCTGCCATGCCAGGCGACAACATGTCGACCATCCCTGAAGCCACATAAATGGAGTCTATGAAGGACACATGGCCTCACAAGGACCACAACCTCTACCAACTGCTGCCTATAAATAGCAGCTACAAGACTCCGATGGGACAGGTGGGAACCCCATGAGATATAACTTCAGAAAGACATCAGGAGCTAGTGTGTCTTGTTCCAAGGCGTGTCGGGTGATACTAGGTGAGCACATACCTAACCCAGGAGGGGCGGGAAGAGTTCACTGAGAACCCATCTCGGTAGCTATAGCAGCACGAAACGACCAGGAAGGCCACCCCTACTGGGTCCCTAGATGGGCCTTAACCCGAGATGGCTCGCCCCTCTATACATGATACAAGGAACCTGAGAACCTAAGTGATTCCTAACCCGACACGATACCAAACCCGATATAGACTAACCATTACGGCATGTCGCCCGAGAGGGCTGGCTGCCAGACACAGCCGTATCAGGTAGGGAGTTCTACATGATATGCCCTGGCAGTCACGCCTATCGCTTGAGAGGGTCAGCTGTCCGACATGAGTGTATCGTACATAGCTCCTGCCTGGTACCAGGTTAGCAGTTCCTTAGGGGTCCATTGTTGTTTATCGCCATCCTAAATCAAGGAAGTTGATAACTATCTTCCCTTTTCAACATTTTACTTTCATTACTTATGCATTGTAACTAAAACCTCTTTACATATCTATGAGTATGGAATCAGTACAGTTTAATACATGTTGTTCTGTGTTTGGTTCCTTTTTGTTGGATGATTTCTTTATAGGATCTGAACTCTAGCCTTTTATGCATGGATCATGTTTTGACTAGCTATTGAATCGTGTTTCCCATTCGACTCCCTTGGGAGAGGGAAGTCGTAACTCTAGAGTTTGGTCTGTCCCGGGAGTACGAGAGTACCTAGGGTCAGGGCCACCCCGACTTATCTTCCCACTCTAATCTATGCCCACTGCCCTTGAGAGAGGGAAGTGGTGCGTAGTTAGAGGTATCCACTTTGAGAGAAGAGGTTGCAGGGTGTTTTCTGTTGCTGCTTGTTATGCCTAAGTTTTCTTCCTTTGTGCTTTACCTCAACAACAGTTTTATCTCCTCAGATTTTGTTATTTAAAACACCTATAAAAATCCCTAAACCCCAAAACTTAAATCTTTCTTGTAACTCCTTTTGGAGATAGGGACTTTGTTTGTTTCCTTGTTTTTAGTTCGTGTTACAACACCCCCTTTTCTTGCACCCCCTTTTGATGTGCTAGATAAGTGAAACTCAAGTTCTAAAGCACCATTCTTCCTATCCCTGTGTTCGACCCTGTGCTAGTTGTAGGTGTCTTAAACATTCGGGTATTATAAATTTCTAAAGTCTGACAACCTAGACATGATTCCATTCTTGGACCCACGTTTAAGGCTCATCAAGGGTTTTGCCCAAGGAACTCTAAACTCAAGGTTCGGCCCCAAGGTCTAAGAACACATCAACAACATGACCACTATATACATAACAAGATAAAAGGGTGCATACTAGCGCAAGAAACATATCTAACAAGATGCATGGCCGATCAAGATGACATATAAACATGCAACATGAAAAAGAAGTAGTATAGCTAGGGTTAGGAGTTTTGTAACCCGCCTTAAGCAAGCCCCAAGAACCACAACAAGAAGACAAGAAAATCACACTCTAGGGTTCGGCCACCACTATAGGAAGAAGAAGACTCCACCAAGGAGATCGGCCACCAAGCTCTACCAAGGAGAGGTATCGTCCACCAAGGAAAAAGGAAGCAACTAAGGAACTAAAGGGATCCTAAGCAAGAGAAAGGAGAGGCATATATAGAAGTGGGTGAAGGGGAGACTAAGGCAAGGTGTCTCCCAACCTAGGGACACTTGTCCATGGGACAAATCCACCTACTAGCTTGTTACCACCACATGTCCAAAGCTTTTTCCACATGGAAGCAACAAGCACCAAGTGTCCATTGGGGGGTGACACAAACGATGTGTTACAACCCTAATTTTTGGGTTCATTTAGTGAGAAATGTAATTTCTCATATTAAAGATACTGGAACAAATAATGATATAATTTATAAATGGATTTTGTTTACAATAGCCTTGATGATTGTGTTGTGGGCTTTATTGGCTATTGGGCCCAATAAAAAGGAAATTCAATTAGTAAATGAATAATTGAGTTTTTGAGAAAAGAAAGATGTGGAAACCTCTAGAAGACAAAAGAATATAATCCAAAGATGGATTTTGTGCCTCTTGGGTTCCTTGGATTCCAAAGAGTCCAAAGTTTCATAGAAAGTGCATTAAGAAAAGAAAAGAACAATTAAGTATTTCTTTATTAAGAAAGAAATTGAAAACAATGATAAAGTGTGGAAAATAAATGGAAAGAGGTGTAATTGAGTTATCCTTAGTGGAATTTCGTATCCCAAGGATTACTAATGATAAAAGGAATACCAATGAGGAAAATAAAAGAGAAATCCTCAAAAAGAGATATTTTAATAAGAAATAAACAAGATAATATGAAATAATGCATATTGATGCATCTAGAAGGATAATGAGTATTCCTTAAAAAGGAATTTTGAAATAATAAAGTTTCTTGGGATGCAAGGAGTCCCAATGAAGAAAGAGAAAAGAGAAAATACCTATAAAAGAAAATAAGAATATAATGTGAATACATTATTAATGGATTATGTGGTATTGTTAAAAAGGAGGTATTTCCTACTTGAGGAAAATAGAAATTCGTGTCAATGGTTTAAAAAGAAAGAATAAAGAGAATAAATGAGAGGAATTTCGAATTCCTAACTATCCAAGAAATAGGAATATCAAAGAGGGAACTAGGACAAAGAATCTTGCTTCTTCATGAAGGAATTGGATTCCTATTAGAAAAGAAGTTTGTTTCTTCATAGGCAAGTGTTTTAGGGTGTGGACAACCACCCCTATATAAAGGGTTGATCTCTGGCTAGAGTTGGAGTAAGATTTCCACATATTCCACCCACTCTTCTCCTTCTTCCTTGTTCAAACCCTAGCCGAAGAGAGTATGTCTAACCATGGGGCAGCAGGGACTCGTGGGATCACCACGGTCGAGGAGAGAGATTCCACGACGCCAACTAGAAGCTTCATGGTGATCCTCCTTGTCCCTTTCGCCCGCATGACTCCACAAGTGGGTTGCAGCTCAGCAGCGGTTGCAGGTCTACTGGACTTGACCCCGGCCGATCGGCGGCATGCTAGTGGCACCCTCACCTACGCAAGGGTATGGCGGAGGCGGGGGAGGGAGATGGGGAGGCCGACGGGTCCAGGGCACGAGCAGGAGTCGCGCCCATGGCACCTAGGGCAGCAGCCGCAGTGCTACGTGAGGTTGAAGAAGGGTCAAAGTTGAGTTGGGCAAGTTTGCCCCCTCCACGGGCTGAAGAGGTTGCAACTTAAACAAGGGAAGTTTTGTCTTTGTGTTATATTTTGCAAACCAGCGAGCAAGTGCATGGGATAAAGGCGACGTGGCTACTTCTAATTGGCTCAAGTAAGTGAATTAATGCAAAAATCATAACTCCTAATCGGTAGCTCAGATGGATATGCATAAAATATGGAAATTGATCAAAAAAACGAGGGGAATCTAATAAAAATATAGTAATAAGCTAATTCCTCTTGTAATTCGAAAAGTAATGGAAGTTAGCAACTTTAATACATTAATGTTTAAATAACCCTATTTTGATATGATTAATGTGATTAGTAGGGTTTAATTGATGGTTAAAGTTGATATTAACCTATTAATCATAAAGAGATACATTAGGAACAAAAAGGATGAATTTTGCATGTAATTAGTTAATTTAGAGTTTCATGTGCATGAATATACTTTAATGGGCCTTGAAACCCTAATGTTGGAAAATTTGACTCTTAATAGCTTTAATTATTCAAAGTGGTGAATAAAGATGAGATATAATGATTCTAAGCTATTTCGAGCATTAAAGTTCCTAATTTGTGGATAACTAACCTTAATATAGAAATTAGGGTTTTTAATGAATCAAAGTAGAATTAATGGCAAATTGAGTTCATATGAGAATTAGACCTTAATAAACTTTGAATTGATGATCAAGGCATATAATGATCTTTTCGTAGATTAAAAGGATAAAAATAGTATCTTTAATGTAAAAGAGGCTTAATGAACTTGATTAATGGTTAATGGTGCCTTTAATCCAAAATAGGGTTATATGTTGTTAAGATAACCTTAATATTGAAGAATAGATGATATGATTAAGGTTTATGAGTAATGGTATAAAACTAGGGTTTAAAATAATGAAATATGAAGTGAAACCCTAATTTCCAAGGAAACCCTAAAATTGGAATAGAAATCCTAAGGAATATGATGATGTTGGATAAATATAATAAAAGGAAATTGGTATATTTATTTTAGGATTCTTTGCATAATTGGTTGCTTGATTGGGATTTCTCTATTTTGGTTAATTATGTCTCAAATCTGCAATCAGAGGTAAGTGGTTATGCTTATGAATATCTTGAGTTAGTTTTCTGAGGTTTTCCGAAGTATTCATCGATGACTTGAATTAACTGTTGGATGAATTTAATTCATGCAAACTATAATGTGGATATGACTATCACATAAGATATGTGCCTACTAGCTCAGATTCCCCTATGTGGCTTAATAGTTGACCTATTACATGGCTACCTATGGGGTAGGTCCATCAGGTCATTGAATGACTTAGTACATGGCTACCAATGGGGTAGGTCCAAGAAGTCACATCGAGTTAGATATTGGGCTACCTTTAGGTAGTGCCATGCGACTCTATTACCCTATGTATTGGCTACCGGTAAGGTAGGACCATGGGGGTAAGAATCTAACTAAAAGAGAGGTAGCATACAAGTCCACTACAGGGATAGCACAGAGTTAGGGGATAGGTAAGGATTGAGAAGTATGGCTAAAAATGCAATCTTGGTTGTTAAATGATTAATTGCATGATTACATTGTTAACATAGTTGCACATTATTTGTTTCCCCCACATACCAGTTTCTTGCTGACCGACGTTTTGTTTGTCGGTGTTTTAGGTACAAATGAAAAGAACAAACAGTAAAGTGGCATATGTGGAATTAAATGAGAATTAACATGCAAAGGAGGATTAGTTAGATTAGTATCTTCATGGATAGAAGTTTAGAAATCCAAGTTTTCAAAAGGTATGTAAAGTTTTTATTTTTTTACCATTTTTCAGTATAGTTGGTAAAATTTAGTAATTGTTATTGATTATTTGTCGAACCTTTGATCATGTTAATTGGGATAACGGCTATGTCCTTCTGGTCTCCCTTAATTGGGGGTTACCGGGAGGCGGGGTCGTTACAATTGGTATCATAGTGAAGGTTCCTCACTTAATCTTTAATAATTATTAAATTTTACAAATTCCATAGAACCGAGGGAGTTATTAGAGGATTATCTGAAAGATAGAGGTGTCTAGAAAAGGATCACAACCAGGGGCTGGCAATATTTTCCTCCGCACCACTAGTCAGAATACGAGGACTCCCGGATCTGTGTGTCTGCCTGGCCAAAGTCTTAGGGTATGAATCAAAATAAGATACCTTTAGGACTCTCTCATCTTGTTCATCCCTTCTCAACTCAAATTCTGTTAAGGATCTTAAGGATTAGGGTTTTCTCTCTTTTCCTCACCCTATTGAGGTATGGGTAAGTTTGATAAGGATTAAGGGATCCTCCACCAAATTAATAAAATGCATGTAAACAAGATGTCATGGACATAAGCTTAATAGAGTAAGAATAGATACATGCTTAGGTTGTATGACACGAGTTGTCATTGCCCTTAGGAGAGACCTAAGGAGAGACCTCCTTGTCAAAGGATGAGTAGAGAGAGTTAGTCTTGGAGGTAGAGACCTCCATTAAAAGTAGAGACCTAGCACATCCTTTGAGGATGATGTTAACCCTAACCCTAAGTGAAGGTTAGAGAGAGAGATGAAATGATGAGTTAGATGTCATGGTTGACCAGGTGTTTGAATAGACATACCTTGGATGTCATATGAGCCATTGGAAGTTGATGATTGAGTACCTTTGGAAACCCAACCCTAGGAAGGGTCATGCATGTTTGAGCGAAGGATAGCTCCTTCATGGTTGAGGTTAGAGAAGAACCTATATAAACCTTATGGGTTGTTGCAAGTAGGATATAGATTCCACCTAGAGTACATCAGTAGTACGAGAAGTAAGTTAAAACTGAGGCCAGAAGGATAGGATGGATGGCTTATGAGATAACCATAAGGGTCTATAGATAATCATGAGCAAACATAAGGTTGAGTATAGGCTTCACCCACGTAGAGGTATGCCTATGTGCTTGATCCTTCATGTAGAGAGGACCTCTAGTAGTAAGGTTGGATGGGGAGTTATCTCTAGAGAGAGAAAGCATGACTCAAGCAAGAAGGTTGGAAGCTTAAATTCTAAGACATGAGAAACAGTGGGGAGTAGAGGATGATGCGACCTAAGTGGATGATAGTGGTTGCCTTATGCTTGACCCTGGAGGCTAATGATATCTTGGTTATCTTTAGAGGAACCAAACCCTAGAGAGAGGATGATGCTTCTGGTACCTATGGTATAAGTGAGTACCTGCTGGATGAGATAAAGAGTGCTTTAGACCCTGAGGAGGTTTAAGTAACCAGTTGTGAGACTGTATACCTAGATGGTTGTCCTGGAAGAAGACTCAACTCCGTAGTGTTGCTCAAGTAGAAGGATCATGGAAGTACATGACATACCTTGGACATGCTTGATTCGTGGTCAAGAGATTGAGCATGCAGTTGGACACCCAAAGGTGAACCTAGGGTTCCTAGGCTTAAGAGGGGAAGCAGTGTACCCGATGTTCCTGATGATATTTGAGTCTCTATAGCTTCGAGCATGTGTAGAGGAAAAAGAAACCCCTTAAGTTAAGGGTATGTTTGATGAACCCCTCACAACTAAGTTGGTCTAATGTTGAGGATGAGAACAAGTGTGACCTAGCAGCTTGCTAGGGTTAAGCATACTCATGTGGATGCATACCCTAAACATAAGGACGGTTGTGACCTTGTTGTCAAGAGTTGTAGTTTCCTCCCATCCTGGGAGAGGGACCCTTTTGTAGGGTGTATACCAGTTTTGAGGTAACCTAAAGAGGTTTCATAGGATCTTGAGAATCTAAGTGAAAAATACATGGTATGAGAATGAACTTGTAGACCCATAGATAACCATCTCTAAGTGCATGTGGATGTGTTACCATGGAGGTAATCGGTATGGGGCCTGACCAAGGTAGGCAGGTTGCCATGACCCCTATGAAGGGATGAAAGTCAGCCATGAATGTAGAGAGAGAGATGATGAAGGCTTGGGTAAGGTTCTAAGTTGAACATGTACTATGTTAGAATCCTAAGTCTGTCCTAGGGTCAGGTAGGGATAAGACCGATGGAAGAAGGAGTTGCCTAATTCCTTAGTTGCACATGACCATAGGGTCGGGAGGAACAATTATCATTGTCTGAGGGCCATGGGTTAGGAGATTGATCACCTTCATGAACTCATGGGACCCAAAGGGCAGATGAGTAGGGCACTCTCTGGATGCATAAGGGAAGAGGGATGACCCCAAAAGTGCCGACACCCTATAGACCTAGAGGAGATGACCAAGGATTGTGTAGTAACCCAAGTAGGTTCAAAACTAGTTTTCCCTGGAAGCAACTTTGATATCAAGATGATGGTGATGTAGAGACATAATTTGCACGTTTCAACTTCGATTTGGAAGTGTACTGGCAATGTGGGATGTACCATCTCTACTCTTGGAATAGGAAGAACTTTGTGTTTGAACGGCCGCCAAATTCTTATTTCCTCTTATTATGGGAGTGAGAGATAGGACAGTACACATGCCATACACCAAGGGTAAATATGATGTGAGTTGGAACGTTTCCATGAGGAATGAGGACAGAGATGATAATGTTCCCTTGTGAAGTGAATGATACATGGATAAGTACAAACGATAAGAGTATTAAGGTAATCATTTTGTGAGAATGTTTTATCATGAGCTATGTGGAATTTGTAAGGGATGCAAGGTAGAGTTTGATCACCAAGAAGATGAGCTCAAAGTGTGCTCAATGAAGATAGGCTTAGAGTTTGAGTTTAAGATGACAAGTGAAATACATGGAAGTATATGTCTTCAATGTTACCTAATACCTAAGGATGTGAAGTGGTAATGAATCATCTGGTTGAGATATATCTGACTAGTTTGGCTAGAAGAGGTTGTTAGGCTAACCCTAAGTTTGGAAAAGAGATATGTTTGGACTAACACTCAGATGTAATGAGATCTATTGAACAATTTAGTAGTTGTTTGGTTATCCAGCCTAGTCCTTGATATAACGAATGGATGGTGATAGAACTTCAGATACACTTCTTTGGATAGGAAGGTAATAAGACCCTGACGAAAGTGGTTTAGGGGTTTCTAAGGAATTGATCTTGAGGAATCATGACATATAGGAAATCATGATTTTAAGATCACCATACACCATGGTACTACTGAGATAATGAGTGGTAGCAGTACTATGGATGTTGGATATGAAGATGCATGTGGTATGTTGCACGCAAGCCAGGACGTAAAAGACGAACACCAGTAACCCAGTGTATCGATATAGAGTCCCTGAGAGGGAATGGGAGTTCATCACTATGGATGATGTGGAAAGTCTCCCCTTGACCAAGGAAAGTCATAATGCAATATGGGTTATGGTAGATCGCCTTACCTAGATGACATGAGAAAGAAAGAGTACTGTCAAGGGACAGATCGGGTTGAACTACATATGAGAGAGATGGTTCAACTACACCATAAGGTGGGTTTAAAAGTTCTTGAGTATAACCTAAAGGTTCACTTCCATAAGGTGGAAGTAGGTACATGCAGAACTCGATGTTAGTATAGTTTATCACCCCTAACTAAAGATTAGTATGATCCAGACTAAAGGGTCTAATGAGAGCATATGTGTTCATTCAGGGTGATACATAGAGACAGTTTTTGTCCTTTGTAAGATGTGATGATAACCACCATAGCCAGTATCTGGGCATAAAGAAGCTTTGTAAAGGAGGTTGTGTCGGTCACCACTTCATTAAGATGATGTTGGTGAATGGACCTCGCAAGGGTCAGAAAAGGACCATAGTGTGTGCAGATGAAGTCACTTTGATCATGCAATGGCTGAAAGGAGCCCAGGGATGACATGAGTCATAAGATGATGCAAAGTAGACTGATATGCAGTTCACTGTGGAGGAATATGTGATGTGAAAATCCGACCCCTCTGAGCTATAGCTGAGAAAGTTGAGTCCCTAATACATGGGTCCATTCGAGATGGGTTGGTGGAGAAGGTTATGTTTGACATGACCCCTCAGGATAGAGTCATGTGTGATGAGTTCCATATGTCCAATTTAGAGCACTATGTGAGGTACCCATACCATATGCTGAGCAATGAACCTAGTAAGCCCAACGGAGGCTGAAATGACCTGAGTCACCTGTGCAGTTTATAGACGCCAGGGTGAAAGAACTCAAAGAAAAGAATATGTGATGATAAAGGTTCTTTGGAAGTGCCATGGGTAGGGTAAAGCCACATAGGGGCCAATGATGGACATTGAAAAGTCTTATCCTAAATTGTTTGTTTGCTGGATAGAATTTTGAGGACAAAATTCCTATAAGAGGGGAAGGATGTTACAACCCCAATTTTTGGGTTCATTTGGTGAGAAATGTAATTTCTCATATTAAAGATATTGGAACACATAATGATATAATTTATAAATGGATTTCATTTACAATAGCCTTGATGACTGTGTTGTGGGCTTTATTGACTATTGGGCCCAATAAAAAGGAAATTCAATTAGTAAATGAATAATTGAGTTTTTGAGAAAAGAAAGATGTGGAAACCTCTAGAAGGCAAAAGAATATAATCCAAAGATGGATTTCGTGCCTCTTGGGTTCCTTGGATTCCAAAGAGTCCAAAGTTGCATAGAGAGTGCAATAAGAAAAGAAAAGAACAATTAAGTATTTCTTTATTAAGAAAGAAATTGAAAACAATGATAAAATATGGAAAATAAGTGGAAAGAGGTGTAATTGAGTTATCATTAGGGGAATTTCGTATCCCAAAGATTACTAATGATAAAAGGAATACCAATGAGTAAAATAAAAGAGAAATTCTCAAAAAGAGATATTTTAATAATAAGTAAACAATATAATATGAAATAATGCATATTGATGCATCTAGAAGGATAATGAGTATTCCTTAAAAAGGAATTTCGAAATAATAGAGTTTCTTGGGATGCAAGGAGTCCCAATGAAGAAAGAGGACAGAGAAAATACCTATAAAAGAAAATAAGAATATAATGTGAATACATTATTAATGGATTATGTGGTATTGTTAAAAAGGAGGTATTTCCTACTTGAGGAAAATAGAAATTAGTGCCAATAGTTTAAAAATTAAGAAAAAAGAGAATAAATGAGAGGAATTTTGAATTCCTAACTATCCAAGAAATAGGAATATCAAAGAGGTAAGTAGGAGAGAGAATCTTGCTTGTTCATGAAGGAATTGGATTCCTATTAGAAAAGAAGTTTGTTTCTTCATGGGCAAGTGTTTTAGGGCATGGACAACCACCCCTATATAAAGGGTTGATCTCTGGCTAGAGTTGGAGTAAGATTTCCATGTATTCCACCCTCTCTTCTCCCTCTTCCTTGTTCAAACCCTAGCCGAAGAGAGTATGTCTAACCCTGGGGCAGTAGGGACTCGTGGGATCACCACGGTCGAGGAGAGAGATTCCACGACGCCAACTAGAAGCTTGACGGTGATCCTCCTTATCCCTTTCGCCCGCACGATGCCGCAAGTGGGCTGCAGCTGAGTAGCGGTTGCAGGTCTGCTGGACTCGACCCCGGCCGACCGGCGGCATGCCAGTGGCACCCTCACCTGTGTCAGGGTATGGCGGAGGCAGGGAAGGGAGTCGGGGAGTCTGACGGGTCTAGGTCACGAGCAGGAGCCATGCCCATGGCGCCTAGGGAAGCAACCGCAACGCTGCGTGAGGTTGAAGAAGGGTGAAAGTTGAGTTGGACAAGTTTGCCCCTCTACGGGATGAATAGGTTGCACCTTAAACAAGGGCAATTTTGTCTTTGTGTTATATTTTGCAAACCAGCGAGCAAGTGCATGGGGCCAAGGCGACGTGGCTACTTCTAATTGGCTCAAGTAAGTGAATTAATGCAAAAATCATAACTCCTAATCAGTAGCTCAGATGGATACGCATAAAATATGGAAATTGCTCAGAAAAATGAGGGGAATCTAATAAAAATATAATTAGAAGCTAATTCCTCTTGCCATTCGAAAAGTAATGGAAGTTAGCAACTTTAATACTTTAATGTTTAAAGAACCCTATTTTGATATGATTAATGTGATTAGTAGGGTTTAATTGATGGTTAAAGTTGATATTAACCTGTTAATCATAAAGAGATACGTTAGGAACAAAAAGTATGAATTTTGCATGTAATTAGTTAATTTAGAATTTCATGTGCATGAATATACTTTAATGGGCCTTGAAACCCTAATGTTGGCAAATTTGACTCTTAATAGCTTTAATTACTCAAAGTGGTGAATAAAGATGAGATATAATGATTCTAAGCTATTTCAAGCATTAAAGTTCCTAATTTGTGGATAAATAACCTTAATATAGAAATTAGGGTTTTTAATGAATCAAAGTAGAATTAATGGCAAATCGAGTTCATATGAGAATTAGACCCTAATGAACTTTGAATTGATGATCAAGGCATATAATGATCTTGTCATATATTAAAAGGATAAAAATAGTATCTTTAATGTAAAAGAGGCGTAATGAACTTGATTAATGGTGATGGTGCCTTTAATCGAAAATAGGGTTATATGTTGTTAAGATAACCTTAATATTGAAGAATAGATGAGATGATTAGGGTTTATGAGTAATGGTATAAAACTAGGGTTTAGAATAATGAAAGATGAAGTGAAACCCTAATTTCCAAGGAAACCCTAAATTGGAATAGAAATTCTAAGGAATATGATGATGTTGGATAAATATTATTAAAAGGAAATTGGTATATTTATTTTATGATTTTGTGCATAATTGGTTGCTTGATTGGGATTTCTCTATTCTGGTTAATTTTGTCTCAAATCTACAATCAGAGGTATGTGGTTACACTTATGAATATCTCAAGTTAGTTTTCCGAGGTTTTCCGAAGTATTCATCGATGATTTGAATTAACAGTCGGATGAATTTAATTCTTGCAAACTATAATGTGGATATGACTATCACATAAGATATGTGCCTACTAGCTCAGATCATGGTCCCCTCTGTGGCTTAATAGTTGACCTAGTACATGGCTACCTATGGGGTAGGTCCATCAGGTCATTGGATGACTTAGTACATGACTACCGATGGGGTAGGTCCATCAAGTCACATTGAGTTAGATATTGGGCTACCTTCAGGTAGTGCCATGCGACTCTATTACCCTATGTATTGGCTACCTATAAGGTAGGACCATGGGGGTAAGAATCTACCTAAAAGAGAGGTAGTATACAAATCCACTATAGGGATAGCACAGAGTTAGGGGATAGGTAAGGATTGAGAAGTATGGCTAAAAATGTAATCTTGGTTGTTAAATGATTACATTGTTAACATAGTTGCACATTATTTTTTCCCCGACATACCAGCTTCTTGCTGACCGACGTTTTGTTTGTCAGTGTTTTAGGTACAAATGAAAAGAGCAAATAGTAAAGTGGCATATGTGGAATTAAATGAGAATTAACATGCAAAGGAGGATTAGTTAGATTAGTATCTTCATGGATAGAAGTTTAGAAATCCAAGTTTTCAAAAGGTATGCAAAGTTTTTATTTTTTTACCATATTTCAGTATAGTTGGTAGAATTTAGTAATTGTTATTGATTATTTGTCGAACCTTTGATCTTGTTAATTGGGATGACGACTATGTCCTTCTGGTCTCCCTTAATTGGGGGTTACCGGGAGGCGGGGTCGTTACACGATGCTAGGTGGAGCGGTGTTTGTCACCCAGCATGGAAAACTAAACACTCACCAGCACCCTCCTTGGTCGATACACCATGGTCGACACACCAAGGTCGACACACTCAAGCTTGGCCGATACACCTAGGGCTTGCCCAACACCAGGCCCAACAAAGCAAGGCAAAGCCCAAACAAGGCTCAACATGGAAAAACAAAGCCCAAGGCCGCTCAAACAACGAGCCCAGCCCATCCTCTCAACTCTAGAGGATGCAAGGAGAGAGAAAAATGTCTCTCAAGGTGTCAAACTTGCACATCAACCCCAAAACATGGGTTATTTGCAAGTTGCACCTCCAACTCTCAACAAATCACAAACAACCCTAATGACCATTTGAGGTGATTAGAAAGCATCTAAACACAAGGTTTAGGCAAAGCAAACAGGGTAAGCCCAAAATGAAGGTCAGGGTCCTTACAACTACTATCCCTCCACCCCTCAAAGGGTTTGACCTATCAAGTCAAGCTAAAACTAGAGGTAAAATGGTAAGTCTAACTAAACCATGTATAAGATCTATCACTTGATTGCATGCTAAGAACCAAGCTTTGAAGTTTAGGTTCTAGGGATAGACTGTCCAAACATGTGGTCCTATGGGACAAAAGGTAATTGGTATACATCCTCAAATAATTCACAAGGTCAACATATTAGATTACCAAGGGTATCCAACATAGATGTCTAAGGATACTACTTCCTAAAGGTACACTATTTTATACAGTCAGTATCAACTCAGGCCAGGCAGGTATCATGCAGATTCATGAGTCCTCATAAACCAAGATAGTGGCGCGGAGGAAAATCTTTCCAGCCCCTGAACCCTGATCCTTTCTAGACACCTTTGCTTTCAACTTATGCCCTAGTATATACCTAACAGGCTCATCACATAAAGGTTATCTAAACTTATTTCTAATGTGAAAGTCATATAATCTGAAATCAACCTTTAATCATCACAAGTGTAGCATATATCAAATCTAGGGCACACATGTCACTTAAAGGGGAACTATGTAAAGCAATGTTTCTAATTAGGGAGACAAAATTGAAATAGTTAGATTTCGACTACCATGGGTTCTTATACCATGTTGTAAGGAGTGGGACCCAGAGGGGATCCACTCCCTACTAAAATCTAAAGAATAAAGCATCCATTCCAACCACACTCAAAAGGTACGTTGCAATAGGTGTAAAATTTTCAAATATTGTATAATGGTATACAAAAGAGTAAAGAGTATAGCAGCACAATAAAATTTTCATGACTATATTCAATTTTACATAAGTACATCATCACCTCCCATATAGGGTTTACATGGATATTACAACACAAGGATCTAGTAGAGGGAAATCTAAACCAGATCAAGTTTGTCCCCGAGAAACATCATCATGAGTTAGCTTCATGCTGAAAGCCATATACATTCGTATCCTAATCCTAGGCTTGTCCTCCATGATCCTACTACACAACTCTGATCCTAGGCCCGGGCGGTTGGGATCACCCAGCAAGAGAGAGACAAAGTATGTTTCAATAGTAAACAAGGATTTAAGATAAAGAAATAACATGGAAATAAAGGCTAGGATTTCATCATAAGATGAAGAGATTAAGAGTATGAGGCCTAATCAAATAGATGCTTTCCATAACAAGAAAAATAGTAAAAGATTTATATGTATGATTAATATTGACTACATTAACTAAGTAAGGTTGAGAAACCTACTGGGCCTCAACCAAATAGGTGAGGGAGAGTAACACATTCTAGTCAACTATGACAAGGATTGTTATAAATAAAGAGTTGTTAATGATTCTATCTCAAAGATGTGATCTTGTATGGCAATGCCTTAATTGTCTAATGATCTTTATTTGAAGGATCTAAAGATAAATGTTTATAACATATATACCTAAAGGGATTAAAACCTGATAAACTCAAACAATCAATATCTATATCATTGTCATCTAGAGCACATATATGAGAAGTGCATTTCTAGAAGTATTGATGTTTATTTAGACTCTTTTGGTTATTGAACCAATAAGAGGCATGCAAGTCCTATATATGAACAACATGACAAACCACCTCTCACTAGGTGTAGTGGGAGAATAAGCATTCTATTAGGTGGTACATAATGATGTAGGAACACCTTTGGAATAAATGCTACAGACAATTATTTATACTTCATTATGTTTACTAATGAGATGGTGATATATGTTCAGTAAAATATAAATCTCTTGAAGTGTTCAAGAAGATTACATGTATGAAGTACATAACTTCCTTAAAGGGTATTGTGACACTTAGATATTATCAATGTTTAAATACTTTACTGGGATAGTTTGAGGACCTTTTGGATAGATTGTGATAAAGTATCATGATGAACTCCACCTAAAACATGATGATGTATCAGATAGAAGGAATCACATCATGATAAGTCATGATATGATTATCATATAATCTAATATTCTAATTTCCTTAAAGGGAACGTGCTAAGCACTAAAACAATGTACCAAGGTTTGAAAGACACCATATAAGATATGATATGGGAATGTCTCGATCTGTCTTTCATAAGGATTAAAACTTATACAAGAAAATAGTTTCTTGGAGAGGTTTAATCAAATAAATGTTGTTTGTTGAACACTACTTATCTCAATCCAATTACAAAAGTGTTTGTTTCAAGGATAGTTGAATTCAAAAATAATCAATGGGAGTAAAGTAGAACTCAAAAGGATTGAAATCAACAAGAAAAATATTTTAGCCTAAGGAAGTACAATGGGAATTTGGATAATCACAAATTATTTTGGAAACTCAAATTCCATCAGTAACACAAAACTCATAGTTCTAGTAGAACACATCTAAGGTTAAAGGATTTTGAATCCTATAACTCATATAAGTTGTGAGTTGGTCATAAGATGATGAGACAACATTCAACTAAGAACTATTGAGGGACCAGAGTTTGAGAAATGGCTTGAAGCCATTATATCTAGAATGGAATCCATGAACACCAACTTGGTATGACCTTAATGGAACCACCTAAAGGGGTAAAACACATAAGGTGCAGTTGGGTTTTCATAAGGAAGACCAACAAGGATAATATAAAAGGACATATTGGTTGCAAAGGTTTTCAAATTAGTTCAAAGTGTTGAACATGATGAAATCCCTTCACCAATTTACATGCTTGCTATTGCATCTTAATAAAACTATGTGGTTTGGTATATAGAGATTAAAATCACATTCCTTGATAGAAATAATAGAGAGGATGCATATGTGCCACAACCTAAAGTCTTTATGACTCCACTAATGCAAATAAAGTTTATGAGCTTCAATGTTCGATCTAGAGGTTGAAACAAACATCTCAGAGCTAGAATCTTTAATTTGACAAGATAGTCAAAGAGTTTGACTTGAGTCAAGATAAAAGATGAAATTTGATATTACAAAATATCTAGTGGGAGCATATAATATTCCACATATTTATGAGGAATAAGATCTCAATACTAAGTATTGAAACTTGGTATGGAAATCACCTTCACTATGAAGGATTAGGTGAAACATCCTATGAGATAGAAATTGAGATCTATAGAGATAGTTTTGGAATGTTTCTAAAACCTAAATACGAGCACATATATTGGCAATATGTTGAAAGGCTTCAGCATGAAGGATTCAATGAAAGATAATCTATCCATGTAGATGGGATCAATATGTCATGAACCCTATGTTCCAATTCTTGTGAAGAATGGAAGAGATGCCATATGCATTCTCATTTGGATCTATCATGAATGCAATATAATGTACTCATCCCATTATCTTGTATATGTCGGACATGACAAGATGTTTTTAGTTAGGTTCCAATGATGGTCATTGGAATGTCATAAAGAGTATCCATTAGTACTTGAAAAGAACTAAGGAATCAATTGTTGAAATATGGTAATAAGGAAGAGTTGGATCTAAAGGGTTACATAGATGCAAGCTTCCAAAATGACAAAGAATGATCGCAATATAAAATTGTGTTTAATTTTAATAATAAGAGTTGTAAGTTGGAAAGGATTCTGTACTATGGACCATTACTATAATTATATAGTAGAAGTTGTATGTCTTGGTGTTATGAACACATGAATGAATATTGTATGAATCTAGAAGTTCATATAAATGAACTCGTGAGATGTTCTAACCATTGATGACACAGTAGAGATACTATGACAACAATGGAGATATTGGTTATGCAAGGAATATCTGATAGCATACTATGGCAATTCCATTTTCTATGAAATGCCATACGATAAAGAGATGTGAAACATGTAATATACTGACTAAAGGCAAAAATGTTGCTAACCCGCTAGATTAGCACTTGCGCAACAGAAACATGACAAACATGTTTAGATCACTACGAATAAGATTTGTGGATGATTGGCTCTAAGTGCAAGTGGGAGTTTGTTGGTATGTATGCCCAGAGAGAAAATCATATGATGATTGTGATGGAATATTACATAAAGGATTTGATTAATAATAAAGGCAATCTTCCAATTTATTATGTTTCATTCAGTTATGAGATAATGAGGAAACATAATGAATGTCTAAAGAATGACATAACTTAATGACGTATCCATTCAGGTACGTGACATGAACAATGAGATCATACAGATGTAAAGAGTGTATACATTCTTGTTATGTACCTAGTCGAATGTTATTATGGAATGTTGATGGATAACAATAACACATAAGACTAGAGTGTGTGTTGGTTGATGACAAAATCTCATCAGTCTTGATATGTGATAACAAACCTAGAACATAGATACTTGTTAGAGAATAGTGTATTGGACAAACCCACCTTGAGAATGATACATGGAACCATGATTGGTGGTCATAGTCATCTCTCATAGTGAAGGTGGTGATTGTGGTTCTTAGACCTAAAATCACTACACTCATCACATGTCGTTCAATGTATTTTGACATCATCCTCTGCGACCTTGATTCAGGGTTGCCATAAAGGTGATGATCAAATGCACTATGACACATTGGGATGACTATGAGTGATATAAATGGGATTTGTACCTCCTACATAAGTTTGATATCCTGGCCACATGATAAGCGACACTAAGGAAAAGCATGTGCATGCACATGTGAATCAATATATGATATTGAGGTCACATATATCTCTAACAGCCTACTGTAGTTCAAGAAACATGGATTAAACATTAAAAGGATGATGATTCCATGCTTCGAGTTCAATTTGGATATTAGAGACAAAGGATTATACAATCACTATAATACCTATCACGTATTGTAGGTTGAAGTTGTTCTCCAATTTTCCAATTACTTGGGTAGCAATGATGTGTGACTAGGCAGCACTCTTTGCTTGTGATGTAATAAATAAGTTATGGACATTCACTGTCGACATAACTTGGAACCTATAGGGTCAAACACAATTGACTGAATAGGAGTTTAATCATGAATGATAATTTAATTGATTACTAAAGTTTTTAGGTACTCAATTTAAATAACAATTGACTTAATAGACTCTGAACTGACTGGTTCAAGTGTTGAATCGACTATTTAGAGTGTCAGGTTGATTGGATATTGCATTGGTTGAATTCTGGGTGAATTGGGGCATGAACCGATCAGTTCACTGAGTCAACCAATCGGCTCGAGGTCACCACACGAACGGTTCATGAGATGAACCACTCGATTCATAAGAGCAATTTGATTGCATCAATGATTAGTGTTGATGCCATGTCATGCATTAATTGGATTAGAATTTCCAATACAACTGTGATTGGGAAACACATTGAAAAGACTGTAATTAGTTTAGAATTGCCAATACAATTGTGATTGGAAAAATATTGAAAAGACCGGTTCAAGGGTTGAAGCAATTGGCTCACATGCCAGCCGATCGGTTCATCGGTGAATCAGCCATTTTTCCTACTGTAGCTTGCAAACATTTGTGAAATTTTGGTCCCTTCTGCTCCCACTCAGATTGGGAACCCTGACTTTGACCCTCCTATATATATAGTGGTACACGGGGCTTCTCAGAAATAACTCAATTACCTCTGACAATTATTTGTCTTCTCAGGTTGTGGTAACCGACAGAACCTAAGCAAGTCCTACCTGGTAAAGGGAGGGATAGCAAGGGAGAAAAATTATGGGAGAGAAAGTTGGTGACTAGTTCACCAATGTGAGGGGACAACTCCTTCTTGTCTATTCTTCTAGATTGATAGGACTTCCTGGTGGTCCATGTGGACTACTCTAGAGGTGTGGATCATTTTCCCACTAGGAGGACAACGTCAATGTGTTGTCTGTGGTAATCAACTAGGAGGTCGACACAGACGTTGTGTGAGTCTGGCTTGAAGAAAGCTGCATACTACAATGAGGGAATAGTCACTGGACTTGCTCTAGGACCAAGTATGACATTGTAAACCATCCTTCACATTACATAGTTATTGACATGATTCATTGGTTCAAGGAGAATATGGAAGTTAAATTTTTGTTTTTGCTGCCTTCTCTATCGCCATATTTCCCTACAATATATGTATATGATCAACCTTTTATCTGAGTGAGGAAAATTCTAAGATCGTAGAGGAGGTAGATTGATAAACCTCATACTCAGGTTGATGGTTACCTATTAAGAATCAAGTGATTGTACCAAAGAGAGTTGGTACATATAGAGGAACATTGGTAGAGCACCTACTAAATGGAAAGTCTTGCCACTATTTAGGTAGACCCTAGATTGAGTGGTATGAGTTTGAGGGGCTCAACCTAAGTTTCTTGTGAGGTCAAACATGAAACATTTAAGTTTCTGATGACAGTTAGATGATATTTAGGTAGATGAGTCATTCTTTTCCCTTAGGGTAGAGATGATGATATAGAGGTCTCCATTGAGCTATGCATGTTGTATGATGGATACAATATGATGTAAGTCACTCTTGCAAGACAGAAACTAGTGTATCCTTATGATAGTAAGATTTGAGTCAGATTATGAGCTTGGGTTAATATGAGAAAATTGACTTGTTATACATTTCTATTGATCATAAAGTGAACGATCAAGAGAATAGATGTATCATCTCTACCCTATAAAACAAGTTTATACACTAGTATATTTTGTAAAAAAGGAAAACATATAGAACCTGAACATGTTGGTTGGGTGTTGACACTCTTGGGTATAGAGAAAATCCATATGATCAAGGATGGTTGTGATTTTAGACACTTGTATGTAGGAAAAAAGGAAAGAAGAAAATTGATGTTTTAGAATGATGGAAAACATATATGGTATGTTGTTGATAGTTTTTTATGGCGCTACCACTAAAATTTGACATACACACCCTACATGTGGTTTAGAATATGTGATTTTATAGATTTGACCATGCATGCTCCCTTATGTGCATAACTATCAACCATTATATTTTTGTATTGAGGAAATCACAAGATTTGATGTGATATAAGTTTGAGGTATACTCTAATATGAGGACCTTATGTATCTAAATCAAAAACCTATCATTGGAAGCCTATAGTTATTTTTAGGATGAAATTTCTTATATAGTGGGAAGGATATGGCAACCTCTATTTTGGGCTTTATAACCCATGTCTTTGAGGTTATTTCCCACATATGGAATGTAGGCCCTAGATGATGACCAACTAAGGGTATTTCAAGGAATAGTACATAGACCAAAATAGGAGGGATAAATATGTGATTATGTAGTATCCGTGTGATAAGGAACGAATCATAGGTAATTTTATGATTTGAGTTTTTGGTGTATCCAAATGAACCAGAGTTATCCTTGAAGATTATAATGATGACTTAGAGCTCTAGTGAATAATTGAGAACGTTTGGAGTTTTTTGAATCATGATAAAATTCATATGGGCCAAAAATAATAATTTTTGGTGATATTTTAGTTTGATGGATAAACGAAATATCTTTATGTAAAACTTGGTGGGACAATTGTTTTTATGATGTTGAACTTTTTTAACATTTTAGACCAATCAGAGATCATTTGATGGTTCAAACAAAATTCATGAGAACTTTAGTCAATTGATTTCATTGACTAGTCATTTTCATTATTTTAGTGAAATTGTAAAAATTTAAATAATGAGTTTTATTTATCCGAATGTATTGAAATTTTGAATTGGGTCTGTTTGATTTTTTATTTTTTTATAGAATTCTATAAAAATTGAGGGTGCCTAATTATTTAGGAATTCTATATTATTTTTATGCAAGTTGAGGTGATTATATTAATTATTAATAATGCTTTATCCTAATTGACCTAGGGTTTCCATAGAACCCTATATAAGCTAACTATCACGGAGTTGTTTATAACCCAAAATGTAACTCCAAATGACTATAAATTTAATGGTGATAGGATCTAGGCGTCCATCCCTAGCATTATATTATCAAGCATGAATGTGGAAGTGTAACAGCTTAGCATGCATGAATAGATAACAAGCTAAAAGCACCAATCATGATCTCTACATTCAACAAGTATTATTAGCAACATTGTCTTATTACAAGATTTCAATTACATATAAAAGAGTCAAATTGTACAAGTCTATTCATGTCACTAGGGATCTTTCAACAAGTACAACTAACATATCTCACCAAGCCCATCAACTCCTATCCACCTCTGAACCTATAAAATATGTGAAACAAGCAGGTCAACACACGAGGTGTTGAGTACATGGCTGAAAGATACATGTATATAAGCTTTGCATAATTTGAAAAGAGTTGCAGAAGTATATGAATAAGAGTTAAGTATTTAGCAAACTGAGAGCCCATGTTTTATATCATTTTACTCCAATTATACCAACAACATTATATATCATAAGGCCTTTGACTAACTTCCCATCAGAAGAGTCTTTAAGGGTGCTCAAGATTAGCTAACTCTTTTCTACATAAGAGACCTCAAGTCCATCACCAAGAGCTAACCCTTTTATCGACATGGTATGCCCTATCTTGACAATTCAAGTAGGATGTCCAACATCGTGTCCTTACCCTAAGAATATAGACAGGTGCACAAGGTTTCTATAATAGAGTTTATGTATTATGTTTGCAAGCTATAAAACAACAATACGAGACAAACATTGAGTACAATACTATAATACTACATGACAATATTTGAGAAAGTAAACAAGCATACATATGTATCAAATTTCAAGCAAGAAAGCCATAGTCATATAATCATTAAAGCATGTATCTGATTCATAGATTCTTAACTTAGCCTTGATCATCTAGTCACATGCAACACCTGATTAAGAACAAGATTACATACATGTATTAGTTTCTCATCATTAACCCTAGCTAGATTCATTATAGGGTTTTGACCAAGTGAGGTTCATAGTTGGTTAGCTACATACTTGATGATCTTTTATTGAATTAGAGGTCATTATGAAGGTGTAGTTCGAGTTTCACATCAAAGCGAGTTTCAAATCACTTATGGTTGGGTCAAAGGACTCATAAAAAGGGCAAGAAGGGCCATAGTTCATCAATTCAAAGGGTTCAAACATAAAAGATGATTTAGATGAGTAAAATTAGGATGTAAGAAGTGCATTCAAGATTACGTGGATGTCCCCTAGGGTCTAGGCATCCAAGTCCAAAGTAGGTGTCTACATATCCATCATACATGCAAACAACAACATAGTTCATATGACACTAAGATTCAACAAGTGACTCACGTGGGGCATCCACATCCAAGGTATCATAAGGTATGGTGAAATTCTTGATTTGATAGGAGACGACAAGAGAAAGGGATCCTCATAAACATTAAGGCACAAGTACCACAATTCTAGTCATATAGGTCACACTAGGCAATTAGGGTTACAAACATCACCATAGGACAAGACAACTGATCTTATGCATCAAAGCCACAAAACATCATGAGGATTATGATTTGAACATCTAATAGGGTTTGATTCATGAGAGAGATCATAGACATCGTCTGAGTTAATGATAACCAAGCCTAGCCGTATTGGGGCACATAAATGCATGTCATGACATAGGAACCAAACAAGAGAGTCGGTGTGATGGAGTGAACTTTTAGCATTCTTGAATACCCAATCGAATAATCATGCTCATGGTTATGATATTCAAATATGCATGTGTCTTTTGATCGTAGGAAGGTGTTTCTTTTAGTTTGAAAGAGTTTAGGATTTGTTGGATGTTGATATTATATTTGATGAGACTTTGTGTCTTGTTGGAGTAATTAATTGACTGGTCATATAGCTGATTCTAGGGACCAAAATCAGATGGAATGTTAGCTTGGATGATAATAAAGTTAGGATCAAAGTTTCTTTAGATTTTGATGCTTCTAGAAGGAGATATTTAAGTTTGAAGTCGGCCCAATAATTAATATTTGATGTACTTTGGAACAATGTTTCATATTTAAGAACTTTAGGCTTTAATCTATAGTGTCATGAGCATGTTCAATGTAAGACCATGGTCGTACCAGGGACATCCATAGATGAGCCCCTCATTGTTGTGTTGTAGACCTTTGGATGTCCCGACTCAACGGTAGATTTGCCATCTTCAACATGTGTCAGTTATGGAGTCATGAGGGGGGTCAACGAGTGGTTGCTTCACAGTGGAATATGAGATGAATCGTGGTTTATCTCACAATCTCAGATGAACGGTTACCTTCATCTGATCGTGGGCTACCTGTAGACCCCTTGCTCGCACCTTTTGGTGCTGAGAATAGTGATAATGGGAGTCCTTCTACCACAGCTTCTCCACTGCTTTCCATAGTGCTCGTCAGAGTGAGGAACTTGAAACTAGAACTACAGGTTAGAAGAGAGAATCGAGGAGTGGAAAGCACTCTCAGTAGTTAGAGGAAGCTAACGAGAAACTTAGACTACCCTCAGTCACAGTTGCCACGGCCGTTGAAGCCAAGTATGATTGGAGGAGAAATGGAGTTCAAAAAAGGATTTCCCTCAACTACCATCCAAATAAGAGTGTGCTACCAAGTCCATTGAACTCATCCCTTTTCCTTCGAGACATTCATCTGGAGTTGAGGCACTGACGAACCCTCTTAATCCTTTTTTTTGTCGTTAGGATGGTAGGCGCAGAGGATGCTCTGCGAGACTGCGATCCTAAGTTCCAATGGTCGTTGTGGCTCGCAGAGGAGCCGCAGATCTGACAAAGACCGCCGTGGAGGTGAAGAAAGGGGATAATGTTTATAATCCATTTAAGGTCAGTGATTATGCTGTTGATGCACGAAATCATATAATTTGCTTTATATAGCCAATTAGGGTTAACAACCCTAATTAATGTGTAATAATTACAAATATGCTCAAGAAATCCTAAAAATTGCGGAGTAAGATTATATCAATAGCTGGGAGATAATATATGATTATGAGATCATAAGTATGTATATAAATAAGGTTGCATGTTTAAGGATCTTATAATGATGAGAAAACCATAATTGGATTAATGTATATAATCTAGGGTTAATACACACAAACAATGATATGGAAACTAATGTTCACACAACTGATTATAATCAGGAATACAATATCAGTAACATCAATCCCAGATAATAAAAAGAGTAAGACAAGAAATAATGATGGGAATAGATTAATGAACTAAGAAAAACCCTAAAATGGACATATTGGGGTTAAGATGAGAATCTAATGATAGTACATGATCTTATCTTGGTCAAGGTTTGACAAGGATGTAGTTGATATCAAGAATGTGACTAAGTTGTCTCTTTTGAAGGTACATCGTTGCCTCTTACTTGGCTTATTATATAGTATGCTTGCATTATATGTGTAGTAAGACACTTGACATATGATATTAGATGAAATTCTTGTTCTTGTATGATACTTTGCTTAAGTTTACATACTTATGGCTATGAACACATTAAACATAATATATCTATTTCATTATATGAAAGCACTAAACTCTTTGGTAGTACAGTGCTTGGAAGTGACTTAGCACTTGGGTAGTCAGTCACATTGTACATATGATCTAAATCTTTGGTCTTCAAAGTCAAGAGAATGCATCAAAACCTTCGGTGGTCAATGCATAGATATATAATGGAAAATGAGCTTAAAATATGTGTTCTTTTGTTAATGAATATCTTTGTGCAAGTATACACTTTTTCTTATATTTGTTTAATATTGTCAAGTATTAGTTTTATCTTATTTTCCAAGCTTAGTAATGAGATGTATATAAAAGACACATAGGCATAGTTAGTACAATATTCTTGAATATTGTGATGACGTGTACCACATGAAATCTTTTGTTTAGGTTGTGGATACATGATCTTGAAGAACCATGACAGTTGAGAGTTGTGTGGCAAGTTGATGTACAGGTGGACCTATTGTCTTAAGATCTTGTTGTTTAGTGGTAGTACATGTATATGTAAAGTTTGTTGTTCAGTGTGTAATATCAAATGTTGTAAAAATTCATTTTATAATTATATGTTGAATGGTGAACATGTGTTTTATGGTTTTATTATTGTTCATGTGCATGTGTTACTATTGTTTCCTTCTGACTTCCTCTAATTTTCTTCTTCTTACCCTAGTGTGGGGTGTTTAAATTGGGATTCTCACTTAGGTGAGGTTTCAATTTGGATGTCACACGTCAGATTAAGTTTTAGAAAATATGGAGACGTCACGGGTGGTATCAAAGCATGAACAATAGCAAAGCCTGACATTTTCTCATTATGCAACTCAAAACTAAAGAACCTTGAACTTAAAACAAATCTTTAGGGTCAGATTAGTCATCTTTTAGAGACTAGATTTGACCTAGCCTCTAGGTTAGCACCTAGATGTCTGAGAACTAGGTCTAGGTTGGTGCTTGTTGTATAGAAGGTCCTTAGGTGTCGTTCTTTCCTTATAGTGCAGCGGTATGGGATGTTGCATTATTTGGAAATGACGTACATCATGGAAAGAGAAACCTTTGACATATGATGCATCTATTTTTTGGGAAGCTACACTAGTCTACACCCCATTCTCACCATTTTCACTAGTTTTCATGACATTGTACCCTCTACTATGTGTGGGATACTTTTTTTGTGGATTTGGTTTTTTATTCCAATCGTATTGAACCTTGATAGTTTTCTCTGATGCATGTTATACTGGAGAAAAACTATATAATATTTTATTATATATATGCATTACAAAATGTGTCCCCACACATGTACGAGTAGGAGGTGGTCATGCAACCTAAGTGAAAGTGAGTGACATCAGTATAGAAGAGAGAATAGTTCTAGATTAGATGTCTAGAGCCTTGTTAGAATATGTGATAGATAGAACAGATGAAATAAGTTCTGATGATATGATGTAGGTCTTATATAGATGATATAAGATTGTTTATGATAATCAATGTTGTCTTTGAGGATTAATATTCTGTTTTAAGGATTTGAGATAAGTTTTGATGATGCAAGCATGTGTTCTATTTTAAGTGAAGTTAAGACAAAGATTTGAATTAGCAAGAGCCTCAATCTCTTTTATGAAGGAGGGCCTCTAGTGTCAGGACTAGTTTTAGGGTTAACTCCAGAGAGAGTGAGACCCATTGGGAGAAGGTCAGAGAACCTAAACTCCAAGATATGAGAATTATGAGATATTTGATATGATATGTCCTAAACTAGACTACGCTTGAGTGATTGAGATGAGTTGTTTTACGCATGATTCATATAGTCTTGTTGAACCCTAGATGTCCTTGGGAGAACCAAATGCTAGAGTTATAGAGAGGTTGGTTATATATGTATGTGAATAAGGAAATATGAGAGCTTACCATCTGGGTGAGGCAGAGTGAGTCTGAAGATCCTGGAAGAGGTAACTGTGTTAGTTTCTGTGAAATCCTCATGCTCAGGTTGGTGGTTCCTTGTAGGACTCTATTGGTGTATATAAGATAGAGAGTTGGGAAATAGTGTGTCTCATGGGTAGAGAACCTATGAAGAGAATGACATAGCATGTTTTGGTTTGTGCTTATGTGGCTCGAGCTTGTAAGGCTATCACTAGTGCCAATGAGTTAATCTGATAACCCTAGACTAAGGGAGGAAAGATAAAGTATATGCATATGAGATACTCATAGAGTTGAGTTTGCTCAGAGAGACTGAGCATGGCACTACCCTCATGATATGGGTCAGGAGAACCTCAATTGGACTAGATGAAGTTTTCATATATGTTTGAGGAGCCACTCGTATAATTTGTCTAGCACAACCAGAATATCATATATGTAAGAATTTGATCTGATCTTGAGATTTCATATATGGATATGAGATGATGAAAAACATAGTGATGATTTGATAGATCTCTATGTATAAATGGTAAACCACATACATGAATAATGATGATAATGTGATATAGTTGGTTAATCAAGTGATGGTCACTAACAAAGTTTGTAACTAAATATGAAAGTGATGTGAAATCACATTAACAACATATGACATACAAGGTGTTAATATTAGTGCTTAATGAATATGTTGAATATGTTGTAACAAATAACACAATATAACGATGATGGCACCTTGTTATGATCTATATGGATAAATTTAGTTAATTATGAATAATCTTCCCCAAATGATGAAATAATGTTAGAACATGTTGCTTGGGTAAAATGAGGATGTAAATCCTAAAATTTGAAAAATGTCATGTATTATCTATTATTGAAATCTTTTTCTTTGGTGAAATGAGTACAAAAATTATAATTGAAAATACAACACAACCTAAGCATCTAAATCATGTTATATGTTGATGGGTTCACCTTAGATGCTTTTAGAATATCTTAGAAATGCTTTGGATATATGGCTCTAGGTATCATGTGTGGATATGTTGCACCTAGAGTGGTGACCTAAATATGAATGAATATATTTGGTTTCTTTTAAAGTAAGAGATGGCTTAATTTCGAGGGAAAAATTTCTTTTAGGATGTACTTGATGTGATAGAGTGGATATTGATTCAATTTCAAGGACAAAAATCTTTTAAGGTGTGTAGGATGTGATGGAGTGAAATTTTAGGATTCTTGAATACCCAATCGGATAATCATGCTCATGGTTATGAGATTCAAATATGTGTGTGTGTTTTGATCGTAGAAAGGTGTTTCTTTTTTGTTTGAAAGAGTTTAGGATTTATTGGATGTTGATATTACATTTGACAAGATTTTGTGTCTTGTTGGAGTAATTAATTGACTGGTCATACAGCTAATTCTAGGGACCAAAATTGGATGGAATGTAGCTTGGATGATAATAAAGTTAGGATCAAAGTTTCTGTAGATTTTGATGCTTCTATAAGGAGATATTTAAGTTTGAAGTCAGCCCAATAATTAATCTTTGATGTACTTTGGAACAATGTTTCATATTTAAGAACTTTAGGCTTTAATCTATAGTGTCACGAGCCTATTCAATGTATGACCATGGTTGTACCAGGGAGAGCCATGGATAAGTCCTTTGTTTCTCTGTTGTAGACCTTTGGATGTCCCAACTCAACGACAGATGTTCCATATTCAACCTGTGTCAGTTATGGAGTCATGAGGGGTGTCAATGAGTGGTTGCTTCATAGTGAAATATGAGATGAATCATGGTTTATCTCACGATCTCATACAAGTAGTTTCCTTCATCTGATCATGAGCTACCTACAGACCCCTTGCTCGCATTTTTTTGTGCTAAGAATAGTGAGAATGGGATTCCTTCTACCAAAACTTCTCCACTACTTTCCATAGTGCTCCTCAAAGAGAGGAACTTGAAACTAGAACTATAGGTTAGAAGAGAGAATTGAGGAGTGGAAAGCACTCTCAGTAGTTAGAGGAAGCTAGCAAGAAACTTAGACTACCCTCAATCACAGTTTCCATGAACGCTGAGGCCAAGTATGGTTGGAGGAGAAATGGAGTTCATGGAAGGATTTCCCTCAACTACCATCCAAATCATAGCATGCTACTAGGTCCATTGAACTCATCCATTTTCCTTCGAGACCTTCATCTGGAGTTGAGGCACAGAAGAACCCTCTTCCCCCTTTTTCTATCCGTTAGGACGGTAGCGCAAAGGATGCTCAGCGATCCTGAGTTCCAATGGTCATTGTGGCTCATGGAGGAGCCATAGATCTGAGGAAGATCGCCGCAGAGGTGGACAAAGGGGATAGTTGTGGTTACTAAGATATATTTGTCATTCATTTCTTGCTGGATCTAAGATGTGTGGAGGCACCTGAGAATGGAGAGGAGGATCTCAGAGTAGTGGCTTCACACTGGGAGGACCACATCGTGTCGAACTCAAGAAAGGGCGAGGAGGAGGAGAGAGACGTCTATCCCTCATCGGTGTCCTATTCCACAGAGATGCCCAGGCACTACGAGGGTGTTGGAAATGAGAGGAGTCTTAGGCGGGTCTTGTGTCTTGCGCAAGAGAGAAACAGAGATAGATCATTGGCGGGCCAACCATTTAGCTAGCCTGGAACGGCTTGACTGGGACCATTTCGAACCAGGTGAATCCCAGACCCAACCAAAAGCTGAACCAGGCAGCCAAACCAATGAATAACCGAATAGATCCAAGCAAAGAAGCACACCCCTAGATAGACACGTGGTGGCATGTGATTGGCTAATAAAGGTAAATGCCCTCACATACCCAAAAAATGCTCATATCTTATATAATTCATAGAAATTAGCTCAATTATCAGAAAATTACAAACAAGCTACCAAAATTCTCAAAAAAATGAGTAGAACCACAAGGAACCCTAATATTTTTCCTTTGATAAATACAATATGTTTGTATCATACAATATGTATTATACTCATTTGATTGATAATAAATATCAAATGATGACCTAAAATTATGATAAAATGTCAGTATATCCATATTCATGTTTATAATCCATTTAAGGTCATTGATTATGATGTTGATGCACAAAATCATGTAATTTTCTTTATATGGCTAATTAGGTTTAACAACTCTAATTAATGTGTATAAATTACAAGTATGCTCAAGAAACCCTAGAAATCGCATAATAAGCTTATATTAGTAACTGGGAGCTAATATATAATTATGAGATCATAATTATGCATATAAATAAGGTTACATGTTTAAGGATCCTATAATGATGGGAAAACCCTAATTGGATTAATGTATATAATCTAGGGTTAATACATGCAAACAATGATATGGAAACCAATGTTCACACAACTGATTATAATCTAGAATACAACATCAGTAACATCAATCCCAAATAAAAAAGGAGTAAGACAAGAAATAATGATGGGGATATCTTAATGAACTAAGTAAACCCCTAAAATAAACATATTAGGGTGAAGATGAGAATCTAATGATAGTACATGATCTTATCTTGATCAGGGTTTGACAAGGATGTATTTGATATCAAGAATGTGATTAGGTTATCTCTTTGAAGGTATGCCATTACCTCTTACTTGGCTTATTATATAGTATGCTTGCATTATATGTGTAGTAAACACTTGGCATATGATATTGGATGAAATGTTTGTTCTTGTATGATACTTTGCTTGAGTTTCCATACTTATGTCTATGAACACATTAAAGATAATATATGTAACAACCAGGCCCACTGCCCAAGGCTCTAGTAGAGTTTCAAGAATGATGACTGGCCCCACAGATCACCACTAGCCTTAACTGTGTGCTTTTTCCTCACTCACGCACAAGCCAGGACAACTTCCCAACTGGTCACCCATCCTAATACTACTCCAAGCTGAGCACGCTTAACTATAGAGTTCTTTAGTGATGGACTCCCAGAAAAGGAGGTGCACCTTGGTGATATGGGTAGTCCAATCATTCCTTTTGAGATCATTTTATCTGAGGCCTCAAATACTGGGATGTTACAATCTCCCCCACTTAGACTCTTGACGTCCTCGTCAAGGCTCAACTATATGGCCTCATAATATTTCCCCATTTCAGTGCATACCCAGAATGGCCCATGGATACCCAGCTCCCAATCACAGAATACCAGTGCAAGGGTGGCTATGTCACCATGGACAACCCTTTCCTACATGCCTGGACTGCACAACTCAAGACTGGCATGCCACATGCCCATGTGGGCCGCACCTACTGGAGGGGTTATGGATCTGATACCATTTTTAACAATTGAGCCCACTTCCCAAGGCTCTAGTAGAGTTTTAGGAATGATGACTAGCCCCACAGATCACCACTAGCCTTAACTACACACTTTTTCCTCACTCACGTGCAACCCAGGACAACTTCCCGACTGGTCACCCATCCTAGTACTACTCCAGGATGAGCATGCTTAACTATGGAGTTCTTTAGTGATGGGATATTGAAAAAGGAGGTGCACCTTGGTGATATGGGTAGTCCAATCATTCATTTTGAGATCATTTTATCTGAGGGCTCAAATCCTGGGATGTTACAATATATTTGTTTCATTATATGAAAGCACTAAACTCTTTGGTAGTACAGTGCTTGGAAGTGACTTAACTCTTTGGTAGTCGGTCACATTGTACATATGATATAACTCTTTGGTATTAGATCATAAAGGCCTTAATCTTGAGCTCCTTGAGAGTTAAGAGAATGCATCAAAACCTTTGGCAATCAATGCATGGATATATAATGGAAAATGAGCTTAAAATATGTGTTCTTTTGTTAATGAATATCTTTGTGCAAGTATACACTTTTTCTTATATTTTTTAATGCTTCCAAATATTATTTTTATCTTATTTTCTAAGCTTATTAATGAGAGGTATATAAAATACATGTAGGTGTACTCAGTACAATATTCTTGAATATTGTGCTAATGTGTACCACGTGAAATCTTTTGTATAGGTTGTGGACACATGATCTTGAAGAACTAGGATAGTTGAGAGTTGTGTGGCAAGCTGATGTATAGGTGGACATGTTGTCTTAATATCCTGTTGTTTAGTGGTAGTACATGTATATGTAAATTTTGTTGTTCAACATGTAATATCAAATGTTGTAATAATTCATTTTGTAATTATATGTTAAATGGTGTACATGTGTTGTATGGTTTTGTTATTGTTTATGTGCATGTGCTACTGTTGTTTCCTTCAGACTTCCTCTTATTTTCTTCTTCTTAGCCTAGTGTAGGGTGTTTAAATTGGGATTCTCACTAAGGTAAGGTTTCAATTTGGATGTCACACATTAGATTAAGTTTTAGAAAATCTAAGGACGTAAAAGTCAGGGGCATGGGTCATAAAAGTGATGTGAAAAGGTACACATTATTGATTTATAAGCTAGGATGAATTTCATATTCATTTTGAGTCATGATTAGCAAAAGTAATAAAATTCATCATTGTAGTCCCAAAACTAAGCTTAATAGTGCATAAAGGTGAAACAAGTGCAAGAAATGGTGATTAGGGCCTTATCAGGGTCACAATAGAATGATAGTTTCTCATTTTATTCTTAGGAGGTCATAAGTAGATCAAAAATTCATACTTCCTCATAATCATACATTAGATATGGTCTAACATAGTCAAGATCCTATTTTTGGAAAAATATGGAAACAAGAATAGGTGTTTGAGTCTCAAACTACTCCCAAACTATAGATGTTTTTGAGATGATCAGTTTGATATATTGGTTCATCTACTTTGGATAAGAGATGAGCAAGATATGATTTTTTTGCATAGTTTACATTTAGGACTTTATAGAAAGGGGGCATTACCTTGATATATCATGTAATTGATCTAGATCACAAGTTCACGATCCAGAGGATGACCCACACCCTCTCCTAGGTCTGGTTCCAAGCTACAACTTAGGTAGCGGTGGGGCCCGCATGCATGCCGATGTGGCATGGCCCCATTCGTTGTTGGTGTCCAAATGTCTGCTGACCAGGCGTGTGAGGCATCCGGGTCATGTAGGCGTGCTTAGCTATATATCACAATCCCAGTCGGTCGAGTGTGTGAGGCAGTTGGGTCATGTGGGCATGCTTAGCTGTATATCACAAGTCCATCATGGTCTCATCCTTATTTACGGTTGGCAGAGAATCCTCGACATCGTCTGCCTCCCTTCCCTGCCCTTCTGTATGATGTGGCCAGCCTTAGACAATAACTCACTGGAGTTTGTGTGGAACTAGCGAAGGATGACCAAGGGACCCCTCAAAGATGTCATCCACTCTCGTGATGGTTGTGTGTACATGGTGAAGGTCTCAAGTGTAGCGAAGGAGGCTAGAGGTGACGAAACCCAAACCAAAACCATGGGGGTGGCCATGGCTAGGGTTAGAGAAGATGAAAGGTAGAGGGGGTTTGGGAAGGCACATATGAAGGAAAATGTGGGAAAACAAGATGGATAGTAGAATGAGATTGAAAGAGGGCATGGATTTGGCACAAGGAGAAAAGAAGAGGTTGATTGGTGGAGAAAAAGTGAAGTAGGTGGCAGCAGCACTCTTTACATCGGCCCATGTATAAAGGTAGGGGGTGATGTGTAGATTGTTAGATCATGGGGATTGAATCCGTCGTTGGTCATCTAATAGCCTTCATGGCATGCAAAAGAGGTACTCGGGTCTAGGCTCAACAAGAGGGGCTGAGCGCACTTGATTTGGTGTGCCTAAATGGGGCCAAAACATGGCCAACCCAAGTACATATCCAAAAGGGCAATAAAATTCGAGCTAAAAAATCAACATTAAGAACCAAGCTTCAGACGGTCATAACTCGGGCTACGTATGTCCGATTGAGGTAATTTTTGCATAGTTGGATTCAAGATTGGAAGCTATACCATATCAAGTACATTAGGGAGCAAGATTATCACACTGATTAGGTTCAATTTATCTTACAACATGGTGGTATGTTAAATCACGATGCTTAGTTCAATTTCTCAAATTAGAGCCACATATTGTGAAATTAGTCAACGAGGTGATCAAATTGGGGTATCGCAACACTTGATCTATAAATAAATATCCAATTAATTAGTAAGGATACTTGAAGAGAGAGAAAGAGTAAAATAGAGGAGAGAGAAAAGTTAGGTTGGCACACTAACCCTAAGTGCAAGTTATTGGCCAATCAACCTCATATGACAATAATGAAATTTTCTTGCAATATATACCCAAATATCATTATTCAAAGGTCATCTTCAACCTCTAGCGGGGGTTCAAAAAATCCTAGTCCCTTATTTATACCCTTACCTCCTACCCTTATTCACCCTTGGGATATACCAATGAGTTTCTAATTTACCCATGAATTTAAAAACATGCCTAGTTTGAAGTTGCATCCATCTTTTCATTGCATATGTTGTATATTCTTATGTTCCTCCTCCTTCTTCAATGGAAACAACCCACCAAGACACCACCTACGTTGAAGAAGGATAGCTTGTAGCAATGAAGGCATGGTATATGTTGTGCCATGTGACCAACCAACCAGTCCTACAATCACAACCAACCTTGGAAAGTGCACATGTCTGAATGCTCTTGAGATAGTCTGGCGGGGCCAAGAGACCCTAGGGAAGTTGGATCAGATCAAGGGTGATTCTAGGCATGCTAGAGAAATCGTTGGGCATGTAGAATTCCGCCAGGGGTGACTACAATGACGTATGTTTAGGGTCTATGTGATCCAAACCAGCAAAAAAGGAGGAGGATGAAGAACATGCGGTCCATTTTGGGTGAATTGTCCTGGACCCAACATTAGTCGGTCCAAGATTAAATGGCTTGCATGCCATGTGGCATGATCTAGGGTGTCGGATCAAGGATCAACAGTTCACATCCCTGGAAAAAGGTATGTCTTGGTCTTTCTATATCTTGAGCTCCACATATGTATTTTAGACAAATAATATATTATTGGAATCCTATTGAAGGGTAGAATGTTATATGATGTTGAATAGGGTTTTGAGGAGGTTTCACTAGTGTTATTGACTAACAAGGGATATTCCTAATTTAGATGGTATCCAAGTGTAGGTACATTTAACCTTCATGAATTTTTTCATACAATTGTTTTATGATGTTTTGAACATTACCATGATTTTAAATCTTAATGATAATGGTTAGATATGTGAGTTTTATCATAATAGAAAATATATGTGTATATAGTAGAATGTTGTAACCTTGATGCTAGTATGGACCTAGAAAAATGATGATGCAACATGTGAGACCATTAACATATATGATGTAAATGTGGCCCCTTAGACTGGTAATGTGTGACCATGAATATTTATGGGTTAGGTTTGAGCTAATCATATTAAAAACCTAATTATCTTAATTAAAAATGATAACATTTCTGATATATGTTGTCATGCTTTTTTTGCTAGGAATTGGTAGAGTCTAGTTGACTCCAGGAGTCTATGATAGTGATCTGAATCGGGTACGACAGTTTTATCTAATTATATGATTATGGATTTTTTGGTTGAATCTTGATATGTTTACAAATATTGGCATGTAGTACTAATATGTAGTACTTGATATTTTGTGACATGAAAATATAAAGTATGTCTATATGTTTTATAGTTATTGAGGTGCTCGTTGTCCCTGTAATGAGAGATGGACCAGTGTTGACTAGTAAATCTTCCTAGAGTACAAGATACACAGTGAAAGACCCTAGAGTACTTGATATACATTGTTGGGTCCATATTTAAGTTTCAATACCCATCCACCTTGGTAATGTGATTCATTTACAAATAAATGACAAAATTTGGTGTATTTCATTTATCAAAGAATTGTTTTCTATGCTCTTGTTTCTTTATTTCTACAAAACATTCCATCTACGAAAACCTTAAGTATATGTATATTTCTACTCATGTAACAACACCTTGTGTGTTGATACTCTTGTTTCATATATGTTTTAGGTTTAAAACATGGGAGGGACGTGAAGATGAAGACATCAGTCATTTTTTGAGGTTATACTAATTAAAGATACTTCTAGGTAGCACACATATTCACCTTTGTAGCAAATGCAAAAACTATAACTGTAAGATATAGTGATATTATTTTAATAAATGTATTATTACGCATAAGATTTTTATTGTGTTTGCATCAAAATTGTTCATGTGTATGAATTTATTCTACTTTTGCACTCAAAAGTGATACACACCAAAGAGCACACCAATTCACTAGAATGATTATCCTAGAGTTTAATCCCTTTTTACTTTTCAGTTAAGGCTAGTATATAAGGGTCGATCCCACAAGACAATGTTTTTAAGATAGTTCTCTTTTATTCCGATTGATTTTTGAAATTATTTCTTTTTGGTATTTTTGAATAAGGAACGGAAATTAAATTTCAGTTGGGGTTTGTTTGATTGCACTAGAACGAGAGATTAAATTGCAAAGAAAGTAAAAGATTACACTAAAGAAAAGAAAGGATGATTATTCTAAGACAAGAAAGTAAAGAAAGAAGATTGTTAGCATACAAGATTATCTAAACAAGAAGTAAAGTGCTGAAATTAAAAGAGGAAAATTGAAAACAAGTGTTGAAGAACCGTTGAAATCAGAAGGGAAAACATTCAGGCTTAGGGGTTTCACCACCTCATCCCTTATGAAAACAAGATCAAGCGATAGATGACAATAATATAGAAGCAATTATGTGGTTTATTTGTAAATAAAACACAAGAGATGAACTCTATGTGAACCTATTGGTTCTAGAATTCATGCTTCCTAGTCCTTGATCCTAAAGAGCATTTTTCCACGGTCACATCCAAATCCTCATGAAATTGGTTTAGGCATTCTAAAATCTAGGTTCTACGGTCACACCCGTTGGGATTAACTTGCGATGAAAATGATTAATTACTTCATTTAAATCGGTGATTTCTAAACTAAAAATCATCCAAAGTACTCATGTAAAACTCGAATGGATTAACACATGGCTAAGGGGCTACTCCCCTCGCCTCGATAAGGGAACTACTCACTAGTCATAGAGAGAAAGGGAGAAACAAGAGGAATAAGATAGGAAGCCATAGACCACAAATCCAGAATCTCTGAGGAGACCAAGGTGGTGACAATTAAATGGGTTGCTTTTTTAATCTCCAGCTACAAAAGAAAGAACAAGAAAAGAACAAGAACAAGGAAGAAATCCATATCTAAAACAAAGAACTAATTTTATTGCTTGAATTAAAGATTTCACTAAGAAATGAAAGTAGTAGAGCTTCAATATGAAAAGCTAGTACAAAAATTCAGGACCCTTTTCTTAGTGGAGTCCCCCTCCTTTTATAGGGGAAGGTGGGGTGGAAACCATAGAATGGGGGAAAGAAACAAAGGAGCGGTGACTGTTGGAATATGTTGCTCACATGTCGTGAAATGGCCATCTTGCTAGGCGAGACGTTCGTCAAGGGATGACGTAGCGTGGATCTAGATTCTTTGGATTGAAACCCTCAAGAGGGTGGCGGCAATGCCTTTTGGTTGCAAACTTGGGCTTGAAGCAATGTTCCATACGGTCGACCAGACGATGTGGGACGCCCATCTCATGTCGATGTGCACGTAATCAAAGGATTGGAACCCTAATTAAGTGGTGGTACCCTTAAGAGTTGATTTAATCCTAGGTCAAGCTGACCTAGCCATATAGGCTCACTTGGGTGCTCGTCTAGGTCCATGAGACGACAGTCTCGCTGAAGCGAGACGCCCGTCTGGCATGTTTGAAGAAGCTAGTTGAGCCAAGGCCAAGGTGGTCGATTGGATCTTGAACATGGGATCTCTGGGTTGAGCCTACCATTTGGGCCTGGTGAGACGACCATCTTGCTGGCTCAATGGGTCAAAAAGCAGATTTGTAGAAAACCCCTACAAAAAATAGGAAGTAGATAAGTATTTGCAAAATAAATCAATTGCAATTTGGTCCTAGAAATTATTGAAAAAGAGATAATTTCTAATGAAAAGGATTATGAAAAAATATGTAAAAATATAGATGAATATGCTTTCATCAAAATACCACATACTTGAATCTTTGCTCGTCCTGAGCAAATTAAATTACAAATAAAGTCCAATTTATACTCCCAATTTGTTATTCCTCACCCTTGTAACATCACTATAATCCTTACCTCCAAATTTTGGCCAAGTGACCCAATATCCTAGAACCACGTAGCATAATTTCATATTCCCTACCAAAACAATTATCACATCTTGCTTCTAAAATGAGATTTTGTAGAAAAATAGGCTTCCTCTTACTTTTGCTTTGACACTCTCACTTTTTATTTTTTTGTAAGTTGTTGCACAAGAATAATACAAAATTGGAGGTGCAAAAACAAGAAAGAAGTGATGAAAAATATTGATCCCTCCTCTATTCGACTCAGGATGTGAAATTGTGGAGTTGTGGCTACATTACTCATGATTTTTTTCTTGTGCACTTTTGGCATCTTTTGATGGTACGCCCCTTTGTGGGGTATGGAATTTTTATTTTGGGAAGCATGCCACCCCAGACTTGGTTTTTGTCCAGTGGTGATTCTTTGCTTCTCTTTTTTAAAAGAAAAATAGAGGGAAGGAAGATATGTTCTTTTTCTTATAACTTTCAACAATACTTTCTTTTTCCTTTTTAGAGAGTGACATTGCTCTAGTTAGAATATTCATATAATTCACATGAGACAAGTTTATAATAAGATAATCCGTTGTTTAAATATAGGGAAAAATTATGCTTGTTTCTGTTCAATTCCTTATGACTTGCCAACTATTCCAAGGAGTGATGTTATTTAGGCATCCTAGGTGAAAAAATGCTTTCAGACATGGCAATTTGTAATATATTTTGCAAAAACTTTTACTAAATTCAATTTAGGGTACAGTGATAGATGTCTACTCAATGGGCTGACTAGATAATGGTGTTTTTACAAGTAAGGAAAACAAAAAAGGGATGGCCAACTATATAAAGGCCATAAACTAAAGCAAATACATGCAAAATAATAAAAAGGTAAAATAAAGCAAATAAGGGAAAAGATAGGGGATGGAATATAAGCATAGAACCCACCTCCACCCCAGACTTAGATTTTTGGTTGTCCCAGGAAAAACCTAAATCGGAGATGGAGGGAAGAAAATCACTCTGGAGGTGGGAAGTCGAAGATGAAGGGGGATTGTAGTAGTAGTTTCCCCAATAAGGGGAGTTGGGGTCAGGGTAGACCTGATGGGCCCCATACTCCTCATAATTAGGTCTATTGGCATCGAAGTGGCCCTGGTGCACATGCCAGGACTCATGGGAGTGCTACATCAAGTACATATGGTTGAGTTGATGACCTTGACGTTGCTGCTCATGTTGGATTTCCTCCAACTAATCTTGGATCTTGTAGAAGCCATAAGGCTCCTCGGGGCCTTCCTCAGTGACCCTACGTCTCCTAGTGTTGTGTCAAGAAGGAGGAGGAGGTGATCTAGTCTCATCATCACATGCCTCCAAGGAGACATTCCTCCCATGGGTCGTGGGCTCAGGGATATCATCTACATTGGGATGTTCCAGGAGGAACCGCGCAATATGTGTTGACAGATCTGGTAAGTCAAAAAGTAGGTTGGCGGTTGCAAACCTAGCATGGTGTGGAAGCTCAAGGATGAGCTGGGAGTCTTTGAAAATCAAGTAGTAGACTCCATTGGCCCCCATACGGAGGAACTTGCACCCCTTCAAGTATGCAAGATCAATCAAGTGATGCTTTAGGGTCAGCGGATAGAACGGGATATGAGTGATGAGTGTAGCCTTGAAAAAGTACAATATAGGTGACTACATGACCAATGCAATACGAGGAAGAAGTGGTGTGGGTGGCCTAGTAGTTTAAATGATTGATCATTGCAGCCCAGTTGTATGGCTCATCATGCAAAAGACACCACAAGGTGTAGAGGTAAGAAAGAGTCATAGCACCCTAAGTACCTTCCCTACCGAAGAACGTGCAACTAGAATCCGATGAAGATAGGGGACCACTGGGTTGTTGATGTTGGATGCTTTGAGGCCGCTGGGTAGCACGGGTGGTAGTCTAGTGTTGTCGGCCCAGAACTTTTCTACATTATAAGTGTCGGGGTAGACATCATGACGATGCTCCATGCATCGAGTGAGCCAGTATTTTGTTGCATCCATCAAGTATCATAGATGTTAGTTTCCTGGCAAAGATTTCAAAATCTTCACCAAAGACTTGAGCCTTGCATCTAGATTTGCCCCATGAACTGTGGTACCGACGATATCTGGTGATGAACTCCAGCGTGAGGTCACTATACACAGGAGTGACTCGATAAGGGAGAAGGATGATATTATTTTTTCTCAAGATGTTGTCTACCACCTCTTGAATAACAAGTGCATCAAGGGTGACACTATAGGCCCAATGAGGAAGAGATACACCAATCCTAGTAGTCTCCTTGAACTTGGCATAGTGTGCAGTGCAAAAAAAACTAAGTATAGTTCTCTGGGGTAGAAGCTATGCGGGGTGGATGTGGCATTGTGGAGTCTAAATCGCCGTGAAATTCAGATCGCCCTCTCTTGGCCTCCATGATGAATTCGAACTCATCAATGTCACATTGCATTTTTGAGGCCACTTCAGGGGAGGATTCTCTAGTAGGCTCCTCAATGTGAATCCCCTATCTCATAGTGGAACGGTGAGGCAGCTCACGAGAAACCGTCTCTTTGCCTGGTTGCTTGCCCTTACGAAAGTGGTTAAGGAAATTAAGGTGTGACCCTCCCTCAAACATGTTGAATGGCAGATGTGAGGGCAAGATGGTTAGCTAGAGTACTGATACGGCCATTTCGTGCACACCAAATGGATGTCTGAGACATGTTGGGAAGTCGTTTGAGGCAGACAAAATGGACGTATGGAGCAGACGAACTGGTCGTTTGACAAATGAGAAGGGAGGTACTGATGGGGGATCGGTTGGCAACAACGTTGGGCTAGCGATAGCCGTCTCCGTGGGAGCAAGACAGTTGTCAATAAGGTTGTAGCAGTCAGCTAACGAAGGGGAAGAAAAATAGACAACATGCATTGGTCTGGACGAGGCGGTCAGCTCACTTGCTGGTTGGGCATCTGGCGTCAGTGAGATGGGCATCTCGTAGCAGTGATGGTCAGCTGGTCGAATGGAGCAGTGGTTTTTCGAAGATGTGGACTGTCGTTCCACATGATGGTTGTTCACCTCTCATGACCCGATCATCTACCGAAGATGGGGAGGCAGTTGTAGAGGTTGTGAGATGCCTGTTGGAGAGGCTGAGGTGGTTGGCTGGATGGAAAAACTTGGGGAGAAAATAAGAGGAATGCACTTGGTGGTTTTGGATCAATGATCCCGAGCTACTTGTTTTATAGGTAAGTTGGAAACGCAAAACGGCCGTTTCGGATGGGCCAGACGGTCGTCTGGAGCTTCAAGGGTAGATGCCAAAGTTTCAAATTTTGAAATAGAAGGAAATTTGAACTCTCCTTGAATGTGTCTTCTTGTGGTTGAGATGATCGTCTTGGGTAAGTCAGACGGTTGTCTTGCTTTGATATGGCTCCCAATCAAATTTCAAATTTCAAATGGCTTCGAGTTTTAAAGAAGGCCCTTTGATGGACAAGGCGACCGTCTCACCATCCTCAAACGGTCATCTGGCCTAATGGAGTAGTTGTCCTTTATCAAACTAACATCATGATGGGTTACCAACCTCCCATTTTTTTAAGAGAGTCAATCTGAAATTGTAACAGCAAGGTTAGCTAGGACAATTATAGAGTAAAATTTGCAGAAATTTAAATGATTGGGTTGCCTCCCAATATGCACCTAGTTTAATATCAAAGGCCCGATAAAACTAGATCATGGAGTCATTTAAGGCTCGGATGGGGGAGCTGGAGGTTCTTTCAGGCCAAGGTCTTTGAGTAAAGAGAGGTGATGTGCCTCAGAAGATAGGAAATCATCAATGGTAATATACTCTTTCAGTCTATGCCCATTAACCTTAAACTCCCCTAACACCTTATCCAAAAGAAAAAAAGTTCCATGAGGGTAGGCATGCTTGACAAGGTAGGTCCCATACAATCTAGATTCCAGTTTTCTAATAAAAAGTCTCAATCGAGAATTATACACAAAAACTTTGTTTCCCTCCCTAATATCTTTTCTCCTAATGTGGCCATCATGCCATAATTTGGTTTTGTCTTTGTAGATTCTAGCATTTTCGTGGGCCATCATCCGGAGCTCATCTAACTCTTGCATTTGCAAAAAGAAATTTTCACCTACAGTAGATAAGTCAAAATTAAGAGTTTTAATGGCCCAATTGGCCTTGTGTTCTAATTATACGAGCAAATGGCATGATTTTCCATAAATCAATTTGAAAGGAGTGGTTCCTATGGGGGTTTCGTAGGCAGTTATGTATGCCCACAAGACATCATTCAGTTTCAAAGCCAAATTAGTCCTAGTGTGATTGACTGTTTTCTCTTGGATGGACTTGATTTGCCTATTTGACACCTCAACTTGACCACTAGTCTAAGGGTGGTAACGGGTGGCAACTTTATGATGGAATCCATATCATTTCAACAAGTACTCAAAACTCTTCTCCATTATAAACCACAGTATGTGGTATCCAAATCAAGGAAAAATAAAGTCTTTGAAAATTTTCTTCATAGGTTTGGAATCACATGTTTTGGTGGGGATGGCTTCGACCCATTTAGAAATGTAGTTAACAGCCATCGATATATTTGTACCCTCAAGAAGAAGGAAATAGGCATATATAATCTTCCCCACATGTTGAAGATTTCAATCCTGCCAATGAGTCAGTGGCATTTGGTCTCTCTTAGATATGTTCCTAGTCCTTTGACATTCATCACAAGAAAGGACAAAATGGTATGAATCTTTGAATAGAGTAGGCCAAAAAATGTAGATTGTAGGACCTTCCTAGTAGTTTTCTAAGAGCTCATGTGCCCTCTAGTGGGGCTAGAATGTCACTGCTCAAGAATGTCATGAGCCTCTTCCTCAGTGACACACCTGCGGTAAAGGCCATCAGAGCATAATCTAAAAAGGTATGGGTCATCCCAATAGTATTGTTTCACATCATGCAAAAATTTAGCCTTAGCATGTCCCTTATATTCAGGGTGCAACACACCTGCGGCTAGAAAATTTACATAGTCACCAAACCAAGGATATTGGGATTCCATTTTCAACAATTTATCATCAGTGAGAGAGTCATTAATGGGAATTCCATCATCATCAAAAAAGTCAAGGCGGCTAAGATTGTTGGCAACAACATTTTTGCAACCTTTCTTATCAAGGATTTCAAGGTCAAATTCTTGAAGTAAAAGGACCCAATGAAGAAGATGGGGTTTGGCCTTTTTAGTCATAAAGTATCTAATGGCCTCATGGTCACGTAAACAATGACTATGGACCCTACCAAATATGAGCAGAATTTATTGAAGGCATATATTATGGCTAGCATTTCATTTTCAGTAGTGGTGTAATTTTGATGGGCATCATCGGGAGTTTTGGATGCATAGTAAATTACATGGTGTTTTTTATCAACACGTTATCCTAGAATAGCACCCACAACATAATCACTCGCATCACACAATAACTCAAAAGGCAAAGACCACTCAGGGACCCTAATGATAGTAGTAGTGAGAGCATCTTTTAAGCAAAGAAAACTGGCCATACAATCTTTGTCAAATACAAAAGGGGTGTCTTTTTGGAGGAGATTAGTCAAGGTTTTGGTGATCTTAGTGTTAAACCCCAATCTCACAATTTCCTCAAATCATGAGATTAGGGCATAAGATAGGATTTATATGTAACACAAAGAACACCCTTAACTTTTTTTCTTTTCCTTTAAACTCTTGATTCTCCGCAATGAACCACATAACATCCTAACAAAGGAATATGAACATTTCTTTTACTAATCATACTTTAATAGAAAAGATACATGTATAAACATTCATGATGTCTTTCACAACTTGTGCACATAAAACTGGTTAATTAGCATACATATCAAAGAGGAACAATATTACACATCGTAATTACAACTCTCTCTCTTATCTCTTACTGAGGACCTAGAGTGACAAGGATCGACTGACTCAACTAATCTTGTACTCAACTCTTATGGCAGATCTACACTGAAGCTCTGACCATCTCCAAGTCCACGCGGTTAACCCTAAAAATGTTTGAGTAGAGGGGTGAGCCTACTCGCTCAGTGAATGAGTACTTCATGGAAACAGACTAATGCACTAATGTGATTACAGATATAATTTGAGTAAACGATATGAAATTTAACAACAATAAATACTACACTGAGCCGTTCTAAAACAATATAATTGAAGTAACAAAGAATGTAAATATTGCATCCAAAGAATAACTACTAGAAGACTATGCTCTAGTCTTCCTCAACTCTTTCATTTATAAGGAACTCTGTGAACCTATATGATCATATTTTAGATTATGCCCTGATCTATGCAGTGTACTCTGCATAGAGACTCGCAGTGCACTACGACCACACCGTACAAGACTTAGCGACACACCCGGGAAATGCTAAGTCTGACTTCCAGCCCTGTTCTGCTACAGGGCCCACAGGCTCATCGGCCTTCAGGCTCATCGGCCTCACTGCACTAACATCGAGTGCTCTGGACTCCTCCTCTAACCTGAGTACACAGACTCAGGGGTCTGGGTTACCACCGTGACATCGCACGCGTTGTTGTTGAATAACCCCTATTTACTCCAGTGCCACCGTGACATCGCACGCGTTGTTGTTGAACATTGTCTCCCTTTCCTCGTGCCACCATGACTCCGCACGGTTGATGTTGGACACGAGTTTCACCCCTAAGGGGCAGACCTCCCAAAGGGGTTCTACGGTGTTCAGGGCACCTAAGTCTAACATTAACATTATAGGTACATTTTAAACAGAAATCATAATTCATTTAACATTTCTCATAAGGCTCACACGGCCTGCCATATCATATCATAAGAAGCATCATAACTCATGTATTCAACATATATCATGTCTCAGTAACATCCCTTTCTAGGGCATGTCATATCTCATCACCTACAATTTATGAGATATGTATTGAAAATAAGAAGCCCTACAGTATGCAGATATCAACTCAGAGAGAACAAGCATATAAAGTTAAATGCACTAGAAACATACAATTCAACAATTAAGCATCACCACGTCTCATATCGAAACCTTTCATATCACCTTAACATGATTCATTGAACACCCTATCCTTAGGGTTTAATTTGCCTTATTCATTCATCACATGCCATCACCCTACTCTTAGGGTTTCATTTGCCTCATCACTTGTCACATGGCTCTCATAAGGATGTCATAGGATATAAGCATTCACTAATAAAGATTGTTTCCAACAAATCATATACAATCAATATAGATGTGAAACCATGGAAATTTAACTATATTTAGGTTTTCCATACCATTCACTGATATATCAGGTATCAAGAATAGAATTCAATTAAGATAACCCATGAGGTACATCCTAACCACTTATAGGATTACTAGTCCCTTTTCAATAAGGTTGAAACTCTAGTGATGTCTCAATTAGGTTAAACCCTAATCACATCATTTGATATAAATCTGAAAAGCACTCTCACTAGGAAGTGTTGTATACGTTTCTGATATGAATCTACCATTTAGGAATCATTCAAACAGAGAAGGAATCCATATCATATCAATTTGCAACAATCTTAAATCAAATGGACATTTTAGGTTTTAGAATCACATACTAAGCAATTAGGGATTTGGATGCTATAATCAAATTCGTGCATTACATTGTTTGAAGGAAGAACCCACTCACCCCAAGGTGTGAAAACACCTCAAAACTGCAGCTCAACTCAGGGGATCTCGAACTCATATCAAATCCCTAGCAAATCTCCCAATTCTTCTTCCATTCAACTAGGAAACCTTGAAAATGAGGGATTATGAAGAAAGGGTGAGAAAAGAGGGAATTTTGACATCATCTTGGATCAAATCAGAGCATGGACGGAATCTTGACATGAGAGAGAAGATTCACCATAAAAGTCTATGCAAAGGATCCAAACTTACTTGATTTCACCATTCCTTGGACCGCAAAACCCTAGGTCAGCAATTCCTCCTCTTTCTCCACTCAAGCCCTAACTCTCCCTCTCTCTCTAGATTTTTGTTTCTCTGGGATGGATGACAAAGAATGAGATCTGTGTGTGTGTGTGGTCGATCATATAAGTCAATTTGAGCTGCTTGGGTCAATTGCATATTGACCCAACACTCAACTTTAATTATATTGGCTGAATATTCAGTTTCACAATAGCTTCTGTAATTCGCCTACTGAATAGCTAACATAAGCTCCAAAGATTCTGGAAATTTTATATGTTATACCTAATGAAGTTCCAGACCTCAAGTAAAAATTTGAAATCATTTATAGTTACCAATAATTAATTAAAAATCGAACAGTGCACTGCTATATTGCAGTCTGCAATATATTCGGCCGAGTTTGTCCTGCACAGAACTCGACCGACACCCTTACTGTAGAAATCAAAAAGTCATCCAAAAATTACGCCAATTTAAAATAGTGTCTAAAATTGTGTTTTTCAAGCACAGTTAAAATTTGAGATCAATTGGATATACCAATAAAAATATAAAATTCAATTACCACACTGCTATATAAATCTGGAAATGTGATCGGTCGAGTTTGAAACTCGGCCGATAAACAGGTCAGAGCATTCTTCAAAAATTCTGATATTTTCCAATGTTGTTCACATTTTATATATCCAAATCATATCCAAATTTGAAGTAAATAAAAGTTAAACATAAAATACTAAAAATCATTTAGTGAGACATTCTACTTATCAAATTCTGTATTCATGCATCATCAAAACCCTATTTTTGGGCCGATTAGGGTTTATGTTTCTCAAATCCTAATTCTCAAGACAAAAGAACATTTAGACTTCTTATCATAGTTAAAACATCCTAATTGTGTTATCGTCATTAATTAGATTTCAAGAATGATTATTCCAATTAATCTTTGCAATTGTCTAGGTAAACCCTAGTTTACCAATTAAGCTCAGATGGGGTCGTAACACTTAGAAAAATCACAGTTGAAGCGACAGTAAAAACTTGCATTCCCAAGGAAGGCATGAACGTCCTTGATAGAAGAATGGGGTGGAAGTTTTGAGATGGCCTCAATCTTGGATCTATCAACTTCCATGCTACGATTGCTCACCCTATGACCTAAGACAAATCCCTTCTGTCACCATAAAGTGACATTTCTCCCAATTGAGGATTAAGTGTGCTTCCTCACATTTTTCTAAAACAAGAGATAAATGATGGAGGCAAGAGTCAAAATTGTCTCCATAGACGGAGAAATTTTCCATAAACACCTCCATAATGGTCTCGTTCAATCCAGAAAAGATAGTGGACATGCACCTCTAAAAAGTGGTTGGAGCATTACACAACCTGAATAGCATTCTTCTGAATGCATAAGTGCCAAATGATCAAATGAATGCCATTTTCTCCTGGCCATCTGGATGAATAAGAATCTGATAAAAACCTAAATAGCCATCAAGATAATAGAAATATTGTTAATGGGTGAGGTGCTCTAGTACTTGATCTAGAAAGGGAAGAGGGGAGTGATCTTTCCTAGTGGCCTTATTCAATTTTCAATAGTCAATACACACCCTCCACACTATGACAGTACGGGTGGGAATAAGCTCGTCATTGTCATTTTTCACAATAGTAGTACCCCCTTTCGATGACCTGAACTAGACTAACCTAGGGGGAGTTAGATATGGGGTAGATGATTCCTGAAATTAAAAGCTTGATAACCTCTAGATGCACAACCTCCTTCATGTTTGGATTTAGTTTCCTTTGAGGGTCTCTAGAAGGTTTGTACTCTTCTACCATAGGAACTTTATGCATGCAAATGGCTTGATCGATCCCTCTCAAATCAACCATTTTGTATCCTATGGCAACTTTCCTCTTCCTAAGCTCAGTAATGATCCTAGTTTCCTTTTCATAGGTAAGATTAGAGTTAATCATAACATGATAAAGTTATTGCTCATCAATGAAGACATACTTAAGACCTTCATAAAGGGGTTTCATCTTGGGAACCTTTGGGGGTCAGGTTTTACATCTACAACAGAGACCATTTTTAGATCCTCAAATTCTTCATCTTAGATCTCCTCAAAGGTGTCAATATGATGTCTATATTTCTCCAATTGCTCATCTTCAAATCCACAATCAATAAAGGTTTCAAGGGCATTCTGGAGGGGATCCTCAACAAGTTCCCATTCTTGTCTCAGTTGTTGCATCTTCTCAATAAAATCAAGAAGATAGACCTCTTCTTGGAGGCTTGGTCCGTGCATGCTTTCAAATACCCTAAACTTTAGGGTTTGTTTACCTAGGTGCAAGAAGATGGTTCCAGCCCCAACATCAATCAAGGCACGAGTGATGGCCAAAAAGGGGAGGCCAACGTTGATGGGGTACCTTAAGTCTTCCTTTATGTTCATGATGACAAAGTCACATGGGACATAAGCATCTTTCCCAACCCTTACAGCTATGTCTTCAATGATACCCATAGGTTTTGTCATGGATGATTCAGCAAATTGGATGGTCATGGAGGTAGGAAGCATGTCAACAAAGCATGACCTCCTACAAATACTATAGGGAATGATAAAAATACTAGCACCCAAATCTGTAAGACCCAAACTGCAAGTATTATCACCTAGGTAGCACCCAATCCCAAAGGAACTAGGATCTTTCTTCTTTTCAGGAATCCTTCTTTGGATGCTATCAGAGGTGGTCCTAGCAAGAAATACTATTTCCTGCTCATTGTTGTGGTAATTCCTTATCAATAAGGATTTTATGTACTTGGACCAGGCAAAGATATCATCTAAGGCATCAAGAAAGGGAACATCCACATGCAACTTTTTCATGGATTCTCTAAATTTCACAAAATGAGTACCAAGCCTAGTTTGCTTTAGGTGGGCATGGTAAGGTGGATGAGGTTTGTAACTTGGAATTTATGGCTCATCAATTTCCACAGGTGGGACCACAGGAGCAGGGATGGTAGGAGTGTGAACGGTGGGGTGGGTGAAGGAGGAGTCTCGATGACCATTGTATCATTATCCTCAAAGTCCAAAGGTACTTCTATAGGTTTCTCTAGGGGAGGAGTATGAGTCTTCCCCGAATAGGTAGAGGCAACCTTAAGTTGTTCGGGATGTTTTGGATTGTTCTCAAGTTGTCCAACAAAGGTATTTGCAGGGGGTTTCTGTTGAGAAAAGAGATGGGCAAACTTAGCATCACTTGACTTATGATGTGCTATTATGATTTTTTCTAAGACAGATACCCTATCGTTGGTTGAAGGAGTGGGGACATTATGTTGTAATTAAGGTTGAGCTGGAGGTTGATGAAGGTTTTGATATTGTTGTCCTTTGGTAAGATCCATAATTTTGGAAATCACCCTTATAATTCCCTAGGTTCCCAAAATTCCTTTGATTGTTATTGTATTAGAATCATGGTGGTGGACGGTAGTTAGCTTGGGGTCATGGGGGTCTTTGTAGAGGGGGAATTCATAAGAGTTTTCTGCTCCTGAAGGATTTCCATATTGAAATCTGGGATGATTTATGGCTTGGTCAGGATTGTAGTAAGCCTGGTCGGGGATACTATGGATTGAGTTAAGGTCCTACACTTGTTTACCAACATCAGGCTGCATATTATTATTGTAAAGGTACTAGCACGGGAGGGTAGCATGATCATACCCTTGGAAAATTCCATAGAGAGATTTTGTAGCTCTGGCTTGCTGGGGTTGCCTCTCATAAGCATTGAATGAGGACTCTAAGTGATCTTGTTTGAAGGAGATCAATTTAAGGGATTTGGAATGGTATATCCATATTTTCCTCAGCCTTAGCAACTTTAAGGACCCCCACTGGTACCTTGTCTGGGTTGTGTTTATGAAGAACGCTTTACTACTCCCCATGCTTCTTCTAGACTTTGGAACATAAAATTTCCTCTATGTGAGGAATCAAGGAATTTCTCGGTGTCATCATCAACACCATGGTAAAATGTCTCAATGAGTTGAGATTGGGAGATGTCATGACGGGGGCATGGATGTAGGATTCCCTAAATCTTTCCCAAGCTTCTCCTAAAGTTTCTCTTGGGACCATAGAAAAGAGAAGGAACTATCTGCTAATTTCATAAGTGAGGGAAGGGGGGATTTATCAAGAAACTTGGTTTGAAGGGAGTCCCAGGTGGTGACATGGTCCTCACTCTCCATGGTATTGTACCACTGTTGGCTTGCCCTGAAAGAGAGTATTTGGAAATCCTAAGTCTAATGGTGTCTTTAGAATCGCCTGGGGTCTTTCTCAAAGAACAAATGTCAGTGAAGTGTTGGAGGTGATCTTGGAAAGTCTCACCCTTGTTCCCAGAAAATGGGTTGGTCTGAAGCATGGTGATCCAATGTTGTGCAGATCTCGAATTGGAGGGTTGTTATTGTGGATGGCACAACGGGATTTTGTGCATATCTAGTTTTGGGAGTAGAAAAATCTTTCAGTTGTTTTTGTCATTCGACCTCCCTCTGAGCAGCTGCTACAGCCTCTTGTTTGACTATGTATGTAGTTTGCAAAGAGGCATCTTGAGCCGCACACTCAGCCATCATGGCCTCTCTTTGAGTGGCAAGTGCATGTTCAATCCTACAGGCAACCTCTTCCTCGTCCATCCTAAGTCTATTTTGTCTATTCAAATGATGGAATGTTCTCTCTGACTCGGGATCAAAAATCGGCGGTGCAGAGTCAGCGTGTGGCGAGCGGCGCATGCACATTTGTAATTTGATAGATAATAATCGAGTGCAAAAAATACTATTGGAATGGAAACTCAACCGAAAGAGGAGATAGCACTTTTAGAATGTTACTCAGAAGGCATAAAAAAATGAAAAAAAAAAGTTTTTCAAAAAAAAATTGAAGTTCAAGAAAGTGGCCCGTTGTCCCCAGCAACAATGCCAAAATTAATACGTGTCGAACAGCACACCAATTCACTAGAATGATTATCCTAAAGTTTAATCCTTTTTTACTTTCCAATTAAGGCTAGTATAGAAGGGTCAATCCCATAAGACAATGCTTTTAAGATAGTTCTATTTTATCCTGATTTATTTTTGAAATTATTTCTTTTTGGTATTTTTGAATAAGGAACGAAAAGTAAATTCCAAATGGGGGTTGTTTTATTACACTATTACTAGAGATAAAATGCAAAGAAAGCAAAATTTTACATTAAATCAAAGAAAGGAAATGATTATTCTAAGTCAATAAAGTAAAGAAAGAAGATTGTTAGCACACAAGATTATCTAAACAAGAAGTAAAGTGCCAAAATTAAAAGTCATAAATTGATAACAAGCATTGAAGAATAGTTGAAATCAAAAGGGAAAGCATTGAGGCTTAGGGGTTTCACCACCCCATCCCTTATAAAAATAAGATCAAGTGATACATGACAATAAGATAGAAGCAAGGATGCGGTTTATTTGTAAACAAAATGCAAGAGATGAACTCCATGTGAACCCATTGGTCCTAGAGTTTACACTTCCTAGTCCTTCATCCTGAATAGGATTTTTCCGCGATCACATCCAAATCCTCATGAAATCAGTTTAGGTGTTCTAAATCTCGAGTTTCACGGTCGCATCCGTCGGGACTAACTTGCGATGAAAATTATTAATTACTTTATTTAAATAGGTGATTTCTAAATCAAAAACCATCTGTATAAAGTAGTCGCATAAAACCCGATCCAATTAACACATGACTGAGGGGCTACTCCCCTCACCTTGGTAACGGAACTATTTACTAGTCATAGTGAAGAAGGGAGAAATAAGGGGAAGAAGATAGGAAGCCATAGACTACATATCCAGAATCTCTGAGGAGACCAAGGTGGTGACAATTAAATGGCTTGCTTTCTTAATCCCCCACTCCAAGAGAAAGAACAAGAAGAAAGAACAAGAACAAGGAAGAAATCTAGATCTAAAACAAAGATTTAAGTTTGTTGCTTGAATGTAAATATTACACTAATAAATGAAAGTAACTAAGCTACAATATGAAATTCTAGTACAAAAATTTAGGGTCCTTTTCTTAGTGGTGTCCCCCCTTGTTTTATAGGGGAAGGAGTGGTGGAAACCCTAGAATCAGGGAAAGAAACAAAGGAGCGACGGCTACTAGAATCTACTGCTCATGCAACATGAAATGGACATCTCGCTAGGCGAGATGGTCATCTGGTGATGACATGGCATGGATCTAGAATCTTCACATCGAAACCTTAAAGAGGGTGGTGGTGGTGTTGTTTGGTTGCAAACTTGGGCTTGAAGCAATGTTCTAGACAGTTGTTTGGACGATGTGGGACGACCGTCTCACACCACTATGTGCGTAATCAAAGGGTTGGAACCCTAATTAAGTGGTGGTGCCCTTAAGAGTTGATTTAATCCTAGGTCAATCCGACCTAGCCGTATGGGCTCGCTTGGGTGCTCGTTTGGGTCCATGAGACGGTCGTCTCGCTGAAGCGAGATGCCCATCTAGCATGTTTGAAGAAGCTAGTTGAACCGAGGCCAAGGTGGCTATTTGGCTCTTGAACATGGGATCTCTAGGTTGACCTGATCATCTGGTCCTTGTCTCACTAGCTTAGTGGGTCAAAATCAGCTTTGGAGAAAAAAACCTACAAAAAATGAGAAAGTAGATAAGTATTTGCAAAACAAATCAATAAGTGAGTAAATTGCAATTTGGTCATAGAAATTACTAAAAAGAGAAAATTTCTAATGAAAAGGATTATGAAAAATATGCAAAAAGATAGATGAATATGCATTCATAAAAAATGCGTAAAATATACCAGGATAACATTCAAGAAGTCTAATCCTTTAAGGGGGTATGGGGTCATTATAATAGCCATATTCAACATCAACCTATATCTAGTGTCATAAGGTGACATCCATGACCAAAAATGATTGTCTTCTGGTCTCAATTATCCATCCCTTATAATGAGTGGGCTTACCCACTTGTTTAGACTTTGTCTTAAGAGGGGAAATTATTGACACTCCATTTCTGAATTTGCTTGATCTGTTTCTCAACAAATGAAATTGTGAAATGTGTCAATCTGAATAATGGAAAATTAGATTTAGATGTGTGAACAAACATCAAAATTAGAACATACTCAATGATCAACTATGGGCATAATGATAGTCATCAAACTATGACCATAAGGTTCTAAAGGTCACCCTAGAGTGTGAAAAGTAGTAAAAACATCTTAGATCTATGAGTAACATCTCAGGGGATGCAACACAAGAAAAAGATGATTCAATGGATACTCAACACATCCAACTAACCATGAGAATTTTGACTAGATATATGATTAAATATTGGTATATGGTTGAAATTCAATATGATTGACAATAATTTGATGTAGTAGCAAAAGATGACTTTATGCCTTTCATGATTGGAGGTCATTCCCGTACAACTCAAACATCAAAATTCTCATGAGTGGGAAGGTTGTCGATCAGAATGGATATCAAACTAATGGACAATCTATTACATATTACCTTTCTTGGACATTATCACCAAGGTCCTATCCTAAGAAAGTTCCATATCCTGGTCCTTGTCACTAAGGACAAGCTCTTTAGCTCATGTCCACATAGTGCAACCTAACAATGTGCCCACATAGGATAAAATCGTGTAGGGTACCACCTAGTATGTGACATGCCTTCTTCACCTATTTGGGACCTACCAGGCACCCTATCTTGCACACAGAAACTCCTAGAAGAGGGGTACAACAGTCACACTCCCTGACTCCCCACAATTCACAGTTTGACCAAGTCAACCATTCCACATTTGAAATGTATCCAAAAGACTCCAGAAGGAAGGCGCCCATATAATTCATACCCCATGATCATTGTGTTGATTTAGTCAGCTAGACCATGTTCTAAATGTGTCTGGAAGACTCTAGAGGAAGGGAAACCATTCAATGTGCCCCTCAGATCCCAGTCACCTTGGAAACTCCCATCTTGATCCCTAACCCTAGACAACTCCCAACCATAATAAATATAACCCCTAAGCCTCCATTCACAAAGGGAAAGAGTTTGGTGGACGCCCAAAGGCTAAAAAGGTCTATAAGGCTCATACCTCTAGGCTATCATTTTAAACAAGTGAAACCTAGGGGGAACTATCTAAAAGGGCTTCCACTACCACTTTTGAGGTTTGAACACCATATATATCCTTTCCTACCTATAAATCCAAGAGAAAAAAGAGAGTGGAGCCCACCTTTACCTCCTACGATGCCAAAGTAAGGTAGTTTGGACATAACAAATATGTATATCCCTATATCTCCTCCCCATTTTCTAAACCATTAGTGGTGTGATGATATGACCACCCAGGGTTGATGATCACATATATAATTTTGTTATCCCTAATCTCTCTTTTATAGGTTTTTTTTAATTCTTTCACCCTCTCTCTCTCCTTCCCCTTTATGACCCTTCATTGGTGTGAGGATATGAGAACCCAAGGGTTAATGATCACTCACATAATTAAATCTTGCACTTATATGACTTTTTATTAAAAGAAACATTTTTACATCATCGAGATTTACAATATTTCAAGGGCTTTGTGGGGTTCCTAACACCTTCCCTATGCGTAAATTGACACCTTACATGATATCTCATTTTTTTCTTGCCTTATCTACCCCTATGGTGAAACTTTTCACAATTTTCCTCATTTTTCCCTTATCAAAGTGGTGGCAAATCTTTTTTTCCAACCCATTAATTGGTGTACATCCATTTTTTGTTGCATAGGAAATATCTCCCACTTGAAGCCACACACGCATAATTTATGGACCATGTTAACCTCCTCACCCAATAGCAAAAAAATCATTGCATGCATCATGATCCTCGTGAACTTGATCAAACCATAGATAATCTAGATATCTTCAATGAAGACTTCATTATTGACCTTCTCCTATGGTTGGACATCATCCAACTCTATCACCAAATAACTTATTTGAAAAATTAAAATCCATCTTTACCATAGAAAAATCATCTCAAGAGGATGTACCTTATCTATATCTCAATCCTCTATCGAGTGGACTAAAATATGATTGTATTGACACACTATTTGATCATCATCAATTCTTCATACATTGACAACCAGATGACTTATCTCGCATAAATGCTCCTCCATGACAAGAAGGCAATTGGCTACTCAATTAATTACCTCATAAAAATCAAGAAAATGTTTTGTGTGCATCTTATGTATATGTTGGAGAAGCACACACCACTGATCAAACATGAAATGATGCCCCAACACCAACATTAAGTTTGTGGGAAAGGAAGCAATGAAATCTTATATGTCAAAATAATATACCCAATTTCAAATAGCTTATGGGTCAACCCAGTAGATGTGGTACTAGAAGGAGTCACTGCAGTTGTTCATAAAGAGAAGAATGAGCTCAACCCTACACAAAATCATCACTAGGTGGAGGATATCCATTAACTACCACACGATCAATGCTACCACAAGGTAGGACCACTTCCCACTCCCCTTCCTCGACCACTGTCTAGAGAGATTAGTACACCAATCATTCTTTACTATTTGGAGGGATACTAGATGTTCTTTTAGATCCCCATCCATCGAGATGATAAAGCAAAGGTGACATTCTTGTGCCCATATGGTACATTTTCTTACCTTGGCATCCCATTTGGGCTTTGCAACATGCCCACCACCTTTCATAGATGCATGATGGTGATATTTCTCTGACCACATCAAGAGCATCATGGATGTGTTCATGAATGACTTCTTGGTCTTTGGGAACTCACTAGAAAAATACCTCTAGCACCTATCCCTTAGAATTTCTAGTTGCGAGGAGACACATTAGTTATGAATTGGGAGAAGTAACACTTCATGGTACACAAAGGCATTGTCCATGGTCACCTCATCTCTCACTATGACCTTGAGGTTGATAAATACAAAAGTAGATGTCACCTTCAACCTCCAGCCACCACCTTCAGATAGAGAAGTTAAAAGTTTCTAGGTCATGCCAACTTCTACTGACAATCCATTAAAGACATTCAATGTTGTGCATCTCCTCAAAAATTTTGTTTGAAAGATGTTACATTCATCTTCATGATGAGTTCCTTAAGGAAATGTGTATTACAAACAATTCTCTAATATCCACACTGATAACTCAAACACCATACTAGTTATATATTTTGGCACTTGGTGTGATGTGAGCGACTATGTTGTGTGGTTGTACTCAAGTAGCACAAGGATAATAAGCACCACATTGTCTACTATGCTAATAAGACCTTAGATGAGACCCATGTCAACTACACTAGTTTCTTTTAGTTTTCTACGCATTCAAAATATTTAAGTCCCACTTCATGGTATCTAAAACCATCATCTAATTTGGCCACATAACCCTTGACCTACTTACAAAAAGTGAGGCTAAACATCACCTTCTTTGGTGGATCCTCCTGCTTTAGAAATTCAACTTGGGACTCATGACAAAAAAGACAATGACAACATGGTGGATAATCACCTCTCTCAGACATAAATCCAAATGAAGCCAATTTTGATTGATGACTCCCATTTCAATAATTACATCATCAAGTTTTCTACCATCACATCTTAATGGTTCATTGATTTCATCAAATACCTCTCTTGTGGGGTAGTCCCTCCAGATATGAACTGCAATATATAGAAGAAATGTGTTAGTTACAAGTTTTACTACTATTGTGATGATCCATCTTGTTTCACAAGCATGTGGACATCCTACATTGTCATTACATCCCCGATCCAGAAGTAGTGGACATCATCGAGTAATGTCATTTTTCACTGTATGGTGGACACATGAGTTCAGCAAATATGATCCCAAAGGTACTACTATGTGGGTATTCTAGCCATCCATTTTCAAAGACACACTCCCCTTCATCAAATTGTGTGACACATATCAACGCACATGAGATGTCTAGAAGAGAGACAAGGTGCCACTCCAAAGTCAAACAGAGATTGATATTTTTTATGTATGAGACATTGATTCATTGGACCATTCCCACTTTCAAGTGGCTAGAATTACATCAAAGTGATGTATGACTATGTCTTAAAATGGGTGGAGGAAATTCCCACTCAAACATGTGACTCCAAGTCAATGATCATGCTATTCATGAACATTATCTCCCTTCAATTTGGAGTGTTGCATACAGTGATAAGTAACGATGCCTAATACTTTCTCAAATGTTAGTTCGTAGGCATAGTGCAAAAATATGACATTCATAAAATTTGCAACTCCATATGAACCTCAAATGGGTGGCAAAATCAAAGTTTCAACCTAAAAAAGTGATTAGTTACTCAAAAAGATGGCCAATTGCACACACACAAAGAGTTCATTCTAAGTGGTGCATTATGGGCCTATTGCACATCATTAAATATGTTGATCATAATCACACCATATTGGGTGATCTATGAAAACTTGTACCATCTCCAATTGAAGATGGAGCACAAAGAATGGTGGGCTATCATGGGACTCAATGCCAAGCCCAAGCTTTTCAACTACAATCGTCTTCTCCAACTCCAAAAACTCAAGGTTTTATGCCTACACACACAACAATACTAATATGTGCAAAGGGAATACAAAGTTTCCATAAATTTCTCACATACGGAAAAAGGATGTCAAAGAGCGACCTTGTTTTTCTCTTCAACTCCTCTATTTGACTCTTGATCAGGAAACTCCACCCTCAGTTGTCCGAGCTATTTTGGGTGAAGAAGTTATATCCACATAGATCATGAAGATCTTCTATGAAGTTTGCATGCTTGACAAAAATCGATCAGACAAGCCTTCATTGATGTTGGTTTGATCTAGGATGCAACAAGGGGCATTCATGATTGATGCCATCATGTACCAACCATGGTTCTATATCAGTGGACAGGAACTTCAGCATAAACAACTCCTTCACAGCTTATATGCTTATACATGGATTTTATATTAAAAAAAATATTGCCCTACACAAAGGGATGTAAAGTGTTATGGAACTCTTGTTCACCCCTGTGAATGATGTTTATTCTAGATCATTAAAGGAAGATGGAAAATTTGTTGTGAATAAAATAAAAACATGATTAACTACAATGTCGTGCTCCCATTTGAAACATGTGTCTTAACTTTTTCGTTTATACATTCATCATCATCTTCTTCGTCATCATCTAAGCCTCAATCCCAACCATGTTGGGGTCAGCTACATAGATCTTTCTTTTACAATCAACTTATTTATGGGCCATACTCGGGTCAAGATGTAAAGATTCATAATCTCTCTTTATAAGATCTTCCCAAGTTAATTTAGGTCTGCCTCTGCTTCTTTTAGTTGTACTTGACTCACTATCCTTTCTTTGAATAGGTGCATTTGTTGCTCTTTGTTGCACATCTATACCATCTTAGACGACCTTCACACAACTTGTCCTCGATGCTCACCACCCCCACTTTGTTTCTAATATAGTCATTCCTTAAATGATCTTTACTCATCTTTCCGCACATCTATCTCATCATATGCATTTTGGCCACATTCATCTTGTTGAGACCTTATTTCTTCACTGTTCAACACTCACTTCCATATAGCACGGTTGGCTGTATAGTTGTTTTGTAAAACTTACTTTTTGATCTCAGAGGGATCTTCTAGTCACATACTATTCTAGTTGAACTCCTCTACTTCATCCATCCTATTGTGATCTTGTGACAAACATCATCTTAAACCTCACCCTCCCTTTCAATAATAGAGCCCAAGTAACAAAATTTATCACATATATGTTGGTACCTCCATTCCATCCAACTTGACCCCACCATTCACCGTTCTAGATTGGCACAAATTGCAATGCATATATTCATTTTTGCTTTTCTAATCATAAATCCATTAGATTCCAATGCATTTCTTCAAAGTTCAACTTTATCATTCAATATTTCTTTTCTTTCATCAATCAACACAATATCATCAGTAAATAACATGAATCAAATGATATTATCTTGAACATGCTTTGTCAACTCATCCATAACAAGAACAAATACATAAGGGTTGAGTGTTGATCCTTGATGTACCCAAACGGTGTTAGGAAAAAGTTTCCATCTCTCCTCTAGGAGTCGTAAGAGTTGTAGTTGAGCCATCATACATGTCTTTAATTAGGCCAATGTATTGGATATGCACACCTTTCTATGTAAAATCCTCCATAACACTTTCCTAGTTACTCGATCATAGGCCTTTTCTAGATCCATAATGCCATATGCAGATCTCTTTTGTTATCTTTGTACTTCTCCATAAACCTCCTTATCAGAAGAAAAAAAGTATCAGTTGTTGACCTTCCCGGTATAAAACCAAATTGGTTGTCAGATATATGTGTGATCCTTATTAGCCTTTTATTACTAAACATCTCCCAAAGTTTCATAGTCTGACTCATCAACTTGATACCTCTATAGTTTGTGCAGCTTTGAACATCTCCTTTGTTCTTGTAGATCGAGACTCTAGTACTATTTCTCCATTCTAGCATATTCTTTGTCTTCATAATCTTGTTCAAGAAATTTGTTAACCACATAGCTCCTTCATCCCCCATACTCTTCCATGTATCAATAGGAATACCGTCTGGACCACATGCCTCTTTCATTTTTATCCTTTTCAAAGTATTCTTGACCTCAGATACTAAAACTCATCGTGTGTAAGTGATATTTCTTGCATTCATGTAGCTCGAGTCTCTTAAATTGTTCATAGTATCTCCATTAAACAGCTTATGAAAGTATATTCTCCTTTGGTTCTTTATATCATCATCTTTCACCAACATTGCCATCTTCATTCTTGATGCATTTACTTGACTCAAGTCTCTTCATATCCTTTCTCTTATATGAGTCATTTTATAAATATTTTTCCTCTTCTCTAGTGTCCAACTTCTTGCATATCTCATCAAAGTGTCTGGACCTTGACTCTTAAACTATCTTCTTAGCATCTTCCATTCCTTGTTTGTATCTCTAAAAAGTTACTTCATCTCTAGATTTCAGTAAGCTCCTATATATCTCCCTTTTGAGTTTAATATGTGTTTGTACTTCATCAATCCACCACCAAGTCTCTTTCTATGAAGGCCCGCACCCTTTGGACTCTCCCAAGACCTCTTTGACACCTTTTATTATGCATGCACTCATACTTTGCCACATAGAGTTAACATCAGACTCCAAATTCTAAGTTCTCTCCTCAATAAGTTTATCATAAAAAGTCAATTTCTTTTCTTCTTTAAGATTCCACCACTTGATCCTTCTATCTTGCCTTCTGTTATGCATACCTTTGTCGGTCTTCATGTTCACATCCAAAACCACCAACCTATGTTTTGTGGTGAGTTCTTCTCCAGGAATCACTTTACAATCCTTGCATACTTTTCTATCCATGTGTCTTCTAAGGAATAATCAATTTGACTATAATTGTGTCCACTCTTAAAAGTAATAATATGAGGACCTCTTTTCTAGAAATGTATATTCACGAGGATCATATTATAAGCAACTGGAAAATCTAAAATCCTCTCTCCTTCATTTCTGCTTCCATATCCAAAACCTCCATGAACTCTCTCATATCCATCATTGCTACTCCCCACATAGTCTCATTTAAGTCACCCAATAATGATTTTCTCCTATAGAGGTTTTTTTTTGCATCAGTGCATCCATGTTATCCTAGAATTCCTTCTTTTCCTCTTCACTAAGGTCAACTTGGGGGACATAAACGCTAATAATATTGAAAATCTTTCTCCCAAGAACAACCTTGATAGCTATGATCTTGTCCATCGTCTGTGTGATCTTGACGCCATCAATGCTTCAACATCTCATCAACAATAATTTCAACGTCATTTCTGTGTTTGTCAATACTTGTGTACCAAATTGTGTACTATGTGTCTCTAATCTCTCTGCATCATTCCCCTGTTCACTTAGATTCGTGCGAGCAAATAATGTTAATTTTTCTTCTAATCATGGTATCAACTATCTTTGAGGGCTTTCATGTCAAAAAGTCAATATTCTAAGATCCCACTCTGATATATTTTTATTGAACTTACTATTTTACCTGTCTCCTTTGATAAGATTGTCCTTTCATATTTTTCACTACATCCAGCCAATGATGCAGTGAGACTAGCTTCTTTACCCACACCCACCCAAGGTGTGGGAACTCTTGATTTTCTTTCAACACAACCTAGCGTTGATGCGTTGAAATTTCTTGCCATTTATCACTGCACACGGGTGCCTATGCAGCGCGTCGTTAGGTACGGACGCTCAAACAAAAATTTTATAAGAATTCATGTCATAAAGAGTGACAAACTTATATGACTAGTTGTCAACCTCCCACCAATCCTCCTCTTTATTCGGACTTGGTACCGGAGACATTTGCATAGCATAAAATGTACAAAAATACAGACGGAGTTTTTTACTTTGTTCATATAATTCCACCAACCAATTAAGTGGTTCCTTAAATGATTTATCTCAGTCGTTCTGCTCAAACAAGAATCTGGCCAGCAAACAGCCCGCTCACTTGCAAAAGGAAGAAATTAAAAAAAAAACATATTGGAGATTAAAAAAAAAAATAATTAAGCTGGCCATTAGTAACCAAAAAATGCGCCTCCTAATGAAGGCCCCGAAGATGGCCTCTTTCATTCAACAAACGAGACCCTCATCTTTGAAAAACAACAGTTTTTGTCTGTTGTGCACATACAGAATAGTTAATTTGTAGTTAAGTTGACACTGCACAGGATCACAATATAGGGAACGATATAATGGAGTTTCATCTTTTTTATGGAGGACATGTTTGGCTTAGTAATAATTAAATTCCACTTAGTAGAAATTAGGATTTAACAGAATCATTTAGAAACAATCATGTATTAACTTACGTATAAATTTCTCCTAGTGGATTTTGGGTTTTCATCCTCTAATCCTCGGTCAGCCAATTGTTGGCTGATCCAAATTCATCATCTTGATATTGCTGTAGTGATCAACTTGGCAGAATTCTTATTAATTTTTTGGGTTTTTTTATAAATCACATATATGAGATTGTGTATAAATTCAAACTTTTGGATTTTTCCTTTCACTTTGATCCTAAATCTAGAATATAATGAAACTTAGTCATAAACATAGCGAAATTTGCAACTAAAATTCTTTAGTTCCAAGGGGAATCAGGGGTTCATCCCGTTTCCCAAAATCAATGATATGCCAAAAAGCGAACATACCATTTCACTGCATATTCGAAATATCAGCCTAGCCCAGTTAGGCATTTTCTTGCACCTCAGTTTCTAAACCCAATGTTACGACCTCACTAATGTGAAGCATATATACATAGCTGTTTCTAAAGAAATGAACCTGTTTGATTATCTGTGCAACGTCAGTTCAACTTATATCCCAACAATGCTGCTAACCGAGTGCTCTTAATGAAATCTATAACCATAAATTACAAAGGCCAATGGCCAAAGGAGTGCACTGTACAGGTGTCGCATGACGCATGACTCCCACTCTTGAATCGTGACTGGTCTGGCACATATTTCCAGCCTTCTAAACCTAAGATCATCTAGTTACGAGCGTCAATGGATGTGTTAGTTAGTTGTACACAGCTGGGACGCGTGTTAGAAGTAGTGCCTATTCATCTGCGGTTCCGGCTAATGCTTTACGGCAATCTTATTTTGCCGTTTCAGCTGCGACTGTCGGCCTAGGACAAAATTACTGAATAGCTTCTAAGCGGAAGCCCGTTTTGGCTGGCTACTCAAAATAGTCATAAGATGCAGCAGAAGGGTTGGCAGAATTCTGATCATAATGACCTCGCCAAACATTCCCGCCGTCTGAACTGCTGCTCGTGTGATTTGTAACTGTGTTGTTACCAGCATCACCGACGCCGTCCAGGCTCATCTGCTGCACTTCTTGCGGAGACAATATCCGGATGTGCTTAACGCAGCTAACGAATTCCCTGAAATTGCAAATATTGTACATAAATGTTAGAGAAAAAGAAACCAAAAAGGAGAAAACATGTCGTGAGGAGACGTATAAACAAAGTTCCGATGCTTTGTCATTTATTACTTACAATAATTAACTAAATTATACAAAAAATGATTTGTCACTGCAAAATCTCTAGGTTACGTCATTTATGCAAATCCTGCTAACAACGGAATTGAGTGCTTATTTAGTGGCTACCATTCAGGTTTGACTGTTAGCTAGGTAAGAGGCCTTAAAGCAGGGATCAGTAACAAAGTAAATAAAGACATTCGCCATGCAGCTAGAAAAGTATTGCTTAGAGTTAATAAACAAGGTTCAAAGGGCGGGTTTAATTCCAAGCCTGTAAAAAGAAATAATCCCATAAATGCTAGTAAAGAATGATGTATAGACGATTAGAATTCTGTTGAGCATAATAACTCCGGTGAAGGGTTCAAAAGAACGATCCCGATGATTTCTTGGGAAATCACATGATGAATATACTCCGTATTGCAGCTCGTTGTTATCTATAAGCTATGTTTAATGCCAAAGCCTCCCATCAATTAGAAACAGTTCATAAGAAGATCATGAACCTAGGGAAGAAGAGTCTCGGATCAGTTGACAGATCTTTCCAAAATATTGTCACACCAATTATCAAATTTTCCAAGACACTTTTGCAGGATGAGATAAGGTGCATGTACTTCTTAAAAAGGATTGTTTGGAGTGCAAGCCCCTCCATTCACCTAGGAGTCCATCAATAAATCTTTTGGTCATTGAATTGACTGTTTCATTAAGATAAATACTGTCATATCAAATAAAACTTTCTATACATGAGTTCAGTAAACACGAGTAGATGCTAGCTTTAAGGCCTCTTATCAGGCACATAATGCACAATCTAGAGGCATATATAGAAAAGAAAACATACACTCCCCTAGACAAGGTCCTTACAAAGATTTCAGCCATTCCAAAGTGATCCTTGCAAAATTATATAATGTTGGTATTCTCTAAACTAAAGCAATCCTAAATTAACCTAAAACAAACCCAACAAAAACTAAAGTGTGCCTATATTTTCCCTGTTTGACCAAGTTTGTCATAAAACAGACCTAATCCGACTTGAACCAGACCCAGAGTATTTACCGTACTTTAATAAATAAATAAATAAAATCAATCAGACCTAACTGACTTAATCTGAACCAGATTAATTTTATCTTTCTCTAGTTTGATTAAAGCATATCTACTTTGACTAAAACAGGCCTAAAAAGACCTAAAGATGATCTTTACATAAACCCAAATTTACACAATTCGACCTCAAAATAGCCCAAGTAGGCCGAACCTAGACCTAGATCAAGTGAATGTGATAACATGAACCAAAAATCAGGGGCTAAATGGCTAATTTGACTTAAAAGCAGATGTACTTTGACTAAAACAGACCTAAAAGGACCTAATATGATCTACAGTAAAACTCAAATTTACATATTTCGACCTTAAAATGGCCCAAGTAGGCCTAATATACACCTAGATCAAGTGAATGCGACCATAAGATGGACAAAATATCAGGGGCTAAATGGCCCTAGATGCCCCTTCAAGCCACTCAAACACCTAGGTGCCACTCCTCAACAATAGTCTACATAAGCAAGAGCCTTGATAAATTCTATTTATTACATTGTGAATTGGAATTTTGAGCTGCAACTACAAATAAGAAGCCATGGAATGGCATGGAGTAATCGTTGCTCTATCAGCTAAGGAGAGACAGTCAGCAACCACACGCCAGATTTAGGCTAGGAGAAGAAATAATAAATAGATATATTCCTAGACAACGATGGGCGTGAAATCTAGCTCTCAACCATTGAGCGTTCACCGGAGATCTATTCCGTCTGTGTGCCATTGGGGATGGAGGTGGGGGGTTGGTCTTTCAGTGAATTCTCATTCTTCAGTGATAAAAGACAAACAGCTGACAACTATGCATACAATGAGAAGTGGTAGGCAGCGGATCTAAGGCTTTGCCACTATCCATATTATCTTAATAGTTGAGGGATAGACATAGCCTTGTCTGCTGGAGTTCAGTTAAGAGTTGTATTATGCCTCTTCATATAATGTCTCTTGGTATTACACTTCATGTCTCTTGGTATTACACTTCTTCGTATTAAGCCTCTTTGTATTACGTCTTTTTGTATTTCGCCTCTTCGTATTACCCCACTGTATAGGGGGTTTCATGCATACATGACACCACCTGTAAACAGATATATATTGGCCTATTGGTCTCATAGTAATACAAGAGATATTCATAACACAGTATCATGAGCCGACGTTACAATTATTTTCCGATCGATTCTCTTTCTAATAGATATTCTCTCCTCTCCTATCAATTCTCTTGCCCACCCATCACTCCCCTAATTGATCTTCTTCTCGATCAATCCTCTCTTCGATTTGTTGGATCAATCTCCTGCTGAATCATTTTGTTTCATAGTAGCCTTCTTGCTTATTGTTCTATTCTCTGGGGACGTCGCTTAGGCTTGTCCTGCCTGCGGCCTCCATCCGCCATCATCATACATCACCTCGTTTCGGTGGCCATCATCGTCATAGTCACAATGTAATCCAACTTTTGAAAAAAGTCATGTTGTAAATGCGAATTTTTCCCTAGACGTATGAAACGCCCGAATAAATCTAGTGAACTATTCATGTTTAATGTTTTTCTCCAGTTTTATACGTAATTTTCCCGTATTATACTAAATAAGACTCTTACTTTGGTTTGAGAGCGTATATATGTGTGTGTATGTAAACACATATATGTGTGTATGTAATGCATGTATATGTATATGTGTTTAATACTTGTAGATACATATATGCAATATATATGTGCAAAACTTTGTGTGAAATATAGGTATATATGTCTGATTTTTTCCCAAGTTTTTCGCGAATGTTGATCGGATTATTACCGTATGTTGACCGTTTTTTACCATAAAAAATCGCATAATTGCCGAATTCCGAATTTTTCAACTCAACTGAACGTATCCCAAAGTTGTGTTTTTCTACTGATACTCTTGGGTTGGCTTTGGTTCACTGGATGTGGGTGCGTCTTCGCGCCCTCCGCGAGACTGTTGGTGATTCTTTGTACATTGTTGTTGTGTGTCAGGAGCAAGCGATACATCATGGTGATCTCACAGTTGACGAGTTCTACACTCAGTTGTCTGAGGTATGGCGTCAACTTGACTCTTTAGGATCGGAGGTTTGTGGCACTGAGTGTTGTCAACGTCAGCATTCAGGCTTGGTGTTTTTCCGCAACTATGACTTTCTGACACGTTCTTCAGCTAAGTTTGAGCAGACTCATTCTCAATTGCTTGTTCGCCACCCTTGTGTGCCCATTTATGTATATTACTGCATCCCTCCTCGATTTTGGTTGCTCATCCTTCGACTTCTACACGCTCTACGCCTCCTTCTCCACCAATGCCATCTTCCTCCATGTCGACTTATGGGGTGGAGAGTGTGGAACAAGATGGGCATGTGTATGAGCATTGCAGAAGATGAAGAAAGGCATTGCTCATCGTTGCTCTTCGAAGAACGGCATAGGAGCCTCTTCTTTTTCGAGCTCTCCCACTTAGAAAGGTTGGGGGGTTGATACTCAACAGGAGATTCTCGTGCTACTACATCACTTTGTTGTTTTTGGACCATCAGGTTCTGCTACTCGGTCTCTTGGTGATGCGTTGACCTTAACTTTGCTACATATTTTCATATGACACCTAATTCCACCGGTCTTAGATCTCTTAGTCCCCTAGTTGCTCATGTCACTATTCATATCACAAATTGCACCTCCCTTTCTGTCACAAGACTAGGAACTCTATCCATATTCTCCTTTTATGTTCCTGTAGTTTCTTGTGCTCCCAAACTTACCATGCAGCTTATGTTTGCGGGTCAGACCAATGATCGTGGTTGTTGTGTTTCTGGCACCTCTCTTGATTATTCAACCATTCGCCTCTTTAGGTGGGTGATATGTCATATTAGCACCTCGTAAGCGCACCAAGCTGACAGCTCAGTCGGTAGAGTGTGTTTTTATGGGTTACAATGTTGAGCAAAAGAGATATTGTTATTAGGATCTTGTTGTCCATGGATACGCATTTCTCGAGATGTGACTTTGATGAGTCTTGTCCTTTCTACTCTAGGGCTTCTTCCAGCTCTAATCCAGCTTCTCTCATCGAGTCACCATCTTTCGTGATTTTTCATGATACACCTATCTCCACTATACACCTTCCACCACCGTTCTGTAGACACCACCATCACTACCTTCACCTCTCGTATATAAGAATGTGTGGTATTTAAGTCAATATCAATTGGCAACCATTGAAGGACCCAGACACGTTATAAGCCCAAGGACTACCCTAGAACTCAAAGGTGTAGGTATATTCAACACCCCCTCAAGTGCATCCACTTTTGTGTGCTTGCACTTGTTATTTTAAGTAGGGTGTGGTCCTCACACTTTTGTTTTGTGCGGTCCACTCTGATACTATATGAGAATGTGTAGTATTCAACTTCAAACCAATTGGCAATGAATGAAGGACCCACACCTTATAAGCCCAAAAACTGTACCCAGCTCAAAGTGCGGGAATATTCCAACAGAACATAGCTGGCTGAGATCGGTGGCTCCCTGGAATATGGCCACAGAAACAAGCAAGTAGAAGTGGTAGGAGGATATCTTGAATCTGGCAACATTAGAGAAGCAGAATCCAAGAGCAGAGAAGAGCCATCAAAACTTCAGACTGCAAGCTAGCAGCAGCAGCACAACCGTTCAACAACACAACTGTATATACAGGACCAACAAATTACCACGTATCATGGCCCTGACCCAAGGATGCCCAAGGTCAGAGAGATGGTACACGTTATGCAAGTGAGAGGGTGATCTCAGACATACTGTTACAACAATAGGCTGTTTTACGGCACTGAAGGTGATACGGACAGGAGAAAAAGGTTATGAGAAATTATTGTTGGCCTTTTTAAAGTTCAAAACGAGTTTAAGATCTGGGCATATTCTTCTTGTTCGCTCTTCACAACCTGGAATGTTACTCAAAACTCACTAGCAATTAAATCGCATGCTTAGCACATTGTTAATTATGATGTGTTTGTTTGACGGATTGTGCATGGTTTCTCTTCCCCTATCAAGGAGAGATTTGCACTGCAAACAATGTTATGTTGATTGGATCCCCGCGAATGCTCTCTCATTGTAATAAACAAAAGGATTGATAATCATTTTGTGTAGACAGTATACCATAAAAGTTAATGTTGCTCATTGTAATAAACAAAAGGATTGATAATCATTTTGTGTAGACAGTATACCATAAAAGTTAATGTTGTTGTACATGTGATATTAGCCCTTATAAACAAAAATAAAAAGTATTTTCACATTAGCCCTTGTAAGCAAAAAACAATGTTATTTCTAACATTTCTCAAATTATATCTCAGCTATCTTCGATTCCAATTAAAAGCTAGAACAATGTCCTTATACGACAAATGCAGTAAAAACCGGTCATATATGGTAGCAGAAACATAATATTAACAGCATTTGATTATAGTAAAAAACTCAAATTTGGTATGGTTATTGATTATAGTAAAAAACTCCAGTTTGGTATGGTTAATCCTAAGAGAATCAAAAAGCTAAATGATAACGTCAAAGTTGGCGCAACTTACTCCCATGGATCATCTCCAACCAGCAAGACATCATTTTCAAGGTCCACATAAACCAATTTCCAGCCTATCCGCTGTCGCTCTTCAAGTTGACCCTCAATACTGAACATTCGTGCAATATCCCGTTTCAGTTCATCGTAACCGGAGTAACGGGTAATATCAATGGATCTGCCAACAGCCCCACGCTTATGGACCTTACACATAAAAGATGTATACCATCAGGCTGGTAGCAAAGGGCTAAAAAAAGGCACATAGGACATAATGAGACTTACAAAACTTTGTTCAAACAGAAATAATCATGGTGTTAGAAAGTCATATACATGAAAAAAGAACTTTACTTGCTGTGCCCCCATTTACATTTTGTTTCTGACAACCGATGACATTTAAGCCTTATAACAGAACGATACAACTCATCTAAAATTGTAGCCAATGGCATATAATACAAACAATAATATTGGATTTCTCAAATGAAATGAAAACAAACCTTTGTGTAGGTGCGCATCCGCTGAACTTGGGGAGGTGGTGCCCACTGGTTGACGAGATTATTATCGTCAATTGGTGATTCAGTTGTGTTAAATGCTGCATCAGAAACCCCATACGTTTGGGAGACCACCGATGACGAGATCTCCTGCTGACATTTTGAGGGGCTATAATTCAGCGCAACATCGCCAGAAGGATTACTGTGGTACTCCTTTTCTAATGTAAAATTTCTTGTGAGTAGTTGCTCGCTGGCTAATTGTGTACTTAATGAACCGTCAATATTAACTCCAAATAGCACATTATTTCTCAAATCACAACCTTGTATTTCGACCTCAGAGATGGGGTCCCTAAACAAAATAGATGATTGATTGAAAGTGGACAAGGGAATATTGGTCTGCAATTGCATACTATTTTGAGGAAGGCAAACAGAAGTTGCAGATGAGGATGAATCCAAATAGTCCATCTGCATTGTAGGTCCAAAACAAGATTGAGTAGTAACAAGCCCAGGATTCTGTGCCTTCTGTATAACCACGGAAGGTTTTACATGGCTTTCAGGCTTATTTGACTCTGTAACCATTTTATGACTTGTCATCAAGGAATCAAGACCAGCAGTGTTCACATTGTTTCTGGAAGACTCAGGAATCTCATCTACTCTGCCTAAAGTATTATCTGGCTTGTTCATGGATCTCTGATGAAGCCCATTGGTGTTATTTGAAGGTGAGGTGGAGCAAGAAGGCAAGCTGTCAGAAACAGCCAACTGTGCTATTCCAGCAGGCAAACCACTTCCAGATGTAGAGAGTGAGTTAACTGATGGGATTAGCGACGGAAGAACCACACTCTGGAGCTCATGAGAAATAATCTGTTGCTGGCAGGCCTTCGATGGCGTTTCCAAGTCTTGAGTCTGAGACATTCTTACTTCCATTGAGGTTTCTTTTGCCGTTTGCTGCAGGGCATTACGTTGATGTTGTTGTAGTTGTAGTTGTTGATTTTGTTGTTGTTGCTGCTGCTGCTGCAGCTGATGTTGTTGTTGTTGTTGCTGCTGCTGCTGTTGCTGTTCCTGCTGTTGCTGTTGTTGCTGTTGCAGGTTATAATAAGAGCTCGATAACTGCTGAGTTTCAACAGATGTTTTCAGTTTATCCTGACCACCGATACAGCTTTGTATCAAAGATTGCTGCAAGAGAGACTGCTGTTGTTGCTGAAGTCTCTGAAGTAACTGCAGCTGGATTTGCTGTTCAGAGATCTGTAGCTGCTGATTCACTAGGTTGGAATTGTGGGTTGGCATCCTGCCAAACTGCTGCTGCTGTTGCAGCAGAGGTTGTTGCTGCTGCAGTAAAGCTTGCAGCTGTTGTGCCTGCTGGTTCTGCATCGACATCTGCTGCTGCTGTTGTGACAATGGTACTTGTTGGACTTGCTGCATCTGGTTATGCAAAAGAGTGGGTTGCGGCTGCTGGGAGATGGTCTGTAGACTCTGTACAGATTGAGTCTGAACCTGACTTGGGATGATAACTTGGGCTTGAGGCATCTGCATCTGTGTCTGGCTCAAGGGCAGTGTCTGATTGGCTTGCTGCTGTTTTGGCTGCATGTTTATGTCTTGAAGCTGCTGTTGCGGTCTGCTGATTGCGGCAAGTTGGTTAATTGACTGTGTTGACATCGGCAGCTTTTGGATCTGATCAATTTGCAACATCTGCTGATGTGGCTTCAAGCCATCATTATTAAACTGCATGGTGTTCTGTTGCAGGGTCTGAGGCTGAAAATTGGCCTGTTTAGCTATGTCTGACACGCTGAAGTTTTGCACCAGAGGACTTCCTCCCAGAGATCGCAAGTACTCTGGCTGCATGCTGGAGTTGGCAAGACCTGGATTTTGCTGCATGTTCATCCATTGAACCAAGCTCAGACCTGGCATAATGGAATTCTGCGGCTGAGGCTCTCTGAGGCAAGCTTCGTCGCCTAACCAAGGCATTGCCCTCTTAAAAAGATTTTCCATATCTGGTTCATCATCTAGTAAGGCCAAAAAATTGAGCTACATCAGCCAAATAATTAAGCTAACAATGACATAGCTTAAACATAGCAGACATTCTTACTGAAATATAATGCTAAAGAAACAATAGTAGACTAAGATGTGTTAGTTTATATCCTAGTACACCAATGTATGCCCTTCTCTTTCACAAAACCCACAAAGATAGTGCAAACGAAAGACTATGAGGGCATTGTTTAACTACCTGGCATTCCTGGCAGTCGAGGACGCTTCGTCCTGAAGAACGGTGGGGGGCATAAGAAAAATGGTGCAGCCACGGGTTCAATCTCCCAGATAGAAACACGGGTGCGCCTTTCACCAGCAGTTGACTCATCCCAACCAACCTGTTAGCCAAGGCATCACAACAAAAGTTAAGCATGCACACAGAATGGGTGATAACAGTTCTAATTTCTAAGGGAAGAGAAAACGCATTCAAATACCACCTGCAAGTTACGCCACTGCGAATTTTTCCACCTTACTGAATCCAGATCGCTGATCCCTGTTATAGTACCCATATACCTGTTGAATTGTCCAATAAGAAAATTCGAATTAGACTAACTGCAGTACAAAACATTGAGAGACTAAATAATTCCTTAATAATAACTAAAAAAGAAAGCACCTACAAGAAAGATCAAGAATGCTATATTGGCGAGGCGAGAAGTCAAGTTATGTGCGAAAAATATATATCAGGTGAATGTCTATGTGCGAGTAAACATTGTTGAATGGTCAAGTTCATGTGCAAGTCAGTTTGATCCAACACTGTCGGCTTGGGGAGAATTGCACCACTATATATCTTTATATACACTTGTGCTTCCTCTCATAACCAATTTAGTTTTGGGGTCTTTACAGTCTCCTCCATTTCTTCCCAACAGTTACTGATGTATGGGTGGATTTGTTATTTCAAAGAAAAGTAAATATTTCCGCAATTTTTGTCACGTCAATCCAAGAATATGATAGTTTATTGACTTATTCGATATGAAAGTAAGAACAAAGACTTATTAATTGTGATGTTTTGTCAGTACTTGTGTAAGATTTCGATTACAAGCCGCCTATTGAATAAACATCGACTAGACATACATGCTGAAAGTACAGCACACATAGATTTTCTCTTGCATTATTCATGTTTGTTTTAAGTTATCTTGCTGAGAGGCCTCTATGGTTATTGCTTCTAAACACCGATTCCAAAATCGTTGCTAGTAGATTGTTTATGTTTCAAATTCAATAAGCTTACTACTTTGAATCTGACTACAAATACACTCCTAAACTCAAGAGGTAGAAACTTGCACGAAGCTTCAGTTAAGGATTTTTTAAAACAAACTGCCTGCTTCTATGAAAACATTGGTCTGTTTTTCAGTTACAGCCTTGTTACCAGACCATGTAGTCAATTCAATGGCCTCAACAGTGTCGTTATTGTAAGAACTACTGAATTCTCATACCAGTTTACTAGAAAGAGCAACTACCATTTGAAAACATTATTTTAAACGTCAAACATCAGCAACTATACAAATTGCTATGTAATTCCACTGTTAATACACAACACCCACAAATTTTTGTATCACACAATCTTTCCCAACTGATCGAACAACTTCTCTGCATCTGATTGATGGGAGGTTTATACCAAAGACCAACAGTCAACTGACAACAAGCTGTGTGGACGGCCAAATGGGTCTAGATTAGCTTAGCTGAATAAGAAGTCAGAAGCAAGAAGAAACCCTAGAAATGTGGATGGGATGAGAAGGAAGGAGAGGAACTGAGAACGAGGAGGCAGGAATTTGGGGGTGCGAAGTTCTCGATTTCATTCAAAATGTAACTGGGGTGCTACAAAATGAAAGCCTCGATGAGCTTAGCTATTACAGCTGTTTGGTTCATATATGCAGAAGCCGAAAGGACCTGTAGGCCTCGAGCTATCATGGGCCTCACAGAACAAGGTCCCCGGCAACATTACAAGGAAATTAATAAGGCTTCAATGCGCTTCAATGTGGATCATCCAATCCACGTTTTGAAGCTTGATTGTGTTTCACATGATGTGTTATTATTAGCTTCCAAAAATGTTTCAACCATTAAGAAGCAGAATGATTAACCAACAATGTTAGCACAATATGTTGGGATTAGGAATATAATTCAGCCCATGTTCTAGTGGGATTTGGACTTGGGAGAGGGTTAGTTTGTACTACCAATCCTAATAAGAGTCAAATCCAAGAAGGAAAGAGGATGGCTCCCTATGTGCATCATGGAGTTGGACTAAGAGTGGGTCTAGGATTTGGACAAGGATTCCTGATTGCAACCACATGCATGGAGGCCTATAAATAGAGGCCCTTGGGGAGGCCTTTGGGTGTATCCCACCAGTTAAGGTGTGATCCCTCCGGTTGTTTGTTGGTGCCTTCTGTGGTAGAGGGTGTCAAAGAACAAGAACAACTGGAGGAGCTCTCTTGGTTGAATAATAGAGGGTCAGCGATTTTGCCTTAAAAAGAAGTAGCGGCTGACAGTCGGTGACACATTGGGTGCACTGACAAAGCAGCTCTCTTGGTTGATAAGGGAGGGCCAGCGACTTTGCCTTGAAGAAAAGTAGCGGTTGGCGATTACAGACGCAGTGTTGCCACAGCGGCAACGGTTGGACCTAGTCAACGATCACATCGGCATCAAGCAGTCCTCAGCAATGACAACGGCCTCGTGAGGAGATCAAGTAAAGAAGGATGTTTTATACACACTGGGCGTGATTCTCTTCTTCCTCATCTTTGTTCTTGTGTGAGGAGGGTTACCTGGATTTAGGGGATAATTAAATCCAGGCAGTGTGAGTTGTAATCTTAATTACATAGTGTTTGTTGGTCGGTATTGCCCCGTGATTTTTCTCTCCTCGTCTTGGGAAGAGTTTTCCACGTTAAATCTGATGTTTCTTCTTTGGGTTTACACGTTTGTCGGTAACGCTTCCGCAATAAGTTTTCGTCACATCCAGGACTGTATCGGTACAACATCCCCAACACAATATGTTATTGTTGAGAGTTTCATTCCATACCCATAGTTCTTCTCAACCCAACAAATCTACTTATTATGATATGCCCCTACCAGCCCAACAACAACCGACAAATAGGCCGACCAAATATGTTGGAACCAGCTTGCGCCCAAATCTGTTGTTACAAGTTGCTGTGACACTTGTTGTTGCGTTCAATTCTAATCTTACATGTATCTCAAAAACCCACCCCTAAAAAAATAAACGGGTGCTTTCACGGTAGAGATTAAATGCAACACGGCCATAAGAACAGCAAATTTGAACTGACATATAACATCTAAGCATGCATTTTTAGATTTTGAAGTATTCATTAGTTATGTCCCACACACAAATCATGTAAGCATCATGACTAGAGGGAGCTAGAGATGAGCACGGTACCTCCTTGTCCCCGACTCTTCAGTTTCAAACATCATGCGGAACCGCATGCCCAGAGACAGCTGGTTGCTGTAGATTGCCTTGTTATACTTTGCCAAGGGTATGACGAACTCAGAGGGGCTAGCTCTGTGATACAAGAAACGGATTAGGATGTAGAGACGCAACAGTCATGTTGGGTAAACCCGCAAGCAATTCGTGAAAGGAGCCTTACCTCGGGTTGTAGAACACCGTGAACGGGCTGCTGTTGGCAGCTGCATGAGCAGCAGCAGCGAGGATGCCGATGTGCATGCTGTCGCTTGACAGAACAGAGGAGGAGATGTTGGTGGGTTGCCTGTTTGCCCTCCGGATGCCCAAGAGAAGCTGAGATTTCTCATCTCTGTTGCATTGATTTCGGACGAACATACACATGATTAGGCCAATTTTTCACTGCATATCATATCTAGCACAAAAATAGTCGACAAAAAGATTGTTGGTGAAAAGAGGAAATTACCGGATGAACAACACGGAATCGCCTGCCAGAAGTCGCTTGCCGCTGACGAAAAGACTCCAGCCGGTAGTCAACAGGTGCCGCTTGGGCTGGCCTGAAAATTTCCAGATATAAGGGGGGGGAGAGGATATATCATTTATTACACATTTGGAATGTAAAACAGCGGAACTCCATGATAAGCGCGGCGCAGGAGTGAGGAGTCAGAAGCCAGAGGCAGCGGTACAAGAACAAAGTTATTGTACATAAGTAAAAGGGCCGACAGTTGTGATTACTGGATCCATGATAAAAGGCAGGAAGAGGAAACTTGGGCGCATGATGGGGTATACCTCGGTATATATGCCGAAATGTCCATACGTTATCATGCAAGTCCTTGGCCTGCAGCTCTTGCGCAGGAGGCTGCATTGAGAAATCCTGCCAGAAAAGTATTGCACAAAGGAGGCAAGAGTTGTAAGAAAAGATGAGCGGGCGGATTTTTTACATGAAAAATGAAGATCATCTAAGCCTCAGTCCCAACTATGTTGGGGTATAGTAAAATATTAAAACACAAAGAATAAACAGTGGTATAGTAAAATATTACGATGGAAGTTAAAAAAAAAAAAGGATACATTTTTACAACAGAAAGAAGATAGAGTAGGTGAATTACAAGGGGTGGGAATATCTTCTCCGCCGCCCGTCTTGGGACGGAGAATCCGCCGTGCGTGCTGGTGTCACTGGCCGTCAACGTCTTGCAGAAGAAATCAGGCTGTGGCTTGCTGGGCTTGAGCGCGAGATCGGAAGCAAGCAGGGCGTCCTTGTCATACTGTAAAAAAAGGGGGATAGCAGTGAATCGTAAGAGTTACAGTACTGGAGGTGAATTAAATGGTTGGTTTCCAATCTTAGGTAGTTGAATGCAACAACACAGCCGCCGGGCTGGGAGATGGAACAGCAAGAAGGGGGATAAATAGAAAAATTATGTAAAGATGTGAGAAACCATAACTGGAAAGACGACCATAGTTAATATAGCAGAGTAGACAGGAAACTCAAACGTACAGTAGTTACGGGCTGCAGCGTCATCTGTGCGTACACTTCATCCGTCTCCGCATCGGCCTGCAAGTGAAAGATATCATCATAATCAGGCGAGAATGGCATGAAGCTATTTTTAAATTAAAAAAAAAAACTCTTCTTGCTTTCGCCTACAATCTGTAAAGCAACAGGGTAACAACAGGGGAGAGAGTCCCCTCACTTACATGCAAGGTGACGTTGTGTAGGAGGCATATGATCTTGGAAGGGAGATTGGGGTAGTTGGGTACAGGCGCATCGGCATCTTTGTGCATGGAGGCAGCAACCTGTATAGTAACAACAGAGAGGAGGTGAGACCGGCGGGAGGCACAGATCATTGTTCCCATCATCATGACACACATATTATTAGGGTAATAAATGAGTAGCCGTTAAAAGGAAAGTTGGCAAAAGAAGGTCTCAAAAGCACAGTTACTGGATGCCCCAAATTTGCATTCATTCGTGTGACTGCCAGCAACTCGGGTTGCTATGTCTGGTACCCACCCACCATTGAACACCGAAAAACACGAACCTCGTACCTGCTCGATGTGTCCTTGCGGGAAGTAGACGACGAGGCTCCCTGCTGGAGGGAGCGAGACGAGCGGGCCGGCACAGGCGTGCCATAGGTCGGAGTTGATGTTGGTCTTCTTCTCCCCACCTGTGACTGGAACCGGAAAGGGGAGGAAAGAATGGGAAAGTAAGATACAGAAGCCAATAATAGTGTATCAGCGGAGAATGATCCTTGTGTGTGATAAAAGCTCCTGTTACCTTCGCAAGGGTTCGCCGGCACAACAGAGGCGGCTGCAGCGGGCTGCTGTACCGTGGTCGTCATGATCTCCCCTGCAGGTCGTGGCCGTATTTTTGACAGGTTTGAGCAGCTGTGTTCCCGGTGGAGTAGGCTCCGGTCCCTCCCTCGTCAGTGCCGCATCCCCATAGTCCGCCGCCTGGCGATTCGGACGGACAGGCCGGACGGCCGGCACTCGCCGGCGAGGCGAACCTCCCCCGGGGAGCAAGGGGGCAGGCTCACTATAGTAGCCTTTCTTTCGCAGAAGACGTAAGCGTGCTTGCGAAGGGTAAAGGGGAAGGAGGCAGCAGCTAGCGGAGCGAACGAGGGGGAGGGGGGCAGGAGCAGGGACAGCGGAGCTGTGCAGGTGGGTTTGGTGCCTCCGACAGCGAGGAGACCGGGGAGCGGGATAAGGCAGGGGAGCACAATAACAAAGAAAAGTGATGGGAGAGAGAGGGGAAGATCCGATGAATATCAGGAGGGAATGAAGAGAGAGGTCAGAGGTGGGAAAGGGTGTGATTTGTTGTGAATAGTGTGCGGGGCGGGCGGGACACTGTACTAGACTAGAGAGAGACAGGAGTACAGGAGAGAGAGAGAGAGGGAGGGAGAAAATGCGCGTGTCTGGTGGTGGCGAATGGCTATGTTGCTTGGCCGGGCCTGACTAGACCACTGCGTCCCTAAGCTGCTCTAGGGACAGGATGTTCACCCGGAAGCCCTACAGCCACCGGACAGACCTCGTCGATGACCCGTACTCTGGAACTCTGCCATCACTCTGATTGTGCCGTGCTTTAGCCTTAGGTCATTAGGTGGGGGAGACTAGAGAGATAGAGAGAGAAAGTACTGATTGATAGGGAATAGACTAGAGAGAGAGAGAGAAGAGCTTGGGACAGTGGGACGCCTTTGGCTTGGCACTATCTTCCTCGTCTTCCTCCACCACCTCTATTCATGGCTAATCCAGCCGAACCGGTCCACAAAGCCAGAGAAAGAAAGGCAAACAAGCCCCACCACCAACTCTATAATTATTTCTTCAGTATAGCTATTTCTGTGTCTACTCCGAATATGATATGATACAATATTCTCATCCTATGCCACTCCAAACCCAGCTGCTATTTCGGTTCTATGTTCTAGGTTCTGTTGTTATCTTCCCAAAGCTAACCCACTTTTACTCTCCTCCATCATTCTCTCTCTCTCACTCTACTCTCATTCTTCTCCTTTTACAGCACAACCAAGAACAGAGGAGCAGATGATGGGGAGGGTGGGCGAGAGCATGGCGGAAAACGCGCTGCGGCCGCATCTGCATTCAGTATATATTTTCAACAAATTCAAAACTACCAGCTTTCCCTTTTCCCAGGCCATGCCTCCGCGCACGCAACAGATGCTATTATCACTTCCTCTTCTTCTTCCTCCAGCAACAACCAATTGTTTAATCTATAGCCATTTGTTTAGTTTTCATCCTTCTGCTGACTTTCACCACTGATTGTATTTTAATCTTCAAGTACCATTGCTCCCATCATCCTAGAAGAGTCTAACATAGTCATGCGAGGTTGGTGGATCGATGGATGGACTACCGTCAAACTACCAATCGCCGCAAAGGTTTTTGAGGAAAGAGACTGTAGTAGAAGTAATAAATCAACAACGTTTATTACGGACGCTAGCTAGCTAGTTGTGTGTGTGTGTGTGGGTGTATGGTGGCCCGCGCCGCCGCAACTCCGGCCAGTGTGGGTTCCGCGTTTCGTCGTCCGCCTCGTGCCACAGCGCGTGCGCATGGGAATGAGGGGGAGTGGGCAGCAGCTGCACGCCAGCGAGCGATCATCGCGCCGGATAGAAGTGGGCGGTGCGAAGGAATCATAAAAACTACTTTGTACCTCTGTCCTCCTTTCCGTTTCTTTCAAGGCTAGCCTCGTCAAACACGGTGGAGACCAAATCGGGTTCAAAAATGAAATTTTACACACACGTGAGTGCATGGTCAGCTGATTTCAATGGTGCTTTTACATGCAACGCTATGATATTCTCTAAATTTGTACAACGATCACGATCGGACACATGTATAAGCCTAAGTTCTTTTTTTTTTCTCTTCATGATCGCCCATTTCTCTCTCACACTCGAGTCAGTCGTTTATATGTAATCTTACTACCTTATGAGAATTTGTGGTGAGTGTGAGTATTGTTAATCCTAGCAGCGTGCTTGGCTGGTTGCCGCTATTTTTTTTTTTCATAAGTCCTAGAAAGGTTGGCTCACCAAGAATATTTTTGTTATCTTGACGGTTACTCTGGATTTTATCAAATACCCATACATCCAGATGACCAAGAGAAAACAACATTTACCTGCCTATTCAGAACATACACATTTAAAAGAATGTCGTTTGGCCTCTGCAATGCACCTGCAACTTTCCAACGTTGCATGGTTGCAATATTTGTCGGTCTCACCGAGACTATTATGGAGGTTTTCATGGATTATTTTTTTTTGTATATGGAGATTCATTTGATTCATGTCTAAAGCACCTCTCTCTGCTCCTCAAACGTTGTGAAGAAGCACATCTTGTGCTAAATTGGGGAAAATGTCATTTTATGGTAAAAGAATGCATTGTCCTGGGCCATAGGGTCAGCAATAGAGGAATTGAAGTCGATAAAGCTTGAAGTGATTTCTAAACTGGCTATCCCCACAAATGTCAAAGAGGTTCGTGCTTTCCTTGGACATGCCGGATTCTATAGAAGATTCATAAAGGATTTTTCCAAGATAACGAAGCCAATGACAAACCTATTAATAAAGGATATTGATTTCAATTTCAATGAAGAATGTGTCAAAAGCTTCAACACACTGAAGCAGGTCCTTACAACCACCCCCATCATTAGAGCTCCCGACTGGGACTATCCTTTTGAAATTATGTGTGATGCCAGTGATTATGCTGTGGGCGTTGTTTTAGGGCAATATATAGAGAAGAAACACTATGTGATCTATTATGCATCAAAAACTCTCGATGAAGCCCAGAGGAATTATGCTACTACTGAGAAAGAACTTCTAACAGTCGTGTATGCCTTTGACAAGTTCAGATCCTACCCAATTGGTTCAAAGGTCATTGTCTACACAGACCACGTTGTCATTCGTTACCTTCTGGCAAAGAAAGATGCAAAACCCAGGTTGATTAGATGGATCCTCCTATTACAAGAATTTGATTTAGAGATAAGAGATAAAAATGGTACCGAGAATGTTGTAGCAGACCACCTCAGCCACATCCACTCTCAAGATACTGAGAAGATTACGATCGATGATTCTCTGCCAAATGATCAACTAATGAAGGCCTCAGAAGCTATACCATGGTACTCAGATTTTGTGAACTACCTTGCTGCTGGCGTTATCCATCCTCAATGCACCGGGAATGCACTGAATAAGTTCATGCATGATGTAAAGCAATATCACTGGGATGAGCCATGTCTCTTTAAACTAGGTGATGATGTCCTGTATAGACGATGTATCGCCGAAGAAGAAGCCCAACTTATTTTGGAACAATGCCACTCATGACCAATGGGAGGACATATGAGCTCTAAAAAGACTGCTTTAAAGGTTTTGCAATGTGGATTCTTCTGGCCAACCATATCTAAAGATTCCTATGATTTTGCCCTATCATGCGACAAATGTCAAAGAACATGTAATATAACAAAGAGAGATGAGATGTCGCTGAATCTCTGGCAAGAAGTAGAGATATTCGATGTATGGGGGGTGGACTACATGGGTCTATTCCCATCTTCTCATGGATTCTCATACATCTTAGTGGCGGTAGACTACGTCTCAAAATGGGTTGAAGCTATACCAACCATCACTAGTGATTCCAAACCCGTCATTAAATTATTCAAAGATATTATTTTCCCCCATTTTGGAGTGCCACGAACCGTGATATCTGACGGAGGGTCCCACTTCCTTGAAAGAAGCTTTGAAGCTTTATTGAGAATATACGGTGTAACACATAAGGTAGCCTCGCCTTACCATCCACAAACAAGTGGACAGGTAGAGGTCTCTAACCGTCAACTAAAGGCCATTCTGGAAAAAACTGTAGGACACAATCGAAAGGATTGGTCAACAAAAATCAACGACGCCTTATGGGCCTATCGTACTGCTTATAAAACTCCCATTGGGACTACACCTTTTCGATTAATATATGGAAAAGCTTGCCACCTGCCAGTCGAACTGGAACACAAGGCATGGTGGGCAATTAAACAACTGAACTTTGATATGAAAAAAGCAGGCCAAGCCAGGATTCTGCAACTCCAAGAGCTGGATGAACTCAGGATGACAGCTTATGAGAATGCATGAATCTACAAAAAACGTACAAAACTTTGACGCGATGGACATCTCAAAAGAAAAGACATACAAGTGGGAGACCAAGTTCTTCTATTCAACTCAAGATTGAAGTTATTCCTAGGAAAACTCCGCTCACGCTGGTCTGGACCATACATCGTCAAGAGCATCTCTCCACATGGTGCCTTCACATTATGGAGTGAAAAGTCAGGTGAATTTGTAACAAATGGTCACCGCTTAAAGAGATATTTCACCTCAACTGACATAGGCACTAAATCAACGTTAGAACTCACCAATCTAAAGGATCCACCGTGAAACTGAAGGATTCAGTCGAGCCATCGACATAAAACAAAGGCGCTCGTCGGGAGGCAACCCGATCAATAAATTTGTTTTACTCCCCTTTTCAAATTAGAATGTTTCTTCAATTTTGTTTTTACCTTCTAGTTAATTTTTCTTTAAATAAAATTCGCATCGTGAGATGCTATTTTAAGATCTAACTGCCCTTTACCCTTGAGATTTTCAGATAAGAGGATGCACGCTGATCGGAACGCAACCACACCCGGTGGTCATTCTGGCATGATTTTTCCCCTCCATCTTGGATTTAGGATTTGCTCAGGACGAGAAAATCTCTAAGTTCGGGGTGGAGGGTGGGTGGTACGTACCTCACTTTCCACCTACAACCATCCTTTTCATAGTTAAGTTTTCACTATCACATTCTTAATTAAAAAAATTTAAAATTTTCAAAATTTTTTAATGTTTTTCTAAGAGATTGAACAGATACTTGATGAATTTTTGACACTTTTTGACACTTCCTGAAGTCACTAACTAATTTGCTATGCATTTTCAATCATTATATCCTCCTTATTTGAAGTAAATCCTCAAAAGGACCAATTTTTTAAACAAGCCTTTTGCTTGAAATCATCTTGTGAAGCTTATGATTCCTAACATCATAATACTTTTGCAAAAATGATAAATATATATCAAACTGATAGGGATCAAACACGTCGTGCTTCCTAACTGACTAGTGGAACAATAACATGGAATCTCCACTGGATCCTCATCAAGTCATTATTTGAGCAGAGTACGACAAAGAGAACAACCCGACACATTGAATTGTAAATCAAGTTGCATTCTGATCTGAACTCTCTTCTACACCTCTTATATCATCTTCGTATCCCTCCATTCATCAAAAAGAAACAAAAATAGCCGAATATGTGCCAAACCCTAAGTTCGGGGTGGCACGCCACTTCCCTCTTTATCTGCTTCTTCCATATCCCTCGCAAATAAATAGGGGTGTACCACTAAAAATGCAATCTCGAGTCAAATAGAGGAGAGAATTGCAAACAAAAAAGATGCCAAAGTGCACACAAAAAGAAATGCAATCTCGAGTCGAATAGAGGAGAGATTCGCACAAAAAAATGCAATAAATAAAATTGCAAATCAAATAAAAATCTCAAGTCGAATAGAGGAGAGATTTACTTCTCCCTTCCATACCACCTTTCACTCCATTTTCAACCTAATGGCATAATGAATGCCTACCCTATCATGAAAAACACCAGTGTCAGATCAGATGCACACTTGTTCTTCTGTGGGTATCTCTGGACTCTTACAAAACTCTTTGACATGTTTGTTGTTGGAAAAAGTGAGGAGGAAGTGATATTGGGAATCGAACTCAGGAACGAAGATATGGTAAGATGTGTTTAGTGGTCTTAGGAGGTTGAGATACTGATTCATATTGAGCAGAAAGAAAATATGCATGATGTGAAGATGAAGCAATCACACGGATTGAAAGTATTCATCTGGCGACTGTTTCAGATTTTGTGTTACTCTAGGACGAGCAACGTTTAAGTTCGGGGTGTTTTGATGAATGCATATTCATCATGGAATTCAATTATCTCTTTGGAACAAATTCAACTCTATATATACTATTTCACTCATTAGATACCAATGTGAGTCATAATGTGCAAAATTACTTAATTAATCCAATTATCATGATTTTAACTGAAATTATGGTTGAATTGATGCAGGTCTTGATAAAGCATAACAATCAGTTGGAATTCACATCATCACCCTTGGCTCTGATCAAGCGATCTAACAAGACCGTTTGAGTCCATGCGGTCTCAAGACCGTTTGAGTCCATGCGGTCTCAAGACCGTTTGAGTCTATGCGGTCTCAAGACCGTTTGAGCCTATGTGGTCTCAAGACCATTTGAGTCCATGCGGTCTCAAGACCGTTTGAGTCCATGCGGTCTCAAGATCGTTTGAACCCATGCGGTCTTAAGACCGTTTGAAGAGACTCGATCTGCAAGACCGTTTGAAGAGATTCGATCTGCCAGACCGTTTGGATAGTACCGGTCTGCAAGACCGTTTTTGAGGCCAGCATTGTAAGACCGTTTGGAAGTCTGCACCAAACCATTTGGAAATGTGAAGACTGTTTGAGTACTGACCAAAGACCGAATGGAGGTTGGGCGTACAGACCGTATGGAGTTCTCAGTTGCAGAACCATTTGCCAAGGCAACAGACCGTTTTGTCCAGCACAAGATCGAATGGAGTTCCTTGCCACAAACTGAACAAGAAGCAAAACCGAATGGCACTAGGGAGCATGCGCAAGACCGTTTGCTGCCGGCATGAAGAACGCATGCAAGACCGAATGTCCTAAGCCTCAAGACCGTTTGGTTGAATTGATTGTATGCTCACAAGACCGTTTGCTGAAATGCAGCAAATGTGAAGACCGTTTGGCTGCGGCTAGGAAACTGTTCGGATTGGCTTGCCCACAAGACCGAATGGAGTATATACGCACGACCGAATGAGCTGGGTGCATGCATAAACCGTATGGATTTGTTGCTGTGCGCTGACCGTTTGAATGAAATGGAAGCAAACGGTTTGCTCAGCGCACGTGAAGATCATTTAAAGTATGTACATGGAAACTGTTTGGAATAAGTCACGTGGAAACCAAATGCAATGCAACTAAATTGGCCATTCACGTAAAGCAGAAATGCATGCAAATGAATGGCCAATTGCTGCAAACCGCATGGCCAATGGCATGAAAACCGAATGCATGAGGTCTGTGTGAGCAGCACATGTTGCGTAAAACTTGAAAACCGCATGGAATTGTTGCTGCTTGCAAACCGAATGACCAAAACCGAATGATCACTTGCTGTTTTGAAGACCGAATGCCAAGACCGAATATGTAAACCGTTTGGTTTAAACAACAACAAGACCGTATGGCTGCACTTATTAATCAAAACCGAATGGCTTTTCCTGAAGACCGTTTGGTAAAGGAAATGCATGAAACCGTTTGGGCACTTTATACAGTAAACCGTTTAGTGAAAAAATATCTCTGGATAATTAGTAAACCGTTTGGACTCATACCAAAAGCATGAGGGACATATCCGTGCCTATAAATAGGATCCCAAGGGTCCTTATTTTGGGATCGGATCTGGACGCCGCCAGGCTGCCCGAACACAGTTCCGATCCAAATCCAGTCCAGTTTATGCCAGTTCTATTTCACCTACTACCCGTGCTGCAACCAAGGAGCCTGAGGAGAGAAGGAAGATAGAGCAAGGGAGACTGTCCTGTCTGTCTTGGAAACTTCCGTTCGCGTCCAGATCTGCTCCGACACAACATAGGAGACTGTATCTTCTTCACCGAGCTGTGACTACCCTCTACAATGAGTTCATGACAGATTTCTCTCTCTTTCTCATTCTTCTTGTTTCTCGCATCATGAGCGAGTAGTACCTTTTCGCTAGGGTGCGGGGACTAACCCCGCCACCCACACTAACCATGTTCTTTTTTTAAACTCTCCATGGCAATGTATATAACTTCCCATTTTGTTGTTAGTTGGTATGTTTGTAGTTGGTTATCTACTTGCTTTCATCTTATTCTTTCCTATATTGCGAAATCTTCTATATATGGGATGAAATGGCGGTTTACAAGGTTCGACTCTTTGACAAGAACTTCTGATAAGATTCCTTGAGGTCGTAAGTGTATGATTCATGAGGAGACGAGCCATCTAGCCTTCAGTGACGCTTCTGTACGCCTAACGCTTATATAGGGGGTCCACAACCTTAGTTGGATTTTGTATCGTCTTTGTTTATCGTCGATGTCAGTTTGTAGATCTATCACCTGCTTGCTTATCGATTAACGTGGTTGTCTCCCAAACTAGAAATAGAATGGGATTTCTTCGGAGCCGTAAGTAAGTGATCCGGGTGGTGACGAGACATCTGATGCCTAAGGTGATGCTTACGCGAACCTAACGCCCTAACGGGGGGTTCTGCAGCAGATCTATTTGGATTGATATATCTTGCCTGGTTTGTTTGTGATTGAATGTGTTTGCACATGTAGCGGTGGTGAAACCCGGTATCATCCCAGCGATTCCATATCATTGATCTAAACCCAACTTTAATTCAGCTTTTACATTCTTGCAATTAGTTTAAGTAACCTCAAATCAACCAATCGTTCTAAATATTAGTTTTACTTGAGCTAGATTCGACTGACAAGGATTCTTAAAAAGGTTGTCCTTTGGGTTCGATCCTTAACTATACTGCGATAAGACATGTCCGCTTGCGGGTGGTATTATTGCACTTTGGTTTCGGTAAAAGCTCGGGGATTTCAACCCCGAGTGAGTTTGTTAGTGTATTCAAAAATACCACATCATTAAGTATGGGATTAGTTAAGTTTAGTCGGTCCCTATCACTCTAGGTCCTTGTATAGATGTGAGAGAGTTGTAAATGATGTTTTGTATATTTGCTTCCTTAATAAGAGAGAATGTATTTGATTATCATGCCATATGTACATGGAAGTGTGAGAAATAGAATGAATGTATGGATGTGTATCATTAATGTTGAGATCATATTAGAGTAATCAAAGTTTAATTCTCGTGTAAAGTTTGTTTATGTGATTGGATGCGAGAAAACAAAGAGTTTGAAATAAAAGTAAAAAGTTGGGAGTGAACTTTGTAGTAAGTATAATCCTCAAACTTATGCCACATCTCATGATTAGTGGTAATTGTGGGAAGTGGGTGTGACAATATGTCTTCCATCAGACCTCATGCATATGATGCATCAAGATCTTATGGAATAAATGTTATAGATAATTACCTATACTTCATCTCATTTGCTGGTAATATGATGATATGTACCAAGTAAGAGGGAAGCATTAATCTCTTGAAGTGTTCAAGGATATTATAAATGAAGTATGAATTTGATGAAAGTGTTAAAAACTTTGATGAGATCAAATTTTGAAATACTTTGCATCAATATCTTGAGAACCTTCAAAGAAAGAGTTGTGATAATGTATCACAAGTCAAATCCATTTGAACATGTTGATGTGTCAGAATGAAGGAATTCTACCATGATGAGTCATGATATAATTATCAATTAATCTAATCTACGTATATCCTCATAAACATATACCTATCACTAAATAATGTACCACATGAATGGTTCATAAAGACATCACATATGATATGATTTGGGAATGTCCAAATATGTCTAAGGGATTGAAAACTACATTGAGAAAGTAGTCTCTAGAAAAGGTTTATCCACAAACCATAATTTTTGAATTTTACTATTAATCCCAACCCAATAAAAAAATTTGTTTTGTTTACAGGATAACTGAATTCCTAAAGAATCAGTGGGAATAAAAGTAAAAAAATCGAAATGTTTGAGGTCAACAAAAGGGTACAACGAGAACCATGAGAATCACAAGTTGTTGTGGAATATCAGGTTCATCATATGACATGGAATAAAATAATTCTAGTAGAACAAATATGAGATTGGAGGATTGTGAATCCAATGATTTAGATGGGTTGGTCATAACAAGATGAGCCAACTAGTCAACTAGAAGCTATTAAGTACCATAATCTATTAATGGCTCAAAGCCATTATGGGGTCCATGTAAGCTAACAATGTTGTACCTTGATAGAGCCACCGAAGGGTGCAATAGGGTCTTCTAGGAAAGACCTACATGGATAGCATAAATAGACAAATCAGTTGGAAAGATTTTACAAATCAGTTCAAGTTAAAATAGACTATGAGATTTAGCATATGAAGATATAAACCAGATTCCTCAAGGGAATACTTTAGAGGATGTGTACATGACACATACTAAAAGGTTTTGTAACTTCAAGAATGTAAATAAAGTCTATAAACTACAAGGTTCAATTTGGGATTAAAATAAGCATCTTAGAGGATGGATCTTTTAACTCAACAAGATAATCAAAGAGTTTGACTTAAATCAAGATAAAGGATGTAATCTGTGATTTAGTGGGAGCATATATGGATATTCCACATATGATGAGGAATAATATCTCAATATTGTTAATTTTGAGAACTAGCATGAAAACACCTTTTGCAATGAAAGATAAGGTGAAACATTTTATGAGATAAGGATCATGACCTATGAGATAGTTCTTGAATGTTTCATAATGGAAGTTTGATCACATACAATAGCAATGTGTTGAAGGAGTTCAAAATTGAAGGATTCAATGAGAGATAATCCAGATTGGTCTCTCATGAACCTTATATTCTAATTCTTATTAATAATGGAAATATAATGAATCATATGCCATATGATGGATCTATCATGAATTTTATAAGTGTACTTAACCCATATAGTCTTATGTGTACTGGACATGACAAGCTAATACTAAATTCCAATAAAGATTATTGGAATGTCATTAAGGGTATCTGTTAGTACTTGAGAAGTATTTAAGGATAAATTGCTAGTCAATAAGGATAGCAATAAAAGGAGATGTAAAGAGTTACATCGATGCAAGCTTCCATAATGACAAAAGATGATCAAAGTCAAAATATGTTGGATTTGAAAGAAGAAGTATTGATTAGTTGGAAGGGTTCCAAACTAATAACCACTAATCCTATTCTATAATAGAAACTGAGTATACTTGTGTTATGAACACAGAGTGATACTATATGGATCGAAAGGTCCATATGATGAACTTATAGATGTCCCAACCATTGATGACTCAATAGTAATATTGTAACAATAATGGAGTTAATTATTAAGCAAGTAATATTAGATACCATACTATGGCAGTCCCGCCATATACGAGAAATCATACAACAAAGAGATAAGGAAACACACAATATATCGACTATAAGAAAAGTGTTGCTAACCCGCTGAATTAGTACTATCACAATAGAAACATGGTGGTCATGTTTGGATCACTAAGAATGAGATTCGTGGGTGATTAGATCTAAGTGTAAGTGGGAGTTTGTTGGTAAAGTATTCCCATAGAGCAAATCATGTGATGATTGACATGGCATAAACCATAAAGGATTTGATTAATACTCATAAAGGCAAGCTTCTAATTCATTATGTTTCACTCAGTTATGAGATAATGAGGAAATATTATGAATGCCTAAAGAATGACAATACTCAATGACGTATGTCTTCAAGTATGTGACTTGGAGGATGAGATCGTATGAATGTTGAGAGTGTGTACATTCTTAATATGTCCCTAGTTGGTTGTTACTGTGGAAGGTACATAGATACTAGTAACATTAAAGACTAGAGTGTGGGTTGGTTGATGATAGAATCTCATTAGTCATGATATGGTAATATCAAACCAAGCACACAAATACATGTTAGGGAACAATGTATCAGACATATCGACCTTGAGAGTTACACATTGAAACCATAATTGATGGTCATAGTCATCTCTCATAGTGAAGGTGGTGATTGTGATTCTTAGACCAGAAATCACTACACTCGTCACATGTCGTTGGGTATGCTTTGACATCATCAAACACATTCTTGAAACATGGGTTGTTATAAAGGTGATGATTGGGTGACTTTGACACATGGTGATAGACTGTGAGTGGTAGATATGGGATTTTCCCCTCCTACTGGAGTGTTATATCCTGGCCACTTCATAAGCAAGGCTGAGAAATGCATGTGCATGCACATGTGAATCAATATATGATATTGAGGTCACATTATCTCAGACAATCTACTCTTGGTTCAAGGAACATGGATTGAACGTTGAGAGGATGACCATACATGCCTTGAGTTCATCCTGGATTTCAATGACAAAGGAATTATACAATCAATGCAACACCCTACACATATTGTAGGTTGAAGTTGTTCTCTAACTTTCCATTCACTTGGATAGAATTGATGTATGACTAGGCACTGCTCCTTGCTTGTGATGTCATAATATAGTTATGGACACTCATTGCCAATGTGATATGGGACCTATAGGGTCACACACATAGGAACTCATCTAGAAGAGGAGTTTATCTTAAATGATTATTGGATTGATTACTGAAGTGTTTAGATATTCAATTCACAGAACAAATCAATTGATTAGATAACTACACTACCAAAAAACCATCTCATTAAGTGAGACGGCTGTTTGGGAATCCAGACGGGCGTCTCAAATGTTAAGACAGCTGTTTGGGTTGTTAAGCTGATCAGAGTTCAAATTGGCTAAGTTCTGCTCTATGAACTGACTAGTTGAACTGATCGGTTCAGCTCGACTCACCAGACGGGCGTCTGGGTGAGCAAGACGAGTGTCTCACCTGGGTGAGATGGCTTGGTGGGGCTGGACAAATGTTCTAGATGTTTTTTGAACTTGTTCAATTGTACATTACTTGTGGTGCAAGGAATTAATATGTAATATTAATTGAAACCGAACTGCCAATTTGGTGTGCAATTGGGAAACTGCCAAATGGATATTTGGTAGTCTAAGATGACCATCTCATGTGACCTAGAGACCGTCTAAGTCACCAAATGACTGTTTCATATATGCATATTGAAAAAATTCAAGATCTTCCGATCGCTTCCACTCATGCAAAAATCTTGTACAAACTGGGAACCTAAACCAAACCCCACCTATAAATATAGGGGTACTGGGGGTAGGCAACCTTGAGGTTTCCATATCATCTGTAGGTTTGTGTCTCTCTCAAAGAAAATATGTACTTGATCTCTTGTAGGAAACGGGTATGCTGGGCTACAAACCAGCCAATGCTCCCCTTGACCCAAATATGGATTGGGACGATGAAAATTCTCCTCCCTATGATGATCATCACCAGTTCAGAAGGCTAGTAGGCAAGCTTATCTATCTGAAGGTCACAAGATTTGACCTCACTGCTACTGTCAAATTCATCATTCGATATCTTGATAAACCTCGGCAATGTCATTGGGATGATATATGTCACATTCCGTAGTATCTTAAAAGCTCTCCAAGAAAAGGCTTGTTGTATAAGAATCATGGACACTGCAATCTATCTAGTTTCTTAGACTCTAACTATGTAGGAAGTAATTCTGATTGTAAGTCAACATTAGGATATTGTACATTTGTTTCCGGATATCTTGTTACTTGGCGAAGCAAAAAGCAGACTGTTGTAGACAGATCCAGTGCAGAGGTAGAATACTAAGATATGGCTCATACTGCATGTGAACTTTTGTGGGTCCAGAGTCTCCTCTAGGAGTTTGATATTGTGAGTCCCATATCGATGTTTTGTGACAACAAGGCCTCCATTTTTATTGCAAGCAACCCCACTTTTCATGAGCGGACGAAACATATTGAGGTCAACTATCACTTTGTTTGAGAGACAGTCCTTTCTATCTGGATTTGCACTTCATATCTCAGCACTAAAAAGCAAGTTGCGGACATCTTCACCAAGATACTTCCTAAAGCTCGTTTGCAGACTCTAGTTGACAAGCTGAGCATGTTTGACATCTATGCTCCAGCTTGAGGGGGAGTATAGAGATATGTTGTGTTATGTTGTGTTTGTTGAGTGTCATGTGCATAGCATGGTGTCATGTGCATAGCATGTGCCTCACTTATGCTTTCACTTCAGTAGTTTAGTCCCATATTTCTCATCTCTACTTTAGTCTCTATTCCCTTCTGTTATATACGAGACTGTATTGTACACCGGTTTATTCATTCAATAAGCAATTCCCAGTTTCTCTATAATATCCATCAGTCAACTCACACGTGCACTTCATGCTGTTGTTACCTTCCTGTATGATTTTTATGTGATCCAAGATCTGAAGACGTAGAAAACCATTGGTGAAGGGCATGATCATGTTGGTCTTTACTACCTTGGTGAGCCACCAAAAGCATGTGTAGTTGCATCTCCCCTGCATATTCATAGTCATCTAGGTCATATGGTTTTAGACAAGTTGAAAGTGATGGTCCCTAAGTTGTCCAATTTGGATAAACTAGATTGTGAGTTATGTCAGCTAGATAAGCACCAACGATCACCATTTAGGTCCAGAACCCAAAATAAAGCAGAGTCGCCTTTTTTTATTATTCACTCTAATGTTTGGGGTCCCAGACGGGTTCCATCAAAACTTGGATATAGGTACTTTGTCACCTTTATAGATGACCACTCACAAGTCACATGGTTATATCTGATGAAGGATAGATTTGAAGTATTTTCCATCTTCCAATCTTTTACCAAGAAGTTGAAAACATTTATGATAAGCATATTCATATCCTATGCACTGATAATGCTCGGGAGTACTTCAGTCATAATTTTACTCAATTTCTTTCATCTTGTGGCATCATCCACCAATCCTCATGTCCACATACTCCACAACAAATGGAGTTGCAGAATGAAAGAATCGACACATCGTTGAAACTTCTCGTACCCTTCTTCTCCACATGAATTTCCCAAAAGAATTTTGGAGTGATGATGTTCTTACACCCACTTACTTAATCAACCGCATGCCATCATCTGTCATTCAAAATCAAATACCCTTTTATGTCCTTCATCCCAAACAACCAATATACCACGTGCTACCTAAAGTCATTGGGTGTGTTTGTTTTGTTCATATATTAGGTGGTGGTCAAGATAAGTTAAGCCCCATTTCTAGTAAATGTATATTTTTGGGCTATTCTAGAGTCCAAAAAGGATACAAATGTTTTTTTCCATCAAGAATACAAATAGATAAAATTTTTGTTTCTGCTGCTATACTCTGTGCCCGTATTTCCCAACACATAACACATCTATTTGATCATGGCTTTCCAATGGATCATTAGCCTTTATCATGTCCTAATTCTATAAAGATAATATGATATCAGATCCTAAGTGTCCCTATATATTCACTAATACATGGCTCTGAATCACTGCTCTAGGTTCATACATGATAAACTGGTTTTCCTATTCCACCATCACCTAGGGAATATATCTACAAGCTCATGGCTTTTAAAATAAGGTTATTCTTCATAATTAGGTTCACTACTCTATGATTATATAAACCATATTATAAGGAAACATATCAACAAACAATAAAGCAGTAATCAACTCTAGATAATTTAAAATATCTAGTCATTATAACCTAACTTTCCATCATAAGGCATGCATAATGTGCACATATTTACCTAAGGTAGTTCACATAGATCAATCATTCATTAATCAAAGAGAAAATTCCTCTTAAAGAACCATCTGTTGTCACACCTATGCCATTATTGGATAAGAAAAAGAAATAAGCACACAACCCTCCTTTTTCTTATAAAGGATTTATCTTTCCATATTCAATCAACATAGCAACTAAAAATAACCCAAGGAACATACTTTAAATGTACAACAGTTGTAATCCACATAAAGACTACCATCTTTCAGACATGCAATTTGTGTATTATTTGAATTCTCACCAAAGGAAGGGGATGGTCATCATTTACATTCAAGAAGGGTACACACAATTCATAACTCTAACATGCATGCATATAACCCATCAATTTATGCTTAAAGCACTTAAAGTTATTATTTTAACATTTATATATCATGTAACAACAATATCTACAACATAAAAGCATATAGTAGGCAATAAACAAATCAAATGTTATATCACTCGAATGACAAAGGTAGAAGTGAGTCTTTACATGTAAAACTATCACAAAGCTCCTAGTTGTAAGAAAAACTCTGGTGTTGAAGAAAACATCTCCAATATCTAAGTTCCTCTCCTTCAACTATTCTCTATAAATGTTGGCTCACAATCGAAAGTAGCTAGACAAGAGAGAAAAAGGTGAAAACATGGCATAAATATGTATAGTAAAAAATGTAGAGAAATCCTTCTAGAAAATGTCCAAGAAGGACAATAAGCTAGAATATCACTAGATAAATGCATGATCAAGGTTCCATATACTCCTATCAAATCTCAAAATCCACCAGTTGACTTGTCTCCCATCAACAAAAGAGAGAATGAGGGTTGATCATGTTAGAAGCAAGGACAAATGAAGTTAAAAATTTTGTCGATTGTTGTCAATTGATGGTGTCTGGCTCTGTAGTAGCACCTTGAGGTAAGGCGAACATGGTGATTGATGCCTTGAGTAGGAAATCTTCATCATCACCATCTACTGATAAAGAGAAGTTGTGTTCCTTGGTGTTCCATAAGAGAGATATGTTGGTGATGTTGCATCAGATGAACGTGAAGTTAGGAGTTTCCTTGTTGGCGGGCCTATTGGCATAGTTGTAGGTGAAGCCCACCTTGAGGCAGCAGATCAGAGATGCATATCGTAATGATAATGTGATACAACATATCCAATCAGAGTTTGGAAGCAAGAAGCATGAGGGCTTCCATGAGATAGAGGATGGGAAAATCTTTCCACAGTAGGGTAGTGTTTCATGATGTTGATGGTCTAAATAAGATGGTTTTAGAATAGGCTCACTCTTTGATGTATGTGATGCATCTAGGAAGTACTAAGATGTACCATAACTTGAAGGATCTGTATTGGTGGCATGGCTTGAAGCATGACGTGGCTGAGTTTGTGGCAAAGTGTCATGTGTGTCAATAGGTCAAGGCTGAACATCAGAAACCTACAAGAATGTTGCAACTATTGCCTATATTGTAGTGGAAATGGGATCATATCATGATGAACTTTGTGATTGGTCTCCCTAGGACCCAAAGGTCATAACTCCATTGGGATGATAGTTGATAGGTTAACCAAGTCAACACACTTCCATCCTGTGAAGATGACATATACTACAGAGAAGTTGAAATAAGAGTATGTTCATGAGATAGTCTGTTTGCATGGTATCCCAATGAAAATAGTGTCTGAAAAAGGTCCTCAACCTACCAGTCATTTTTGGGAGCGTATGCACACAACCATGGGTACACAACTGAGGTTCAGTATGGTGTTTCACCCGTAGACAAATAGTCAGTCTGAGAGGACTATTCAGACTTTAGAGGATCTATTGAGAGCATGTGTTCTATAGTTTAAGGGCAGTTGGGATGTGCAACTCAATCTGATAGATTTTTCCTATAATAACAATTATCAAAGGATTATCGACATGGAAACGTATGAAGCCTTGTATGGGAGATATTGTAGGTCTCCGCTTCATTGGTATGATATTGGTGAATATCAACTTTTGGGTCATGAGCTTGTATAATAGACAACACAAAAGATCAAAGTGATATAACAACAGTTGAAGGCAGCCCAAGATAGACATAAGTCTATGTTTACAATTGTTGCGGGCCTTTGGATTTCCAAGTAGGATACAAGGTGTATGTAAGTTTCTCCATGGAAAGGCGTGTTGAGGTTTGGGAAGAAGCGTAAGTTGGATGCTAAGTTTATGGGACCTTACCCTATTGTCGAATGTGTTGGGAAGGTGGAGTACAAGTTGGAACTACCCCAAAATTGCACAGGTTGCACCCTATTTTCCATGTTTCAATGTTGACGAAGTGTCATCCAGATACCAAGTTAGTGTTACAACTGGTGTAGGTTGAGTTGAAAGAGGATGTATCGTATGTTGAAGGTCCTATGTTGATCTTGGACTAGAGAGTGAAGAAGTTGAAGAAGAAGGATACATTTTTGGTTAAGGTTTTGGGGAATCATCATGGCATGGAGGAGTCGGAGGGAGAGATGCATAGGAAGTACCCATCTTTTTCATGTAGGATTTCATGGGTGAAATCCTTGTTAGGGGTTTATGGTTGTAAGATGCATGACCTAGCTTTTGCTTGATCTTGCTTGCTTAACATAATAATGTGCTGGAAACCTTAATCTAACCATGTTATGTGCCTTAATAACATGAGACATGCTTATGTTTTCAGTATGGTCTAGTCTGGATGTTGTTTGAGCTAGTATTGCTATATGTGTGTTGTTTCGGGCCAAGTCGCAATTTGCCCAGGTGTAGGGCTTATCTTGGAATTTGTCACATGTTTTGTGTGCCTATAATGATTTGGCATCATGTTGGAGAGAATGGAGCCCTTGGGCGTTTTGTTTCACCTTTATGTGATGTAGATAGAGGTGTTGACACCATGTGTTGATGTTTAGGGTTTGCCCAGATGCCCTAGTCTTGGTGTTGATTTCAAGGATTGACTGATGATCTCCTTGGTTTTCAGTGAGCAACATGACATACCTTTGGTTTTGGTTTCTTTGGTCGATGAAGTTCTTGGATGTACTGAGGGTTCTCTTTGGTCTATGAGCCAAGAAACGCTAGTTCTATGTGACCATTTGGCTTGGTTTTCTCTTCAATCGTTTGAGTTTTTGGATCAATTTTCCTTCAATAGATGTCCCCTCTAGACCAAGATGGTCAATGAGCTTCCTTGTTCTTAACGACCCTTGATGCATGCAAAAGGTTAGTGCTTGCATGGCTGATTTTTTATGGACAAGTGGCACGTATGTGCATAACACCTAACCCTCTTTACCTCTCTCTACCCTTGGATATATATACCCCTTCTTTTGCATGAAAATGACCTCTTTTGCACCCTGATGCCCTCTCTCATCCTTGGATCTCATCCCCTGTGATCTTGGTGGTGGATAAGAGCTCAACCTTGGAGCAAGGTGGCCAAACCCTTGCATGTGGTGATCTAGGGTTGGAGTTACTCTCCTTTGGTGATCTTTTGGTGATTCTTGAATTTGGTAAGTGATCCATCCTCCTTGGTTTTGTTTTCTTGCAACCCGACCCATCTCTTCTTCCTCTTTTGCACCCTGATGCCCTCTCTCATCCTTGGATCTCATCCCCTGTGATCTTGGTGGTGGATAAGAGCTCAACCTTGGAGCAAGGTGGCCAAACCCTTGCATGTGGTGATCTAGGGTTGGAGTTACTCTCCTTTGGTGATCTTTTGGTGATTCTTGAATTTGGTAAGTGATCCATCCTCCTTGGTTTTGTTTTCTTGCAACCCGACCCATCTCTTCTTCCTCTTATCTAAATCCATGGTCCTCCATGGTGGTTCTTCTTGAGGTACTCCTCTCTTCTTAACCAAATCCATGGTTCTTCATGGTAGTGTTGAGTTGAGTTGGAGATCTCCTCTCTCCCTATTGTTCATTTTGGCCTAGAAGCTTTGGATCTCTCTTTCTTGTTCTTTAACGTAGGGTTTGTTTCTCTTTTTAGGTGGTGACTATCTTGGTCATGGACGTGATCAAGCTAGGTTTTCTATCTCTCTTCTTTGAAGCTTCTTTGCTTGGAAGTTTTTTCATCATAATCCAAGGCGAGTTATATAACTTTCCTCTCAATTATTGTTGCACTCATCTTGAATTAAAATGATCTACACTAAAATTATGATTATAAGTATTTTGGTGATAATATCTATGCTCCAAGGTTTAGTTTTCATTATGATCTTGGGTAGATTATCTCCCTTGATAAAACTTAATCTATGTGTCTGAATTCTTGTTTGATGGTGGAAGTGGTGATCCTTTCAAGCATGCGGTTTACCGTGGTTTCCTTCTTCATATCAAGGTTTTGCCTTTTGCATAATGATGAAGGTGTTGATTCCTTCATGCATGTGGTTAATGATGGTTTTCCTCTCATACACGATTTTTCCTAAGTCTTGATTATGATAGGATTTAGGGTATGGTGATGTTTTCTTTCATAAGGTTACACCATGATGGTTCAATTTCCCCCATGATTGGTGGATGGAGTTAGGGTTTTGATGATGAACCTCTCCTTGAGTTTGATCCTTGTTGGTTTTGGTTTTTTTGGTGGTGATAATCTTGATGATCTTGTGGTTGATGAGTTCTTCACCTTCTTGAGGTCACTCAGTTTTGCTTGATGATGGTCACTCATGAGATAATGATTTTTCTCATTGGTCATTGATGATGTTTCTATGGGTTTTTGATTGCCAAGGATGGACCTATGCTGGTTGCTAAATAATGGTTCTCTATGCGGTTGATGATATGGCTAACTTGGCCAAATGGTCACTAAAGATGGTTACCTTTCAACAGTCTAGATTTTTGTTTTTAGCGGTCAATCTTATGCATGACCTTCAGTGGTTGATGAACCCATGTCGGTCTAGTTTTCAACGACCATCTGCCCTAGTTTTCAGTGGTCGTTCTATGTATCTTCAACATTCTTTGTGTGGTCAAACTTAGTGATAATAATGTTCACCTAGTGTACCTCCAAGATTGTAGGAAGTAGTGATAATTAGAGTTAATGCTTATGTCTGTTTGAAACCCTAATTTGGTTAACTATGTGAAATCCTAAATCCAAATGCAAAGCATATAAGAAAGTTCCTAGCTTGATTGATCTAGTATCATGATGATAGTTTATTTCTCTCTCTCTCTCTCTTAAACTGTTGTAGCTTTGATTTGAAATATCTTGAGCATGATAGCCTTCAATTGAAATATGGTGATGAACTTGTGTATAACACATGAATCATGATGTTGATGAGCCTTGTTATGGCATAGAAAGATAATGATGTTCTTGTAGGATAGACTGTGAATGGTCTTATGACCTTGACAATGACCTTGTACTTTAAAGAGCAGGCATATCCTCTGGTGATGTGATAAAGGATTGGAGTCCCATAATGATCTGACAATGGTGATGGACTTATGAATTGCATTGAGATAGTATCATGTGGTGATGTGATCAAATTTATGTCTTATACATTTTATATCTTCTGAGTTTGCAATCTACCCTTATATTTGTAGAATACTTTTAGTGCTTGCTTCTAAATTGATTGATATAGTATAAAATACACCCAATTAGCTTAACTAATCAAGTGAAACCCTAATCATGTAGTGCCCTATGGCATAGATCCATATCAGTGTCAGAACTTGCTGGATGGTGAAATGAGTCTTACTACGGGAAACTCAGAGCTCATACTATTAAGTATGCAAGGTGCAAGTAACTATGTGTCCTTGTCATATTGACCTCAATTGTTTGAGAATGGTTATGTTCGTGTCTTGGAGATTATATATGTGTGAGGTGTGATTGGAGGACAACTACAGTTGTACCTCAGTGATTGGGTTTATATACCCTAGTTTCTAGCTTGTGACCCGTACCAAGGTGCACTAGGTGTTTTCAGCTTGACTATATGTCGTTGTTGGCAGTTTGACTGATATGTCATTGCGTTGCATGCTGGTACTGATCGAGTAGTTCCAAGGAAGATCTTGGAGTTTGGTTCTTCCTCTATCTTATATAGAAATGATTGCGACCAAGCAGTGTTAGTTGGAATTTGGGTGGTACAGCTCAAATTCCCCAGGGCTTAATAAAAGATGTAATATAGTCGTGTTGTATGATTGTTTAGAGTTAAATATGTCTTACGTTGGGTATTTACCCTTGCCTTATTTCTTGTACTACTCAATTTTCTTATAATGCAATAAGAGAAATCAATTGTTATACATGTTTTTCATATTCCTTCTAAATACATAACATGTTCTACTTATCAATTATAGATACTTAACCTGTCTAGTTTGTGTAATCATTTTTAAATTATTCCTTTAGCTGAATATGCTCATCCTATTTAATAATGTTACTTCCTACTTAAGCATAATCTATGTTTACAATATTTGTTGGAAGAGAGTTATATCTCTCACTGGGACATGGGTCTCAACCTTGTGGTTTGCCATATTTTTTTAGGTGGTCGTGCATGAAGTGGTAGAGATCGTATTGTTGAGGAAAGCAACTCAGAGATCAGTGAACGCAGAAGGTTGGATAAGATTTTGTATTGTGTAGTAGAGTTCTATTTTTCATCCCTGTACTCTCAGGTCTAGAGGGTTGTGTTTTGTAGATGATATGTACCTCAATACATGTTTTGACAGTATGCCTTAGTTGTATATATGGCTTGTACATATGAACAAATTATCTTTTGTTATAGGTGCATGATAGTTGGCCACTATACAGATGTACATACATAACCTGATATGAAATATGGTATAGTTTGTGGACCTTTGATCTAATATGTTCTACACATAATGGTTATATGAGATCGGTTTCAACTTACCATGTATATTGGTAACGTCATTGTTTAGTTATTAATAACATACTATGATTTTGATTTATCTTGTCACGTGGCATCAGTGCAAAACACCTACCCACATGGACGTGATACCCACCTAACACTAATGCTTCCCAATACCATTTCTACCATGTTACCCCCACTTAACCCTAGAACCCTAGGCCAATGCATATGCACTTTTAGTAGTTAGGAGTTGATGTTATCTCCCATTATCTCCTCCTAGCCCCCTTAGCCACCACCTACCCTCTTCCACCTCCATTACTCATCTCTGACCTCTGAAACCCTAGTTTTCTAGGATTTTGACAATATCCACCCCACTTTCCATGCCCTTTCACCCACTTCAAGGAGGAATTTTTGCTTGGAGCTGTTGGAGGTGAAGGTTGGAGCTTCTCCACTACATCCATGGAATTTCTATATTTTTATCATTCTTCTTTTGTTCTTTATTTAACTATGAGTAGCTAAGCGCCTTTTGTGGACTGTTTGGGACATAAAATATAACTATGATACCATATTGGGAAATATTTATGCATGATACTTTGATTTAGTTGTAAATGACTATGTTATTGCTTTTTCTCCCTTCTAGCCTCTTTATATGGCGACAGATGTATGGAAACACTTAGGATATAGAGAGAAGAGGAAATAGGAGGTTGTGAGAGGAAAAATTCCTAACTCCAACTAGTGAATCCTGAGTTATTTTCCCTATTTTCCCACCTACTCTTCTACTCCAATAGCCCTAGGTGTGAGATCAAAGTAGCTAAGTGTGCTCTTTCATATGCACTTAACATAGAGCATGCAGAGTGGTTGATTTGGGGGGGGGGGTAATAGGAGGTAAAAAACCCTTATCCTACACCCCATACCATTCCTTGCCACTAAGTGTATTAGGATAATTACTCTTAGAATCCTAGACTTGGATGATCTAGACCAACATTCACCCGTCCTTAGTTTAAAGAGCCTTGTAAGGTTGCATGGGAAGTGATATGGACTAATTCCTCTATACACCACCATACCATCCATGGCCAACTGATAAGATAGGATTCATAATCTAAATCACTCTTTTTTGTTTGTTTTGGTAGCTTAATTGTTGATGTATGTGAATGCATATAACCCTTACATGTGGTTGATGGTTACATACCCCCCCCAAATAGAACACTACCTTCTTGTTAAAATTGTAATTGCTTTCTTTGTAGCTAGTGTTAGTCTAGTTAGCTTCTTTTCTCACTTCCTTAGTCTAATTTTCATATGTAAGGTTAATTGATTGTTTACTAGGATTGCTATTCTTAGTTATTGTTAATTTCCCTCTTAGTTTGTTGGTTAGCCTTTATTGTGTTGGGTTAATATAGGTTTAATACTTTGTCCCTTAAATTTCTTGACACTTAATTTAGCTCAACCCCAAGTAAAACCTAAAAAATCTAATATCCATAATAGAGCCTAGATGAAATAGACCTATCTCTAGCGGACCCATATGTCCCAAGGGATTCAACCATGTACTCATGACTCTTATACTACACCACGAGCATGTGTTCTTACAAATTGTCTATATTAAGAGTGTGCCTCATCCAAGACTTTGTTAGCTCGTTGTGTCATAGCACATTAGTGATCACTTCACCAAATCATTTCTCCTCTTCTATGATAGACCAATGACCAACACTACCTTGAACAAAAATTGCATGCTTAATCTTATCCCCTTATATGATGTATAGAAATCTAATAGCCTTCTCCAGCTCTGAAGACCACAAATCTGCATCCATTTTATCTATTCTAATAGATTGATATTTGGCTCCAACACATTTCAATCTCACAAATTTCTTCCCATAACTTGTAGACTCAGTGTTTGGAGTCGATTCCTTGGCAGTTAGATTTTGTACTTCCTCAACAAATTGGGCTAACGTCAACATCATCTTCCCAAACATGGAGAGTTAGGTGGATAAGTGTTGTCGGATCCAAGGGTATCAGGATGGGTTGCTCCAAACCCATCTCAGGTACCCCAACCTCTAGTACCCATCATCTCTCACCACCTTTTGCCACAATGTAATTGTTTTCCACATATTCTCCATGGTTAGACATGGTGGATATGTATGGATAGACATGACAACTTAATATTATGTTCTTGTATACTCAACAAACCTAGTCTCTATTACCAAAAATTGTGAAGACCTACCATACAGGTGAAAGATTACTTAAAAAAAATGCCTATTTACACCAATAATAATTATAAAAAATTGTATAGAACAAAACATAGGAAATTGAAGATGCTAACTTAAAGCCACAAAATAAATTGTAATAAGGTCCTTTCCATTCATATCCAACATATAAACTTACAAGTTATTGTTTGCTAACCTCAATAGATCATGTATACATAAGAGTATGTATGTCATATATTTACAACATGTACAACATGTAATATGCTACAAGGCATATGAGGAAAAACCTTGAGTTGTAAGATACAAGTGTTATAAAACTATATGTTCAGACCAGAGAGTATAAGGACGACTCTAACATGCTACTGAAAGAATACACAACCAACTTCTAATCTACTGACATCCTCCAAAAGAAGGATCTTCACCATTATTACACTTGTACTCTACTAGTCACCAAAAAGATGTGGTAGACCAGACGGGTGAGACTCCAAGTTCCAATGATTTTATATAAAAATTGAATACATTTCTCACTTACAAGTAGATTATTTAACCAGATATTAAAAGGAAGATATTTCAACAAGAATTATATACTATATTGAACATATGTCAGAGAAGACAAATGTACATGAATAGGTAATGAACATAAATAGTACTTGCATGGAACAAAAGCATAACAAAATCACATCCATGTGACTCATAATTTAAACCTAAGAAAATATACTACATGACTAGTTATATATTTTATTATACACTAGGTAGATGGAGGCATACCAATCAAACTACTAGCTAATATCTTGGAAGCTCAAACTAGCCCCATATAAGATCAATATATTTCTAGACTCCATTAGATATAAGATCTACATATTTCTAGACTCTATTAGATCTCTTCATACCTCAAATTTGTGATGAGGTCAAAAAGATGTGGAGTGCACAAAGGCTAGATCTACCGTGGATTTGCTTAAAGGATGGTTCAAAAATGTAGTGTGCCCTAGGTACATAGGCACATAGGTTATAATACTAGAAAACATAGGATATAAAACCCAAAAAACCAAGATATGATTGTGGATGCTATCTAATAGACATTACAGACTCACCGACCACAATTGAGACATGAAAATACTTGTGGATGTGAGTTTATACCAACCCCATAGACCCCCATCTATCCAAAATATATGATCTGAGCGTCTTTGTACAATTTGTGGATTGCAATAAGATTAAAGAATTTCACTATTTCCCCGACCGACCTAGAGAAACAAATCTACTAACTTAGGGTGCTACATGATTAAAGTTACACTTGATTAATTAGATCAAGTACTCATTTTTTTGCTGCATCAATCAAGTTATATAAAATCAACAACAAAAAATAATATTAGTAAGCCTTTGCAACTTCATGATATATGAAACACATTATCATATGATTCCAACTATCCATGTCATGGTGTATGTAATTCCTTTCAGCATACCATGATCAAACAAATTAAGGATACCATATCTACACATAGTAAACCACCCAAATCAGGGTTTATGTACTATCTTTGGCCATAACAAGGCCCAACTACCATAAAAAATCATAACAAGACTAAGTCCCCGTAGGAACTTCATAATAATATGAAACATTTTCATGTAAAATCACAAAGAAAAAAGAAGATAGCACCTCAAATTCCTGATTAAAATTCCAAAGGGTGTTAGAGCTACACTACTTTCAAGATTTGGGTATAAGAAGGCCAAAACTAAGCATAAATGAGAAAACTTTACATAGTAACTATATTGAACTAGCTTTTGGCAGATGAACATCTGAAGAAAAGCCTTAATATCAGTATGCAAGAGTTGAAAATCAGCAACGAATTTTATAAACTGTGAAACTCCATTTTACAGTACCAAAACATAAAAAAGGTGCTATCTTTATAATTATTTTTCATCATAATTTAGACCCAAGAACATGCAACTCTAACTAGGAATGCATTTAGCATCAAGGTATATGATTGTGAGATAAAGATGAAAATGTCAGTTTTGAATTTTCTATTTTAAAAGGCCAAAAAAAGGTCCACAACCGCCAAGCCAAACATGAGGGCAAGTTAAGGCTAATGAAGGTCACGACCTAGTTACTTGGTCACATACACCCACACATCGATAAAAATTGGGTATTGTCATATATCAAGGGATCAAACCCGCCAACTATGTATCGATGCACAAACCAAAATCAATCCATAAGGTTCATAATAAATGACATGAAACAATATGCAATGTGTACACATTGTGATCAACACTTCTACATTGCACATTGATCCGCAAGGTGTATAAAATTACAAGCTTAAATATACATGATACTCTTAGGTCCAAATAAGTCATTATTCAAAAAACTAATAATAAAACCAATCTAAGCATGTAAATAAAGTACCCCAAACACATAATTAAGATAATCAAGACATGTTTTAGGCGTTAAGTTAGGTCAGCAGTTTCAGAATAGACTAGCCAGATGTCATTTCAATTATATGATAAAATTTCATAATCATATAATATGTGCATTTTTATCTTTATTAAAAAGGATAAAATCATCTACAAATGCAACATGTAAGATCATCAAACCTTGTCGAGACAGTTTGAATAGTTTCCATTGTCCATATTCAATTTTCCTCTCAATGAATTCACTCATTATATGTAAGCACATAATAAATAGATAAGGATATAATGGATCTCCTTGTCACAATCCTCTAGATGCTTTGAGACTTTTTAGTTTTCACCATTACACAATATACTCAATTTGCCTCCTTCAATAGAGTTCATACTATAATTACTTAGAGTTGTCTCACTACAACAAATATTAGATTTCCCGGCATAATGACATGCTGTAAAAATTGCATAACTATGCCGGTATTGTATTTATTCGGCATTTTTCAATATGCCGGAAAAATGTCGTTGAAAAGCGTGCCGCCAAAAGTTTCACGGCATATTAAGAATTGCCGTAAATAGTATCAAAATCGGCATTATGTCCATGCCGGGGATAAATGGTTATCGCCGGAAAATAATGCCAAACCCGACATTCTAATATGCCGGAAAGATGTCGTTTATAGACGTGCCGCTACCAGATTCTCAACATTTTCAAATTTCCTGGAAATAATGCTACACCCGGCATTACATACACGTCGATAAATAGCATGAACGGCATTACAAAGTTGTAAGAAACAGACCTGGCATTTCCATGATGCCGGGAAATTAATGTATCATTATTTTAGATTCAATATTAGTTGGGTAAAGACTTTAGAAAGTTCGGACTGTGCGTTTGGAGAAATTAGGCTGAGAACTCATTTTTACATGTGCACCACATTGATCGAATAAATCTAGAATCATGTCATCCACTTCATATTTTCTTCTGTACAAAGCTTAATCTTGTTTTTTTTGTATTCTTAATAAAGACATAAGTTTGTACATGGTCAGTGTCTATAAAACTGTAATCTGACATCTAATTCTAGGAGGACTTCTGGCTGAAGAAACATCTCAACCATCCAAATAACTCTTATGATTGGGCCATCACAGGACTACCGAATCATGTTTTGCAAGAAGCAACAAAAGTACCAAGTACATACATAGGTGATTCAGTGGCTGAAAGACCACATCATCTTCAAGCTTGTCCCACTTGCAATGCCACCCTGCTTTTATCCTCCATAGCTATGCATTGACCCCATTTCTCTTCAGTCTTTGTCCGGTGATATAAATTCTTTAAACTTCTAGACAGATGAACTTTCTCTTCGTTTCTTTTCATCTCTAAGTAGAATACTTTCACTCTGACCATTCATGCATGTATGTATCGTCTCCATGACCATTAATGCCCTCAATCTGTAGGTACATATAACACACATGAGTTTGCGTCAATCTACAAATGGAAACAGGGTGCAAGCTGCTACTTAAAAATTAAAACACAAAGACAAAGATAGTAGTAGCAATACCTCTCCATAAACATTGACACATCCAACCACTGGCCAAATGAGTTCGAAGCTAAAGAAGAGATATCCTGCATAATTAAAATATATCAAAGTCGAATGAATGTACTTTCATCAAGTATACAATCAATAAATTTTATGGCAAAGGCATAGTATGTCAGCATGCATGTGATCAACATTGCGTGAAATGAACTAAGAATATGAGATCATGAAGTTATTGGCATAGTAGCCGGAAAAGTACTTGGACGGGTGGTCCTGACGTTCAACATAGTGATGGAGGTGTTGATCTTGTGTTACTGATGAACTTGTTTGAGTTGGCATTTAAGTACTGTGGGATACTAAATTATATTAGCTCCTGAATTCGTTTAGCAACTGATGAATTTGGAAATGTTGTTAGTTTTGGAAAGGTGAGTAACTAATTGCAGATTTAAAACATTAGACAAAGGGGACTGTACCCTCCCTACCTACAGACTCCACCCCTTCCCCCAACCCCAAGATTTTAGAAAAGAAATTTGTATTGAAAGATTCTGCATCTAATTAGTTTGAAAAGAAATTTAGCTACATTTGATTCAGTTGCATTCAGTGTATTTCATTAGTGTATCAATAGCAGTGAGGTCATTGTATTTTGTTAGCCCACTTGCTATTGACAAGGAGGTCAGTGTATTCTGGTCGGCATTTGTCTAGTTGGATAGAAACAATGTATCCAGGCAATATGATGAATGCCATTTAGTTTAGTAGCCTTTAAGTCTGACTTCTATTTTTTGTTTTTTATCTAGATCTCAAGCCCTTGACTTCTATTTCGGAATTGTATGTATGGTTGATTATGCTAAGTCAATAACATTAAAATGTATGTGAAATCAAATAGTTGAAAAATGGGTAATTCACGTGCATTTGAGTTGATAGAATAAATGAAGAAAGACAACAAGATATATAAGCGAGAACCATACTGGGTCGACCTCAATAACTTGGATGTCAGTCTGACCTCCCTGGTAGAGGAATTTGATGGCCAGATAGTTGGGTTGGTTGGTATGCTACTCGACAGGAACGGCCATGTAGGGCTTGTACTGGCAGGGGACCATGTATATTGGCAAAAAAACAATTCTAGATGATTCATAGAGGCAAAATTAAAGTACATATTAGCAACAAAGGACATTGAATTTATGGGTTATAACATACCTTTTGATTCTACATGGTTGTGGGTCTGTTTTCTCTACGAGGGATGATTCCATGCTTAATTTTCCTGGTCCTCATTCTACTTCCATGTTGTAGATCAATCTAACCTCCATATACAATATATATTCTTGCAAGGACCATCATGGAAGAGAGGCAATGAAGTAGAAGTGCCCCATCAGTTGTCTCCTTATAATATTTTGTTGACGAATTAAATCACCATAAGATATATCAAGCAACGGTACAATATTTTACAGTAATTTTTAGAGAAAAGAAAACAAAAATGATATCTGATAAAACCAAGTCATTGTACAGCTTAAAAGAATAGGGGTTGGAGAGCTCAATTACACGCTTGACTACCTATTCAGTAGTGTTCACATGTTATTTCAGAACACCTTAAGCAAACAGGGGTTGGAGAAATCAATTTAAGTACGTTTGAGGATACAAATGCAGCAGCTGTTTGGCTATCTAGTTATATCACTGATCGAAAACTTGGGCTTCGGCCATAAGAACTTGTTCCTTTTAAACTGACAACTACTTTTTGCAAACATTCAGTGAATTCTTTAACTAGAATGGCTCCAGTTCGGTGTAATGAATATCGTTTTGCTATTAGATAGCTGCGAGCAGGATTCAGACTTTAGTTTCATTTATTGACAAAACCGTATTTACCACCACATCTACGGCTGCTTGGAATATTGTGTACTTGGTGAATTCTAAATCCATATAGCGATGTGTTTAACAGAAGGAACCAAATCGGTCAAAGGCATGCATTGCATTTTTCGAACACTGTTTACCAACGGATTTCAAAAATTTCACGATACATAATTATAAAAAATTAAGATTCACCCGTACAAACATTCTTAATAACGTCATTATGTACAGTTAAACCTATTAGCATGGATATCTGTAATTATGCATTCATATTAGACCAGTCTTGTATGTGAAATAATATCTAAACAACCACAATTGTATTAGTCTAATTAGTTCGAATAATTTCATAGCTGTGGTATCCTGAGCTGGTTCATGGGTTGTTTAAATGCAAATTTGAGTAAATCCCTCTTCAGTGACCTCGATCCTACTCACATCTCTAGAGTGTAACTTCTATTGAACTATCATTCTACCCTCAGACCTTTTATTGATAACCTTCTTTTGTACTCTGTCGAAGTGGTTTCGAACTTTACAAGTGCCAACACAAAAGTTCCACATTTTGAAGCAGTTTGTTATATAGTGTTCTCTATAGAGAATAAGCCTATTTTTTAATCTAATTTTCAGTATGATATCCATATATCTAGAAACTAATGAATATTTTGAATTTCGTTGCTAGGGTCCATCAGTTGAACCACCAGTTGGACCGGTTACCGTGTCTACTGTGGAGTTCAGTCACCCATTATACCCGACAGCCCATGATCTAAAGTAGTTCTCCGAACTTAGCACGCAATTCATACACATGGATGACAATCCTTAGAAGTCGACACTTCTCTGTTAATATACCATTGGAATAGTGATATTTTCTCTGCACCAATCTCCACCACCTCCCTCTTTCTACCTTCGTACATACCACTTAAGGAAATAGGTCCACTCCACTGTTCTGGGGATCGAACTCTCATCCACATTCACGGTGCCTTATTCTCTCTCAGAAAAAATACACATTGCCTTATCAACCTTACCAATGTGTCTGATGCAAAACCTATTTCAATACCAATGTGTCTAATTATACATTTTACCCGAACTGCTTCCAGCAGGCCAGCACTATGACTGTATCCCATATTGTCAAACATTTAGGTCACTCGAATATCATTGACTGTATTAGCCATTTCTTTCACCATAAAAGTTTGCCAATACATGTTACAACCTACAGATAAGATGGGCATGGCTAAAACACACAACTCCACCCCCCCTCCCCCTCCTCTCTTGCGTCACCTCGTTGTCCATCTTATTCACTTAACTCCTTTTTTCCTACTAATTGGATCATGTGTCTCAATGAAAAGAAATTATTACGTGGTTATGTATTTATTTTAGTTCTAACCTCAACTCATGGTACCAACAAGCAACAAACTCGTCCACTGAATCCAAACATTGGCAAACGGTACTGCCGAGCTTACATCAAGTAAAGAACTCCAGCAAGTAGCATTTTTAGGGGTGTTCATTTACTCTTTAACAGAAATCAAGTCTTAAGACAAGAATTAAAATGTAACATATAGCAAGATAACATCTTTCCCTTACAAATGGACTCTCTGAAGCATCTTTAAGGACAATTGGTCCAAAGACTACAGGAAAACGCGGCCCTTATTTAAATGAGCGATCCTCTCCATCATGGTCTTAACAAGACTGTTCCTCCTATTACTACTTCTCTAAAAGTGTCTTTCATCAATACATGACAGTAATCTTTGGACCTAACCAGTCACGTGATAAAAGAAAATAAAGCTGTGCCCTTCGATCTTCTATATGGCTATATGGTAGCCTTCTCACATTGAGTCTTTAATCAATTCGAGATCGTATGTTTCTTCAACAAATTATGCTAGTTTGTATTTTTAATCAGAAAATAGTTGAAGAAAAAGTTAAAGAACTGAAGGAAGCAAATGAAGGCACCTTTTGAGCTAGAGCGGCAGCTCTGTCGGGAGAATTCAAGACTACATAGTAGAAGACAGAGATATTGAGTGCCAGTTGTAGCCTAACAGATTTAGTCGGAAGCAATTTCTTCACAGCAATGCCCTGTGGCACGTTAAAATCGTTTAAGGCGTCAGCGCAAAAAAGACCCAAAGCACACAAAATAGGGAAGAGAGATATGATGTCTGATCAGGTGGCGGATAGGTTCCTGAATTTGATTTATCACCTGAGCGGCCATGTACGCACTGAGCGTTTTCCTAGCGGCTTCGATCCTCTCGTCCCCGCACTTGAACTCCGCAAGGTACCAGTGGTAATCTCCCTTCATCTTGAGGAAGAAGACCTTGGACTCGTAGCCGGTTGCAGCGGGAACCAGCTGGCCATCGAGGAGGCGGAGTACTCTGTTGCAGATGTCGGTGAGCTTGACCTCGATCTTGGCGCGGTAGTCTTGAACCAGCGCTGGTCCTCCGTATTCTTCCTCCGTGAAGGCATTGATGTTCCGCAATGAAACACAGCGGGGTTCGACAACGCTCTTGTATGCGACGAACAGCAAGTTGCGTCCCTCGGCCGTGAGCTCATCCCCTGGAGCCAGGGCAGCTATGACATTCTCCATGAAGATTGCCATCTCCTCATACCTCTCCGTTTCCTGGGCCAATTTCGCCATGAATATGTTCTTGACCCGATCCAAAATGAAAACTAACATGGAAGGAATCTGCTGTGCATCTGAATTCAACCTTTTGTGGACTCTGAACTCAATTTTATCTTTTCATGGAATCAAAAACACCCTAGAGATAACATAAATACAATTGGTATACTACATTACATGATTGGTTGCTCCAATTTTTCTGCCACCAAGTACACATAGTGGAATGAAAAGACTTTAGCTCATTAACTTATATACTCAAGCAAGAGAAAGTCCAAAGAAATTAGATTTCATTCATGTTGGGGCGGACTAGAGCTAGCAATCATAGAAATAAGAGAGTTCCACTACTTCCACACAAATTTGATTGCTAACTCAAATCATATCCGAAATAAAAGAAGTTCATACCTGAATGTTAACCACAGTAATCTCAGAATACATGATATGATCAAAAGAACTTTTTTTGAGTTGGTAGGCTTGGAATGCAAGTGCATACCCAAATCTTAATTCTCGTAGTCATGTCATACCACATATCTTTGATGAATAAGTTGTTGTGTGAGTAACATGCCATTTTTTTGGCATGGAAAAGGAGAAATGTGGTCGTGAGTATCCCACTTATCTGTTCTAATTAGATTGAATACTACTTAGGTGCCTTAAAGCCGTAGACATGGAACCAGTTATAGATAAGCACAATTACTCGATAAAAATATAAAGATCATGCATTGTCAAAATTAATGAAAAGATCTACATTGATATAAGTAAAATAATATAAAAACAAATATCCGTGAGGATTAATGCTTGCATTTTGCATTTAAACCATGACTTCCATCAATCCATGAGCTACATAAACTCCAGTGTTACTCCAAAACCTGTAAATACACAATGTTATTAATATGATCTATGATTTGAAATCACCATTATATTTGTGTCGTACCTCATTATCAAGGTCGTCAACATCCATACGGTCTATATTCCTACTTGACTTTAGCACACTGAACAACTCTCTAGCTGTTTTATCTAAAACTATCCGGGATGTCTTACATCTTATTGGTTCGAGATCGAGCTGATGGGTGATGATCTATGTTTTGCTTCTTGGCTTCTTGGTTTATGCTTGGGTCTGGTTCCTAGCTGACCTCATCTCTGTTTTCCTACTGTTTGGTTCCTAGGATGATGCTAGTGTTCTAGTCTTGTTCTATAGTTTCCTATATCTCTTCCTTTGATGAGTTGGCTGATGTGGTGCTGGTTTTCTTACTCCCCTCTCATGGCTGATTGCATAGTTGTGATGGTCGAGTTCATATGGATCGTTTGTCTGGTCTACCCGCTGAGTGCTGCTGTTTCAAGCGCCTGCTGCTCCTGCTCGATATGATAGTCTGATGATGAGTTTTTAGCTGGTGGTTCTATGCTATAATGGGCGGTTGTTGTGGTGCTGGGTCTGCTCCCCTATCATGGCAGGTGTGCTTAGCTGTGATAGTTGTGTCCTTTTGGCTCGAATGTCTGATCCCCTCTGTTGAGTGCTGTTGGTTCTTCAAGTGCCTGTTGCTCGGAAGTGTGCTTGGGTGTCTTGCTCCCCTCTCATAGTTATTAATGCTATGATGGTTGAGTGCCTTTGGTTCCAGTGCCTATCCTGTTATGGAGTGCTCTGCTGGATTTTTTATTTCTTATGCCTGCTATGGTGCAGAGTTTCTTGCCCCCTATCTTGGTTTATTACATAGCTGCGATGGCTGAGCTCATATGGTTCGTGTGTCGGTTCTAGCTGTTAAGTGTTGCTGGTTTCAAGTGACTGCTGTTGATGCTCTAAAGGATAGTCTGTTTTGTGATCTTACTGGCCGTATCTTGCTGCCGTTTCTTTTTTGATGTTTTCTGCCTAATGCTTGCTGATGGGTATGAGTGTTTTATCTTCTTTTGGTAGCATCTGCTGTTTGGGCCTATACTTTCTCTTCTCTTTTCGGGGACATATGTTGTAAAGTTTATATCCTTTTTTTCCTTCCTTTACCATCTTTAGTTGAAGATGGTTAGTTTTGTACATATACTATGAAAAAAATCAAAAAAAGCAACACGAGTTTTTGATCGACCAAAAAAGAAAATAATATAACTCAATACACAAATTTATTACAAAAGATTAAAGATAAAATAAATTTTCAAGATCATAATTATAAAATCATTAAACGAGGTGTATATACTCAATGTGCTATCGAAATTTTGTACCTTCAAATAGAAGTCCAAAGAAATATTTCAAAAAAACAATCTGAGCCTCAGTACATCCTATGTGTAGTACATGTACAAAGGGAAAAAACTGAATTTTAGCATTGGTGTATCACATTTGTTACACAAATAATTTAGATCTATCCATAACAGTATACAATTAGCAGCATTTCTCAACCACCAATATCCTATTAATATTAATATCATGAAATTTATACATGAAAAAATTTAACAACAGATATACAGTAAATTAGGTTGTAAATTAGGTTGATGCAGATTTTTACCTACTTGCCTTTGTCAGTCGACTTGTGATCCGTTGATGCTACACGCCCACTTGACAGAAGTTGTCACCGTCATTCGAGGTAGAACAGTTAGAATACCATGAACTATCATTTACAAAATATGAACGATCAATACCAAATTAGAAAGAATAAACACTTTATGGATTGGGGGAAATCACCCAAGTTAAGTATTTTTGGCATCCAACATGTGGAAAAAAAAATCAAATTTCTGTCAGTGTGTAATGATGATATCAATTTCTATTTTAAGACCAGGATCTCAAACATGCTACATAAACAGAGCCCACAATATTAAATTTTATTTTTAGGAATGGTGAGGAGGACGATTAGTTTAAATGAACATATTCCAAATATTAGCATATAAAGAGACTGATGTTAGTTTGAGTGAAGATGTTCCAAGTATTATCACACAAAAAGCATAGAACCTACTATCCATTCCTTGCACATTGGAAAGAGAAGATCTGTGAATTCGACAGCCTGGCCAGACATCATACTAAAGATTCCGCATGTCTGTGTGTAACCCCTGAAGACATTAGTAATATTATTTGAGGAGAGGAACTATCATTACAAATTCTACTAAAATTTTTGATGTCTCCTATCCATTGAAAGAACTTATAAGACGAGGGCAATATAAATGAGGTGGCATAGTAGCCTATATGATAAAATTTTACGCGAAAACATTTATCTTAGTGAACACCAGTACTAGATATTGTTTGATAAGGGTATCACAAATAAGGTAAAGAATTCTCCTCGAATGTGTGGGTTTGATAATAGTAGCTTACACTTGATGTGCAATGAATTGTCTTCTTGTTGTCACTTTCCAAGTGATTTAGTACAGTGCACAACACGAACAAGATAGATTGTACATAAACTATGAACGATCAACACCAAAGTATTCATTTACAAAATATGAATGATCAATAGCAAAAATACTAAACTTGGGCAATTGCCCCCAATCAATAGATACGCCCTTTGGCTAAAATTAAAGAGATTATCGAATAACAGATTACCTAATTCAAAATGTTAGGATAAAGAGTATAACGAATTGGGGGAAGCGAGAAGATAGGAGAAGAATGAGATGGCAGAGGGGAAGAGATGTGAATTGTGTGTGATTACTAGTCACATACCTGCAATCTGATGACTTCTTCCCGTGCTGAATCTTTGAGAAAAATCCTGACAACACCTTCAGATTTTAGGCCTGCTACATCGCCCAATCGGAAACCGTGGCCGAGGGGATTTGACGAGGGTAGAAACGGACAGAAGTGATGGTCGAAGGAGAGTAGCGAAAATTGGTGAGAGTTATAGAGGGAAAAGGGAGAGGAACGTGATGGAAAGGGGAGACGAATTTATGCGGACAGGAGAGGGGAGGAGAAGGATAAATGGGAGAGGGGGATGAATTTCAACGGAGAGAAGAGAAGACGTGGGAGCGCAGAGGAGACGGGAAAACGTGGGATCGGGAAGAGGAATCTTGCGCCAGAAAATGATAACGCGAGCCATTGGAGCGGAGAGGGCAGTAATGGTGAGGAGATTTTTGCAAAATTGGGAATGGATGGCAGGAGATGAGGGATCCAGCGCGAGGAAAGCGGGGAGCGGGGGTGGCCAGAGAACTGACTGGCCGGAGCGCGCGTGGAGAGGGTTGTTATCGCGCGAGAAGAGGAATCACTGAGCGTTAGCGGTTAGTTTTTAGGATAATGACCCAATTTTAGAACCCGCATCTGGGACTGAGAGACAGTATACGGTAATCCGACTTTGATATGCTGGAAAAAAATGATGTGGTTTCCGGTATCTGTTGTTGTGTGTTATATCAACCAAATATGTTGCAGACTAGTATAGTTACAATAATTAAAATTTTCAAAATGCAACTTTTCTTTAGATATTTCTAACAGCTCCCCCCCTAACCGAGTCGTGTTCTTAGACTCAACTATGTGACTGTGTAGTCTCTATGCTACGAACCAAAAATACTTACAATTAGTAACGTTGGAAAATGAGATTAATAAAATATCACAACACGGTCATTTCAGATTTGGGGCTCGCGCGTTCCGAAATGGAGCGAGCATCTCGGGCGCGCCGGTTGAACGCACATTGAATTTTTGGCACCTGATAACGAATATGCTGCTACAAAATGCCATATAATATATAATTTGTTGTAGTGTATTTTCACAATGGTAGCAATGTGTTAGTATTAGATTTCTTTTCTATGTGTATGTATGTATGCACACTGCATAGGTATGTGTGTGTGTGCGCGGTGGGGGTTGTAAAAGTGTTAGTATGAATAAATCAATTATCCTCTTTGTACAACCACGACACATCTCCATCTAGAACTGGAGTATGTCGGATAGGCAGAGGAGATGCCCTGTAAAATTCTGTCCCATTTCTCGTCTAGAGCATCAATGGAAGTCACGCCTGCATGCACTCCGGAGTCAATTTGTTGCGTGCAAGCTGTTAGCAGCTTTCACCCGGGCTTGATAATGTCCAGACAACTTTAAATATAATAATAGGTCACAATATTAAGAATTTAAGATTGATAATGTCCATGACCCTATAGAACAGTTAACCTAGATTCTTAATCACAATATATGTAATACATGTGTTGCATAAAAGGAAACAACCCAAATAGTAACCAACATTGATTAACTTTTAATTATCACATTAACTGGATATCTACAAGGTTCTATCATCATGGTCTATGTTAGACGTCCTTAGTCGAAAAGTTTTGTATCACAAAGCACCAGATCCGCATCATGATTATAAAACTTCTTCTACTCAACTTTACCTAGTGTGGCCTCACTTGCTGTGCAGATTGTTAATGAATTGAGGAAAGGGACATAATAAATAATCTATGTTCAGATGTTAAGGATCAAACCAAAGCAGCATAAAAATATCAGGGACATGTTCCAATAACGATTACATACTTCTAGGCAAAAGATTATAAGAAATAGAATTCGACATAGGAACAATAGCATAGAACTGGTACCTCGTAAAAAATAGCATAGAACTTGTACCTCGTAAATGGAACTCTTGTATGAGGAGGCCACTGTGGGTGTATTTAGGATTCTTTATCCATTATTTTTCAAGATTAAAGCAGCCATCGTGATCTGTGGAATGGAGGCATACATGTCTGGATACTCGCGATTGTTCGGAAAGAGGGCAGGTGCCGTCGTTGCCTACCAGCCACCAATAGCAGAAGTGGTTCACAGAATTGAGAATAGACGCACTGAGTGTGAGGTGTCTGAGAAAGAGGGTTGCAAGCTTCGCTGTCTGGCCGCCTCTGGTGATGATATTGTCAAGAGTTTGAAGGCGAAGCCTCGCGAAGGAGAAGATTGGGGGAAAAGTAGGAGATGAAGAGGAGAGAGGGACTGAGGGAGGCGTAGATGGTAGTGGTTTATTTTTTATTTAACCAAAGAAAAATAAGTGGGCGGGTCGTGGGTGGAGAGGCGCCTATGGGATGCAAAACTGATTACTATGGGAGTGCAAGCCTCGCGGCGCGCGCGGCGACCGCATTGCTAATTTCTGGCAGTCAGTTTTAGAACTTCCGGGGGTAGATGCCGGAAAAGAGCAATTCTGCGATTCATTTGAGATGAAGCTCTCTCATGGTGAAGCAATCAGGAATGACGCCGGGTTCGCCGGAGCTTTCTTGCGGTGAAGCGATCAGGTAAGGTGCCGGGAAGTGGCCAGGGGCGCCGCCGGCCGGGGTCGGGGATCAGAGTCGCGTCGTGAGGAAACGGGGAAGTGAGGAACTGGGGTAGAGGGGGCGCGAGGAAACAGGGGAAGAGGGGGCGGGCCAGGGGCGCCGCCGGTCGGGGTCGGGGTCGGGGATCGGAGTCACTCACGCCAAGAGAAAATGGGGGAAGCGAGGAAGTGGGGGAGACGGGGCGCGAGGAAATGGGGAAGCGAGGAACTGGGGGAGAGGGGGCGCGAAGAAACGGGGGAAGAGGGGGCGCGTGGGTGTTATCGCGCCAGAAGATTATCTTGAGCGGTTTTTTTGGGGATTAATTGTTATAGAGTCCGTTCAAAAACTGGGAGGAGAGAGATGTGCGGCACTACCAACTAAATATGCCACTGAAAAATGCCGTGAAATCAAGTATTTGTTGTAGTGTCTGCTTACCCGATTTCAGTATTATATCAAGAATGAACTTCCAAGCCATGCGATCGTAGGCTTTTTCTAGATTCCCTTTTATATCCACATATTTAGCTGAGTTAGGGCTCCTCATATTCACTACTACATTTTTGTCCAATAAAATCGTTGCCGAAAGCGTCACTTTTACTAGAAAAACTGACTTAATAAGCTATTGCATCATTTCTTTAAAAAAAACAGAAGTAATAAGTCACTAAGAAAAAATCTGGGTACCGGTTGAGGTACAACGTCGGTTATACTAAAGATAATCAACGCTACAAAAGACCCACGAAATCAAAATTTCACTCACACACATAAACATAGCATCAGTTTTATCAGAAAACTGACCCAACATGTTTCCCACAGCTAAAATTAGCTCCATTTTGCCTTCGCGCGTCCATAAGTGTCGATCTATAGGGTCGGTTTTTGCCAAATAACCGATCTAACAGTGTACAAAAAAATTTGGGTACCACTTACCTCTATTGGGGTTCAATTTTGCGAGACTTCTTGGGTCGGTTTTCCCACATAACTTGATCTCTTGGGTCGGTTATGTCACAATAACCATCCCTATAGTTCAGGGTCTGGTTAACTATCACGACCGGGACTCTCCCTTCCAGGGTTTCAGTTACCGCACACTCGTGAGATCTTTTGCTTTGACGAAGACGGCGCACGGGCATGCTCACCGTGCTAGGCCGCGCCAACATAGCGGCCATTGTACAACTACTCTCATCCTCCGCAGCATCGCCCAAGATTTGGGAGAAGGCTACAACGACAGTGTGCCTCCTCGTTGAGTTCTTCATCATCGTTGCCCACAACAAGTGAAGGGGTCGAGGGGCTCCTGGTCTCCGAGGGTATCATCTCATCGGTTTACGAACCCACCCACCGCCGTCTCGCCTTGAGGTGCGGCCCACAATGGCCATATGGGTCCTCGGTCTGCCGTTCGCTGCAGGAAGCTCGGTACTGGCCACTCGCCTTGAGGCGCAAAGGTACTGGCTGCTCACCTGGCTCTTGGGGAGGGCTTCTTAACACCCATAGAAACCAGTGGCCGCTCCGCTCTCCATACCCAGCTCTTCCGTCGACCTCTACCGCGAGCTCCCCCACTGCCGTCAACCTCTAGCTCACCGCACCACTGTCGTCTACCATCGTCGTCATCCTCTCTCGCCGTGGATACCTTGCTGGCACTGACGTGCGCGGCGTCGACGGATTCTTCTTTCCTCCAATTGCTACAGGCACCGATGGCTTCATCTTCGTTGTCCTGCAGACAAGGTACGACAGCTACTGTTGCATAAGGTGACGAGATCATCCGCATATCGGTTACAAGTTCTATATATTTGGTTTAGTGATCTTCATTTTCTGTCAACTCTGTCCATCGATAACGACAATGATTTTCAGCCGATTGTGAACTCCTAAATAATATTTTCTTCCTTAAGCATTAATTCTAGTCAATTACATTGCCACAATCATGAAAGGAAGGTGCTTGCTTTGATCCTTATTATATCTATTCTCTGACTCGTAAGTGCTTACTTTCTTCTTCCTAAAAACAATTTCCGTGAAATGATTTCACAATCACAAAACATCACCAGGTGCTTCATAATCTTGTTGAACACATTTTATTATAAATAGTACATCATTCATCATTGATCTTCAAAACAGAGTACATGATTAGTGGATTAACTAGGAATTCTTATGTAAAGGTATCACTATCCTATTTGGCATTGCATCCAAATACAAGATAGGATTAACCAATCTCCCATCCCTCACTTATACCTTCATATCCCATCCTTAGACACATCCTATTCTAATCCTTTCCTACAAACCAAACATGTCATTATAGTCTTTTAAATAAGTGCTAGGATTTATGGCTTTTGTACATCACTTGGGTTTTAGGGTGGCTTCAAGACCTGTAAATGGGCGTCATTATAGTTGTATACCCATAAATGATGTATGTTTCAAAAAAATTTGATGGAAGATATCCCATGGGATATATCCTATACTTGATGGCTTTGGCTTCAGAGTCATTGTAGCTATTTATCCATAAACGATGTATTTTTTTAAGTCTATTCAACACATTTTATACGACGTCATTGCAGCCATATACCCACATATACTGAACCCTCACCTCTTCAACTGTAGGTCTTTAACTGATCAATAGGGCAATCCAACAACCAGTCATCCTCTTGCTCGTAGAAGATCCAGTGCTCGGCACGCGGTCATCCTCTTGCTCTTTGCCACCTGTGCGCCTTCCACTGTCCACGGTCTTCTCTCATTTTCATCTTGGCGGCTCAGGTTAGTTACATTATTTTTTCATTTTATTTGACTAGTAACCCAATCAATAATAAAAACATTTATTCTTTCATATCTACATTTTATTATCAGTCACATATGTAATCATTGTATACATTCTAGAAATATGAGGGTAGACATTGTGTAGTTCAGATTGACACTTTAGGGTTTATAGATGAGATCATCAATGCATGATGTTTAACTTAATATATAAATATGACAATAATACATTTATATATTAACTTAGAAACCCATTCAAAATTTACTCATTAGGAGTAAATTTTGGATAGTCCCCAGTCTGGGACTGTTTTTAGATATTTAATCTCACTTAGGATGTAATTGTATTTATATGTTTAGTTTTGAAGAAAATTTTAGTAGTATTTCCTCATTTTTTCTCTGGGTACATATGTGGGTGGTTATTTGCCATTTACATCGATGTACTTGAAGAACTTAGGGGAAATGTTGCTGAAATTTTCTTGAAAACTAAACATATATTATACAGTTACTAGTGAGATTAAATATTTAAAAATTGGATAGGTGGTACATTTAGTATGAAAGTAATTAACTTCCTATCAATAAAAACTTACAAATTATAGTATCAATATTAAATGCTCAGTTTTATAATTAATTTTAATGTGATCTAGAAAATGATCGAAGTTGGATATCTATCAAGAATCGTTGCAGTCCAGAGTTTGCCAAAGGTCTTGATGAATTTATTAGATTTGGTGAGGAACATAGGAAACTACCTACAAACAAGTTCTATTGTCCATGTAGAAATTGTGGTAACAATTTGAAAGTTGATATTGTTGAGAAAATTAAGAATCATGTCATATGCAATGGGATCATACAAGGTTATCATGAATGGTATTGACATGGAGAGAAATTTAATTATGGATCAGAAAATGTCGATACTAATAGTTGTGGCATAGAAGATATAGATAATGATGATAATGCCAATGATGAACTGATTCAGGATGAACCGATTCAAGATGATATGGTTGATGAGATGCTATGTAGTTGTCGGGACAATGTCATTGATCCACCTTCTTTATTTGCAAACATTGTCCATGATGCTGAAATACCGTTATATAAGGGTTGTACTAAGTTCACGAGGTTGAGTGTTGTGATGCGATTATATACTCTTAAAGCTCAAAACCGGTGGAGCGATAAGAGTTTCACTTCATTGTTATCTTTGTTAAAGGAAATTCTTCCTGAAGGCAACGAGCTTCCAATTTCAACATATCAAGCAAAGAAAATAATGTGCCTAATGGGAATGGAGGCTAAGAAGATTCATGCATGTCCAAATGATTGTGTGTTATTTCAGAAGGACTATAGTAATTTGATAAATTATCCAAAGTGTAGTGCGTCAAGGTATAAGACCATAAATTCAGGTAAGGCTAAGAATGGCTCTCCTGCGAAGGTGATGTGGTATCTACCAATAATACCACGATTTCAACACTTATTTGCTAAAACTAAAGATGTGCGGAATTTGTCTTTGCATGGGGAGTTAAAGGCCAATGATGATGGCATCCTACAATACACATTTGATTCACCACAATGAAAGAAAATTGATTTATTATACCCTCAATTTGGTAAAGAAACAAGGAACTTAAGACTTGGACTTTGTACAGATGGAATGAATCCTTATGGTACATTAAGCAACTAATATAGCACTTGGTCTGTTATGATTGTTATATACAATCTTCCTCCTTGGTTGTGTATGAAAAATAAGTATGCCATGTTGTCAATATTGATATCAGGGCCCAAGCAACCTGGAAATGATTTTGATGTTTACCTTCAACCTCTAATTGATGACCTAATGAAACTATGGGAAGAAGGTGTTATGACATATGATGCTTCATGTAAAGAGATCTTTAGTTTGTGTGCTATGTTGTTTTTCACGATTAATGACTTTCCAGCTTATGGAAATTTGTCTAGATATAGCATAAAAGGATACAAAGCATGTCCTATTTGTGAGGAAAATACTGATTCAATCCGACTAAAACATGGTGGTAAAATCATATATCTTGGTCATCGGAGATTTCTCCCACAAGTGCATACTTATCGAAGGCAACGAAAAACCTTTAATGGATCAACTGAGGAATGGAGTGCTCCTAAACCTATACCAGGAAATGTTGTATATGATAGGGTGAAAGATATTGTCAATGAATTTGGAAAGAGATCAAGTAGTCGTACTCTCGCATGTGACAAATCTTTATACAAGAAGAGGTCAATATTCTAAGATCTTCCTTATTGGAGTTTCTTGTCAATTAGACACTGCATTGATGTCATGCATGTTGAAAAAAATGTTTGTGATAGCATCATTGGTACGCTATTGAATATACCAAGAAAGACTAAAGACGGCGTCAAATATAGAAAAAATTTAGAATTAATGGGTATAAGAAAAGAATTATCAGTGGAGATCATGGGTCACCGCACATATTTACCACCAGCTTGTTACACTTTGTCAAAGCAGGAGAAAAAGACTTTCTGTGAGTGCTTGTATAATATTAAGGTTCCACAAAGATACTCTTCTAACATTCATAGATTGGTATCAAAGAAGGATCTAAAGTTGATAGGTCTCAAATCTCATAATTGTCACACCTTAATTCAACAAATTTTACCTGTGGCTATTCGATCTATATTACTGAAGCATGTAAGGTTTGCAATCACAAGACTCTGTTTCTTCTTCAATGAAATATGCAACAAAATGATACATCCTGAAACTCTCAATAAATTACAAAAAGATATAATTGTTACCATGTGTCATCTTGAAATGTACTTTCCCCCTTCATTTTTTGATATCATGGTTCATCTTGTAGTACATATAACAAGGGAGGTGAAGATGTTGGGTCTAATTTTCTTACACTGGATGTATCCATTTGAACACTACATGAGTGTTTTTAAAGGTGATGTTCAGAATCGTTATTGTCCTGAAGGAAGTATTATTGAGGGTTATGTGGCTAAGGAGGTGATGAACTTTTGCAATGATTTTTTGAATTGTAATGAAACTTCTAGCGATCTAAAAAATTCCCATCACATTGAATTTTATTGTGGTAAAGGAACTCTGGGAGCACGAGTGAAAGGAATTATTCATGAGTTGTGGGAACAAGCACATTTGTATATTTTACACAACTTCGATGAATTTAGTAGCTAAATCACATAACACAATGATCTTATCAAGAGAAATCATCCGTGATCCAGTTCAATGTGGCTTGTAAGAGAGCATAGTAGAACATTTATTAGGTGGTTTGAAGAGAAAGTCTTTAATCAACTATCTGAATCACCGAATAATGTTGTTGAGAACATAAAATGGCTCGCCTTTAATCCAAAAATGGATGTCATGTCATATGAAGGATATGACATAAACGGATTTTCATACTACACAAAGCATCAAGATGAAAGTGGTGTAGTTCAAAATAGTGGGGTCACTGTTCAAGCTTGTTCGTTGTATTTTGCTAGTGCCAAAGATAAAAGACCACACAAAGCTGAGATGTCGTATTACGACATCATTGAGGACATATGGGAATTGGACTATACAAATTTCAGAGTTCCTATCTTTAGGTGTAATTGGGTTGATACCAACAAAGGAGTTTTAGTGGATGAGTTGGGTTTCACATTGGTGAATTTTGAAAAGATTGGTGAGAAAGATGAGCCATTCATCATGGCAGACCAAGAAAAATAAGTATTCTATATTGATGACCTACCAAATAAAAATTGGTCTGTCGTTCTTCATGGAAAAAGACAGTTTACTATAGATCCTATAAATGAAGAAGAATACTACAAAAAGTATGATGATTCCAGCCCATTCTCAGTTGGTTTGCCAAGTGTAAATGTTGAAGTTAACACCGATGAATACTATAAATGTCAAGACCATGCTGAAGGAATTTTACTTAACTAACAACTCAACCAATACTAGAGGCATGTATTCTTTTAATTATTTATTTTATTATCATTCAAGCACGTAATCTTTTAAATATACATCATATCACCACTTGTGCTTTTATTATCACTTATGTTTCTTTTATCATGTATACTTGCAGGTTGTTCTAAAATGGCAAGTGAAGATGAACATTCTGAGCATGAGCAACTTGAAGATGGTAGTGGTGATGCTAAGAAATGTAGAGGTCCCACACTAATGCGTAGGTTGTAGGAGCTCAGGGCCAAAGGGGAGAAATTGCCAATCCAGTTTGATGTCACACGAGCACCTATTGGGGAACATGCTAGTACTTTCAAGCATTACGTAGGGGCGACCACGTGTAGTAAGGTGGAAATAGATATAGAAAATTGACATGATGTTTCTAATGCCTTAAAACACCTCTTATGGAAAGATATATATGTGAGTTGAAGTGATATTATTTTAATATTTTTTTGTTTATTGATTCTAATTTAGTTTGCTTGGAAAGATATATTCTTTTTAAAATAACATTATTGCTTCTTTTGTATGTATAGGTTTTTTTCCATCTAAATGAAAAAGATCACAAGAAAAAAGTGCTACAACGTTGTGGTGCACAATGGAGGGATTTTAAGACCTATCTCAAAAGGGATTATATAGATAATCCTAATTAAAAGAAGAAAGCAACATATCAATATATTTTTATAGATCTTGAGGTGTGGGAAAGATTTGTTGCATTAGGGAAATCAGAAGAGTTTCAGGTAATAAAGATTGTGATGTATTGTATGAATCTTTTTATACAATTAAGGAGGTGAATCTTTTTATATATGTTTGCCAAGTCTAAATTGCAATACCTCATTTTAAATGATCAGGCTATTCACGAGGCCAAAAATAAAGATGGGCCAAAAATGTACATGACCATTGCTTGGGGCCCGGTGGTTATGCCTTCCATCGCCAACTACAAGGGAAGCAACTCTCTTCTAGAGAAGAGTCTAATACAACTCAAGTTGAGCGTCCACCCTGACACTTGCAGTGGATTGATGCTGGCAAAAATTGAGCATGTGAAATTGTCGACCCTGCAACTAAGGAGGTGGCAAAAAAGATGGTAGGTTCATCCCAACTAAGTAAAGAGTAACTCCCACAAACTTTGATTTATTTATATCTAATTCATTATGATTTAATATTTTTATTAACTATGAATAGATTGATCTCCATGAGCAAAGGAAGGAAGGAAAGTTCATCCCAACTGGTCGCATGGATGAACTATCCGTTGCTCTTGGTACAAAGGAGCATCTTGGCGGTGTTAGGGGATTAGGAGCTGGCATAGGATTCAAGTCTTATTTTGGCTCTTCACAATTCAAAAGAGGTTGTACAGAAAGTCTTACACAAGAGGAAGTTGAAGCATTAGTAGCACAGAAAGTAAAAGAAATAATGTCTTCATTTCAGCCTAGTCAACCTTCTCAACCTATTCAAATTGTGCGTCTCTCTGATGATGAGGTACAAGCCCATGCTCCAGTTGTATAAGGTCGTGGGAGCACTCCCAATGACCCACCACAACAATCTACAGTAAGTTTGTTCTATATGTTTTGCTATTAGTATGATATATATATATATATAGTTGTAGTAGGCATCTCATTTACCGCTTCGTATATAACCTTATATTATTTCAATTCTAGGTTGGTATGAACTGTAAACTTACAGTGGAGGTTCCAAAATATAATGTTGTGGAAGTGGGCAAGGTATACAACCTCGGTGGTACATTACATTGCCAACTAATTACTGATGACATTTGATGTGTGTCCATCCATCTTGTGTATGACAGAATGGGGGACAAACCACTATCCATATATAATCCTGAATATAGTACAGTTGAAGAAGCAGAGGGTGCTATGGTGGGTTAGCCTAGACACTTAGTTATCAATGACAAGGTATACCTGAATTCTACCATGTTTTTCAGATTTGACTACATATATGAACTCGTGTAATATAAGTATGTAATTCAATTAACATGTTTGTAAACCAAAAAGTAAAAATTCTACTAGTCGTCATCCTATGCCCAAGCCATCTTTTATTCCAGAATCCACATTCGATGAGTTGGGAAGTAAATGTAAATGTTTGTGTCGATACTTAGCCAACCAAAGCTCGGGATCACATATGTTGGTCAATTTAACAGAAGATGCAACTGGGAGGGACTTTGAGAATTATATCTTTTTTGATGATATTATAGAGTTTTTCTGGTATGATTGGCTAAATATATTGATATTAGAAGTATGGATAAGATAAGGATCCATCAATATAGAAAATTTCAATACACATTTTAAACTTATTTCTATACATGAAATGATTACAAATGTTTTACAGCCATTTATATACCAAGGGCATAAACTTTGATATAAAGAATGTTGGATTCTTAGTTCCTTCAGTCACTAGTCAAGTGGAGACACATATTAAGGATGTGAATGAGTACTTCTCTACTACATTCAAATATTTTGCTAGTGTGGGAAATGAAATTATTCTAATTCCTTTTAACGTCCAGTAAGTATTATTATTCAATATAATTTTAATATTGACTAAATTTCTTTATTTTAATGTTTGTTTTATTCTTACTCAGATCTAGACATTGGGAATTAGTGGTGGTTGTCCCAATATTGATGACTTTTTATTATCTTGACCAAATGGGAAAAACAACAAGGGGCCACAAACTGAAATTGTCAATTATGGAGTAAGCATAAATTTAGTCTCCCACATCAATTGTTATGCTTCAATATTATATTTCTACTTAGAATTTCTATTTTTACAACTATCATAATCATTTTAATTGATAGGGGTATAAAGACTTTTTGTGAAGGTGGAGGACGAATACCCACAAAATTAAAGACATTGAGTTTGAAAAATGTCAAGGTAGCTACTTTGAGGGCTTACTCTTATATGTACCTCTTATAGTAATGTATTAATGTCAACTCTTATAGTCTTATCTCAACTTTGTTTATATTAGTTTACTAACATTAAGTATAATTCTTTATTTGTAGTGTCCTATACAAAATAATGATTAGGCTTGTGGCTACTATGTAATAAAATATATGCAAGCTATTGTCAAAGGAGCATCACATGACATTCAGACTATAGATCAGGTAATAAAGAATAACATCATAAATTTACAGGTGAGATGTAGTCATTTTATAAAATATTAGCATGTGCATTTTTTTATTGTAGATCTTTACAACTCAGGCTTACACGCTTGATGATTTAAATGAATTCTGAGAAGAGTGGTCAGATGCTTTTCTAAATGAAGTCACTATTGCATTGTATTGAATGTATAGCTTCATTTATGTATGTAGTTTTGAAATTTCAAATTTACTTTTGTATCTGACATGAATTTTAATATCATCTTAATCTATCATTTTGTGAATGTTAGTATGTGCTATGTGAATGAATATGTCTCAACTGAATATGTGAATTATTGTTGTTATGAATGTGTGTGGTTTGGAAATTTATACATCAATTCAAAAAGGATTGGAAATAAAAGCTAGCAAATGTCTTTGGAATGAATTTCTGGCTTGCATCATTGCATTTGTAAGTATACTTTCTATTACAGGTTTTGAACTTTGTAAAGTGGATTTCTGTTCTACAGGTTTCTGTTCTAAAGATTTCTGTTCTGTATAATTTTTCTTTAAAAAAAATGTAAACTCTAGGGTCGGATTTTTAAAATAACTGACCTTATAGACCTATTGGGTTGATTTTTTAAAATAACCGACCTAAAAGCCTCAATGCAAATTTCTTCAGGTCTTTGTACCATATTGGGTCAGTTTTCTTCATATAACTGACCTTGTAGATCTCTAGGGTCAGTTTTTTAGAAATACCCGACCTTATAGACTGTAGGATAAAAAACTATGTGGTCTATTGGGTCGGTTTTTGCATATGTCCGACCTTATAGACCTCTAGGGTCAGTTTTTCAATATAACCGAACTAACAACTTCAACAAATTACTTTGTACCATTGTTGGGTCAGTTTTTCTTCATTTGACTGACATTGAATACCTCTAGGGTCGGTTTTTTTTTTTATAAATAACTGACCTTATAGTCTCTAGGATCATTTTTTTTTGGGTCTACTGGTCTATTGGGTCGGTTTTTAAATGAGTCCGACCTTAGAGATCTCTAGGGTCGGTTTTTTGTAAATAACCGACCTTACAGCTTCAAAAATTACTTTGTACCATTGTTCGATCAGTTTTTCTTCATTTGACCAACCTTGAAGACCTCTAGGGTCAGTTTGTTTTATAAATAACTGACCTTATAGCCTCTAGGATCAGTTTTTTTGGGTCTACTGGGTCTATTGGGTTGGTTTTTAAATAAATCCGACCTTAGAGACCTCTAGGGTTGGTTTTTTTGTAAATAACCGACCTTACTTATAGACCTATAGGGTTGGTTTTTTTATATATAACCGACCTTAGACCTCTACATTTAACCATCCTTAGAGACATCGGGGTAGGTCAGTTTTTGTACTTCTCTTGGGTCAGTTTTATTTTGATATAAATGATGCAACAATGCAGCTATTGCCTCAAGTTTTAGTTTGTACCAACCCGACGCTACCCTATAAGGTCGGTTTTCTTTCGTTTGAAAAACTGACCCTATAGAGCAAATTCTATAGCGACGACCACTTAGGCGCCGGTTAAAATGTGACACTACAAGCTTAAAAAAACCGACCCTACAGACCATTACTGTACTAGTGAATATTTATAAGTTCATATATGAGAAAACAAATATTGTATGATAATTGTCTACGTGAACAAAGCAACTTATTTCTATAAAAATCCACATAGACATGTATATATTAATCATTCAACTAGAATCTTTGATATTAGTTTTAGGCAAGTATTGTTCCAGGAAATTGTTCATAAATGATAACATGGAGTAGGAATTTTCTTCTTAAGTCTTAGAGTAATAACAATCTTACATAATCCTTGCTGTAATGGCAAACTAGATCCCAACTAGTTTTAATCATTTCTAAATATGTTCCATCTAGGATACCTTTTTTGTTGTATCCCATCTTTTTAAATGATTCAAAAATATCTTTCTCATAGGTAGTTGCTAGATTGTTAAAATAAGTTGGCATTAGGTTCATGTCATCTTGAGAAATAGTAGTAGGAGACCTAAATTTTAACTTGAGGTAATTTAAAAGTAGTGATGGTGTAACATACCTAACCTGGGTTATGCTTTAACCCTAGGTGTTTTGATTAAGAAAGATAATTATATGCTTTATGTTGTCTTTTGAAAAGTAATTAAGGTTCAAGAGGAACTTATATTTCAATTTTAGTCCATTTTGAATAATGTTGATAAATAATGTTTTACTTGTTTGGACTAAAGTGCAAATTAGCCATGTTAAGGGGTTAAATTGCAAATTGTGCATTAGTAATTATATGCTTTATGTTGTCTTTTGAAAATTAATTAAGGTTCAAGAGGAACTTATATTTCAATTTTAGTCCATTTTGAATAATGTTGAAAGTAATGTTTTACTTGTTTGGACTAAAGTGCAAATTGGCCATGTTAAGGGGTTAAATTGCAAATTGTGCATGAGTAATATGTTCCTCATGTGTTGAATCATCATGGGAATGAAGATGATGTAGAGGTATGGCTAGTGAAAGCCTGAGTACCAAGAAAGAGCTGATAAAGCAATGTTTGTGCATTAAAACCTAGTTTTGGTGTAATGTGTAATTTACCCAAAACCCAGGGTTCAATATGCAATTTACCACTTCAATAAGGTCCTTCACATTCTTGGAATCCTGTAGAGGCAAGAAAATGAGAGGGGAATCTCATTTGAGCTACTTTGAAGGAGAGAGAATCTTGATATTAAAATAATCAAGATTTAAGCATAATTGAAATAATGCAAAAATAATTACATTAAATAGATTGATCTTTAACCAAATTTGTGTTGGTTGAAATCCACATAAATGTATGTCCTTGTTCCTTGCAAAGGCAAAGGAAAGATCAACGTGAGTGGAGAACCCACTCACATTAAGAAACTAAAAAGAATCATCCACTCACTTATGGATATTAATATTATAAAGGTTAAGGTGCTTAATTTATTTTCCCTTAATTCATGGATAATGGAAGGGAGTTCGGTGGTGATAAATATGCCTTTTAATGCAAGGAACTAAGGGGGAGGAGGTGGAAACAATTTCAGAATTAAAGGATTGAGATGAGGCATTTTCTCTCTCATTGATTTTCTTATAAAAACACCCTTTACAACTCAAACCAAGCACTTTTTCGAATCCACTTCTTCTCTTTGCTTGCAAAAACAATCAAGGAAGCTAGGAGCAGTAGGAATACGGGACCCAACCTGTTGGTAAGCTTCTTGACCTTCGTTCATCTTGATTTCATGGTGGAAATCACAAATCAATGCATGATTTCTTCTTATCTCGATCCAATCTTCAATTCTAACCATCCCTTTTCACTCAAAAGCTTGAGGAACGAACCTTGTGGTGTGAAAAAGCTCCTTCCACCATTGTTGACGTGAAGCTCTAAGCTTTGAAGCTCAATTGGAGGTGGGTTATATAACTTGAACCCCTATTGATTAATATTGAATTCAATTTCTCAATCAATTATGTTCGATTGTTCTTCTTGCAATTCCTTTGATTAGTTGATGTAATTACCATGGTAATGGAAGTAGTTTTCGATGGACTAAAGCTTGATGATGATAACATCATCTTAGGCACACATTCCAACAAGTTTGCATTGCAAACAGTTTCAAGAGTTTGGTCCAAACGGTTTCACCAAACCGTTTGGAGGTTTGGACCCCAAACCGTTTAGATGAGTTGATTGTTTGGATGGATTGACCATTTGAGGTCAGGACCCTAGTAAGTGTTGGAAGATGATCTAATGGGTTTAATTGATTAATTAAATATATGGAAAATACTCCAATTAGAAACCCTAATCGAGTTAAGTGCTGAATTTATAATTGTTAGACTTAAAGTTTGGGTTGGTTTGCCCAAAGGTCTCAAGACCATTTGGAGGTCACCCCAAACGGTCTCAAGACCATTTGGAAGTCAAACAAGACCGTTTGGAGGTCTAGGGTTGAGTATGGTTGAGTAATTGAAGAGTTAGAGATATCAATTTGAAGTACAATCAATAGTTAATTTGATGATCAATCCAATGATGCAAACCATAATTAGAGTTCACAAAATTTTAATGAATGGTGAGGCAAACGGTCTCAAGACCATTTAGAGGTCATCTAAATGACCTCAAGACCATTTGGAGGTCATCCAAACGACCTCAAGACCGTTTGAGGTCAGGTCATATCATAACTTGATGACGAGTTATTGATTTCAATTAGGTTAGTTCCACAATGTTAATCATTGATGGTTCCTCGATTCCCAAATTGTAATTGACAGTTTCCTAATTATAAAACCTAGTTCAATTGGGTTCAAAACCCTAATTGATGGTCCAATTAAAGGATGATTCAATAGTTCAATTGATGAATGAATCAAGGAGTCAATTGATAGGCAGTTCTTTGATGAAAACCTTAAATTGGTTATGTGTTGAAAGACTGTTTGGTCCATTCGGTTTTGAGAGGGTTTGGACCAAACGGTCTTAAGACCGTTTGAGTCCAAACGGTCTCAAGACCATTTGGGTCCAAACGGTCCCAAACCATTTGGAGACCCAAGCCCATTCAGTTTTAATACATTCTTGCTTAAATGGTTTCAAGGGCAATGTGCCCAAACGGTTTCAAACCGCTTGAATTTTGAAAGTCCAAGACCGTTTAGGGTCTAAGTAACCAAAACCGTTTGAGGTTCAACATGGTTAATCCATTTGGATATCTAATGTATTTTAAGATTTAATTGGTCAATCCAATTGGATACCTCATGTAATTGAAGGTTCCATTGATCAAATCTTCTGGACATCCTAGAAGAGGATGAGAGAGAGATTCATACATGAAAAATAATCATGTAGCAATCAAGCCTAACACATTCAGAATGAGTGAGGTATACAATTAGGGTATGATCCTTGAGGAAGAGATCATAAAACCCTAATTGAATTAATGGTTGAACTCAAACCCTAATTTAGGGCAATTCTGAGTGAAACCCTAATCTAGGAAGATAATGTGATATGAATTCAGTGTAATGACATGAGTAACCCTAATTCAGGGAATTTTAATGTAAAACCCAAAAATAGAATGAATAGTAAACCCTAATTGTGGGTTATTGAATATAAACCCTAATCTAGGGTGATGTGATGTGAATAGGAAACCCTAATTCTAAATAGGGTGAAGGTGTGTGAAACCCTAATTCTGGATTATACTATATAGTGTGAAACTCTAATCTTAGACAATGAAATGATGAATCATTGGTCCTAATTGAATAAAGGGGATGAGTACCCTGTTTGAAATGAAATGGGAAACCCTAACCCTGGTAAGGGAATAGTGGTGTTCCTCTGGAATAACATGGACTTGAAACATGATTGTTATACCTGTTATCATATGTGCTAACCATGTAGGTATCCTGAGATAATGAACATAGCTAGGTATGAGCTATAATGCTTTATTTATTGAAATTATTTATTGGGCCTTGTGTGCCATAATATGCCTTGTTGCTTAGTAATAGGTAACAAGAGATTTAATGGGCCTCAAGTGCCACATGAGATGCTTGTGTAGCAAGTGTCATGTGTACCTTGGTCAGATGACCTGAAGGTGATGGTTACCTGAAAAAGTGGTAATAGTGCTCAGTGAGGAGCTAAGGGTTTGAATACCCAGAACCATATGTTTATGGCATTGAGTTTGAAATGAGGGATTGAGATCCCAATGTCTTTTAAAGACTGACAAATAAATGATGAAAATAGTACATGTTTCTTTATAGCATTTGTCCTAATAAGTTATGTTTTAAAACTTGACTGATGCTAAAAGAATATGATAATGTACTTAATTAATCAAGTGAAAGCTATTCATGTAGTGCTCTGACCATAGATCCATCATCGTCAGTAGTTGGTGATGGTGAAACAAGTTTTCTTACGAGATCTCCTAGAGTTCGCATATTTTGAATATGCGGGGGTCGATGGGAGAAAATATCCTTACATCCTAATGGGGGAATTGGTGGAAGGTAAACATTAAACCTCTCAATCCTTCATTATATGTTCTGAGATGGATGTATCACAAATCTCCCGATGATGTTAATGTCAGATCGATGGAGGTAAACACGAAATCTCTCGATTGTGAAGAGAGTGCAACCGTCGCTGTAGCTCTATAGTGAAGATTCCACTATACCCTAGCAAGCTATGTAGCAGAGATACAAGATGTCCTGCATGTGATCTCGCACTGACCGAGATGTGGGAAGTCATGGAAGTTGGCTCTTCCACTAACTTTGTATGGTACCGATTTCGATTTTGCAATGGTCGGTTGGAGTATGAGCGGTATACCTCATCTCCTCAGAGCTTAAATATGTTTGAAAAATGTAATCATCCATGTAGCGTAATTGCTTAAGATTGAAATACGAGAACCATTGGTTGATGTTATTTTGCTTAGCATGTCATTGATAGGACCACCCAGGAAGAGTTTGGGAAGTTATAACTGCTACCAGTGTGGGAGGTCAGGACACTTGAAGAGAGATTGTCCTGAGAAAGTTAGAACTGTAACTCAACCCCAGAGGCAGAGTCAGCAAGGCTTACACGACAATTCAGTAATAATGCTAGAGGATGTGGACAAGCATCCCAAGCTGGATCGTCGGTACCCAACAACCAAGCATAGGGCCAAAAATAAGCAATGGCTAGGTTCTATGCAATGAACCAGCCTGAAGCAGTAGTCAACCCTCGAGTTGTGACAGGTCAGATGGAACTGTTTTATTCTGATATCTCTTCATCCTGCTTCGTATCTGTGTTAATTGATCTGGGTGCTACGCATTCTTTTATCACTCGAGAAGTGATTCATGACTGTAACATGAGTTCCAATCATAGAACGGATAGTTTGATGCTAGAAACCCCTTTGCTAGGATCTGTAGTGTTGCGGGAGGTGTGTTCACCCTATACTCTTTCCTTTTCTAATCACCGCATTCAAGTGGATCTTATACCACTTGAGATATAGGGTTTTGATATAATCCTAGGAATGGACACCTTAGAGAAGTATAAGGTTGTCTTGGATTGTGATTCCAAGCATGTTGTGTTCACAGACAATGGTGACACATGGATCTTTCAGGGAGATAGAAAGATTCTTCCAACTTGTCTTGTGTCAACTTCGGTAGCTGAGAAGTTGATGAGACAGGGATGCTTTGCATTCTTGGCACATGTGGTAGATACCACAATGGAGAGCCCTCATCCTTCTGAAGTTCCGGTAGTCAGGGAATTTGAAGATGTATTTCCTAAAGAACTTCCAGGTGTTCCTCCATCCCGAGAGATTGATTTTGAGGTTAATCTAATCCCAGGCACGCAACCCATAACACAAATGCCGTATAGAATGGCACCTGTTGAGATGGCAGAGCTCAAGAAACAACTACATGAGTTGCTTGAGAGGGGTTTTATCCGACCGAGTACTTCACCATGGGGTGCTCCAGTCCTTTTTGTTAAGAAGAAAGATGGGTCAATGCGGTTATGCATTGACTACAGATAGTTAAATAAAGTAACTATAAAGAACAAGTATCTTATGCCAAGGATCGATGACTTGTTTGCTCAGTTGCGTGGTGCAACTATCTTTTCTAAGTTAGATCTGAGGTCGGGATACTATCAGTTGCACATTAAGGAGAGTGATATACCTAAGTCTGCCTTTAGGACAAGGTATGGTCACTATGAGTTCACAGTTATGTCGTTTGGACTAACTAATGCACCCGTTGCATTTATGGAACTCATGAATAGAATCTTTCGACCTTTTCTTGATCAATGTGTAGTAGTCTTCATAGATGATATCTTGATATACAGTAGAGATGCTCAATAGCATGAGCAGCACCTCCGTCAGGCTTTGACTTTGCTAAGAGAGCATAAGTTATATTCTAAGTTTAGCAAATGTGAGTTCTGGTTACCATAAGTTTCTTTTCTAGGACACGTAATATCTGCTTCAGGTATTCGTGTTGATCCTAAGAAGGTAGAATCTATCCTTCTATGGGAACAACCAAAGACACTGACGGAGATTCACAGTTTCCTAGGACTGGCAAGCTATTATAGGAGGTTCATTAAGAACTTCAACTCTTTAGCTTTACCCCTAACCAAGTTGACCAGGAAGGAGGTTCCTTTTGTCTGGAATGACAAGTGTCAACATTATTTCCAATTGTTGAAAGAAAGGTTAACCAGTGCACCTGTGTTAGTGTTACCTGAGCAGGGAAAGGGGTATATAGTTTTCTGTGATGCATCCAAGAACGGTCTAGGATGTGTGTTGATGCAGGATAAACAAGTGATTTCTTTTACTTCCCAACAGCTTAAGAAACATGAGGAGAATTATCTGACACACAATCTAGAGCTAGTTGTTGTGGTCCATGATTTGAAGATTTGGATACATTATCTCTATGGAGAGACATTCTAGATTTTCACAGACCATAAGAACCTAAAGTATATCTTCTCACAACATAAGCTAAACATGAAATAATGCCGCTGGATGGAGTTAATCAAGGACTACGATTGTATAATTGATTATCATCCAGGGAAAGCTAATGTGGTAGCTGATGCACTAAGTAGGAAATCAGCAACACCAATCATAGATAAAGCACATTTGAATTCCTTAGTGTGCTCTAAAAGAGATATGCTTATCTCCTTAAGGCAAGACAATATACAGTTTAAAGTATCGTTGTTAGCCGGGCTGTTAGATGAAATGCAAGTGAAACCTACTCTAAGACAGCAGATTAAGGAAGTACAGCAAGCTGATACTGTGATTTAACATATTAAGTCAGAGTATGGTAATGAGAAACGGGATGGTTTCCATGATTCAGATGATTAGGTAGTCTGTTACCATGATAGGATGGTAGTACATGATGCTGACAACTTAAGAAAGTTAGTTCTGGAAGAGGCTCATTCTTCAATGTATGATATGCATCCAGGGAGCACCAAGATGTATCATAACTTAAAAGACATGTATTGGTGGCCTAGATTGAAGAAATACGTTGTTGAGTTTGTTATGCGGTGTCCAGTGTGTCAGCAGGTTAAAGCTGAACATCAGAAGCCCATAGGAACAATGCAACCTCTGCCTATACCACAGTGGAAATGGGATCATGTGACCATGGACTTTGTGGTTGGTTTGCCTAGAACAGCCAAAAGTCATGATTCCATTTGGGTGATAGTTGATAGGTTGACTAAGACAACACATTTCTTACCTGTCAAAACAACCTACACAGCTAAGAAGCTTGCACAGATATACATAGATGAGATAGTACGTTTGTACGGGGTTCCAGCTACAATTGTTTCTGATAGAGGTCCCCAGTTCACGAGTCATTTTTGGGAAGAACTTCATAAAGCTATGGTACACAATTAAGGTTTAGTACAACCTTTCACCCCCAGACAGATGGACAGTCGGAGAGTACTATACAAACCTTGGAGGACTTGCTTAGGGCATGTGTCCTTCAGTTTTTAGGAAGTTGGGATCTACACCTGAGCTTGATAGAATTTTCATATAATAATAACTATCAGCATAGTATTGATATGGCACCATATGAGGCATTGTATGGTAGACGTTGTAGATATCCTTTATGTTGGTACTAAACAGGAGAGTATCAACTTTTGGGTCCTGAGCTAGTACAACAAAAAACTGAGAAAATTAAAGTAACACAACAACAGTTGAAAGCTGCCCAGGATAGACAGAAATCTTATGCTGACAAGCATCGTAGACCCTTAGAATTCCAAGTTGGAGATAGAGTATATCTCAAGGTCTCACCTTGGAAAGGAATTTTGAGATTTGGAAAGAAGGGGAAGTTAACTCCTAGATTTATGGGACCTTATCCGACCATTGAAAGGATGGGAAAGATAGCCTATAAGTTAGAGTTACCACCTGAGTTGCATAGATTGCACCCAGTGTTCCATATATCTATACTGAGAAAGTGTCATCCTGACACAGAGTTAGTTCTGCAACCTATGGAGGTAGAACTAAATGATGATATATCTTATGTTGAAGTACATGTGTTGGTTCTTGACAGAAGGATTACAAAGCTGAAAAAGAAAGACATTTGTCTTGTAAAAGTTCTCTGGCATCACCGTGGCATTGAAGAAGCTACGTGGGAGCTAGAGGAAGAGATGAGGAGGAAATATCCTACTCTTTTCTCTTGATGTTTTCGTTGACGATTTCGGGGACGAACTCCTTGTAAGGGGTGGATAACTTATAACATCCCTGACATGGGTTATGCTTTAACCCTAGGTGTTTTGATTAAGAAAGATAATTATATGCTTTATGATGTCTTTTGAAAAGTAATTAAGGTTGAAGAGGACTTATATTTCAATTTTAGTCCATTTTGAATAATGTTGAAAGTAATGTTTTACTTGTTTGGACTAAAGTGCAAATTACCCAAGTTAAGGGGTTAAATTGCAAATTGTGCATGATAATATGTTCCTAATGTGTTGAAGCATCATTGGAATGAAGATAATGCATAGGTATGGCTAGTGAAATCCTGAGTACCAAGAAAGAGTTGATAAAGCAATGTTTGTGAATTAAAACCTAGTTTTGGTGTAATGTGTAATTTACCCAAAACCCAGGGTTCAATATGCAATTTACCAATTCAATAAGGTCCTTAATATTCTTGGCATCTTGTATAGGCAATAAAATGAGAGGGGCATCTCATTTGAGCTACTTTGAAGGAGAGAGAATCTTGATATTAAAATAATCAAGATTTAAGCATAATTGAAATAATGCAAAAATAATTATATTAAATAGATTGCTCTTTAACCAAATTTGTGTAGGTTGAAATCCACATAAATGTACGTCCTTGTTCCTTGCAAAGGCAAAGGAAAGATCAACGTGAGTGGAGAGCCCACTCACATTAAGAAACTAAAAAGAATCATCCACTCACTTATGGATATTAATATTATAAAGGTTAAGGTGCTTAATTTCTTTTCCCATAATTCATGGATAATGGAAGGGATTTCGGTGGTGATAAATATACCTTTGCATGCAAGGAACTAAGGGGGAGGAGGTGGCAACAAGTTTGGAATTAAAGGATTGAGATGAGGCATTTTCTCTCTCATTGATTTTCTTATAAAAACACCCTTTACAACTCAAACCAAGGACTTTTTCAAATCCACTTCTTCTCTTTGCTTGCAAAAATGATCAAGGAATCTAGGAGCAGCATGAAGATGACCCCCAACCTGTTGGTAAGCTTCTTGACCTTCGTTCATCTTGATTTTATGGTGGAAATCACAAATCAATGCATGATTTCTTCTTATCTCGATCCCATCTTCAATTCTAACCATCCCTTTTCACTCAAAAGCTTGGAACGAACCTTGTGGTGTGAAAAAGCTCCTTCCACCATTGTTGATGTGAAGCTCCAAGCTTTGAAGCTCAATTGGAGGTGGGTTATATAACTTGAACCCCTATTCATTGTTATTGAAATCAATTTCTCAATCAATTATGTTCGATTGCTCTTCTTACAATTTCTTTGATTATTTGATGTAATTACCATGATAATGGCAGTAGTTTTTGATGGACTAAAGCTTGATGATGGTAACATCATCTTAGGCACACATTCCAACAAGTTTGCATTGCAAACAGTTTCAAGAGTTTGGTCCAAACGGTTTCACCAAACCGTTTGGAGACCAAATGGTTTGCAAATCGTTTGGAGGTTTGGACCCCAAACCGTTTAGATGAGTTGACCATTTGTATGGATTGACCGTTTGAGGTCAGGACTCTAGTAAGTGTTAGAAGATGATCTAATGGGTTTAATTGATTAATTCAATATATGGACAATCCTCCAATTAGAAACCCTAATCGGGTTAAGTGTTGAATTTATAATTGTTTGACTTAAAGTTAGGGTTGGTTTGCCCAAACAGACCATTTAGAGGTCACCCAAACGGTCTCAAGACCATTTGGAAGTCAACCAAGACCATTTGGAGGTCTAGGGTTGAGTATGGTTGAGTAATTGAAGAGTTAGAGATATCAATTTGAAGTGCAATCAATAGTTAATTTGATGATCAATCCAATGATGCAAACCCTAATTGGAGTTCACAAAATTTTAATGAATGATGAGGCAAACGGTCTCAAGACCATTTATAGGTCATCTAAATGACCTCAAGACCGTTTGGAGGTCATCCAAATGACCTCAAGACCGTTTGAGGTCAGGTCATATCATAACTTGATGATGAGTTATTGATTTTAATTGGGTTAGTTCCACAATGTTAATCATTGATGGTTCCTCGATTCCCAAACCCTAATTGATGGTTTCCTGATTATAAAACCTAGTTCAATTGGGTTAAAAACCCTAATTGATGGTCCAGTTAAAGGATGATTCAATAGTTCAATTGATGAATGAATCAAGGAGTCAATTGATAGGCAGTTCTTTGATGAAAACCTTAAATCAGTTATGTGTTGAAAGACTTTTTGGTCCATTCAGTTTTGAGAGGGTTTGGACCAAACGGTCCCAAACCGTTTGGAGACCCAAGACCATTCGGTTTTAATACATTCTTGCTTAAACGGTTTAGAGGGCAATGTGCCCAAACGGTTTCAAACCGTTTGAATTTTGAAAGACCAAGACCATTTAGGGTCTAAGTAACCAAAACCATTTGAGGTTCAACATGGTTAATCCATTTGGATATCTAATGTATTTGAAGATTTAATTGGTCAATCCATTTGGATACCTCATGTAATTGAAGGTTCCGTTGATCAAATCTTCTGGACATCCTAGAGGAGGATGAGAGAGAGATTCATACATGAAAAATAATCATGTAGCAATCAAGCCTAACACATTCAGAATGAGTGAGGTATACAATTAGGGTATGATCCTTGAGGAAGAGATCATAAAACCCTAATTGAATTAATTGATGAACTCAAACCTTAATTTAGGGAAATTCTAAGTGAAACCCTAATCTAGGAAGATAATGTGATATGAATTTAGAGTAATGACATGAGTAACCCTAATTTAGGGTATTTTAATGTAAAACCCTAAATAGGATGAATAGTAAACCCTAACCGTGGGTTATTGAATATAAACCCTAATCTAGGGTGATGTGATGTGAATAGGAAACCCTAATTCTAAATAGGGTGAAGGTGTGTGAAACCCTATTTCTGGATTATACTATATAGTGTGAAACTCTAATCTTGGACAATGAAATGATGAATCATTGGTCCTAATTGAATAAAGGGGATGAGTACCCTATTTGAAATGAAATGGGAAACCCTAACCCTGGTAAGGGAATAGTGGTGTTCCTTTGGAATAACATGGAACTGAAACATGATTGTTATACTTGTTATCATATGTGCTAACCATGCAGGTATCCTGAGATAATGAACATAGCCAGGTATGAGCTATAATGCTTTATTTATTGAAATTATTTATTGGGCCTTGTGTGCCATAATATGCCTTGTTGCTTAGTAAGAGGTAACAAGAGAGTTAATGGGCCTCAAGTGCCAGATGAGATGCTTGTGTAGCAAGTGTCATGTGTACCTTGGTCAGATGACCTGAAGGTGATGGTTACCTGAAAAAGTGGTAACAGTGCTCAGTGAGGAGCTAAGGGTTTGAATACCCAGAACCATATGTTTATGGCATTGAGTTTGAAATGAGGGATTGAGATCCCAATGTCTTTTGAAGACTGAGAAATAACTGATGAAAATAGTACATGTTTCTTTATAGCATTTATCCTAATAAGTTATGTTTTAAAACTTGACTGATGCTAAAAGAATATGATAATGTACTTAATTAATAAAGTGAAAGCTATTCATGTAGTGCTCTGACCATAGATCCATCATCGTCAGTAGTTGGTGATGGTGAAATAGGTTTTCTTACGAGATCTTCTGGAGTTCGCATATTTCGAATATGCGGGGATCGATGGGTGAAAATATCCTTACGTCCTAATGGGGGAATTGATGGAAGGTAAATATTAAACCTCTCAATCCTTCATTGTATGTTCTGATATGGATGTATCACAAATATCCCGATGATGTTAATGCCGGATCGATGGAGGTAAACATGAAATATCTCGATTGCGAAGAGAGTGTAGTCGCCGCTGTAGCTCTATAGAGAAGATGTCACTATACCATGGCAAGCTATGTAGCACAAACACAAGATGTCCTCCATGTGATCTCACACTGACCGAGATGTGGGAAGTTATGGAAGCCAGCTCTTCCACTGACTTTGTATGGTACCGATTTCGATTTTGCAATGGTCGGTTGGAGTATGAGTGGTATACCTCATCTCCTCAGAGCTTAAATATGTTTGAAAAATGTAATTAGCCATGTAGCGTAATTGCTTAAGATTGAAATACGAGAACCATTGGTTGATGTTATTTTGCTTAGCACGTCATTGATACATAAATGTACTTATGTTCTTTAATTCATTATTGAATAAAAGACATGCTGCCTTGTCAAGTTATACCTGAAATACTTGAATAGGAATGTTTTCTAATCTGTATAGATATTGATTTATCTGCCATTAAAGTATATTATCCCACTGCTCAATTTATTTCTATTAAATTGTAATAATAATGTTTTCGGTGGAGAGTTATATCTGTCACTGGGGCAATTGTATAATTGTCTCACCCCCATGGGATCCAACATTTTTAGGTAGACGCAGACAAAGAGGCAGAAACTCTATAGCAGGGGAAGAGCAGCAACAACAACAACAAGGACAACAGTGATATCCCAAGTGGGGATACTAGCTGTCAGGCTTGTACATATGTCAATAGAGTCATATGTGTCATCTCTGTACTCTCAGGTCCTAGGAGTCAGTAGATAGTGTTTTTATAAATCGATATGAGATTTTGGTTTGATGCTTCGAGGATTTTGTTATGCTGTTTAGCAAAGTAATGGTGCATATATATTCCTCAAGAAGAGATGGTACATGGAATGTACAATGTGGATCAGTATGTAAATATAATACTATGGTTCTTGTTTAAAGAGTTTTCCTGAGAATGGATCTTTGTGTAAAAGTTTTTAATTTTTAGTGATTTTTAGTAATCCACTGCTAACGATATGCTTCTGCATTAGTTAATCTCATTGTTTTGGTTAAGACCGGTTTGTACGTCATAGATGGCGTGTCAAATGAGGAAGTAGCCTAATTACTATCAACATCCATCAATATAATAATATGATTTTTTCTTCTACGTCAGTTACATATACATGATAAAATTGTGTATTATCTCCCCCGTTTCATATCCAATTAATATGAAATCATTGTCCCCAATTTATTACTTGATCCGCCAAGAGAGCCTCATATCCATTTTCTAGAGAAATACAGTTTTCATATTGCGTAAGAGAATAATTAGATGATAAGTTTGATTATAATTGGTTAATGAAAATTAACAAATCTCATTATCCCTATGTACCTTGCTTTCAATATTCCTATCCTATTGTGTAATGATAGATTTATCTAGGTTCATTGCTTCTACAAAATCACACAGACAATTCCAGTAATTAGCTATCAATTGCTTTGAACTTTGTGTTGTAGTTCCATGAGGACTTCATTTTTACACAAGTTAATATTTATTTATATCAAGATTATTCACCAATGAAGGATTATGACTAGAGCTGATTCTTGTTAGAATGTATAGAATAAGAATAATTAGAAAGGATCCAAGAACTATTACCAAATACTCAATCACGTCTCTCATATAAATTTCCTCTCTTGAAAGTGAAGGATGAAGCATCGAGACCAAGATTTACTTCTCCAACTTCCATGACAACTTCGTTGGATAAAAGAGATTTGGTATAATGAAACACAAAACTCCCTCACTTCTCTATCTACCTCATCATCAAATTGAAATCTACAAGTCATGAACAATTGACTGACATGCTTAACGTATAGCATGTCTCTGTAGCAACCTTCTAATATTACAATTATGATGAGTAGAAACAACAATAATATAATATTCATTATTTGATGTAGAAATACAAGTATTGATGATGACTTTTAAGAATTTGGACATTGCATTCAGTAGACATCCACATTAACCACAATTCTCTTAGAAAAACCTTGCGCTTTAACTCAATCAGAGAAACTAAACCCCAATGCTTTGATTACCTCATCCACTCTTTATCATGAAATTATTGGTTCCATAATATCAACTAACTTAGGTCAATGATGACTCACCATATCCTTTACAGTGGTTTGGTTAGCAGCATTGCCAATACCTCTTGCATCCCATCAGATTGTATCAACCACAAGAAATATACCAATATGTTGTGAGAACAAGATACAATTTGCTGACCATCTATGCTTACAAATCAAACACAATATGCTTTATGAGCAGAATTCTAAAGCATTTTCTAGAAGGAAAAATAAGGACTAACTTTAAGTTAGAGATAAAAGAAGGAATGGTTAGCTTTATCTCACCTTTAGCAGTCCTACTGCCTAGTTAAATTTTCAGGTTGCATCACCATGTATGATCAACTTCTAGAGATTACATGTTATCAATGTACAAATGAAATGAGGAGTAAAGTGTACATCTGAAGCTTGTGTTAATTACGCCAATCCTTCTGAATGATGTGTATATACATCTACTTGTTCTTCTTCTTTTCTGATGTTCTACCATTTGATGTGAGTTTCTCTAAATTCACCATGGGAAACCCTAGTTCCTGCTTCTAATACACCTTTTTTTTCTTCTTTTGACCAAGATTGAGGTCTTGGTGATGGAATTCAGGGATAAAAATCTCCATTGGTTGAGCTTTAAATCTGGGGTTTATTATTATTTTTTTTCACATTCTTGATCTGAAGGGCATATGCTTGGGTACAACCAAGTGATCTAACCCCAATCTGGATAGTTCTTTATGTAAAATTCTATTTAAACAAAATAAATCTATGTCATTGTATGCTCGATTTGAAATAGAAACACAATGGATTTGGGGTATGTTATGAATGAATGCAAGATATAGGTTCCTCTTACGATAACATATTGGAATTTTCAGTAAAATATGATACATTCCCTGATATAATTCTTAAATATCATGTTTGTTCTTCAATTTTCCTCTATATGCCAAATTTATGGTTGATTCAGAATGTTTGGAGAAAACTGAACAAAAAATACCATATTTCTTTTGTGACAACATTCTAGAGTGCTTTTCTATTTGCACACATGAGACTCTTGATATAAATGGTTATTATTGGCCTTTATACATACACTAATAGAAAATATGTGCTAAGCACATGTGGTGCAATTAAACTTGTCTAGATGATAAATTATAAAATCTATTTTTTGCTTAATAACAGTGACCCATAGTTTGAACAAAAAATATCATACATACATCTGGTGCAGTATGTAGACGGAGCAATAAACCTCCATTTAAACTGATTTTCTAGAAGTATCGTGATTAATAATTAGTTTTGTATATAATAATAATATTGTATACATAATCGATAAAGAGGGGGGAGAGATATCATCATGAGATAATGATATGAGGATTTAACAACTTTTGATTCTTCTTTAAATTTGTTTGACTAATATTGTTTATGTACTTATAGTTAAGTTTGTACCAATTTTTGTAAAAAAAATACATAGCAAGTGAATCTAAATGTTCAAATAGTGTTTGTTTCGGAAACGGTCACCCCCTTTAAAAAATGAAAAAAAAATCATGTCAATTAAATTGTATGAATCACAACAACTACCAGTTGTGTAGAAAAAAAGTCGACAGATTGACACCATTTTTTAATAGTCAATAAAAATGTAAGCATACACATCTGGTTGGAGTAACATTTAAACAGACATGACCAAATAAATGGGCAATTTAAAAGAAACATAAACACATCTAGGAGGAGTAAGAGAGAAACAGACAAATATCATCCGTTGAAACTGTATTGTTGCTGTAAGGATCATGATTAATAATAGTATACTACTTTATACAATAACTTATATAAACCAAATTAAGAGAAATCATCTCCATTAACATCAAGATGACTCTGTTAGATATGTAAGCACACAAACATATTGGATTGATTATCACGTAGACACGATGTTGGAACAAAAAGAATAAATGAAGAAATGAACATACGACCAAGCAATTGGAACACACACATTCAATTAACAACCAAATGACTCCCTCCATCCTGTACCAAAATCTAAATCCAAAATAATTATTACGTTGCGATCATGATGAGATATTTATATAAAATATACTAAGAGAGTGCATCTTGATTGATAGTTTCCTAACTTCATACTGGACAAATTAACACTCAAACATGATTGTTGAATACACATAAAAATTGGAGCAATGAGCACACATAGTTTGCTAGAACTCCTTCTGACTTAAAAGCTATTTTTTAATGAAAAATGACAAAGTAGCCCAGAAAGTTTCTAGGATCAACACAAACACACCACCAATCATTTTGCACCAATGAACTCACAAACAGATTGTTGAACTGCATAGAGATATTGTTGAAATATCTATATATGTTTCTGAAGTATGAATATAGAGCTCAAAGACATGGTCCTCAAGCATTCACACATATTGGTAACAGAGGAAGCTAGCACATAGACTCCTAGAAGAAAAGAAAAGAAAAAAACAACCCAATTGTAAGAGTGCTGACCTAGCTTAGTGCTTGACTGTGCTTTCTTTTCTTAATAATATTTTTAACCTTAATCTAATCATGTGATGTGCTTTAATAACATGTGGCATGATTATGTTTTCAGTTTGGTCCTATTTGTATGATGTTTGAGCTAGTTTTGTTACATGTATGCTTATTTTGGAAAAATTGTAATTTGCCCATGTTGAGAGTTTATCTTGCAATTTGTCACATGTTGGATGTGCCTCACATGTTTTAGCATCATGATAGAGAGTATGATGTTAGTGGGCACCTTGTTATGCCTTGGTTTTATAAGGAGAGAAGTGATGACATTTTGAGTGTTGTTTCTAAGGTTTGCTTGGATGCCCTAGGTTGGTGTTGACCTTGTGTTGACCGAAGATGATCTTGATCTTTCATCGACCATCCTTGATGTATCTTGGTGTGTTATCTATGATCAATGGTGTTTGGAGTGTGTGGAGGAGTTTTGAAGAAGGTTGGAATCCCTCTCGGGTCATTCATGATCTAGGGTTTTGTTGTAGTCGCATGAAAGTCTTCGTCCATGAGCCTTGGTGGCCATGTTTCCTTTGACTGATGGTCCTCTAGGACCAAGTGAGGTTGTTGACTTGCTTTGGTTTTTCATGATCTATCTTGGTTGCATGGTTTTAGTGGATGCATGGTTGTTCTTTGAAGGACATGTGGAACTTATGTGTAGGACACCTAGCCCCTTTCATCTCTCTCTACCTTTGGGTATATGTACCCCTCCTTTCACATGCATATGATACTTTTGCACCCTCTTTCCCTCTCTCATCTTTGGAGATTGGCCCTTGGAGCTTGGTGGTGGAGATGAGCTCATCCTTGGAGCCTTGGTGGTCGACCATCTTGTATGTGGTAATCTTGAGTTGGAATGTCATCTCTTGTTGTTTTGTTGGTGATCTTTGATCCTTGGTAAGTGATCCATCTTCTTGAATTAGTTTCTTATTAAAACCCTACCCTTTCTTCTTCTCTGATCTGAACCCATGGTTCTCCTTGGTGGTCTTTTAAGAAACTTCTCCACATAGAGGTTGAATCCAAGGTAGTACCTGAGTGGGATGAAGATCTTCTCCTTCTTACTTTCTTTCTTGGCCTAAGGTTTTGGATCTCTCTTCCTTGACCTAGGGTTTTCTTATCTTTTGAGGTGGTTACTAGCTTGGTCATGGAGGAGATCAAATCTAGGTCCTCTATTATCTCTAGAGATTCTTTCTTGGAGGTGGTTGCACCATCATCTAAGGCGGGTTATATAACTCTCTTCCCTACTATTATTTCACTTCAATTCTACATGCAAAACTTGTTCCTAAAATGTGATTACATGCTATTGATAATGATATCTTGTTCATGGTTTGTGCTCCTATAATGATCTTGCATGTATTTGTTCCTTTACCTAAACCCTAATACATATGTCAAAATCTAAGTGATGGAGATGTTGATGGTCTTACATGCAACTCAACCTTAGTTTTGTTGTCTTGATTGTTGGTTCAGTTATCTTATATGAGACAGAGTTTGACTGTAATTACATGTGCTTGAATCTTGGATTTTCATCTATCGTCTCATGGTTTTCATGTTCATCATATGTGGTGATTGATTCTAGGGTGTTGGACATGTTTTTACATAAATGAATTTCTTTTCTTGAAGTTTCAGTTTTCAAGATAGGAACCACTTGTTCTGATCACGTTCTCCCAAGTAGTTGAAGTCTTGGTGATGTTCTTGGTCGATGAGATTGCCTTACTCGCTGACCTTGTTTGCTTGCTTGGATCGTCGACCTAGTTTTTTTTGGATCGTTGAAGATGTATCCCAACTGGTCTTCCTTGACCTAGGTCTTCTCTTCGGTCGAAGGTATGCTTGTGTTCTCTTTGGTCACTGGTTGATGGTCTTCGACCATGGTGTTTTGTGCTCACTTCGACCGCTGAAGTTGAGTGGATCCCTTGGTCACTGAAGGGGGGGTATTCGACCTACAATTTCTCTTCGACCATGTGGGGTTTGTTTGGTCTTTGGTGGGGGGTGCTTATCTCTTTGATCGATGGGATGTTGTGATGCCTTTGATCGCTGGTTTTGATCATGGTCTTCAACCATGATGGTGTATGTTCCTCGACCACATAGCTTGTAACCTTATACCTTCGTCGGTCAATAGTATCTCTTGAGATTGTTGTTCCTTGTGTTGTGAAATAGCAATGATAATGGTTGATCTACATGTTCCAAGAATGTGGGTAGTAATGATAGGAGAGTTGAATGTTATATGTAGTTATGGAGACCCTAATAAGCCAGTTTTGTGAAACCCTAACCCTAATTTGAGGGTATGATGTACTCATTAATCTTGCTTGAATGACTAGCATGTAATGATGTTTTCTACCTCCTACTTGTGTAATCCTAACCTTGCAGGTGGAGTGAATGTCATATCTATTGCATGCTATGGTGAGTTTGACATGACACATGGCAATGATTGGGAGCCTTATGAGGCGTAAAGAGATAATGATGACGTACATGAATTTTGTGGTGTGGGCCTTATGACTTGGAAGAGGCCTTGTGCCTAAATTGAGGTGATATCCTCCAGTGATGTGATGAGGGATTGATATCCCCTAGTGATGTGATAATGTTTATGGCTTTGTATGGTAGTGGTATCAAGTGATGATGTGATAAGTTTATACTTCATAAGTTTTATATCTTCTAGAGTTGTAGCATACCCTTATCTTTGTAGAATATGTTTAGGGTTTTTACATTGTAACTTGATTACGCTAAAAGATATTCAATTAGCTTAATTAATCAAGTGAAAACCTAATGATGTAGTTATCCTATGTCATAGATCCATCTTCAGCATCAATACTTTCTAGATGGTGAAACATGATCTCCTTTAGTGGAAGCTCAGAGTCATATACTATTGAGTATATGCATTTCACAGGATTGACTACAGTCATAACCTGACAGGAGAACAGTCGAGACCACATCTCAAGTAAGGTGATTCAATATATGTATATGATACGTTTTGAGGGTGGCTACGGTCATACCTCGACAGGAGTGCGACTGCGGCCGTAACTCAATTTTCACTAGTGTTGTGCCTATATACCATGGCAGAGTAGGCCATTTTGTAGTTAGACTTTATATGTCACTACGACAGACTTGGAATGACGGAGGGTGTGGGAGATCATAGAAGGCTGACTCCTCCTAGATCTTGGATGACACTGATTTCGACTTAGTAGTGGTCAGTTGGGGCATGAGTGATATACCTCATCTCCTCAAGGCATAATAAAAGACGTAATATAGATGTGTAGTGTATTTACTTAGGGTTAAACACGACTCACACTGGATGATCATTTGCCTTATCTCTTGTATTGATTAGTTGATTTATAATGCGGTAAGAGAAATCAACGGTTGTGCACGTTCTTCATATTCCTTAAGAAGATGTTCTGCTCAGCCTCAACCACACGATCTCTACCTTGTCGTGCAACCAGCCAAGCACACTGCTGAATATACTAATGTTGTTTGGAAAATGATCTTTTCGAGTTGCCTTGTTTAATTTTCTATAATCTATGCACATCCTCCACCCGATGACTGTTCGAGTGGGGATGAGTTCATTGTTTTCATTCCGTATAACAGTTGTTCCACCTTTCTTCAGGACTACATGCACTGGGCTCACCCATGGAGAATCAGATATCAGATAGATTATTCCAGCTGTGAGCAGTTTAATGACCTCGTGACAGACCACTTCCTTCATATTTGGATTCAACTTCCGTTGATGCTCAATAGTAGGCTTGTGATCTTCCATCATAGGAATCTTGTGCATACACAACGCTTGACTGACCCCGGTGAGGTCTGTAACATACTGAAATCTCCTATGTACCTCTTTGTACTCTTTTCTATAAGTTTTGTCCTTCATTTTCGTTCCTTTTGTCCTTGGTCTTGATTTAAAGGAAATTATGATGGTTATTGGATAAATGTTTCCCATATATTCTTATTTTAAGGTTGCATGCACAAATGCCTCAGTTAGAATTAGATAATGGGTTTAAAATGCAAATTCACATAAAGTAATAAAAAGAGTAAAATAATTCGTCCTAGAATCTTCTAGTGTTTCCTATAATATAAGAAATAAGAAGAAAATCCGAATTTTATAAAAGAAAGAAGATAAATATAATAAGTAAAGAAAATATGAGAATTTATGAGTAAAGAAGATAATTACAAAGATTTTTGCAACAAATATGATAATCTGAAACCATCATGATAATTTGATAGTTTAATTCGTTTCCTTGAGCAAAGAGTAACTTAAGGGTCAAGTATTATTTAAAATGAAAATATTAATAACATTATCGATAGAATATAGGAAATATGCCAATAAAAAGAAATAAAATACTTAATGTTCTCAAATCAGTAAAATTACTTCAAATTCGTATTCTAAACATAAAAATAAGCCTCTATGCAAATTTGCAACTAATTTGGATAATGTATGAATAATGAGAAAAATAGGAGAGAGAGAAAATGTGTAGAATGTTCTAATTAATTTAATAAATATAAAGATAATTTCAACTTGGGAAGATAATTGCAAAATCGTGTTCCACACCTTTAAGGAGACTTATGGGTGAAGTTACATTAATTTTAAATAATGTTATCACCTCTTTTGAGGGAGGAAAGAGAAAATGACATATTAATTATTTCACCTAATAAACTTTCTCAAAATGAAAAACTAACTCCATATTTGGATTCTACGCATCGAAATAAGTCAGAATATAAATTTGCATAATTTTTGGGCAACGTTTGAGCCTCCAAAAGAAGAAAGAGAAAAACATCTAAAATCTAATAATTTTAATCGACTTTTGCTGAGGGATATTTCCCTGATCTAACGCGAGATCGGACGGTCCAGGTTCATTAGTGGACCCGCGTCCACCGATCCAACGATGCACGGTCGTCTTCTACCTTGAGTCGGATTAGGCAACAGATTTGATTTTTCATTTTCTTAAAATCGCGATATCTTGAGATTCACTCAACGATTTTCCTTGACTTTGGTTTTGTTGGACTCCTTGTGAGATTTCGCACAGGATTATCCCGAATTTTGTGAGCTTTAACGCGTATTCGTGAAACGCCTAATGTGGCCGCCGACCTCCTCACCTTGCCCCTAGCTAAACCCTAGCCTAGGGCATGTTGCCTATATATATCTAGGTCCCAAGAACCGTCATGACCTTAGCAACTCGCCTATACCTTTGATTTCAAGCTTCGTGGACGTTTGGACCACCTTTAAGCCGCCGGTTGACCCTGCTCTTACGGCGCCTGTCGTGCTCGTTGCTGTTGGCCTCGTCTCAAATCCAAGGTATGGATGAATTCGCCTCTTGTTTAGCTTTCCAACGCATATCTTAGTGTCGTGTTTGGTGCTCTAGGGCGAAATCACCCAAATTCTCCACGTGAAGCTGCTTGCTTCATCCGTCGGGCTAGCTGGAGAAGACGACACGGTCGTTTTCCGATTTTGCCCCTTGCCCGCTTGCTTTACCTGTTTTCCGCGCAAGGGCGTTACGGTCTTTTGTTCCTTTCTGATCGCCCGCCTGCCCTCACCGCACGGCCGGTAGCGAGCGGCTGCGAGGCACGGGTCACCGCTGCCGAGCGCCCGCTACCGCTCGGCCATCCATCCTTGCCTACGTGGCAGGCTGTGATTGGTCGAGATAAAATATTTTTTATTAATTAATCCTGTGGTAAAAAATTAAAAATAAATAGTGTTTTGAAATCAGGAAAACGAGATCTATTTAATAAAAATGTTTTTGAGATTTGGTTTTGAGTTTTTCGAAAAGGTGTTTTTAAAATCGATTTAACTAACTTAAAAATCATAAAAATTAACCCTAAGAATCCATATTTCTAAAACATACAATATTATATGTTATTTTGATCAGGAAAACCTAACTAAGATGATTATGAGGTTTTTGAAGTCTGAATCGAGAGTTTGTGCAAAAAGTTAGTAAATTAGGGTTTTCAATCTTTTTAATGAATACATGTAATTCTAATATATATGTATAATGATGTAATAGGAAGTTTGGGTTTATAGTTCGTGTGAAGAGTTGAAAAAGGGAAACTTAGGACACCTGTGGCCAAGGTATGTGTTTAGTATGAGTTTGATTGTGCATCTACCTATCAGTTGGGAAATACTTAATCCAATACCTAAATTTCTCTATGAGGTTTAACTTGATCTAAACCATTGAATTCTTGAAACCTAAATGTCTTATTTGCCTCAAAAATCAGATATAGTATTCTCTTGTTTGGGTATTCATACCCCACTGCCATGATATATATTCTTTTGCTTAAATCTTGCCATAAATCTTTTGTTAGCATGAAATTAAATGTTCTATTTAAATTTTAAGTAGTGGTACTTATGTACAACCACCCATAGAGGGCATGTATAAAATAGCCCTAGGGGAATGTTTATTATTCTCCCCATTAAAAATTGTAGGTGATTTGGAAATGTTTTAAATTCTTCCCTCACCTAAGGTTAGAGGTCCGGTAGGTGCCTCAACCCTACTTAGTTAGATAGACATATTAATTAACATGCTAAACCCTTTATTTCTTTTTGTTAAAGGCAAGTTCTTTCATGAAAACCTCATACTTTTTGATATCTTCTTACACCAAATATCTAGCCTAAATTTACTTGTTACAACTTTCTTTTCCTTTGATAGATTGTTAGTGTAACACATACTTTTCCTTGTTTTCCCTCTTGCTGGGTGTCTTCCCAACCACCCAGGTGTTGGAGCTGTGCAAGGTGAAGGAAGGGCTTGAAGAAAGAATCCTTTGCTGTGATCGTTAGCTTGAAGAAGGATGGCTAGGTTGCTATAGCTAGATCCTCTATTCTATCTTATCTTTTATTTTATAAAGCAATGATGTAATAAACAATAAAGCCATTAGAAGGCTTGTTATTTCTTTCTTTCCACTGCTATTGACATTTTATTATGTATCTGGAATCATGCTTATTTATTTGGAATATTATGCAATCATCCTCAAAGTCTAAAATTTCTGTTAAAAATTTGGATGTTTGTATTTCCTTTAAATTTTAGTAGAGAGGTGATCTCGCCTCTTTACAAGGTCACTCATTTTATAACCGATGGCTTTCTTTCTTTCTTTCCCTTAATTCTTTCAGGAGTTTCTCTTCTTGTTCACCTGTTAGATCGGAATTTATAATAACTGGACAAACCTTGAGATCGTCTAAAAACACATACTTCAATCCTTTGGGCAGAGGCTTCATTTTCGGAGCCTCTGGTTTTTCAAATTGTTTCAATAGCCTTGAGTTCTTCATTATTGGCTCCAACATCTTCTTTAGCAGAGTCGAGGGATTCAATGAAATCCTTTAATTGTTCATCGATTGGTTCATCCACTGATGGGTTTGTTAGAGCAATTTCCAAGGGATCATTTGATTCATGATGCTCTCGAGTCAGAAGTGACATTTGTTCAATGCAGTCAATCAGATTAGACTTCTTCCTGCATACTTGGTCTTCTCATACTTTCAAAAACTTTAAATTCGAGAGTTTCTTTGCCTAATCTGAGTAGTAAGGTACCAGCTTCAACATCAATCAGGGCTCTTGCAGTGGCGAGGAATGGACAACCAAAGATGAGAGGATATCTGGCATCTTCCTTTATATCTGTAATGACGAAGTCACATGGAACATATGTGTCTTTGCCTACCTTGATCGGGACATCTTCGAGAATTCCTAACATATGTTTTATCAAATTGTCTGCAAGCTGTATAGTCATACCAGTAGGAAGCAATTATGTAAACCCTAGTCTTTTGCATAGGCTAAGTGGCATAATAGAGATGCTTGCACCGAGATCTGCCAATCCTTTCTTGCATGATGAGTCACCAATGTGACATGAAATTCTAAAGGATCATGGGTCTTTTTGTTTCTTTGACATCTTGCTCAATATGATATCCGATGTAGTTGTAGCCAGTTTTACTATCTCATATTCTTCGGTTATATACTTCCTAGTGAGGAGTGACTTTAGGTACTTAGTCCAAGCCGGTATCTCAGCCAGAGCATCCAAAAAGGGTATATCAACATGAAGTTTCTTCATAGCTTCTTTAAACTTATTGAATCTAGTATCAAGCTTGGTTTGCCTTAGACGAGCTGGGAAAGGTATAAGAGGCTTATATATAGGAATATCAGTTTCTGGTGTTTCAGTTTCTTCATCAGTAGGTTTCTCAGGACTTCCCTTATATGTCTTATCTTCTTTTGATTGAGACTCTAGTGTTGTTGAGTTTTGGACAATCACAGGTTCATCTTCGTCTGTAATAACCACAGGTGTCTCTACTGGGGGATCCGAATAGTCTTTTCCTGACCTGGTGGTGACTGCCTTCAACTGTTCAGGATGCTTGGGATTGTTCTCGGGTTGGCCAGCAAAGACTCCAGTGGGTGGCTTTATGCTAACTGCAAGTTGAGCTAGTTGAGATTCGATAGCCTTCTACTGAGCTTGTTGGTTGGCTATCATAGTTTGCTAAGTTTGTAACATTTTTTCAATGGCTGATAGCTTGTCATCAGAAGAGATGGGTCCTTCTTTGTTGTCCTTGTTGTTGATTAAGATTCTGATACTGAGAGCTGTTTTAATAGTTATTGTAGTTCCTATTCTGAAAGTTCCCCTTGAAATTTCCTTGATTCCCAAAATTCTATTGTTGATTGTAGTGGAATCCTGGTGGGCCTCTTGGTTGATTGTTTGAACCAAATTGATGTGAGTTTAGTGCTCCAGAGGGGTTTCCATATTGAAAACCTGGGTGATTTCTATTCATTTTCGGATTGTAATAATGACTTTGCCCATGAATTGAGTTGATAGCATTAAGATTCTCCATCTGACCATTATCTCCTTGTCCACATACATTACTCAACACAACGTCATAGAGAACATCGCATGATAAAGTGGAATGATCGGTGCTCTTACATGATTCACAGAACAGGGAAGTGGACTTGACCTATTCCGGTTGACAAGTGGGTGAACGTCCTCTTCCAATAGTAGCTCTAGATGATTCAATATGGTCTTGTTTGGCAACTAAAACCTTCAAGGTTTCAGCTGTTGGCTAAATTGACATTATGATAAATCCCCTTGTTTCGATGATGACAAACATTTCATTCTTGTCGATCTAACGTGCTACTTGAGTGTTGCAGGAATAAGGTGGATGACAAAGTACTAGGGAATCTATACGCTTGAATATTTGTAAATTTCATGAAATGTAATAAAATGTAAACTTGTACAAATATATAATGTACAAGTACTTAAACTTCATGTAAATCAAGCGTTAGATCTCCTCTAGTCAATCACTACACTTAGGTAGGTCATCCCTTTCAATAGTGTCACATATGCACACTCATACACACACTTAATGCCTTAAATTGAAACATTGAAACAGGGGAAATCTCGGTCGACAAACTCCTAGACCGAGACACTCTCAGTCGAAAAACTTCTCGACCGAGAAAGATCCAAGTAGCCATTAGACACAGCTGACAAGGTAGTTGGCAGTTGGAGATGAACGTTGCAAACACTTGATCCAGAGAGCCTGTCGGTCGACAAAACCTCGACCGAGTAGGTATCTCGGTCGACAATTCCTCGACCGAGATGGACTCTGACAGCAACTGCAGAATTAATTAATTAGCCGTTGCTAATGCAACCAACTTTTACCTAACGGCTAGTTAAGCACTTAGAACCCCCTAGAAAGTGTCTAGAACGTCCTTAAGCACTTGTAGGCCATTCCTATAAATAGGACATGCTTTAGGACACCTAAACTTACCTAAGCTACACTTGTGATACACTTGAGCATACACTTACAATTGGCAATCTGTTTTGAGAAATTGAGCAACACTTGCATTGGTGATTCCTCTAATTGCTCTAATTTCGTGTCCTATAGGCTAGTATCTCCTATCCACAACAATCACACGTGCATATACATTGGTTAGGAGATCTACACGCTTGATATAGGCAAATCAAGCCTTGTGCTTTAAAGGATAAGTGTAATTTCCTGTTTCCTTCTTGTTCCTTTTATTCTTTGTATTCTCCTTGCTACTCCTAGGGTTGGAGGCTGCAAATTGGAGAAGGTTCTTCTCGGTGGAGAAGGTGGACTTCGAGCTACTTCAAGAAGGCTATTGCAACGGGAAGCTACTTCAGGAGGAAGGCTACTTCAAGGGGGAGCTTGAAGTTACTTCAAGAAGGCTGCTTCAAGGTTGGTGCAATTACTTCAAGGTGAAGGCTGCTCGAAGGGTTTAGGGAAAGAATTGTAATTTTATGTAAAGTACTTGAGAGGTAATAAAATTAAATATTTTCAAAATCCCGGTTGGGTAAGCAACCGGGTAGTGGACTGACTACCTTAGTATTTGCTAAGGTAAGATCCACTCTAAATCCTTGTCTCCTTGTCCAATATTCTTGTGATTGGTTGTTTGAGTTAAATAATTGTTAAATTAATTAAAAACCCTATTCACCCCCCCCCTCTAGTGGTTTTTCAATTGGTATCAGAGCAGGCTTCAAGGAACTGTAACCAAGTCTTGAAGAATGGGTGACGGGTTGCTCAACAACCTCAACCTTGAAGGGACACTTGTGGCTAGACCTCCGACATTCGATGGAACTAACTACACCTACTGGAAAAGAAGAATGCAATTTTATTTCCAAGGGATTAGTTGGGATCTATGGAGGATGGTGTCAACCCCCTATGAGCTTCCTCAAGAGGAATATGCAGCTTGGGACACCAATACGGTAAAATCGGCTCAAATGAATGCAAAGGCTGTAAGTATTCTCTATTGTTCAATTTCAGTAGGAGAATTTAATAGGATATCAAATTGTGAAACAACCTATGAAATTTGGCATAGACTTTCCATAACTTATGAAGGGACTGTTCAAGTTAAGAACTCTAAAATTGGAATGCTTAAACAAAAGTTTGAACAGTTCCGTATGGATCCGAATCAATCTATTAGTGATATGTATGCAAAATTCTCTTCTATTGTAAATGGTTTAAATGCTTTAGGTAAAGTTATTAGTGAGGAAGATCAGGTGTCAAAGATCCTTAGATCACTTCCTCCCAAATACAAGCCAACGGTGACGACCATTGAAGAAGCAAATGACCTCACTCGACTAAGGATGGAACAACTCATTGGCAACCTAGAAGCTCATGAAGCAACCCTAGAAGAAGAAGAAAGAAGAGAACGTGAACTTCAACAAGGGAAAAAGAAGGACATTGCATTCAAAGCATCAACCAGGGACAATCATGACACAAGTGAAGATGATAGTGAAGAAGAAACTCTCATTGTAAATGGTAAGCAATACAAAAGTTTTAAAACTGATAAAACTTCTAGTGTTTCTTCTTCCAGGTGCTTTGAATGTGGCAAAAAGGGACACATGAAAGGTGATTGTTCAAAACTCAAGAAAGGGAAGAAATCATCTCACAAAAAGAAAGAAAGAGCATATAAAGCTGCATGGGATGATTCAAGTGATGATAGTGATGATGGAAAAGAAGAAGTAGAATGCTTCATTGCTACAACAAATGAAGAAGAAGAAGAGGTAAGTCTTTTTGATCTACCAAAAGAAGATCTAATTGCTAGTCTTCAAGATACTCATGAGAAATATATTGAGTGCAAGAAGAAACTTAAGAAATCAAATAAAATAAATGAATATTTAAACATTAAACTTCTTGCTCTTGCATCTGAAAATGAAGATCTCAAAAAGGCAAATGAAGATTATGATCTTAAGTTAAAATCTGTAGAAGCTGATTACAATCTTCTTTCCATAGAGAAGTTAAACTTGCAAACTCAAGTGAATGATCTTCAGAAACAACCTATTTTATGTTCACACTTAGATTATGATGAGGTTGTAAAAGAAAGAAACTCTCTAGTATCTGATTTAGATCAAGCAAAGAAAGATATAAACAAGAAGATGGATGATATTGATAAGTTACAGAGTAAAATAAATGAGTTAAGAGGAAATGACATCCTTGAGAATATTCTAAAAATTTCCTCTAGTTATAATGGAAGAAGAGGATTAGGATATGATCCAAAGAAGAATCAACCTAAAAGAGCTAAAGCATTCAAGCCTAAAATTGAGTTTGTACCTAAGAACACAATTCCTAGAAAGAGAAATGAAGTTGACTCCATTATTTGTCATTATTGCATGCACATTGGACATTATTTATTTTCATGCCCATATAAGAAAAAGAATGATGATATAGCTTGGATTCCTAAAACTTAGAAGCTTAAAATTAACAAGTTGAGATTTGACCTAAACTAATTGTTGATATACAAATGTCATATCTCAACACAATCAAGCAATAACTTGTACAATTTTGTTTGGAAACAATTAACAGTTCTGAAAAACAGTTCTGAAAAACAGTACAGAAACCTGGTCGGTCGAGAAAATGTCGACCGAGCAATCTGTCGGTCGAGAAATCATCGACCGAGCAGGTTACTGATTTCCAGTCTGTAATAAATCTGCTGAATGTGTTCTATTTGTACATGCAAAATAAAGTATAAATTCTAGAAATCATCCTTGAAAACTTATTTGAGATTAATTTGGTTTATTCTCTACATGGTTTAGGTTAAAACTGAAAATTATGAACCATGTTGATTTAAGTCAAATTACTGCCTTCATGGTCTATTCTAAGTATTCTTTGATAGAAACCATATGTTGAATTTCATGTTGTTATTGTTCTATCAGTACACCATAGATATGCTTTCACCATTTCATTATTCAAAGATGATGCTTGTTGCAATAAATAAAACTCTATGGCACAAATAGATAATGATTATTGCATGAATGGTCTTTGAGGATACATAGGCAAGCAAAATGAATTGTTGTTGATATATTGCTTAGAACTTCAATGCTTGCTCTTCTAAAGCAAATAGTCGTAACACATAAATACAAATTTCTCAATTAGACTTGAGATATTAATCGTGCTTTCAAGGATATTTTTTTTAAGAATCTTATGGGTACAAGAAGAAATAGAAATTGATATTTATGTACCTACAGCAAAGCTTATATAAATCTTCTAGGAAAATCAAGGACGAACATCTTCATATTGAGTATCATTCAAAATGCTTCAAATTGATATCTAATCAAATTACATGCAGATATTATACTTCACATATGAGTGTTCAAATTGGAAATCTGCAAAATTATCTCTTGGTTGAAATCGAATTTGGCCAAGGGGCACTATGGTCGAAGTCAAGGTCGACCTAAAATAAGCTTTGACAAAATGCTTATTTGGACATCATTCTATTGTACTTAATCTTAGTATACTTTTGATAAAGGTCAAAATAAAAATTTAAAATCATTTGCGACCTTAGAAGCTTTAAATTGCTTTAACTGTAAGATTAAGGGGGAGGTTATAAAATCAAATTGGATTATTTGATTAAAAAGCTTACAAAAACATTATAAACATCATTTGAAGCTGGTTACGACCTTAGTATTTTTACTCTTGGTTATGAAGAAATCTATGAATTTCATAAAAATGATATATCTTGTTCTTAAAGGAACTCTCTAAACAAATCAGGGCTTAACATCCCATGCATTTGGTTAGAGACATTTTTATGTACTCTAAGATTAAAGGATTCTCATTTCATTTTTAGGGCTTAACATCCCTTGCAAAATGGATGAGAAATCAATATATATCATAAGCTTAAGGGAATCTCATATCATTTTCAGGGCTTAACATCCCTTGTAAAATGGGTGAGAAATCAATACACATAAGCCATAAACTTAAAAGAAACTCATATCATTTCAAGGCTTAACATCCTTTGCAAATGATTGAGAAACAAATTGTGGCTAAATTTGACAATCAAATCCCTTGATTTTAATTGGATATCTCTTTAAGGGGGAGCAAAGCTTAAAAAGATAGACACAAAGTCATACTAAATGATTGTATTGGATATCTTTTTGAAATGACAAAGGGGGAGAAATAATATAAATCACAAACATAAAATTAAAATAAGTTTCATAATATATTGGCCAGCAGTCACTTGCTACAAAGGTAAATTTCAGGTATGAAACTCACATGTTTTATATTTCCTTATTTTATATTTAGGAAATGTTTGTCATCTTCAAAAGGGGGAGATTGTTGGCTAAATTGACATTATGATAAATCCCCTTGTTTCGATGATGACAAACATTTCATTCTTGTCGATCTAACGTGCTACTTGAGTGTTGCAAGAAATAAGGTGGATGAAAAAGTACTAGGGAATCTATACGCTTGAATATTTGTAAATTTCATGAAATGTAATAAAATGTAAACTTGTACAAATATATAATGTACACGTACTTAGACTTCATGTAAATCAAGCGTTAGATCTCCTCGATCCAATCACTACACTTAGATAGGTCATCCCCTTCAATAGTGTCACATATGCACACTCATACACACACTTAATGCCTTAAATTGAAACATTGAAACATGGGCAATCTCGGTCGACAAACTCCTCGACTGAGACACTCTCAGTCGACAAACTTCTCGACCGAGAAAGATCCAAGTAGCCGTTAGACACAGCTGACAAGGCAGTTGGCAGTTGGAGATGAACGTTGCAAACACTTGATCCAGAGAGCCTGTCGGTCGACAAAACCTCAACCGAGTAGGTATCTCGGTCGACAATTCCTCGACCGAGATGGACTCTGACAGCAATTGCAGAATTAATTAATTAGCCGTTGCTAATGCAACCAACTTGTACCTAACGGCTAGTTATGCACTTAGAACCCCCTAGAAAGTGTCTAGAATGTCCTTAAGCACTTGTAGGCCATTCCTATAAATAGGACATGCCTTAGGACACCTAAACTTACCTAAGCTACACTTGTGATACACTTGAGCATACACTTACAATTGGCAATCTGTTTTGAGAAATTGAGCAACACTTGCATTGGTTATCCCTCTAATTGCTCTAATTTCGTGTCCTATAGGCTAGTATCTCCTATCCACAACAATCACACGTGCATATACATTGGTTAGGAAATCTACACGCTTGATATAGGAAAATCAAGCCTTGTGCTTCAAAGGATAAGTGTAATTTCCTGTTTCCTTCTTGTTCCTTTTATTCTTTGTATTCTCCTTGCTACTCCTAGGGTTGGAGGCTGCGGATTGGAAAAGGTTCTTCTCGGTGGAGAAGGTGGACTTCGAGCTACTTCAAGAAGGCTATTACAACGGGAAGCTACTTCAGGAGGAAGGCTACTTCAAGGGGGAGCTTGATGTTACTTCAAGAAGGCTGCTTCAAGGTTGGTGCAATTACTTCAAGGTGAAGGCTACTCGAAGGGTTTAGGGAAAGAATTGTAATTTTATGTAAAGTCCTTGCGAGGTAATAAAATTAAATTCTTTCAAAATCCCGGTTGGGTAAGCAACCGGGTAGTGGACTGACTACCTTAGTATTTGCTAAGGTAGGAACCACTCTAAATCCTTGTCTCCTTGTCCAATATTCTTGTGATTGGTTGTTTGAGTTAAATAATTGTTAAATTAATTTAAAACCCTATTCACCCCCCCTCTATTGGTTTTTCATCAGCGATAGACTTGTACTCAGGGGTAGCTTCGGCCATAGCTACTTTCAAGACTCCTTTACCTACAGATCTACCCCAATTGGCTTGATTTTCTACTCCTAGGGTGACGACTCTCCATGCGCTATCATAACTTTGACGCATGAAGTTTCCTCCAGATGAGGAATCTAGAAACCTCTTAATATCATCATCCACACCCCTATAGAAAATTTCAATGATTTGATTCTTAGGAATTCCGTGGTGTGGACACTTGCGTAGAAGCTCTTTGTACCTATCCCATGCTTCAGCGACAGTTTCTCCAGGGACTTGAGTGAAATTTTTTATCCGCCCTCTAATTTCATAGGTAAGAGATGGAGGGTAGAATTTTTCTAGAAACACATTTTGGAGTTGTTCCCAGGTGGTGATGGGTATTTTGCTTTGCAACGAATTGTACCAACTGATGGCTCTATCAGCAAGGGAATACTTGAAGAGACAGATTCGAATGGCATCATCAGTGACTCCATTCTGCTTTGTCATAGCACATAGATCGATGAATCTCAAAAGATGTCCTTGGCTGTCCTCTGCTTGTTTGCCATAGAAAGGGTTGTTTTGAAGCAATGTGATCCAATGTGCCCTAATCTCAAAATTGGCAGCATTGATGGGAGGAGGCTGTACTAGATGATGAACATTCGCAGCTTTCGGGATTGAGAACTCTCTAAGATCTTTTTGTAGTTCAGCTGCTTGCGTTGCTTCTTGTGCTGCTAGGATTTCCTGCTGAACCACAACCCTGGCTTCTTGCATGGGCCTCTCTCTCTTTGTGCATTGATGGCTTCAACCACCCTTCGGGCTACCTCTTCTTCTTGAGCCATCCTTGCTTGATTCTCTCTGATCTAATGATGGAAAGTTCTGTCTATTTCAGGATCAAAGCTCGCTGTGAGTCCGGGGCTGTCCGAACGGTGCATACACTATGCCTTGGGTTGTACCTGAAAATAGAAAGGGTTAGAAAATGAGATCTACAAAGTAGAGTCAAATTCAAGTAGATGATCGATTGTTTCAAAAGAAAAAGCAAAATCCTAGATTAGTCTTAAAAGAACTAGGTTTGACTGACTGATTCTGTTGTCCCCGACAACGGCGCCATAATTTGACGTGGTATTTTTGAACGCACTAACAAACTCACTCGGGGTTGAAATCCCCGAGCTTTTACCAAAACCAAAGTGAAATAATACCACCCGCAAGCGGATGAGTCTTATCGCAGTATAGTTAAGTATCAAACCCAAAGGACAACCTTTTTAAGAATCCTTGTCAGTCGAATCTAGCTCAAGTAAAACTAATATTTAGAACGATTGGTTGATTTGAGGTTACTTAAACTAATTGCAAGAATGTAAAAGCTGAATTAAAATTGGGTTTAGATCAATGATATGGAATCGCTGGGATGGGACCGGGTTTCACCACCGCTACACACACAAACACATTCAATCACAAACAAACCAGGCAAGATATATCAATCCAAATAGAGCTGCTGCAGAACCCCCCGTTAGGGAGTTAGGTTCGCGTAAGCATCAACTTAGGCATCATATGTCTCATCACCACCCAGATCCACTACAAAAAATTTGGCCTTTGTTGAAGAACATTTGTGAGGAACCATAGTTTGTGAATAATGATGGCTATTTGTGAGGGCTCATCCTTCAAATATGGGACCAAATCCCTCAACCATTTTTTTAACATCTTTACAAATACTAATCCCTCACAAATACATTACTCACTAATCATCCCTTGAAAAATACCATGACAAATGTTTCCCTCCATCTCGTATCCCTTCCCTCCATCTCATTTCCCTTCCCTCCATTCTAAAATACAACATTTGGATATCAAAATTAAAAAGGAAAATAAAAACCCTCCCCACTCATCCCTCTGCACAATGACGAACTAGGGAAGCACTGATCAGCCGCCACGACTAGCCACTCATCCTCGGTGCCTCCTTGATTCCATCGACCACGCCTTCAGTCCGTCGACTAGGCCTCCATCACTCCACGGCCAGGGTCTGCTCCAGCTTAATGCCGCCCAGCCTCAGCAACCCCACGACCCCTATCGCTTAGCATTTCCCAAATCCCACCGGTCGCACCCAGCTGCAACCGCGCCTACCTCCCGGACGGTGCTCCAACTACCTCCCGGACGGCGCCCCAACTGCTCCTGCCACCCCAACTGCAGCAGGTCGTAACTCCAATCGTCGACCGTCTGGCCGGCTTCCAATTCCACGACCAGGAGTAGCCATATCGTGCCGGATCCCAGCGAAACCAGCGGCACCCGACTCAGGCGGTGCCCAGTAGGAGCTCTGAACCTACTTCAACCTTGGATCAAGCTACTGGTCTCTTTTCCTTGATCTGACGCCCATAAGCTGCCCAACTGCCTCTGCTCCAGTTCTTCTCTTGCAACGTCCATTGTTCTTCTTCTTCAGTTTTAATCTCGTTGCTTATGTCCATTGACCGGAAGCGTGGGAAAAGGTACTGCTACTAAAACTGCATCTTTTTTCTGTGCTACTTGTTTTATTATTCTCTTGCAACTCTTGTGCTTGCTTGTTGTTATGCTGTTTGATTCAATCATGTGTTGTTCATTTAGTTTTAGGTAATGATTCCAATGTGCATTCTTCTTCATGTGTATCCCAAATTTGAGTTCACTGTAATGTACTATTCACTGCCAATGCTTGCTTATTTCTTCATATGGGTATCCCAATAGTTTACTGTAATCTGTTAATTACTGCCAGTGTTTTCTTATTTCTTCATTTGCGTATCCAAATTTTGAGTTTCCTATAACATATCTCCTCTTTACATAAAATAGCCATATAAATTAAATCTCAAACCTTATAGCCTTCATTCGGAACTCACATTGTGATGTTTGATAAATGGGTAATATTACTATGGACTGAGAATGGGTTGATGTTTAAAAATAGAAATGTAGTAAGCTAAGTGTAATGATTTATTAAAATTATATGGGTCAAATGGAATATGTAAGAGTCTAGTCACCACTTAATTGATATATAGAAAATTGGATCATATATAATCTAGTTGACAAAGCCACTCTCCTCTTACCCCTTTTCTTCACTAACATAGTGCCCAGAATCCTGACTCCACACTATCTATTTTGGCAATTAGAAATTTATGGGAAAAAATTAGTAATGATTTAAACTCATCTTATTAGATTAGATCATTTTATGAATTATACGTTCTTCATCAATGGATGACCTAGTTTTCTTAGTCAATGGATGACACTAGTGTTCTTCATCATTTATGGGAAAAATAGTCACTACCTTAGATCAACTCTATAGCCAGGACTAGATTTTGTTTTTCCTGAGTATTTGTTGTTGACTTTGCATAGAATATTAGATAAATATAATTTTAATTTATTGTTCCTTCCTAACTTGATATCTTTCGTAGTATATATTTCCTAGTGTTAGACCTCCTGGCTAGGTGTTGCTGCTTGAATGAGTAGCTATGCTAAGAGATTTTAGAAACTGTTTGAGTGGAAGGATGTATGCACATAGATAAGAATTTAATAGACAAGAAGATCTTGCAATTACGGGAGCATAGAAGGGTAGAACATATGGTTTATTGTGATAAATATGTTTTTCCTCATATATATTGTTAAGAGATGGTGTCCTTTCTGGGCTTCAAGTACATGTAGCATACTTTTGTGGTGCTTGCGGATAAGTTTGGGAGGTTGAATATCTACTTTGGGACTTTGGCCCTATAGTTGTGTTCTCTATGAGCTCAAAGGTTTTTTTAAGCTATTTTTAAGCTTGGATCTGGTATTCAGGTTTCTGGTTGCCTCCTTTTCTTTGAGGGATCACCAAATCTAGCTAAGAAATGGCTACCTAGAATATTAGAAAGAGTTTTACCTCCTGAACACCAAGGATCAATCCAAATCATATTGTTACAACCTTCACCAACTCTAATTTCAAAATTATCAATATGCCTATCCCGTATAGACAGCGGATTCCTCCAAATCCAATAATAGATTGACTTTGGTTTACTGCTCCAGACCTATATCAGGTTACTTGATTATTTATATATATATAATCAAGGAATATAAATACCTAGATAGACTGAAAGGAATATAATCAATATACTATTTGAATTGCTCGGGGATAAAAGATTTCTTCTTACTGCTATTTATGGTCACTTGTACGAGTGATGTTCTGTTTTCTCACTGCGTTGTTTTTGAATGTTTTGTTTTTGGTTGTAAGTATAATATAGCCTGGTGTTTTTGCATTTTGCAGAGGCACACTAAGTCATTGTCAACATCTCAGAGGTCTGCTCTGGTTGAGAAGTCTAGGCAGAAGCCTCAAGAACGAATGGGTGTTCTTAGTAATGTGGATTCCTCCTAAAACAACAATTGGATATATTATATGTCTTTTTTCCTTTACCCCCTCCATCTAAAATAATACCCTTTCTGTAACATGTGGTTGTGCACAAAGATGGTATGCTACTAACTTATAATGATACATATCATACAAGTGAACCAGAAGTTACATTCATTTTATGCCCATGCTTTAGTGCTTCTATGCCCATCATTTGATTTTTAAAGATACCAAACTTATTTACATATCATTTCAGTTTCCATTGGAGACTAGAACTTTGTAATTCTACTATGTCCGCCAATCAAAAATTCTGGTCCTCTTCCTTTTCACTTCCTACTTCTATCTGTGATGAAGTGGAAATAATTATTATAAATTTCTTGTGGGGATAGTGTGAAGGCAAGAATGATATCCATCTTCTTAAGTGGGATGATGTAACCGTCTTCTTAAGGTAGTCTATGGATCAAATTGATCCATGAGAAATACCATCTTAAGGATTCTATCTAAAATATTGATATCTATGGTCAACTTTCTTGGTATTTAATTCAGATGATCATACATCTGAATTTAAAATCCTATTACGAAAGATTGCTAGAAACAACATCTCAGTGATGAACAACCTAAAAAAAGAGGGTTTTTCTATACTTCTATATGTATTATGTGTAGAAGTTCTAATGAATTTATCATTCATTTATTCTTTAATTGCCATGTAGCTGATTTCATCAGGGTAAGGATGTTGAGTGTAAACTCATTGATAGGATTCCCCTGTATATTTACAAAGTTAATCAAAAGTATATACATTTTTAAATGTGTTTATTGTACTCCCAGGTTGGAGGCTATTGCTACTCATCTCTGTATCCAAATTGCCATTTTTCGGAAGTGGGTATTTTCCTCTTTTGATATCTAGCAGCTATCAATGAAAGTAATCTTTTTAGATGGGATAGACACTTCTATAATGTTTCTCTTGGGAGGAAACTTCTTTTCTTCTGTAGTGGTTGGTATATATGAACTGTTTTCTTCTGCTAGTCTATTGTTCTGCTGGTTTACAGTCTCCTACTATCATAATTTGAGTGTTGTGTTATTAACAAGATACCAAACAATGAAATTGTCCCTGTTGTCCTGGTCTGCATGTCATATGTTCTATCTTGGTTGGTGTTAAGTCTTATGCAGCTGACTTATTTTAAGTATTTCAGTTCTTAATTTTATGAGATGTTATACATGATATCATATACTTATATGTTTAAGTATTTCAGCTGACTTATAGGGACAGTTAGGTATTTGTCTCATAATGCTTGTTATAAGTAATAACAATATGTTGATATCAGATCTAAGAAGAAATAGACTGTCAGTGCCTTTATGCATAGAGGTCTGCTAAAATATTGAGATTCTATGGGATATGTTGGACATAACCCATAGCATCAGGACCACACACAACTTTGAATCTCCTTTGGTAGAGTCTAAATAGCCATGCGTCAAAATACTCCTTTGTAGTAGAGAGATCGCCTAGTTTGAGAAGAGAAGCTGTGTAGCTAGTCTGACAGTATAAGTAGCCCCTGTAATCGAGTATATGTTGAGACATGTGAGCAAAAGTTAATGGATGGATCTATGAACTATTATTGATTAGGTGGGTACCTATGCTATTGCAGTTCTTCAAGGATTTTTCTTGAAGGATGTTTCTTCTGCCTCTTTTTTTGCTTCTTGTATATTGATAGACTTCATGTATGTCTTCTCCCTTCCCTCCCCTTTTCTCTTTTTCCTTTTTCATGTTGTATATTCGACCCCCTTTTGCTGCAATTGTTGCAAAAAAATCAGTCCTTTTATACTACTGTTTCTTTGATTTTTTTCTATTTCCTCTTGTGTCTCCTATTCTAGCTTCTTTTCTTTTTGTTGTTTTGCAATTTCTCCTTCATTTCCTGTTCCTGCTATTGCATCTAAATTTTTGTTACTTCTATGTCCCCTCTTATTGCTATTTCCTTGTTACTCATATCAGAAATTCAGACTCTTACTTGCATCTCCTGCTCGCACGTCTACTAGACTACTAGTATCACTTCTATTTGCAAGTTTTCTTCTACTTTTTCTTACTTATTCTTGCTCCTACATGACTACATCTCCTACATGACTACATCTCAAACAGCTGTTCCTCTACTTATTATATATTTTCCTTCATGTAGATGGATTTTCTAATAGATCGGAGTTGGATGTATATTGGGAACAGAGTGCGAAGTGATGTATTCAAGGTAGGGTTACGAAAGTTCATTGAGTTTTCTCTTATCCATCAGAGACCAACTATACAGGGGAAATTAATATGTCCTTGCAAGGTATGTTTGAACAAATACCTTAAAACAGAGGATGAGGTATTCTCACATGTATTACAAAAAAGATTTGTGCATAGCTATGATGTTTGGACGTTTCATGGGGAGGTGATTGGTAGGAGCAATCCTGTTGTGGCACCAAACATGCCTAGCACCGAAAATATGCATCAGATGTTGGAGGATTTGTTTGGTATGGGTGACACAACAAATGACCACTCTACTGAAGCTACAGAGGAACCTGCAAATGTAGATGCACAAAGATTTTACAAGCTACTAAAAGAGGAAGATCAACCGCACTATAGAGGTTGCACAAGTCATTCTAAGCTATTGTATTTGGTTGCCTTGCTATTTATGAAGGAGGAATCTGGATGGTCCAATGATTCTTTTACAAAGTTGTTACAGTTGATTGTTTTAGGATTTCCAGAAGAAAATTGTCTATTCCCGGAGATGTACTATGAAGCAAATGCGATCGTGAAGGATTTACGACTTGATCATTCTACTATAGACGTATGTACAAATAATTGCATGCTTTTTCGCAAAGATGCAGCTTCAAAAGAAAATTGTGATACTTGTGGTGCTTCAAGATGGAATGAAAAGCAATACAAAACAAAGGGAAAGAAGGTAGCTGCTAAGTTCATGTATCACTTCCCTTTGATACCTCGGTTAGAGAGGCTCTATATGTCTTCATCTATTGCTAAAGATATGATTTGGCCATCAGAAGTAAAAGGCAAGGATGGTCGTATTCATCATCCTTCAAACACACCAGAATGGTTGTCTATTGATGCCAGGTATCCAGACTTTGTTGCTGAACCACACAATGTTAGATTGGCATTAATAACAAATGGATTTAATGCATTTGGCAATATGAGTGCATCACATAGCATCTGGCCTGTGTTGGTGACACCTCTCAATCTTCCGCCTTGGCTTCTTATGAAAGAACAATTTATTATGATGTCCCTATTAATCCCAGGTCCACATATGGTTGGAAATGACCTTGATGTATACTTGGAGCCATTAATTGAGGAGTTGCAACTACTTTGGGAGCTTGGAGTCAAAGTTTATGATGCATATGGAACAAGGAACTTCACTATGCGGGCAATGATTTTATGGACCATTAACGATTTCCCAGCATATGGTGACTTATCTGGTTGGAGCACTAAAGGTAAGAAAGATTTGGGATGTCCTTGTTGTAATGTGGAGACTGTATCAAAATGGTTACAGTATGGGAAAAAGCAATGCTATGGTTTCCATCGACGTTTTCTTCCAATGAATCATCCATATAGACGTGATAGGAAAAATTTTGATGGTGAAAAAGATTTTCGACTTCCACCTAAGCCACTATCTGGAGAAGATATACTGAGGCAATTTGATGGATATGAAAATATCACATTTGGAAAAATGAATAAGCGCAAGAGGCTTGGAGATCAAATTCAACCATTACCTCCTGGTTGGAATAAGATAAGCATCTTTTTTCAGCTACCTTATTGGAAGTATTTATCTGTTAGACACAATCTGGATGTGATGCACATAGAAAAGAATGTGTGCGAGAATATTTTAAACACATTATTGGGTGATTCTAAGAAAAGTAAAGACAACTTACAAGCTTGTCAAGATATGAAGAAAATGCGCATTCGAAGAGATTTATGGCCAGTAGATGCAGGTGACCGCTATTACTTGCCTCCAGCATCTTACACCATGACTAATGCGCAGAAAGATAAGTTCCTATCTGTGTTAGAAAAGTTGAAAGTTCCTGATGGCTATTCTTCTAACATATCTAGGTGTGTTAGGAAATCTGATAGAAAACTTGTTGGGATGAAAATTCATGATTGTCATGTTCTTATGCATCAACTTCTACCTGTTGCCTTGAGACATTGCATAAGCTTAGATGTGTACAAGCCTATTGCTAATTTGTGCTCATTTTTCAACAAGCTTTGCTCTAACATTATTGATGTGGAGGAATTCAAAGAATTGGAACAAGAAATTGCTGTCACTCTTTGCCAGTTGGAGAGAATCTTCCCTCCTTTCTTCACCATCATGATGCATTTGCCCATTCATTTAGCTTATGAAGCCAGGCAAGCCGGATCTGTCCGAACTAGGTGGATGTACCCAATAGAGAGATACTTGAAGAAATTGAAGAAGTATGTAAGAAACAAAGCTAAACTGGCTGGTTGTATTGCTAGTGGCTATTTAGCTGAAGAAAGTTTGACATTTTGTGGTAGGTACTTGCATAATTTTGAGACAAAACTGATCCGCACTCCTCATAATGTTGATGGATCTCCAATTAGAGTTGGAGTGTCAAGAAATTTCGACATCCACACTTTGGAACAAGTTTTGTTTGCAAGTCTAGAATAATTTACTTGGGGAATATGTTGTATTGCATTTTTTTGGCAAACTGTTACTATATGGCATATTCTTTGCAATTTATTTAGTCTTGTTTCATATACCAGCAAGTAGGACATCATTATTCTTTTTTGGGATATGAAACCAAGGTACTCTACAAGTTATATGTTTTTCAAATGCTGAATATTCATATGTTGGTGTCTCATATTCTCCGCAATTTATTTGTTTTTCAAATGTAGCTACTACTTTTGTTACTGACATTTCTGCACTAATAATCTAATTTTTTCCCTTGTCAATTGAAGGATGGCAGGAAGAAGATTCACTAGATCTAGTTGTAACAACACACCCAGTCAACCTATTGCTGTCCCTCCATCCACAATTGAAGAAAATTGTGAGGATGAACCGACTCTACTGTCCAACAATATTGAAAATGATGTAATAGTTGAAGAAAATGTTGAGGATGAACAGGAGAATAGGAAGTATGGACGTGGGCCTGCAAGTGAGCAAAGCCTACTTCCTAAGCAAGGGAAGCCACGTCACAAGGTCCAATGGGATGATGAAGGAAATGCTATTGGGGAGAATGGTGCCAAATTGAATCGTTATTGTCATATGCTAGCAAGGAAACCACACATATGGCATCTAGACTTGAAGTGGAACGAACAACCAGAACAAGTTTTTGCAGATAGAAAATCATTTATTGAGGTAATCTTTTTCATAAAAAGACCAAATGTATGATTGTTATATCTAAAGTAATCTTTTTCATAAAAAGACCAACAAATGTTTTTCTATGTTTTTGTAGAAATACTTCGATTTAGGCAGTCAACCTAATGCATGGAATCACATTGATGAACACATTAGCAAAGGGATAATAGTGTGGAGGGCACGTGTAAAGAAAGATTACTATGAAAAGTAGAAGATTGAACCAGAATTGATGATGAAGAAAGTTGAGAAAAATGCTTCCATAGATATGGACCAGTTTAAAAATCTTGTTAAAGAATGGGGAACCGAGAAGTCTAAGGTACAATGGTTTCATATAACTTGCATGTATACCTATCTACTTTTTCTAATTATATGTTTCTTGTGGTTTAGAAAATTTCCGAGATCAACAAGGCAAACAGAGCAAAAAAAGTGATGGATCATACCACAGGATCAAAGCCATGGAGTTGTTATCGGGCAGAAATGGTATTAATAATGGACACTTGTCTTTCTTAGTATGAGTTGACCATATAATAATGGACACTTGTCTTTATGTTATCTATCATGCGTAGGTCAGTGAAGATCAACCCATTGTGCCTCTTAACAAATTTTTGGAAAAAAGTTTACGACAAAAGCCCACAAGTGGTTAGAAAATGGATATTTGCTTTCCTATGATGTCTACAAAGCTACATATGCTTAGATATCTCAATTTATGCTTTCCTTTTATGATGCTTTCTAATTACAGCTTGAAATCTCACATATTGTGGAAAACCAAGTAGCAAACCAAGAAGAAATAGATCCTAGAAGTGTTGATAATCTAACACGTGATGCTTAGTTGCAAGTTTTAAATCCTTCCAAAAAGGCTAGGATCCGAGGTATTGGAATTGGGCACAAAGAGATAGGACTTTTGGGAAAAGCTGCCCGTTTAAGATATGAAATGCTTCTTGAGGAAAGCAATGCAAAGGATGTATGTTGGATTATAAATAAACTTGAACTATTAGTTACAACTAGTCTATTAGATCGATGTTTGTAATTTGTTTTCTATTTCAGGATAAACTTAAGGAACTTGAAGAAACAGTAAATGGATTGAAGAACTCCGTCTCCCAAATAATGACTTGGTACAATCAATCACAAGTAACTCAGATTCAGTTGTCTATGTCAATGTAATATATACTTTTTTTTTTGACATTGTTGATGTATTTGTTATAGGATGGCGGTATTAATGTTGATTGTGCAGCTGAATACCTCAATCAGAATACTACAGGTGTCTTACACATGCAAAGTGGCACAAATAGGTCGGATGTGGGTTCTTTTCACATACAAGACAATACAAGTAATGGTGCAGATGTAGGCATGTTTCCCAGCCAAAATAATTCAAGCGGGGATGGCTTAGGAAGACTTTCTAGACAAAGCAATTCAAGCAATTCAAGGGAGACTGGAGTAGGCATGCTTTCCATACAAGGCAATTCAAGGGAGAATGGAGTAGGCAAACTTTCCATACAAGGCAATTCAAGGGAGAATGGAGTAGGCATGCTTTCCATACAAGGCAATGGACATCCACGGATCTTTCAGCCACAGGTAACTCATTACAGCTATAGATTATTTTCAATATTCATACACATAAGAATATTAACATGTACACTTTATTAAAGGCTGCAGTTGAAAGTTGGTCCCCTTCTTCTGGTAATAATCGACAAAGTTATCCTCAAATGCAGAACACACCAACCACATCTTCATCGGGGTCTTTCACACCAAGAAATCAACGTTTAAATCCTGTAAGTAATTCATTTCAGCTTATCTACATTTTAGCCATATCTTGGTCAAGCCTCAATTTATAATATTTCAGATACAAAGTTTATAGTGACTTTTCTTTAGTCAGTGCTGAAGAAGTTGCACATGTTTAGTCTAAACTTTGAATCAAACCTCTGTTTTCTAGACTATCTAAATAACTAATAGTTGAGTAATTAATATAGAGTGGTCGTTCCAGATTTTTCTTAGGAACAGAGTGAATCTTTTGCCTACTTCTGAATGGACCAACACTCTCTAGGTTATACCTGCTTGTGCACCAACACTCCACGAACTTTAAAGATGGCAGTAATTGTGATGATGAATACTGTTATTGCCTACTATTTCTGCTCCAGATGCCCTTGTCCCCTGCTTATCCCCTTCTTTGGAGTCATTTTCTTAAGGGGCTGTTGATATTAATAACCTTGGGAATGACCAATCTCTGTATGGGCTAACTCTATCTACTTTGTTTTTAACTTTTGGCTGTCCAAGCTGCTCCAAATTGTTGGGAATTGTTCAAAAACATATATTTGTTATTCTTATTATTATGCGTTGTAATATGGGTCTGAATTGGTTTGTGGCCCTTTCCTTGTTGAGTTCAACTCTAATTATGAATTCGTTTATGTTCATATATATATTATACATGTATGTCTGCACGTATATATCTGTATATATTGAACAATAGGGTTTGCTTGATAGAAAATGTGCCTCCTTGCCTAGGTATATTTCTTTACGAGTATAAACGTTTATTAATAGCTACATATCATCATATTGAATGGGAAAATGAGGGAAAGGGCAATCAGGATCATAAAAAAATGGATTGCTTTGCTGAGGATGTAATTGAATAGACAATGTATTGAACTGCATAATAGCACACATAATATTTACTGGAATTTCTTTACTGGAATATGTTCACTTATATAGATTGGAAGATTAGATTCATGTATTATATGAATCAAAGTTTATGTTTATTTTGTAAAATATTGCATCAGTTTTATCAAATAAACATTGTAATTGTATTTAACTTTAGTATGTAGTATGCCTGTGTGATTGGAAATAAGAGTTGACACACCCCAACCTGTGGCGACATGCAAAAAGGGAAATTAGTATTACTAATTGTTTCCCGAAGCAAATGTCCAAAAGAATAATTCTATAAGCAGGAAGCTGGGGAAAGACAAAACTTTGCCATATTGATTAATGTAGAATGATGTAATGTTACAACTTCCTTTGTTAGGTCCATAATCTTCTATAGAATGCATGTATTGCTGGATATTTGTGCAGGACTATTGCATTAGATCGGGATTTTTCACCAATGCTTTGTAAAATATTGCAGACCAATGTAGGAGAAGGACTGCTTTCCAAAAAGCAATTCAATAATAAAAACTCTGCCTGGAAAAATACGTTGAGGCTGGTATTTATAGCAATCCACTAAAAACCTTGGTTGTTGCAACCTTTGTGACTAAAACTCTAGAACTTACCAACAAGCCCCTGAAATGAAATAAGTCCTTTTTGCATGTCACCACAGGTTGTGGTTCTGTTGATCTGGAATCTATCTTTAGATTCTATTTTAACTCACACAACTTCATCTGTAAGGACTTTTTCCAATTAAAAATTAAGCCTTACCATTAGTGAATAGTTTATCAAAATGTTACTGCTATGTTGGTTCACTTACATTTATCTCTACTTCACACTCACTCTGATTCTTTTTTGTATTTATATTGATAGGGTAGAATTACTTTTAATGATGGATTTCGGCAGACAATTCACCTTAGAGTAGACCAAAACCGAAATATAAGGGTAAGTTGTTTGTTGTACTATGATTTATGTATTAACTTTAAATTCTATTAATATAATGATTTGTCATTTTTAGGAGAAGAATATTCAAGTACCTAACCGTATGAGGCCTGACATTGATGAAGAACACAACACCATTTGAAGGAATATGGATACATTATAGATCTTAAGAGTTTCTAGCATGATATGTTGATTGTCATCAATCTCAAATTTTAAAACCATATGTACTCTTTATTTATATCAACGTTGAGCACGCAATGTATGGATAATATTTTGCTTCAATAACAAAAATTGGTTTGAGGTGATTTAACATTTTTATGTGTCATTTTGGTGTTGAATCTTCTTATGATGTCATGTGAATTAGTATAAAAATATTGCTTGAGGTTATGTATACAAAGTTTTCATTTAAAATTTGATATTCACTATAGTAACAATTAATTAACATTTAATAAATCATTCAATAATCAATAACCAAATCATTTACAGTAGTCCCTCATAAATATATTGATGAAGGTCCAGATTGACCATCAAAATTGCATTCATGACGACCACATAGCCCCTCAAAAATATATTCTCCAGGACCATCAAGTCCCTCAAAAATGTATTCATGAAGGCTAAATAGTCCCTCAAAAATGTATTTATGAAGGCTAAATAGTCCCTCAAAAATGTATTTATGAAGGCTAAATAGTCCCTCAAAAATGTATTTATGAAGGCTAAATAGTCCCTCAAAAATGTATTTATGAAGGCTAAATAGTCCCTCAATATAACATTCTTGAGGGTCAGTTGGTCCGTGACAATTGTATTCGTGAGGGCCACTGGTATTTGTCACGTAAGTTCTCTTCACGGACCATTTGTGAGGGCCAGACCCTCAACCGCCCCTATTTGTGAGGGCCTCTAGAGAGGGATTTGTGACAGGACTCACTCGTGAATAATGGCCCAATTTTTACTAGTGATCACTTACTTACGGCTCCAAAGAAATCCCATTCTATTCCTAGTTTGGGAGACAACCACGTTAATCGATAAGCAAGCAGGTGATAGATCTACAAACTGACATCGATGATAAACAAAGACGATACAAAATCCAACTAAGGCTGTGAACCCCCTATACAGGCGTTAGGCGCACAGAAGCATCACCGAAGGCTAGATGGCTCGCCCCCTCGTGGATCATACACTTACGACCTCAAGGAATCTTATCAAAAGTTCTCGTCAAAGAGTCGAACCTTGTAAACTGCCATTCTGTCCCATATATAGAAGATTTCACAATATAGGAAAGAACAAGATGAAAGCAAGTAGATAACCAACTACAAACATACCAACTAACAACGAAATGGGAAGTTATATACATTGCCATGGAGAGTTCAACAAAAGAACATGGTTAGCGTGGGTGGCAAGGTTAGTCCCCGCACCCCAGAGAAAAGGTACTACACGCTCATGATGTGAGAAACAAGAAGAATGAGAAAGAGAGAGAAATCCACCATGAACTCGGTGCAGAGGGTAGTCACAGCTTAGTGAAGAAGATACGGCTTCCTACGTCGTGTCGGAGCAGATCTGGACACGAACGGGAGTTGCCAAGACAGACCAAACAGTCTCCCTTGCTTCGTCTTCCTTCTCTCCTCAGCCTCCTTAGTTGCAGCACGGGCAGTAGGTGAAATGGAACTGGCGTAAATTAGACTGGATTTGGATCAGAACTGTGTTCGGGCACCCTAGCGGTGTCCAGATCTGATCCCGAAATAAGAACCCTTGGGGTCCTATTTATAGGCACAGATCTGTCCCTCATGCTTTTGGTATGAGTCCAAACGGTTTACTAATGATCCGGAGATATTTTTCCACTAAACAGTTTACTGTATAAAGTGCCCAAACGGTTTCATGCATTTCCTTTACCAAACGATCTTCAGGAAATGCCATTCGGTTTTGATTAATAAGTGCAGCCATACGGTCTTGCTGTTGTTTAAACCAAACGGTTTACATATTCGGTCTTGGCATTCGGTCTTCAAAGCAGTAAGTGATCATTCGGTTTTGGTCATTCAGTTTGCAAGCAACATCAATTCCATGCGGTTTTCAAGTTTTAAGCAACATGTGCTGCTCACACAGACCTCATGCATTCAGTTTTCATGCCATTGGCCATGCGGTTTGCAGCAATTGGCCATTCATTTGCATGCATTGCTGCTTTACGTGAATAACCTATTTAGTTGCATTGCATTTGGTTTCCACGTGACTTATTCCAAACAGTTTCCATGTACATACTTTAAATGATCTTCACGTGGGCTGAGAAAACCGTTTGCTTCCATTTCATTCAAACGGTCAGCGCGCAGCAGCAAATCCATACGGTTTATACATGCGCCCAGCTCATTCGGTCATGCGTATATACTCCATTCGGTCTTGTGGGCAAGCCAATCCGAACAGTTTCCTAGTCGCGGCCAAACGGTCTTCACATTTGCTGCATTTCAGCAAACGGTCTTGTGAGCATACGATCAATTCAACCAAACGGTCTTGAGGCTTAGGCCATTCGGTCTTGCATGCGTTCTTCATGCCGATAGCAAACGGTCTTGCGCATGCTCCCTAGTGCCATTCAGTTTTGCTTCTTGTTCGGTTTGTGGCAAGGAACTCCATTCGGTCTTGTGCTGGCCAAAACGGTCTGCTGCCTTGTTGCCTTGGCAAACGGTTCTGCAACTGAGAACTCCATATAGTCTGTACGCCCAGCCTCCATTCGGTCTTTGGTAAGTACTCAAACGGTCTTCACGTTTCCAAATGGTTTGGCACAGACTTCCATACGGTCTTGCAATGCTGGCCTCAAAAACGGTCTTGCAGATCGGTACTGTCCAAACGGTCTGGCAGATCGAATCTCTTCAAACGGTCCTGCAGACCGAGTCTCTTCAAACGGTCTTGAGACCGCATGGGCTCAAACGGTCTTGAGACCGCATGGACTCAAACGGTCTTGAGACCGCATGGACTCAAAGGGTCTTGAGACCGCATGGACTCAAACGGTCTTGAGACCGCATGGGCTCAAACGGTCTTGAGACCGCATGGACTCAAACGGTCTTGAGACCGCATGGACTCAAACGGTCTTAAGACCGCATGGACTCAAACGGTCTTGTTAGATCGCTTGATCAGAGCCAAGGGTGATGACGTGGATTCCAACTGATTGTTCTACTTTATCAAGACCTGCATCAATTCAACCATAATTTCAGTTAAAATCATGATAATTGGATTAATTAAGTAATTTTTCACATTATGACTCACATTGGTATCTAATGAGTGAAATAGTATATATAGAGTTGAATTTGTTCCAAAGATATAATTGAATTCCATGATGAATATGCATTCATCACTTAACTCATGTGATAGATATACTCTGATGCTTTGACCTTATTCAAGTCCATGTGGTTTCCCTAAAAATTGTGAGTAGAGGGGTGAGCCTACTCACTCAGTGAATGAGTGTTTCAAAGAAATAGTTTAAAGCACTTATATAATTACAAATATATTGTCGAGCAATTGATATCAATTATAATAGTAGTAAGCTTTAAAGAGACTAATCATTCATAATAATAAATATGTCAGGATACTCTAGATATCTACAAGAGTGAATCAATATATGAACATGCTTGATTGATCAAAAAGAGGACTAATAATTCAAAAACATACAAAGAATAATTGAATAACTGCACACACTTGTTTAACCTCTCATTCATCTTATTATGCCCTGAACCCACATGAGGTGTACGAAAACATGTAAAAGAATCGTAGTAAGCTACGATCTCACTGTATAAGGCTTAGAAGCATGCCCAGGTTCCTAAGCCTATCTCTTGAGTAAGACCCCATTTGTAATGGGCCTCAGCACGTCTGCCTCTCGGAGGCTAATGGGAGCGGTCGGATATCTCAGAGTCCACCTCTCAACTTGGGTACTCAGGCAGTGAGTCAAAGCCCTTAGGCTTATTGTGCATCAGTGGACCTACTGACCACTGATCACTCAACATGTTACATAGGTACCATCGACATCCCCGGTTGGTGTTGGGTACCACACAACTGTAAGGAGTCTGCTCTACTGGTCAAGACCCCCACACCCTACTGGTGCACTCCAACTTACCTCGATCTGGACTACCTCCAGTTGGGAAGCCATTTCCTCCTCACAGTGCAAGCCTCATCCTGTGAGGATTTTACATTGTTCAGGGCATCTACATATCTAATTCACTCTTTAAATTCACAATTCAATCATCACATCAACATATCTTAGTTAAGCTTTGTAAACTGTTCATTTCATGAACTATCTGATAACATTTACCCCAACTGAATTGTTAATCATCACCACATCTCAAACTGAAAAACATTGATATCACAATACTTGTTTCACTAAACACCCTATCATTAGGCTTTCATTTACCTCATTCACTTATCACATAATTCACATAAATATTATATACATCATACATCTAGAATAACATTGAATCAAGATGTCTAATTGCGAACCTCCAACTTTTCATTCATTTAGGGTTTCACCCTCCTTACCGATATATCAAGCAAACATTGATATCATTGAATGAAATCCAAGATGTTATCTGACATATAGGTTATATGCATACAAATAAAATAATCATTCGTACCAAAGGAGATTCAACTAGGCAAACTTCTTTATTCAATTATACAACAATTTCAGTCATAGCCGAAAATCTTAGATTTCAGTATAATCATGTAACCTCTACAATTAATTTAAGAATTGTCATTTACATGGATTGCGATCATTTCTAATGTGATTTCATAATCTGAAATTCATCACAACAGAGGAATAATCCATATCATATCATCTTACAAAAGCTAGATAAAAAAGGCAACTTAGGGTTTGTACTCGCATACTAAACAATTGAACATTATTGATAATTTAAGTCATTTTCATGCAATCCACTATTTAAAGGAAGTATCCACTCACCATAAGGTGTGAAAACACCTTAAAACGTAGCCCATCTCTGAAGATCTCGAATCCATATCAAAACTCTAGCAAAATCTTTAGTTTCTTTTTCCTTTCAACCATAAATGAGGTCTGTTGAAGGTAGAAGATGAAGGTTAGAGGTTAATCCAAACCTCAAATTCATTGGATCAGGGATTCTGAGCAAGGAGAAATGAGGAGGAGAAAGAATCGAAGGATAAAACTACTTACCAAGTCGAATCTATAGCAACCCTTTTGGATTTCTGCCATTCTTTCCCAAAAATCGCCTTCTAGGTCGCCCTCTCATTGAGCAAGATGTCTAGTTCAACTCACTTTATTTCATTAAAAACAGATAGGTATTGCTCGAGATATGATCATTTTATGATTGGCTATTCTGGACGACGTCAGTCGCAGTCGCGGTGTCGACGCAGCGTCGCAGTTGCGGTACTAGCATCACGGGTCACGGTGTTGATGCAATATCATGATCATGGTGCTAGAATCTCGGGTCGTGTTTTTGATGCAGCGTCACGGGTCACAATGTCGATGCAGCGTCGATCGCGGTGTTCTGTATATGTTTACTAAAAAAGGCATAATTCTCTCATTTTAACTCTGATTTGGTTTATTTTTTTATTGGATTCATAATTAAATTATCTACAATCCTATAATATTATTTTGATAAAATTATCAAATAAAAAATCATTTATTAATTATTTCCTCCAATGTCATTAACCTCTTCTTGCACACATGTATGGGTCAATGATATGTTACTCCAACTCAGATCTTTATAGTAGGCTTAAGTCATGATTACAAATTTCCCAAACAAGTATTTAAGGTTACCAAAGTTAATACAAAGCACAACATAGAATATTACTAACAAAGGTATGCCAAGCATTAGGATTATCTTTAAACCCTAGGATTGCCAGCAAAGTTAGGAACAAGTTGTAACAATGCTCCCCCTCTAATAAAAATTTCATCTCAAAATTTCTAAAAGAGGAAAGGATACTTTGTTAAACATCTCCGTCTTCACTTCCCAGGTAGTTTCTTCTACACCATGATTCCTCCAAAGAACCTTTAATAGGGGTATCTCTCTCTTTTTAAGCTTTCAAGTACTACAATCTAGAATTTTATTTTCAACATTGAGTCATTTGTTCCTCTTAAAATCACAACTTTTAAAAGATATAAAACGTGTGAAACATAATTTATCATCTCATCATCACATGGTACTATTCACTTGCCATTCATGGGACCACACTAGTCATCATACTATTATAAGATACAAATTTCACAATATTACAGGGTATCAACCCTTATTAACACAAGAGGATCACACCTCATCCGGAGCTCAACCATGCCCAAAGGTCATTAAGACCATCATACTATTCCCTACAAGATCATCGTTATCTTTTCATGCCTTATAACAAGGCTCAAAAACATCACTTACATATAATACACTGGATCAACACAATGTTTCATTAATGAGCTAGGAGATATTCATAAACAATCATAGCAGGGTTATATTAACATTAAGAACATTCCTTTATTACACCAACGTGCAAGGAATCTAGATATGATTAACCCTCATCATATTCATAATGCACATGTTTAGCATAAGAAACTATCAACCATGTGGCTATGATAACCACCAATTAACATATTAAGGTTATGACCATATTAAGGAGGTTATTCCACCATCATTCCATCATATAAGAATGTTAAACATGAATACTCATCTTTATCTATTTGTATTAGAGTTAGGTTCAAGAAGATAAATTATATTATTGTTACTAATCAACACTTATACCCAAACCCTTACTCACGACATCCCCATTGGATCATGGATGCATAAGGTGAAGCATCACCATCACATTCCATACTATTCTCAAGTATGAACCCACACATAATTCAAGGTGTAACCATCAGGTTATAGCATACTAGGGTTTCAACACTAGTAACATAGTACTCCATGATTGTATTAGTCATTCAAGGACTATTCATACCCAATTACCATCACTTAGTTATATTAAAGCTAGGTATAACAAGCTATACCTCATTAGGGTTACATATCAATACAATATGGTTATCATCCCTTCTATTCATATGAGTGAATAGGTAAGACTACCTTATTCAGGGTGACCCTCCATTTGTTCCATCATCATTCAACCCATATCACTATACCACAATTGTAAAATACTAATATGGATTACGGGTATGAATGGCTACAACTATCAGACACCTTTAATTAACATATTGCTTGCACATGTACACTAAAATCATACGTAGAACCAATTTACATCCCTCATTATACCTTCAACAAATTACAATTCTAAAAACAAATACACGTATTACTGAAAGCCATTGTTTTCTCTTATCTCCTAATTAATTACTACATACTTCTTGTTACTTATCCTTCTTATTTTGATCATATAGAATAAACATCCCTAAAATTGAAACATAAAAGGTAAGAATAGATTATTCATCATTCTTAATATCACTGCAAGAATTTATTTCATATCACACTTTACTCATGTTGTATTTATCCTTTTGTTCAAAACACACTTGTTAAATTTCAAATTCATTTCTTACCCTTTGCTCCGAATCATTTCCATATTATTTATCTACCTTTCAGTTTAGCTACCTTTAAACCCTGCATTACTATCAGTGCTAGTTTACTTCTCATAGTGCAAATTTCATAATCTTATTTTATAGAGATGCTAGTATTCAAGGTGAAATCACTAGTGACATCCCTTGAACTACTACAACTCTAACCATTCTAGGGTTTGGTCCTTATCAGTAGCATGATGTTATTGTGATGTGACTTTGATCCCTTAATTTGAAATTCAAACTTTGGATCTCACAAGTTTTACTAAAGTCTTCCATGTGACTTTGATCCCTTAATTTGAAAATCAAACTTTGGATCTCACAAGTTTTACTAAAGTCTTCCTGATCTTATCAATTGAATTTGCTTTCTCTTAATTGGCCATTCAGATAGATTACATTCTCAATTTACCCTTCTAGGGTATCATCATCATATTGTGTGTCAATATTACATTCACTAAATGTCTCTACCATGGTGTTTATGTATCATATATGATTCATTTTCTTATCACTTCATTCCCACATTGATCTCAATAAGGAATATATGAAAGAGAAGATGATTCTGAGACTTAGAATTCTTATCTTCAAACATTCCCTTAATACATTTCTCGTATGTAGGTTTAATTAGTTATCAACAAGGAAACTTGACTAACTAGCACTTGCTTGAATCTCCTAACCGCTTTCTTTTATAATCTATATTACTCCATCATGTTTCCAACCCTTCCTTACTTTCCATAATCCGCTTACCATATACTACTCTTCCACCTATCATCTTTAACTTCGAATTTTCTCTTATGATCGTGTTGCTTATTCATGTGTATGATCACGTATACCATGTTGCACATATTTCTTTTTATCCTTCTATTAATGTGAAGTTGAAATTCTAAATCAATAATCTCTCTACTAGTTTCACCTCATGTTTAATACATTACATATCCTTCATTTTAAATCAAATGGATCATGCATGGGTCAAACTAAGTTTCTCTTTCAATCAAGTTTTTACTTCCTGAATATAGTCTACCTTTGTATGACTTATTCATTTGTTAAGATACACTTTTGTTCTTCTTTTAGAAACTATTTTGTTGTTCTATAGAGACTTAGAGTCCAAAGGTAGCAAGGATGAATGTATTAAACTTCATAAATAAGGTATACATTCCATGCTCTCAATTATATCATAACCCTCATTCCTTAATCAACCTCATCATTTCTAACATTTCTCTTTGTTTCAACTAAGTTTGTTATCCTAGTCTTATGATTTACATGTTCATCTAATTCTATTTACTTTAACTCTTCTGAAGACTCTTCACTTCTATGTACTTATCGTATACTTAACACTTTTCTTCTATTTTTCCTTTGCTTTGGAGCACATAAAAGCATTATACTCGATTATATGATCCATTCCTCATGATTGATTCTTACTATCTTGGACCTTACATACTTTTCTCATATCCTTTCCATATTTCATATTTAGAGTTCATATAATACTAATCATTAAACTTAATCTGAACCTTATGTCGTGTTCCTTTATTCCCAATTAAGGGTTTCTCATATGAGGCCCCAAAGTTGGATCTCAGATATCAATTCCAACTGATTCTTAGCTATTCTAATCTTTCCTATATGTTTCAACATCTTAGTGTATGTACATTTTCACTATGATGTGGGTCTAATTTATCCAGAATCTACTCTTATTATATTTTTCAATAGGAGTCATTAGATCCCAGTAACGCACCCTTCCAGCCATATCAGGTTCAACCTGCAGTCTTGAAGCCAAGAGCTACTCAAGATTAATGAACTCCTATTCATCTCAAACATTTGGAAAGAATATCCACTTAAGGAAAACTCATTTAAAGATAACTTGTAGTCTACTTGATACAGAGGATAACTGAGTCAACTTCATGATACAAAACAATCTAAAAGAACCATACATATTCTACAAACTGATAATATGAATTCATACATATAAGAGCATTTCTATTGATCTCCAATCAAAGAAGCAATATAAAGAAAGAGTTGTATCACATTCTATGTTTAAGATCTTATACCTTCATTACTTTCCAGTCTCCTGCCCAAATATTTCTAGGGTTTCTCTCTAGCCCATCCTCCCACTGCATGCCTGGTGTGGAGCCCCGATCCCCGTGCCATCTCTAATGACCCCAAAGATCAGAGAGTCAACCTTGGTAAACCACCCTTAACCTTTTCTTTTCTTAATTAGTTAAAATTAACCTAAAGGAAAATCTTATAACTTGTAATAAACTAAAATATTACTAAACTGCGGAAGCAACTACTATTTACATTACTAGGTAGGTAAAGCAGATTTACACAACATATTACATTTTTCATGCGAAATATAAAGAACAACAGATAACTTAAAACTAATTTACATATTACATTACTCTCTCTCTCTACCACACCACATGCCCCAAGGACCGAGGGGAAAGGACTAAGAGACCTCTATTCTAACTATGAACTACCTTCTAAGAGCCTGGGTGATAAGATCCTTCAGCTTCCTCATGCTGACGTTTACCTAAATTTTTTTTAGTAGGTTGGTGAGCTATTGGCTGAGTGAATAGAATTTCATCCAACCTTTGCAGATAACTCATTTGTATTTATTAAACTGAAATAAAATACATGAATTATTACACTGAGCAGATCTAAAACAATACAGTTAAAATAATAGGGAATGCCAAATTTACAATAAAAGAACAACTACTGTGAAACTATACCTGAATCTTTATTACCCTTTCTTACTTATAAGAAACTCTTTAAACGTATATGAACATATTTGAACTTATGCCCTGATCATATGCAGTGTACTCTACATATGAAGACTCGTAGCGAATTATGATCTCACCGTACAAGACTTAGCTGATACACCTGGGATGCTAAGCCTGACTACGTCACTGGTCTGCAACCGGAAAATGGCACTCTGGCCTTGGCACACCTATTATGCCATTAAAACTGGACTCCTCCTCCAACCTGAGCACACATGCGGAGAGTCAAGCCACCTATTGGATTTTTTGTACTCTAGTGCCACTAGGATCTTTGGTTAATGTTGGACACTACATTCTGTATTTTAAGGAGACTTCCACTAGGGCTTCATCCCCCGTACCACCTGTTAGTACGTTCTGACCCCCCGTATACTGGACACTACCAGGGTTAGGTCATTTCATCCCTACGGAGCAGACCTCTCATAGGGAATCTACAGTGTTCCGGGCCCTTAACTCTATTATTTTATTATTCTTGGAATGCTCTTTCTATATTGTATCTCTCTCTTACTTATACTTGACTTTGGTATCTCTATGCTACCGAGTCTATTTATCTAAAGTTTATAGATACGACATGTCATCCTTAACTTGGCAGAGCAGTATATTCAAAACACTGTAATATACTGAGAAATCAACATACTATACATACAGGCAGACTGAAATACTTAAATAAACAGAATACATGTCCACTTGGCACTTATACACTGGAATCATGCAATTGAAATTCTTAATACACTGATAAGAGTTAATTACTCGGCATACGAGTAATCATCATTAGCACCTATAAATTATTTGCACTTTCTTGGAAAATGTGCACCTCAACCCAAATCTTGAGTTGTGCATCACATAACATAATTATGAGTTTATTACTTGTCATGGCAAGAATTATTAATAATAATTGAGAATTTCTAATCATGTCCTCGGGATTCGTGCCAATCATGTTAATACTAAATCACACACATTAACTATAACAGAGAGCATGCAATAGATTTATATTGAGACATTGCGAGTCATCGCCTATTTCTATAAATCGTGTAACTAGTTAATTACAAAAATTGTACATACTGGGTTTATACCCAAACCTTACAACTACTGAAAATCTGAGTCGTGTGCTAATATCTTTAACATCTAAACTGAGCAGTTTAGGATTGGATCAATCATATAGTTTCAGTAATCCAAATCATACAAATCAGTTAACAAACTAAATCATACAAAACATGAAGAAGAAAAACATGTAATGAGAAGTCGGGCAATGCCAAGACTGCCTGACACTTGGGTAATCACTATTACCAGTGACAAACACAGGTCAAACCAAAAATCTATTGTTTCATGGAGTTAGTACTGCTTAGTGAGTGAAATTCTACTCAAAGAGGATCGAGATGGCCGAAATCGACTGGAAACGCACCCAAAGCCTGATTCCAGGCATCCACGGGGTTGTCTTCAACCTTGGGCTTGCCTTGGTTCAGACCTGCTATAAGCAGTAGCTTCACACGCACATGAGGGAGAGGGAAACTAGGCTAGGTCACCATTCACGAGCTGGGAGCTGTGGATTCGGGCCCTGGACTCACGGCCGAAGTCGATGGCGGCAATTTTGCGGTGCTTGCTCATGCCCAACTAATCCTAGCCATGCTGGTGGTGGTGTCACACCTGCTACTGGTCGGGGCGTTGCCCTAGTTGGCCGGGGCACCGCATTTGGGCGAGGATGAGGAGGAAGGAAGGAGGGAGAAGAAGAGAGGAGCTCGCGTCGCTGGAAATGGAGCTAGGGAGCCCTAGAATCGCCCCACCCTCTCCCTCTACTGGCCGATTGGCAGAACTGTGTGCGCCTGCTTTAAGTGGTGTTCTTCCCGATCGAGAAGAAGGGGATAAGGAAAAGAGGGCTAATAGTTATGGGTAAATTGTAGTTTAAACCCAAAAACTTCAAACTTTCATAACTTTCTCTCCGTAAGTCTAAATTATACAATTTTTCTTTCATTATTTTAAGCACGAGATTCTCTACCTTCTCAAGGCATAAAAACAAAACAACTAAACCATCTTAGCTAGGTTAATCATCTTAGGTAATTAACTTAATGATTAACACTGCAGTTAACATTAATTACATCAGATGAATTAATCTCGACTAATGATTCACATCTTAGCTTAATCAACATAGTGATGCACTAATTACTGTACTTACTAGTTAAACTCGGAGTGGGTCATAACAATCTCCCTCCCTTATAAGAATTTTGTCCCAAAATTCCTAAAAGAGAAAAGGAAATTTGTTACACATCTCTGACTCAAGCTCCCACGTGGCTTCCTCTAAGTTGTGGTTCCTCCACAAAACTTTCACTAATGGTATCTCATGATTCTTGAGTTTCTTGATCCTCCGATCAACTATTTGTACTGGTCCTTCAACATAGGACACATATTTTCTGAGCTGTGTAGGTTGTGGGTCTACTATCATCTCTGTACTAGGGCAACACTTCTTCATCATCGATACATGAAACACATCATGTAAATTAGCTAACTCGGATGGTAAATCCAACCTGTAGGCTACAGGTCCAATCCTCTCAATGACATGATATTGGCCCATAAACCTAGGAGTCAGTTTACCTCTCTTGCCAAACCTCAACACTCATTTCCATGGTGAAACTTTTAGATACAATTCATCACCAACCTCAAACTCAAGAGGTCTACGCCTCTTCTCAGTGTAACTCTTTTGCCTGTCCTTTGCATCTTTCAACTGTTCTCTAATCACTGTAATCTTTTCTGTAGTCAAATCCACTATCTCTGGTCCAAGAATCTCTTTTCACCCACCTCGTACCAAGATACGAGTGATCTACACTTTCTGCCATACAGAACTTCATACGGGGCCATACCAAGACTGGAATGGTGACTATTGTTGTATGCAAACTCTATAAGGCTCAAGTGTTCTTCCCAACTTCCACTAAAATGTAGGACACATTCTCTCAGCATGTCCTCCAGAGTCTGAATGGTCTTCTCTGACTGACCATCCATCTGTAGGTGAAAAGTTATACTGAATCTCAACTTTGTGCCTAAAGCATGATGCAACTGATTCCAAAACTTGGATGTAAACTTAGGATCTCTATCTGATATTATTGAAACTGGGATGCCATGCAACCTGACTATCTCATCCACATATATCTTAGCCAATTTTGGGACATCAAAGGTTGACTTAATAAGAAGAAAGTTAGCAGACTTAGTCAGTCTATCAACAATTACCCATATCGAGTCACAACCTCTAGATGTCCTGGGCAACCCTACCACAAAATCCATTGTGATATGTTCCCACTTCCACTCTGGTATAGGGAAAGATTGCAAGGTACTTGCAGGTTTCTGATGGTCAACCTTAACCTACTGACACACACTACACCTAGCCACGTACTCAGCTACATCCTTCTTCATACTTGACCACTAGTACAACTCCTTAAGATTCCTATACATCTTAGTGTTTCCTGGATGCATAGCGTACATCGATGTATGTGCTTCCACAAGAATTTATTCATTAAAGTCACTGTCTCCAGGTACACACAACCTGTCATGCTGATACAACAAACCATCATCTGAAAACCTGAACTCTGGTCTTTTCCCCCCTATCATGTCCTGCATGATCTGTTGTAACTCACTATAACTCCGCTGTAACTCATTGATCTTATCATAAAAGGTAGGCTTTACTTGCATCTGTGCAATCTAACCACTATGTTTAGTCACTCCTAATCCTAAGTCTAAGTTTAACTTCTGCATCTCTACTAGCAGGTCTCTCCTGAAACATGTCATAGAGAATACATCAGTTGTTGAACTTGACTTCCTGCTCAGGGCATCTGCTACCACATTCGCTTTTCCAAGATGATAATCTATCATCACTTCATAATCCTTGATCAATTCTAACCATCTCTGCTATCTAAGATTCAGATCCTTCTAGGTGAAGATATATTTCAAACTCTTATGATCTGTAAAGACCTAGCACGCCTCACCATAAACATAGTGGCACCTTCTTAAGAGCACGAACTACTACAACTAACTCCAAATCATGTGTTGGGTAATTCTCCTCATTCTTCTTAAGCTGTCTGGATGCATAAGCTACTACTTTGCCTTCCTGCATCAACACACAGCCTAAACCTCTCCTTGAAGCATAAAAAAACACTATGTAGCCTTTATCTACCTTGGGCAAGATCAACACTGGTGTTGTAGTCAACTTCTTCTTCAAGATCTGAAAACTCTTCTCATAGTTCTCTGACCAGACAAATGGTGCATCCTTTCTCATTAAGCGTGTCAGAGGTGACGCTACAACACTGAAGTTCTGGATGAACCTCATATAGTAACCTGCCAATCCTAAGAAGCTACTGATCTCAGTAGGAGTTTTAGGCTTCTCCCACTATAGAACATATTTGACTTTCTTAGGGTCAACACTTACTCCATCTCCTGAGATGACATGTCCAAGAAAAGACACCTCATCTAACCAGAACTCGCACTTACTGAACTTAGCATATAACTGGTGTTGTCTCAACAACTGTAATGCTATCCTCAGATGATGCTCATGCTACTCATCATCTATGGAATAAATTAGAATGTCATCTATGAAAACCACTGTGAACTGATCCAAGAACGACTTGAAAATTTGATTCATCATATCCATGAAAGTTGTTGGGCCATTAGTCAGTCCAAATGACATGACCAGAAACTCATAATGCCCATATCTTGTTCTAAAAGCTGACTTAGGAATATATGAAGCCTTTATCCTCAACTGATGATATCTAGATCTCAAGTCTATCTTAGAAAAGATCATCACTCCACACAATTGATCAAATAGATAATCAATCCTTAGCAACAGGTACTTATTCTTGATGGTGATCTTATTCAACTGTCTATAGTCTATACATAACCTCACAATACCATCTTTCTTTTTCACAAACAAGATTGGAGCTCCCCATGGAGAAGAACTAGGTTGAATGAAACACTTATCCAGTAAATCTTGTAATAGGATCTTCAGTTCCTTCAACTCTGTAGGTGCCATTCTGTAGGCTGGCAGTGCTACAGGGTGACTACCTGGAAACACCTGGATCTCAAAGTCTATCTCCCTTTCAGGAGGTAGACTTGGCAACTCATCTGGGAAAACATCTGGGAACTCACAAAACACTGACACATCCCATATGTCGATTGTGCTCTTCTCTGCTCTAGTATCTACTACATGTGCCAAGAATGCCTCACAACCTTTCTGCAACATCTTATCAGCTATAGCGGCTGATATGATACACGTAGGTAGAACTTTCCTATCTCCAAAAAAGACACAAGAAAATCCACTCTGTTGAAAGACAACCTCCTTCTTCCAACAGTCCAGCTGAACTCGATATGTCTCTAGGCAATCCATACCCAAGCTAACTTGAAAAGAGTTAATATCTAGGGGTATAAGTTTAACCACAATGGGGTAACCACCAAAAGTCAATAAACATCCAGGACAAAACTTTGTCAACACTGTCGGTTCACCTAACGGAACCCTCAATAACAACTCAAACGATAACTCATGGGTTAACAGGTTAAGCTCACAAGCTAAAGAACTCTATATAAATGAGTGAGTAGCACCTGGATCTATCAAAACTATAACTGAAATGCTATTAAAGAAAAGCATTTCTCCTGTAAATACTTGGGAAGAAACAATATCTTCTTGTTGTATTAGAGAGAAGAAGCATCCTGAAGCTCTTCCTCTCCCACTATGTCCTCGTTGTCCTTCCCTTCCACTAGGTGCTGCTCCTCCTCGGGAACCTGAAGCTACTAAAGAACTTGCTCCTCTAACTGGAGCCTATCTCAGAACATTCTGATATTGTAACTGGGAACCCTGTGTTGCCACTTGCTGTAACTGGGGACATTGCCTTCTGAAGTGTCCCACCTGTCTGTAGATGTGACATCCCTAAAAATATACACCCCAACACTAACCGGAGTGTGGCTTTCCACAGATATCACACATCAATATCTCTTTATTTGGCAGACCTGTCACTAACACTGAAGATCCCAAAGACCTAGTTGGAGGTGTCCATGTAGACTGTGTATTCCATCTTTTAGAATTGGGACTTCCTCCACTTGATGAAAAACTAGATCCTTGTCTACCAAAATAGCCAAGTCCTTGTCCTCTCTTTGAAAAGAAACCACCACCTCCTCTGTATCCACCACTGCTATGTCCCCCTCTATTAAAGTCTCTAGATTTTTTCTTACTCTCAGGCTACTTATAAACATTAACTGACTCTTCTACATTTCTCGCTACTTCCACAAATTCCCCAAAGTTTTCTCTATCTCTTCGACTAATGGCTGACACAGTGTGTCTAATCTCTGATCTTAATCCTAGTTGAAATCTTCTGCACTTTTCTACATCATCAGGTAGAAGTTGTGGACAAAAATTTGCCAACCTTGTGAAATGTGCCTCATATTCACCAATTGTCATATTTCCTTGTCTGATATTCTCCAACTATTTAATCTTATCACTTAGGAAAGGTAGGAGGATAATACTTAAGGTGAAACTCATCCATGAAGTCCTTCCAGGTCATCTCTGCATTTCTCCTTTTATCTTCCACTCCTCGCCACCATAACTCAACATCTCCCTTGAGTAAATAGACTGCATGATTGATTTGCTTATATTTTGATAACTCCATTAAATGAAAGACCTTTTCCAGTTGTCAAAGCCACCCCTCTTCCACATCTGGATCTGTTGTTCCAGAAAATTTAGTTTCACCAAGATTCTTCACCCATTCATAGGATCTCATCATATCATTACTAGAAGATGAAGACTTCCTATCCATCTTGTATTTTTCTTTTGTCTCTAGAAAAATACAATACATACTTATTGCCTCATTATCCTCTTCACCTTGAGACATTTCTTGATGGTCAGGGCCGTAATGGCTCTCAACTTGTTCCTCACCATGTCCACACCCTCTTCCTTCCATCTGCATGTCTATAATAGAACACATATGTTAGAAAATTGCAGTTCAAAGAGGAAAACAGCTTGATCCTATTGGTCTCTTATCGTCCCCTGACCTTGTCTTAGAGTAATACGTACTCAAACTATACTCTGATACCAAACCCACAGTGATGCCCCAATCCCCGTTCCATCTCTAATGACCCCGAAGACCAGAGAGTCAACCTTGGTAAACCACCCTTAACTTTTTCTTTTCTTAATCACTTAAAATTAAGCTAAAAGAAAATCTTATAACTTGGAATAAACTGAAATCTTACTAAACTGCAGAAGCAACTACTATTTACATTACTAGGTAGGTAAATCAGATTTACACAACATATTACATTTTTCATGCGGAATATAAAGCACAACAGATAACTTAAAACTAATTTACATATTACATTACACTCTCTCTCTACCACACCACATGCCCCAAGGACCGAGGGGAAAGGACTAAGAGACCTCTATTCTAACTATGAACTACCTTCTAAGAGCCTGGGTGATAAGATCCTTTAGCTTCCTCGTGCTGACGTTTACCTGAAAAAAAATTCAGTAGGTTGGTGAGCTACTGGCTCAGTGAATAGAATTTCACCCAACCTTCGCAGATAACTCATTTATGTTTATTAAATTGAAATAAAATACAGGAATTACTACACTGAGCAGATCTAAAACAATATAGTTAAAATAATAGGGAATGTCAAAATTACATTAAAAGAACAACTGCTGTGAAACTGTACCCGAATCTTTCTTAACCTTTCTTACTTATAAGAAACTCTTTAAACCTATATGAACATATTTTAGCTTATGCCATGATCATATGCAGTGTACTCTACATATGAAGACTCATAGCAAACTACAATCTCACCGTACAAGACTTAGCTGACACACCCGAGATGCTAAGCCTGACTACGTCACTGGTCTGCAATAGGAAAATGACACTCTGGCCTTGGCACACCTATTATGCCATAAAAACTAGACTCGTCCTCTAACATGAGCACACAGGCGGAGAGTCAAGCCACCTATTGGTTTTTTTGTACTCTAGTGCCACCAAGATCTCTGGTTAATGTTAGACACTACATTCTGTATTTTAAGGAGACTTCCACTAGGGCTTCGTCCCCCGTACCACCTATTAGTACGTTCCGACCCCCCGTATACTGGACACTGCCAGGGTTAGGTCATTTCTTCCCTTCAGCGTAGACCCCTCATAGGGAATCTACAGTGTTCAAGGCCCTTAAGTCTATTATTTTATTATTCTTGGAAAGCTCTTACTATATTGTATCTCTCTCTTACTTATACTTCACTCTGGTATCTCTATGGTACCGAGTCTATTTATCTAAAGTTTATAATTACAACATGTATGCCATCCTTAACTTGGCAGAGCAGTATATTCAAAACATTGTAATATACTGAGAAATCAACATGCTATACATGTAGGCAGACTGAAATACTTAAATAAATAGAATACATGTCCACTTGGCACTTATACACTGGAATCATGCAATTGAAATTCTTAATACACTGATAAGAGTTAATTACTTGGCATACGAGTAATCGTCATTAGCACTTATAAATTATTTGCACTTTCTTGGAAAACATGCACCTCAACCCAAATCTTGAGTTGTACATCACATAACATAATTATGAGTTTATTACTTATCATGGCAAGAATTATTAATAATAACTGAGAATTTCTAATCATGTTCTCAGGATTCGTGCCAATCATGTTAATACTAAATCACACACATTAACTATAACAGAGAGCGTGCAACATATTTATATTGAGACATTGCGAGTCATCGCCTATTTCTTTAAATCGTGCAACTAGTTAATTACTAAAATCATACAGACTGAGTTTATACCCAAACCGTATAGCTACTGGAAATCTGAGTCGTGTGCTAATGTCTTTAACCTCTAAATTGAGCAGTTTAGGATTTGATCAATCATATAGTTTCAGTAATCCAAACCATACAAATCAGTTAACAAACTAAATCATACAAAACATGAAGAAGAAAAATGTGTAACGAGAAGTCAGGCAACGTCAAGACTTCTCGACACTTGGGTAATCAGTGTTACCCATGAAAAACACAGGTCTAACAAAAAATTGACCGTTTCATGGAGTTAGTACTGCTTAGTGAGTGAAATTCTACTCACAGAGGATCGAGATGGACGAAATCGACTGAAAATGTGCCCAAAGCCTACTTCCGGGCATCCATGGGGTTGTTTTCAACCTTGGGCTTGCCTTGGTTCAGACCTGCTGCAAGCATCAGCTTTACACGCACATGAGGGAGAGAGAAACTAGGCTTGGTCGCCGTTCACGAGCTAGGAGCTACAAATTCGAGCCTTGGACTCATGGCCGAAGTCGATGGTGGCGATTTTGTGGTGCTTGCTTGCACCCAACTACTCCTATCCGTGCTAGTGGTGGTGCCGCACCTGTTGCTGGTCGGGGTGCCACATTTGGGTGAGGATGAGGAGGAAGGAAGGAGGGAGAAGAAGAGAGGAGCTCACATCACTGGAAATGGAGCTAGGGAGCCCTAGAATCGCCCCGCCCTCTCCCTCTGCTGGCCGATCGGCAGTGTTGTGCTCTCTCTCTTTAAGCGGTGTTCTGACCAATCGGGAGGAAGGGGATAAGGAAAAGGGGGCTAATAGTTATGGGTAAATTGCAGTTTAAACCTAAAAACTTCAAACTTTCATAACTTTCTCTCTGTAAGTCCAAATTACACGATTTTTCTTTCATTCTTTTAAGAACAAGATTCTCTACCTTCTCAAGGCATAAAAACACAACAAATAAACCATATTATCTAGGTTAATCATCTTGGGTAATTAACTTAACAATTAACACTGCAGTTAACATTAATTACATCAGATGAATCAACCTCAACTAATGATTCACATATTAGATTAATCAACATAGTGGTGCACTAATTACTATACTTACTAGTTAAAATCAGAGTGGGTCATAAAACCTGGCTACGAAATTCAGAGAAGAATAGACAGAGTAGCTTTATATTGGTCAACCTAAGTGTTCAAATACCGATCTAGTGTATCTAAATACCTAGACTTCCCAGAGCTATAGACACATCACCTCCTATCTGCCACACTTATAACTCTAACTTTCTATCCTAATGGTTCCTGACTACTCAGCCTAAGCTCTGATACCAAAAGATGGCACACCCACATCCCATGATTACCACAAATCATGCGATGTGGCATAAGTTTGAGGATTATACTTACTACAAAGTTCACTCTCAACTTTTTACTTTTATTTCAAACTCTTTGTTTTCTAGCATCCAATCACATAAACAATTTTACATGAGAATTAAACTTTGATAACTCTAATATGATCTCAAAATTAATGATACACATCCATACATTCATTATGTTTCTCACACTTCCATGTACATATGACATGATAATCAAATACATTCTCTCTTATTAAGTAAACAAAGATACAAAACATCATTTACAACTCTCTCACATCTATACAAGGACCTAGAGTGATAGGGACTGACTAAACTTATCTAATCTCATACTTAACTCATGTGATAGATCTACTATGATGCTTTGACCTTCTTCAAGTCCGTGTGGTTTCCCTAAAAATTGTGAGTAGAGGGGTGAGCCTACTCGCTCAGTGAATGAGTATTTCAAAGAAACAGTTTAAAGCACTTATATAATTATAGATATATTGTCGAGCAACTGATATCAATTATAACAGCAATATAATTTAAAGAGACTAATCCTTCACAATAATAAATATGGTAAGATACTATAGATATCTATAAGAGTGAATCAATATATGAACATGCTTGATTAATCATAAAGAGGACTAATAATTCAAAAACATACAAAGAATAATTGAATAAATACACACACTTGTTTAGCCTCTCATTCATCTTATTATGCCCTGAACCCACATGAGGTGTACCACAACATGTGAAAGAATTGCAGCAAGCTAATGGGTTCCTAAGAAGCATGCCTGGGTTCCTAAGCCTATCTCTTGAGTAAGACCCCGTCTGCAGTGGGCCTCGACATGTCTGCCTCTCAGAAGCTAATGGGAGCGGCCGGATATCTCAGACTCCACCTCTCAACCTGGGTGCTCAGGCGGTGAGTCAAAGCCCTCAAGCTTATTGTGCATCAATGGACCTACTGACCACTGATCACTCAACATGTTACGCAGGTACCACTGACATCCCCAGTTGGTGTTGGGTACCACACAACTATAATGAGTCTTCCCTATTGGTCAAGACCTCTGCACCCTACTAGTGCACTCCAGCTTACCTCGATCTGGACTACCTCCAGTCAGGAAGCCGTTTCCTCCTCACAATGCATGACTCATCCTGTGAGTATTCTATAGAGTTCAGGGCATCTACATATCTAATTCACTCTTTAAATTCACAATTCAATCATCACATCAACATATCTTAGTTCATCTTTGTAAATTGTTCATTTCATGAACCATCTGATAACATTTACCACAACTGAACTGTTAAGCGTTACCACATCTCAAACTGAGAAACATTGATATCACGATACATGTTTCACTGAGCACCCTATCATTAGGGTTTCATTTACCTCATTCACTTATCACATAATTTGCATAAAGATTATATACATCATACATCAAGAATAACAATGAATCAAGATGTCTAATTGCAAACCTCCAACTTTTCATTCATTTAGGGTTTCACCCTCCTTACTGATATATCAAGCAAACATTGATATCATCGAATGAAATCCAAGATGTTATCTGACATATAGGTAATACACATACAAATAAAACAATCATTCGTAACAAATGAGATTCAACTAGGAAAACTTCTTTATTTAATTATACAACAATTCAGTCATAGCTGAAAATCTTAGATTTCAGTATAATCATGTAAACTCTACAATTAATTTAAGAATTCTCATTTAGATGGATTGCGATCATTTCTAATGTGATTTCATAATCTGAAATTCATCACAACAGATGAATAATCCATATCATATCATCTTACAAAAGCTAGATCAAAAAGGCAACTTAGGGTTTGTACTCACATACTAAACAATTGAAGATTATTAATAATTTAACTCATTTTCATGCAATCTACTATTTAAAGGAAGTACCCACTCACCCTAAGGTGTGAAAACACCTTAAAAACGTAGCCCATATCTGAAGATCTCGAACCCATATCTAAACTCTAGGAAAATCCACAGTTTCTTCTTCCTTTCAACCCTAAATGAGGTCTGCTAAAGGTAGAAGATGAAGGTTAGTGGTTAATCCAAAACTCAAATTCATTGGATTAGGGATTCCGATCAAGGGGAAATGAGGAGGTGGAAGAATCGACGGATAAAACTACTTACCCTTTTGGGATTCCGATGTTATTCAAATTCTTTACCAAAAATTGACATATAAATCACCTTCCTGGTCACCCTCTCATTGAGCAAGATGTTTGGGATGATATAAAATCGAATCACGGTTCCAACATATTTTGTTTCTTTGAAAACGGATAAGTATTGCTTGAGATATGACCGTTTTACGATTGGTTGTTCTGGGCGGCGTCGGTCGCAGTGTCGACGCAGCGTCGCAGTCACGGTGCTAGCATCGTGGGTCACGGTGTTGACGTAGCATCATGGTCATGGTACCAACATCATGGGTTGTAGTGTCGATGCAGCATCACGGGTCACGGTGTCGATGCAGCATCGGTCACGATGTTCTGTATATTCTTACTAAAAAGGGCATAACTCTCTCATTTTAACTCTGATTTGGTTTATTATTTTTTTGTTGGATTCATAATTAAATTATATAAAATACTACAATATTATTTTGATAAAAATCACAAATGAAAAATAATTTATTAATTATTTCCTCCAATGTCATTAGCCTCTTCTTGCACACATGTATGGGTCAATGCTATGTTACTCCAACTCAGATCTTTATAGTAGGCTTAAGTCATGTTTATGAATTGCCCAAACAAATATTTAAGGCTACCAAAGTTAAGACAAAGAAGAACATAGAATATTACTAACAAAAGTATGCCAAGCACTAAGATTATCTTTAAACCCTGGGATTACCAGCAAAGCTAGGAACAAGTTGTAAGACATATCCTCCCACTACTTCTAGTGAAGGATGACCTGTCACTTTGTGCAGAAGTAAGATCTGTATATTTCCTTAGGTTCAATAACAAAGGGAATCTAGATTAACATCGATATGTATTGTAGACATGGATTTCTTATATATACGTCCAAGGTGACTATTTCTAATGATAATTTTGAGTTATCAATTATAATCCTTTGGTGTTAACATTATAAACATTAATATCAAAATATTTTGTATAAAGACTATTTACATGTTTAGGCATTGCCAATGCAAGATCATATCTTTTGAAATAGAAACATTAAAATTTGCTTTATTGATATATCATCCTTGTCACAAAAAATACTTTAAAATAAATGTTTCTATTTATTGGCATAATAAAATAGCAATTATACTAACTCTATTACATGCCCATGGGGCTAAGATAAATATAATTATAGACTAAAGCTTCTACAACACTTGCTCTACCTTGTCTATCTTTGTCGTTCCATGAAGGCCTTTACTTCTTGTCAGATCCTTCACATCAAGTACGTCAGATGTCTACTTGGTATCACATACCAAAGTGAAGAAGTAATCAAATTTATCTTATGATGTTTATACCTAAATTCGAGGCCTTAGTTCCTTCCTTCTTCTTATTTAATTATTCTAACCACAGTGACAACTTTCTTTTCCAATGTCCAGGCTAGTGATAATGGTGACAATCACCTCTTACTTTCTTTACACCTCCCCTTTCTTTGAGATCTGAAGACTTGGGCTTATGGCTAGATTTAGAACTCTTCTTAGCTTTACCTTTGCCTTTAGACTTCCCCTTTGTCTCATTGATCATCATCACATACTTGGGCTTGTCTCTCTTCATTTGTGTGTCAATTGATCTCAACATGCCCAACAACTCTGTCAATGATTTGCCAAAGTTGTTCATGTTGTAGTTCATGAAAAACTGACTATATGACTCTGGAAGGGATTACAAAATCATGTCAATGGCCAACTCTTGACCCAAGGGGTATCCCAGTCTAGCGAGGTTCTCGACATACTCAATAAGCTTGAGTAAATGAGAACCTACTGGATCTCCTTCTATCATGCTACATTTGAACAACACCTTGGAGACATCATATCTCTCTTATCTTGCCTAATCTTGGTACATGTTCTTGAGACGTGTGACCATCTCAATCACACCCATATCCTCATGTTGCCTCTGCAACTCATAGTTCATGGAGCATAGTATCAGATACTTAACATCTACGACGTCTTTAATATGCTTCTTGTAAGAATCCATGTAGCCCTTATTTCATTTTGAGGTGGTTCCTCTGGTTTTGGCATTTCCCAAACATAGAGCTTGTACTCCTATGTGAGAACGATTCTCAACATCCTAAACCAATCATTGAAGTTGTCCCTAGTTAGTTTGTCCTTCTCAAGGACAAATCACAGAGAAAAGTGATTGTTCTTTGTTGCCATTTGATTCTATAAAAGAATTTGTAATTTTGTCAAAAACTCATTTTTTATTTGATTTGATTAAATTTGGGCGACAATAATTAGGTCTTTAGTTAATTATTGTTCTCAATATTAGGCCATCAGAGGATGTTTTGTAGAATCGGTTCATTCCTAGGTAATCCGGTGAAGATGGATGACATGACGCTTAATCTGAGGCGGCTGGATGTGGCGAGGATACAAGTTCTGATGAATAAGGATTCAAAGTTTCCGGAAAGAGTAACGTTAAGAAGTGATGATGGGAAGGAACACTGTGTCTTGATTGAGTATGAATGGGTTCCATATGTTTGTAGTAAGTGCGGATTTATGGGGCATGATGAATGTCTTCCGGATGTTGTTGTACCTGATCAGAAAAGTAGAGTATTGAAACCAATTCAAACATGGGAAGTCAAGAAGAAAAATGTAGGAGAAGTGCTTGAAAATATTCCCAAAGGAAATCTGAAGAACGATGCTGAATATGTTATTGAAGAAATAGAAGATGAAGGGGATATAAGGAGTGGATCAGCTGTTCAGTTGCCTGAAGAACTGGTTATCGAAGATGATAAATTATCTAAAGAGGTGAACGAAGGAATAGAATATTATGAGAAAGTTAGAATGGTTATGAAGGATAAATTGTTGACTCTAGAAGCTCTGAATGAAAATGTTAAGGCTAATTCTGAAGGATTAAAGGACATTTCAGAGCAGGTGCATACTAGTCCCATTATCATTACTCCAAGGGAGTCACCTGATAGCGATGGCAGTTCACAAGGATCTTCAAGCTCTGTGAAATGTATGATAAGGCGCGCTGGTCAAAAAGTACCTCCTAGATGTCAAGGTAAACTGAATACCAATATCAGAATCGAGGAACTTAAGGATGCTCCCATTCCACGTGAGTTGGAACTAATTTCTGAAGATACTGAGGCTGTCAGTTCAACAGCCGAAGTGTATAAATGAGTTCATGTACTATTTCCTCTTGGAATGTTAGGGGCATAAGTAATAAGCTCCTAAGTGTCCAAGAGGAGGTAAGAAGGGCAAATTGTGATGTATTTGTCCTTGTAGAGACGAAGCTCAGAATTAATAAGATTGAAAAAGTGTTGAATAAATTCTTTGAGGGGTACAAATGGTTTTCAAATAGCAGATCTCATGCTTTGGGACGCATTATTGTTTTGTGGAAAGAGGAAAATTGTAAGCTGATTAAGTTGGCAGAGTCTGATCAAACTATCCATTTTAGATTGGAAAAAGATGACATTATGTCTAATGTTTCAGCTGTTTATGGGCATAACGATGATTATGATAGAGAAGGGCTTTGGAGGAACTTGGAGAACAGTAATATGACGAACATTGGTCCTTGGGTGGTTCTTGGAGACTTTAACGCGGTCAGGAATTTTGATGAAAAAATTGGTGAGCAACCTCCTTCTAAGAAATCTATGGAGGACTTCAATGATTTTATGTTGGACAGTGGTATGATGGAGATGGATATGTCTGGGCCTCACTTTACTTGGAATAATCACCAGGATGGGGATAAGTTCATTGCTACTAAACTTGACAGAGTTCTTTATAATATGGAGTTCCAAAAAAAGTTCGATCAGGTTCATGGTGAAACTATTACGAATACTATTAGTGATCATAATAGGATTATGCTGACGATTGGCAAGCCTCGTAAATATAAATCTCCTTTCAGATTTATAAATAGTTGGGCTGATCATAAGGACTTTCAAAGAATTCTGGAGGAGAGCTGGAATTTAGAGGTTCAAGATCATGCCATGTTTAGGCTGTTCAGAAAGTTTGAACATCTTAAAAAGAATTTACAAGATTGGAATAAAAAGGTGTTTGGGAATGTTATGGAAAATGCAGCTGTGATGAGTTTGAATGCTTTAGAAGCTCAAAAGAAGGCTGATCTGAATCCTAATGATGTTAATCTGAGATCTACTGCTAACAGATTGAGAAGGGAGGCTAGAGAGGCGTCCATTAGAGAGGAAGCCCTCTACAGACAAAAATCCAGAACTATTTGGCTGAAAGAAGGTAATATGAACACCAAGTTTTTCTATTCTTCTTTGAGGACAAGGAGAGCTAGAAATTCGATTAACTGTCTTAATGTTGATGGGAATGTCACTAGGGATAATGATGTGATTAAGGAGGCTATTGCTAAGTATTATGAAAACATCTTTTGTAACAGCAACAATGGAGAGGTCTGGAAAGATGACTGGAATGGACCAACGATTACTAAGAAACAAAATGTGCTGTTGACGAAGATTGTTACTAGAAAGGAGCTTGAGGAGGTTATTGATGATTTGAATGTGGATAAGAGTCCTGGACCTGATGGTTTTAATGGTTATTTTTACAAATCTGTGTGGAAGGTTATAGGGGATGATGTGTTCAGTGTTGTGAAGGAGTTCTTCATTAATAATAACATGTTGAAAGAGGCTAATAGAACTTATTTGACTTTGCTGCCTAAGGGTGCTGATAGTTCTTTGATTTCTAACTGGAGGCCTATTGCTCTTTGTAATATTTTCTATAAGCTCATTTCGAAGATTCTCTCAAATAAGTTGCAGGTGTGCCTCCCTTCAATCATTGATGATAATCAGTGCACCTTTGTTAAAGGGAGGAGTATTAAGGAAGCTACTCTGTTGACGAATGAGATTTTCAGTGCTATCATGAGAAAAAATGGTAGAGATATGTGTATTCAGGCTGACATATCCAAAGCCTACGATTATGTGAGTTGGAAGTATTTGTTTTCTATTATGAGCAGAATGGGTTTTTCTAATAAATGGATTCGTTGGATTGAGGTGATCTTCAGAACTACTTCATACCAGATTTTGATTAATGGTGAAACGTCAAGAACGATTGTCCCGTCTAATGGGGTTAGGCAAGGAGATCCTATTGCACCTTATTTGTTTACTATTGCTATGCAGGGTTTATCTGAGATGATTAAGAGGGACAAGTCTTATTGTCCGATTCATGTTTCAAGTAATATGAGCTGCTCTCATCTGGTTTTTGCTGATGATTTGATGATGTTCTCTAGAGCAGGGGTTAGTAATGCTGTTGGCATAAAGGATTTGTTAGATAAGTTTGGCTTGATGTCTGGTTTGTGTGTGAATAAAAACAAAAGCATGATTTTTTTGAGACCTGGTCGGGAGGATGTGGATATTTCCGAGGCTTTAGGTATTAATGTTGGTAGTATTGAAGATACCAAGTATTTGGGGATGCCCCTTTTTGCTGGCAAATTGAATAAAAAACATTGTGAAAAGTTGTTGGATAAAATTAAGAGAAGGATGGAAGGATGGAAAGCCAAATCTCTCTCCTTTGCTGGTAGGGTTGAGCTTGTTAAGTCGACGCTTTCAACTATGTATATCTATTGGGCGTTGTCCTTTCCTATTCCCTCCTCTACGCTTGACGAGATCGATAAGTTGTGTAGAAGCTTTATTTGGGGAAAATCTGATAAGAAGGAGAATGTCCATTTGATTAAATGGGATATTATCACTCTTCCGAAAAAGGAAGGTGGTCTTAGTATTAGAAAAAGTAAAGAGATTGCAGAAGCCTGTCTTGTTATGAATGCTTGGGATGTGGCCAGAAAGAAGGACTCTTTATGGGTCAAGTGGATTAATGAGAAGTACTTAAGGAAAGCGTCTTTCTGGAGCATTGAAAAGTCTTCTAATTACTCTTGGATGTTCAATAATGTGCTTCGAATGAGGAGTAGTCTCCTTAACCTGTTTGAGATCAAGGTTGGAAATGGCAAAAATGTGGATATTTGGGGTGACCCATGGGTTAATGGAAAGTATTTCCACGAGACTGTTGAGAAGGGTATGTCTATTAGAGCTGGCATTCCTCATGGAGCCAGATTGTGTTCTATTATAAGAGATGGTTATTGGAGTATTAAGGAGTCGAGATGTTCTATGTCTATTCTTGAAAAGTTAAAGAATGTTAAGATTGATAAAGACAGTGAGGATAAGTTTATTATGAAAGGTCAGAGTGACATCAAGATTAAACATGTGTGGGATCATGTCAGATCCAAAGGGGTGCAAAAGGCTGTCTTTGAGTGGCTCTGGAAGACTAAAAGTAGTATGAATGCAAAGATGCATATGTGGAAAGCTATTCATAATAAGATTCCTACCACGGATTATTTAAGAAGAATGGGGATTCCTGTTACGTCTATTTGTTATATGTGTAGAAAGGATTATGAGGATACTATGCATATTTGTTTCAGCTGCAAGTATGTTAAAGATCTTTGGAATTGTGCCCTGAAAGGGAAGCTTATTGATAGTATCCCTGATGATTGGGAATCTATCGCTAGTATGAAGGACTTGAAGGCTGGCTCTACTATTCCTTTAATTCTGTATCATTGCTGGCTGGAAAGAAACAGAAGAGTTCATGATAATAAGTATAAGGATGTGTACGCTCTCTGGAAGGTTATTGATGCTGATATTAGGATGTTCGTTGTTTGAAGTTTTGGTTTTCTTGTTGTTCTGAAGGTTGTTGGCTTCTTTTTCGGTGGGTTGTTTCTGCTGGATGCTGAAGTCTTTGAGCTCTTTTGCTGCTGCGTTTCTCTGTTTGGTTCTGTGTTCTTCTCTCCTATTCTTGAGTGGTCGAGTTTATCCCGAGTGGAGTGGCAGAACTCGCTCAAGTTTAGTTGTCTGTGGTGGTTCTTTTGGGTTGACTTTGTTGCTTTCGGAAGTTGTGGACTCTCTTGCTGTTGCGTGTTCTCTGCACGGTTAGTGGTGGAAGCGTTGGTTCTGTGGTCTTACTTCTGTTCTTGAGTGGTCGAGTTTATCCCTTGTGGAGTGGCAGAACTCGCTTAAGAGCTCGCTGTTATCGTGGAAGTGTTGGTTCCGTGGTTTGCTCTTCTGTTCTTGAGAGGTTGAGTTTATCCCGAGCGGAGTGGCAGAACTCACTCAAGATCTATCTTTGTTGTGTTTTTTGCTGTTGTTGAGTTGCTGCGGGTGATGCTTCTTTTTTCTGCCTGATGTTTTCTTGGTTCTCCTTTGAGATGGCTGAAGCTTGTTTGTTCTACTGGAGAGTTTGGCTTGTGGTGGTTCCTGATGAGCAGCTGCTCACCGTATTGTTGCTCTGCCTGTTCAGGAAACAAAGGCCTTGGTTGTTCTTTTGGTTGAGAAGGAAGTGTATATGGTTTTTCTGTAGTATGTTGGAGGCCTTGAGATCTTTCTTGGCTGAGAAGGAAGAGTGAAGGTTTGTGTTTTTCTGAGGTATGTTGGGATGTTGAAGGGTTTCTCGTCTGGAGTTCCTGAGCTTTGAAGTTGTTTAGTCTGCGATGTTCTCGGACATCACCCAAGTGGTGCTGAGCTTTAGGGGGTGGATCAATGGATGGATTTCTCACCTGCAGTCCCTTTGTATAGCTTGTTATTTTTCTCTTGGCTATATCAGTGATGGAAGTTTGGCTGGCCTGTTGACTGTGCTTGGGTTGACGATCTTTTCCTCTTTTTGTTTTTCTCTGAAGATATTCTTTCTTTGCTGAAGGTGTATGTTCGGGTTGAGGCTGATGTTGATGTTCGGCTAGCATGTTATGTTGTTTCTATTTGTTGTTGCTCTATGTGCTGCAGGGGATCTTTGTTCTCGTGAAGTTTGGCTGGTTCTGGATGCTTTGGATGTTGTTGGTTGCTGTGTTGATGGAGGTTATGTTTATTTGATGGTTTGAAAGGGTGCATATGTTTGATGCTGTGGCTGTTGGGCTGGCATTTTTTTGGGGATGCTGTTTGTTGTTTTGTTTGTTCATTCATCCTTCTGGTGATGTTTTCTCCCCTCTCATTGTTTATGCAATGATGGTTGAGTTCCTGTAGCTGATCTGTGCTGCTATGCCCTTGGGAGTTCTTTTGCTGATCTGCTGAAAGTGGTTTGATTGGAGTTGGAGTGCTGTAGGTTTTGATGTTAGTTCTGATCTGTATTGCTATGCCCTCTGGAGTTCCTTTGATGCTTGTTGAAGGGTGGTTTGATCGGCTGATCTGTTATGGATATACTGGTCTTCTTGACAAAGGACAAGTGTTTTTTTGGTGTCCCTGAAGATTTTTCTGGAGGAGTTGGAGTGTTTTGCTCAGTTTTTGTTTTTTTTTCCTCATCCCTCCTCTCTTTCTTAGTGTACTCTGTATAGTTATATGTCCTCCTTTTTTTCTCCATTTTCAGTTGAAAATGGAATGCATTGTACAGAAACCAAAAAGAAAAATACAAAAAAAGCAACACGAGTTTTCGACCGACCAAAAAAAATATTTTGTTCAAATTGACATCCCTCAAGTATCAATTCAGAAAATTGTAGCGGATCAATTTTCTAATGAGAAAGATCCAAGACAATTCAACTATGGCCCGACCAACGCCGCAAAACACAGTTAATCATCAAGGTAGGCAACTTTTGCCAATTGCATCATATGCAATTCTTTATAGATAATATGTGCAACTCCTTTCCATAATCATCTTTATGCTTCTGGGCCCACTCTCAGAATCACTAGTTAAGACTGACCCAATAGCCAATACAATAATAATGCACCCCGTGGAGGCAGAACCTAAATTATTATCATCACACTTCCACAAGGTAGACGAAGAACCACATAGAGGCATAACTTACGCTTAGTTGAACAAGTTTTTGATGTATATTTCTATTGGAAAGCATCTTAGACTTAATATGTTTGTTTGAGGGGTTATATATATACATATACTATATCCAATCACCACATATATAGTACATATCATATACATGCTATATCCCACAATGTTAACATGTAATAAAACCAAAGGCGATGGTTATGACCATGTTTAGTTGTAATTCCTTGGAGCCATAAGGAATTAATACCACCTAAGTCAATCATCACATCATATGTATGAACTTGTTGTTGGTGTAGATATGTTCTTGCCAATCTGGGTAGATCGATTCAACCCTTGAACTGGTCATCTCACCCCTTGTCCGGTCGGTTGGTCATCATGGATGGTTCTCTGGCCTCCAGTCCAACTGATGTTTGAACTTCTTCCAAACGGTCAGTTGGGTCTACTAGGTGGTCATCTAGATCCATCCATCTATCCTCCATGGTCCTCCAAATGGTCGACTTGTCTCACAAACTGATCGTCTTCCTCATCGTTGCAAGAAAAGAAACTATCCTATTGCTATTTTATTACATTGTAAAGAGAAACTTTGAGTTACATTTAAGGGGAACAAAGATAGGAAACAATAAACCTTAGATTGGGAAGAGGGAGGTAGAGGCTCCATACACATACCGAGATAAAGATAAATAAAAAAAAACCATCCTACCACACACATATTTATGGTTTAGGCCATAGCCACACTACACATCCACCATCAAATTTCATATATATATATATATATATATATATATATACATATATATGGGAGAGGGGGGCAGAAATCTTTCTCTCTTAATCCCATATATATACATATATATATATATATAGTTTGGGATCATGTGGTCTTTGATCATATATGCATATGAGACAATTTAAATATTCACATCATATGCAATAAATAAACTATTAAACCAAAATCTAATCATATCGATTATCCTAAATCATAATAAATTGACGTGGCTCCGATACCACCATTTGGAAATACGGGTACAAAGTACAATAGAGGAAACAAAAAAATTATCTATTCGTATTTGCAAAACATCAAGATTGTGTCAACTACTATGAAATAGGAAGGATGGTTTAGTGAGTTATAATTAGTCCTAGAACAAGTCCAACGACAAAAACTCACCTCAATGCAAATGTCTACTAGTTGCTCTTAGATGGTGGTTGTGCAACTCCTGGTCTTCACCATGAACAATGAACTTGATAGCTTTTGTAGATTCTCCTAAGGACTCACCATGGACTGCAGGCTGTAGGTGTCCTCCTAGCAGAAGCCAAAGGACTCCTGTCTCTAGAGTAGTCCACACAGACCAACTAGAAATCCTATCATTCAAATAGAACATACAAGAAGGAGTTGTCCCTCTCGTTGGTGTACTAGTAAATAACTTGCTCTCCCATAACAATGATCCTCAGTTGTTCTCTCCCATGGCTATCCCTCCCTTGTCAGGTAGGACTTTCTTAGGATATATGGGTTACCAGAACCAAAGAGGACTATAATTGTTAGAGGAACTGATTCTCAGTTGTATGTGTTGTGTTTTGGAAAGCTCCAAGTACCCCTCTATTTATAGGCAGGGTTTGGGTCAAGGTTCCCAGTATGTACAAGATTTATGCGGGAGTGGAAGGGACCAGAAGATCTTGAATTTTGCAACATGCGTATAATGAAATGGTTGTCTACTGACCCAGACGGTCATCTGGTCACACGAGACAGTTGTAACAGACTACAAAATGACAGTTTGGCAGTTTCCCAATCACACAGGAAATCGACCGTTTGATTTCGATTAATATTACATATTAATTCCTTGCACCACAAGTAATGTGCAATCGAACAAGTTTGGGAAACATCCAGAACATTCGTTCAGCCCCACTGAACCATCTCACCTAGGTAATATGCATGTCTCACTCACCCAGATGCATGTCTATTGAGTCAATCTAAACTAATCGGTTCATACAATAGAACTTAGCCAATTTGAACTCTGATCGACCGGACAACCCAAACACCCATCTCAACAATTGAGACGCTCGTCTAGCTACCCAAACGCTCGTCTCACTTAGTGAGATGTCCATTTGGTAGTGTAGTAAGTCAATCAGTAGATCAGTTGTGTGAATTGAATACCTAAACACTTTATTAATCAATCCAATCATCATTCAAGGTAAACTCCTCTTCTAGATGAGTTTCTATGTGCGTGACACTATAGGTCCCATATCACATTGGCAGTGAGTGTCAATAACTATCTAATTACATTACCAGCAAGGAGCGGTGCTTAGTTGCACATCAGTGCTACCCAAGTGAATGGAAAGTTGGTGAACAACTTTAACCTACAATATGTGTATGGTGTTGCAGTGATTGCATAATTCCTTTGCCATTGATATCCAAGATGAACTTGATTCATGGATGGTCATCCTCTCAACGTTCAATCCATGTTCCTTGAAATAAGAGAAGATTGTCTGAGATAATGTGACCTCAATATTATATATTGATTCACATGTGCATGTACATGCATTTCTCAGTCTCGTTCATCAAGTGGCCCAGATATCACACTCCAGTAGGAGGGGAAAATACCATATCTATCACTCACATCCTATCCCCATGTTTCAAAGTTACCCAATCATCACCTTTATAACAACCCATTATTTAGACTATGTTTGATGATGTCAAAGCGTACCCTATGTCATGTGACGAGTGCAGTGATTTCAGGTCTAAGAATCACAATCACCACCTTCACTACGAGAGATGACTATGAGCACCAATTATGATTTCCATATGTCACTCTCAAGGTGGTTTTGCCTGATACATTATTCTATAATATGTATCTGTGTGCTTGGTTTGATATTTCCATATCATGACTAATGAGATGTTGTCATCAACCAACCCACAATCTAGTCTTTAGTGTTACTAGTGTCTATCTACCTTCCACAACAGTCGACTAGGGACATATCAAGAATGTACACACTCTTAAAATTCATATGATCTCATCCTCCAAGTCACGTACTTGAAGACATGCGTCATTGTGTATTTTCATTCTTTAGACATTCATAAAATTTCCTCATTATATCATAATTGAGTGAAAATGAATGAATTGGAAGCTTGCCTTTATAAGTATTAATCAAATCCTTTATGGTTAATGCCATGTCAATCATCACGTGATTTTCTCTATGGGCATACTTGACCAACATTAAGTAGGGTTGTTCTCCTATTTTTGTGGTGTTGTGACATGTGTATCCAGGGAAGGTCTGCATTTAGTGGATATGCGTCTAAGCATATATCCACGATGGAACACCTGGAGTGCTCCCTACCTTTTTGATACCTCTCTTAGACCCAAGGTTTTAAGTAGATATACATAATCCATATGTCCTTAGATCTTTTAGAAATTACTAGGATGGCTTATTAGCATCTAGTTAGTTAGTTGAGTGGTATGCCTCAACCACCTCAAGGCATCAAAAGTACACAACAACTGAGTAGTATACTTGTTAAGGTTTAATTATTATAAACATGGTTGCACCTTTGGATGGATATTATTCACTATTATTGGTGTATGTGTACTTCATAGTAGTCCTCGTAGGTAGCCATGATGCTAGAGTTGATGGTAGGTATATGCCTTCTGGTATATGAGTAGTTTATATGTTATTTCTATAACTACTTTCCTTATTATGTTCCTTGGTAGGTAATATACATTTCATGTGTTGTATCATATTGTTGGGACTTGGGGTCTCAGTCATGTGATTTTTCAAACTTTTTAGGCGAGTTTCCTAACTATCCCAATAGTGGCAGACAAGATCAACAAGGAAGGAGAAGCCTTTAAGATATAGAGGTGGATGATGTTTGCATGGAAGGATCTCAAAGGTAGGTTTCGTTTGTGTGACCTCCTCTAGAGATATAGCATATAGGTATAGTGTCATAGTCATGCTTGTACTCTGAGATCTAGATGAGAATGTTTTGTAGTCTCATTTTCCAGACTTATATCCTGACATGCATGCACGACCTTTAGGACCAGGGTTATGAATGTTGTAATATTTGGTGTGCATGCTATATAGTAAATCCACATGTGCAAATGTAAAATGGGTTTCTCTCTTTCTTTTGCGATAGTATGAGTGTGGATCTTAGCCTTTCATTGATTAAAGACGTGCAATATATGACAATCATATCATACCCTATGTACTCTCATGTGGATTGAATGTTAAATGGAATAACATATATGGTTCTTGGATAAATTTTCACTTTGAGAACTCTTTGTGGCATATGTATTTGATGATAAGTTCAAGTTTTAATTTAAGGCTTTTTTTTGAGTAATCTTGGTCTTGTGGCATTGGACGTCACAACTGTTATGGTGGTGTGAGGGTAGAAAGGTCATTGTGGTTACCAAAAACGTAATGGATGAAGGAGGAGTGAGTCATGGACTTGATAAAGGTGTGCTGATGAAGGTGCCACCATGGTCATATGTTTGGTATGACCATGGTGGGTCCGTTTGGCCACAATTATGATAGATGCCACCACGATCGTGGTGGATGACATGGTTGTGATGCATTTGGTGTCCTTGTCCTTGCTGTAGATGTGACTTCATTGGATTTTAGGTCTTGTAGCTCGTCTCTTGTGAATTAGCATGACCATTATGATGGCTTCACCATTCACAATGATGTTTAACTTTGCCATCTATCGTGCTCTTTGCTCAACTATAATTCTTAGACACTTTGGGTATGATGAAGCTGAGTTTGATGACTCCTTGAGCCCCTCCATGTGTGTTGGGGTTCCTAGTATCATATATATCCACTCCTTCTATCAACTAGTGCTAAAGTACCTGTAAAACCATACAAATAGCACCCACAAGTGTATCTTATAGTAAAACAATTAATGGGAGTATAACATACATTATGAAACATCTAGATGTGAGTAAGGAGCATAATAACACAATATGGGGACCCAATCTAGGTCTCCATCACCACTTCAATCTTAAAGTATACTTGTCCTCAGGTATGCTCCAACTAAATATCTTTTGTAATTCAACCAGTTATAAAGTGATAAGCGCACTCATGAACATGATAGTTTACTAGATAAGTTCAAACGTGACTATATACATGCAATCCATCTCTGTTCTCTCTTATGTCATTGTTTAGATGAAACTAAATCACAAAGCATAAAGACTTTCCATACAGGTCATCAAAACTCATGCAAGTGATATGGCATCAACAAGGCTCTAGGTACAACCATTTCATAAGTAGATTCATCAAAAGTAGCTAGGAATGAAGTTTCACTTGCAAGCATTCACTCTTATAGTTCAACCCACCCTAATTGATCCACTTGGCTGTGGTGGGCGTATGGGGGATAGGTTGGATGTTTCCTAGCCCAATAATTATGCAAAAGTAAGAGGATATTACATAAGGAGATTGGAATGCTATTATGAGTGCCCACTATTCTTTATTTTATTTGATGCTATTACATAGGAGCATCTTTTATTTTATTTTTTGCAATTTTCACACTTGTGGTATTAATTGGTCAAAAACTTCATCAAACGACTTGTGTCACCCATCTTAAACCTACAATAGAGGAATACAATAAAAGCTACTGAGCCATCATCATCCAATTCATTGTGTCATTAGTTAGCTTCACCAGAGGACTCCCATCGATTAGAAAGTCTAAAGCTCTATCTATTTTGAAACACTCTAGAACCATTTGTTGATATCATAGATCTTTGATATTAGTTCTAATACACATGAGTCTCTGTGGTTGACATCATTAGGGTCTCCATAGGAAGAGGATGATCTAGAGTCTCATTAATTTCTATCTCTTTGTTGGTTGTCATCATTGGTGCTAGATTCCATAGGTCCTCAACCGATCAAGAATCAAAGATTCACTAGCTGGTCTCCTCACCCATTCCCACCCAATGAGGAGTAATTCGTCCATCAACTACCTCTCATCGGTTGCCAATAAATGAAGAGTCATCAGACATCTACTGACACAACTCATTGACTTACAACCTGGATAAGGGTCATCAATTGATGACAAGCGGGCTCCACCATTTTCTACCCAACATTTTTTACAATTAATGAAAACACAGAAGGTAAACAATGTAGGATGATTCCATCTGTCCTCAATTCATGGAAAGGGTGGTGCTTGATCGAGTGATTTTAGTTCACCAAACCAAGTCCAAGCTGAGAGAGAGAGATAGAAACATCTTATGTGTGAATTGCAAGAAGAACCTCCAAGAATTAAGCATTTGCACATAAATCCACAAGACCATAGCACCAACCAACTATTTACATAACTTCAGCAAGGATATAGTTAAGCACCCAAACACATGGTTAAGTTAACAAAGGATGTTTAATGAATTAAACTAGGTCATGGGTCTTATAGGTAAAAACCCTAATAGGATGTCATAAGGAAAATCCTATAAAACAAATATGGGTACTTCCTATTAATCTCTTCCTCAAGATACCATGTGGCCTCCTCTACACCACAATTATGTTGCACCACCTTTAGTAAGAGGATGTCATTCTTCCTCAAATTTTGCACACATTTTTCCCAGATCAACATTTGGACCCTCGACGTAGGATACATCATCACCAAGCTGTACTACAACTGTCTAGATAGTATTATGTGTTTTTGGGTGATCTTTTATCAACATGTAGATATGGAAAACGTTGTGTATCCAATATCTCAAGTGGTAACTCCATCTTGTATGCCACCTTTCCAACATTAGCAATGATAGGGTAAGGCCCTGTAAATCTAGGTACCAACTTACTCTGCTTACCAAACCTGAGAACTCCTTTCATGGTGAAACCTTGAGGCACAATTTGTCTCCCGCGTGAAACTCAAACATTTGACATAAATTATCTACGTATGAATTTTGTCTATATTGTGTTTTCTTCCATTATTGTTTATCATCTTGATCTTTTTGTATTCTGATGTACTGATTTCGTACCAAACAACTAGTACACATCTTCCTCCTACCAACAAAGAGGTGATTTCCAACACCTCTCATATAAAGCCTTGTGCAGTACCATGTACAAACTTCTATGGTAACTATTGTTGCAAGAAAACTCAATCAAACTAAGTTGAATATGCCATATCTCAAGAAATTGGAGTACATAAGATCTCAAAAAATATTCTAGAGTTTGTGTAGTACTTTATGGTTGACCATTTGTTTATGCATGAAAGAATATACTGAACTTTAATAGTGCGCCCAAAGGTATATGCAAATGATCCCAAATTCTACTTGTAAATTGTGGTCCTCTGTTAGACACTATTGTTGTAGATACACCATGATAATGTTCTATCTCATCAATGTATATATATTCTAGTTTCCCAGTGATGTCTCTGGTTTTCAAGAGAAAGAAGTGAGCTATTTTCACGAGAAAGAAGTGAGCTAGTTTTGTCAATTGATCAACTACCACCTATATGGAGTCATGGATTTTAGCTGTCCTAGGAAGGGAAAAAACAAAGTCCATGATTACATGATCCCACTTTCCTTATGGAAATGGTTTAGGTTATCACATTCCCACATAATTGTGATGTTCTCCTTTGACTTAATGATACATAGGATACTTGGTAACAAACTCTACCACATGTCCCTCTATAATCATGAACACTAATACATGCCATGAGGTTATGATACATCTTTTTTATTCTAGGATTAACACATACATTTAAGTGTGTGCCTCTTCAAGCACCATGTTCCTTAAATGGTCAAGATTAGGAACTACCATCATGTTATAATAACACATGAGCTAATCATATGATGATTTCATTGGGGCATCATGTATTTGATTTGATAATAAGAAAGGTAATTCCATCTGTTATGTTTGTCTCAGTCATGAGATGATGACACAAACATAATATATGTCTAAAAAATGATGTTACTCAATGACAAATGTCTTCATGCTGATCACTTGAACAATGAGATCATGTGTATGATAGGAGTACATACATTCTTGTTATGTCCCCAGTCAGATATTATTGTGGAAGCAAAACAAATGACAATAATACATAAGACTACAATGTGTGTTGATTGATAATAGTTACACATTAGTCATGATATTGGATATCAAGTAAAACACATAGGTATTTGTTAAAGAATAGTGTACCAGATAAACCCACTTTGAGACTGGTACATGGAAACTAGGGAATTGTAGTCATAATCAGTCATCAAAGTGATAGGGGTGATTATGGTTCTTAGACCTGAATTCTCTACACTCATCACATGTCATCCGATGAAATTTGACACCATTCGATGTGACCTTGGATAAGGGTTGCTATAAAGGTGGTCCTCCGGTACATTGTGACACATGGGGATTGACTGTGAGTGATGCAGATGGGATTTGTCCCTCCTACCCGCATTGATATCCTGGCCACTTGATAAGCGAGACTGAGAAACATATGGCCATACTTATGTGAGTCAATATGTGATATGTGAGCTCACATGCATCTCAATAGTATTCTCTAGTTCAAGAATCATGGGTTGGATGTTAATAGGATGATGATCCCATGCCTCGTATGCAATCTGGATATCAGAGACAAAGGAACTATACAATCATAGTAACACTGATCACATATTGTAGGTTGAAGTTGTTATCCAACTTCCAAATTATTTGAGAAGCAATTATGTTGGTAGATACCACTCATTGCTTGTGATCTCATAATCTGGCTATGGACATTCACTACCAGTGTAATTTGGGACATATAGGGTCACACACATAGAATGCATTTGGAATAGGAATTTACTAATGGACAAGATTTAAGTTGGTTGGTAAAATGTTTAGGTAATTAATCTAAATAATACTGGTTGCCAATCAATCGACTAGAATGTCTAGTTGACCAAATGGAGGCCAATAAACTGACTAGAGGCCAGTTGACTGAGTAGAGTGTCCATTCAATCGACTATGTTGTATTTGAATCAATCTGATTAGTTTAATCGGGTTAAGTAAAGATTCAAAATGACCAACTGGACTGGGTCAAATGGTTAATGATAGGCATAATGGTGTCCATTAATCATTGAATTAAAATCCACTGTAATTTCTCTACTGACCAAGCCAATCAACCGATTGCGTAGTCCAGTCGACTGACTGGATATGTGCAGTCATATTCCAGTCAAGAAAACTAACCTTTTATATCCCCTAGGTTTTGGAAACTCTACCCCATCCACTCCTATATAATGATGGGATGGCCTACTCTCTCAATAGACTTCTCTTCTCACGATCGTGGCAACTTGTAAAGGAGCCTAAGCAGTGTTATCCAAGAAAGGGAGAGACAACATGGGGAAGGAAGTCGACATTAGTACATTGACAAATGGAAGTAAAACTCCCTCTCAATGGCTCTGGAAGTGTGACATGGAGTTCTTGGTGGTCCGTGTAGACCACATAGAGGTGTGGAAGTTGTTGTTGCTATGCTAGGAGGACATTATCAACCGTCGTCTATTGTTACACTAAAAGGACACTATCAGTTATCCATCCATGTGCTACTTGTGAATGGATCACATCACGGTGTAAGGATAGCCATTGGACTTACTCTGGAATAAGGTATTGCATTCTATTTACTAGATACATTGTTGTTGACAAAATCTACTAGTTAGGGAATATCGACAAGAAAATCAGTTCCATTGGTTGCCCTGTCTCCATATTTCCCAAAAAACACAACATCTAGTTCCCAGACTCATGGAACCCTTCAAGCTTTCTAGTGCCAATATTTGATTTGATATTTTGTGTCAAAGTATCATCCTGGGTGCATCTCTGATTTGTTGTATCAATGTAGGTTTAACTTGTAAGTAAGCCAACAACTCACCAACCATGGAAACTTCCATATGTACATTCATAAGGAATAATGACACCAACACGCCCTCTTTCCAGAAGACAAAATATACAGGTGTGCTGGATATAACAAAGACAATGACAACCTTTGACTCAACACATACCACCACATTTGCCTTCCTATAGTGACACTCTATCTACACTCACAATCTTATATCTTCAAGACATCTCCTATGTCTCATATTCAACTCATGCTTTAAGAAGATATCTGAACATTCTCATGATAAGTGAAGATCCTAACACTTCACCCATAAAGATAATGCCTCCAAATTTTAATGCCAAAAGACATATTGCTAGCTCTACACCATGTGTCGGGTAATTATCCTCATGCTCCTTAAGTTGACAAGAGGCAACATAAATTACATGTGTATTTTCCATCAAAACACACTTAAGACCATCTTTTGACGGGTCAAAAAAGATGATCTAACCCTTCCCAGGATCTAGAAATACTAACACTAGAGCCTAGGTCTGTACATACAAAGATACATCCTTCTTGGTTAATCAAGACAATGCTAGGGATGTAATAATGTATTCTTTAATAAATCATCTATAATATCCAACTAAAATAAGAAGTTCACACCTCAATCAATGACTTGGCATTAGCACTACCAACGTTCTTTGGGTTTATAGAAATCCTATTGCTAGATATGACATGAATAAGAAAAAAATACTTTAGACATCCAAAACTTGCACCTTTTCGTGTTTGCATATAATTGATGATATATCAACAACTATAATGTCAAACAAAGATGGTTCATACATTGTTCACAATTTTTGGAAGGTAACAAGATGTAATAAATGAAAGCCACAACAAGTTGATCTAGGTATTGTCTGTAACACCTTGTTCATAAGACCCATAAAAGATGTAGGTGCATTGGTTATCCCAAATGACAAAACCTCAAAACTCATAATGACCATACATGGTCCTAAATATCGTTTAAGGCATGTACTCTATCTGGATACTCAACTGATGGAATTCTAATCTCATATATATTTTAAAAACATTAAAAATCCTTTTTAATGGTCAAAAGGTCATCAATTATTAGGAAAATGTACTTGGTCTTTACAACAATTTTATTCAACTATCAACAATATACACACATCATCATAGGACCATCCTTCTTATTTATAAATAGAACTAGATCACTCCACAATGACATTATTGGTTGTATAAAACTCTTCTCAACAACCCATGATTTTTTTTCTTCAACTCATTCATCATTTTAGGTGCCATTGTATTTGTTTCTTGCGCTATGGGTTGTGTGCGACATACTACATTGATCTCAAAGTCAATCTCTTGAGTGGGTGGAATACCTAGAAACTCATCAGGAAAGACATCCTCAAACTCACACACTACTAGTACATCTCAGATTCTAGGGATCAACACCTAAGTATCTACCACGTGTGCCAAGAAAGCTTCAAATCCTTGTCTCATCCACTTCTCAGTGGTAGTTGCAGACACCCCACACACAGGGAGACTCTTATGATCTCCTTGGGAGTATAAGAGACACTCTTGATTGCTAATATCTCATGCCCAAAACAAATGTAGATCTAGAGTAGTCAGACTTTATATTTGTAACTCGATACCTAGACGCCTACAACAAAAATGTGTAGTTTTGTGTAATAAATAGGGCCAAACATAGGGACAAGGGATGAAAAGTGAATAGAATTTGAGGTCTTCACTCAATTACGTCCAACCAAAGGGAGGGATAAGTCTCCCATAACAACAGTGGTAACCAAACAAAGAACTAGGCAACAAAAGTAAAGTAAATCTATATTAATAAATAAAAATAGAACTTGGATCTTTTGGTATGTATTAATATCTCAATAAAATTTGGACATGTTTCACCATTTAAAAACTCTCGCCAACATTTAATACTCACACTCAGTGTATACTCATAGCATAGTTTACAATAGATCATCATTAGAGTTTGTTCTCTCCTCTCTCAAAATCGGGTAATATCTAGATCATAAGCATCTCTCCCTATCTCTATCTCGATATGGCAAACATACAATCAAAATCATAACCATATTTTCATTAGATTTAGTATTATAACATTATCATGTAGTCATACTACTCCATAAATATAGATCATGACTATTACTACTCTTTTTATGTATTAGATATCAAGAAATACAAGATGGTAGATAATCGTCCAAGTGAAGCATTAAAGAACCAGACTATGAAGACAAACATTGCTACGCGTATCTACAATTAATGGATATGAATATTAACATGTTGGGCTACTCCAAACCCAAGAAAAAGGTATAGCCTCTTATGGTAATGAGAGAGAATATGGATTTACATATGAAAAAATGTATATCAATATCGATAGAAGGAATGGGGTGAACAAATGAGGGAAGAATGAAGAAAATACAACAAATAGTAACCACATATGCACTGGTGAACGATGGTGAACTCCTCCTTCACAATGATGGTGGAGGAGATGAAGAAGGTATCTCCATTCATCCTTCTTCTCTCAATGAGGGTCATCAGAGTTGATGGAAGTGAAAGGTTATAGTGGAAGACCTTGGATTCTTGTCCTTGGTCAGAGAGGGTCAACAGTGAGGATGAAGTTTGATGACACTTCATGGTTTTGTTAAAGGTGTCCTCAATGAAGGATGTGAACTCTATTTATAGTTGATCTTTGTGTACCTAAGGAACCTAGGTGCAAGACACTTCTCTTGTGCTCCAAATCTCATAGCACGTCCCTCAAACTAACTATGAAGGCAGGTGTAGTTCACAGAAGCTTCGTCGAGATTTTGGATTCTTAGCGTCTTCATTCGTCAATGGGATTTTGATTGTTTGTCAGGCTCGATAGTAGAGGAAGCATCAAAATCAAATTTTGGTCAACCAATGATGGTTTGTCCATCCATCATTGTTGGGTGTGGGCCAGCCACTAGGGCTTGTTGGGAGGATGCATGTATGTCATGTCATTGGGATGTAGTTAGATGGTGAGGTATAAGTCTCCATGTCTGGGAGTTTGATGAGAACTTGAGCATTAGGCCCTGACCAAGAATCAACATTAGACCTGAATGTGGAGGTCGCCATCAGTGCATGATCGATGGCTGACCTGGGTCTTCATTCCCGTTGGTGCTAATTAGTTGGAGGGGATTTCCATTGGTGGGTGACTGATGGTTCTCCTACATGACCCCATTGGTGTTGCCCTTTTTTAGGCTGTCAAAAGGAGCATTGGGCTCTGGACTGTTATTGTGTTGGGTTTTATCCTTTTTTCCTACAAAACATGTGAAACTATAAGCATGGAGGGAAGTATCTGTGAAGTGTAAGGAAAATGATATTTATCAATATAAAAAGTAGAATGCTAAGAGAAATGAGGATAAATAGGTGTGTAACATCCACAAAATTGGATGTTATCAACTCCCTTCCCTAAACTCTTCAACCTTGGGCGCATAATCCACCATCACCTTATAATTTTGTAACCACCCCAAGGATCACATCATATATGTTCATTTCAAGTGGAAAGAGTCCACTTGGATGTTGTGTCAGGAAAAAGCAAGAACACAAGATAGTTCATAAAACTGAGGAATCAACTAGATTTTTCAAGAAAAAGATGTATAAGATCTCTACTAGTAGAGAAATTACATTGTATAATCATCTCTCTAGCGATAAATGAGTGTCTTGCACCCAGGTCAACCAAATTAGATATAAATATAGATATTGTTAAGTCATAATAAAAAAATTCCTTCTAACCTATCATGACTCGTAGGCTAACGACTCCTTTAGGATGACTCACAATGTATAATTGGGCTATTTCATGTGATTTTCCTCATCATTGGCTTCTTCTAGCAAATCTCGGTGTTCCTACATGTGGGGCTTGCTCTCGTGTTCTACTGTCACTATTTTTGTATTGTTGTTAGACTTGGTGGCTTTGTACTTACTTGTGGGACACCTCCTGGTTCAAATACAAGAAAAACATCTCCAAGTGTCTGTGTTGGTTATAGTGGAAGCACTTCTTTGGGGATGCCAATGGCCTCGAAGGCCCTATCATTGACATTGAGCCCAAAATGTAGGCTCTACATGGAGAGAGTCCTAGGTCTATACCCCTTCTCATGGACCATTGTGATTGTAGTTGTTCCCTTCACTTAGATGTAGCAGTGCTCTATTGTGACTTCCAGGATCATTGTCTTGATGGCCCAAAAAATATCTACCTCTTAGAACCCCTAGAAAACTATCCATATGTTCATTAGTCATTCTTCTTACTATTGTGGTCACAAATTCCAATTTTTATCATTTCTAACCTCCTCACATACTCCAAAAAGTGTAAATATTCTCAAGTGACTCCATGGATGACACCATCTTGGCCAATTCAGCACTCATCCCCTTCTCAAAACCATATGAGTTTCTCCTTTTCGGTTGGCACCATATGAGGAAAAAACGTCAACAATTCTACAAACCATGCTTCATTTTCATTCAGTATCAACATCTGTTGCCTTAATCTCTCAAACTACACGATCTTCTCATTCAAGTAAGACTGAGTGGAAATTGATTCTCAAACTCCCTTCTAAACTCTACCCAAGTGATCATGTAAGCTGTCATTTTCTCCTCCTCAATGGCCCACCAGTGGCTTGTGTTGCCCTTTAGCAGCTAAATTGCATGTTTGACCTTGTCCTCATCTGATATTTCCAACAAACTAAAATCCTTCTCCAACTTCGTCAACCATAAATTTGTGTCTTCCAGATCCACACTACATGAGTACTCATACGGTCCCACAAGATTTAGTCTTTCAAATTGATTTCTCAAACCCCTACACTTGACATTTGAATAGGGTACCTTGGCTACATGAGCTTGTATCTTCTTAGCAAGCTAGGAGGTCATGAATATCATATGTCCAAGCATAGACTAAAAGGCTGGGCAGACAACCATCATCAGGTCCACTCTTGATGTCTATGGGGTCTAACCCCATTTTAAGTACTCTTTCCTTGGGCACCCACATACTCTCTCCACCTCATTATGTGATAGACTACTCTATGCATAGTCTTCAGGATGACCAACCATATCTTCATAACCACTACCAATGGTAGATATGGTGGAATCATAAGAATAAACACACAACCTAATCCTATGTCCTCATAGACTCAGCAAACCTAAGCCTGATACTAAGAACTTGTGACATCACACTGCCACAAATACTCAAAACAAACCTTGATTATAACCAAAAATTGTAATTACTTTATCACAACATGGAACCAAAAAGTCCAAATATAAACATAGAGATTTATCAAAAAAGTTATTAGTTCATAAAATTCTAAATTATATCTATGTTATACAAATTATAATGACATCTGTCATTCCATTACAGAAGGTCTCAGATACATGAGGTAAATTGTAAGCTTACAACTCATATCATTGAGGCAAACATACAAGACACGCATGTCAAAATCACAAGTTGTGTATACAAGCTACTTTTCAATAACTCCCCATCCATGACTTGAGTATAGGGAAGACTCTATTACCCCCTAACTCACACATGCATACATCACCTATCTCCAAGTGATGTCAGGAAGAGAAGAAAACCAATAACACACATACATCACCTCCAGGTGATTATCATCCTCCACAAGACTAGTCCTAACTACATATGCATGATATGCTTGGATAGACACCTCAAAAGATGTGGAAACCACATGGTGAGACCCCAAGTTCTAATGAAATGATATAATATATGAAATTACCTATTACTTTAGATTGTCAAACTATTATTATATAAATAGTATTCTCTTCCAGAGTTATACATGTGTCACCATAAACACTTACGAAGGATATGAAACTACATATACTTATTATAGTATGTAAAGTGAACATCATATGTGCGTCCTTATTATTTGTTAAATATTCTTAAATATATGTACTACAATGTTGGGTTACACATATAATATGCCATGGGAAGTTTAATTCAGACCATTCAAATCACTACCTAGATGCTATGACACCATGCTATAAATCCATGTAGTATTTAAGGATTCTACTTGAAACCTCATGTCGAAGCAAGGTAACAAAAAAGTAGACTACTCAAAGGCCAAATCTAGTATGGAAATTGTTAAAAACAATAGATCCACGTATCACATGCCTAACCCTAGTACACATGTAATGGAACCAGACCTAGGATATTGAGCCATCATAATCTAAGACATCAGTTACTATTCTCTATTGAATATCACATATCACCATATCATCATTCTTAATCAAGTTCCAAAATGAGTTTAAAGATGTCACGGTAAACCAAACCTAACCATCCCCATATATTTGCAAACACATGGATTCAGGCATATCCTTACAATAGAAAATTTACATAAGAATAGTCTATTTCCTATTTCCCCCAACAAATCAAGGAAGTAGGTCTCTAGACTCATGGCTCTATAGAATCAATATTACATTTGAATAATTTGAGTAGTTACTCTTTTTATGATTGTATAAAACAAAGTTACATACAATAAACAATAGAGAAATTACAAAGTTAATCAAGGCATTGCAACTTCAGAAGAGATAATATATTAATATTAAATTATAACACCTAAAATAGGGTGAACTAAATCATCTATTGTCTACATAAAGGCTCTTTATTAAGAATTGAGCATCTCAAATCCATAAATGCACCAAATACCATACTATGGTTGAATCCCTCAAAGATGTCATACCAAACCATCATAGATAAAACACTCCTACATCATAGTTCTAATTCCACATTATTTGTGCATCATAAAAACTAGTAAAATACTTCAAACATTTTAAGAAAGTTCCCAATCAAAATGGTTAACATATAGTTCATATTTCATATCATAGGGTACCAACTACCCATGAATATCCAACCTTTAAGTCCATTTTTCCACGTAGACTAATCTATGTACATGCATGCTGAACTATCATGTCTCTGATATAAACAAGATATTTGAAAATTCTAGGTATCACATGCAAGTTTGTATTCTCTTTATACGGACCTAGAATGATACAAATTCCACCTTTTAGTATATAAGAGATATTTCAACAAGATAACATTTTATATCCATTGTGTACATACTAAAGGTATCATATGATATATCACTCTCCTTACACAGAATGGAAATGTTTCCACTCAAATAGACATTATAAAAACCTCAAACTTCACTCTTTAAGACCAAGGATGTTCCCACTCTAAGCAACCTATGATCTTTTCAGATATCTAGGATTTCTTTGCTTGAAATTTTATGAAACACAATCTCCACAAACTTAGAGAAAAAAGAGAAACTAGGGTGTAAGACATGTTGGTGAGGTATGCCTATAGAGCCAATCATGTGATGATGGACATGGCATATAACGTAAAGGATTTGATTAATATTCATAAAGGCAAGCTTCAAATTCATTCTATTTCACTCACTTATGAGATAATGAGGAAACATTGTGAATGTCTAGAGAATGACAGTACTCAATGACATATGTCTTCAAGTACGTGACTTGAACAATGAGATCATACAAATGCTAAGAGTATGTACATTTTTATTATGTCCCTGGTTGGTTGTTACTATGGATGGCAGATAGACACTAGTAACACTTGAGACTAGAGTGTGGGTTGGTTGATGGTAGAATCTCATTAGACATAATATATGATATCAAACCAAGAACACAAATACTTGTTAGAGAATAGTGTATTGGACAGATCCACCTTGAGAGTGACACATGGAAACCATCATTGGTGGTCATAGTCATCTCTCGTAGTGAAGGTGGTGATTGTGATTCTTAGACTTGAAGTCACTACACTCATAACATGTTGTTTGGTATATTTTGACATCATCAAACGTAACCCTGAATAAGGATTGCCATAAAGGCAACTATTGGCTATCTGTGACACATGGGGACTGGCTATGAGTGATGTAGTTGGGATTTGTTCCTCCTACTGGATTTTGATATCCTAGCCACTTGATAAGTGAGATTGAGAAATGCATGTCCATGCACATATAAATCAATATGTGATATTGAGCTCACATATATCCCAGATAGTCTGCTCTTGGTTCAAGGAACATGGATTGAACATGAAGAGGATGGCAATTTCATGCCTCAAGTTCATTATGGATATCAGAGACAAAGGAATGATGCAATCACTATAGCACCTTACACAGATTGTAGGTTGAAGTTTCTATCCAACTTTCCGTTCACTTGGGTAACACTAATGTGCGACTAGGCACCACTCTTTGCTTGTGATTTCATAAGCTAGTTATGGCCACTCACTATTAATGTGATACAGTACCTATAGGGTCACACACATAGAAACTCATATAGAAGAGGAATTTAATCATGAATGATGATTGTATTGATTACTAAAGTGTTTAGATATTCAATTCCAGCAACAAATCAGCTGACTGGACTGCCAGTCAACCGACTCAAGTGTTGAGACAACCGTTTGGAGTATTAGGTTGATTATAACTGAATTGGCTAAAATCTACATGAATCTAGGAACCAACCGGTCGGCTCATTAAGTGAATCAATTGGCTCATATTGGTTGGGACAACTAGTTCATCTTGTGAACTGATTGTCTTAGTTGTGCCATCGGAAGGTTTTGGTGACTTTCACAAATTCATGAGAAAGGTTGATCATTTCAGTTGTTCAATTTGATTGGTGCAAGAATTAATGTGGTGCATTAATTGGAAACAAAATTGATAATTCATATGTGATTGGGAAACATGACAAAATGATTTCTTTGGGATGCAAACCGATCATCTCGCATGTGAACCGAATGATTCAACACTCACAGGTTGTGAAATTTCATGATCTTCCAGTTCCTTCTACTCCCAAAAATATTGGGAACCCAAATCCTAATCCCTCCTATAAATAGACGGGTACTGGGGGCTTCCCAGAATACAACTAAATTGCCTCTGCCAATTGTTGTCCTCTTTGGTTGTGGTAACCAATGGAAAGCCTAAGCAAGTCCTACCCACTAAAGGGAGGGATAGAGAGGGAGAAACAAACTAGTACACCAACGGGAGGGACAAATCCTTCTTGTCTGTTCTACTAGAATGACATGAGTTCTAGTTGGTCCGTGTGGACTTGTCTAGAGGTGAGGAGGCCTTCACCCGTTTCTAGGAGGGCAATGCCAGCTTGTAGATTGTGGCAAGACCATAGGAGCCGATGCAGACTTTGTTCGAGTCTACTATCTGTGGTGAAGACCAAGAGCTCCACAAATAACGTCCAAGAGCAACTAGAAGATAGTTGCACTGCAATGAGTTGTAGTCGTTGGACTTGCTCCATGATTAGGTATAAACTCGTCAGAACATCTTTCCTATTTCATAGTTATTGACACAATCTAACTGTTATGGGGAATACAAATAGATAAAAATTTTATTTTTGCTACCTACTTTGTGCCCGTATTTCCCAACGAGATCAATGTAGTCAAAATCCTAGAAGAGGATCCATCAAGAGCATGACTCAATATGAAAGGATACCAAGGATCATTGGGATCCTGGAGAAAAGGAAACTTGCATACATGGATCAATGCCTAGAGGATGTATGTAAGGACATCAATGTTCACATAAGGAGATAAGAAGAATAAACAACACCTTTGGTGGAGCTTAATGAAGGTAGACTTTACATTAGATGACAAAAACTGATGATGTCTCGCTAAGGATTTGGATCAACAAGATGGTTCATGCAACCGAGGTGAATATAGGAACAAGAGGGGTATTTATATCACTACAGGAGAAAGAAAGGCAGTCAAATCTATTGAGCCCTTAGTATTCACACTTATAGTTTCATTAATCAACAACTTCATCTAAGGACGACGTTGATATCCCATTAGAAGCTTATGCTTGGAGCTCCATCCATTCTCAGACACTCTAGGTTTGTCAGTTGATATCATTAGTCTCTACCATTGGTTCTAACACACACGAGTCTCATCGATTGACATCATTAGAGCCTCCATCGGAGGAGGGTGTCTCACCAATTTTTGTATCTAAGGTTTTTCATCTATCACCAATATTAGAACCCTCATTGGTTCACAACTTAGAACTCTTATCGGTAAGGCTCTTCATCTATTATCATAATTGGTGCACACTTCCATTGGTCTTTAATCGATGAAGCATCAACAACCCGCAAACTAGTGTCCTCATCAGTTCCCACCCGATGGGAGTCAGTGATTCATTGAAAATCTCTTATTGGTTCCAAATCAAGGAAGAGTCATTGGCCATCTACTGACGTAACTCATCGATGGAAGACCTATCTAAGGGTCATTGGTCAATGATAAGTGGGCTCCATTAGTCTCCACCCAAAATTTTTGACAATTGATGAGAATACATTATGTAAATAAAGCAGGCTGCTTCCATCAATCCTCAATTGATGGAAAGGTGGAGTGCTTGATTGTGTGAACCTAGTTCACCAAACCAAGTCCAAGCTAGAGAGAGAGAAAAAAAAATTCTATGTGTAAATTTCAAGAACCTACAAGAATGGAGAATCTTCGCATAGACCACAAAATCACGGCACCAACAAACTATTAACATAACTTTAACAATCATTTAGTTAAGCACTCAAACACATGGTTAAGTTGAAAAAGTGTGTTTAAGGAGTTCAACTAGGTTAGTCCACACACTCTCAAACACACACACATATACATGTTATATATATGTATATATATATGTATATATATATATATATAAATAGAGAGAGAGAGAGAGACAGAGAGAGAGAGAGTCAGGCTAGAATACACTCGAGTGTACGGATCGCACGAATACACTCAAGTGTGTTTGCATATCAAGACTATTTTTTGCAAAATGTAAACTATTGATCTTCACCATCATACTATAACTAGGCTACATACAAATTTTGAGCCCATTTGGATAAGTGTAAGTCACTCATCCAAGGGCAACAAAATCAACGCGTGAAACTAATTTGAAATGCATAATTTTTGTAGTCTTCATAACATGAGTTATACATATCCAAATGTGCTCAAATTTTGCGTATGAGTTGTTCACGAGATGTTTAATAAGATCAACAGATTAGATTTAAAAAAAAATATTGCAACATGAAAAACTACTTGAGTGTATTCTGCTCCGGATACACTCGAGTGTATTCTAGCCTGACTCTCTATATATATGCATATATTAGACAATGATCCAGTTAGAAACATATCTTGGTCAGAGCATGAGAGGTATTTGAATAACTAGGTAAAATGGTAAAGTTTTGATAATCCAACTATATGGATTGAAAATTTATCTTATTATTAACCTCCCTACAAAAATTTCATCACCATGGGACTGGTATTGCATGTACAACAAGGGAACACTATTAAAAGCTCAATATTGAGATTCTGGCAGATCGTTGGATGTAAAATGTTTATATTGTATATATAGACTTGTAAAATCTATCTTATTACAATGATTTTTTGCATGAAGGTAAAAGAACTGATGTTCTTACCATCCATAAGGTTGTATATTATAAACAATATTGTATAACGTTATAGTTATTAAATTGCATCTCATGCTCTCACCATAGCATGTTTCTCACCAGATCAAAACCCTATACACCCACACACATATATACATATATAATGAGAGAGAGAGAGAGTTAAGATAGAATACACTCTAGTGTACAAATCACACCGTACACTCAAGTGTTGTTTACATATGTAGACCATTTTTTTTGGAAAATCCAAACTATTGATATTATTTATTAGAACAAATATAAACTACATGCAAAATTGATCTCATTTGGATTCTTCTAAGTCATTGTCCATGACAAAAAAATGACACACAAAACTAATTTGAATTGTACCTTTTTTCACTTATAGAATTCTGACTAGTAAGAGTCCAAATGAGCACAAATTTTATATATCATATGTTCACAACATATTTAAGTATATTGTCTGCTTTGATTTTCAAAATAAATTTTGTATGATATAAAATGACCTGAGCACATTCTCACTCCACTTCATTCAAGTGTATTCAAGTATGACTCATTTCTCTCTCTATATACACTTTAATGTGACATGAATATTCATAATCAATAAAAAGTCTCCTATATGGTATTATGAATAGCACAATCATAATTTTATCAATAGGCGTTGAATATTAATTTATTTGATGATATTCACAATAACCACATATAAGGGTTACTTATCATGGAGTGAATGGTAATTTTACCTAATGAAGAGTTCATAAGTTATTCCCAATCAAATTATGATGTATTTCTCTACTACATCCTTCCTACTAGATTCTTGAGGACTTAGTATCTACTGAAATCATAGTGCGCAACCTTTGGAAATCTCACTTCAGTTTGTACAGTAATCCCTATCGAAATCCTTGTGCTATTTACGTCCCTATTAAAAGCATGCATGAATACTTGAGAGTGGTAAAACCTAAATTATTTTAAATCATATATACCCTCTTTGAATGTCATTACTAATGTTGTATATCTTGAAAATTAGACTTGGCATTAGAATTGGTCGATTTGGAGCTTTGGTTATGTGTTGTGAGTTTGGGTTCCTTATGTAGAGTGTTAGACCATTACAATGATCCATTACACTCAACCTTGTGCAATGGGTGAGGGATTAGATGTCCCCTCAATTAACTAGGAAGAGCTAATCACACACTAGTGTTTTTCTATCATAGAGTGTGAGAACACAATGCACTTAGCCCTTGAAAGATATGATATGATGGTGAAAAACTTGATAACCTTGATAGTTGGAAAGTTGAAAATATTAATAGTAGATATCTTGATAGGTTAATATTGTGAACAATATTCTTTCCATTCTAGTTGTTATCTTGAAAACAGACATAATTCACCTTTTTGGTAAGTATTGTTTAATATTAAAACTTGAACTTGAAATCCATTAATGTGTTTATAAGCCCATCAAATAGCTATTTCATGCACTTGAAATGAAATAATATAATGTATTTTTTTACTATTTATAATAGTTCAATAAAAATGATCTATTACTTGAAATTTTTGAGACATTTTTTCTTTTTTATCAATGGTTGGCGGTTCATCCCTTTGAGATGTACATTGACAGAGGAACATGTACACCTAGCCTCTTCTGACATTGATCATTACTAAATATAAGCAAAGGAACAACGATTAAGTAAACTTTGTGACTCTACAATGTATCTATTACTTTAGTATTATTGATATAGTCCCTTATGTAGACAAATACATCTTGTCTTATGTCTTTATGGAATGAACCTTATATAGTATAAATCTAGGTATGCATGGTTTATGGACTGTGTTGTCACACGCTTTTCAAAGGTAGAATGGGGAATGTGAGTTATCCCTCATGTTTAACCTCTCATATATGTGGTTTAGGTGGTAATCATATTTTTTTTTTATTTTCACCCTAGGTTTTATTTAGTCAGTTGAAGTCCAACCAACCAACCAACCAACCAACCAACCAACCAACTATTTTGGGTCCAACATATGTTTTGGCACTTATAAGGTGGAAGTCTAACTGACTACATGGCGATTAAGTGACCGAAATTAAGGCTACATGTACTTGCTGAGAGGGAATTCAAATGACCCATGGTCATATATGGGGTCTTTTTTTTTGGGAATATGGTAAATATATTTCAAAAAGGTTATCAAACTTTACAAAATAGGGGCAAGCCTACACCAGCGAGTCACACGCTGAATAGAAACTATACAGGGGTGTAACTACAAAACCCCCAGTACATACATGTATCTTGATTCAACTTTGTTAGAACGTCCTTTCTATGGTTAACCTGTATGCATAACACCCTCGAGAAACTCTCCAAAATCTTAAGGTACTCCAGTTCCCCAAGCCCATGGATTCTTCTGTTTCTCTCCATCCAGATAGCATAGCATAAGCCCGAAAAGCATAAAACAACAAAAGGCATTCCAGCTTTGTTGTTTCCGTATAGCTGCTCCATATAGATCAAACTGTCATCCACATTCGTGATATTCCTTCTTCTCCACCCGTTTCTCATACAAACAATAGTCCATAATTGTTTGGAGAACTTGCATTCAAAGAAAATATGGTTTATTGATTTGTTCATCGTCTTGCACAAAGGGCACACCTCCTCCATTTGCAAACCCCACCTAAGAAGTCTATCTCTCGTAGGAAGTTTGTTAAGAAGAACTCTATAGACAAGGGTGCACCATTTGGGGCATTGGATCCTACCCCAAAGGGTCTATTTTGATTGGATTAACTTATTCTTGAGAAAATCTAGTTGACTCTGTAGCCCCAAAACCTCAAGGTTTTTGCTCATAACTTTTAATATGTTAATAATATGTTTGCAACTAAACTAGATAAAATCAAGGTTCATTCTTGTTTTACATTCCAGTATATCAAAACACCCTTAAAACTATTCAAGATTGTAACCTGGTAAATGAGGATATTCCAACCTCCTTTAGTATGTAAACATGGATTGGGGTTTAAAGTGTTCAAAAATCTTGTTTGTTTATATAGTCTTATCAAATATCACTGATGTTTTGAATGGCATGCTCTAAATTTGTGCAATATTTATGCATGAAAATTCATAGGTGAAGAGCATAAAAAGGTCCTATATAGGACAACTCAAAGATCCAAAATGTCGCACGTGTAGTTGCCATATGTAAGTTATCCACTATGTTTAGATTGAACTATATTTACTTCATGCACTAGGAAGGGCATAAGTGTGTATCATGGGTGGCTAAAACCGCCTCTTTCTAGCTGTGGTCCCCACCCCCTTCCCCTCCCCCACTCACTCTCTCTCCTTGTTAAACATCTATTTTTTATCTTTTAATGTTTATTTTTGTTTTGCTTATAACTTTTGATGTGTAATGAGTTTTTTTACGAAATAGAAACCATTAGAATCCTTACAAAAAGTATTTTCCAACTAGAGAAATATTAACATATTAAAAAAAATATAGGAAATAAACATGTATTACACCCACAATCAATTCAATGCGCCCTGTTTGGACTTGAATGCGCCTAGTTCAGACTTGAACTCAATCAAAACTTGATGGTACCCAGTTTAGACTTGAATGTGCCTAACACAAACATGATTGCGCCTAGTTAGTGTTGTAACATTCCTACTTGTCAATGCGCCACCACCACCACCACCACCACCACCACCACCACCATCATCATCATCTGATGCAAAATATATTTGTTGTTTTCACAAGCTATTTATTATTTATTTTTACACTTATTGTTCATTTTCATAATAATTTGTGCATGATTTATTAGTATTAGCCCATGTGACGGAACTGCATAAAACAAATACAATTTTAATTTTTCTGTATGATTTAATATATTTTGAGAGCTTATGTTTGGATTTTGTGAATTTTAGGTTATTTTACAGAAAAATCTACACAGCTCGATACGGCCGACTTCATTATTGGTGGTACCGACACTTGCTCAAAGGTGAAAAGAAACAGATTGAGAAATCTTGGTACTACTGACTTGTAGCTGGTTAGTACTGACAAAGTCACAAGTGGACATGACTTATTGAAGGATTCAGTAGTACCGACATCCTGTCGGTAGTACCGACATATCGAAAATAGATAGATTTGAAAATCATGTCTAATCTGACGGCTGACAAGTAACAATGCCCTAAGTCACTTCTATGCCTTAAAGGGATTTCTTTCATACCTAAACATCACATTCTATTCCATTGCATGATGGTAAGGCACAAGATAGGAGAACGAGGAGGAGAACTGCACGTTCGGGAGGTTCTGGGTACGTTCGGTGGGTGGAATTTGTGGCTTGTGAATTCATTCGTCGCCATGGAGCATCCTCGTCACATTTCTTCAGGGGGTCATTGGTTTTTCTATGTTCTCCATGTTTTTCCTTCTTCCTAGCATGTTTTTATCCATGAAAGTCATGAGGGGTTAATCCATATGTTCTCTAAGACCTGAGGTAGCCCAGTTGTACACTGTATATGGATCTTTTGTTTTAGTATATTGTTTTCTCCTTATTTTTGGGCAATTTTCTATAAAATCGTATTAAATTATCTATGTTGCGCACCATAGGTGAATAATTAGATCCTTGATAGCTTTGAGAGAAGGATTAGGATTGGAAATCCATAGTAACACATGTTTTATACCACATTTTGAGAGAAATCCTATTAGCGTGGAGGGAATAACCCAAAGTGGTTTGTTAAATCACCTATCTAATAACACAATTGCTACAAGAGTGGAATTGGTATCATGATAGGTAGTGGATTACACCATGAGAGTGAGTAATTCTAGATACATGTCTCTTTGTCTAGGATTGGGAGGTACATTTATTAATCTTAGGTAAAATTATAGTGTTAATCGTCGTGAAACCACAATTCTGGGTAATTTCTTCTCATTGTGATCACAAACCAATAAATTAGTTTTCTTTTCTTACAATTAGTTTAATACTTTTTAAATCAAAGTTTTCTTCAGTCTAGCTGATTAAAAGTAGTTTGTAGTAGTTTTTTGAATTATGTTTCCCCGTGCTCGATATGCGGGCCTCATTGGCATGTACTACTTCGACGTGTACACTTGTGTTTTACACATACAGTTTAGTCGTGTCAAGTTTTTGGCACCATTGTAGGGGAAATGGCATATTCAAGCACTACGAGTGTTGTAATCAGTCACTCTATGCCACCCCCTTTATTTTTTTTATTGTTTCCAAATCTGAATTGCAAATATCTTTTGATTCAATTACTAGTATCTCGTTCTCACATTGAATTCACAAATTTTAGGTACCCGTACATGGTTCAAATATGAACCACTAATTTCAGTCTTGTAGCAAATCCACAACCGGAAGGTATGGGTGATGCAAAGGAAGAGCAGACCGTTTGGAAAAAGACATAAGTGTCAACAACCACTCCACAGACGGGACCAATTAAAAAGTAAGTTGTCAATATGTCCAGCTATAAGATTGATTCAGGTCTAATAGCATTGGTGAAGTCAAAAGATTATCATGGGCACAACATAGAAGACCCCATGACCCACATAAGAAACTTTGTGGAGAGTTGAGACATGGTGAAGATAGACAAAGTTCTATAATTTGCATCATCCGTGATATACCTGAAGCTGTTTCCATCATCCATGGTAGACAATACCAAGTCCCAATTTTACAATTTGCATGCAGAGTCTATAGATACATGGGGTCAAATGATAGACACATTCTTTGAGCGTTATTTCCCTTCACAGAAGATGAATGAATTGATGCAGAAGATCTACAACTTCAAGCAATAGGATGAAGAGTCATACTCAAAGGCTTGGGAGTGCTTTTAGAACATGCTACAACAGGTGCATCACCATGGTATAGATTTATATGGCCAAGAAAAAACCTTCTATTATGGCCTACATCAGGGTGAGAGGACCACCTTGGATAGTACAAGATCTGTATTTTTCTAAAACAAAAAGCCTTCTAGATGCCATGAGATCCTGAAGAACAAGGTAAAGAATCAGTCCTGGGGTGAAGAGAGAAAGCCTACGAGTGTGGAGGGAATAACCCAGAGTAATTTGTTAAAGCACCTATCTAATAACACAATTGCTAGGAGAGTAGAATTGATATTAGGACAGGTAGTGGATTACACTGTGAGAGCGGGTAATTCTAGCTACAAGTCTCTTTGTCCAGGATGGGGAGGAACATTTATTTATCTTAGGTAAAATTGTAGTGTCAATCATGGTGAAACCACAGTCCTAGGGAATTTCTTCTCATTGTAATCACAAACCAATAAAGTAGTTTTATTTTCTTGCAATTATTTTAATACTTCTCAAATCAAAGTTTTCTTCAGCTTGGCTGATTGAAAGTAGTTAGTAGTTTCTTGAATTACGTTTCCCTGTGTTCGATATCCATACCTCATTGGCCTGTATTACTTCGACGCTTATGCTTGCATTTTACACGTACAATTTAGCCGTGTCAGGTTTTTGGAAGAAATCCCACATTTCATCTGGAAGTGAAGATGAAGATTGCATGTTCGTGCGACAACATTAGCTGTAGGGAAGGGGCCCTAGAAGGATAGACTGCATAGAAGACATGCTAGGCAAGCTGGTAGCTCAAAATGAAACCATTATTAGCCAGACTTAGAGGGAGCTGCAAAACCAAGGAGCACAGATCCACAATATTGAATATCAAATTTGTCAACTAGCCGCAGAGGTGGCTTCCTTGAGGAAGCCTAGTCAACTTGGGGTCCCAAACAATACGGAGATGTCACATCATCCAGTGAAATATGTCTCTATTGTCAAGAAGGCGTAACATGCTTTTATTGAGTTACCAAAGCAACATACTCTAGAGCTTGAGTAGGCATATGTGCCTAAAGTTCCATATCCCAACAATTTATATGGATGGCAAGGGGGTGCAGATTTCCAGTGCATTGTGCTCGTGCATGCACCTGAGCAGACCCCATTCAAGAAAAGGTGCCCACACAACAAGAGAAGGTGAAGGTTATACTATGTAGTGGGACGATCACAATTAATAAAGAAGCACCTACACCACAGAAAGAGCAGCCACTGATCATCCACTCGTAGTAGATAAGCCAATTTCCACTCCATGTGGTGGTGCTGAAGTAAGCTTAGGGGAGGAAGTTCATAAAGTGCCATATGTTCCCCCCAAATAAGTGAGCATAGGAGTTTGATGTGCCATCCCCAAATAGTCTGAAGCCGAGGAAAAAGGAAACACAATTCAAAAAGTTCCTAGAAATCTTTCAAAAGCTCCACATCAATTTTCCATTGGAGGTAATAGAGCAAAATTTTTCTTATGGGATATTTTTTAAAGATATCATCAATAAAAAATGGCAGATTAAAGGCACATATATTATAAAGGTTGATGAGGTGATGAGTGAAATGATCAAGAGGAAGCTACTAAGGAAGAGGAAGGATCCATGATGTTTCTACATCCCATATTCTATAGGTAGCAAACAATTCAAGCAAGCACTATGTGATTTGGGAGCAAGCATTAATCTTATGCCTCTTACCACCTTCCAAAAGTTAGGATTGAAGGAACCAACAAGAACAACCATTACAACCAAGTTAGAGGATGGTTCTATTGTGTGGCCATATGAGATATGCGAGGATGTGTTGGTTAAAGTCGACAAGTTCATCTATGCAGTTGACTTTGTGGTGATGGATATGAAGAAAATGAAAGGATCTAAGATATTGCTAGGGAGGCCGTTCCAAGATACGACCGATGTTATCACTACCATTCACAGAGGCTATTTGATACTCGAGATAGACGATGACAGAGTGGAGTTCAGAGTGTCAGATGAATCTTCACCACCATCCCATGACAACCCGGGCTAAAGAGGACCAATTATGCTGAGCCTAGGACATTAAACAAGGGCGCTTCTTGAGAGGCAACCCAATTTCATTTTAGTCATTTATAATTTGTTAGGACTTTTTGTTGTGTGATTTTCACACTTATTTTGTTAGATTTTGATTTGATGTAAAGAAGGTACCTTGATGCTTTTGTTTGGTGTGTAGGTTGAGCAAAAGTCAGTACTACCAACTCCTTATCAGGTAGATGTCTGCAAAAAGTCAGTACTACCGGCTGGTTCCAGCAGGCTACAGAAATATGAGTGTGAATACCATTGACCCGCAAGCCGATGGTACCGACTTTTAGGGCCTAAAACATGATGTCGGAGGCCACATTTTGGTATCAATGACATGCACATTTGTGGCATCAACATCGAGGGAGAGACCGATTGGATTTGGTCCACAAATGTAAAAGGGGACTTTGCAGCCACCACGACCACATCCACCACCCTTCAGAGCAACTAGTATACCTATTCCACCTCTAGGTTTGGATTTTTGACTATGAGAACATGGTCAAATTCAAGCTTAGGGGTGTTGGAATGAGCTTTATCTTCCCTTTTACTTGTTTTTAGCTTTTATTTTTGTAATTTGTAGGATCCACGATCTATCTAGTATAACATGGGGTTTAAGTTTTGTATGTTCCTAGAAATTATCAAGCGTGCTCTCAAGTTTGCAATGAAAATTAAAATCTATTTGTGGGCTTAGTTGTGAGTAGTTGAGTAATCTCACCTAGAGGAAGTGTATGGGTTAGTTTAAGGGCACTTAACTTGAATGGATGTCTTAACTACTCATGAAATGTGGATGAAAATGGAGTATAATTCTAAACTGATCAAACAGTCAATGTGACCCCAAATTGAAATTTTAGAAAGAAATCCTAAAGTTACAATGTGCGCATGTTAGTTTAGAGGGTAATATCATAACTTGAGAGGGCATTGTATCTTAGTCATGTGATTCCATCCACCCCTTTACTCACTTTGACTCATTATCTTAAGATGATCAAATAGTCTGAATTGTTTTTTTTATTGCATATGCATGACATGGTAGGCACATGATAGTCAGTTTTGCATTTCTTGCATTAAAAAAAAGAGAGAAAAGACAAAAATCTCTCTGCATGCCATTAGTCGCATTACAATAATCATGTAGATAGCATTTTGCATCATCAATTCCCTTTACATCATTATGTTCATGATTTGTCTTCTAAAGTTTTAAAAGAGTAGGGATATACATCCATACCTATGGTGAAAAAAAGAGAGAGAAATTCAATATAAATTGTATAAATGTAGCCCAATCATATCTCTAAATCATGCTTAAAATAGTGGCTGAAAAAGAAAAAAATGAAAAGTGAAATAAAAGGTAGAAGGATGCCTTAGCTCAATGTTCTTCATTCTTATTAGAAGATAATTTCATATGCATATGGTGTTCTTTCTTTTGTGCATGAATCATTCCACCCAATGCTAGGCATTAAGACACATTTATTTTCACATCACACATATACATTCATCATGTTTTATTTTTGCATAAATAATTTGGATACTAATTGTGAATTTTCATATGCCACCTATTTCCTTCCACCCATAGCTCTTTTTGGTAGGCCACTATATGATTAATCTCCTCATTCATTCGTATATGGAGATCTACTTCCAAAGTATTTGGTAGATATGGAAGAGAAATATAGTTAGGGAATCACATGATGCACTAAGAAATTGCCCAATTGATTATGATGTCAACTCTTTACTGATAGTATTTCATTGATATAAGATGGACATCTATTATTATTATTTTTCCGGTCACTTTGGAGCAATTGATTGTTCAATGGTTAGTAAAGTCTGGTTTGGGACCGCCTGGTGGGAGTAGTTGAGTAATGAAGTTCATATTCCTTGTTCTTTTACTGACTTATCTCAAACAGATCTGAGGGTGTGTTGCTCAAGGATGAACAACATTTAAGCTTAGGGGAGTTTGATGCACTGTATATTTGTTATTTTCACAGGCTAATTATTATATATTTTTGGCACTTATTGTTCATTTTCTTATTAATTTGTGCATGATTTATTAATATTAGACCGTGTGACTCAAATGCATTAAATAAATATAATTTTAATGTTTCTAAATGATCTAATATATTTGAGAGCTTATGTTTGGATTTTGTGAATTTTAGGTAATTTTACAGAAAAATCTACACAGCTCAGTATTACCGACTTCACTGTCGATGGTACTGACACTTGCTCAGAGAATAAAAGAAAGAGATCGAGAAATCTTAGTACTACCAACTCACAGCTCAGTAGTACTAAAAATGTCACAGACAACCACAACTTATTGAAGGAGTCAGTAGTACTGACATGTTAGATACAGACAAATCCAAAAATCATGTTTATTTCAACGGCTCACAATTAATGATGCCCTAAGTCATTTCTATGACTCAAGGGGATTTCAGACAAACCTAAACATCACATTCTATTCCATTGCATGACGGCTAAGGCCTGTGAGAGGAGAATGAGGAGGAGAACTACATGTTCGAGAGGTTGTGGGCATGTTCGGTGGGCAGAATTTGCAACTTGTAGATCCATTCTTAGGTGTGGAGCGTCCTAGTCACATTTCTCCAAGGGGTTCATCAGTTTTTCTATGTTCTCTACATTTTTTTCCTTCTTTATAGCATGTTTTTGTCCATGGAAACCATAAGGGGAAAATCTTCGTGTTCTGTAGGACCTAGGAGTATCCCGATTGTACATTGTATATGGATCTTTTACATTAGTATATTGTTTTCTCCATATTTTTGGGCATGTTGCTATAAAATCATATGAAATTATATATGTTGTGCATCATAGGTGATTAATTAGATCCTTGATAGCTTCAAGAGGAGGATTAAGGATTGGAAATCCATAGTAACACATGTTTTATATCATGTTTCGAGATAAAGCCTATGAGTGTGGAGGGAATAACCTAGAGTAGTTTGTTAAAGAACCTATCTAATAACACAATCACTATGAGAGTTAAATTAGTATTAGGATAGGTAGTGGGTTACGCCGTGAGAGTGGATAATTCTAGATACAAGTCTCTTTGTCTAGGATTGGGAGGAACATTTATTAATCTTAGGTAAAATTGCAGTGTCAATTGTGGTGAAACTACAGTCTTAGGAAATTTCTTCTCATTGTGATCACAAACCAATAAATCAGTTTTCTTTTTTTTGCAATTAGTTTAATACTTCTCACATAAAATTTTTCTTTATCCTAGATGATCAAAAGCAGTTAGTAGTAGTTTATTGAATTAGGTTTCCCCGTGTTCGATATCCGGGCCTCATTGGCTTGTATTACTTCTACGTGTATGCTTTCATTTTACACGTACACTTTAGTCATGTCATCATCATCATCATCATCATCATCATCATCATCATCATCTTCTTCTTCTTCTTCTTCTTCTTCTTTTTTATAGCACCCATGTGATCAGTTTTGGACTTGAATGCACCCAGTTTAGACTTGGTTGCACCCAGTTCAGACTTGATTGTGCCCAATTTGGACTTGATTGTGCCTTGTTTGGACTTGAACACCCAATTTAGATATAACGCCCAGTTTAGACTTGATTGCACCTAGTGTAGAATTGATTGCCCATAATTTAGACTTGATTGTGCTCTGTTTGGACATAAACGCCCAGTTCAGACTTGATAACACACAGTTTGGACTAGAATGTGCCCAATTTTGACTTGAATGTGCCCAGTTTGGACATAATTGCGCCCAATTAGTGGTGTCAATGCACCTAGTGTTCAGACTTATTTGTGCCCAATTTGACCTTCAATGCACCTAATTTCAACTTGAATGTTCTCAGTACGGATGTGATTGCTCCCAGTTAGTGTTGTATTAATGCACCTAGTATTTGGGCTTGATAGCGCCTAGTTCAGATTTGAATGTGCCTAATTCTTGCTTGATTGCACCTATTTTAGACTTGAATGCACAATTTGAATGCGCTCAATTCGAACGTGATTGCACCCAGCTAGTGTTGTATCAATACAGATTAATTTAATGCATCATGTTACTTTTTTCAAATTATATCGATATTAGTCTTGTTGGATTGTATTTTTTGTAAAGAATCTAATAGTTTTTATTTTATCCAAAAAATACTACATATTGAAAGTTATAGGCAATTCAAAATTCTCTCTCCTCTCTTTTCACTATTCTATCTTTACATCCTTCCCCTGCCACACATTTAATGTGTCAACTACCTCCACCCAGCCTATCACTTGTCAAAATTGTGCCCTCTGGGGCCCGCTGCCAAAACTGCCCCCTTGTGCACTTGAAATGCGCGTGAACAAAAATAGTGGGTGAGGGACCGTGAGCTACTCATTTCCGATTTGAACTATATTTCCTTCAGCCACTGGGAGGGCATAAGCACATTTCACACACAGTTGAAACCACCCTCTGCCAGTCGTGGTCCCCACTCCCCCTTTACCTCCCCCACTCACTCTCTCCTTGTTAGTAGCTATTTTCTTTTTTTTTAATATTTATTTTTTTATTTTGCTTATAACTTTTGACCCGTACAAAGTAACCATTAAAATCCTTATAAAAAGTACTTTCCAACAAGATCAATATCAACATATTTTAAAAAATAATAAAAATATAGGGAATAAATATGTATTGCACCCACAATCAATCCAATGCGGCCTGTGTTTGGGCTTGAATGCGCCTAGTTCGGACTTAAACTCAATCCAAACTTGATTACACCCAGTTTGGACTTGAATGTGCCTAATTCAGACATGATTGCACCTAGTTAGTGTTGTAATGCACCTACCTGTCAATGCACCACCACCACTACCACCATCATCATCATCTTTATCATCATCATATTCTTCTTCTAGATTGCACCCATGTGATCAATTTTGGACTTGAATGCACCCAATTTGAACTTGATTGCGCATAATTTGGACTTGATTGCACCCAATTTGGACTTGATTGCGCCATCTTTGGACTTGAACACCCAATTTAGACTTGATTATGCAGAGTTTGGACTTGATTGTGCCTAATTGGGACTTGATTGTGCCGAATATGTACTTGATTGTGCTCTATATGGACATAAGCACCTGGTTCAAACTTGATGACACACAATTTGGACTTGAATGCACCCAGTTTTGACTTGAATGCACCAGTTTGGACATGATTGTGCCTAATTAGTGTTGTGTCAATGCACATAGTGTTCAGACTTGATTGCACCCAGTTTGAACTTCAATACACATATTTTCAACTTAAACGTGCCCAGTTCAGACGTGATTGCACCCAGTTAGTGTTGTATCAATGCACATAGTATTTTAGGATTGATTGTGCCCAGTTCAGATTTGAATGCGCCCAATCATGACTTGATTGCTCCTAGTTTGGACTTGAATGCACAACTTGAATGCGCCCAATTCGGACGTGACTGCACCCAGTTAGTGTTGTATCAATGCACACTAATTTATGCATCATGATATTTTTTTTTAATTATATTGATATTAGTCTTGTTGGGTTGTATTTTTGTAACAAATCTAACGGTTATGATTTCATCCAAAAATACACTATGGAATGAAAGTCATACACAATACAAATTTCTCTCTCTCTCTTTTCTCTTTTTCTCTCTTTACTTCCTTCCCCAGCCACACATTTAATGCATTAATCACTCCCACCTGGCCGCCCCTCTGGATCTGCCTACCACTTTCCAAAATCACCCCCTCCATACCCCGCTGCCAAAACCGCCCCCTTGTACGCTTGAAATGCACATGAATGAAAAGAGCGCGTGAGTACTCATTTTTGATATAGATTAGAGTATATTTACCTTTAGAGTTTGTGAATTTATCTTTTAAAACTTGGTGCATTAGTTCTTCTTACAAAAAGACAATGTATGTATGAGGTTCTTCTTTGTCCAAGTATTGTGGATGTTTTCATAAATGCAATTTACGATGCAATGATTTGTTAGGGAAATGCCCCATTCTTCTTGTTCAAAAGTTGTCCATTCTCATACTCCCCATGTGTATTAGTTATAATATACATGGGAGTTGATAAAAGAGTAGAGGCCCTAGCTTTTGGGGTTCATGGATGCCTAGAAAACTATCATAATCCATATAATATAGACTTGGATGATTAATGACTACTACTCTTGGTTATTTATTGAGCAACCATCCATTGGAGGAAGTGGATGAGGCTATGACGGGTTACATGTGGGTATACATATGGGATGGACACAAGCGGGCAAGTAGATTTGAATTTGTAGTTGAAGACAAATATAACATATAACTAATGAACACACATGTGCACATGCACGTGATGTATACAATTTGTTGGAATTGTAACATAAAAATACTATAATTTCAATATTGTTAAATAAGAAAAACGAAATTTATAAATGCATCTTATGTGTAAGCAATTTGTTTTGAAAATAATGAATATATATTTTAATTTTGTTACTGAATTTTCATTATTTGACAATAATCTGCAGGTGACACAAGACGTTTGTTTTTCTATTCAATATTGAAGTTTAATGAGTTCATCTTCATAAGATGTATCAAAGTGAGGTGCATACCTGATTGAAGAAGAAAATTTCAATTTTTACTAAAAATAATGAAATAAATAAATAACAAGTAAAATACAATAATATTTCACTTTTTATCAATATACATCCTCACATTTTGGTGGTTTAATCCTAAATATTTTATAATTTAATTTTGAAGCTTTCACATAAGAAAAAAATAATTAGTGTAAACATTTAGAAATTTTAATAATATAATCATAGTTGGAGTCAAATTACTTACAGTTCTAGTGACCATTTTGGCAAAATGATGTGTTTCAATTGTAAGTATTGATAATTTTGTATTTGTTGCCACATGAAGCTTCAAAATGACTTTTGTTGTAATATATAAAATATCAATCATAAAACACACATATGAATATAATTATAAGAAAAGCAAAAGTATCAATTCATAATTTAGGACAAATATTAAAAAATATCAAAAGTAATTTTGTTGTCGATATCAAATAAAAGACTCATACATTCTTGCTTAATATCTAAAGGAACTACATCTAAGTCATTAACCATTTACTTCATTGTTGTTGGCGTACCTTATGCTTCAAGTACAAATGGTTGGGTATCTTGTGCTTTGACACAAAAAATTATATGATTTCATTTCACCTTAGATAGTATAACATCCACCATTTCTCCACCATTTTACTATAGTATTATCCCAATTAAATTTTATTTATTACAAATATCAAGACCATGAATTGTCTATATATTTGTAAAAAAAATAAAGTACCTATGTGTAAATATTGTTTAGCTCTACAACAGTATAACCTAGGAGATAGTGTGCATCTGTGTCAAATAATGTTAATCGAATGGAATCAAAAACGTCCAGTTTCAAACTTACAAGCAAATTATAATGTATTAGATAATAATCATTATAAAATGCAATATTAACTTACAAGCAAATTATAAAATATAAATGTATTAGATAATAAAAGAAGGTAAAATTACCTGAGGATACTATCTTTTGCTCCACATTTGGTGCAGACTTTGACATGATCATTTTCATCATATACTTTCTTTCTACACCTCACACAAACATTGTACCAAAGGGTTCGGTCATGATAAATCCGTACAATTGTTGCCTTAATTTCATAATCGTGGTCCTAAAAATTTTCAACATGTTATTCTGATAATATATATTTAAGTATTTGTATAAGTTACAAACTACTATTATTTACTTTGTGTAGTATCCCATTATGTAAGGATTCATTCAAGATGGTAACAATGATCCTTATTGACTCTATATTCTGTTTATGCATGGACACATTCACATGTGATGAAAAACTATCACCACTATTAGACAACCTATTAAAATTATAGATGTCATATTGGAAAAAAGTATATATGAACTACTATTTGAATGTCTAATGTATGAAAATTACTACATTGTCTTCATTTCCTCGACTTGTGGCAGTGGGGGGTTAAAGAGAAGTCTTGTTGTGTAAGTGCTTGAAAGGTACAAACCTATAATTAAAATGATAAATAACTCTATTAAAAATAAAATAAAATTATTAATAATGTCTTACCTTGGAAGCATCGAACTTGCAATCCAGTAATTACAACTATATTCCTCATTTTATAGTTTTCTTTTAAGTTGTCATATGACATAACAACTATTTCACCCCACAATGTACACTTAGACATAGCATGCCTATATATCAAGGATAAATATAAGTGTTAGAAAATAAATACTTTGTTTTATTCATTGAGTACTTAAAATTATGTTTTTAATTACATTCATTTTGCAGTGTGATATCACACCTGGCAACCTGTTGACCTGATTTCTTTGTAATGATTTGAATCTCATCAACATTAGTAATCATTCCAATGATATCTTCAAGTAACATAAAAAAATATATGAATATTATCAAATCTTTACAGGTGTAGGATCTTTATGCTTGTATTTTTTGCTCTACATATTATGTGTGGGTTCTTTATGAACATCTAAAATTGTTTTTTCAGAAAGGGAAAACTGTAAATTCTGATTGGCTATTGTTTTTTTGTTGCATACTTAGACCAAGTCAGGTCTAATTAGTCAAGGTCAGTTCAATGAAACACTGTTGACATGGTTTTATCCAAACTTAGTCCAAGTCAGGTCCAATTGGTCAAGGACAATTTAGTAAAAAAAACTCTTGCTATGGTTTTTATCCGAACTTGGCTGGCTTATTAGATTGGTTGTTGTTTTCTTCGTTGCACTTGAAAAATCCTATTCCAAATTAGGTTAACATGCCATATCAATGTGCTTTTGTTATGAGTGGCATCTATTATTACTAATTGTACTAAAGAGTCCAATTGGAATTCCCAATAAATTGTAGTTCTTTTCTTGCTACTCTATACTTGATAGGTTGCCGCTCTGATTGACTAAGGTAGGCATAGATTATGTCTATATTCTATGTTTCATTTAGCATGTGTGCGATCTTTGTAGATTTGTCCAAATCCAGTCCTTAAACTGGCTAAACATGGAATATGTTTAGCTAAATAAAACCTACTATGTATATTTCAAGAGGTGATAGTATTAGTATTACATGTTTTTTATATAAAAATGTTAAATGTATTACTTGGGGTGTTGTCTTCTTCTAGTAGTGAAGAACAACTCAGTCAAACACTATTGTCATGTTTTTTATCCATACTTATACCAAGTCAAGTCCAATTAGTGAAGGTCAGTTTAATCAAACACTATTGACATGGTTTTATACAAACTTAGTCCAAGTCAGGTGCAATTGGTCAAGGACACGTTAGTAAAAGAACTCTTTCTATGGTTTTTATCTGAACTTGGCTGGCTTATTAGATTATTTAATTTTTTAATGACCTATTGAATGCAAACTTCATCAAATATTTGTAGGTGTAGGATCTTTATGCTTTTATTATATATATATATATATATATATATATATATATAAATGTTTGGGATCTTTATGAGATAATATTGGCATTACATGTGTTTTATGTAAAAATGTTAAATGTATTACCCGGGGCAATTCTATTAGGTCATTCTATGCCAGATCTATTCTAATATATGCCAAATTATGCCAAACTTAGAAAGCATGTCAACTTTGGGAAAAGTAGGTCCAGTTTAGACCAGTTTAGGAGAAAGCTGGTCCAATATAGATTAGGTTGGCTCTAATCAGGTCTAATTTAGATCAGGTCTGGTCAAATTAGGTTCAATTAGATCAGGTTGATTTAGTCAAAAACTCTTGCATAGTTTTATCCGAACTTAGGCCAAATCAGGGCCAATTAGTCAAGGTCAGTTTAGTCAAATACTCTTGTCATGTTTTTTATCCATAATTGGACCAAGTCATGTCTAATTAGTCAAGGTCAACTTAATCAAACATTGTTGACATGGTTTTATCCAAACTTTAGTCCAAGTTAGGTCCAATTGGTCAAGGACTAGTTTAGTAAAAAACTCTTGCTATGGTTTTTATCCAAACTTGGCTGGCTTATTATATTATTTTATTTTTTATTGACCTATTGAATGCAAACTTTATCAAATCTTTGTAGGTGTAGGATCTTTATGCTTGTATTTTTTGTTCTAGATGGTATGTGTGGGATCTTTATGAGCATCTAAATTTGTTTTTTTAGAAAGGGAGGAATTTAACTTATGATTGGTTGTTGTTTTTTTCATTGCATACTTAGACCAAGTCAGGTCCAATTAATCAAGGTCAGTTTAATCAAACAATGTTGACATGGTTTTATCCAAACTTAGTCCAAGTCAGGTCCAATTGGTTAAGGACACTTTAGTAAAAAAAACTCTTTCTATGGTTTTTATCCGAACATGGTTGATTTATTAGATTGGCTGCTATTTTTTTGTTGCATTTGAAAAATCCTATTCTAAATTAGGTTAGCATGTCAAATCAATGTGCTTTTATAATGAGTGACATCTATTATTACTAATTCTACTGAAGTGTGCAATTAGAATTCTCAAGAAACTGTAATTCTATTCTTGCTACTCTATACTTGACTAAGGTTGCCACTCTAATTGACTAAGGTAGGCATAGATTATGTATGTATTCTATGTTCTATTTAGCATGTGTGCAATCTTTGTAGATTTGTTCAAATCCAGTCCTTAAACTGGCTAAACATGGAATATATTTTGCTAAACAAAACTTACTATGTGTATTTCAAGAGGTGATAATATTGGTATTACATGCTTTTTATATAAAAATGTTAAATGTATTACCTGGGGTGTTGTCCGCTTCTAGAAGTGAAGAACAACTCAGTCAAACACTCTTGTCATGGTTTTTATCCATACTTAGACCAAGTCAGGTCCAGTTAGGCAAGGTCAGTTTATTCCAACATTGTTGACATGGTTTTATACAAATTTAGTCCCAAGTTAGGTCCAATTGGTCAAGGAAAATTTAGTAAGAAAACTCTTACTATGGTTTTTATCCAAACTTGACTGGCTTATTAGATTATTTGATTTTTTAATGACCTATTAAATGAAAACTTTATCAAATCTTTGCATGTGTAGGATCTTTATGCTTGTATTTTTTGATATATATATTATGTGTGGGATCTTTATGAGATAATATTGGTATTACATGTTTTTTTATATAAAAATGTTAAATGTATTACCTGGGGTCAGGTTTTATTAGGTCATTCTATGTCGGATTTGTTCTAATATATGCCAAATTATGCCAAACTTAGAAAGCATGTCCAATTTGGGAAAAGTAGGTCTAGTTTAGACCAGTTTAGGAGAAATCTGGTCCAATATAGATTAGGTTAGGTATAATTAGGTTTAATTTAGATAAGGTCTGGTCAAATTAGGTTCAATTAGATCAGGTTGATTGTGACACCCCTAACCTTGCTTAAAGTGTTAAACAAGATTTATTATCATAATTGAATTCTTATAACCCTAATATAACATTGTGATATGTTTTGAAATCATAATACAAGCTTAAGTTTCAAGTTTGGTCCAATTTGGACAGTGTTTGTGCAAGTTATGCAATTTTATGCACATTTTGAACTTTTCTACAATTTACCCAATTGAGAGGTTTTCATTGCAATTTATCACTTCCATTATGTTTTTTTGGATGTTCTGTCATCATTCTTGAGCTTTTTGAGCCATAGGGCTCCTAGTTGAACCTTTGTTTGGAGGTGTTTTCCTCAAGGGTATTTTAGGGTTTACCCCTTTATGGATGAGCTACCTTTAGGAGCTATCAACTAATGATTTATTTGTTTTTCTTGGAAATTCAAGAAATGAGGGATAATCAGGTCTCTATGATATGTGGGGAATCTTCTTGTGTGTGTGCTTGTATATTCTTAATAGTTTAAGGCCATGGACACTTGGAAAGATACTAGAACTTCAACTTTTTCTTTTTCTTTGTCTTAAAGTTTTATATACTTATCCCTAAGCACCCAAATGAACCATTTTCTCTCCACCACTTCCCTCCTCCTATGAACCTTGTTCTCCCTCTATGCTTCTGCGAAGTTCCTATCCCAGGAAGAAGAAAGTGGGGTTCTTCTTGGGGGAAAAGCATCTAGGGTTGCAATTGACTTCCTTTTAGGGTTTAAAAAGCTTCCTTCTAGTGATTTTGACCTAAAAGAGTAAGAATCCACTTCTTTCCTCCATTTCTTTCTTTTTTATCCTTCCTCCTACCTTTCTCCAGGTCAGAACCTTGCTGTTTCGTGGTATAAATTTCTCTAAAGCTCTAAAACCCTACCTTTCTTGCTCCTTATGCTTAGGGTTTACTCATTTGATGAAGAAAGGTGCTAAATGGACAAGCTCACAACTTATGCTCGGATTTTCTACCCTGCCTGGTCGTGTTTTCTTCTATTTGGGAGTTTATCTTCTAATAAGAGGCAAGTTTTATAACTTTCTCCACGTTTATTTCTTACCATAAGCTTGCTAGCTCATGTTCTTGCTTTTAAATGGTGATCCAAGCACTAAAAAGCTATGCTTGACTTGGATTTCGATTTTTATAATGTTTCCTATTCTGATTTCAGTTCTAGATGAACCTATGATCATGTGTACATTATTCCTAAGGTATAATATGACTTGGATTAGGTTTTTTTGACAATCGATGGTGCTAAACACCTATCAACCAATGGTCAATTTTAGGATTTAAAGTTGATTGCTTCTATAAACACATGACTCAATGGTAGTACCATTGCAATAACCGACGGTGTTGTCTTCATGACAACTGATGGTGGTGACCAAGGGTGTCAACTGACTTTCACCCCTTAGGTCAGGTGTTGTCCTAATTAGAAGGTTCATGATTAACAACTAAGCATCCTAATGATGATATCAATCAATTGTGATATTAGTTTGATATTCGATGGTGATTACTCAATATAGTGCTGATCTAACAACCTATGGTTTCTTAATGGTCACTACTGATGGTGGATCAGGTCTCCACAACCTATGGTGAGTTAAGCATGTAGTTGTAGCATCAATTAAGCCTTAAACAAATGGTTTCTTGGGTCATTTGATGCAATGGTCGGACCTATACTCCAATTGATGGTTTTAATATATGAACTTGACCTAATTGTTAAGATCTAATGTTTCTTCATCCAATTAATTGGAATGATGCCTAAATGTAATATTTTGGTCCTAATAAAGTGATTTAAATGGTTTCCTTTATGAGAGCAACTTAAGAAGCTCATTTACTGACGACTTGTTTTAAATAAACAATCACTTGTGGGTTTTACCCTACTCTCAATGGAATTTTTATGTTGTTAATCAAGGGATATCTAGGGTTATATGGTGACTCTTTCTAGAGCACAACTCAATGAATTCATAGGTGGGTTGTTCAAGATGTTTACTTATGTAAACGACCATTGGCTTTACCTTTTCAACATTTAATGGTTAGAAGTTGATGTTGGCTAAATGGACATCTATAAATCCCTTTGTTTTGATTATGACAAACATTTCATTCTTATTAATCTAACGAGCTACTTGAGTATGCAGGATGACAAAGCAACAAGGGAAAATCTACAAGCTTACATATTTATATTTTCATGTAATGTAATCACTGTTGTAAAAACTTGTACAAAAATATAATGTACAAGTACTTAGAATTGCATGTAAATCAAGCGTTAGATTCTCCCTAGCTAAACACCACAGTTAGACAAGTCATCCCATTCAAATAGGTTTACTTATGCACACTCACACACATAATTAGTGCCTAAATTGAAACCTTGAAACAGGATCAATCTCGGTCGACAAACTCCTCGACCGAGACACTCTCGGTCGACAATCTTCTCGACCGAGAAAGATCCAAAGTAGTTGTTAGACACAACAGAAAAGTTAGTTGGCAGTTGATGAAAGACGTTGCAAATCACTTGTTCCAGAGAGCCTGTCGGTCGACAAAAGTTCGACCGAGTAGGTATCTCGGTCGACCATTTGTCGACCGAGATGGTCTCTGACAACAACTGCAGAATTAATTAATTAGACGTTGTTAAAGCAACAACTTTGTACCTAACGGATAGTTAAGCACTTAGAAACCCCTAGAAGTTGTCTAGAACGTCCTTAAGCATCCTTAGGCCATTCCTATAAATAGGACAAGCCATAGGACACCTAAACTTACTTGTTTTACACTTGCTACACTTGAAAAAATACTTGAGCATACTTGAGCAATCTGTTGCAAGCAAATTTGAGCATTGTGATCATTGGCCTACTTTCTCCTTAGCTCAAATTCGTGTCCTATAGGCTAGCATCTCCTTAATACAGCACTTACACTTCTACACTCATTGGTTAGGAGATCAATACACTTGATATAGGCAAATCAAGCCTTGTGCTTAAAAGGATAAGTTGTAATTTCTATTTTCTTTCTTGTTCCTTTTTATCCTTTGTACTCTCCTTGCTACTCCTAGGGTTGGAGGCTGTGGATTGGAGAGAGTTTGACTTCTCAGGTGGAGAAGGGGACTTCAAGCTACTTCAAGAAGGCTATCGCACGGGAAGCTACTTCAGAAGGCTGGTGCAACGGGAGTTGGTGCACCTACTTCAAGGGAAGGCTGCTTCAAGGTTGGGCGATTTCTTCTAGGTGAAGGCTGCTTGAAGGGTTTGGGAAAAGAAATTGTATTTTATGTAAAGTCCTTGCGAGGTAATAAAATAAATTTCTTTTCAAATCCCGGTTGGGTAAGCAACCGGGTAGTGGACTGACTTCCTTAGTATTTGCTAAGGTTGGAACCACTCTAAACCCTGTGTCTCCTTGTCCAATATTTTCATTGTGGTTGTTTGAGTTAAATTATTATTAAAATCTTTATAAAACTCTATTCACCCCCCCTCTAGTAGTTTTCAATTGGTATCAGAGCAGGCTTCAAGGAACCCTAACCAAGTCTTGAAGAATGGAGGGAAATGGTGAAAGGTGCTGTTTGGACAAAACCACAACATGCTGCAATTGGTGTTTAGGAACAAGCCACAAAACAACCGAATGCCCATGGAGATCAAAGGAAGAGCACAAAGAATGTCTTATTGCTACAACTAGTGAAGAAGAAGAAGAGGTAAGTCTCTTTGATTTATCTAAAGAAGAACTTATTGCTATTATTGAAGAGACACATAATAAATATGTTGAGTGCAAAAAGAAATTAAAGAAATCAAATAAAGAAAATGATGATCTAAATGTTAAACTTCTTGCTCTTGCATCTGAAAATGAGGATCTCAAAGAGGGAAATAAATATTCTGATCTTAAGTTAAAATCTATGGAAGCCGATTGTAAGCTCCTTTCTGTTGAAAATTCAAACTTGCAGACTCAAGTAAACGATCTTCAAAAACAACCATTATTGTGCACCCATATATATTATGACACAATTGTTAAAGAAAGAAATTTATTGTCATCTAATCTAGACCAAGCAAAACTAGATATTAAGAAGAGAATGGAAGAGATTGCCAAGTTACAACAAAAAGTCAGTAATTTAAATAATAATGGCATTCTTGATCAAATCTTAGATAATTCCTATCATCAAATTGGGAGAAGAGGACTAGGTTATAAGCCTAAAGGGAAGTCCTATCAACCTAATTGGAAAAAGTCACAAACCCATCAAACTATATATGTACCTAAAGGAACAAATACATTTTTACCAAAGAACAACATAGAACAAAACCATAGAAAACGACTTGAGGTTGATTCTATATGTTGCCATTATTGCTCACGTCTTGGACATTACTCCTTTTCATGTCCTTATAAGAGAAAATATGTCGAGTTAGTTTGGGTTCCAAAACCGCCAAACTAAATGAACAAAATCAAGTTGAGATATGACCAAAAACATTAGTTGCATATTTCTATGTCTATCTCAACTCAACATAGTGAGATTACAAATGTAAATGAAATTAATATTAGTTTATTCCCTAGATGATTTAAAGTTTAAACTGAAATTATGCTTAGTCAAAGAAAATTCCTATTTTCACATGATTGTTCGTAAAAGTATTTTCTGGTCTATTCATATACTAATCATGTAATGGAATTATCATTGTATGCTGATAACATGCTTTCATCATTGGGTGCGCATAGATAATGAAAATTGTATGCATGGATCCATGAAAATATAGGCAAGCAAAATAATTTATTAGTTATATATTAGTGCTTGCAACAAAATCCATAAATTAGTATCTTTGAAGATTTGAGATAATTAATTGTACCTAAGAATCTTAAGTATTATGCTTCAACTTGACATTTAATGCAGATATTATACTCAACATATTCAATCTGAAAATCTGCAAAATTAGCCTCTTGGTCAAAACAAAATTTGACCAAGGGGCGCTATGGTCATAGTCAAATTCGACCTAAAATAAGTTTGACATAATAACTATTTGGATATCCTTTTATGCTTAAAAGAACAATTAATCACAACTTGTCCAAACATTGTCAATAATAAACACAAAATTACTCCCCTGAAAAATCTATATATGTGTTTTACAAAAATAGTCTATCAATTACATTAAAAATCAGCTTCAAATTTGTACTCAGTAAGTTTCTCGGTCGACGAATTTTTCGACCGAAAACCTCTCGGTCAGCCCCTCTTTCTCGACCGACAGAATCTAGACAGATTTAGTATCGGACATACTTTCGGTCGACAAATGTTCGACCGAGACAATGTCGGTCGACAATTGTTCGACCGAGAAATAGCCGTTGGATATAACCGTTGTAAACCGACCGTTATGACCGTATATGACCGTTATATGACCGTTGGGGAGCCAAGTGGCGCGTCTGCACCATGACCATTGTGGACGCTCGGTCGACGAGTCATCGACCGACCAGGTCACTGGAATGTTATAAAAGGAACCAAAAACGGGTCACTTCCTCACACTTGCATACTCTTGCTTCCATAGGCTCTCTCTAGTGCATCTTTGTGTAATTCTTTAGCATTCTCATTCTCAAGCCTTCCTTGCTTCTTCTCCACCTTCAAGCAACACAATGGCCTCATCATCTGCTCGTGGGAAGAAGAAGGTCGCCGGCAGGAAAGGAAGGGAAGCTCAGGAAGCTACTCCACCACTGACGATCATCAACGACATTGCCTTCGTCGATGGAGATGTTGGTGATCGATATCTACGGCGATCCTCTAAAGCTCCTCTCCCACGACGACCAGTTGAAGTGATGGACTTCATCAACATCGTCGACTTGGAGGACCTTTTCGAAGTACAAAAGTTAAAAGAATTCATCAACCCTTCTTTTCCTTCCTATTCAATCAAGGTAGTGAATGAATTCTATGCAAACCTCATTTCCCACTCTGAAAATGAAACTATCTTCTTCTACACTATGGTCAATGGGCATAGCTTCCGATTTACTGAAGGGGATATTCTTGAAATGCTAAACATTGACATAGATGAATATCAAGACAGCCTTGACCTTACTTCTGGAAACCCCCTTAACCAATTTCTCCAAGATGACCACACCATTAGTCTTAGTGACATCAAAAGGACCATTTTTAAATCCAATACAACTTGTCACGAAGATAAAGGCACATATTATGCTATAAATCTTAAACCAGCTGCTAGGATTGTAAACCTTATTGTATCAACAAATATACATCCTAGAGCCCATAAGTCTGAAGTTCCTGTTTTTCGTATGTGTCTAATATATGCCATTATCCAACGTATTCCCACAAATTTTATCCGCATCATTCTTAAAAACATGCTTGAGTTTTCTGGCAATCCTCCATATGCCGATTTTATATGCCAAATTACTCAACATTTCCTTAAGACCCCACTTGAGGATATGGGATATACATGGGAGCGTAGACCACAAAAAATAAGTAAGAATACAGTAGAAAAAATGGGAATTGATTTTGGTCATAAAGGGCTAGAGTTGAAGGAGAAACATCTCATCAAGACATACCACCACCCCCTCCTTCTACTAATCTATCACATGACCCCATTCAAAACACTCTTACTTATATAGCTGGTTCCCAATATCACCTAAGCAAACAACTAGACTATAACCATCATGCCATGACTTATATAAACCAAAGAATGCAAACCCTTTCACCAAACCAACCTGATGAATATCCGTATTCTTTAAATCCTGGCATGCTCAATCCATACAATCCTTCGTACAACTATTATCAAACTCCATCTCCACCATCTGTGGATCTTACGCACACTCAGTTTTCATCCATGCAACTGCAAGATATTGCTGCTCATTTTCGATTTGATCGAGTACCTACATTCTTGGAAGCATATGCTCTAACTAAGACAGGTGCTCTAGATTGGCAAACATTGGTCCAATATTATGGAACTGAGCCTTTTCTTGGGAAAGACCCTGACATTGATGTAATCCTTAAGTCTTTCCAGTAAATGTTGGAGTTATTGTAATGATATCTTTTGAATAATTGTAATGGGTCATCTCTATATGATGTGTCTATCTTTTTATGCTTGTAATACATGCTTTTAATGAAATTGGCCATCTTTACTTGAATCCAATGGATATTTTTATGTGAGACATATTCAAAATATGGATTATAAGATCATCATTGTAGAACATACCAAATAAGGGGAGCAACCTTTATAATTGTGGCAAAATTGACAAATTACTTAAAACAGCTATGAAACAAATCCAGACACATTCTCGGTCGAGAAACTGTTCGACCGAGAATGCTATCGGTTGAAAGATCGTCGACCGAGCAGGTTTCTGTTGTCAAGTTTGCAATAAAACTGAATATATTCGCAAATTAATCATGTTTCTCCTCATCATGTTGAAGATAAAATTGGCAAAACAGCTTCCACTTTGGAAGATGTTTTCTTTGATATTGGTGCTACTTAAACACAAGTTCTTGGTTGTTATATGGACATCATTTTAATGTACTTAATCTAAGTATACTTTTGATAAAGGTCAAAATCAAAACTTAAAATCATTTGTGACCTTAGCAGCCTTAAATTGCTTTAATTGTAAGATTAAGGGGGAGCTCATAAAAACAAATTGTGGCTAAATTAGAAAAATATGATATTAAATCCATGCTCCTAATAGGATATCTAATTAAGGGGGAGTTTTTATTCTTAACGGTTATCTTTTTGAAATGACAAAGGGGGAGCGATAAATATAAAACTAAAATTCAGAAATTATGTAAACCTCAATTAATGAGTTTCATAAATAAACTCTTGGCTTTACATTGAAAGTTGCTATATTCCCAAATGATCTGGATTTCATGTTCCACAATTCATGGGGAATAATAAGCACACATTTTATACACAAGAGAAACAGCTACAAAAGGTAATCTAAAGGTATGAAACTCATATGTTTTATATTTCCTTTATTTATATTTTGGAAATGTTTGTCATCTTCAAAAAGGGGGAGATTGTTGGCTAAATGGACATCTATAAATCCCTTTGTTTTGATTATGACAAACATTTCATTCTTATTAATCTAACGAGCTACTTGAGTATGCAGGATGACAAAGCAACAAGGGAAAATCTACAAGCTTACATATTTATATTTTCATGCAATGTAATCACTGTTGTAAAAACTTGTACAAAAATATAATGTACAAGTACTTAGAATTGCATGTAAATCAAGCGTTAGATTCTCCCTAGCTAAACACCACAGTTAGACAAGTCATCCCATTCAAATAGGTTTACTTATGCACACTCACACACATAATTAGTGCCTAAATTGAAACCTTGAAACAGGATCAATCTCGGTCGACAAACTCCTCGACCGAGACACTCTCGGTCGACAATCTTCTCGACCGAGAAAGATCCAAAGTAGCCGTTAGACACAACAAAAAAGTTAGTTGGCAGTTGATGAAAGACGTTGCAAATCACTTGTTCCAGAGAGCCTGTCGGTCGACAAAAGTTCGACCGAGTAGGTATCTCGGTCGACCATTTGTCGACCGAGATGGTCTCTGACAGCAACTGTAGAATTAATTAATTAGCCGTTGTTAAAGCAACAACTTTGTACCTAACGGCTAGTTAAGCACTTAGAAACCCCTAGAAGTTGTCTAGAACGTCCTTAAGCATCCTTAGGCCATTCCTATAAATAGGACAAGCCATAGGACACCTAAACTTACTTGTTTTACACTTGCTACACTTGAAAAAATACTTGAGCATACTTGAGCAATCTGTTGCAAGCAAATTTGAGCATTGTGATCATTGACCTACTTTCTCCTTAGCTCAAATTCGTGTCCTATAGGCTAGCATCTCCTTACTACAACACTTACACTTCTACACTCATTGGTTAGGAGATCAATACACTTGATATAGGCAAATCAAGCCTTGTGCTTAAAAGGATAAGTTGTAATTTCTATTTTCTTTCTTGTTCCTTTTTATCCTTTGTACTCTCCTTGCTACTCCTAGGGTTGGAGGCTACAGATTGGAGAGAGTTTGACTTCTCAGGTGGAGAAGGGGACTTCAAGCTACTTCAAGAAGGCTATCGCACGGGAAGCTACTTCAGAAGGCTGGTGCAACGGGAGTTGGTGCACCTACTTCAAGGGAAGGCTGCTTCAAGGTTGGGTGATTTCTTCTAGGTGAAGGCTGCTTGAAGGGTTTGGGAAAAGAAATTGTATTTTATGTAAAGTCCTTGCTAGGTAATAAAATAAATTTCTTTTCAAATCCCGGTTGGGTAAGCAACCGGGTAGTGGACTGACTTCCTTAGTATTTGCTAAGGTTGGAACCACTCTAAACCCTGTGTCTCCTTGTCCAATATTTTCATTGTGGTTGTTTGAGTTAAATTATTATTAAAATCTTTATAAAACTCTATTCACCCCCCCTCTAGTAGTTTTCAGTTGATGCCTCAATATTCCCATTGTTTTGAGTGAAGCGTGTAGTGTAATGTATGATTCTGATGATGAGAATTTGATGGTTCAATGCCTTAAAATTTTAGTATTACCGTTTCCCTTGTATCATTATGATTTATAATCACCATAATGAATTAATGGGTAACCCTAATGAGGTATAGCTTGTTATACCTAGCTTTAATATTACTCAATGATGGTAATTGGGTATAAATAATCCTTGAATGACTAATACAATAATGGAGTACTCTCTTATTGTTATTGAAACCCTATTATTCTATAACCCGATGGTTACACCTTGATTTATGTGTGGGTTCATACTTGAGAATAGTATGGAATGTGATGGTGATGCTTCACCTTATGCATCCATGATCCAATGGGGATGCCGTGAGTTAGGGCTTGGGTATGAGTGTTGATTAGTATTAATATAATTTATCTTGTTAAAACCTAACTCTAATGCAAATAGATAAAGATGAGTATACATGTTTAAACTTCTTATATGATGGCATGATGGTTAAATAACCTACTTAATATGATCATAACCTTAATGTGTTAATTGGTGGTTATCATAGCCGCATGGTTGATACTTTCTTATACTAAACCTGTGCATTATGAATATGATGAGGGTTAATCATATCTAGATTCCTTGCATGTTGATGTGATAAAGGAATGTTCTTAATGTTAATATAACCCTGCTATGATTGTTTATGAATATCTCTGTTACAACCCCAATTTTTGGATTCATTTGGTGAGAAATGTATTTTCTCATATTAAAGATATTTGAACAAATAATGATAAAATTTATTTTGAATAAATGGATTTTGTTCACAAAATCCTTGATGGTTGTTTTTTTTGGGCTTTATTGGCTATTGGGCCCAATAACAAGGAAAGGGTAAAAGAAACTCCATTAATTGAGTAAATAAAAAAATGGAGAAAAGAAAGGTGTAGAAACCTCTAGAAGGCAATGGAATATAATCCAAAGTGGGATTTCGTGCCTCTTGGGTTCCTTGGGTTCCAAGGAGTCCAAAGTTGCAAATAGAAAGTAATAAGAAAAGAAAAGTTCAATTAAGTATTGCCTTATTAAAGGAAATATGAGATAATAATAATAATACAAGAAATATGTGGATATTTGTATAATGGATCCATCTTGGATAATATTTCGGTTCCACATGATTTCTAATGGTAAAAGGAACCCAAATGAAGAAAATAGAAGATTAAGAGAGAGAAAATATGCTTAAAATATGCTTTATTAAGAGATAAATTGCATTTAAAGAAAAGCATCTCATACTTTTGAGTTTGGGCCTCAAATTTGGTACATACGTGGGTTAAGTCATCATAGACTTTCCTATAAAATTTGGGATTAAAAGGATAAATTTTTTGAGAGATATGAATTTTACAAGTTTCCTAAAGTGTAAAGGATAACATTAAATGTAACAATTGATATTGGCTTGCTAGCCGTTGGATCTAGATCCAACGGTGGCTGCTCTTTGACTCAGATTAGGAAAAGGAAAAGTAAAAGGAAACTTGCAACTCGATTTTCTGGATGCACAAGACATGTACGAATCTGGGGTTTTCTCCATTGTCTTCGGTAGGAGAAAAGGAGTCCGATGAATCCTAGTTTCCCATATTTTCATGCAAAATTGGGATTTACCCAACATCCCGTTAGAATCGGAACTCCAGGAGAATATGAGTCTCTGGTACATTACCATACATCTCTATATAAGATCCTAGTTTTCTTGTGCTTGGAATCATACCGCAAACAGTAAGATAGTCAATGCGTCTACCCCTGTGGGCGCCATAGACGAGGGGTCTAAAGGGTGGAAGCCCTGTTTTGCTGCTGTCCGCCGAGGCAATGTTCTTGCGGATAGAAGGATTGATGGAGAGTGTCTCATGGCCTCATCGTGGGTGTGCCGCGTCATCCGGTGCGGGCTCTGCAGGAAGACCGTGAGGGAGGGGCTGTCGCCAAGGTCAGGGCATACTGCCCTGTTCTCCTGCGGAAACAGGGGACGAAGTCCCTGTCCGGGCATCGCCTGTGAGAGGGCAAAGGTGGGGGAAAGCCTCCTCCTCATCTCGGTGGGTGGTTGGAACAGGGCGGACTAGAGGGATGACGATAGGCGGCCAAGGCGGAGCAGGTGAGCAGGCTGTGCTCATCAGGCGGCAGCACAGGCGGAAGCACGAGCGTGACCGCGCTGAGCAGGAAAGGGTTGGCGGGTCGACGGGTCAAGAAGAAGCCGGACCCCAGTGAAAGATCCGCAAGCCAAGCAAAGTGGGTTGCTAGAAATAAAAAGACTAAAAAGGACACATGGCAGATTCTTATTGATCCAGGTAAGAAAATCTTGCAAAAATCATAACTAATGATTAGTAGATCAGAATGGTACATATAATACATGAGTTTTTCTCAGAAAAATACAAAGAATCCAATAAAAATGCTATTACATACTAGTTTTACTTCTAGTTCGAAAAGTACATAAAGTTAGTACTTTGATGCTTTAAATGGATCTAAAATCCTAGATTTGTTTAATGGTGAGTTTAATAACTAGTTTAATATTATGAATTAAGATTGGGCCTTTTTACATAAAAAGGATAATAGGAATATGATTTGAGTTTAAAACCCATGATTTTTCTTGATTAGGGTTTTCCTGTGTGCAAAAGTGCAATCAATGTTGAATTAGGGTTTATTAACCTAGCGGATGTGATAAATAGTAATTAAGGCACAATTGTCAATTGAACTATAATCATTGATGAAGAACCTGAAAATGATAATTGGCCTTAATGATCTTGACATGACCTAAAAAGAATAAAACATGATAGTTTTAGTATAAAAGTTCCTAATCATGGATAGATACCCTTAATATGATAAGTAGGGTTTTCTAATGGATAAAGTTGGAATTATTAATAAATGGAGTTCATAGGCGAATTAGATTATAAGGAATTATGAGTTGTTAATCCGAAAGAAACTAAAGGTGATAATTTAGTATAATGACCTTGAATATACTTAAAAGGATAAAGAAGGTAATTTTGGGTATAAAAGAGAAATAATCGACTTTAATTGAGCTTATGATGTTGAAATTAGGGTTTATGAACTAAGAAAGCATTTAATATGATAAAATCGTTATGGAGGCAAAAACCCTAATAAAACCCTAATGTGGTCTAGAAAGCCTAAGGTGGAATCCAAGTCTAGCTTTAGAATGTTCTGGATAAACTATAACACTTGGATCCCATGCATTAATTTTAGGATATTGTTGATTGCTTGTTGCTTGTTCTTTATCCTTACTGCTTGGACAATCAAGTTGCTCTAGATCAGGTATGTGGTTAATTATGAATAACCGCCTTAGTTTTCCGATGATTTTCCAGATGGTTAATCGCATTGAATGCAAATTATCTGTTGGATGTTCATACTTGCAAATCATAAAGTCACTATGATTATCACATAAAAAAAATAGAAATATGGATTCTCACACCTACATGCCACCCTGATGGATGATGCCAAAGGTCAGGCCCAGATGGGTACACCAATGGACACCTTGAGTGGTGACCCCAGGCACCAAGAAGGTGGCCTATGATATTGCATGACTAGTGAGCACCATGAGTGGTGACCCTCAGGCACCAAGCTCGGGATTGAGAAGGTGGCCTTAAGTCATTGGCAAAGGGCACCCTAAGGTGGGTATGCCGGTGTAAAGACCCAAAGTCTCTACTATAAACATGATAAACAAAAACACCAAAAGTATGGCAGCGGAAGAATTAAATCTTGACATTATTCAAAAATGTATAAAGAGTACGTTACAAATTTCCCAAATGGGAGTACAACTTTATACAAGCAACTACAAGGATCTAGGTAGAGGAAGACTTAGACTAATGCAACATTGTCTCCAAACAAAACAACTATATAACATAAAAGCAACTATGATCATATATTATATGTTCTTCATCTTCTTATCCTATCCTTAGCCTTGGGTTCACCAAGCTTCCATGTGCACTCTGATCCTAACCTGGATGGTTGGGGTCATCCAACAAGAGAAAGATAAAAGGTATGTGTTAATAAAAAGGAATAGGACAATTAATAATAAAAAGCTTTGCAATATAAAAGATTCTCCACAAGAAGAGATTTCCAAAGAAATGAGACCAATATATGAATATGAGAGAGAGAAACTGCCACATTTAAATATCAACAATTATCATATTTGCATGAATATAAATTATGACACAACGTCCTATCAATGTAGGGTGAGGCACCTACCAGACCTCACCAATGGCATGGGGACTAAAACCCCAGTGCCTAAAAAGTGGCAGGGGGAATAAAACCCCAGTGCCCGGCAGGGGGACTAAAACCCCAGTGCCCTGTGGGTGGTTTGTACTCATGTACACTACATTGTCAATTGGCCAATAACTATATCATGCATAAACATTCACTTGGAAGCATAGTGAAAAGCAACAATAAGATGCAACAAGCATTGGGAATAAAACCCAAATAAATAATCTCAATCATCATGCCATCATAGGCAACATCATTATACAAGAATTCCAACAAGTAAAGGAGTCAACAAGGAACAACATTATTCAATGTTTCCAAATATCTCAAAAGGATGATCCACATAGTCAAATAACAAGATTAAGGAATTACACTCAAATGAGCCACAAGATCAATCACAATATATATAAGATTTCCAAGTATTTCAAAAGATGAGCCAACATAGGCAACAATAAGATTCACATAATTCAACTGAATGAACCACAATGGCAATATAAGCATAAAATAAGTAAAGAGTCAATAGATACAATTAGAGGGATAATCAGGCTAGCACAATCATGAGTGTGGGGTTGGAAAAGTTCCCAACTGAGGAATAGGTAGTTTGCACAATTACAATAGGATCCACATACATAAAATAGGCTTCACATATTCAAATAGGGGCACATACAAAATAGGGCTCACATACAAAAATAGGTTTTCACATACCTTAGATATAAACATTACCATCATATCCACCAAACAGATAGCAAACCATCCATATATCCTAGTTATAAACATAACACATGCATTAATATATATAAAGACATAAATCATAAGAAAACCCTAATTTTACAAAACTACGATTTAGAGCTCAAAACCAAGTCCAAACGATTACTCATAATCTCCTGATTAAGAAAACATATCTTATTATATAAAACAGAGTTAAAATGAATTGATTATGTATTTTAAAACAATTACATATTAAAAATGCCATTCAAAGTAAACTTCGGAAAATCCTTGAGAATCAGGTCTCAAAAACCACAAAATCAAATTCTACATTAAAAATCCTTTCCATCGACTATTTATTCATATTTTTCTGATAAAGGATCGATTTACTATGAATTAAGTAAACTTGACCAATCAGAAATTAGTAAAACCATAGTGTGACATATATTTAACTAAAAATAGGATTCGATGTAAATAACAGAGTAAAGGACCAAAATACCCTTGCTCGTTTAAACAAATCAGTTAAACGACGAGGGCAGAAGAGTCATTTGCACAAATCAATTGCTTGCAAGCGAGAAACAAATGAGAGGGGGAAAAGACAAGATTGCCCCCTGTGTTTGCAAAATGTTCCCTTGCCTGTGGATGACCCTCTTGGTCATTCCACGACCTGGCTTCATCCAGCCAAGGTCAGGGCACGAGCAGGCGAACAGCAGCTCGAGCTCCTTTGCCACAGCTCGCCCTCAGGGTGCACAACGACTGACGAAACGAGGAGCAAATTCCCGAAGTCCGCACGATCCCACGGAGCTAAAGAACGGCAACTCGCGTGCCCAAAAGCCACTGGAAATAGGCCGCGGAATGGCCAGAACAGAGGAGGAGGACCAACGATCAAGATCACCGAAAACCAGGGGAAAGCGGCCCAAGATAGGCCACCAACACGCTCGCGGACACGAGGCGAGGTAAATGCAGGTAGCGGTGAGGTCGGAGGAGCTCAGAAGCTCTAAAACAGGTGGCGGCGGCGGAACTCACCGGCGGTCTATAGGACCCAGTGACCTAGAGCACCACGAGGAAAACAGGGAGTAGGAGAAGGTAGAGCCAAGGTCCAAGGTGCTTACCGCGCGAGGAATTGATGGGAGGTGACCGGAGGTACAAGATACTGGACAAGGTCGCCGGAGAGGCAAATGGAGTAGGGCGGGGAGATAGGGGGTAGCTTAGGGCCAATTGATCATGGAGGAGTGACGCGCGGAGGCTGAGGGAGGTTTTCTAGGCCTCAGGTAGGTAAGAGGGTGGGTCTATCCCACTCTGTAACCCCTCCGCGAAGAGGAGGCGGAGAGCCCAGTTGGGCGTTTCTCCTACAGTGAGCGAGGGGGCTCGAGATGGGGATCACTGGGTTCGGGGTGTCGAACCGGACACGATGGTGAAGAAACCACGTGAAACCGTCGAGAATTGGTGGAGTTTGAATCTGAGGAGGCAGCACAGGCTGAGTTGCTGCCGTTTCGCGGGATGAGCGGAGGAAGAAGATAAAGCGGGCGCCGTTGGATTAGTTGGGAAGTGGATCACAGCCGTTGGATCGCGCACTGGCCAAAAGGGCGCGTGACAGAGAAAATAAACCGAACCTTAGCGTTACAGGGAAATAAATGAAATCAGTGCAATAACTATAGTTAAACCATATTAAAAGCTTATAAAATGCATTAGAGGGGTCAAATCAACTCCAAATAACGCCAAAATTGAACCAAAGGCTCATAATGACGAGTATTACAATGCTATATAATCACTTTCTCGTTTAATGCATAATAAGGCCCTTAATAAATATATGGCTCATAAAAGAGTATAATAATATATTAAAATCAAGGAATTATAAGAAAAAGCCTATTAATGAGAAACATGTGAGTAAATTCGACATATAAAACATATTAAGATACAAATAATCATTACTTAACAAAATAACATATTATTATGAATTAAAATCATATTTCGAGGAGAGAGAAACAATAAAGGTTAATATACACATATATGAATTCAAATACATATTAATAATAATATATTTATCCAAAAAGCTCCAAATAAATATAATCTAATATATTATCCCATAAATGACCAAATTACATAATTAATCCTAACTTATCTCCTAATGTGGGTTATTTGTGCAAACACCCCTCAATTTACATAAAAGAGGGTAAATAGTAATTTCAACATCAAGTTGTGCTCAATTTGCACAAGGAGTCCAAGAATGATCCAAAAGGATGGGAAATTTGTAGAAAAGGTCCAAATGGACTAAAAGGCAAAGAAAAGCTCAAGAATGGGTAAATTGCAGGGAAGACCCTGAGATTCAGTATGTTACAGCCGGGGTTAGGGCAAAAGCGGTGGAGAATGTCATACTGAAAAGTGTAAAATTGGCTTGCTAATTAATTTGATTGCGATTATTAAATAGTTAGCCATATTTGCAAGATTTTGGTTGTTCCCACATACCAGTATATTTCGATACACTGACCGACGTTTTGTTTGTCGGCGTTTTAGGAACAAAAATTGAAAGAACAAACAATAAAGTGACACATTGTGGAAAAAGAAATACAGTGCAAGGAGGATTAAATAGAATAATTCAAGACCAGGATAGATAGATTTCCAAGGTTTTCAAAGGTAAGTAAAGTTTTAATTTTATATCAAATTCCAGTTAGTTAGTAGAATTTCATAATTGTTATTGATTATTTTTCGAACCTTTGCTCCTGTTAATTGGATAACGACACTGACCTTACGGTCTCCCTTAATTGGGGGTTACCGGGAGGCGGGGTCGTTACAATTGGTATCAAAGCATAGGTTCCACAATTAATCTTTAATAATTATTAAATTTTACAAATTCCATAGAACCAAGGGAGTTATTAGAGGAGTACCAAAAGATTGAGGTGTCTAGAAAAGGATCACTTCCGGGGGCTGGCAATATTTTCCTCTGCACCGCTAGTCGGAATACGAGGACTCCCAGATTGTGTGACTGCCTGGCCGATGTCTTAGGATATGACTCGAAATAAGACACCTTTAGGACTCTCTCATCTCGTCATCCCTTCTCAACTCAAATTCTATTAAGGACCTTAAGGATTAGGGTTTTCTCTCTTCTCCTCACCCTCTTGAGGTATGGGTAAGGCTAATAAGGACTAAGGAATCATCCACCAAATTAATGAAAAGCATGTAAATAAGATGTCATGGACATAAGCTTAATAGATTAAGCGTAAACTAAACAATAGATACATGCTTGGGTCATATGACACGAGTTGTCATTGCCCTCAGGAGAGACATGAGGATAGACCTCCTTGGCAGAAGGATGAGTAGAGAGAGTTAGTTTTGGAGGTAGAGACCTCCATTAAAAGTAGATACCTAGCACATCCTTTGAGGATGATGTTAACCCTAACCCTAAGTGAAGGTCAGAGAGAGATGACATGATGAGTTAGATGTCATGGTTGACCGAGTGTTTGGTTGGACATGCCTTTGGGATGCCATAAAAGGGTAGATAACCTAGTACGTTTGGCAACCCAACCCTGGAGAGGGTCGTGCATGTTTGAGCAAAGGATAGCTCCTTCATGGATGATGTTAGAGAAGAACCTATAGAACCCTATGGGCTTGTGCAAGTAGAGTATAGCTTGCACCCAGAGTACGTTGGCAGTGCTGACAGTAGGATGAAACCTTGGACAAGGAAACATGATGGATGTCTTACGAGATAAACATAAAGAGCTAAGGATAATCTTGAGCCAAACATGAGTCGAGCAAAGGCTTCACCCAGGTAGGGTTATGCTGGTAGGCTTGATCCAACTTCATGTAGTGAGGCTGGATGTGGAATTAGATCTAGAGAAAGAAAGTAGGACCCAAGAAACAGGGTTGGAAGCATAGATTCTGAGACATGAGGAATAGTGGGGAGTGGAGGATGATGCGACCTACGTGGATGATAGTGGTTGCCTTATGCTGGATCCCTGGAGGCTATTTTGGTTGCCTTTAGTGGAACCAAACCCTACAGAGAGGATGATGCGTCTAGTACCTATGGTATAAGTGATTACCCATTGGGTGAGATAAAGAGTGCTTTAGACCCTGAGGAGGGTTAAGTAACCAGTTGTGAGGCTTTATACCTAGTTGGTTATCCTGGAAGAGGACTCAACTCCGAAGTGTTGCTCGAGTAGAAGGATCATGGAAGTACATGACATACCATAGACATGCTGGATTAGTGGTTAAGGAATTGAGCATGCAGTCAGACACCCAAAGGTGAACCTAGGGTTACTAGGCCTAAGAGGGGAAGCAGTGTATCCGATGCTCATGACGAGATTGAGTCTCTATAGTTTCGAGCATGGTACTCCTCATGTGTAGTGGTAAAGGAAACCCCTTAAGTTAAGGGTATGTTTGATGAACCCCTCACAACTAAGTTGGTCTAATGTTGAGGATGAGAACAAGTGTGACCTAGCATGGTTTAGTGGGTACGCTTATGCCCTAGTAGCTTCTGGGTTAAGCATGCTCATGTGAGTGTAAACCCTAAGGATGGTTGTGACCTTGTTGTCAAGAGTTATAGTTTCCTCCCATCCTGGGAGAGGGACCCTTTGGTTAGGTGTTTACCAGTTTTGTGGGTTTTGAGGAAACCTAAAGAGGTCTCATAAGATCTTGAGAAGCTAAGTGAAGAGTACATGGTAAGAGAATGAACTTGTAGACCTATAGATAACCATCTCTAGTGCATGTTGGTGTGTTACCATGGAGGTAACTGGTATGGGGCCTGGCCAAGGTGGACAGGTCGCCATGACCCCTATGAAGGGATGAAAGACAACCCAGGGAATGCAGAGAGAGATGATGAAGGATTGGGTAAGGTTCTAAGTTGAACATGTACTATGATATAATCCTAAGTCTATCCTAGGGTCAGGTAGGGATAAGACTGATGGAAGTAGGAGTTGCCTAATTCCCTAGTTGCACATGACCATAGGGTCGGGAGGTAACAACTATCATTGTCTGAGGGCCATGTGATAGGAGATTGATCACCTTCATGAACTCATAGGACCCAAAGGGCGTATGAGTAGGGCACTCTCTGATGCATGAGGACAGAGGGATGACCCCAAAAGTTTCGGCTCCCTATAGACCTGGAGGAGATGACCAAGGATTGTGTGGTGACCCAAGTAGGTTCGAGACCAGTTTTCCATGGAAGTAACTTTGATATAGAGATGAATGTGATGTAGAGACAAAAGTTACACGTTTCCACTAGATTTGAAAGTGTACTGGAAAGGTGGGTTGTACCATCTTTACTCTTTGAACAGGAAGAACTCTGTATTTGGACTGCAGCCAAATGCTTATTTCTTTTTGTTATGGGAGTGAGAGATAGGACAATACACATGCCTTACACCAAGGATAAAAGATGATGGAATTTGGAACGTTGCTACAAGGTATGAGGATAGAAAGGATAACATACCTTTATGGAGTGAATGATACATGGATGGTTTACAACTACTAAGAGTATTAAGGAAATCATCTTGTGAGGATGTTTTATCACGAGCTATGTGGAATTTGCAAAGTTATACAAAGTTGAGTTGAATCACCATGAGGATGAGCTCAGAGTTTCTTGATGAAGACAAACTTAGAGTTTGAGATGAGATGATAAGTAGAATATGTGGAGGTGTATGTCTTCAACATTACCCGACACCTAAGGAGGTGAAGTGGTAATGAATGCTCTAATTGAGATATAGCTGCCTAGTTTAACTAGAGGCTAGAAGAGGTTGAGGTTGTTCGACTAACCTTAAGTTTGGAAAGAAGATGAGTTTTGGCTAACACACAGATGTAATAAGATATGCTGAACAAGTTAATGGTTGTTTGGTTATCCAGTTTAGTCCTTGATGTAGTGAAAGGATGGTTATAGAACCTTAGATACACTTCTTTGGATAGGAAGGTAATAAAACCCTGATGAGAGTGGTTTATTGTTTCTGAGGTATCGATCTTGAGGAATCATGACATACAGAAGATCATGGTTTTAAGATCACCATACACTGTGATACTACAAAGATAGTAAGTGATAGTAGCATTTTGAATGTTTAATACGAAGTTGCATGTAGCATGTGACCATGCAAGCCGGGGTGAAGGACGAACACCAGTAACCCAGTGCTTTGACATAGAGGATAAAGAGCTCCCGAGAGGGAATGGGAGTTCACCTCTATGGGTGTTGTCTCAAGTATCCCCTTGAACAAGAAAGATCAAGATGTAATAGGGGTTATGGTAGATCGCCTTACCTAGACGACATGAGAAAGAAAGGAGTACTGTCAAGGGATAGATTCTGTTGAACTACATAAGAGAAAGAGAGATGGTTCAACTACAGCATGATATGAGTTCAAAAGTTCTTGAGTATGACCTAAAGTTTCACTTCCATAAGGTGGAAGTAGGTACATGAAGAACTCCGTGTCAGTACCGCCTATCACCCCTAACTAATAGACAATATGATCCAGACTAGAGGGTCTGATGAGAGTAAGTGTGCTTGTTCAGGGTGATACAAAGAGACAGTTCTTAATATGTGATGTTAACCACCATAGCCTTTATCGGGATGCAAGAAGTTCTATAAAGAGGTTGTGTCGGTCACCACTTCATTATGATGATGTTGGTGAAGGAGGCCTCACGAAGGTCAGAAAAGAACCACAGTGGGTGCAGATGAAGTCGCTTGATCATGCAATGGCTGAGAGGGAGCCCAAGGGTGACATGAGTCATGAGCTGATGCAAAGTAGATTGACATGCAATTCATCGTGGGAGAATATAAAGTGAAAATCTGACCCCTCTAAGCTACAGTTGAGAAAGCTGAGTCCCCAATATATGGGACTCAGGATGGATTGGTGGAGATGGGTGTGTTTAGCCTTTCCCCTCAGGATAACATGATGAATAATGTGTTCCATGAGTCTGATCTAGAGCACTATGTGAGGTACCCAAGCCATGTGTTGAGCCCTGAACCTATTCAACTTATGAGAGGCTGAAATGTCCCGAGTCACCTATGAGGGTACAATATACCAAGGTAAGAAAGAACTCATATGGAAGAATATGAGATGATGAAGGTTCTTTGGAAGCACCATGGAAAGGGTGAAGCCACATGGGAGCCCTGATGGACATAAGAAAGGCTTATCGTGATTTGTTTGTTTGCTTGATGGAATTTTGAGGACAAAATTCATATAAGAGGGGAAGGATGTTACAACCCCAATTTTTGGATTCATTTGGTGAGAAATGTATTTTCTCATATTAAAGATATTTGAACAAATAATGATATAATTTATTTTGAATAAATGGATTTTGTTCACAATAGCCTTGATGGTTGTTTTTTTGGGCTTTATTGGCTATTGGGCCCAATAACAAGGAAAGGGTAAAAGAAACTCCATTAATTGAGTAAATAAGAAAATGGAGAAAAGAAAGGTGTAGAAACCTCTAGAAGGCAATGGAATATAATCCAAAGTGGGATTTCATGCCTCTTGGGTTCCTTGGGTTCCAAGGAGTCCAAAGTTGCAAAGAGAAAGTAATAAGAAAAGAAAAGTTCAATTAAGTATTGCCTTATTAAAGGAAATATGAGATAATAATAATATTACATGAAATATGTGGATATTTGGATAATGGATCCATCTTGGATAATATTTCGGTTCCACATGATTTCTAATGGTAAAAGGAACCCAAATGAAGAAAATAGAAGATTAAGAGAGAGAAAATATGCTTAAAATATGCTTTATTAAGAGATAAATTGCATTTAAAGAAAAACATCTCATACTTTTGAGTTTGGGTCTCAAATTTGGTACATACGTGGGTTAAGTCATCATAGACTTTCTTATAAAATTTGGGATTAAAAGGATAAATTTTTTGAGAGATATGAATTTTACAAGTTTCCTAAAGTGTAAAGGATAACATTAAATGTAACAATTGATATTGGCTTGCTAGCCGTTGGATCTAGATCCAATAGTGGCTGCTCTTTGACTCAGATTAGGAAATGGAAAAGTAAAAGGAAACTTGCAACTTGATTTTCTGGATGCACAAGACATGTACGAATCTGGGGTTTTCTCCATTGTCTTCGGTAGGAGAAAAGGAGTCTGATGAATCCTAGTTTCCCCTATTTTCGTGCAAAATTGGGATTTACCCAACATCCCGTTAGAATCAGAACTCCGGGAGAATACGAGTCTCCGGTACATTACCATACATCTCTATATAAGATCCTAGTTTTCTTGTGCTTGGAATCATACCGCAAACAGTAAGATAGTCAATGCGTCTACCCCTGTGGGCGCCATAGACGAGGGGTCTAAAGGGCGGCAGCCCTGTTTTGCAGCTGTCGGCCGAGGCAATGTTCTTGCGGATAGAAGGATCGATGGAGAGTATCTCATGGCCTCATCGTGGGTGCACTGCGTCATCCGGTGCGTGATCTGCAGGAAGACCGCGAGGGAGGGGCTGTCGCCAAGGTCAGGGCATACTGCCCTGTTCTCCTGCGGAAACAGGGGACGACGTCCCTGTCCGGGCATCGCCTGCGAGAGGGCAAAGGTGGGGGAAAGCCTCCTCCTCATCTCGGAGGGTGGTTGGAACAGGGCGGACTAGAGGGACGACGATAGGCGGCCAAGGCGGAGCAGGTGAGCAGGCTGTGCTCATCAGGCGGCAGCACAGGCGGAAGCACGAGCGTGACCACGCTGAGCAGGAAATGGCTGGCGGGTCGACAGGTCAAGAAGAAGCCGGACCCCAGTGAAAGATCCGTGAGCCAAGCAAAGTGAGTTGCTAGAAATAAAAACACTAAAAAGGACACATGGCAAATTCTTATTGATCCAGGTAAGAAAATCTTGCAAAAATCATAACTAATAATTAGTAGATCAGAATGGTACATATAATACATGAGTTTTGCTCAGAAAAATACAAGGAATCCAATAAAAATGCTATTACAGACTAGTTTTACTTCTAGTTCGAAAAGTACATAAAGTTAGTACTTTGATGCTTTAAATGGATCTAAAATCCTAGATTTGTTTAATGGTGAGTTTAATAACTAGTTTAATATTCCGAATCAAGATTGGGCCTTTTGACATAAAAATGATAATAGGAATATGATTTGAGTTTAAAACCCATGATTTTCTTGATTAGGGTTTTCCTGTGTGCAAAAGTGCAATCAATGTTGAATTAGGGTTTATTAACCTAGCAGATGTGATAAATAGTAATTAAGGTACAATTGTCAATTGAACTATAATCATTGATGAAGAACCTAAAAATGATAATTGGCCTTAATGATCTTGACATGACCTAAAAAGAATAAAACATGATGGTTTTAGTATAAAAGTTCCTAATCATGGATAGATACCCTTAATATGATAAGTAGGGTTTTCTAATGGATAAAGTTGGAATTATTAATAAATGGAGTTCATAGGTGAATTAGATTATAAGGAATTATGAGTTGTTAATCCGAAAGAAACTAAAGGTGATAATTGAGTATAATGACCTTGAAATAACTTAAAAGGATAAAGAAGGTAATTTTGGGTATAAAAGAGAAATAATCGACTTTAATTGATCTTATGATGTTGAAATTAGGGTTTATGAACTAAGAAAACATATAATTTGATAAAATCGTTATGGAGGCAAAAACCCTAATAAAACCCTAATGTGGTCTAGATAGCCTAAGGTCGAATCCAAGTCTAGCTTTAGAATGTTCTGGATAAACTATAACACTTGGATCCCATGCATTAATTTCAGGATATTGTTGATTTCTTGTTGGTTGTTCTTTATCCTTACTGCTTGGACAATCAAGTTGCTCTGGATCAGGTATGTGGTTAATTATGAATAACCGCCTTAGTTTCCCGATGATTTTCTGGATGGTTAATTGCATTGAATGCAAATTATCTGTTGGATGTTCATACTTGCAAATCATAAAGTCACTATGATTATCACATAAAAAATAGAAGTATGGATTCTCGCACCTACATGCCACCCTGATGGATGATGCTAAAGGTCAGGCCCAGATGGGTAGACCAATGGACACCTTGAGTGGTGACCCCAGGCACCAAGAAGGTGGCCTATGATATTGCATGACTAGTGGGCACCATGAGTGGTGACCCTCAGGCACCAAGCTCGGGATTGAGAAGGTGGCCTTAAGTCATTGGCAAAGGGCACCCTAAGGTGGGTATGCCGGGGTTAGGGCAAAAGCGGTGGAGAATGTCATACTGAAAAGTGTAAAATTGGCTTGTTAATTAATTTGATTGCGATTATTAAATTGTTAGCCATATTTGCAAGATTTTGGTTGTTCCCACATACCAGTATATTTCGATATGCTGACCGACATTTTGTTTGTCGGCGTTTTAGGAACAACAATTGAAAGAACAAACAGTAAAGTGACACATTGTGGAAAAAGAAATAAAGTACAAGGAGGATTAAATAGAATAATTCAAGACCAGGATAGATAGATTTCCAAGGTTTTCAAAGGTAAGTAAAGTTTTAATTTTATTTCAAATTCCAGTTAGTTAGTAGAATTTCATAATTGTTATTGATTATTTGTCGAACCTTTGATCCTATTAATTGGATAACGGCACCGACCTTACGGTCTCCCTTAATTGGGGGTTACCAGGAGGCGGGGTCGTTACAATCTCCCAGCTTATTAATGCAATATTATGTTGATACAGTCTATTATATGTAAGTGATGTTGCTGAGCCTTGCTATAAGGCACATAAAGATAATGATGATCTTACAGGGAATAGTATGATGGTCTTAATGACCTTTTGGCATGGTTGAGCCATGAATAAGGTTTAATCCTCTTATATTGACAAGAGTTGATACCCTATTATATTGTGAAAAGAATTTATATCTTGTGATAGTATGATGACTAGTGTGGTCTCATGAAGGGCAAGTGAATAGTACCATGTGATGATGAGATGAGAAACTATGTTTCCACATTTGATATCTTTCAAAGTTGTGATACTTATATTCTTTCTAGAAGTGAATTAGGGTTTGTACATCCATTTGTTTGATGCAACCTTAATTCACCCAATTGGAGATAACTAATCAAGTGAAACTCTAATCATGTAGTGCCCTGTGCCAACCATCTTCAGTGTCAGAACTTGCTAGATGGTGAAATGAGTATTCCTAAGGGAAGCTCGGAGCACATACTATTGAGTATGCGGGTTGCTTGTCATCCTGACACCAAGTGTTTGGGTAGGATGGCTGCGGTCATACCTAGCCCACTTTTTGAGAATGACTTTGGCTGGGTCTCAGTGATTATAACATGATGTGATTAGAGGACAACTGTGGTTGTACCTCAGTGATTGGGTTTGAGTATCCTAGATTCTAGTGTCATGACCTGTACCAAGGTGGGCTAGTTACAAGACGATATGTCACTATTTTTTAGTTTGACTATATGTCACTATAGTGTAGACTCGTACTGATCGAGTATGGAGAAGATCTTGGAGTCCATCTCTTCCTAGATCCTATATGAAACTGATTGCGACCAAGCGGTGGTCAGTTGGACTTTGAGTGGTATGACTAAAACTCCCCAGGGCATAATAAAAGATGTAAGACAGCTGTGTAACATATCTGTTTAGGGTTATACACAACACTTCATATTGGATGAGAACCCTTGTTTACTTTCTTTTCATTGATATCATATATAGTACAATAAGAGATAATAGATATGCTTATGTTGTAGTTATGCTCATGTTGTAAACATGCTTATCTTGTCAAATATACTGACACTGATGGTAAAGATGATGCTGCTATCTATGTTTAATATTGGTAGCCATGCCTATGTAATTATAAATGCTTAAACTGTTAATCATGCCTATATAGTTAATTGTGTTATGATGTTAGTTCTACTTATGATATAGATCTGTTCCCTTTATTTGAGATGCCAATATTGATAGCCATGTTATGTTACTAGACATATTCATGATGTCAGGGATGCTTATGCTACTAGATTGCTTGTGCTATTAGCAAGGAATATGATGATAGTCATATTAATGACAATGATTGTTATTAGATGCAATTTGATTATATTTGAGTAGATATCTATCTATAGAAATGGATTTATTTTTTATCTATATATGCATTGATGATCATACTTGTTGCTAAGATTATTTTCTGAATATGTTTAGCATAGTTAAACTATTCAATCTATTAAATTAATTATTAAATACTCCAAATGTTCAATTATCTACTATTTAAGATGTTGTAATCAATAAGTGTTGTTGGAGGTTATATCTCTTGCTGGGATATGGGTCTCACCCTTGTGGTTCACCACATCTTTTTAGGTAATCGACAGTGACGACAACAAAATTATGGAAGTAAAGAGGAACTATAGTAATGATTCTTTGAGAAAGTTGATTAGATGTCTAGTGTGTCCTAGAGTCATCCCTGTACTCTCAGGTAGGGGTAGGAAAAGTTTGTATATGGTGTTTCAAACGAAACATAATTTTGTGATCATGTTAGTGATTGTTTGTGTGGTATATACAAATATCTTTCTCTTGTGTATATATGTTGTGGCTAAGGGGATAGAATAATTTGTATCAAATTCTTTTCATAGTATGGATACAAGAAAGATATTTGGCTCTTATGCAAATGTTTCTGAGCGGGTGTTGGTGTTGAAATCAATTTTAATTTAACCATATTTTTGGGTATGAGATTAATTAGTGATCAATTGTGTTTTATATTTTGAGTAATCTCGTTTAGTGTAACATGTTCTTACATTGATTTAGTAAAAAACTCTTGCATAGTTTTATCCGAACTTAGGCCAAATCAGGTCTAATTAGTCAAGGCCAGTTTAGTCAAACACTCTTCTCATGTTTTTTTATCCATACTTGGACCAAGTCAAGTTCAATTAGTCAATGTCAGTTTAATCAAACATTGTTGACATGGTTTTATCCAAACTTTAGTCCAAGTCAGGTCCAATTGGTCAAGGAGAGTTTAGTTAAAAAAACTCTTGCTATGGTTTTTATCCGAACTTGGCTGGCTTATTATATTATTTGATTTTTTTAACGACTCAATGAATGCAAGATTTATCAAATCTTTGCAGGTGTAGGATCTTTATGCTTGTATTTTTTGCTCTACATATTATGTGTGGGATCTTTATGAGCATCTAAAATTGTTTTTTTTGGAAAGGGAGAACCATAGCTTCTGATTGGTTGTTGTTTTTTCGTTGCATACTTAGATCAAGTCAGGTTCAATTAGTCAAGGTCAATTTAATCAAACACTATTGACATGGTTTTATCCAAACTTAGTCCAAGTCTGGTCAAATTTTTCAAGGCCAATTTAGTAAAAAAACTCTTGCCATGGTTTTTATCCGAACTTGGATGACTTATTAGATTCTTTATTGTTTTTTCGTTGCACTTGACAAATCCTATTCCAAATTAGGTTAACATGTCAAATCAATGTTCTTTTTTTATGAGTGACATCTATTATTACTAATTGTACTGAAGAGTACAATTAGAATTCTCAATAAATTGTAATTTTATTCTTACTACTCTATACTTAACCAAGGTTGCCGCTCTAATTGAATAAGGTAGGCATAGATTATTTCTATATTCTATGTTTCATTTAGCATGTGTGCATGTGTACAATCTTTGTAGATTTTTCCAAATCTAGTCCTTAAACTGGCTAAACATGGAATATATTTTTCTAAATAAAACATACTATGTGTAGTTTATGAGGTGATAATATTGGTATTACATGCTTTTTATATAAAAATGTTAAATGTATTACCTAGGGTGTTATCTTCTTCTAGAAGTGAAGAACAACTTAGTCAATAAGCCTCCTTGATAGCATGAGTTGGGATGTAGAAGTGAAGAAACAAACCAGTCAATGATCCTCCTTGATAGCATGTGTTGAGTTGTTCACATCATTTCTGATTAGGGTCCTGCGGCGAGGCATTAAAGAAGGTGAGAATAGAGGTAAATGAAAGCGATCTCAGATTGTCATTATATATATTTTTTCACTTTAGATGTCACTCGTAAAGTAGATTACTAAATAAAACCTACTGAGTGTGTTTTTGAAAAGGTGAGGATATTGATATTACATGGAGTGTTGTCTTCTTGTAGAAGTGAAGCACAACTCAGTCAATAAGCTTCAGAAGAAGATAGGAGAAGCAGTGAGACTTCCTGGATCACAACAACTAGAGTTTAAAATTTGAGCACCATCAGGAAGCAGATAGAAGCAACAATGAGCTATTTAATTCGTAAAGTGGATTACTAAATAAAATCTGCTGAGTGTGTTTTTGAACAGGTGAGGATATTGGTATTATTTGGGGTGTTGTATTCTTGTAGAAGTGAAGCACAACTCAGTCAATAAGCCTCAGAAGAAGATAGGAGCACTAGTGAGCCTTCCAGGATCGCAACAACCAAAGTTTAAAAGTCTAGCACCATCAAGAAGAAGATAGTGTTGGCTAAATGGACATCTGTAAATCCCTTTTGTTTTGATAATGACAAACATTTCATTCTTATTGATCTAACGAGCTACTTGAGTGTGCAGGAACAAGGTGGATGACAAAGTACTAGGGAAATCCATATGCTTACAATATTTATATTTTCATGAAATGTAATCGCTTTGTAAAAACTTGTACAAATATATAATGTACAAGTACTTAGATTTCATGTAAATCAAGCGTTAGATCTTCCCTAGATAAACACCACATTTAGATAAGTCATCCCCTTCAAATAGGATCACAAATGCACACTCATACATATAATTAGTGCCTAAATTGAAAGATTGAAATAGGGTCAATCTCGGTCGACCTAACTCCTCGACCGAGACACTCTCGGTCGACAATCTTCTCGACCGATAAAGGTCCAAAGTAGCCGTTAGACACAACTGACAAGGTAGTTGGCAGTTGGAGATAAACGTTGCAAAACACTTGATTCAGAGAGCCTGTCGGTCGATAAGAGTTCGACCGAGTAGGTGTCTCGGTTGAACATTCCTCGACCGAGATGAACTCTGACAGCAACTGCAGAGTAAATTAATTAGCCGTTGCTAAAGCAACAAACTTATACCTAACGGCTAGTTAAGCACTTAGAAACCCCTAGAAGGTGTCTAGAACGTCCTTAAGCATCCATAGGCCATTCCTATAAATAGGAAAAGCCATAGGACACTCAAACTCACTTGTTACACTTGAGAAATCCTTGAGCATACTTTGAGCAATCTATTTGTGAGCAAATTGAGCATTGTGACAATTGGCTACTTCCTTCCTTAGCTCAAAATTCGTGTCCTATAGGCTAGCATCTCCTATCCACTACAATTACAATTCCATACACTTTGGTTAGGAGATCTACACGCTTGATCTAGGCAAATCAAGCCTTGGGCTATAAAAGGATAAGTTGTAATTTCCTTTTTCCTTTCTTGTTCTCTATTATTGTTTGTACTCTCCTTGCTACACCTAGGTTGGAGGCTGCAGATTGGAGAGGGTGGAGATCTTCTTGGTGAAGAAGGAGACCTTGAGCTACTTCAAGAAGGCTGGTGCAACGGGAGGTTACTTCTAGAGAGGAAGGCTACTTCAAGGGGGAGCTTGGAGTTACTTCAAGAAGGCTACCTCAAGTTGGTGCATCTACTTCAAGTGAAGGCTGTTCAAGGGGTGTAAGGAAAGTATTGTATTTTGTATAAATCCTTGAGAAGGTAATAAAATAAATACTTTCAAAATCCCGGTTGGGTAAGCAACCGGGTAGTGGACTGACAATCTTAGTATTTTCTAAGATTGGAACCACTCTAAACACTTGTCTCCTTCTTCCAATTTCAATTGTGGTTGTTTGAGTTCAATAATTGTTAAAAACTTTTTAAAAACTCTATTCACCCCCCCTCTAGTGTTTTTCAATTGGTATCAGAGCAGGCTTCAAGGAACCCTAACAAGGTCTTGAAGAATGGGTGACAGAGTGCTCAACAACCTTAACCTTGAAGGGACACTTGTTGCTAGACCTCCAGCGTTCGATGGAACAAACTACCAATATTGGAAGAGAAGGATGCAGTTCTACTTCCAAGGCATCAATTGGGACTTATGGAGGATGGTGTCAACCCCATATGAGCTTCCTCAAACTCAATTTGTGGAATGGGATGCAAATATGGTAAAGCTGGCTCAAATGAATGCTAAAGCTGTAAGCATTTTATATTGTTCAATTTCAGTAGGAGAATTTAATAGGATATCTAACTGTGACACGGCCTATGATATTTGGCATAGACTGTCCATAACTTATGAAGGTACAGTCCAAGTCAAAAATTCCAAAATTAGCATGCTTAAACAAAAGTTTGAACACTTTCGTATGGATCCTAATGAATCTATTAGTGAAATGTTTGCAAAATTCTCTTTTATTGTTAATGGTTTAAATGCCCTAGGAAAACCTGTTCTTGAAGAAGATCAGGTATCAAAAATCCTTCGATCACTTCCTCCTAAATATAAGCCAAAGGTGACATCCATTGAAGAAGCTAATGATCTCACTCGACTGAAAATGGAGCAACTTATTGGCAACCTAGAAGCTCATGAAGCAACCCTAGAAGTGGAAGAAAGAAGAGCACGTGAACTTCATCAAGGAAAGAAGAAGGATGTGGCTCTAAAAGCTTCAAAGATTATCACACCAGAAAGTGAGGAGTCAAGTGAAGAAGAAGGAGAAGAAGCCTTGATCGTCAACGGTAAGAAATATAAAAGATTTAAATCTAACAAAATCTCTAGTTCTTCTTCTTCTCCTCCCAGGTGCTTTGAATGTGGGAAGAAAGGACATCTCAAAAATGAATGTCCTAAAGCAAAGAAAGGAAAGAAAATCTCACACAAGAAGAAGGGAGAAAAAGCCTATAAAGCTGCATGGGACGAGTCAAGTGACAGTGAAAGTGGAGAAGAAAAGGTGGAATGTCTAATGGCAAGAGAAGATGATGAAGACTCTCAAGAGGTAAGCCTACTTGATCTTCCTAAAGAAGAGTTAATTACTAGTCTACAAGAAACTCATGATAAGTATGTTGATGTCAAGAAGAAACTAAAGAAGGTTATCAAATCAAACGATGAGCTATGTGCTAAATTAGATAATCTTTCCTCTAAAAAGAACAACATTGATCTTGAGAATTTGTCTTTAAAAACATCTTTAGATGATTGCACTAGAAAGCTACTTACTCTAGAAACAAATGTTGATCTTATTTCTAAAGAAAAGACTGAATTGTTAGCTAAACAAAAAGATTTTCAGACTCAACCTATTTTGTGTAACCATCTGGACTATGACAATGTTGTAAAAGAAAGAGATTCATTATTATCTGATTTAGATCAAGCAAGAAAAGGTTTACACAAGAAGATGAATGACATTGCTAAGCTACAAAGAGAACTTTATGAGTTAAGAAGTAAAGATATCCTTGATAACATTCTAAGCGTTGGTACTGATTTCAATGGAAGAAAAGGTTTGGGATATGTTCCAAAGAAAAATCAACCCAAAAGAACTCAGACTATGTTTGTACCTAAGAACACAATGGCTAGAAAGAGAAATGAAGTTGATTCTATTACTTGTCATTTTTGTCTACGTCTTGGACACTATTCATTTTCATGCCCTTATAAGACTAAGGATTCCGACTTAGTTTGGGTCCCAAAACCCCAAACTTAGTAGAGTCAAATGGAATTCAGTTGAGATATGTTCAAACGCTCCATTTTGCAATTTATATTGACTTATCTCAACTTAACAAAAGGTTTCATGCATATTGTTAATTTTCTGAACTGTTGTACTGAGACAGAAACTTAGTCGGTCGAAGTATTGTCGACCGAACATGTAATCGGTCGAATTTTTGTCGACCGACCGGATGTCTGTAACAAATCAAAACCTACAGCAACTAAACAGCAACTATTTCGGTCGAAAATTGGTCAACCGAGCTGAATTTCTGTGTTTCTTTGATTGTAATACAATAACCTTCTCGATCGACAATTAGTCGACCGAGACAGATGTCGGTCGAACAATTGTCGACCGACTGGACTTCTGAATAAGAATCTTTATACAATCTGTACTTAAATGCGTCTAACCATATCGGACCATCACATGGGTACCAAAATCTACATTTTCATGCAGGAATGGGTGGTTGACAGTGGATGTTCCAAACATATGACCGGGAACAAGGATGAATTTCAAACTTTTGAAGAAAAGAAAAGTGGAACAGTCACTTTTGGAGACAATGGTAAAGGTAAAATTGTTGGAATAGGTAATGTTGGTACAAACCTCGAAATAAAGAATGTTCTACTTGTTGATGGTTTGCACCATAATTTGATAAGTGTTAGTCAATTATGTGATAGTGGCTATGATGTTTTATTTAACAAAACCTGTTGCAAATTATTAATAGAAAACACTACAAATGTTGTTTATGAAGGAAATAGAGTTGGAAATCTTTATATTCTTAAACCTAGCTCTATGAAATCTGTAGTGGGAAAATGCTTGCTTGCAAATGAAAATACCTTACAACTATGGCATAAAAAGCTAGGACATGCTAGTTCACATGTTATTAAAAAGTTAGTGAAATATGATCTTGTTCGTGGATTGCCTACTTTATCTTTTGATCAAGTTGAAAATTGTGAACCATGTACAATGGTAAAGCAAACAAAAACCTCTTTTAAACCTAAACATGTACTTAGCACCAGTAGATCTTTAGAATTAATTCATATGGATTTATTTGGACCCATGAGGACACAATCTATTGGTGGCAAAAGATATTGTTTTGTTATTGTTGATGATTATAGTAGATATACATGGGTACATTTTATTGCAACCAAAGATGATACTATTCATGTTTTTATACAATTTTGTTCCAAGATTGAAAATCTATTACAAAGCAAAATATGTACCATTAGAAGTGATCATGGTGGAGAATTTGAAAATCATATATTTGAGGAATTCTGTACATCTCAAGGGTACACTCACAATTTTTCTGCTCCACGCACTCCACAACAAAATGGTATAGTTGAAAAGAAAAATAGATCTCTACAAGAAATGGCTAGAACAATGATGCTCGAACATAACACACCCAAAACCTTTTGGGCTGAAGCTGTGAACACCGCATGTTATGTGTTAAATAGGGTAACAGTTCACTCTCATTTGAGGAAAACTCCATATGAAATAATACATTCTAAGAAACCTAGAGTTGACTATTTTCATACTTTTGGATCCACATGCTATATCTTAAATACCAAAGATGATAGAGATAAGTTTGACTCTAAATCACACAAAGCATTCTTTTTGGGATATTCCACTTCTAGCAAAGCTTTTAGAGTATATAATACTATCTCTAGAAAAGTTGAGGAATCTATTCATGTTTCTTTTCATGAAGAATCCAAATCTGAAAATCTAGAAATAATTGATCTCACTAATCAATTCGAAAACTTAAACATACCAAATGATAGTGAGAAAGTTACTACAAACAATCACCAAGCTGAACCACAATCCACACCTAGGCTTATTAAGGATCATCCTCAAGAACTAATTATTGGAGATCCTAATGATAAAGTAAAAACTCGGTCTTCCTTTAAGGATGTTGCAAACATGGCTTTTGTTTCTATCATTGAACCTAAGAAGATATCTGAAGCTCTTAAAGATGATTATTGGATAATAGCAATGCAAGAAGAATTGAATCAATTCACTAAAAATGATGTATGGGATTTAGTTCCTAAACCACAACATAAAACCATCATTGGAACTAAATGGGTTTTTAGGAATAAGCTAAATGAGGCAGGAGAAGTAATAAGGAATAAAGCTCGATTAGTAGCACAAGGATATAATCAACAAGAAGGAATAGATTTTGATGAAACATACGCACCGGTAGCTAGACTTGAAGCTATTAGAATGTTACTAGCTATTGATGCACATAAAAAAATCAAACTCTACCAAATGGATGTCAAAAGTGCATTTCTAAACGGCATCATTCAAGAAGAAGTATATGTTGCCCAACCATCCGGTTTTGAAATACCAGAAAAAGGTGACTACGTTTATAAACTTAAGAAAGCACTTTATGGTTTAAAACAAGCACCTAGGAACTGGTATGAAAGGCTCAAGACATATCTTTTTGATAATGGGTTTTCTATTAGAAATTCAGATTCTACTTTATTTTTCAAAACATATACATCTGATTTCCTAGTTGTGCAAATATATGTTGATGACATTATTTTTGGAGCTTCAAATAATTCGTTGTGCACACAATTCAGTGACATTATGCAAAAAGAATTTGAAATGAGCCTCATGGGTGAACTAACTTTCTTTCTTGGTTTCCAAACGAAGCAAACACCTGCCGGAATCTTTATAAGCCAAGAAAAATATACTAAAGAACTCTTAAAACGTTTTGGGATGGATCAGTGCAAACATGCTACTACTCCTATGGCTACGTCTATCAAAATTGATAAGGATGAAAATGGGGAACCTATTGATGATTCCTTATATAGAGCCATGATTGGTAGTTTGCTTTACTTAACTGCTTCTAGACCGGACATCATGTTTTCTGTTGGTCTTTGTGTTCGATTTCAATCACAACCTATGCACTCTCATTTTCTAGCAGTTAAACGAATTCTTCGTTACTTAGCCGGCACTACCTGTTTTGGTTTATGGTATCCAAAAGGACAATCCTTGGATTTTAAATCTTATACTGATGCGGATTATGCTGGTTGTCGACTTGATCGTAAGCGTACTAGTGGTGGCTGTTTCTTGTTAGGGAGAGCTTTAGTATCTTGGTTTAGCAAGAAACAAAATACGGTTGCCCTATCTACAACTGAAGCTGAATATATGGCAGCCGGATCTTGTTGTGCTCAAGTGCTTTATATGCAACAAGTGTTAAACGATTATGGTTTTACTCTTTCATCTATGCCTATTTTTTGTGACAACACGAGCGCTATAAACTTAGCACACAATCCTATTTTACACAGCCGAGCTAAACATATTGAAATCCGTCATCACTTTTTAAGGGATCATATCTCCAAGAATCATGTTTCCCTTCATCATGTTGATACGGAAGATCAATTGGCTGATATTTTTACAAAATTGCTTCCACTAGACCAATTTAACAAAATTAGGAAGCAACTGCTTATCACTCCTTTGGAAGATGTTTTCTTTGATATTTGTGCTTCTTAACAAAACTTTTACTTGCATCATTTTGGCTTTTAATGGACATCTTTTTCATTGGATTTGATGGGACATCTAATTAAGGGGGAGTTTTTATTCTTAAATGGATATCTTTTTGAAATGACAAAGGGGGAGAAATAAATATAAAACGTAGTAATTATGCAAAACTCAATCAATGAGTTTCATAAACAACCTCTTGGATTTACATTGAAAGTTGCTATATTCCCTAGAGAATTGGATTTCATGTTCCATAATTCATGGGGAATAATAAGCACACATTTTATAAACAAGAGAAAAAGCTACAAAAGGTAATCTTAAAGTATGAAACTCATATGTTTTATATTTCCTTCATTTATATTTTGGAAATGTTTGTCATCTTCAAAAAGGGGAAGATTGTTGGCTAAATGGACATCTGTAAATCCCTTTTGTTTTGATAATGACAAACATTTCATTCTTATTGATCTAACGAGCTACTTGAGTGTGCAGGAACAAGGTGGATGACAAAGTACTAGGGAAATCCATATGCTTACAATATTTATATTTTCATGAAATGTAATCTCTTTGTAAAAACTTGTACAAATATATAATGTACAAGTACTTAGATTTCATGTAAATCAAGCGTTAGATCTTCCCTAGCTAAACACCACATTTAGATAAGTCATCCCCTTCAAATAGGATCACATATGCACACTCATACATATAATTAGTGCCTAAATTGAAAGATTGGAACAGGGTCAATCTCGGTCGACCTAACTCCTCGACCGAGACACTCTCGGTCGACAATCTTCTCGACCGAGAAAGGTCCAAAGTATCTGTTAGACACAACTGACAAGGTAGTTGGCAGTTGGAGATAAACGTTGCAAAACACTTGATTCAGAGAGCCTGTCGGTCGACAAGAGTTTGACCGAGTAGGTGTCTCGGTTGAACATTCCTCGACCGAGATGAACTCTGACAGCAACTGCAGAGTAAATTAATTAGTCGTTGCTAAAGCAACAAACTTATACCTAACGGCTAGTTAAGCACTTAGAAACCCCTAGAAGGTGTCTAGAACGTCCTTAAGCATCCATAGGCCATTCCTATAAATAGGACAAGCCATAGGACACTCAAACTCACTTGTTACACTTGAGAAATCCTTGAGCATACTTTAAGCAATCTGTTTGTGAGCAAATTGAGCATTGTGACAATTGACTACTTCCTTCCTTAGCTCAAAATTCGTGTCCTATAGGTTAGCATCTCCTATCCACTATAATTATAATTCCATACACTTTGGTTAGGAGATCTACACGCTTGATCTAGGCAAATCAAGCCTTGGGCTATAAAAGGATAAGTTGTAATTTCCTTTTTCCTTTCTTGTTCTCTATTATTGTTTGTACTCTCCTTGCTACTCCTAGGTTGGAGGCTGCGGATTGGAGAGGGTGGAGATCTTCTTGGTGAAGAAGGAGACCTTGAGCTACTTCAAGAAGGCTGGTGCAACAGGAGGTTACTTCTAGAGAGGAATGCTACTTCAAGGGGGAGCTTGAAGTTACTTCAAGAAAGCTACCTCAAGTTGGTGCATCTACTTCAAGTGAAGGCTGTTCAAGGGGTGTAAGGAAAGTATTGTATTTTGTATAAATCCTTGAGAAGGTAATAAAATAAATACTTTCAAAATCCCAGTTGGGTAAGCAACCGGATAGTGGACTGACAATCTTAGTATTTGCTAAGATTGGAATCACTCTAAACACTTGTCTCCTTCTTCCAATTTCAATTGTGGTTGTTTGAGTTCAATAATTATTAAAATATTTTTAAAAACTCTATTCACCCCCCTCTAGTATTTTTCAGATAGGAGCAACAATGAGATTTCTTAGGTCTTACCAAGTAACAGAGAAAACTAGCAGCAGAGAAAATGATTAGGAAGAGAACAACTGCGACAACGAGAATGGGGTGTGTTTGCGTAGGTTTTGGTAGTGGTAGTGTGTGGGGGCGAGGAAAGGTTAAAGAGGTGGGTTGTAATTTATGTTGCCTTTGTACGTGGCTATCAGATGGAGTTGTTGTAACCGTTCAAAAATGTAATTTGAGTTATCCTTTGAATGTGGAGATGAAACAAAATTCAGTTGAATTATCTATCTTTAGGCAACTGTTAATTAATTGTGAGATAATGTGTTATTAATTAATTGCGAGATAATGTGAATGTGTGAGGACGTGGTCAAATCTGGGTGAGGGGAGTTGAGGGTGTCATCAGTTTTAGCCAGAGGGGAGTTGTAAGTGACCGATTACGGAAATCTGGGGAGGAGTGAGGGCGTAGTCAATAGCATGGCGGGGTTAGTTGAGAACGCGGGCTCGTAAACGTGTGAGGCACTTTTGTTGTATTTGTTTTGCAAGTTTATTAAAAGAAAGAAACAAAACGCAAAAAAACATGAGAGTAGTGTGGATCAACCAGGAAGCAACAATTCAAAACGCTAACTTCTGATTAGCTGAAAGGGAGAACCGTAACTTGGATGAAAAACTCACTCTTTTTATAGTAGTTTATAATAAACACAATGAATAAAGAGATTTATTATATAGAGATAAAAAAAGACACCACTTGAAACCAATTTTAGACTTTAACAATGTTAAAGAACAAAAATAAGGAAGAAAGTAAGTTACTTCTCTCAATAAAATAGAGGGTGAGATTTGTAGTCCGGTTAATTTTTTGCTATGACATAATAGGCGATGTGAGACCAGTTTGGGATGAATACCAAAAAAAAAACCATTTGAGATGTAATATAGTATTACAACATCAAAAAAATCACAAGATCTCTCTTGAAATTATAATAATACTCTTTTCGGAAGTCCTGATTTATTCGTCATATTGGCATACAACTTGAGTTCTGTAAGTCTCACACAAAATATTTTCTTCCGCTTGAGTGGTGTTTATGCGAGCTGTCGTGACCTATATAACTGAATATTTGCAAAACTCTCAACCTAGATATCACCATTCAAGATAAGTAAATTAACCAATTCTCACCTAGACTCTATACTGGCGGACGTTGACAACTGCCGACGTCACAGCATGCGCAGGTACAAAATTAAGAATGTCCAATCTTGTGTCTCTGGCAACGAAACGAAATCTCTACCTGGATCGCGAAAGGATATCTGGTCATTAATATGGCCAAAAACATAACTGAAACTGTCCTTGGAGTTTTTGGCTGGCGACGAGGGTGAATGACGCTCCTACGCGAGCTATAGTCTATAGGGAAGCAGCTGTTGCCGCCGCTGCACCTACAGCGACGAAGGACAGCCACATGACGCAACTCAACACAAGCACGCGACCCAGCGTCTGCGGATGGCGATCTCCGTCCAGGCCGACAGGGTTGGGGGGCAAGTTCTGAGCACACCTGGGGACGGCCTGGAAACTCACCTAGTCACCTTGGACCTAAGACTCTATCATTTATTATTATTATTTCTCACTTTATTATTTTAAAACTGTTTAGAACCCTCACGCATCGTACGGACGGCGGAAATGGGCGTGATGCATTACCCGCCACGGCCACGAGAATGAATGATGATGGTAATGAGAGTTACTAATAAAATATACTATGCTCCCTACAAGTAGCCCACCCCAGTATGAAAATAGCCTACCCCAGTATTAAAAATAGCATCAACTACCTTTGCATTATATAAGTTAATCTACGATTCTCAATTATTTGAACCATTATAGTTCATGTTTCTACATGGCAATCAACGCAAATTTTGCTGATATATACGGAACCTGATGGATACATTCTCCCACCCCACCTTTCAGTTTTGAAGAGAAACCACATCAATTCTTATCCCTATAGGGTCATTGCGTGTTAGTGGTTTTTGTGTAGTTGATAGCCACAATTAGCAACCACTCACTCTATGAACTACTGTTGTGAGATTATCACACCTTATGTGTTCCTCCTCCTCCATCATCATCTTCCCTACTTATGCCCTTGGTGTTGCAATCACATATGTCAAGGGAAACATTAAAATGACGCAATTTGTAGGTGACCATTGATAAGTAACGGGTTGGTTTGTCGAGAGAATGAGTTGCAATAGAAGGTTCAAACGAAGGAAATGGTTTCACCTTTTTGTAATTGTAGAAGGACCTTTTTCTCTCTATCAAACACATTTGTGCTTGCTTCACATTCGAAATGATAAACCTAAGAGTGATGCATCACATTAGTAACTACAGTTTACGGAAAATTGTAGATTCAACCTTCCAAGCTCATCAAGATGTAGTGGTAGGGGCACCCATGGGAACCAGATGTTGAACGTGGGACTTTACAAGAGAAAATTACAAAGAGGAATGATAAGTAGGGTTGATGGGCTGGTGAGAGACCACATTAAAGCTTGTCTTTTCTATTTTGTTGTCTCGGTAGGAGGGATCAACAACGAGGCCAAAATGATGGTGATATTTATGGATGCAAACATGTGACCACTATATAAAAGTGATAAAAAAGAGTAACATATCATTATTAGACTTCTTTGATGGTCACAAGAAACCATTGTGCTGGTTGTAATTTTGGTGGAAGGACTCTCATTTGGTCATGATAATGGTTCATTGTTGTATTATTGAACCCAGTGAGGAATGATTTAGAGCTAAAATTACAATTTTGACGTAGTGGATCAAGAACTATTTTTATATATACACAACTACCTAAAGAGATTAGAAATTCACTACACTATAGAAGAGTGACACACTTTATCTGCATAAAGGATATGCTTATTTGTACTAAGATGGAAGCACCACATTGTGCAAAAGCTATGTTTATGTGTTACTATTGTTGTATACTCGACTCAGTTTATACCCTAAGGTTGGAAGTATCATAAATAACTAGGTTTATGTTGTTATTTAGAAAGAAAAACTTGATAAGCAAGGTGGGCGTTTCCTTTAACAATGGTTGTGAGTGAGGAAAGTTGGCTGATGGTAGCCAATCAATAACGAAGGAGGGTGGGGTAAGTTCTAGAGTTTCACAACTTTAATCAAACTCCACAAAAGTCTAACATGTTGTTCAATTAGAACGGTTGATCCTATATCAGATTCATTCAAAAGGACAAGATGGACGTGTGTCATACGAGATATAAACTAAGATATATGTGTGCCAATCAATCTTGAATGATAATCGAATATAAATCACACCCTTTTGTTGCTTAACTATTGGATCGGTGGTTCACAACTCCAAGACCCCCCGATACCAATGATGGCGTGGCATAATTGGTTATATTAAACATTTGGCCAACTTGACAAGCCACTCCATCGATCCATCACTTCTTTCCTGCCTACTTGATCATATATTTGCATGACCTTCTAATATAATCGTATCACTAATCGACACCTAACTTCGTCTTTAGCACGGAAAATGTGGTGGCCGAGCTGAGCTGGGCCAGCTCCATCCTGAATATCCGGGTCGTACATAGATTCCCCCGTTCGCGGAATCATGTCGCGTTTCGTGATTAGTTGTATGTGTGCAATTATAGATGATACTATTATCAGAAGACGAATATAGATTATGGAGGTTGGTTGGTCAATCCGGCCAACACGACGAAGTGGGCAAAGGAATATTGTGCTGCAGCTGAGCGTGTAAGCTCCTACTGGCTTGGATACTCGTACTCTTGTGCCAAGTTCAAAGTTCAAGCAGCGGGATGCTGACGGGTCCTAAGTAAGCTAGCTTTGCGGCAGGAGATTGGGAACGCCTGATGGAGTTAACCAGGATCGCGCCGACGAGGCAGAGTACTGGATTTCTGGCGGAGGCTATGGATCAACGGCGACGTGTCGATGGTATTCACTGCGCCTAAAGTCAATGTTAAGAGTTGAACGCGAGAATATGACGATTTCGCAGCGGAAGAACAAGAAATGAGAAGCAATCACACAACCAAAACACAAGATTTACGTGGTTCGGTCGAGATGACCTACGTCCACGGGAGGGGGCGAAATTTCCACTATTTCAGAGAAAAGATTACAAAGGAGAGATACTCTCAAAGAAGAGAGAACTCTCTTCTGTACAACACTGTACGTTGGCACTTCTCAGTACAAGAAAATCTCATGCCCCTAAGGTCCTATTTATAGGCTCCATGCCATAAGGCTTCAACTAGGAATAAACAATCCTAATAGGAGTCTAGTACACAATATGAGTCCAAGTTGCATGAAGATAGAACCATCTACAACTCCAAATAGGAATACTAATCTAAATCCAAGTAGGAACATGGGTTGGACTCAAACCAAGATAAGACCCAAAATAGGACTGCCACACCATGTAGGATTAGGATTAGGATTAGGATTAGGAGTCTTCAAGTCACATAACAATCTCCACCTTGACTTGAAGTCTTTGTATCTCTGAAAAAGAATGATAGTAGATATCTCTCCCCCTCCAGCCCCTAAGGGCGTCACTGCGTGCTGTGTAGACTAACCAAGTCCAGACAATGTCTGAACTTGGAAACTGGCAACGGCTTTGTCATCATGTCTGCAGGATTTTCTTTACTTACAATCTTCTTCACCACAATCTTCCCCTGCGCTATCACCTCTCTGATGAAGTGATACTTGACGTCGATGTGCTTTTTCCTTTCATGAAACATCTGATCTTTAGTAAGGTGAATTGCACTCTGACTGTCACAGTAGATGGTCGTCGTCTTGTCAAGAATATAAAACTCAGCACACAGTCCTCTCAGCCAAGTGGCTTCTTTGATGACTTCTGTCAATGCCATGTACTCAGCTCACTACTACATAAATAGCATTCAGTGTCGCTTTTATGGGTGTCGGTTATTAAGGAAAACCGACGCCTATAATATAAGACGTCGGTTGTTTAGGCAAACCGACGTCTATATTCGAAGACCAGCCAGACACGGGTACCGCTTTGTATTCAGCGTCGGTTGACTATAACAAACTGACGCCTAAAAGCTCCCGTGAAATCCAATTTTCGAGCGAAAAGAAAATGTGTCACATACAACGTCGGTTATTTAAATAGCCACCGACGCCTATGTGTGATGAAACTTTGCGCGAAAAATGTCACTTTCAGCGTCGGTTATCCGTTGATAACCGACGCCGAAAGTGGTTCCCGCCAAACAATTTCGTGAAAATATCGTCCAATTGAACGACGGTTGGTTCAAACAACCGACGCTAAAGAGGTTTAGGCGTCGGTTGTTTGAAACAACCGACGCTATTGGTGAACTTAATATCCCACGATCACCCGACTCTTCCCCTTTCTTCTATTTCATCGCCTAAACTGTTCCCCAACCCTTTCTTCTCTGCTGTCGCCCGACCCTCCACTCCGCGGCAACCACCACCATCTTCCTCCACAACAGTGCCGCCGCGCCGCCTTCTCCGCCGCCAGTGCTGATTTGTGAACGCCGCCTTCTCCTCCGGTGCCTCCACGCCGCCGCCAGTGCCTCCACGCCGCCGCCGCCAGGCCGACAGCTAGCTGCTTCTCCACCGCCGTCGCGCCGCCGCAACCATCTTCTCCGCCTGCTCATTGATTGTCGCGCACTGCCGCCACGTGCCATCGTCGTCGCCCACTCTGCGCCGCCGTCTGGTTCGACCATAGCTCCTCTCCAGACCAACCGTAACTCATCTAGCCCTAGCCCTACCTTCCAGGTTCGACCACAGCTCCTCTCCAGGTCAGATTCACACATTAATATTGCCAATAATATAGGAAATAAATACTAGCTCCAATTATAGACATATTGTATATGGTTTTGATCAGAAAAATGCATAGATTGTGAATAAAATTTTCTCGAAAACCCTAGTTTGATGAGCATGTTGTTAATCATGTTAATTATGATTCTTCTATATATTCTGATGTCATTATATAATTATGTGATCCCAACATATTAAATTGAATTAGAATGATTTCATGAATTATAGGGTTTTAAAGTTGATAAACATGTACATGCAGAAATAGGGTTATTAAACCAATGGTTATAACATAGTATGATCTTAATCTGATCTGGATGTTCATAATAATGTAGTATGTTAAATATGATGATTAGGGATACATATAATGTCTAGTAAAGATTCCTAGACCTTTTGTTTGAAACTATTGATTTCTTGATTTATTATTTAATAATACTCTGTTGATTAGGATTAACCATGTTGCTTGTAGTTTATAGACATTTATTATATATAAGAATGACAACACGTATTTGTTGGCCTAGAAACATGTCCAAGATTTACTCATTAGGAGTAAATCTTGGATAGTCCCCGGTTTGAGACTGTTCTTGAACACCTAATCTCACTTAGGATGTAAGTGTATAATGTGTATTGGGTTTTCGAGAAAATTTTGGTAGCATTTCCCCATTTGTTCTCTAAGTATATATGTACTTAGAGAACAGCGGGGAAATGCTGCCAAAATTTTCTTGAAAACCCAATACACATTATACACTTACATCCTAAGTGAGATTAGGTGTTCAAGGATGGGATAGGTGGTACACATTTATTATATATAAGAATGACATCAAATGTGTTTGTTGGCCTAGAAACCCGTCCAAGATTGACTCATTAGGAGTAAATCTTGGATAGTCCCTGGTTTGGGACTGTTCTTGAACACCTAATCTCCTTAGGATGTAAGTGTATAATGTGTATTGGGTTTTCGAGAAAATTTCGGTAGCATTTCCCCGTTTGTTCTCTAAGTATATATGTACTTAGAGAACAGCGGGGAAATACTGCCGAAATTTTCTTGAAAACCCAATACACATTATACACTTACTAGTGAGATTAGGTATTCAAGGATGGGATAGGTGGTACACATTTATTATATATAAGAATGACGTCACATTATACACTTAGGTAGGATGTAAGTGTATACCCTAATCTTTTCCTAATATATACTTGTTTCCTAATATATACTTGTTTTCTCTGATCATAGAATGGATAGATCATGGATGTCTATTCGTAATCGTAGCACCCCAGAGTTTATATCTGGTCTTGATCAATTTATTAGATTTGCCGAGGAACATAGGAAAAAACCTACAGATAGGTTCTATTGTCCATGTAGGCATTGCGGTAACAACTTGAAAGTCAACACTGGTGAGCAAATCAAAAGTTATGTCATGTGCAACGGGATTGTACAAGGCTATACAGAATGACACTGGCATGGAGAGATTTCAAAATCGAAACCAGTAGATGTCGATAGCAGTGCTTGGGTGGAAGAAGAAATTGCCTCCGATGATGTAAATGTGAACGAACCAGTTCCAGCAGACATCGTTGATGCGATGCTGGATAGTTGTAGGGTAGAGCACACCGATCCACCTCCTATCTTTAGAAACATTGTGCATGATGCTGAGATACCGTTATACACAGGCTGTGCTAAGTTTACGAAGCTTAGCGTTGTGTTGAGATTGTATAAGTTGAAAGCTAACAATAGATGGAGCGACAAAAGCTTCACTTGATTGTTGACTTTGTTGAAAGAAATGCTTCCTGAAGGAAACGAGCTGCCAATCTCAACATACCAGGTAAAGAAAATGTTGTGCCCAATGGGAATGGAGGCCAAGAAGATACACACATGCCCGAATGATTGTGTATTATTTCAAAAGGACTATGTAGATTTGAAATATTGTCCAAAATGTGGTGCGTCACGGTATAAATTGACGACTTTGGGGGAGTCCAAAACTGGTTCTCCTGCCAAGGTGTTGTGGTATCTACCTATAATATCACGGTTTCAACGCTTGTTTGCAAATCCGAAAGATGCGAAGAATTTGAGGTGGCATGCAGATGTTAAGAAAAATAATGATGGGATCCTACGACATGCGTCTGATTCCCCACAGTGGAAGAAGATTGATCTATTGTACCCCAAATTTGGTGAAGAAGATAGGAATCTAAGACTTGGGCTTTGTACAGATGGGATGAATCTGTACGGGACATTGAGCAGCCAACATAGCACTTGGCCAGTCATGCTTGTTATATACAATCTTCCTCCCTGGATGTGTATGAAAAATAAGTACATTATGTTTTCGTTGTTGATATCGGGCCCTAAAGAACCCGGAAATGATATCGATGTTTATCTTGAACCTTTGATTGATGACTTAAAGAAACTTTGGGCTGAAGGTGTGATGACCTATGATGCTTCAGCAAGAGAGACATTTCGTTTGCACGCTATGTTGTTTTGCACTGTTAATGACTTTCCAGCATATGGGAATTTGTCTGGATATAGTGTCAAAGGAGCTAAAGCGTGTCCTATATGTGAAGAAAACACTGATTCAATAAGACTAAAACATGGCGGCAAGACTGTATATCTTGGTCATCGAAGGTTTCTTTCAAAATTCCATCCGTATCGTAGGAAGCGCAAAGCATTCAATGGATGGAATGATGAACGGAGTGCACCTAAACCTATACCAGGGGATGTTGTTTATGCAAGAATAAAAGACATTGTCAATGAATTTGGTAAGAAATCACAATGTAGTATGGCCACACGGAGTGACAATTCTTCATTCAAGAAGAAGTCAATATTTTGGGATCTTCCTTATTAGAGTTCTTTGACAGTCAGACATTGTATCGATGTAATGCACGTTGAGAAAAATGTCTGTGATAACATCATTGGTACTCTGTTAAATATACCAGGTAAGACTAAAAATGGGATAAAATCCAGACTGGACCTACGTGAAATGGGAATAAGGTCAGAATTAACAGAATTACGTGAAATGGGTAATAAAAGAACATACTTACCTCCCGCTTGTTACACATTGTCTAGAAAGGAGAAGAAAACTTTTTGTGAGTGCTTGGTAAATGTTAAGGTGCCACATGGTTACTCATCCAACATCCGTAGATTGGTATCAATGAAAGATATGAAGTTGATAGGTCTTAAATCTCATGATTGTCACACTCTAATGCAACAAATATTGCCCGTGGAAATTCGATCTATATTGCCGAAGCATGTAAGGTTTGTAATTACCAGACTTTGTTTCTTTTTCAACAGTCTATGCAGCAAAGTTATTGACCCTGATACTCTCGATAATTTGCAAAGAGAAGTGGTTGTTACCCTATGTCAGCTTGAGATGTATTTCACTCCTTCGTTCTTTGATATCATGGTACATCTTGTTGTCCACTTGACTAGGGAAGTGAAAATGTTGGGACCAGTTTTCTTGCATTGGATGTATCCTTTTGAACGATACATGAGCGTTTTTAAAGGTGATGTTCGAAACCGTTATCGGCCTGAAGGGAGTATTATTGAAGGTTATGTGGCGAGAGAGGTTATGGATTTTTGCAATGACTTTCTCAGTGGTAATGACACTCCTGATAATGACAAGAATATTGAGGAGGGCAAAGGAATTTTGGGATCACGGGTGAAAGTAATCAGCCGTGAGCAGTTGGAACAAGCTCACTTGTATATTTTACACAATATGGATGAAGTGAGTGTTTATATCGAGGAACATACCAATTTCATAAAGAGACAACATCCTCGAGCAAGTTCAATGTGGCTTGCTAGAGAGCATAATAAGACTTTTACTAAGTGGTTTGAAGATAAAGTCTTACATCAACTATCTCAAACACCAAATGATATTACAGAAACTATCAAATGCCTCGCCTTTAAACCAAAACCGAATGTTATGTCTTATGAAGGGTTTGACATTAATGGATTCACATATTACACAAAGCGCCAAGATGATAAGAGTGTCGTCCAAAATAGTGGGGTCACTCTTCAAGCGTCGACTATGTACTTTGCAAGTGCAAAGGATAAGAGTTCACATGAAGCTAAAATATCATATTACGGTGTCATTGAAGACATTTGAGAGTTTGACTACATAGATTTCAAAATTCCGCTCTTTAAATGTAATTGGGTTGATAACACGAAAGGAGTTATAGTGGATGAATTGGGTTTCACTTTGGTGAACTTTGAAAAGATTGGCGAGAAGGGTGAACCATTCATATTGGCATCACAGGCAAAACAAACATTCTATATCGATGATCCTCCAAATGATAAATGGTCGGTTGTTTTTCATGGTAAAAGACAATTCATTGAAGATCATATAGATGAAGAAGATTACTATGATAAGTATGATGACTCCAGTCCATTCTCAGTTGGGTTGCCAACTCCACAAAATATTGAAGCTAATGATGACTTATATGTGCGCGGAGATCACAATAAAGGATTGTTAATTGATAAAAGATCACAATTTTAGAGACATGTATGTTTATACAAATGCTAAATGTTTTCCTTTTTCTAGTTTATACAAATGCTAAATGTTTGCCTTTTTCTAGTTAATACAAATGCTAAATGTTTGCGTTTTTCTAGTTAATACAAATGCTAAATGTTTGCCTTTTTCTAGTTAATACAAATGCTAAATGTTTGCCTTTTTCTAGTTAATACAAATGCTAAATGTTTGCCTTTTTCTAGTTAATACAAATGTTAAATGTTTGCCTTTTTAATGACATTTTCAGATGGCCGACCATGATGAGCATGATGTCCATGATGAGCATGAAGTCCCTGATGAGCATGTTGTCCATGATGAGCATGGCGAGGATACCAATGTAAGTTCTAAAAACATATCCTGTATTTCTATAAAATTCATTATCTTCTAGTTATGTCATATATCTTATATTTCTATATTAATTCAATGTGTTTATTTTTGTCAAATTTTAGGTTGATGATGCACATGTACCCACTGAAGCACTGGAGCAACTTGATGCGCAACACCAAACACTTAACAAGAAAAGGGGCATCACTCTGTTGAAGAAGTTAATAGCGCTTAGTGGCAGTGGATCCAAATTGGTTGTGGAGTTTGATAATGGAGGAAATGCAATTGGAGTGATCCACAATAATTTTGTAAACTATCTTGGGTGTACCACTCGGAGCCATTGTGGTGTTAAGTATGATAATTGGCATAAAGTTCCTCAGGGGAAAAAAGACTTGATATGAAAGGATTTATGCGTGAGTTATTATTATTTGCAATTCTATTTTGTAGATTACAAATTCTATTATTTGTAATTCTATTTTGGATACTAGTTAATAACATTTCTATTTTACAGAATCTGTTTGCATTGGATGAGAAGTTGCATCGTAAAAGTGTGATGCAACACGCTGAAAAGATGCTTAGGAATTATAGGACAAATATGAACAGAGAATACATAAAAGAGGGTGATAAGAAAAAGAAGTCAACCCTTAAACAATGGAACTTCTTGCACAAAGAAGATTGGGACAATTTTGTTTCTTCAAGAAAATATGAAGAATTCAAGGTATTAGGCGTCACTCCCAATTTAATTAATATACATTGTATTCACCTATTCAAGATTAACATTTAGTGATACTAACCAAATCATTAATGTGCATACTAACTAGGCCCTCAGTGACGCACAAAAAGCAAGGCGTGCACTGAATGTGCATGACCACACTATGGGTCCAAAAGGCTATGCAAGCGTTCGCCAAAGACTACATGTGGAGTCTGCGGCTACTCAGGAGTCTGCTCCTACTCAGGAGTCTGCCACACCCATGCCTCACCATGATATCTGGATAGCTGGGAGGCAAAACAAGAAGGGTGAAATAAAGAAGCCCGTAACTGCTGAGGCAGCTGTGAAAATGGTAAAATACAACTCTTAGAGCAATCGTTTGAATATTGATTTTTGTGGTGTTAAATTATCAATTTCTGTTGATGGTGATTAGCGGGAGCTGCACGAGCAGTGGAAACAAGGCACGTTCATCCCTCAGGGCACAAGGGATGAATTGACAGTTGCTCTGGGTAACCCAGAGCATCTTGGACATGTTAGGGGTGCAGGCGCTGGTGTGGGCATCAAAGCATTCTTTGGGCCATCCCAGCGCAAACCCAGAGCGGGACTTTCTCAAGAAGAGGTAACCTATTCTTTTTTTAGAATGTTACTATAAAAGGAAATTCAATAATAAGAAGCTAATGTTTCTTTTATCCATGTATAGGAGAATAAGAGAGTCGAGGATATAGTTGCTAAGAAGGTCAACGATGTAGTTGCTGAGAAGGTCAAGGAAGAATTGCTGCGGTGGCAGGCATCTCAGGCTTCCAATCAGCCTATGGCGACCCACTCTTCTCTTGATGCACAGACTGCGAGTAATCCTGGAGACCCATCGCCTAACACGTCTGCTGTAAGTATTGTTTATGACATTGTAGCTAGTCTTTTCAAGATGATATGTTTTCAAGATGATATGTATATATGTATAACATTCTTTACGTAAATTTTTAGGCATTGAAGCCATGCCACTTAAGAATACAAGACTATGTTGTTGCAGAGGTGCATGCTTACCCATCCCTTCCTGGGGAAAGGTTTCACGGGACTCCAATTCCACAGGGCTACGTTCGTGTGGGTCCATTACATGTGTTACCCGATTGGAGGGAAGCTACATTGCCATATCCCCACCCGGATATTGATACACTTGCTGAGGCAGAAGGTGGGGTCATACGGTGGCCCAAAGCAGATGTCATCTACACTACTAAAATTGTAAGATAAATTTACATTGATTTAGACTGTTAATGTGTATATATGATGTCAACTGATCTGAAATTATATATACAGGTTAAAAAGAAGACACCAGGAGCACCTAGGCCTCCACCTCCACTTCCCGCATTACCAACTTGGGTTCCAACTGACCTAACATACTCGTTAGGTCTTGCTTGTAGGGGAATGGCATGTTGGCTACGGGCACATAATATACATTGCCCGATAATTGTTTCTTTAGATACAGATTATGCAGGTCAATCAGACGATAGCTCTTTATTTATACAAGATATTATTGAGTCGTTTATGTATGATTGGCTGAATACATCAATGATAGAGACACGGATAAGGTGAGATCTTATTTATACATCCATATACCTTATGTAAGATCCGATGATCTGGTTTCTTATATATTAATGCATACGTAATACATGTTTTGCAGCTACTTAGTCGAAGATCATTGCAAACAATTTGCATTTGATCATGTGGGATTTTTGATTCCATCATTGATTAGTATGGTAGCTAAAGACCCTGATAGTGTTCAACAATACTGTATAGATGCTTTTACAATTTTTGGTCAGCAAAAGAAGACGATAATAATAGCTCCATTCAATGTCAAGTAAGTTTACTTTATTTATAATTTGGACTTAAGAAAATTCCATTTTTATTGTGCATTTTGAGTTATTAATTGTTAACTGTTTACCTCTAGCGGTAGACATTGGGAGTTACTAGTTATTGTCCTCGGGACGTTCACTGTTTATTATCTACATCCCGCGGGAAGTACATTAAACACTAAAATTGGACACGTAATGAGAATGCCATTATTCTGGTGAGAAAAATTTCATTTTTGTATCTGTTAACATCTGTTATTACATTACTATTTACTTATGTAATTTACTGTGTTATATTAACATGTAGGGGTTTAGATGCATTCAAAAAGGCTGGAAGAACGGTCCCAAGGAAAAAGAACCTGCCAATAAATTGGCAGAACGTACAAGTAAGTTCCCGACTCCAATGTATATATTATTGATGTGAATTGTGCTTAGTTGTATTATTTTGTATGTTTCAATTTATAGTGCGCTACACAAGACAATGGCTGGGCATGCTCATACTATGTGATGCGATTTATGCTGATGATTATCAAACATGCCGCATGGGACATCGATACCATACATGAGGTATTATATATAGTCTCATTAGTTAGTATGAAATATATCAATCTTATTTTTATATTATTACTTATATATATACATCATTCTCTTTGCAGGTGTTTAAAACTGACAACACTATAGGTAAACGCTTAAAAAATATACATGCTCCATATACAATGGAAGCATTAAATGAAATAAGAGAAGAATGGGCAAAAGCCATACAAGCAGTGGCAACTGTAAGATATAATTGGGATGTTGATAGCGATAATGAATGATACTTTGTAAATGAATATTTCTGAATGTTAATACATGTATTTGAATGTTTCTATATGTGTGAATGTGAGAATTGAATTGATGTCTGAATGTATCTACTTGTGTGAAATTTTCCTTGGGACTTTTGCAGGTTTGTGGCCTGTTTGTAGGCTGATTTCAATGGATGTCGTAAACCTGCAGTTCAGAAAACTGAACCGCAGGTTCTCATCCTGATGACCAGCCACAGCAGACTTGCAAACTGATATGAAAAAAAAATAGATATAGGCGTCAGTTATTTACAGAAAACCGTCAGCAAAGACCTACAACGTCAGGTTTCTGAACAAAACCGACGCCTAATGTGGCAACATCCGTACTGGAAATGGCGTCGGCTGTTCGTGTCAAACCGACGCCTATAATACATATAGGCGTCAGTCTTTTAATAGATAACCGACGCCAAACTGGTTCGCGCCACAGAAAACAACGTCATCTAGGACACTTTCTGCGTCGGTTACCAAGTAAACACCGACGCTATAGTCCATATAGGCGTCGGTCTTTTAGTAGATAACCGACGTAGAATGTGTCCTAGATGACACCGTTTTCTGTGGCGCGAACCCTTTTGGCGTCGGTTATCTACTAAAAGACTGACGCCTATATGTTAAATAGGCGTCGGTTAAAAAACCGACGCCGAAGTGTTCGACCTTTAGCGGCGCCCACATAGGCGTCACTCAGAAACCGACGCCAAAGGGGGTTAAACAACCGACGCCAAAGGTTGTTTATGTAGTAGTGGCTTCAGTAGTAGACAATGCAACAGTGGGTTGTAATGTAGCTTTCCAACTCAGAACACAACCACCAATAGTAAGCAGATAACCCGTAAGAAAATGCCTTTTGTCACGGTCATTTGCAAAGTCAGAATCAACATAACCAACAAGCGTCTCTGTGCTCTTGCCAAATCCAAGGCATGTAGAAGATGTACCCTTAAGGTACCTAAGAATGTGCTTGACTGCTTGCCAATGTAGCTTTCCTGGATTGGACATGTATCTGCTCACCATGCTAACTGCTTGTGCAATGTCTGGACGTGTGCAAATCATAGCATACATGATGCTACCAACTGCACTGGAATAGGGAACACGAGACATGTAGTTTTCATCCTCTTCAGATTGCGGCGATTCAGCTGTAGCAAGGGCATATGCAACAACATAATCTGAATGCCTTGTAGGTGGTCTGATCTGTCTTCTTGGTCTCCCAGTAGCAATGCTATATGTCTGTTCTTCATGAGTGTCATCTTCAACATCATCTGGATTTTCCTGTGTAACAACAGGAGGTGCCGGGCTGTGTGCACTAACTTCAAGCTCCACCTGTTTCGTGGAACTTTGAGAACCTGTAGCTGGAGAATGGACGCCATCTTGTTTTGCAGAAAACATGGCAGACTCATCAAAAGTAACATTTCTTTCAATCAAGAATTTTGATGAGTTTGGCTCAGTGCACCAGAATCTGTATCCCTTCACACCATCAGCATAACCCAGAAAAATACACTTCTTCGCTCTAGGCTCGAGCTTTCCTTCATTTGAATAGACATATGCAGGACAACCAAAAATACGCAGATTTGAATATTTTGTAGGATGACCAGACCATACCTCTTCAGGAGTTTTGAAACCAAGTGGAGTAGATGGTGAACGGTTGACAAGATAGGCTGCAGTAGAGATGGCTTCAGCCCAAAAATCTTTGCTAAGTCCTGCACTGATCAGCATGCTACGTGCACGCTCTAGAAGAGTTCTGTTCATGCGTTCTGCAACACCGTTCTGCTGGGGTGTATGTCTAACTATGCGATGTCTTGTAATACCCTCAGACTGGCAGAACTCATTGAATTCAGAAGAACAAAACTCCATGCCATTATCTGTCCTCAGTGTCTTGATGCTCCTTCCTGTTTGTTTTTCAATAAGCATCTTCCACTTCTTAAACTGATCAAAAGCCTCAGATTTATGCTTCAGAAAATACACCCAGACTTTCCTTGAGAAATCATCTATGAAAGTAAGCATGTATCTAGCACTTCCCTTGGACGGTACTTGAGAATGACCCCAGATGTATGAATGAATGTAATCAACAATACCTTCTCTAGTATGATTTGCAGTAGAAAAACTGACCTTTTTCTGCTTTCCCATAACACAGTGCTCACAGAAATCTAGCTTTTCAGTACTAATATCACCTAGAAGTCCTCTCCTGCATAATAATTCCAGGCCTTTCTGGCTCATGTGTCCCAGTCGCCTATGCCACAATTTAGTGGCATCCAGTTTTGGAGTGGGTGAGGAAGAAACAACCGCAGCTTCTTCAGTCACAGTTTCACCAATTAATTTATAAAGGTTTCCAGGAATACGTACTCCCTTTATCAGAACATCATCTCCTTTGGTAATAGACAGGATTCCATCTATAGTCTTGTATGGAAAACCGTTGGCTTCAAGTAAGCCAATAGAGATGAGATTTTTCTTCAGACCTTGAACATGACGAACATTGGAGACAGTTTGGATAACACCATCGAACATCTTTATGCGGATTGACCCAATGCCAATTGTCTTACAGGTAGAATCGTTCTCCATGTTTACAACACCTCCATCAAAGTGCTCATAAGAAGAAAACCAATCTCTGTGTGGGCACATGTGGTGTGAACAGCCTGAGTCCAGAATCCAAGAAGTTTGAAAATTGACGGGTGAGGAAGATAAAGTCATAAGAACATATTCTGGATCTTCACGTTCTACATTAGCATCTACAGGTTGTTCTTGTTTTTCATTCTCCCTCTTCTTCTTGTTCTGTAACTTGTAGCATTCATCGACAATGTGTCCAGTCTTCTTGCAGTATTTACAGACCTTCTTTGATTTAGACTTAGATCTGTGTGTTTCCTTCTTGTTGTTTCCCTTTTCTTTTGTACGACCCCTCGCCATAAGAGCCTCTGACTGACTCCCGCTAGAAGAAGCAATTAGGTCTTTATCAACCATGGTCTTTGACAGCAATGAAGATATAACATCCTCCACCGTGATTGAAGATTTTCCGTACAGAATAGTTTCCCGAAATTTCTTGTATGAAGGAGGTAAAGAGCACAGAAGAATAAGGGCTTTATCTTCATCTTCGACTTTAATATCTATATTTTCCAGATCCATAATAATAGATGTAAACTCGTCAATGTGATCACGGACAGATGTACCTTCCACCATGCGTAGTAAGTAGAGACGCTGCTTGTGATATAATTTCATTTGGAGAGACTTCGTCATGTAGAGATCTTCGAGTTTCTTCCAAATATCGGCAGCAGTAGTTTCTTTGGAAACTTCGGCCAAAACCTTGTAGTCCAAAGATAACTGGATGGCGGTGAGAGCCTTCTGGTCCATCACTTTCTTTTCTTGCGACGTCATAGTGGCTGGCATCTTCTCGATCCCTTCCAGAGCCTCGGAGACTCCCTGTTGAACGAGCAAACCACGCATCGTGATCTGCCATAGTCCGAAATTGATTTTGCGATCAAACTTCTCAATCTTGTACAAACTCGTCATTGTTCGGATCTTGAACACGCGGCTCTGATACCACTTTGTTAAGAGTTAAACGTGAGAATACGACGATTTTGCAACGGAAGAACAAGAAACGAGAAGCAATCACACAACCAAAACACAGGATTTACGTGGTTCGGTCGAGATGACCTATGTCCACGGGAGGGGGAGAAATTTCCACTATTTCAGAGAAAAGATTACAAAGGAGAGATACTCTCAAAGAAGAGAGAACTCTCTTCAATACAACACTGTACGTTGACACTTCTCAGTACAAGAAAATCACATGCCCCTAAGGTCCTATTTATAGGCTCCATGCCATAAGGCTTCAACTAGGAATAAACAATCCTAATAGGAGTCTAGTACACAATAGGAGTCCAAGTTGCATGAAGATAAAGCCATCTACAACTCCAAATAGGAATACTAATCTAAATCCAAGTAGGAACATGGGTTGGACTCAAACCAAGACAAGACCCAAAATAGGATTGCCACACCATGTAGGATTAGGATTAGGATTAAGATTAGGAGTCTTCAAGTCACATAACAGTCAATAATACCACAGCTATACCTCAAGGCGTGTCGGATATGATCCAAAAAGATTGATGCCCATTTCCACACAAGTATATGGTATGTTGTAATGCGTGTACACTCAAAAGGATTATTCCACGACTATCTAAAGCTTTGCGGGTTCCTAAACTACAGACATATAATGTTCAGGGCTGATTAGTGATTACGGCTGCATTTGGTATACAGTTACCACAATTTTTATTGCCATGAGTAAATTAACTAATGATATAATAATTTTGTGTAGGATAATTGTTGTTTAGGACAACAAAAAATGAATTTTTCAATAAGATATTTATTATTTGGTACACCAGTAAGTGATTTTTTCTGTCTAAACAAAATCTATTATATCCTACCATTACATGTATTGAATAATCTGTTAGAGGGGTCCCGTTGGAAATTGACATCCCTGGCAAGTTAACATATTCTCTGCCGTAATAATCTTAAGCAGCAGATTATCTAGCAAACTTCTGGTTAATTAACCTATGTGCCAAGTTTTTTATCTTTTAAACGACATAGCAGACAGCTGATAATATGCTGTGGCTAGTCTGGTTGTCGTGCCGATGCAATACTGATAAAACAAACGTTGCCTACATGAACAAAAATCATGAACCAAGTGTGTTTCTAATATGTAGTCTATCATTTACAAAAACAGGAAAAAAGAACAATCAAGCTTGAAATATTTTAATTTTGTTAAATGTAGCGTTATACCTAGCGTTATACCCGTATATCAAGTATGATTTCCACGTTCTCAATAAGATCCCTCTCCCCAATCCGAATCAATGATCCAGTGGCAAAGGCAGTCACCCAACTGAGAGGGTCACAAACAATTTTGGGCAAAAGATAAACTTATGGAAAAACGTGCATGATCACTGTGGTAAATATAACAACAAAGCAATGCCACTTATAGACAATAAGACAAATATGTCATTCTTTCACTAAACGAGTTATACATTTTGTTTGTTTTGCTCTGAACAATTAAATTAGAAAAATTCTAGCCATTATAGGTCACTCACCAGCTCCCCTACCAGGCATTGGAAACGGTACCTAGTCAACTGACTTCCTTTATAGCAATAACTCCATTTTTTGTAAAAAAGAGAGGAGAAAAGTATAAGAAACAAGAGGCAAGAGAAAAACTATTTTTCTCATAATTCTCAATCCACAATAATTTCTTTTCCAAAATAAAAATTAATAGATTTCTTATAAAAAATACTTTCTAACAATATTGATATAGAAAGACTTTAGAGAGAATATACACACACACACACACACACACACACACACACACACACACACACACACACTAGTTGGTGCACGTGCTTTGCACATGTTCAAATTATACACTTACTATTTGTTGATACTCATTATATATGTGTGACTTTTATTTCTACCCATCTCACTCAATGCCTTATTTCTAACCACCCTCTACCTTCTTCTCTCATCTTGGTATAAGACCCGCATGACAATTTCACTACTTGGGGTTTATCTTTGAAATAACATATCTTCATTTGCGAGATGTGTCCCACTATGGTGGGTAGCGAGTCTAATCTTTTTGGAGTTTAAGTCACAATATATTCAAATTATTTATGTTATTCTTGAAGTTGTTCAATTGATAATTGATGACACTTGATGTTGAAATACTAAAAGATATGGGGTGTGTAATGTATGATATAAAGATGCTTCTAACTTTTCAAAGATTTGATTGATTGAAGGAAACCCCACATGGGATCTCCTTCTATTGGGGTGGGCGGTCTAGGGAAGGTAGTGTAATGATGCAAACATTTTTTCAAAAGTGTCAAGATATCTGACAACCAACTTAGTTTCATTTCTAGATGATCCACAATAAATTCATTTTCTTCAAGATCAAGAGAAAAAGTGTTTTGAAGAATGAAAAATCAATCTTTATATGATTATTTTATTTGAAAGAGGCTTATGATCTAGTACTGGGGTAAGTGCTATTTGTAGGTTTTAGAAAATATGATGTGCCAAACCAATACAATGTATTAATTAAAGACATGAATGATATCTCACTTGCAAGTGTTAGGACACATGGACGAGATACATCAAGCATTCTAGCATAAATAGATTACATGAATAATCTTCCTTGAGCCCATATCCCTTAATTATTGTTACGATGAAATACAAATCATTTTTGTAATGATGTTCATTTGTGTATCTTATTTTCTACTTATATTGTTTCTAATTGATAGAACTAAACAAAGACTGTATGAAAATTTTCAATTTTGGACATATCTATTAGAAACTAGTGAATTTATAATTAGCATAAGGAAAAATAGAATTTACATAATGAAGTTCCTACCGGTCCATAAATGTAACTGATGGTGTCAAGTTGAATGAAGTGGATGTATCACAATGAGATAAGTCTTTTTACTTTATTTAATACCTCAAATTTATGGTGGTAGTAAGGGTGATGTTTGTCACATTACAACATAGAACTTTTTGCAATGGATGAAGAAATTGGATCAATATGTGTCTGAAGTTCCAAATCATATTAGAAAGTAAGTTCTATAGAACATATATATGTCGATCGATTTACAAGGAGTGAATTTTGAGTGGTTAAGAAGTATTGCCACAATAAGGCGAGTGTAGCTAGAATGTCTATTGTTATAGATTTCTCCTTAGATATTCACTATGAACATGAGTATTCTTACAATCCTCATCGTTATAGTTCATGAATACCACTAATAGAATTCCCTCCCTCCAATCAAACATAATAGCAATATATACCGAGTGTGGTATCATTGAAATGGAACATCAAAAAGTATTAGGAACACAATTAAGATTCAATATTATACCTGAGACAATGGATGATACCTATATTAAGTAATTGTATTTTTTTTCATCGTATAACTTTGCAACATATCATTACATAATTGAAGATTTTTCAATGTATTTGATAGAACATAAAAATCATCAATTCATAATCAGGGCTGATCAATACTATGTAATAATTTATTAATATCATTCACCACTTTTTTTTCTCTTGCATGGAGACCATGTACAAAAGAATGGAGAATTAATTTTTGTGATATTCTTATATTGTTTGTCTTAACTCATATATTCTTATTTATTTTATCAAATGTTTATATCTTCTTTTGCTATGTTGTTATTGGTATCATTGTGTTCATATAAAGTCCAAAACTAAAAATTTCACTTTGTAAACTTGTCACAATACTAAACTATCTAAGTTTGAGAGAGATCACACTCAAATCAACAACATTTCCAATCAAAATTACACGGGAAAATATTTCAAATTCTAAAATACATCTTTTCAAAATTAGTTAAACAATACACCAATAACTATTACCTGACCTTGAAGATGACCTCTTTGTTTCCTCCAAAATCATGAATTGAGAGTCTAGGAAATATTCTATAATTTTTTAATGTTCTTTCGATCATGTTATTGGTAGTGTAAAGAGACGAGATCACCTCCTTACTAAAATTTAAAGGAAGTACAAAACATCCATCTTTTTAGAAAGACGAAAGATATTGAGGGATGCATGTATAATATTGCAAGTAAATAAACATGCACTAGATACATTATAAAATGTCAATAGTAGTGAAAATAAAAGTACTAAGCCTATTACATGGATTTAGTTGTTCATTATATGATTCTTCCCAAAAGAAAATGATAAGAGAAAAGGATCTAGATATAGAAACTTAGACATCCTTTCAGATAGCTTAAGATCTACTCCTGAGATGACTTCCTTCAAACTTGTCCTTCTCCTTGCTCAGCACCAACACTTGGGTGGTTAGGAAAGCACCCAACAAAAGGGGAAAGAAAATAAGGTATGTGTCACAAAACTAGTCTAGGATAACAAGATAAGTAAAGCAAATAAGAACAGGCTAGGGTTCATCATAAGATGAAGATAACAAGAGTATGAGGCTATATTCAAAAGAAACTTGCCATTCACAATTATATTAAAAAGGATTTGTATGTAAGATAATTATGTCTACCTAACTAAGTAGGGTTGAGGCACCTACCGAACCTCTAACCTATAGGTGAGGGGAGAATAAGACATTCCTAATCACCTACAATTATATAGGGGAGAATAAAAACATTCCCCAGGGCAATTAAATACATGCCCTTTGTGGGTGGTTGTACATAAGTATCGCTACTTTAAATTAAATAGAACATAAATCTACATGATAGAAAAGCAGGCATGGCAAGAGTAGTCATAATATTCAATATGCATGGCAGTGGGGTATAAGATCCAAACAATAAGAAATTATAATCTGATTTAAGGTATGAACAACATTATGATTCAAGAATACAAGATTTAGGGTTCATTTAAGCCTCATTAGGAAAATATAGGGTTTGGCTACAATTATCCCAACAAAGGGTGCAAAGAATGCACATACCTCTCTTACTGATATCAATTACTAACTTTTACCACTTTAATTGAGTCCAAGTTCCACTTTGTCTATTTTCAATGTATTAACATGTATTAGAGTACATAGTGCACATTAATGTATAGAAACCCTAATTTCAAAACGTTTTTAGCAAAACTAGAATTTAGATTTTGAAAATATCACCAATGAACTTATTAGGTTCTCCTGATAAAGAAAACATATTTTTATGTTAAGTTTGGAGTTATGATGATTAAGATGTAATTTTTATGGATTTTATGCATTAGATTCATTTTACAAAAATCACCCTTCTTCAAACCGTGAAATCATACCTTGAAAATATGTTTATTAGATAGATATTAATTTTACAATTCCAAAACATATTTATCTGTCAAATTTGGATAAGCGGATTAGAAGATATGAATTTTTCAATACTGACCAATAGGAAATTGCCACATCATCAAACCGATCGAGATAATTCAAGAGAGAGGGAGAGGGAGAAAACACCATTTGACCCAAGATCAGGTTTGAGGTTGCATAGGTAACCAAACTAGATCTTCTAGAGAAGGTAAAACAACAAGAAACCAAAACCCTAGAAGAAGATGGTAACAAAAAGATGGAGATCATCAATTTTAAACATAGAAGCATGAGTTTTAAGCATGTAGTAAGAAATATATGAGAAAGGAGTTTACAAAAATTGCCTCTAGAAAGGTAAGAAGGTCCAAACAACAAGGATCCCGAGATTAGAAGGTCTGGTTGCTCCAAGCCAAGCTCCTTTCTTGAGCAAAGATCACCTTCTCCACTTTAGAGGTGCAAACCCTAGAAAAAGAGCATGGAGATGAGATGTTTTAGGGTTCTAGGTGGAGTTTTACCATGGAAGGTCATGGTTTCAACCTGGAAGAAGGTGGTATGAATACTAAAAACATGAAAACAGGGAAGGAAAGGAGGATTCTTACTAGTTTTGGTCAAAATCACCAAGGAGGAGCTTAAGAAATCATAAATAGAGAAATTTGGAACCCTAGGATCCTTCTTCACCAAGGTAGGCATCATCTTTTACCTTGGGACAACAACTTGATGGCCAAACATAGAAGGAATGATGTTGTAATATGGGGGAAAGGGAAGGAGAGGATTGCTTCTTGGATTGGGAGGTGGGAAGGGGTAGGCATGGCTTATAAAGAAGGGGGCAAGCATGAGGTGTCTCTAGGACTTTCCATATGTCCTTAGGCTAAGGCTTCATGGCAATGCAAGAGGACAACTCATATAGACTTCTTGTATATCCAAGGCCGGTCCTAAAATCCTACTGAGGATTCTAAGCCATCCCACCGTCCTCCAATCAAAGAAATAACCCCATTGGTTGATACTTTTAAAGATACACTCATTTACAAAGAGGGTAATCCCTATAATGCCCTTGGAGAGAAACACCTTCCAACCAAGGAGCAACTAGGTGCCCCATGGTTCAAAATCTCAAGAATGATAAGGGAATATCTAAGGATTAAAATTAAGGTGATAATTTGCAAAGAAAACCTCCCAATTGGGTAAATTGCATAAAATTATAGAATGTACCTAAAATTGCATAACTTGTACAAACACATCCAAATGGAACCAAATTTGAAACTTAGGCTCATTTTATGTTTTCAAATCACATCAAAAAGTTAGATTTAAGGTTTAGTGTAACATCCTTGACTTGGGTTATGGCTTAACCCTAGACGTTTTGCTTAAGTAAGTTACTTATAAACTTGTTTTGATCTTTTGAAAAGTAATTAAGGCTCTTTGTGAAGTTTATTTTCAAATTTGAGCTTATTTGCAAACTATGTGTGCATTATATGATAGCTTGAGTGTAAAATGCAATATACCCAAGATGAGGGGTTATATTGCAAAATGTCACATGTTGAATGAACCCTTAGTGATTTAACATCATAGGAGAAAGAATGATACTAAGTGGTGGCTTGTGGAGAGCCTAAATTCAAAGTGAGAACTTGTTTGAATAATGCTAAGTGCTTTGTGCATCAATTATGGTACAAATTGTAAATTATCAAAAATGAAGGATTGATGTGTAAATTACCACTCCTAGAATGTCCTTACTCCTTCCTAGTACCATCTAGAGGAAAGAGAAAGAAGGAGACACTATGTTTGAATCATCCTAGATTGGTAGCACTCTTGGTGATAAAAAGACTAAGGAAGTTGTATAGTTGAAAGCTTTACATGAGCTATATCAAGTTGTAGACTTGAAATGGGAGTACCTATCGACCAAGGAGCCATAGAGGGAGTCTCCTATCGGTTTGTTGACTCTTGTATTTTCCCATGACGGCCTAGACACTCAAGGAAGTCATATGTATCGGTTTGCAACTTTTCATTGGAAAAGGTTTTGTTGAATATAATAATAATATGAGTGGAAGTAACTTGCCCTAGAAGATAACCAAAGGGATGACCCTTATCCTTTGCATTGTACTTAAGATTTTATTTTTTAATGGCAAGATAAAGATGGTATGCATGCAAATACATGTGTCAATCCATGCATGGCCATGTGGCATTTAGTAGCTTAAGGTAATGACACCTCTTACAGTATTTTTCATAAACCACAAGTATAAATACCATTTTCTTCACCTATTATTAGAATTTTCAGATCTTGTTACCATATTTCCCTTAGATATTGTGCATACTACCATAGTATCATTCATGAGTGAGGAGTGTCGAGTTTAAAGCTTGGTATCAGCCATAGAGAAAGGATATCGACCAAGCACGATGATATCAACCTAGTAAGGTGATATCGGCCACAAGGAGTGAAGATATCGTGCAAGTGCTAAGGAGCTCAAGTCTTGGATATTGTATAATCTCATCTTCAACTTGGGAACGTGAAGAGTTGGATCTTGAAGCTTGGAAGTTGTTCTAGAGGTGGGTTATATAACTTGAACCCAACTATGTTATTACTCACTTTCAATATTGTTGAACTACTTTCAATTTCGAGTTCTTATGATCAATTGATGTTCCTTTGAGTTACAATAAGTTGTTAGGACTGTTATCAATGAAATAGAATAGCAAGACAAAGGTCTTGAGGTTGATGATGATGGCATCATCATGGTGCAACCTGATATGGGGTTGAAGTAACTTAAAACCCGATATGGAACCCAAGATGATAGGTAACCCAATATAGAAGTGGGTGATACTGTTGGTATGTATGCCCTGAGAGCCAATCATGGGATGATTGGTGGGATACATTAAAATTGATTTGATAAACATCAAAGGCAAGCTTCCAATTCTTTCTGGTTTAGTCATATGAGATAGTGATAGAATAGATTGAATGTCTAGAGAATGACAGTACTCAAGGATGTATGCCTTCAGGTTGAGGACCTGGACGATGAGATCATATGTATGCTAAGAGTTTGTACATTCTTGTTATGTCCCTAGTCGGATGTCATTGTGGAAGGTAGATAGACAATAATGACACACAAGGCTAGATTGTGGTGTTGGTTGATGACAGAATCTCATTAGTCATGATATAGAGATATCAAACCAAACACATAGGTACTTATTAGAGAACAAGTGTACCGGACAGACCCACCGTGAGTTTGATACATGGAACCATGACATGGTAGTCATAGTCAATACTCACAGTGATGGTGGTGAGTGTGATTCTTAGACCTGAAATCACTGCACTCAACACATGTCGTTGGGCACACTTTGACATCATCAAACACAGTCCTGAAACATGGGTTGTTATAAAGGTGATGATTGGGTAGCTTTGACACATGGGGCTTTCGAGGGGTGAGTGATAGATATGGGATTTGTCCCTCCTGAGGGAGTTTGATATCCATGGCCACTTGATGAGTAGGATTGAGAAAGGCGTGCACACATGTGTGAGTCAGTATGTGATACTGATGTCATAACATATCTTCCAATCTACTTTGAGATCAAGAAAGTGAATGAACATTGACATGATGACTGTTCCATGCCTCGAGTTCATTCGGGATATCAGTGACAAATGAATTATGCATTCACTGTAACACCATTCATGGATTGTAGGATTGAAAGTTGTTCTCCAACTTTCTACTTTCACTTGGGTAGCACTGATGTGTGACTAGGCACCGCTCTTTGCTTGTGAAGTCATAAGTGTTATGGACTTTCACTACCAACGTTAAATGGACCTGCAGGGTCACACACATAGGATTTAACCTGGAAGAGGAGTTTTGTGCACAAACAATGTTTAGATTGATTACTAAAGGAGTTTAGTAGTTCAATTAAACACTCAATTAATTGATAGCTCAAAATCATAGTGTTCAAGGTGTTGGACAAATTGATTAGAGTATCGGATTGATTAAAATCGCAATTGACTGATTCTGCACAATCTGCACTCCCAACCGATCGGATCATGTGATGAACCGATCGGCTGAGCTTGGTGAACTGGTCGGCTCAAGTGTTGAGTCGATCGGCTCAAGGACAGGGTGAATGATTGCTTCAAGTGTTGAAACGATCGGTTCAACTGTTGCAACCGGGCAAGTTGGGAAAGTAGGATTGGTGAGAATTTTCCTTTCGTTTCACTTGTCCAATTTGATTGGAACAGGGATTGGTATTTGATACCAATTAGAAAAAAAAGTTGGAAAGTCAATTGGGAACTGGTCAGGACCACGAACTGACCGGTTCAGAAAGTTAACCGACCGGATCATGGGTCCCAACCGATCGGTTGAGTGTCAACCGACCGACTCATATCCCCAACCGACCGTTTCAATTTTGAAACGATCGGTTCAGGTTGCGATTTGGTTGTTTTGTGGAAAATCTCAAACCCTTCTACTCCTGCTTTTAGTCCCGCATTGCCCGAGATGGAGAACCCTGTCCCATGACCCTCCTATATATAGGGGTATTGGGGGCTTCTCAAAGTACAACTCAGTGCAACCAGTTGCTCTGCAAAGTTGTCCTTCTCTCTGGTTTTGGTAACCGAGAGAGAGCCCGAGCAAGTGCTACCCGCAAAGGGAGGTGCAGCAAGGGAAAGACAACTGCAGTTGCAACTGGAGGCAGGAGAGTGTGTTGGTGACTAGTACGTCAACAGGAGGGTGCGACTCCTTCCAACTCCTTGTGGGACAAGGAGTGTGGAGTTCCAGGTGGTCCATGTGGACTACTTCAGAGGCGGGAGGTTTCTGCTGCTAGGAGGACAACCTTCAATCCTATCAGTCCCGGTGCGACCAGGAGCTGCACAGACACCGTCCAAGACAGGAGGTGAAGACCGCGCAAGGCGCGAGGTATTGTCGCCGAGCAAGCCTCGGGACAAGTTATGATTCCACAAACCATCCTTTCCTATTATATAGACGTTGACACATTTCCTTGTTCCGAGTTTGGGGGAGAAAATTTTTGTTTCCGCTGCCTTCTCTGCCTCCCCTAAAACCCAACAGTGGTATCAGAGCCACGTCAACTGTTCTATATTTTAGGAATATCGATATGATCGATTTTGGTTTGTCACCTTTATTTATTGCATACGATGCGAATAAAATTGGCTTTATGCATGTCCAATCCTAAATCCACAAATCCCAATTACATATATATGATATGTATTATTAATGCACTCGATATGCGTCACCCTTAAACGAGTTTATGGTGGATGTATAGCGTGGTTATGGCCAATAAACCCTATCTGTGTATGGTTGTATGTGTTTGCTTGCATCTCGGTCTGCACATCGATCTTCCTTCTCCTATTCCTGATGTAACTCGAAATAATTCAAGATTTCTTTCCTACCTTTGCTCCCCTCGAATGTAACTCGAGGTTTCTCTTTTTACAATATAAAATAGGATAGAATTTTATTTCATGTTATGTCAAAGAACGACATACATCCATACGACAGATGAGATGATCGGTTCAAGGTGTGAACCGATCGGTTGACGTTCCAGACGATCGGTTCAAGGAGTGAGCTGATCGGTTGATGACCGGTTCAAGGAGCGAGACAAGCGGGTGGCAGATAGAAGGAGATGCACGACGACCAGGCGAACCGATCGGTTGGAGGAGCGAACCGATCGGCTGGTGGCACCCAGACGACTGGGCCAGATCAAGCAGGCTACTCATGTGATGAGTTGATCTACTCGGAAGGCAAGGCACATGTTTCATCTTGTACAGGTTGCATGTGATGTAGACCTAGATGACCGTGATTCCTCTTGGCTCAGGGAATCACATTAGGATGGCCATAATCATTGCTTTTATCGTTTTGCATGTTTTCTGTGGGATATAGCATGTATATGATATGTACTATGTATTGTGGTGATTGGATATGTATATGTATATAAAAACCAAATCCCTCATTAAAATATTAAGTTTTAGATGCCTTCCAAATGCGACACACGTGAAAAGCTTGATTGACCAAGTGTGGGCACGCCCTAGCGTGGTGCACCGTCTATCTCGTGGAAGCGTGAAGGATGAATGTGTAGGTCTGCCCTAGCAGGTTGCATATTCATCGTGTTTGCTTTGGGTTGGACTTAACAAGGTGATCTAGATGGGATCTAGTACCTTGAGGCATGGAGATGATCATGGCAAAGAGTTGCATATGACATCTTATCAAGAGTTGCATATGATGCAATTGGCAAGAGTTGCCTACCTGAGAGATCTATGTTGTGGGTGACAGCCCTAGCTGGTCCATGACTTAGAGGATTTCAGGATCTTGCCCACTAGAAGGTTGTACGCTGCAATCTTCCAAATTGATGGTGAGGGCTATCAATTTGAAGTAAAATAGTGGGAGCGATAATTAATTAAAGGCCTAATTATATCGTCAACTTTTCAAATCAATCAAATAAGTCAAAAATGAGTTTTTGGACTAAAATTGCATATTTCCTTTTGTAGTACAAATGACAACAAACAACAATCACTTCTCTTTGCGATCGGTCCTTGAAAAGGACAGACTAAATGGGACAAACTTCCATGACTGGTATAGGACATTGAGAATTGTTCTCACTCGAGAGCGAAAGCTCTATGTCCTGGATACTCCAATTCCAGAGGAACCGACTCCTAATGCACCAAAGGCAGAAAGGAACGCTTACAAGAAGCATTCTGATGATGCCATTTATGCAAAGTGCTTGATGTTGTGCTCCATGAACCATGAGTTGCAGAGACAACATGAGAATATGGGTGTCATTGAGATGATTCAGCATCTCAGGAACCTGTATGAAGATCAGGCACGACAAGAGAGATATGATGTCTCAAGGGCACTGTTCAAGTGTGTCATGAAAGAAGGAGATCCAGTTGGTCCTCACACACTCAAGATGATTGGGTATGTGGAGAACCTGCAAAGACTGGGATTTCCACTGAGCCAAGAGTTGGCTACTGACCTGATGCTACAATCGTTGCCAGAATCTTACAGTCAGTTTGTGATGAACTACAACATGAACAACTTTGATAGGCCACTGTCAGAGTTGTTGGGCATGTTGAGGACAACCGAGACACAGATGAAGAAGGACAAGCCTAAGTCTATGATGGTGATCACGAGAAATAAAGGCAAGTCCAAGCACAAGGGCAAGGGCAAAGCTAAGAAATGTTCTGAAGCTAGCCTGGAGCCCAATACGACTTCAGCTCTCAAAGCCAAGGGAGGCGTGACCAAGAAAGGAAATTGCCACCATTGCAAAAGCTAGGACATTGGAAAAGGAATTGTCCTCTCTATCTAGAAGAACAAAAGAAGAAGGAGGAGACATCCATCTCTACTTAAAGGTTTCATGAAAGTAAACTTGTAACACTTTTTGAGGTATATGATACCAAGATGTAAAGTGTAAAGCACTCAATAAATGGGGCAAGTGTTGCCGCCATAGATAGGAGTACTTTAGTTTATTTTCAGCCTAAAAGGCATGTAATACAGTTATGAACTGCTATTTCATATTTGCCAATAGATAGAAACACTTTATTTTTGCATATTGTATGACAATGATGGCAATCAATAAAGTTGATGTTTCAATCTTTTAAAGATGTGATCTTTTTGGCAATGCCTTGCTTATCTTGTGGTATTTGATATACATAAGATAAAATGATACCTAAAAGATATAGATAACTCAAACAATCAAATTAGCATAAATCATGAGAAATTCATTTCTAGTGTCCATATGATGGATAAATCTAGACTCTTTTGGTTAGAGAACCAGTAAGAGACATGAATATCTTGGACATGATTAATCAATCTTCACTAATGGCAGTGGGAGAATGATTATCCTATTAGGTAAAATACATGTGATGTATTTACATACCTATTGGAACAAATGCTAATACTTCAAATGGTGTTTAGAGAAATACCAATATGAATATCTTGAAGTGTTCAAGATTATCATAGATGAAGTGCAAATTTGGTAAAGTGTTAATTCTTGATGAGATCAATGAATGAAATACTTGAACCAAATGTTTGAGATCCTTTTGAGTGATTATGATAGTGTATCATAGTGAACTCATGATTAAGGCATGGTGATGTCTAAATCAAGAAGGAATCATCCTCTAAGGAGTTAGAGAATGATTATCAAATAACTGAATTCTTCTTAATAAAAGAATACCCCTCACTACTAAAAGAAATTAAGAATCACAAGGGTTGTGAGTTCTTATATCCTTAACAGATACACCTCAATTATCTATTTGATGAGTTGTTCATGTGATGAGTCAACTATCTAAATGAATATGAGGAACCAAATTTTGAGTTTTGGTTTATGACCATTACATCCTAAATGATATCCATGTGAACCATAAGGTATGACCTTAATGGTAGCACCCATTGGATGAAATCCATAAGTGTGAATAAGTCTTAAGTGTTAAGGCACATGGATAACATTTGAGAAGGATGATGCTTGTTTATTGCAACTTAATGAATAAGACATTTGGCATATGGATACTAAAACCGCATTCCTATGAGGAATAAAAAAAAGATGTGTACGTGCCACAACCTATAAGGTTTATGAATCCATTAATGAAAATGAAGTCTATAAGTTACAATGGACTAATCAATGTGATTGATTGAGTACAAGCAACTCAGAATTGTATCTTTACTTTGATGATATAGTCAAAGGGTTTGACTGATATGTCAAAGATAGAGAAGGATCTATGATTTAGTGGGAGCGTGTTCACATTCCACATGTTGATGTGAAATGGAAATGTTCTAGAATGGAAATCCAAAGTGGAAATTATCTTAAAGGAAGATAGAGATGTTTCCTATATAATAGGAATAGAGATCTATAGAGATAGTTCTCAAAAAACCTCTTGACCTGAAAAGAGAAAGCATACATTGGCAATCTGTACTGAAGTGTTCAGTATGCACAGATTAAGTGGGAGAAAACTTTTCATGTTACATGAAGTTAGTATCCCAAGGCCAAGTGTCCAATTCTTATGAAGAATGGGAACACTAAGAATAGATATGGATCTATCATGTATGTAATCATCCCATTATCTTGCATGTCAAGAACAAAATGCATTCATCATCTTGTATGTATGACATGACAATATGATGTGCTCATCCTGATAACTCGTATGTGGGACATGACGAGTGGATGTTTGTCTACTTCCAGTAAGGGTTACTGGAATACCATGAGAACTTGATAAGTACTTGTGAAGTACTATTTCCATGGAGATAAGGAAGAGTTCAATGTAAAGAGTTACATTGATGCGAACTTCCGAAAGGACAGAAAATTAATCGCAAAATATATATAAGATATATATAAAAGTGAAAGTTTGTTGATAATTGGAAATGTTCCAATAGAATCATTTAAAAGGAAATGCTGAGTATCTATGTGTTAAAGAACAACAGTGGATACTATATGTATCTAAAAGTTCATGAGATGAACTTATAGATATTCCGCTCATTGATGAAAAGTATGGAATCCTTGATCACGCAATGTGGCTAAAGGTTAGCAAAGGAATACCAGATCACATATTATGGAAACTCCATCTCATACGTTTGACGTACAACGAAGAGATGAGAGACATGCAATTTATACTGACTTTGGCAAGGTGTTGCCATTACTCACTATGTTTGCACTAAGAGCATAGTAACATGTGCGACATGTTTGAAGATCACTATGAATATGATTCAAGGGTGATTGGCTCGCAGTGCAAGTGGGAGTCTATTGGTATGTATGCCTTGAGAGCCAATCATGGGATGATTGGTGGGATACATTAAAATTGATTTGATAAACATCAAAGGCAAGTTTCCAATTCTTTCTAGTTCAGTCATATGAGATAGTGATAGAACAAATTGAATGTCTAGAGAATGACAATACTCAATGACGTATGCCTTCAGGTTGAGGACCTGGACGATGAGATCATACAAATGCTAAGAGTTTGTACATTCTTGTTATGTCCCTAGTCGGATGTCATTGTGGAAGGTAGATAGACAACAATGACACACAAGGCTAGATTGTGGTGTTGGTTGATGACAAAATCTCATTAGTCATGATATAGAGATATCAAACCAAACACATAGGTACTTGTTAGAGAACAAGGGTATCAGACAGACCCACCATGAGTTTGACACATGGAACCATGACATGGTAGTCACAGTCAGCACTCACAGTGATGGTGGTGGGTGTGATTCTTAGACCTAAAATCACTGCACTCAACACATGTCGTTGGGCACACTTTGACATCATCAAACACAGTCATGAAACATGGGTTGTTATAAAGGTGATGATTGGGTGGCTTTGACACATGGGGCTTTTGATGGGTGAGTGATAGATATGGGATTTGTCCCTCCTGAGGGAGTTTGATATCCATGGCCACTTGATGAGTAGGATTGAGAAAGGCGTGCACGTATGTGTGAGTCAGTATGTGATACTGATGTCATAACATATCTCTTCCAATCTACTCTGAGATCAAGAAAGTGAATGAACATTGACAGGATGACTGTTCCATGCCTCGAGTTCATTCGGGATATCAGTGACAAAGGAATTATACATTCACTGTAACACCATTCATGGATTGTAGGATTGAAAGTTGTTCTCCAACTTTCTACTTTCACTTGGGTAGCATTGATGTGTGACTAGGCACCGCTCTTTGCTTGTGAAGTCATAAGTGTTATGGACTTTCACTGCCAACGTGAAATGAACCTGCAGGGTCACACACATAGCATTTAACCTGGAAGAGGAGTTTTGTCCACAAACAATGTTTAGATTGATTACTAAAGGAGTTTAGTAGTTCAATTAAACACTCAATTGATTGATAGCTCAAAATCATAGTGTTCAAGGTGTTGGACAAATTGATTAGAGTATCGGATTGATTGAAATCGCAATTGACTGATTCTGCACAATCTGCACTCCCAACCGATCAGATCATGTGATGAACCGATCGACTGAGCTTGGTGAACTGGTCAGCTCAAGTGTTGAGTCGATCATCTCAAGGATAGGGTGAATGATTGCTTCAAGTGTTGAAATGATCGGTTCAACTGTTGCAACCGGGCAAGTTGGGAAAGTAGGATTGGTGAGAATTTTCCTTTCGTTTCACTTGCCCAATTTGATTGGAACAAGGATTGGTATTTGATACCAATTAGAAACAAAAGTTGGAAAGTCAATTGGGAACTGATCAGGACCATGAACCGACCGGTTCAGAAAGTGAACCGACCATCTCATGGGTCCCAACCGATCGGTTGAGTGTCAACCGACCGGCTGAGATCCCCAACCGACCATTTCAGTTTTGAAACGATCGGTTCAGGTTGCGAGTTGGTTGTTTTGTGGAAAATCTCGAACCCTTCTACTCCTGCTTTTAGTCCCGCATTCCCCGGGATGGAGAACCCTGTCCCATGACCCTCCTATATATAGGGGTATTGGGGGCTTCTCAAAGTACAACTCAGTGCAACCAGTTGCTCTACAAAGTTGTCCTTCTCTCTGGTTTTGGTAACCGAGAGAGAGCCCGAGCAAGTGCTACCCGCAAAGGGAGGTGCAGCAAGGGAAAGACAACTGTAGTTGCAACTGGAGGCAGGAGAGTGTGTTGGTGACTAGTACATCAATAGGAGGATGTGACTCCTTCCAACCCCTTGTGGGACAAGGAGTGTGGAGTTCCAGGTGGTCCGTGTGGACAACTTCAGAGGCGGGAGGTTTCTGCCGCTAGGAGGACAACCTTCAATCCTATCAGTCCCAGTGCGACCAGGAGCTGCACAGACACCGTCCAAGACAGGAGGTGAAGACCGCGCAAGGCACGAGGTATTGTCGCAGAGCAAGCCTCGGGACAAGGTATGATTCCACAAACCATCATTTCCTATTATATAGACGTTGACGCATTTCTTTGTTCCGAGTTTGGGGGAGAAAATTTTTGTATCCGCTGCCTTCTCTGCCTGCCCTAAAACCCAACATATACCTCATGAATAATATCATGCATACTTTATGAACAATATGGGTGGTACCTACTTATACCTTATGCACGATACAAGGTTAAGATTATACCTTTCACACGATATGGTACACCCTAACCGATATGATGAGAAAACCCTATATAAGGAAGTGAAACTCGATATGCCTTTGAACCCATACCCCTATCCTTATGTGTAAAGGATTGTTGTAGAGTTCATCCTAATATATAGTTGTTGTTCAAATAAATGATGGGACTGATCCTTTGAAGGTATGAAAGGATATGAGTCTAATTGTCTACCCAACATGGTAACCTGATATGTTACCCAATATGCCAACTCGATATACCAACCCAATAATGGAACTCGATATGGCTGCTCAAATGATACCATGAAGAGACATATACTACATGCATGATATGGTGCACACCCTATAACACAATATGGTACCAAATATACTCTTATACCTGAGATGAAGTCAAGCATCTAGTTCATAAATGATATGAGTTTAACTTGAGATGATAAGAACTAAGTGATAGCCAACCCGAGATGGATACACGTTATGGTGTTAGGGGATACACCCTAAACATGATATGGTGGTGTAGTTATACCACATGCCCGATATGAATACACGATATAATGTGAAGGCTATATCTCAAACACAATATGATATCATATATACACCATGATGTTCGATATGGTAGGTATGCTTCAATCCAGTGTATTTGATAAAGTAATATATGTTGTGTGTTAGATTAAATACAACATTAAAAGGGTGATGAGATGGTTTGAAACCCTAATCGGTTGATGAAGGGAAACCGTAAACAATGGGAGGAATATATCTCGTGTGCATTTCATGGTTATGACATGTATTTGATATTGTTGTTAGCATGATATACTAACCTTGCAGGTATCATGAGATGATGAGCATAGCTAAGTAAGAGCTATGATGTTTATATAATACAAATTTAATGAGCTTTGTGAACTATGTGAATTAATACCCTGGTCTGATGACCTAGAGGTAATGGTTACCTGCTTAGTGGTGACAATACTCAATGATGCATTAAGGGTTTGGATACCCAGATTTAGCAAACATGATAATGATGAGAGATTGAGATTCTAAGTGATATATGTGTTCCAAAGAATCATGAGAGTACTTGATAAACATATTATATCTTTCTTTGAAGAATTTGATATAATTCTTGCTTGTAACTTGATTGATGCTAAAAGATACTTTAATACACTTAATTAATCAAGTTAAATGATATCATGTAGTTGCCCAGATCATAGATCCATTCAGTGTCATGATTTTCTGAATGGTGACACAAGTTTAACCCAGTATACATATTTTTGAATATGTAATTATTATAATGGGGTGCTCAGTGGACTCCCCAACTAAACATGGGTGCTCGGTGGACTCCCCAACTAAACTAGGATCACTCAGTGGTCTTCCTGATGAAACCATGATCGCTTAGTGGTCTTCCTGATAAAAAACAATCTGGGAAAGCTCAGTGGTCTTCTCCCGAAGAGAGTACATTCTATGATTGTAACTCTATAGTGAAGATGTCGCTATACCTCGGCAAGATATTTGTAGTAGACACAAAATGTCCTACCAATTATCTTGTACTGACCGAGACAAGTGAGGTCTTGACAGCCAGCTCTGCCACAGACCTTGTATGGTACCAATTTTGACTTAGTAGCGGTCAGTTGGAGCATGAGTGATATACCTCATCTCCTCTGGGCATAAGTTTGAATGTGAACATGTAATCAATCGTGTAGCGTATTTACTTAAGGATCAAATACAGAAAACATTGGTTGATGCATCATTACTTTTATACATCTTAGTAGATAGATGTTATACATGTTCTTCATATTACTTATAAAGTAAATTGATGATTTATAATTCTATTATGAATAATTGAACTATTTCATAATTGCTATTACTTTGCACTGCAAATATACCTGCTATTTGCATAAAGTATCCTCTTCTCAGTTTTATATTATTTCTTGTGATAATAATATTGTTGGCAGAGAGTTATATCTCTCGCTGGGACAATAGTCTCACCCCGTGGGATCCACAATTTTTAGGTGGATGCGGATGAGGAAGTAGAAACCAGATTGTAGAGGAAGGATCACATCAACAGGGACAACAATAGTGGCTCAGGTTGAGTGTACTGTTTGTCATTTCTTGTAGATAGAAGTCCTATGTGTTGTCTTTTTACTCTCAGGTCCTTGGGAGATAGTTCTTAGTGGTTTTTATGAATGACTTGGGATTTTGGTTTGTTTACCTCAAGGTTTTATGTTGCTGCTATAAATGTTAAAGTAAAGAAACTTGTACTTGTTATCCTCGAGATGAGATGGTACAATGTATGTATGATATGAACCACATGAATATAAAGTTTTGGTTCTTTCTATAAGAGTTTTTCCTGGAAGAGGATCTATGTGAAAAATGGTTTTAATTCTTAGTGATTTTTGTTATATCCACTGCTTATGGTTATTCCACAATTATTACTGGTGATGACTTGATTTTTTATCGGGTCATCACAAAGTTTTGGTATCAGAGCATAAGGTTTGCTGAGTCTACAAAGACATATGATTAAATTTGTTGAGTCTGTTCTAGTGTCCTCTAGTTTATCTTATAGTGACTTCTCCTCATATCGGAAAATAAGTAAAATTGAAAGATGGCTGGAGCACATGAAGAACATGCTGCTAAGAGCAGTGTTTCTACACCACGAGGTGGTGCAAGGGATCAAGCTAGAGAAGAACCAGTGCCTGAGAACCCCCAGCTTGACCAATCTATGCTAGAAAACCCATCCTTTCATGCTCTTTTTGGGTAGATCATGAATACGATGATGCATATGGCTGATCGGATACCAGCACCAACACCTAGAATACTAGTTCCCAGTGAGGGACATGGATCTGGTAAGACCTTTGAATGGTTGTGCCAGGTAGGAGCCACTTAATATGCTGGTATAACTGACCCAGTAGACACAGATTCATGGCTTACCGAGATAGAGAAAGCCTTTAGGATCCTTGACATTCCAGAGGCTGATAAAGTTAAGCATGTTGTGTACCTTTTGAAAGGAAGCGCTAGCCATTGGTGGGCCATCGAGGAAGAGAAAAGACCCAGTATTGAGGTCGGATGGTAGGAATTCCAACAAGAGTTTGTCAGTAGATACTTTCCCAAGACTTATCTAGATGAGAAGATCTCGTAGTTTGAGCAGATTAGATAAGGATGGTTGAAGGTTAGCGAGTATGAAGCTAAGTTTAGGGAGCTTATGTGGTTTTGTCAACATATGGCTACTACAGATTAGGAGAGAATTCGGCATTTTGAGAAGGGTCTGAATGCTTAATTAACCACACCTGTATCTACTCTAGAGAATAGAGATAGGTTTGCCACCTTTTTGGAGTCAATTAGGTGGATAGTGAGGTTTGCGACTGAGAAATGTGAGACAAACAGTAGGAAAGTACCTACACAATTCTAGGGTTATAAGTATGGAAATTTTAAGAAACCAAGGTTTACTACACCAGTAGAACCACAAAGGTTTAGTGCTCAGACACAGTGGATGTCCAACAGAGGTAGAGGCCGTAAGTTTCTGCCAAGTGGAGCCCATAGTTCAACATCAATGTCAGTGACAAGACCACCTAGGTCGCAATGGGAGGACAGAGTCTGCTACAGGTGTAGGTAGACAGGGCATATGATAAAGGATTGTCCAGTTAGAGACATAGAAGTAACCCAACCACCGAGGCAGAGTCAACAAGGCTCTTAGAGACAACAATTCAGTAGTGGCACTCGAGGACGTAGACAAGCATCTCAAGAAGGATCATCTATACTAGCCAATAGAGCACGAGTTCGACAACATGCAACAACGAGATTCTATGCTATGAATCAACCGAAGGTAGTGGCTAATCCACAAGTCGTGATAGGTCAGATGGAATTGTTTCATTCTGATATGTCTTCATCCTATTTTGTATCTATTTTGATTGATCTAGGTGTTACACATTCCTTTATCACTCGAGAAATGATTCATGACTACAATATGAATGTCAATCATAGAATGGATAATCTATTATTAGAAACTACGTTAGTTAGATATGTAGTGTTACAGGAGGTATGCTCTCCTTGTGTTATTTATTTCTCAGAACACAACATTTAGGTGGATCTTATACCACTTGAAATACATGGGTTTGATGTAATTCTCAGGATGGATACCCTAGAGTAGTATAAGGTTGTATTGGATTGTGGTTCCAAGCAAGATATGTTCACAAACAATGATAAGTCATGGGTCTTTCAGGGGGATAGAAAGATCCTTCCAACCTGTCTAGTGTCAATAATGGTAGCTGAGAGACTGATGCAACAAGGATGTGAAACATTCTTGGCACGTGTGGTAGACACCAGAGCAAAGAGTCCTAGTCTTTATGAAGTTCTTGCTGTCAAGGAATTCAAGGATGTGTTTCTCGAGGAATTTATAGATATTCCACCACCTCGAGAGATTGACTTTGAGATTAATCTAATTCTAGGTAGGCAACACATAGCCCAAACACCTTATAGGATAGCACCAGATGAGATGGCAGAACTCAAGAAACAGTTACAGGAGTTGCTTGAGAAAGGCTTCATTCGACCGAGTACTTCACCATGGGGTGCTCTAGTTCTTTTTGTTAAAAAGAAAGATGGGTCTATGAGATTATGCATAGACTATAGACAGCTTAACAAGGTGACTATTAAGAACAAATATCCTCTGTCGAGGATAGATGATCTATTTGACCAGTTGCATGGTGCAACGGTGTTCTCTAAGATAGATCTAAGGTCAAGATATCATCAGTTACGTATCAAGGAGAGTGACATACCTAAGTCAACTTTTAGGATGAGGTATGGTCATTATGAGTTTGTAGTTATGTCGTTTGGACTAACTAATGCACTAGCTGCATTCATGGAGTTGATGAATAGAATCTTCCGACCATTCCTTGATCAGTTTGTAGTAGTTTTCATAGACGATATCCTGATATACAGTAGAGATGGTAAACAACATGAACAACACCTTCATCAAACTTTGACTTTGTTGAGACAACACAAGTTAAATGCTAAATTTAGTAAGTGTGAATTTTGGTTTTCAGAAGTGTCTTTTCTTGGAGATGTTATATCTGCTTCAGGTATTTTTGTTGATCCTAAGAAAGTAAAGTCTATTGTGGAGTGGGAACATTCCAAGACACCAACTGAGATTCACAGTTTCCTAGGTTTGGCAGGTTACTATAGAAGGTTCATCAAAGACTTTAGTTCTATAGCATTACCCCTAACCAAGTTGACCAGGAAGGAAGTTCCTTTTATCTGGAATGACAAGTGTCATCATTCTTTCTAGTTGTTGAAAGAAAGGTTGACTAGTGCACCTATGTTAGTTCTACCTGAGTAGGGAAATGGATATGTTGTTCTCTGTGATGCTTCTAAGAATGGTCTAGGCTATGTGCTGATGCAGAGTGATCATGTAGTTTCTTTTGCTTCTCGATAGCTTAAGAAGCACGAGGAGAATTATTTGAAGCATGATCTAGAGTTAACTGTAGTGGTTCATGCATTGAAAATCTGGAGACATTATCTCTATGGAGAAACGTGTCAAATTTTCACAGATCATAAAAACTTAAAATACATTTTCTTACAACTTGAGTTGAACATGAGACAACGTCACTGGATGGAGTTAATCAATGACTATGATTGTATAATTGATTATCATCCAGAGAAAGCCAATGTAGTGGCAGATGCACTCAGTAGAAAATCTTTGTCTCCACCCACAAATAAAGCACAATCGAATTCTTTAGTGTGTTGTAAGCGGGATATGCTTGTATCTTTGAGACAAATCAATGTGCAGTTAGAAGTATCTTTGCTAGCCGGATTGTTAGCTGAGATGCATGTGAAACCTACTCTGAAAGAAAAAACATCATCATGGTACAACCCGATATGGGGTTTGAGTAACCTTAAAACCTGATATGGAACCCAAGATGATAGGTAACCTGATATAGAAGTGGGTGATACCTCATGAATGATATGAGGCATACTTTATGAACGATATGGGAGGTACCTACTTACACCTTATACACGATACAAGGTTAAGATTATACCTTTCACACAATATGGTACACCCTAACTGATATGATGAGAAAACCCTAGATAAGGAAGTAAAACTCGATATGCCTTTGAACCCATACCCCTATCCTTATGTGTAAAGGATTGTTGTAGAGTTCAACCTGATATCTAGTTATCGTTCAAATAAATGATGGGACTGATCATTTGAAGGTATGAAAGGATATGAGTCTAATGGTCTACCCAACATGGTACCCTAATATGTTACCCAATATGCTAACTCGATATACAAACACAATAAGGGAACTCGATATGGCTACTAAAATGATACCATGAAGAGACATATACTACATGCACGATATGGTGCACACATTATAACATGATATGGTACCAAATATACTCTTATACCCGAGATGAAGTCAAGCATCTAGATTATACACGATATGAGGTTAACTTGAGATGATAAGAACTAAGTGATAGCCAACCCAAGATGGATACACATTATGGTGTTAGGGGATATACCCTAAACATGATATGGTGGTGTAGTTATACCACATGCCCGATATGAATACATGATATAATGTGAAGGTTGTATCCCATACACAATATGATAACATATATACACCATGATGTTCGATATGGTAGGTATGCTTCAATCCAGTTTGACTAAGTGATATATGTTGTGTGTTAGATTAAATACAACATGAAAAGGGTGATGAGATGGTATTAAACCATAATCAGTTGATGAAGGGAAACCCTAAACAATGGGTGGAATATATCTCGTTTGCATTGCATGGTTATGACATGTATTTGATATTGTTGTTAGAATGATATACTAACCTTGCAGGTATCATGAGATGATGATCATAGCTAAGTAAGAGATATGATGATTATATAATATAGATTTAATGATCTTTGTGAACTATGTGAATTAATACCTTGGTCTGATGACCTAGAGGTAATGGTTACCTGCTAAGTGGTAACAATACTCAGTGATGAATTAAGGGTTTGGATACCCAAATTTAGAAAACATGATAATGATGAGAGATTGAGATTCTAAGTGATATATGTTTTCCAAAGAATCATGAAAGTACTTGATAAACATATTATATCTTTCTTTGAATAATCTTATATAATTCTTGCTTTCAACTTGGTTGATGCTAAAAGATACTTTAATACACTTAATTAATCAAGTTAGATGTTATCATGTAGTTTCCCAGACCATAGATCCATTCAGTGTCAGGATTTTCTGAATGGTGAAATGAGTTTAACTCGGTATACATATTTTTTAATATGTAATTATTGTACGGGGGTGCTCAGTGGACTCCCCAACTAAACCTGGATATCTCAGTGGTCTTCCGGATGAAACCATGATCTCTTAGTGGTCTTCCTGATAAAAAATAATCTGGGAAACCTCAGTGGTCTTCACCCGAAGAGAATACATGCTATGTCTATAACTCTATAGTGAAGGTGCCTCTATACCCCAACAAGCTATTTGTAGTAGACACAAGATGTCCTACCAGTTATCTTGTACTGACCAAGACAGGTGAGGTCTTGACAGCCGGTTCTGCCACTAACCCTATATGGTACTGATTTTGACTCAGTAGTGGTCGGTTGGAGCATGAGCGGTATACCTCATCTCGTCTGGGCATAAGTGTGAATGTGAACTTACAATCAATCGTGTAGTGTATTTGCTTAAGGATCAAATACGGAAAATATTAGTTGATGCCTCATTACTTTTATACATCTTAGTAGATAGATGTTATATATGTTCTTCATATTTCTTATAAAGTAAACTGATGATTTATAATTCTATTATGAATAAATGAACTATTTCATCACTGCTATTGCTTTGCACTGCAAATATACCTGCTAATTGCATAAAGTATCCTCTGCTCAGTTATATACTATTTCCTATGATAATAATATTGTTGGTAGAGAATTATATCTCTCGCTGGGACAATAGTCTCACCCTGTGGGATCCACAATTTTTAGGTGGACGCAGATGAGGAATTAGAAACCGGACTGTAGAGGAAGGATCACATCAAGAGGGACAACAATAGTGGCTCAGGTTGAGTGTACTATCTATCATATCTTGTATATAGAAGTCCTATGTGTCATCTCTGTACTCTCAGGTCCTTGGGAGATAGTTCTTAGTGGTTTTTATGAACGACCTGAGAGTTTGGTTTGTTTACCTTAAGGTTTTATGTTGCCATTGTATATGTTAAAGTAAAGCAACTGGTACTTGTTATCCTTGAGATGAGATGGTACAATGTATGTATGATATGAACAACATGAATATAAAGTTTTGGTTCTTTTTGTAAGAGTTTTTCCTGGAAGAGGATCTATGTGCAAAATGGTTTTAATTCTTAGTGATTTTTGTTAATTCCACTTCTGATGGTTATTCTGCGATTATTACTGGTGATGACTTGATTTGTATCAGGTCATCACACTTAGAGCACTTAATTATGGTAATTAAGATTGTTTAATACATTTAATCAAGGTTTAGGGCCTTGTATTTCTAGCACCAATTAATATACCATTGTTCTACTAAAGTGGTGATTTTGCATTTTAGATCCTTAATTAAGCTTTCACTGAGGTATTTGTGCATAAACCATTATATTGGTACAATTAGTGAATAAATGTTCACTAAACCACTATAAATTCCACTAATTAAACATAAATGACATAAAGGACATAAATGAAAGGGAAACTTGAGAAAAAGGTTTACATGGAGATTACATCTAAGATTCATTCTATTACAACACTCCACCCCTTTAAAGGTTTTTGTCCTTATCTAGTGTGTCCTAGAGTCATCCCTGTACTCTTAGGTTCAGGCAGGATAAGTTTGTATATGGTGTTTCAAACAAATAGAACTTTTATTAGCATGTAAATGCTTGTTTGTGTGGCATATATGAATATTGTTCTGCTGTGTATATATGTTGTGGCTAAGGAAAAAGAATATTTGTAACAAATTCTTAGCATAGTATGGATATAAGAAAGATGTTGGGCTCTTATGCGATTGTTTCTGAGCGGGTGTTGATGTTGAAATCAGTTTTAATTTACCCATATTTTTGGGTATGTGATTGATGGAGCTTCCACTTACGTGGAATTGCATGCACCAACTAAAAATCCTAAAGATAGTAAGTCTTTAGGTTTAGCCTTGCTTATACTAGATAGAGAACTCCACCCACGTATGCTAATGATACGTGGAAATCTTATCGTAGTATAGTTAAGGGTTGAATCCTCAGGACAACGGTCTTGTTGCAAGCAACAAGATGGAGAACGTTAGAATTTCACTTAGTCACTTAATAGTAGGCACTTAAATCGAAAGTTTGGTTTTGTCATTTTAAACTAAGAACATGTAAAGTAAACAAAGAAAGTAAATCTAAGGAAGTTAAAAAATGATAAAAGTCACTAGGGTGTGATCGGTTTTTCACCGCCACTACACATGGATCAACACATGCAAAGTAAAACATAACCTGCAAAAAGAGTTTAGTCAGTTAGTATCTTTGTAGATTTAGTTTCCTTTCAGAGAACTAACTATGAGAAGAGTGGGAATGTTGCAAAGTCAGCCATCCCCGAACAAATGGTCAACTAATTTGCATCATTCCCTTCACAAAGTGTGTTCCTCGACTCATCAAGGTTGTACTTTCACACGTCAACTGATTCCATTTCATAGCATGAAAGTACAACGATGGGAGTGAGTATACTCCACTTCTTGAAAGACACTCCTAGATACCAAAATAGATGCATGGTGGATACATGCACCAAGAACCAACATACAAACGAGTTTCAAACCTAATAGTACGAACGTAGACAATTCATACTAAAAGATAAAAGATAACACAAGTTGATGATCAGGCAACATGCATTCATTAAACATTTGATGTTGAACTGAAAAGATAAAAACTCTATATTACAAACTATGGATTACATTTACATGATATAAAAACATGGGTAGAGGGGCTACTCCCCGCACCCTAGTGAAAGAGACTACTCGCTCATAACTAGGACAAAGAAGGATGCAAGAAGAGAGAGAGAGCATCATCCCCACGAAGGAGAGAGGAAAGTCAACCCCTTAGAGAGAGAGAAACTATCCACCAGCTTCACAGGTTGTGTGATGACGAGATCTCCCTCTTCCCACCTTCTTTGGCAGAGAGAGAGAAAGAAACTTTGAGATGGAGTGTGGGTCTCAGACCCGCAGCCCCTGGGCGGAGGATGGAAGTTGGATGTGCTCTGGAGTGATTGAGGCAACCTTTAGATGTCTGAAAACTTCCTTCCTTGTGGAGGACCCTTGGGGTCTTATTTATAGGCCTTAAGTGAAGTCCAAACGGTTTGGAGACCGTTTGAACCTGAGACCGTTTGGATCTCAAGACCGTTTGGACCTCAAGACTGTTTGGACCTCAAGACCGTTTGGCTTCATGCGGTCTCGGGATCGTGTGACTCCATGCGGTCTCAGGACCGATTGGCTTCATGCGGTCTTGGGACCGTTTGACTCCATGCAGTCTCGGGGCCGATTGGCTTCATGCGGTCTTGGGACCGTTTGACTCCATGCGGTCTCGGGACTGATTGGCTTCATGCAGTCTTAAGGCTGATTTGGTCTTTTATGATTTTTTTGTGTCTTTTTCTGTGAATATAAAGGGGAAAAGTTAGTCTAATAGTATATTTACAATAAGAGGGAATATTTAGGGATTATGGCTAATTTTAATTGAGAAAGAGTGTGGAAAACTAAATAAAAGACTAAGATAATCATCCAAAATTGGAGGTTATCAGTGATTAATCAGTGATTGATTGTATTTTATATTTTGAGTAATCTCGTTTAGTGTAACAGGTTCTCACAAATACTCATTTCACCATAAAACAAGTTATGACACTTGAATGGATCTACAACACATGGCACTTCATGATTTAGGGTTTCACTTGATTAGTTAATGCCAATTGGGTGATTAATACTGCATCAATCAAGTTACATAGAAACCCTAAAAAAGTCTACAAAAACATGTGTATATCACAACTCCAGAAGATATAAACGTATGAGATATAAAACTTATCACATCCATAAGATACCAATCCTCGTCAAATCATGAAGAGGATAACACCTCAATTAGGTTATATAACCATATCCAAAGGTCATAAGACCATTCACATTGTTCCATGCAAGAACATCATTATCTTTCAATACCTTATGAAAAGGTTAAACAAATCATCACCATACTTGTAATACACATATTTAACATAACACTACATTAAATAACTATGATGTTCACATGGCAAGGTATTAGGGTTACAACCATGGAGGGAGTATTTCTTTCATCATACTAATCATATAAGGAAATTAAGTATGATTAGCCACCATCACCAATTTGTATTGGGGTTATGTTTAACAAGATAAGTTGAATTGAAGTTACGAAACAACACTCAAGGATAAACCCTATCTCTTAAGAATGCATAAGGTCAAACATAACCATTTGATTCCATACAACAAAACTCTTGACTCATACTCATAGGATCAGAAAACCCATCGACCATAGATTCAGGAAAATATAGCGACCATAGAGTTAGGAAAACATAGCGACCATAGAGTCAGGAACCTCATCGATCATAGGGTCAGAAATCTTGGTGACCTCTTGGGTTAGAAGAATTGGGGAACACTCGGGTTAGGAACCTTAGACACCACTAGTGTTAGAAATCTTGAATACTACTAGGTTTAGAAATCTTGGCGACTAGTAGGGTTAGAAATCTTAGTAACCACTAGGGTTAGAAATCTTGGCGACCACTAGGGTTAGAATTCTTGGCGACCAACAAAGTTCAAATCACATTGACCACATGAGTTAATAATCTTGATAACCACATTGAGTCACACACATAAGCAAAGTCTAGGCTTTCTATCTTCAAGGAAGAAACATGCACAAGGTTTAGGGTTCATCCAATAAGATAAACTACTCAAGAACTATCATGCAAGCACAAACCCCAGTTAAAGATAGCACTTTTCTACTCAGAACTACATTTTAGAGCAAGATCATGTGCATGTCAAGTAGGAGTAAGCAATAAACGTGGAGAAAGTTATATAGATCTCCTTAGAGTAGATGAAGAAGCTCCAAATAGAAAGGTAGTGTGAGGAAAGAAGGTAGAAACCCTAGCTTGAGCACTCCACTAAGACAAGCTAGCTCATTCTCTAAAAAGGAAGCAAACCCTAGGTTGAAGAGGAAAGAAACAGGGTGTATTCAACCTATAGCTCAAGCTCCACCATGGACCCTACCAAGAATAAGAGAGAGGATGGTAGTACATCAAATAAAATGAAGGAAAAGACGGAGATCTCACTTATCAAGACCTAGAAGCAAAGCAAGGAAGCACCAAATGACCTCAACAAGGGTGCATCCAAACCCTAGGTGCACATGCAAGAAAACCAGTCAAGATTCTCCTACCTTGGATCCTCATTCTCCACCAATCAAGGGGGACGAGCTCCAAGCAACAAGGAAGAAGAGAGAGTGGCCTAGGTGTGAAAAGAACTCATTTGCATGTAAGCATGGAGGTTTATAAAGCTTACAGTGGGAAAGAGAGCAAGGGAAATGTATTAATCCATGCATGCCACATGTCCAAGGTCAAATCATCTAGTCCATGCAAATAGGTCAAACATTTGGTACAGAAAATCAAACAACCACATAAGAAAACTCATCGACCATTAGCACTAGGAATGTTTGTGACCAAGAGGTATCAGAAAACCAATCGACCGACAACCCAAGGAATGTTGGCGACCAAGATGAGTCAAAAGTATCATAGACCACCAACACTAGAGAACACATGAAAACTTGGTGATCTCCAACACTAGGTGGCTAATTGGAGTATAGGTCTAACCATTAGATCAATTGAACCAAGGAACCATTGGTTCAAGGTTTAATCAAATATGAAATTACATTCTTAACTCATCATATATGGTGATGACTTGATCCACCATTAATTATGATCATTAGGTCACCATTGGTTGTTAGATCAGTAATACATTCAGTTAACACCATCAAATATTAAGAGAATGTCATCATCGATTGATAACATCATTAGAATACTTGGTAAATGATAATTAAATGTCTAATTGAGCCAAAATCTGACCTAAGGGGGTGACCATAGGTTGTCACTATAAATTTGACACCCTTGATCACGAACATCAGTTGCCAAGATAGCAACACCATTGGTTATTGAATGATATGACCATCGGTTGTGTGATAGGGAAGGAAATAGCTTGAAAACCCTAATTTGAACCATCAATTATTTTGTGCTTAGCACCGTAGGTTGATTCTACCAACCTATCCCAGATCATGTTACACCTTAGAAAGGTTGTACACATGTTTAAAAGTTCATATAGAACTGAAACAAAATAGGGGACACCACAAAAATTCATAATTATAAACAAGCATGGTTATTCTATGCTTAGATCATCACATTAAAGCATAAACATGAACTAACAAGCTTCTAACAAGCAACATAAGTGAAGAATGTTATATAAATTGCCTCTATAGAGTAGGTCAGATCCCAAATAGAAAGAATCTTGAACAAATAGGACAAGAAAACCTTGGATTCAGATCTGAACTTGGCCAAATAGGTACTTCTCTCCACAAAGAAGAAAAATCCTAGAAAAAAAAACAAGAAGGATATATTTTTGAGTTCTAGAGCCACTTTAACCATGGAACAACAAGGTTCTTGTGGTGACCGAATTGCCAAAACGAGATCAACAAATGCGGAAGCGGATTATTAGCAGCGGAATTATGAAAAATCACTAAAAATTAAAACTTTTTGGAAAGAGATCTTTAAACCATAACTCCTTTATAAGAAAACAAGGTAAACTATTTACATCATAGCTTGACATTACATCTCTGTGAATTCACATCTCGAGTGATTTCATACATCCATTGCCCTGCTACCTGTAAAGGCACGATACAAAAATCTCGAGGCATTAAGCCAAAAACCTTAGATCTACTGACTCCTAGGACCTGAGGGTACAAAGACGACACATAGGACCTACTATCTACTAGACTTGACAGTCAATATCTCCACTTGAGACTCACTTCTGCCCCTGGTGTTTCTAATGCTATTGTTTCTCATCTCTAGATGGATTCCTTCATCCTCAGCGTCTACCTAAAAAGTCGAATCCCACGGGGTTGAGACAATTAAATAATTGTCCCAGCGAGAGTTATAACTCTCTGCCAGAAGCTTTGTTATTGCAACAAGGAATAACAATAAGTAGTATAATTATTAACATTTAAAACAAGTTTAATGTCAAGTAAAGCAACATTTCAATTATAACTTAATTGGATATCAAAGCATATCTCATTAAAGAATATGGAGAACATGTATACTAGTTATTTAACTAGAAAATTATAAACAATGTAACATCAATCATTGTTTCTCATAGTTCAACCTAAGCAGTTATGCTACACGAATGATTATGTTTTCCAAACATTATTATGCCCTGCAGAGATGAGATATACCGCTCATACTCCAACCGAACATTACGAAATCGCGTCGGTACCATACATAGGTCATCAAAAGAGCCAGATTCTTATAACCTAATCTTCCTCAGTCAGTAAGAGGATTTACTTGCAGGACATCTTGTGTCTCTGCTGTGATAGCTATCCAGGGTATTCTAGAAACTTCACTATAGAGTCACAGTGGTGTTCTGTACTCTCTTCGTCATCGAAGGATTTCTTGTTTATCTCTCATCGATGCGACATTGTTGATTCCCTCAGGAGATTGGTGGTACATCATCCCGGCATAGACATGTAATGAAGGATTGATAGGTTAAAGATACATCCTAAATCAATTCCTACATTAGTACGTAAGGATATTCGCGTCCATAATCCCCCATATACTCAAAAGTATATGTTCCAGGAGTTCCCTTAGGAAAACCTGTATCACCATCATTTGGTCTCTGACAATGATGGATCTATGGTCAGGGCCCTACATGATGTGATCATACTTGATTATTTAAGTACATTTTAGCATTCTTTTAGCATCAAGCATGTTTTTAAACATAAACAATTAAAACATCTGTTGTAGAAGAAGAATACTAAATGTATCAAGTTTATTTCACATAAGTTATCATTTCTTAACCATCTCATCATTATGGTTCAAAAACAGGGGTGTTCAAACCCTTAAATCATCATAAGTCATCTAATAGCATGACCTTAATTGTAACAATGTAAATATTACTCAAGGCTCTTACAGCCCATCATTCTCATATGTTACCTCTTAAACCAGGAAACATAGTATATCTTTATTCATAAAGCTTATAACATGCTTTTAATGAATAAAACAACATAACTCTTACCTGGCTATAATTACCTCTTTGCTAACAACCTGCATGACTAATATAATTGAAGATATGCATATATAACAATATCAGTACAATACCCATTCTTTTCAATTTATTCATAGAACACCACGGCTGTGCTACCTTGCACGGTCATGCAAAGGGAAGCTACCACAGCCGTGCTCCATAGCATGGTCGTGCTATCAACATATGTTACATTAGCATGGTTGATTTCTAGGGTTAGGGTTTATTCAAATCAATTAGGGTTATTAAACCCCTTTGACTTATAAGGTATAAGGATTCCTCATATTATAATTCATTCAAAGGGTTTCATACTTAAAAGCATAACCCAAACTTAGGGTTAAAGTACCCTACCTTTCATTAATTAGGGTTTCCTATTCACATTATCAGTTCAACCCTAATATAATACTCCACTACCATTGGGAGCATTCAAAGATGTTATAAGTGTTTGATTTCGGTTATTGTACTCATCATGTATCATTAATGATCATCACTTCTAACTATTAGCCCATTCCTCATATGATGCATATATCATATATCAGAATTATCCAATTATCTGTAATGATATAGGTTCAAATATTGTTGATATAGGATAAATAACCATCAACTATTCTAGGTATCTTCATATTCAGGATGTTATCTACATCATGCTTTAGTATACATCATTTCTAAGAGTTTGATGCCCATTATTATTATAAGGTGTAAAATCTATTACTCATTCATAGGGATGTTTGGATCTAGGCATTTTACCTCTTAAATCCTTATTTATTGAAATTACCACATTTATCATTCACAGGGTTCACTAACCCTATTCTATATGTTTATGACATAATCATCTTATTTAATTGATTTAGCTACACCTCACCTTATTGTACTATATAGTAAACCATCTCAAGGTTTTCATGATTAATAAGCCATAAGTTAAGCTTGTTATTCATCTTAATAAGGGTTTCCCATAACATCACCTCCAATTAGGGTTTCTATTCATATCACATCTCCCCTAGATTAGGTTTATAATTAATATCCCACCATTAGGGACTACTATTTCACATCATGTTATTCCCCTAGAATTAGGGTTTATTATTCATATTACATGATTTACCCTAAAATTAGGGTTTACTATTCACATCACAGTGAATTGATGTCTTATCATCATTATTTATGAAGATTACTTCCATTAACACCTTCAAATTAAGTTAAGATTCATAATCTCCATAATTAGGGATTACATGATCTCCTTATGAAGAATCATACCCTAATGGTGTGTATTGATACATTTTAAAGGTATCTTATTTGATTGTCATTGATATTAGGAGTCTTCTCTCTCCTCTTACTAATAGATGCTGTTTACATCACTCTTGATTAGGTTAAGTCAACTCAACTTTGACTGACATAAGTCAAGTCATCACCATTAAGGTCATTAGGGTTTGAGTTAATCAACCATTGAACCATCAAAGTCTTTAAAGCATTAAGCATTCTTAACCTTAAAAGATCCCAAACGGTTTTGCACTTTCAACCTCCAAACTGTTTTGAAACCGCATGAATCCAAACATTTTTGAAACCATTTGGCTCCAAACGGTCTTGAGACCGTTTGGTCCAAACCTCCTCAAAACCGCATGGACCAAAGATGGTCTCAACTACACCAATCGGTTTAGGGTTCTCAATATTGATTCCTTCAATCATTGAATTCATGGAACCAATCATCAATTGGACCTATCCTAATACTTCAATTGAGTTAAATAGGTCAACCTTAAACTGATTTGACCCTCAATTGACCCTCAATTATTCATCAATTAGGGTTTGATTCAAATGAATTAGGGTTTGGAATCGATGATCCTTCAATAATAATAAATGTAAGACTAGTTACTTTGAAACCATAGAACCATCATCCAAATTGGGTATGACCTGACCCCAAACGGTCTTGAGGTCGTTTGGATGACCTCCAAAAGGTCTTGAGACCGTTTGCCCATCAAATCATCAAAATCCAAGTCAACCAATTAAGGTTTGGATCATTGGATTGATCACCAAATCATCAATTGATTACACTTTAACTTAGTAACATTGGATCATCATTGCTTAACCATACTAACCCCTAGACCTCCAAACGGTCTTGAGACCGTTTGGCTCATCCAACCCTTGGATTCTAGTGAAATTCCATCAAGGATTGGTCTATCGAGTTGATCAACAAATCAACACTTAATTGTAATATGATTTGGTACCTTTGGAGCTTCAATTGGTCAACTATACTTAACCCCAAACCTCAAAACAGTCTTGGGTGATCCCCAAACGGTCTTGAAACCGTTTGGGTGATTCCCAAACGGTTTTGAAACCGTTTGGGCTAATCAACCCAAAACATCAAATCAACTCATTGGAATTTCAGCACAAATCTCAATTAGGGTTTGCCCAATTGATTAGCCTTCATGTCATGATTCCTTGGGAATTAATCCATCAAATTTGGTGAGTTATTAACCCACATAATTAGGAACAGTAATATCAAACGTTCAAAGTTTGTTCAACGCACTCAAATGGTTTTGAAACCGTTTTCCCAAAAAGGTCAAGTTAATCAGGTTGAAAATCAGCACTTAATCCAATTAGGTTTATCTAATTGATTAGCCTTCAACTCTCGATTCCTTGGGAGTTAACCCATCAAATTTGGTGAGTCATTAAACAACATCATTAGTATCAATAATCCAAAACGGTCAACCCTTGGTCAACGCACGCAAACGGTTTTGAAACCGTTTGCCCAAAAAGGTCAAGTTAATCAGGTTGAAAATCAGCACTTAATCCAATTAGGTTTATCTAATTGATTTGCCTTCAACTCACGATTCCTTTGGAGTTAATCCCTAAAATTTGGAGGGTTATCAACTAACATAATTATGAACAGGAATCCCAAATGGTAAACCCTTTGTCAACTCAACCAAACGGTCTTGGAGACCGTTTGCTACAACCGACCTTGTGGAACCGTTTGCCCTTCAAACAGTTTTGCAAACCCCTCAAACGGTTTTGCAAACCGTTTGGCCAAGGGGTGCAAGACCGTTTGCTAAAGTAACATTGGTATTCACGCCCCCTTCTTCTACCTCCAGATACAGGTCTGTTATTCATGGTTTTAGTTTCAAGAAAGCAAGGAAGGATGGGGGAAAGAAGAACAAACTACTTTTGCAAGAAAGAAAGATACATAACAAAGTTTAAGGGTTTAGAGTTATAAAACCCGCCTTAGAACCAGATCTAGAGCTCCAAGCTTCGAAGCTTTAATGGTGTCTTGAGCTCCTCAGGTCGTCCAAGGTTTCTTCTTCAAGAATTGGTTGGAAAGGATGGCTAGAAGGAAGAACTAAGTAAGAAAAACTAGCAAACCAACCTTAAATCATGATTTCCTCCATGAATCCGAGTTAGATAATGGTTAAAGCTTACCCAACTCTTCTTGGCCGTTCTCCTCTGCTCCTGAGCTCCTTCCTTAGTCGGCTACAGCAAGAGATAAGTGAAGAGAGAAAGGGAAACGATGCCTTGGTTGTAAAAGAAAGGTGTATATATACTTTGGGCATGTTTTCAAGATAAGGACAATCTTTTCTTCTATTTCTCATATGGGTCCTTCTCTCCTTCTTGGCCATGACCCTCCTTCCTATACTTAAGAAAAACTCCTTTCTTAACCAAAGTATAGTGAAAAGGAAGCCAAACATCCTACTAAGTTGCACAAATATAAAAGGGTCATTATGCTTAGAACTTGGTTATTTAGTTACAAGGGTTATCCTTCTTATTTGTTTATTCAAATGAAGCGCCCCCTTTATTATTTTTACTCTAATTGATGCCAAGAGTCATAAAAGATATTTTAGAAGGTATATTTTACATGTTGCACCCCATGTTTTGGGTAAATTGCACTTTACACCAAAACTAGGGTTTAAAACACAAGGATTGCTCTAGAAGCTGCCTTTTGGTGCCCAAGCTTGGAGAATCCATAACACTTCATCATATTCATTCTTATGATGTCTTATATTCAGAGGAACATCTAAACATGTGAAATTTGCAAGTTAACCCCTCTAATTGGGTAATTTGCACATAAGTCCAATTTTAACAAAACAATATTACAATATTGTTTAAAAAGGACAGAAAGGGAAATATATGTTCCTCAGAAGCTTTAATTACATTATCAACAGATAACCACAAGTATATATTCGCATGATTAAGCAAAACACCTGGGGTTAGTTCATAACCCAGGTCAGGGATGTTACAGTTCTGACCTGTAGATATATAGGAGGAAGAAGAGAAAATAAATAAATGGAGTAAATAAGTTAATACTTACATTTTTAGGTCAAGATCACTAGGATGAAGCTTTTTAGACCCAAAATGATTCGAGATTTCCACAAAACAACCAACTACGCCAGCTGAACCGTTCATTTCAAGCACGAACCGATCGGTTGGGGATCTGAGCCGATCGATTCACACCTCAACCGGTCGATTGGGGCACCTGAGCTGATCGGTTCACTTATGAACCGGTTGGTTCATTGCCCTGATCAGTTCTCAATTGACTTTTCCTCTTTTGTTTCAAATTGATCCAAATACCAATCCTTGTTCCAATCAAATTGGACAAGTGAAACGAAGAGAAATTTCTTGCCAACTTGACTTTCCCAACTTGCTCGATTGGACCAGTTGAGCCGATCAGTTCAACCCTTGAACCGGTCACTCAACCTGTCCTGAGCCGATCGGTTCATCACATGAGATGATCTGCTCATCAACCTGAGACGATCGGTTCATCATATGAGCCGATCGGTTGGGAGTGCAGACTATGCAAAATCAGTCAATTGCAGTTTCAATCAATCTGATACATGATATGAAAACATGTGAAGAACAACAAGCATGTGAAAAAATTACAAGGAAAATCCTAGATATGGGTAATTTGCTTAAAAGTCCAAAGCAAGCATATATTTGTATAACTTTATCAAACTGTGTACAAACTGGACCAAATTTGAAACTTAACTTGTCCATTGATATTAAACCACATATTAGGGTTTGATTAAGGTTTTAAACATCTAATTATGATAAGAAAGGATGATTAACTAAAAGTAAGGTCAGGGGTCTTACATTAACACCCTCTCAACCTTACTTGCTGAGGAAGTTTACTAGAGACTTGAGGAAATATCATGCCAACCAATAAAATATCCATCTAATCCCTTGAAATCTTGTCACAATAGTAGAAGTGATATTCATGTTTTTATTAGTATTCTTAAACTACATGAAGTTTGATGTATCTTTTGAGATGTACACAACCAGACATTATGTTTGTAGTAAAACCTAAGTTGATATGTAAGTTGTCTAAAAAAACTCATTCAAAACCTCTAGATGTAGAGTGTATATATAGAAAGGAAATAATTCCCATGGGTGCATTATGAAATACTTTGTTTAACACTTTGGAGGACATAGTGATGCATGATAGGTAATGAAAAACTGTTGTATGAATGGATTACTTTGAAATGTACTATTTTGGACAATGGTGCAATAAAACATCAAACTTTTTAAGATAAATTTTAGAATAATTGTGTTTTAGAAAAAAATTAATAATCTTTACATTCATAAAAGTCTTTAGAGTACATGCATGTTATTAGAAAAGAAAGTTATACATAAAATACTAGTATAAAGTTTTTACTAATATAATCTTCATCTCAAATGGAGGGTAGGTACTACAATGTTCTTTCTAAATCTTCTCAAGATTTTTTCTTTGTTAATCACATAGCATTTTTAGTGTGTTCATACAGTCCTCCGTGGAATATACCACGCATGCACAGAAAATATAGGCAATAGTCAGAGTAAGCGATTGGTACAAAATCTAGTTAAAGAAATTATACATAATGATGCACTATCTATTCAAGATATATTGAAAGGAATTAAAAGAGCTACATCTAGAAAAGTAGTTCAAAATTGGCAGTATATGAGTTTCAAGTTTATTCAACAAGGTATATTAATTTCAATAAGATTTCACAATTAGTTTAGAAATTTGGTATATTTTGTCTATGCATAGGTGACCGTGTGTCCTCGTCATAAAAACTGAGAACAACCATGGAAAGTTGAATTGAAAGTTGACTAGGGAACCACAGTTCGTATCTATACAAAGAGTTGGGAAAGGGCAAGTCCACTAAACAAGTGAGCCTCATCTCTATCACATGACAATACCAATATTGTGACAAACTAATAATTAATCTAGTTGGCGGTCGTCTTGGGAAGGCTACAAATTTAACAAATTGAAATCCCAAATGTTTCCTTGCATATACATAACAATAAAGATGGATGTATAACGTCATTTAAACAAAATAAAAGATATTTGCACCTCAATTTAAGGGAAATCAACCAATAAGAAAGTCCTAGCAAAGATTTGACTGGATCCTACTAACAAATGGGAACAATCATCAAAATCATAGTCATGGGGTAGGAACCAAATATTCTTCTATCTTTGTTATATACTTTTGGTTCTCCATCTAGTAGTATCACTATTTCATTCTCTCAGTATCCTCCTTTATAGGATTTATCAATGTGGCATGTTCATATGTGACTTAATATTACCATATAGATACCCTTTCTTATTAACATCATCACACTTTGTTATATTTATCATATTCTCTCCCTATGGTTACTAATCTTATTAAGTAAACATATGGGATGTTTTATATATATTATGTCCATGTGGTATTTATTACATGTATACATTCATTCTATGATAGGGAATGCTATTTTATAGTCTGCCATTACATGTGATGAAGTGAGTTTTCTATTATTTACTATTTTACCCTTAATGTTTGTTAAATTTTGACTCCATTTCATCATCCCATGATTACTAGATATATTGTCAATTTGATTTGGAATTATGATGGTTTAAATATGCCATGAAATATAAAAACCTAACTTGTTCTATAATTGTTGGGAAAAACTCATCCATAAGGAAAAGGCCCAGATCACAAGGATAGTATACTCGATAGCATGTGTAGTCCACACACTAGAGACTCAACTAGAGACGTCATAGGATGATTGGTGCATTGTAAAGTCATTTATAAATAGTACAACCAGAAGGATTCAAACTTGGGACCCTTTGTGAAGGGCCCTATGTTGCAAATACTCGAGCTAGTACTGGACGACAGAAAACCTCCATTGGTTAGTTCAAGATATATTATCATCAATAAAGCCTCAAACATATCCTACCTATCCTAGGTTATAACCATAAGTGTGGCTCTAGATTTCATTCCAATCAAACCTTCATGTAGTTTTATAGGATTTTTCTAAGGTTTGTATCTAGGATTCCCTTTTTATTTTGGTTTTCCTTCTTCTTTAGGCCGGTTCACTCTATTCACATGGTTGTCCCCATGTTGATGTGGGTTATAATACCCTATGACGAGTGTGTGTGGCACTGATAGAGCAACTTGAGGGCCTCAGAATGACTACCATTGGATCCTACCAAATTGTCCCCTACCTCAAGTTTGTTAGGGTTTTCAGGTTGTCTGACCCTGGAGATGGTCCATAGATTCTAGCTTCATATTCTTCCCTTTCCTGAATCTCCATTCTTACCTCACCCCCTTCATTCTCGAACTAGATTTGCAAGGAGATTCATGCATATTGAAGCTATCTGTGTAGCATCCTTCTCACCGCCAACTACTAACCCTAACTCCATGAACAAATATAATTGTAGCCCTCCTTTCCTATACACATGCCTACCCCTGCTAAACGATCCCTTGAACTCAAGTAGTATGTTCTAGCTCTATCTTTATCTCTCCTCCCTCCTTCTACTTCAGTTGGACCTTGGTCATAGGCCGATCACCTCATGTGTCCAACCTCTCTATAGGTTTGGCAAGCCCTAATCTTAAGATTGTTGTGAAAGGTTAACCATGACCTATGATCCATGATCCCCTATTTCCCTTCTATTACAAGGTATACTCCCTCTCTTTGATTAATGATAGAAAACAATCTAAATGTAATTAAATCATAGAAATTCCATGTGATATCCAAACATTACGAGCTTGTAGTCCATTTTCATCAGGAAAGAGATGGATCAAAAGGGAAAACTTTCAAGATATAAATAGCATTCCTTTTCTTCTATATTCTCCAAAGATGCTTCTTTGTGTAGTTTTAAAAATCAAATATGAATCTTCTGTCAATATTTGATTTGAATGACCTAATACCTATTTTGGTCAAAGTTGGAAATCATTATTGAAACCTACATCTATAAGCTTGATGATGGTACACTTTCTATGGACTTAAATATTTTGACAGAAATTTAGGGTTATATGATGTCCCAAACTATAACTCATATAGATCATTCATCCCTTGAACATGCTTGATGGTGAAGCTTTAAAACCATCCTAATTTTCTATGGTCATAACTAAGGTCAAGAAGGAATAAAATACTATAAAACTTGTATACTTGAAATCAATAATTCTTGACACCTAATCCTAACTATGTGATCTATTCACTCCTTAACCAGGATCTTATATGAACAAATGACTACTACTTTTTTGGAATCATATTACTCTAAAAATTAGTGTGAAGGTATATGTATACTTTTCCTGACATGGTTGTTGTATTATAAGATGTACTTTTATGTACCTTTTTGAATATCATGGATATGTACTTGACTGAACTACTTAGCTCCCTACCAATTAAGGTTTTGATATTCAATATAGATTTTATGTTTGCACCCAAACATAACTAATGATGTTAGTGTACTTCTATGCTTATCTCATTATTTCTCCTAATGATGCATTTCCCTTATCTGTCGATATGGGTTAAGTGGAAATCTTGTGTATGAACTTTTTCTATGGGCCAGTGACATCTTGGACTTCCTCTTACGATTAAGTGGCACTTTTGGTTCCCACACCCACACCATGTGAATGTGTGGGTTGAATGGTTGAGCCTCTTTTGGAGTACATTGCAAATTTGAAATAAAATGCAAATTTGTCAAATAAATGTTAGCTTTCAACTGCATGCTTTTGTTTCTTATATAATTCCTACCAAGTTTTTTGTTTTTCAATATATAATGTTTTATGACTTCTCCTAACTATACAACTTCTTTATATTGGTTTTGTATCTTGATTATATGGTTTTAGGTAATGGAAAATCTTGAGGACTCTATTTTGTGCTCGTTGTGATATCTCTACTATGTTATCTACTGGGCTTAAGAAATGCTACACAATATGAACCTTCATGGGGAATTTTAATAATAATTGGGATGTATATTTTATGTACATAGTCTTAATTCCTATTTTTTTCTTGCTTTAAGGCCCTCATGTAAAACGTATTATTCAATTTACTAAAGTGGTATGTTACTGTATTTACAAATATGTGTTTGTGTGATCATTCAGGACACTCAAGGATAGACACTTGAATCCCATTGCCACTTCCTACCCAAATACTAGGATTAGGATCTAGGGTAAAATTGGTCCATGTTAGTTTGCATGAGAAGTTTCACACTTCCAAATGCATTGATTAAATAATTGTGAGACCCCTAAACTTTCTTAAATGGTTGAACATGCTTTATTATCATACTTGGGTTCTTAAAATATTAACCAAATCTAATGTGGTGATTTGATATCATGTGATAAGCTTAAGTTTCACGTTTGGTCCAATTTGGACACTGTTTGTGCAAGTTATGCAATTTTATGCACATTTTGGACTTTTATACAATTTCCTAAATATAAGGTTTTACTTGCAATTTTTCATATGAATTATGTTCCTTATATGTTTCTTATCATTATTGATCTTTTTGAACCATGGGGTTCTTAATTGAACCTTGGTTTGGTGGTGATTCTCTTTTATGGCAAATTAGGTTTTTACCCCTTCATAGATGAGCTACTTTTAGGAGTCATCAAATTATGGTACCCCTATTTTGTTGACATAATATGGTCACCAATAGGTGTTTACACCTAGTATTCATCCTAGAAGGCCTTAGTTTGATAGTTTTCTAGTTTGGGTTCATTTGGACCGGTGGTTCACTTAAAAGAGGTGGTCAACCGATGGTTCACCACTAAAGTGACTAAGGTTTTACAGAAATGATGATTCCTTTGCTTGGAGGTCGATGGTAGGACTGGTATTTCATCATCTGGTGGTCTATCATACTTCCACAACTAGTGGAGCTACTTCTTTGATGGACATGGAATCTCTTAGCCATGGACACATGAAGAGCTACTAGGACACCTCATGCTTCTTGTCTCCCTTTTCCTTAAGCTTTATATACTTATCCTTAGGTACCCAAATGAAACCTTTAGACACTCATCTCTCCCCTGACATCCATATCTTCGTCTTCCCTTACTTGGTGGTGGATAATGTGCCCAAGGTAGAAGAAGGTGGGCGATCTCCTTGTGTAAGTGGCTAGAGCTCAAATCTACCCTTCATTTAGGGTTTGTGGAGTATCTTTGCTTGTTCCAGCCTAAAATAGTGAGTTTCTCCTTATCTTTTTCATTTATTTTTCTTTTATTATTCCTCCTACCTTCTTCCTGGATGGAACCACTCAAAGAACTTACCTTTCTTGCTCCTACGTAGGGTTTGCTTCTTTTGTGGAGAAAGGTGCTAGTTGGCTGAGTTTAAAGCTTATTCTAGGGTTTTCTACCCTCCTTTATCAAGTTTTCCTACTGTTTCAGATATGATCTTCTTCCTAGAGGTGAGTTTAATAACCCACTTCTTGTTTATTTCTTACTACAAGCTTGCTTACTCAAGTTCTTGCTCTAAAATGATGACCTAAGCTTAAACAAGCTATGTTTGCTTGGGGTTTTGATTTTTATGTTGTTCCTTAAGTAGTTTCCATCTCTAGATGAAACTGGAATCATGTTTATGATATTCCTAAGGTAGAATAAGTCTTAGATTAGGTTATATGGCAAACCAATGGTGTTTAGCACCTAGAAAACGATGGCTTATACTTAGATTTTAAGTTGTTTTCCTTTTTTTATATGAACTGATGGATGATCTTACACTAGTACTGATGAGTTGTCTTATTGACAACTGATGGTGATGACCAATGATGAAAAAGGATGTAGTCAATTGATGGTCACACCTTTAGTCAGTTTTTGACTCCTTTGGCAGCTTAATACTTGATGGTTAATGCCTCTTACATGGTGGGTTGTAATTAGGGTTTAAGGGTTGTTTCACTCCTTAACGCTTAACACTCGATGGTTTAGTTCCTTAGTTATTTTGTTGTGTTTGTCCTAACAACCAATGATGACTCCTTTACTATTGTTTGGATACTCTCCCTTCAAAACAAATGATGGGTGTGCTTTTCCTTAGCAATCGATGGCTAGAGCTCCACGGTCAGATGATCACCATCTAGGGGTTTTCAAGTTGATTTCCTTCTCTCCTTGAAAACCAATGGCTTTCTCTTCTTACTATTTTGTTTGGCCTTAGTGTGCCAAATGAAGTCCACCCTCCTAGTGTTGTTTTTGAACTATTTTGGATACACAACACTTAATGGTTTTAGTACTCTAATGGTGGTTTCAAACGATGACCTTGTGTCCTATAACAAACAATGGTATTTGTTGGACCACTACTTTGCTTTACCACCTAAGTGATTACAACTGATGGTGCATAAAATTAACAACCGATGGTGGTCCTAGACACCACAACCAATGGTGAGGTTTAATCTAATGTGTTGATTTCTATAATCCCTAATTTGATGGTTTCATAGTTAAATGGTTCAAAAATCAAGCTTACACCTTAAACGATAGTTTTGAACAAAGAGCATGATTCAATGGTTAGGAGGTGATGCTTCAACATTCCCATGGTTTTGGATGAATCCTATAGTATAGTGTTATGGTTCTAATGATGAGATTTTGATGGTTCAATGCCTTAAACTTGTAATCTTACCTTTTTCCTCGTATGAATATTAATGATAATCACCATAATGAGTCAATGGGTAACCCTAATAAAGTATAGCTTGATACAACTAACCCTAAGTTAACCAAGTGACGGTGATTGATTATGAACAACCCACTTGAATGATTAATAGAATAATGGAGTGCTCTCTTATTGTTGTTGAAACCCTAGTATGCTATAAGCCGGTGGTTACACCTTGAGTTATGCATGGATCCACACTTGAGGATGGTATGGAATGTGATGGTGATGCTTTATCTTATGTATCCATGATTGTTTGGGGATTCCATGAATTAGGGTTTGTATAGGAGTGACTTGACTATAGCTTAAATGTAACCTATCTTGCTAAACCTACCCTAATAGATGATGGCGGTTAGTCATGATACCTTTCCTTTAATGAATGACATAATGGTGGAATATTCTTCCTAATGTTGTTATAACTCTGTTGTGTTAAACAGTGGTTATCATAACCTCATGATTGAAGCTTTCATATGTTAAATATGTGCGCTATAAGTATGATGGTGGTCAATCATACTTAGCTTCCATAAATTTTTGATATAATAAAGGAATGCTATTAAATTTTAAGATGACCATGTTATGTTATTATGTGAACATCTTTTAGTTCTTTGATACAATATCATGCTAAGCTTGTATATCACTTATAGGATGATGTTTATTGAAGACTTATTATAAGACATGGAAAGATAAAGATGATCTTGTAGGGAATGATATGCTGGTCTCAATGACCTTTGGGCATGGTTGAATCCTGATTGAGGTATAATCCTCTTCATAATGTGACAAGGGTTGGAACCCTAGAATAATGTGATAAGGATTTGTATCCTGTAGTGATGATATGATGACAAGTATGGTCTCATCAATAGCAAGTAAATACTAGCAAGTGATGATGAGATAAGGAGAAATATGTTTCATAGGTTTTATATCTTTTGAAGTTGTTATACTTTAATGCTTGCTAGAAGTGAATTAGGTTTGTATGTCCACTTGTTTGGTGCAACCTTTATTCACCCAATCAACATAACTAATCTAGTGTGTTGGATCTAGGGCTCTAGAGGGGTGTGAATAGAGCCATAAAATTCTCACAAGATAAGTTAGACCTTCAAATTATATCAATTAAAACAAAAATCCTAAGAGCAATTTGAATTCATAACTAAGCAAGCATAAAAAGGATGAGAGAAATTGAAACATGCACTTAGACAATGTGGTTTAGAGTGGTTCCACTCTCCAAACTAGGAGAGAGTCAATGTAACACCCCTGACCTGGGTTATGAGGTAACCCTATATGTTTTACCTAAGTAAGCTGATTATAACACTGTCTTCATATTTTTGAAAAGTAATCAAGACTTAAGGAGAGATCAAGTTTCAAGTTTGAGCTTGTTTGAAGGTTGTTTGTGTTATATATGACAATTTTGGTGCAAATTGCAATTTACCTGAAATATGGGGTTGATGTGCAAATTACCATCTCTAGAGTGTCCCTTCTCTCTCTTAGCATCATTTAGAGGAGAAAAAAGGATGGTGTGCCTTGTTTGAGTCTTCGTTGAGTGATACACTCTTGGTGGTGAAAGAACCAAAGAATGTTGAGTATCTTGAATCCTAGATGAGGTTGTGTCAAGTATATTGGAGTGCCTATCAGTTTAGAAACCATAGAGGAGGTCCCATATCAGTTTAGCAACTTTTTGGAAGTATTCATATCGGTCTAAGCACCTCAGGTAGGTGAAGCATATCGGCTTAGGACTTCCTTGGAAAAGTTGTATCAGTTGTATATGAAATGTGATATTGGGTTGTGATATCTTGCCAAGCAAGATACCCAATGGCCGATATCTCATCCTTGAATTATCCATGAGAGTTTTGCATGATGACATAATTATGGTTGCATGGTTCCACCATGAATGGACATGTGTTACCTAGTTACATATGGTGATGACACATCTCATGTAGTCTCTCTCTTGAAACTCAACTATATAAGCCCTTATTTTCACAAGCAAGTAAACCTTTCAACTCTAATATCATCCCTCCCTTGATGGACGACCCTAGGAGCTCAAGGATCAAGAGGAAGGTCGAGAAGTTTGTCTAAGGTGATTCCATGATCATCTTCAACCTTGGAGAATTATACATATCAGATCATAACACTTTCTTTCTTTTCTTCTTCACCAAGGTTCTAACTATGATACCTTCTTCTTGATGGAGGTGAAGCTATAGCCGAATCTTGGACCTTTGAATAGGTCATCTTCAACCTTGGGAACATGGATCTTTTAATCTTGAATATCTAGTGGTGATCTTGAGGCATGTTATATAACTCTACTTCAATTCTATTGTTATTCACTTTCACTTGTACAATACTCAGTGATTCCTTCTAAATTTCAATTTCCCTTGATTAAATGATGAATCTATAAAATCTAATGGATATATGGGGTCGTTGTCCATGAACGAAAATGTTAATGGACTAAGGTTTGGAGCTTCAAGATGATAAAAACTAGTATCACTTTGAAGCACCTCTAAACCGATATCACTTTGAAGCAACTCTAAATCAGTATCACTTTGAAGCACCTCTAAACTAGTATCACTTTGAGGCACCTCTAAACCAGTATCAGTTTGAAGCACCTCTAAAACGGTATCACTTTGAAGCACCTCTAAATCGGTATCACTTTGAAGCACCTCTAAACCGGTATCACTTTGAAGCACCTCGTGACTGATATTACTTTGATGTGATATGGGCAACACAAGTGATAGTGTCATGACCGACACACAAGATGATAGTGAGGCCAAAACCCTAGAGCATGGCGTGCCCGATACACCAAGTAAGGTGAAGATGTTACACCAAAGTGAGGTGAAGATGATACACCCAAGTGAGGTGAAGATGTTACACCTAAGAGAGGTAAAGATGTTACAACCAAGTGAGGTGAAGATGTTATACTAAAGTTAGGTAAAGATGTTACACTAAAGTATGATGAAGTTGATGCACCAAGATATGGTGAAGGTGATACACTAAAAGATAAGTGAGGTTGATACCTTGATGAGGGAGGGTGTGAGGGAGATGATGATGCTTAACCCAATATCATCTAACCCTAACCCTAGAACCCAATACACCCCCTAACCCGATATCAATTGGTGGTGTCTCGGGAGACACATCGTTTGATGCCTTGTTTGGCACACACCCAAGATGATAGTGTGGCTGATACTATAGAATGTGCTATGGATGACACACACATGTTGATATGCATAGGGCGATAAGAGTGTATATGCATAAGGTGACACAAGCATATATACATAGGGTGATACAAGTGAGATGCCTTAGGGTGATACAAAGGGAGGTTCTTAGGCCGACAAAAGTGTCATGTTCGACACAAGTGTCATGGCCGATACAAGTGTCTAGTCTAACACAAGTAAGAGTGTCTAGGCCGACATAAGTGATAGTGTGTAGGCTGACACAAGTAGATGTGTCTAGGCTGACAAAGGGTTAGTGTGTAGGATGATACACTTAGATGAGTGTAGGTCGATAAATGAAGAGTATAATCAAGTTGATACATGATAAAGTAACAAGATGAATACACTTTGATAAGTGTAGGCAAATACACCCTAAAGAGGGTCATGTCAATACAACAAGTTAAGTTGAAACAAGTATTCTAGTTAGGACGAGAGAGGAATTTGCATCACTCATGTTGATAATCAATTAATGATAATTGATGAGAGTAATCAAGTATGTTTGAATACTTATGGCAAGGAAATAAGATCCTAGATGAGAGGAGTTATGAATTAGGGTTTGGTAGTTGAATATAACCTTAGAAACACTAATCGGCTATAATAAAAATCCTAACCCTAATCATGAGAGGGTTGTAACTTGATTGAGGGATTTTTCTTTTATGGCATGGTGCTGATATTTAAATTAATATCTCTTTTATCATGAGATCTTAACCATGCAAGTTTTTTATGATAATGAGCATATAAAACTACGGTCTATGGTAATGTGACATTACATAGATTGAATGGGCCATGCGTGAGCCATGTGAACTACTTTTACAACATGTATGATGTTTATATGGGTCTTATGACCTAGAGATGGTTATTGCCTAGTGAGAGGTGACATTGTTCAATAACGAACTAAGGGTATTAATATCCTAAAACATGTGATAATGATGATGACATGAGATTATCAATAGTATCTTTAAACGATTGAGATCCTAGGATAATTGTGATAAAGTAAAAAGTATGTGTTACAATTGTTGTGATTTCTTGAAGGATGTATTACACTATTCTTTGTAGCATTTATCAATGTGGTGTATTTTTTGCTTTATTGATGCTAAAAGATGTTGTGATACACCTAAAATTGTAGGTTGCCCTGGCCATAGATCCATTCAGTGTCAGAACTTGCTAGATGGTGAAACGAGTTCAACACGGAACACATATTGTTGAATATGTGAGGATGCATAGTTAGCCATCTTCCCACATCTGTAGAATAATTATGTGATATGGATGGCCATGAGTGAGCCAGTCCTTTCCTTAAACAATGGAAATGCATGAGCAAAATCTTTTTTAACAATGGCCATGTGTGAGCCAATCCTTTTCTTGAACAATGGCCATGCATGAGCCAATCCTTATATAAGAATGACCATGAGTGAGACAATTTTTTTATGTATTAGAATGGCCATGAGTGAGACAATTCTATTCATCCAAATAGCCATGAGTGAGCTATTCTCTAGCGTCATGACCTATACTAAGGAGGGCTAGTTGATTAAATATTTGACTATATATCACTATCAACAGTTGACTAATATGTCTATGCATTATCTCTCATGCTGACTGGGAGTAGTGGGTGAGGTCTTGGAGTTTGTCTCTCCTTGGACCTTGTATGGAACTGTTGGTAGCCCTTCGTAGAGGGTGGTTGGATTTGGGTGGTACGACTCAAATTCTCAGGGCATAAAATAGGATCTAATGTGTGTGATTATAATAAGCTTGTGCTTGAATGTGAGTGTGTACATCATAAGTTTGAGCATAGTGTGCATAATCATGAGATTGATTAATTAAAGATTCAGTTATCTGTGTAGTATATTTCTCTTGAGAATTGAATATAGAATTATTGAATTAGGCTGCAATTTTATATGTATGACATAATTAGTAGTTTTCATACATGTTGTTCATATTCCTTCTAAAGTGATTACCTGATATACTATTCAATTGTAGTTATTTGAACTACTTAATTATGATAATATTATGCCATGCTCATAATATATGGTCAGATCTGTTTCATATAGTGCAACTTTACTTTATATTCTAATAACAATATATCTGTGATAATAATATTGTTGTTGGAGAGTTATATCTCCCGCTAGGACTATTATCTCACCCCGTGGGTTCCACAACATTTTAGGTGGATGTGTGCGAGGTAGTAGAGATCATGTAAGAGGAGACAAGATAGAAGTAGGAAGAAGACATGAAATTTGAGGTGGTGTGCTATCAGTTGTGCCTTTTTGTAGATAGAAGTCCTATGTGTACTCTCACATCCTTGAGGATAAAATATCTCTATAGTTTTATGATCGATCTGAGCTTTTGACTACTATGATGTTGTTGCTTATAGTTTACTCATGTACATATTTTGGTAATGGAAAACTTGTATCAGATGGAACATGAATGCACCATGTTGATATATATGACAGGCTTTGGACCTTCTTGTAAAAAGTTTTTTGGCAGTGGATCTTTAAGTAAAATGGTTTTAATTATTAGTGTTTTTAGGTAATCTGTTACTAATAGTTATTTCTGCATGGTTTTGTATAACCTCGTTATCTGTGTGATAATGGGTGTCATAGTCAATCCACTACCTAGAGTGGTCAACATGTAGGACTTTGCAATCCATGTATACTTATATTTATTCATAAGAGATACAAGGAGACCACCATACATCCAAGGACTTACCTACTCAAGACAAGGGTCTTCCACATACACAAGGACTTACCCACTTGATCAAGATGTCGTCAGCCTTCAATAAGGACTTACCCACACTTGCATCAAGTCTTTGGCCTTAAAGGAATTTGCCTAGTCATTTTTAATATTGGCCTTGCCCTTCTGCTTCACCTGGAGAAGATTTTCACCTCTTCTTCAACCTTGAAGACGAATAGCAACAACTTCACCTTCACTCGAAGTAGCTTGCTTCAACCTTTTCTCTTTGAGAAAGGGGGTAGGGAAGATGGAATGGAATGAGAGATTTACAAGCACATGGAGGTAACTCTCTTACAATTGGCCTAACTCACTCATAATCATGAAATGGTTTGTAAATGAGAGAGAGAAAGGGGCTCAAGGAGTTGCAACACACTAAACTATAGCAAGGACATAGAATAGCATGAATAAGCAAACTTGAAATGAACTCCAAGGGGTCCTATTTATAGATGGGGGTGTTCCCTTGAGTGTGGGATCACATGAGGGCGAAATATAGCCATTTTCCAAGTTAGAATGAATATGTTCTTGCTAAAAAAAACTCTCCAATGGTTATAATCACTTTTTCTGCATTTTTTGTATAGTACATTCGGTCGAGTTTCAATAAAGATAACTCGACCAATCCACTAAGTGAAAAAGCTAATTTTCAAACTATTAGTCAAGTTTTTTCTGGGAAACTCAACCAATGAGTCAAAATTAGTTTTTCTTAGTTGATCGATTGGTCGAGTTCTGTGAGTGTGCAACTCAACTGATTGGTCATCTTCAGAAAATCCATCATTGGATCAGTCGAGTTTCCAACTCGACCAATAAATAGTATGTGACAAATTTTGTAAATTAACTTTTGAGTGACCAAATGTTGGAATTAAATGTCCCTGGTTTTTTCTCATCTTAGTTACAAGTCATATCATCAATACAAGTGATTACAAAAATAATCTAAGGTAATTTGGAGTGATTTCCCAAAACGCACACTTGCATTGCTTTTGAGTTGAACTTGAACAAGCTAGGGCTTGTGTAATTTGATCCTTTTCAAGTACCTAAAGCTTGAAATCAATCTTGAACAAACTAGATACATAGTAATGGAATGGTTATGCCATTATCAAAATATGGGCAATGTATAACTCTCAATTCAACATAGTGAAGCTTTAATCATGTAGTGCCATGTTCCGTAGAACCATCTTTAGTGTCAGAACTTGTTGGATGGTGAAACAAGTATTCCTAAGGGAAAATTAGAGTGCATAATGTTGAGTATGAGGGGGTGGAAAGTTGAGTGTGTATCCTTGTCATCCACAATTATAGGTTATAGAGGATGTCTTTTGTCATGCCTCAAATATTTTTATATGTTATGTGACTGAGTACGATGCGGATGTATCTCAGGTGACAGGGTTTTGCTTTGCATACCCTGGTGACTAGTGTCGTGACCTGTACTAAGGGAGGACTAGGTGTTAGCAACTTGTCTATATGTCATTGTAGTGGCAACATTGAGTGATATGTCACTGCCTTTTTTACTTGTAATGACTGAGGGGAAGAGATCTTAGGATGTCGACTCTCCTAGATCTTGTACAAAACTGAATAGCCCTTCGTAGGGGTTTGAGTGGTACGACTCAAACTCCCTAGCGTAATAAAAGATATAATACAATTGTGTGGCATATCTGTTTAGGGTTATATACAACACTTCACATTGAATGATAACCCTTGTATGCTCTCGTTATATAGAGATGATGATTAGTGCATTAAGAGATAGTAGATATGCTTAGGTTGTAGAAATACTCATGATGTAAATGTGTACATATAATAGTCATGTTATGTTGATAGATATACTACTACTATTGATTATGCTGATGATGATAGTAATCACATGTTGTTAGCCACACTTATATTTCTATCTATGGTAACACATCCCACTATCACATAGACAACGAGGTGTTACGCGAAAATGTGCAAAAATCACCATAACCACAGATTACCAAAAACACGGGTTAATTAAAACCGATATCAGAAAGCAGATAAACTGAGAAACTATTACATTTAGGTCCTCATCATGCAAGGATACAGGTTATATAAACATATAATGGATCTTGACACGTGTCCACAACTTAGGAGATCAGCTGTCAAGCTATCACATGAGTTCATCACCTGTTATACATAGATAACGGCCCACATCTAGCCAGTAGCAGGATATACAAAACATCATCAACTATATATCACAAAACAACGTCAAAACACCTCCAAGGACCTGAGAGTACAGGGATGACTCTAAGAGTCTACTACAAAATGACCAAAATAGCAGCATGTCCATCTCTTGCCTTCTACTACTCTTCTTGCTACTCGGCCACAACTTCGCGACCACCACCACATCTAGCTCGAACACCTAAAAAGGTTATAAACCAACAGGGTGAGACACACAGTCCCAATGAGAAACATAACTCCTCACCGAAAGCACAAAACCATAGAAGGATAAAAGCAACAACAACAGATAACTGATAAAAGATATAACAAGAGCAGTTTAGATAGCAAAGCTTATTCATACCATCAAGCTTACCAGATGTACAGAAGGCATACCACCAATTATCTCTTTATGGAACATGATTGGTAAGATAAGATTTATATAACATAAGGAATGTATAAGCAACTACAAGTATAACAAGATTAACTACGCAAGCAAGGCCTCAACCAATGTTCCGTGTTTTACCTTAAGCAGTAAATACTATTCGGTTGGATTACAGATTATTGTGCCCGGAGGAAGTGAGCCGTACCGCTCAAATCCAACCTTCGGTTGCGAAACCCAAGCCGGTGCCATACAAGGTCAATGGAAGAGCCGGACTCCATGACCTCCCACCTCGTGGTCAGTGCACGAGTACAACACAAGCAGGACTGGAGTCTCATGCTTAAGTGGCCTCAGCCACAGGGTCAGCTCCTGCAGGCTACCCTCTGCCTAGCCTGCCTCGGTACAGGTCTCGACGCTAGTGAAACTGAGCCACAAGCCTGTTCACCATGCTCTAAGCCATGAACGCATTCATGCTCCCATATCACATATCCTGAGCCATGGGCCTATTCACCATGCTCTATACATATCCCGAGTCTACAACCACAACTGCACTCAAATTCTCACTATTTTAGGCTAGGAGAAACCTCGCATATTCAACAATATGCGCTCCGGGTTAACCCGCAGGAGAACCCGTTTCACCATCACCAGCTCCTGACGATGATGGATCTATGGCTAGGGCAAACTACATGATATGTTCCACTTTGATTAGTTAGTATATTTTAAGTGGAGTATTGAGGAAACCAAGTTGTATAACATGCAGACTATATCAAGAAGAAACAACATGAAACTCAACATCATGTTGATCCATCACAAGGATCCAACATTGCATTGCCATGGGATCTCAATCCCTCATCACAAGAAACCACTGCCTCGACAGGCATTCTCATCACTTGGGATATCAATCCCATATCATCATCAGAGGATAACACCTCAACTGGGCACTTTAGCCATCTCAGGTCCTCAGACCATAACACATCCTGCATGTTACCTCATTATCAAGAGTAACCATCAAAGCAGTGTTACTCCAACATATATACCTCATAGCCTTTTAATTGGCTATGCATCAGTATGAAACACCTGCATGGTTAGTATGCACAATCATCATGGATTAATAGAAGGATCATATTATCAATCATAGGCAACATTTGATGATTATATGTTTTATCATACATGTCTCAACCTGTGATCATAACATCATAAAATGTCATATCAAGATTCATAGATGTGATTGACTGTATCAAGCATATCAAGGGTCACCATTTGATGGAGCTTCCACTCACGTGGAATTGCGTGCACCACTAAAAAATCCTAAAGATGGTAAGTCTTTAAGTTTAGCCTTGCTAATACTAGACCGAGAACTCCACCCACGTATGCTAAGATACGTGGAAGTCTTATCGTAGTATAGTTAAGGGTTGAATCCACGAGACAACGGTCTTGTTGGGAGCAACAAGATGAAGAAATGTTAGAATTTCACTTAACCTCTTAATAGTTGGTATTTAAATCAAAAGGTTGGTTTGGTTGTTTTTTAAACTAAGGGCAAGTAAAGTAAAGCAAGTAAGTAAATTTAAGGATGTTAAACAATGATAAAGATCCATTAGGATGTGATCGGCTTTCACCGCCACTACACATGGATCAAAACATGCAAAATAAAACATAACCTACAAAAAGAGTCTAAACAGCTAGTATCTTTGTAGATTTAGTTTCCTTTCAGAGAACTAACTATGAGAAGTGCGGGAATGTTGCAATGCCAGCCATCCCCGAACGAATGGTCACCTACTTTACATCATTTCCTTCGCAAAGTGTGTTCCTCGACTTACCAAGGTTGTACTTTCATATGTCAACTAATTCCATTTCATAGTATAAAAGTACAACGATGGAAGTGAGTTTAATCCACTTCTTGAAAAACACTTCTAGATACCGAAACAGATGCATGGTGGATACATGCATCAAGAACCAACATTCAATCGAGATTCGAATCTAATAGTACAAAGATAGACAATTCATACTAAAAGATAAAAGATAACACAAGTTGGTGATCAAGCAACAAGCATTCATTAAACGATTGATGTTGAACTGAAAAGGAAGCATCTCTATATTGCAGACTATGGATTACATTACATGAAATGAAAACATGGGTAGCGGGGCTACTCCCCGCACCCTAGTGAAAGAGACTACTCGCTCATAGCTAGGACAAAGAAGGAGGCTGAAACATCTATTTCGAGAAAACAAGATTAACTAATACGGAAGCGTTCACTAAGCATCGGATTACCAGAAATCACTAAAAATTTTAAACTTTTTACGAAGAGATCCTTTAAAGGTAAAGCTTTCTCATAAAGCAACATGATAAGTTGTTTACAACTGATCCATCAGTAAAACTCTGTAAGGAAAGATACAAAAGTCTCTATGGACTGGACCAAAAACTCGAAAGCACTAACTATTACTCTGAGGACCTGAGAGTACAGAGACGACATATAGGACTCTAACACTATCTACACATGACATAGCAGCCAATGCCTCCACCTGAAGCTTCACTACTGTCCTTGGTACTGCTGATGTTGCCCTTCACCTATTGAAGGATTTCTGCCTCCTCTCCCACGTCCACCTAAAGGTTGAAATCTATGGGGTGAGACAATTATAAAAATCGTCCCAGCGAGAGATATAACTCTTCGCCAGAAGCATAATTATTGCAGCATAAGAGAATAAATGTACACAAAGAAGTTATGTATATTTGAGAGTAGTTAAAACAATGTTTAATAGATTAAACTATTCTTTCTACTAAAAGCAATGCAACTATAAATTGATAAAATCACATGTCACTTATCACATCACTAACTCCCTTCAGACTTGGATCATATATCCATTGCCTGGCATTATTATTTGGGAAAGGATGGCCTGTAGCCATACTCCTTCTCCCAAAGTGTTAAGATTCCAACTCCACAACATATCTGCATAACTTGTACATATGATATCAGACTTAACATTACTTATGTAATACAAGGGTTATTTACATTCATAACCCATTAGTCTATAGTTAAGCTTTTCATAGGATTATTCCGTAATAGAATTTCACATAGAAACACTTTGGTTTAGGTCATACCTCATATTTTTAATATTGGGATATCAATCTCTAATCATCTTATTAATATGAAATCCGGAATGTGGGAGTTCAAACCCCTGGACTAATCATAGCATTTGTTACCAAGTAACATCTCATTTTATCTAGTTATCTAAATAATAAGACCTTTGAAGATCAACAACTCATATTACTCATGGCTCATTCAACCTATCAAGATCATATGTTATCATACATGTTTTCAAACATTAATCATTAGAACAACAGTTACGAAAGTAGAATACTAAATGTATCAAGTCTAACTCACATAATCATCATTTATCAGTACTCTCATCACAAGTCATCTCTTAAAGCATGACCTTGATGGTATTCATGGCTCTCACAGCCTATCAATCTCAATAAGATGCTATTATCAAGGCATCAGGATAAATCACTATTCATAAAGCTAACAACATGCTTTCAATGAATATAGTATCATCATCCATACCTGGATATGATCATCCTCATATAGGAACCTACATAGTTAAATCAACTGATAACAATAAATAACTCATTTAAAGAAGTTGTATTTCCCTACTCATACAAGATCTAGGTTTCCCTGATTTTCATCAATTAGGGTTTACTATTCATAATACATGTCATCATCCTAGAATTAGGGTTTACTATTCACCTATTGGTGAATTGATCTCATAACATCACCATGTATGAGAAACATCATCATTAAAGTCTTCAGATAAGATTAAGATTCATCAATTATCATAAATAGGGTTTTCATGATCTCACATAGGTGGATCATACCCTAATCATGTACATTCATATATATTGAAGGTATTTTACTTGGATTTCAACCATAATTGGGATTTTCTCTCTCCTCTTGTTCATAGGTGATGATTACATCCCTCTAGATTGGGTTAGGTCTAATCAACATTGATAAGCCTAGCCAAATCATCACCATTGTAACCATTGTGGTTTGCATGATAAAAAGGGGTTACCTACTTGAATCCATAAAGGGTATTTTGGTAAAGTTCACCATTAATCATAACATGGGTTAATATACTAACCACTTGACCCTTAATGTCCCTAGATATCATTAGGGTTTAGGTTGAACAACCATCAAACCATCTAAGCCTTCAAGGCATTAGGCATACTTATCCTTAAAAATCCCCAATGGGTTTCACACCTTCAACCTTCAACCTTCAAATGACCCTGAGATCGTTTAAGGTTGTAGACAGTTTAGCTTTGGTTGACTTCAAGACCGCATGACACTCAAGACCGTTTACCCTTAAACGATCTTGAGGTCATTTGCCCAAGATGGGGTGAAGACCGTTTAGTCATAGTTTGACTTCTGAAGTCGTTTGAGCTCATTCGGACCTGAAGTCGTTTGAACTCATTCGGTCCCGAAGTCGTATGAACTCATTCGGTCCTGAAGTCGTATGACTCATTCGGTCCTGAAGTCGTATGATCTCATTCGGTCCTGAATTCGTATGAACTCATTCGGTCCTGAAGTCGTATGAACTCATTCGGTCCTGAAGTCGTATGGTCCAAATAGCTCAAGATCGCATGGACCTCCAAGGTGATTCAAAGGGTAAACTCGATTAGGGTTTCCTATGTTGAAGCCTTCAATTGGTCTCAAGCTTGCTAACCACTTATCAATTGAGACAATTAGGGTTAGCCTTAACCAATTGGTCACTCAATTGATCCTTAATTGATATCCAATTAGGGTTGGAGTTGGTTCAATTAAGGTCTATAAACATTCAACCATCAACACTCAACAATGTGAATCAAATCGAAGTTGATCCCATCAATTGACCTCCAATCGGGCTCAAACTTGGCCCAAACGGTCTTGGGATCGTCTGGATAACCTCCAAACGGTTTTGAGACCGTTTGCCCAAGAATGCATCAAAATCTAAGTTGATTTGATAGGGGTTGAACCTTAATTAAGTCACAAATCAGCAATTTGATTATTTCAATAACCCACTGTAATTGGGTCCTCAATTGATCAAATTTCCTTAACCCTAGACCTCCAAACGGTCTTGGGTTGACACCAAACGGTCTTGAGACCATTTGGATGAGTTCCAAACGGTCTTGAGACCGTTTGCCCATCCATCCTTTGGACTCTAGTGAAAATTCATCAAGGTTTGATCTATTGAGTTGATCATCACATCAATACTTAATTGCAATATGATTTGGTACCTTTGGACCATCAATTGGTCAACTATACTTGACCCCAGACCTCTAAACGGTCTTGGGTGATCCCCAAACGGTCTTGAGACCGTTTGGGCTAATCAACCCAAAATCACTAATTAACTCATTGGAATACATCACTGATTTCAATTAGGATTTGCCCTATTAATCAACCTTCAACTCATAACTCGTTTGGAATTAATCCAAAAAATTTGGTGAGTCATTAATCAACATCATTATGAACAGTAATCCCAAATGGTCAATGCTTGGTCAACCATCTTAAACGGTCTTGAGACCGTTTGCCCAAAAAGGGCAATTTAAACAGATTGAAAATCAGAACTTAATTCAATTGGATTTGCTAATTGATTTGCTTATATCTCACGATTCCTTTCGAGTTAACCCCTAAAATTTTGTGGGTGATTAACCTACATAATTATAAACAAGATTCCCATACGTTCGTCGCTTGGGCAACGCGACCAAACGGTCTTGAAGGCCGTTTGCCTTCATACGACCCTGAAACCGTTTGCACACCAAACGGTTGTGTAAACCGTATGGGAAATTGGTGGAGGTTGTTTGGTAAAGTGGAAATCCATGGATAAGCATAGGAATTAACGCCCTTATCTTATACCTCAAGAACAGTAGCAGTTCTTCACGATTTTGCTTGCAAGGATGAAAGGGAAGATAGGGAAGAAGAAGAACTAGCAACTTTATGCATAGAAAAAGATGTATAATCAAAGCATAAGGTTTAGAGTTATAAAACCCACCTTAAGGTCGTTCCTTGAGCTCCAAGCTTCCAAGCTTCAAGTATTTAATGGTGTCTTGAGCTCCACAGGTCGGCCAAGGGTGTTTCTCCAAGGAAAGGTTGGGAAAAGATGGCTAGAAAGAAGAAACAAGTAAGGAAGACCATAAAACCAACCTTGCACCATGAATTCCTCCACAAATTCGAGCAAGATGATGATCAAAGCTTATCTAGAACTGCTTGGACGTTCTCCTATTCTCCAGAGCTCTGTCCTAAGTCGGTCTAAGCAAGGGGATAAGAAAGGAAGTGAAGGAAACGATCCTTGCTAAGTGAGAAAAGGTGTATATATACTTTAAGTGAAATTTCAACATAAGGACAACTTGTTTCTCCATTTCTCCTCTAGGTCCTTCCCTTATTATAAAACACGTTTCTCCCTTCCATACTTAAGAAAAACTCATCTTAAACCCAAGGTATAAAGGTGAAGAAAGCCAACTTCTTACTAAGTTGCACATATAGAAGGGTTATTAGACTTATAACTTGATCATTTAATTTATAAGGGTTATCATTCTTATTTAATTATTCAATGGAAGTGACCTCTTCATCATTATTACTCTTAATGATGCCAAGAGTCATAAAATATACTCTAGAAGGTGTATTTTACAAGTTGCACCCCATATTTTGGGTAAATTGCACTTTACACCAAAACTAGAGTTTTAAGTACAAGGATTGCTCCACAAGCTTCATCTTAGTGCCCAAGCTTGGAGAATCCATCATACTTTATCATATTCATTCTTATGATGTCTCAACACCAAAGGAACATCTTAACATGTGAAATTTGTAAGTTAACCCCTTTTAATTGGGTAATTTGCACATAGGTCCTTGCATTACAAAATAATATTACAACATTGTTCAAAAGGGACAGAAATGGAAATGTATGTTCCTTAGGAGATTTAATTACATACCAAAAGATAATCACAAGTATCTAATTACATAATTAAGCAAAACACCTAGGGTTAGTTCATAACCCAGGTCAGGGATGTTACAACAACATTGTTTTAAAAGGACAGAAATGAAATTATAGATTCTTCTAAAGCTTAATGACATATCAAGGGGTAATCACAAGCCTATAATCATATTTTAAGCAAAACATCTAGGGTTAGTTCATAACCCAGGTCAGGGATGTTACAGAGGCGAGAAGAGAGAGAGAGAGAACGTCATCCCCACAAAGGAGAGAGGAAAGTCAACCCCTTGGAAGGAGAGAGAGTGATGATCTTCCAAACTTCACAGGTTGCTCGATGATGAGGTCTCCTCTTCCCACCTTCTTTGGCGAAGAGGGAGAAAGGAGCTTCAGGATGGAGCGTGGATCTCATACCGGTAGCCTTTGGGTAGAAGATGGAGGTTGGAATAGCTCTGGAGTAGTAGAGGCAGCCTCTGGGCGTCTAAAACTTGATGCCTTTGGGAGGACCCCTTGGGTCTTATTTATAGGCCTTAAGTGAAGTCCAAACGGTTTGGTCAGATTTGGGTCCAAACAGTTTTGAAGACCGTTTGGACTCGAAGACCGTTTGGGAACTGAGACCGTTTGGGCTCTGAGACCGTTTGGACTCATGTGGTCTTGAGATCGTGCGACTCCATGCGGTCTTGGGACCGGTTGGCTTCATGCGGTCTTGGGACCAGTTGGCTTCATGCGGTCTTGGGACCGTGTGAGTCCATGCAGTCTTGGGACCGTATGGCTTCATGCGGTCTTGGGACTGTGTGAGTCCATGCGGTCTTGGGACCGTGTGAGTCTATGCGGTCTTGGGACCGTGTGAGTCCATGCAGTCTTGGGACCATGTGAGTCCATGCGGTCTTGGGACCGTATGGCTTCATGCGGTCTTGGGACTGTGTGAGTCCATGCGGTCTTGGGACCGTATGGCTTCATGCGATCTTGGGACCATGTGAGCCCATGCGGTCTTGGGACCGTGTGAGTCCATGCAGTCTTGGGACCGTATGGCTTCATGCGATCTTGGGACCGTGTGAGTCCATGCGGTCTTGGGATCGTATGAGTCTTTTGTGATTTCTTACATCTTTTGTCTGTAACTAAAAAGGAGAAATGTTAATCTAACAGTATATTTGCAATAAAAGAGGATATCTAGGGATTCTGTCTAATTTATTTAAGAAAGAGTGTGGAAAATTGAAGAAAAATACTAAGATAACATCACAAAATTGGAGGTTATCACCCCCCTAACTTAGAGTCTAGCTTGTCCTCAAGTTGGATAGAGCTGAGGCATGTAATGGCGAGGCGATTTTATTTAGTCAAGATTTCCATACTGTTGCTTCAATTATAAACCCGAGCTCTCCTAAGGTCATATCGGGTCTTATTGTTTGCCTTAACTCTTTCAGGTATTGAGAGTTACTTGGGTCTCAGGTTTCTTCCGTATCTCATAGCCTGCATTGGGACCACTTTTTATTCTGTGCATGTCGTTGACTCTAATCAGCTTTATACCTCTCTGAAAAACCTACCGGAAGCTAGAGTGGGTATGAGGGTTGGCTAAAGGCTTGATGTGTAACTCCCCCTTCAAGTGAGGGAGGGGTTGTCTATGCTTTTAGGATCTCACTACTGGGCACGACACATCTGCCTTTGTGAGGGCAGCTGAATGTACCAGCTGGGCGAGTCCTTTATAAGCCTTTCATATATTTAGATACCTTAGGGTTTCACTATCGGGCATGACACATCTGCCTTCGTGAGGGCAGCTGAATGTGCCGGCCGGGTGAGACCTTCATTGATTCTTTATATAGGTCCTTATTTATGGCATAACTCTCGTAGTTTTATTCAACTATCTGGCTTTTATTCGTAAACTCACAAGCTTAGGATTTGGGGTTTTTAGGGAAAATATTTTTGGGCGGCCAAGCCTCTTTTATTTGAAGAGAGGAAAGTTGTTCTTAGAGTTTTTCAACATGCAATTAATTGGTTTCTTTTTAATGTTCCTCTTCAAGACTTCTTGATTTGGATGTCGCCTGATTCCCCTCTCATCCTTGAGAGCTTGGCTTATTTTGGCCTTGATATTGACCTATGGAGAGTCAGATGTAGAAGCGAAACAAAAGCATGAAAATCAATAGTGGAGAGACATTATTAAGTCGCCATTATATGTCTAAGTGCTATTCTTGTTACTACTTTTGAGGACTAACATGATTCTAAAGTTAGCTGAGGGTGACTTTGTTCCAAAAGGGATGTTCTTCTTTATGTCCAAAGTTTATTTTAACAGGTAAAATGATTTTAAAACAAAAATTAAATGCACAAAGAAAACTGTAAAATTTTGTACAGAATTGAAAGAAAATGTAGAGGGGGAAGGGTTTTGAAAATGATACCTCATCCTTGTCAGTGTACTCCCCCCCTAACTTATCACTCATTCTGTCCGTAGAGTGGAAAAGTGATAGTTTGAGAAGTACAAAGATAAGGGCATCATGCTTCTGTCAGTCCTTTATTGGCGCCATGTGCGTGGAGGAGATTAGCGGCAAACTTCCCTCGTAATGTGTGATAATTAACTTTTGTCATGTCTTCTACTGGTCTTCCAAGTGCCATGATGGTGTATATCCAGTAGAGGATGTGGAAACCACAATTGTTTGACTCACATATCTACTGAGGGCACTTGTGGCAGAAGGAGGGGCCTATGAAAGTGTTCTTTGTTGTATGCCTGTGTGTGCTTGCTGAGGAGGACATGGAGTTGGTCGGCACACTCCTTTGCCATCTCATCCATAGGCTTTCTCAGTGTTGTAGCGTAATGTTGTTGATCTGGATTGTACTGGCTGTCGGAACTGTTGTATATGATTGTTGTTCCTTCATGAAGATTTTTTGCCAAAAACAACCATTGTTCTGAATGAAGGAAGGGTAGCATGATGAACTTCAGGGTCGTGTGTTGTAGAAGGAGATGAGTGCCTCAGTTGTTCTGAAGTTCTTTAGCTTTAACAGATCATCCTTCATGTATGGGGATTCCATATAGGTTGTAGGGTGATTCTGTCCCAGAAGAAATTGATAAGCGGCCATTAAGCTGATGGAGAGAGACCCTTTTAGCTGTATAATTTCTCGTAGTGTGTCTGCCATGACCGAAATGTCACCGGACATGAAACGAGGTCATCTTTCTCGGCGTAAAGTCTTGACATGATGAGACGAAGTTCACTTTCGGAGAGACGCTTGCAAGCACTGAGGTCAAAATTGGGGAATGTAGGTGAAATGGCAGATAGGGGGTCCATTTGGGAAGATGATCGGTTGATGGGCGCCCCGGTTAGCAACTCAGTAACCCCTTCATCATTTGCCAGATCGAAAGAGTAAGGGTCCCATTTTTTCTTCTCAGGAGCCTTGGCGAGCTGTTGTCTCTCCAACTCCTTTATTGTTTGCCTGAATGGTTGTTTTGGAGGACGTTGGATGGCCGAGAAGAGATAGTGAGGAACGTCGGTAGGTGCCATAGTTGGGTCCTTGAAGAACCTTCTATCACAAATCAATTCCATGGCGTAGCGAACTCGTAGAGAATGAAAGTCTTCTATGGCCAGGTCGGTAAAAGGGATTTGCTGATTAAGCGCTTGGATATGCCGTATTACGTAGAAAGTGCAATCCCTAGAAACTTATTGAGTTTGAGCTTGGGGGTTGATGATTTGGAACCAAGGTTGGTTCCAATTATTGCGGAGTGATGGGCAAGCAACCCAAATCAACTTTAGGAGCCGGATTGGGATGCATCTGGCCTCCTTGACTTCTGTTCCAGTGAAGTTGATTATTCTGGCTCTTAGTTCAGTGGCAAAAAAGTTGTACACCTTAGCATCTCTCGGGCTGCGGTGTCCACGATCATAAGCAGCCAGTGACCAGAGACTTGGAATGGCACGGTAATGTAGCATGCCTTCCTTGCAATTCCCCTCTGCAAAAGTTCAGTTGATTTGTTTTGCAATTTTTTGTAAATAAGACTCATTACTAGAGCTGGTGATGCGTTAAGAATGGGTTGCTTCCGCCGAGAGCTTCTATAGGTTTTGATAGAGTTGGTGAGGAGGATGTGAAAGACTACCATCTTCACCGTTGATTGTGGTCGAAGGATGTAGCGGAAGTCCTCACGTGTCAACTTGCGCTGAGTCTTTGTATTTTGGTAGATAATGTCGCCCCCGTCTTTGGAATCATCTACTATGGTGTTAAGGATGAAGATGTCTTGTGCGCCGAGAGTAGAGATGGCCATTGGATCAAGATCATGCATTTTGTTCGGTAGTGGTGGCGACGGGGGTAGCTCTTGCGTATGGAGGGGGGAAGTCTACTCCAAATTGTCTATATATTGTTGTAGATCTTCGTCTTTGTCTGAGTCAGAAGCTGATTCCAGATCTTCATCTATATCCAAGATGACTCTTTCTAGGTCTTCTTGTTCTGGGGGAAGGAGCACTGATTGGTCTGGTGCGGAGAGATGTTGAGATGATGTTTCTTGTTGTTGACTTGTGCTGGTTCCGAGTATACATTGGTGGAACTCAGCAAAGGATGCTTCTTTGATAGATTCCCCCAGAGATCCCATTGCGGAATAGTTAAGGAATTGATCCCCGTAAGACATATTAACATTGTCAATGTGAGTTGGGGATTTGGGATCTTTATCACCGTCATGGTGATCTCTTTGTTTTGATGCAACTCCTCGGCCTGTGCCCTCCACAGCATTGCCTGGGTCGTTAGATTGGTCATCTGAGGAGGTGCTATTATTGGAGTTAGCCGAGGAGTCAGAGTCCTCATCATTGTTGTCTTCATCATCATCATCTGCCTTTTTGTCCACTGGCTTCAGTTGTGGACGCTTCTTGCACTACCGATGGGTTGCTTGTAGTTCATCAAACGCCACTTGCACATGCTCGTGGGATTCGAGTAGTGCGTCGTGTGTTTCTTTTAGATCTGAGTATCGTCCCTCGACAGAAAGGAGGTGCACTGTAAGATCTGTTACTTGAGCACGTAGTTGGTGAAGCTCGGTGTTTGCTGACTCCTCTTGGCAATTGTGGAGCTGTGTGAGGGTGTTGGTGATGTCGTCCAAGCGCGTGCTTAAAGCAATTTGTTGCTGCTTAAGCTCACGCAGGGTCTCGGGCAGAGGTTGAGTCTGCGTAGAGATCCCATCAACTTTCTTAGCCAGCACTTCATGCTATCTTTTTACTCCAAGGACCAGCTCGAGCAAGTGTTTGTAGTGGTCATTGATATCATTGACTTGCTTGGCCACCACGTCCTGTCATTGCTGAATGCTTCGGAGAATGCCTGACAAGGCATTGTTCTGCTCGTTGATCTTGGCGACCTATTGAGAAATACCCTGCACACATGAAAAAATAGATTGCATTATGTTAGAGGGGTCAGTGAGGAGATTTCAGATGGCGTCGAATTGCCGTCCGAATTCCTCACCGACATTTGAAAAAGGGACCCCAAATGCAGAAGGGTGGTATGGCTGGGGTCAAGGTGGAAGGGTGGTAGTGTCTTGCGAAAGAGACACTGGTGATGGTCCCACAAACTGTGTGGTTACCGTAGATGGAGTCATCAGTGATGTCGGGGTGGTGGCAGATGAAGGGAATGGTAAATGGCTGGGTGAGATATGAGGGGGTGAAAAGGTTAAGGAAAAGAAGGTGTAGATGGGAGCTGAGAAAGTGAAGCTGAATGTTGGAGCGGAAAAGGTAGTGCTCGGGGAAGAAGATGGGGAAGTGGAAGATGTGGGTGGAGGGATTGCTGTGGAGGAAGGTGGGGTGGTGGTAGATGGTGGGAGGGTGTTGGATGGGAGTGTGGTGGGGGTGGTGGTGGTGGTGAGCTCATCATGTAGGCTCATGATGAATGAGTCTATAGAAGAGGTAGTGATTGTTTCCTCCAGAGGGGGCATTCTGTCTCTGGTTGTAGCTTTGATGTTGGCATCCCCGACAGCTGTGGCAGTTGTAAACGTACCTTAGATGGTCGTTTTACTGGTATTTTTGTTAACCTAGTTGTCAGGGCGGTTATGTTGAGCTATGTCTATCCTGCTTGGGTTGTCTTATCTTGTATTTTGACCAGAGCTAGGAGTTTGGTAATCTCTTCGTTAGTAAAGAGGAATTTGTCTTTGTCGTAGTCCTCTAGCTCCAGAAGCGGTAGTAGGGTCCTTGAAGATCTGATTGTTGGGCAGAAGATGTAGTGTAGTTTCACATCCTTCTCCTTGATAATGTAGGAGTTCTTCAAGGTCTGTTCGTTAGTAAGTATGTCACCCTTGATCTTCGTGCAGTGAGGGAGTAATCTGTCCATTTTGAGGTATTTGATAATGGAAGTTATGTGCCCGCCCATGTAGATTTCTTTTCCTATGGCATAGGCGGAGAATTTTTGTATCATATGCTGGCCGATGTTGATTGGCTTTCCTTGCAAAATGGACCATAGGAGAAAGAGGTCAGAGGTGATAACATTTCCTCCCTCTGTTCTAGGGAACATCACACCTGTAAGAATTTTATGTAGCGTACGCACAAACCCGAATTGAATTTTGGAGGCTTTGTATGTCTTTGCCTCATAGGTGGGGATCCCTATTATGGTCTTACAGAAGCTGTGTCTGTTGAATTGTGAATTGTCTGTGCTTGCATCTTTGGTTTGTTTGAGTTGCTCCAGGTTGTCAATGAATATTTTGTTCAGAAGATTTTTAGTTATAATGACGTCATTTCCAAAGAGCTTGGTGACCAGCCTGACCGCCGTCCCTTGATCTGTGCGTAATGTCCACCGCTTCTTTGGTGAGATGCGTGAAAAATTCAGTAGTTGGTTCGACGTATGAAGCTTTGGGGACGAAGCATAGTCTGGATAGATTGGCATTGTCTAGCATGGTGAGGATTCTATCATAGATCCCCATCTTGAGTAGTACGCTTGAGCAGACATACTTTGTTGGTTTCAGTACTTTGTCGATGGATGGGAGGGTGTGGATGTAGAGGTTTTCTGGTGGTGGCGCGGTGGCAGTGCGAGTTGAGTAGACAGGGGTGTTGGCAGTTGCAGGAGTGGCAGAGGTTGGTGGGATATGAACTACTAGGGTTTGTTCCCTAGCAGTGGCGGGGCAGACCTATTTTCTTGCCTGCTTTTTTGGTGGTTGTTCAGTCGTAGCTTGTTGGAATTTTCGTTTCCCCTTGGATTTTTCAGCTGGGGACTTATCCTCAGAATGCGGCTCGTATTAAGAGCCTTCATTGCTAGATGAAATGACTTCCACTTCTTCTCAGGTTCTTCAGCTAGACACCTGTTGATGCGGTCAATTTCACACATGATCGCAACAACGTTGACCTTTGGTGGGAGCTGTTTGGTTGCTTCATAAGGATCTACTATCTTTTGGAGCTTGGCGCGATCTACTATTAGTTGTTCTATTATCCAAAAGGGAGCATCTTCATGTCCAGTGGGTTGCTTTGCTAGAAAATGGAAAGTCATGTGTTAGAATAACAAGTTTAAAATTGTATTTTATGTGTTTTTATGTGTTTTTATGTTTTAACAAAATACAGGCGGTTGTGAAAGGCCAAACGGTTTGCAAACCGTTTGGTCCCAAACGGTTTGAAGACCGTTTAGAAGGTAAAACATCGGGGAGCGGTCGGTGATAGCGGGGGTGGCGGTGATGATGAGGATAATGATGGCTAGGAAGGGGTGCCGCGGCGGCGCCGAAGATGTCGACGGTGGTAAAGACGGCTGCGGAGGCAAAAAGGACAATGGTGCGATAGAACAGGGAGCCGCGGCGGCGTTGCAGGCGTCGGTGATGATGACGCGTCTACCTTGTTACTGTGGGTGAGGAAGACGACGACGAGAGTGTCGGTAACGGGTGTGTGGGTGCCGTAGATGCTAAGGTGGTGCCAACGAGCTGACACTATGTGTTGCGCGGAAGCGAGAATCGGGGAGACAGGAATTGGCGTTCGTGTGAGGGTTTAAGAAAGTTCTAGAGTCGATAGAAAGAAGGGGGGGTTATATTTATAGGATTCAGGGGTTCACCTTACAAAATCCCTAGGTCAAACAGTTTAGCGACCATTTGGACTCCAAACGGTTTCGAGACCGTTTGGCTCCAAACGGTTTCAAGACCGTTTGGGAGGGTAAAGGTTATTTTGATTTTATATTTTTATATTTGTTTTGGTTATATAAATTTTTATATTTTCAGAAGATAAACCTAAAGTAACTAAAGGAAGAGAAGATAAAAGAAAATGCTCAGATCTTGGGTTGCCTCCCAAATAGCGACTGGGTTTTACGTCGCTGGCTCGACGAGGTTTTAATGTTGTTATGATGATGTTGTGGCGTCTCTGATCTCAATAGTCTATCTCGACATTTTATCTGCTAGTGTGTAGTATTTTTTCAATAGATAGCCATTGACTGTCCTTTCTCCTCCATTGTCATCAACAATTATGACAGCTCCAGTCGGGTATATATGTTTGATGGTGAAAGGCCCGGACCACTTTGTGCGGAGCTTTCTGGGGAACAATTTGAGCTTGGAGTTGAAAAGGAGGACTTTGTCGCCAATGGCGATGTCTTTCCTTTTAGATGACCGTCGTGCCACATCTTGGTTTTTTCTTTATAAATCCTGGCACTTTGGTAAGTGGTCATTCAGAGTTCCTCTAGCTCTTGTAGTTGGAGTTGTCTGTTTTCTCTGGCACTTTTGAAATCAAAATTCAGTCGTTTAATGGCCCACCAAGGCTTATGTTCCAGTTCCACTGGAAGATGACATGACTTCCCATATACCAAACGGAATGGGGTTTCCCTGATTGGTGTTTTATAAGCTATTTGGTAAGCCCAAAGGGCATTGGGAAGCTTGGTGGACCAGTCAGTGCGGTGTCTATTGACTGTTTTTTCTAAGATTGCCTTCATGTGTCTATTTGAAACTTCAACCTGACCACTGGTCTGTGGATGGTAAGGCGTGGCAACTTTATGGTTAACTCCATATTTCTTTAAGAGGGCTTCAAGGCTTCGTTCCAGAAAATGGGTCCCTCCGTCAGATATGACAGTTCGGGGGACTCCAAATCTGGGAAAAATGATATCTTTCAACATCTTAATGGCTGGTTTGGAATCGTTGGATACTGTGGGTATAGCTTCGACCCATTTCGAGACATAGTCTACTGCAACCAGAATGTAGGAGAAACCATATGAAGAAGGAAAGGGGCCCATTTAATCTATCCCCCATACATCAAAAAGTTCAATCTATTGCCACATGGTGAGGGGCATTTCATTCCTTTTTGATATGCCGCCAGAAAGTTGACATTTGTTGCATGATCTTTCAAAATCATGGGAATCTTTTGCTATTTTTGGCCAAAAGAAACCCGATTGTAGAACTTTCATAGTGGTTTTCTTCGCACTCATGTGTCCCCTAGTGGGGACAGAATGGCAATGCTCTAAGACAAGGGTAATCTCTTCTTCAGGTAAGAAGCAGCGGAAAAGTCCGTCAGCGCATAGGTGAAAAAGGTAAGGTTCATCCCAATAGTATTGCTTTACATCGTGGAGGAATTTCCTTTTGTCGTGATGAGAGGTAGAAGGGTGAACGATTCATGTAGCCAAATAATTAACAATGTCGACATACCAAGGGAATCCATTGGTAACTTTCATTAGTTGGTCATCTGGAAGGGAATCTCAGATAGGTACTTTATCTTCATCCTCGACTTCAATACGGATGAGATGATCGGTGACGACGTTTTCCACCCCGCTTTTGTCTTTGATTTCCAAATTGAATTCCTGAAGCATCAACACCCAACGGATAAGTCTGTGTTTTGCATCTTGCTTCCGAATTAGATATCGTATGGTAGAGTGGTCAGTGTAGACGATGACCTTGGCTCCAATCAGGTAGGAGCGGAATTTCTCAAACGCATAGATGACAACTAAGAACTCCTTTTCTATAGTAGTGTAGTTCTTCTGTGCTTCATCAAGCGTTTTAGATGTGTAGTAAATTACATAAGGTTTCTTGTCGATTCTCTATCCTAATACAGCCCCTATGGCATAATCGCTGGCGTCACACATGATTTCAAAAGGTTGTGACCAATCTGGGGCTCTTAGTATGGGTGTAGAGATTAAAGCATTTTTTTAGAGTTGAGAAACTTTGTAAGCATTCTTGATTAAAATTGAACTTGGTGTCTTTAGTCAGAAGTTGGGTCATGGGTTTTGCTATTTTTAAGAAATCTTTGATAAATCTTCTGTAAAACCCAACATGACCCAAAAATGCTCGTACTCCTTTTACGTCTTTTGGTGGTGACAATTTCGAGATAACATCAATTTTTGCCTTGTCTACCTCAATCCCTCTGTCGCTCACTCGATGTCCGAGGACGACACCTTCAGTTACCATAAAATGTCATTTTTCCCAATTCAGGATGAGGTTCGTTTCCTCGCATCGTTGTAAGACTTGTCCAAGGTTGAATAGACAGTTATCGAAGGAATCTCCGTAAACTGAAAAATCATCCATGAATACCTCCATTATAGATTCTGTTAATCCTGCAAAAATAGCAGACATACACCTTTGGAATGTAGCAGGTGCGTTGCACAACCCGAATGACAGTCTTCTGAAAGCATAGGTCCCAAAGGGGCAGGTAAAGGTGGTTTTCTCTTGGTCTTCCAGGTGTATAGGGATTTGGTAGAACCCGGAATAACCATCTAGATAGCAGAAGTATTTTTGATGGGCTAAGCGTTCTAGGACTTCGTCGAGAAAGGGCAGAGGGTAGTGATCTTTTCATGTTGATTTGTTTAGTTTCCTGTAGTCGATACACATCCTCCACCCCGTCACAGTCCTTATAGGTACTAACTCATTCTTATCATTTAGCACGATAGTGGTTCCTCCCTTTTTGGGGACCACTTGGACGGGGCTGACCCATTGGGAGTCTGAAATTGGGTAAATTATGCCGGCTTTCAGCAGTTTGAGGACTTCAAGGCGAACCACTTCTTTAAGATTGGGGTTTAGCTTCCTATGGTGTTCTATTGATGGCTTGAATTCTTCAACCATGGGCAGTCTATGCATGCATAAGGCTGGGTTTATACCTGTCAGGTCAGTTATTTTGTACCCAATGGCTTTCTTGTGTTTCTTCAGCTCAACAAGAAGCCTTTCTTCCTGGTTTTCCATCAGGGTGGAACTGATGATAATTGGACATAATTTTTCTTTGTCCAAGAAGACGTGTTTAAGTCCCATTGGTAGAGTCTTCATATCATGAGCCTTGGGTGTTTCTGTTGCTTCTAAAATAGTGACAAATTTGAGCTCCTCAAAGGTGGCTGTCGGTGCTTCTTCATCTTTCTCTAAGTGTTGCAAACATTGTTGGACCAATTCATTTGCAGAAAATTTGACTTCTGGGTTGGTTAGAACATTCTCTAACTCATCAGATGGCTCAGATATTTCTAATTGGGACATTTTATGTATTGCATCCAAGAGAAAGACCTCCTCTTGAATGCTGGGACCTTTCATGCTGTTGAGAACTCAGAATTGAATTGCTTCTTTTCCCAATCTTAGAATGATTTTTCCAACTTCAACATCAATAAGCGCCCTGGCTATGGCAAGGAAAGGTCTGCCAAATATTATTGGGTATCTCAGATCCTCCTTGATATCCATAATGACAAACTCGCACGGGACATAAGCATCTTTGCCTATCCTGACTGGAATATCTTTGATAATTCCTAGAGGTGCAGTGATAGTGGAATCAGCTAACTGAATTGTCATCGTTGTGGGCAACAAGTCAGTGAAACCTAATCGTTTACACATGGAATAGGGCATAATTGATATGCTAGCCCCTAAGTCAGTTAATCCCTTTTTGCTCGAGGCATTTCCAATACAACATTGAATACCGAAGGAACCATGGTCCTTCTTTTTCTTTGGCATCTTATTAAGAATGATATCGGAGGTGGTTTGAGCTAGTTTGACGATCTCTTATTCTTCAGTAATGTATTTCCTTGATAACAGAGTTTTTAGGTATTTAGCCCAAGCCGATACTTCAGAGAGAGCATCGAGGAGCGGGATGTCGATATAGAGTTTCTTCATCGCCTCCTTGAATCTTTGGAACCTAGTGTCCATTTTTGTCTCTCACAATCTTCCTGGATATGGTATCCTAGGCTTATACTGCGGAATTCCTGGCTCTTTGGAAGCTTGTTCTTTTTCCTTGCTTTTTGTATTCTCTGCGGACTTCTCAGTTCCTAGGTTTGGGCTTGCATTTGGAATAAAGACAGGTGTATCATCATCATCATGAGCATTTCTCATAGTTTCATGAAGGACACGACCAGATCTTGTAGTGATGGCATTCAATTGCTCTGGTCTATTTTGGCCGTGTCTAGGGTTTGACTCAGGTTGTAACATCCCTGACCTGGGTTATGAGTCAACCCTAGGTGTTTTGCCTAAATATGTAATTAAATCTTTGTGATTAACTCGGAGCATGTAATTAAGTTTCTCAGAAACGTATATTTCAGTATTTGCTCCTTTTTATTTAAAGTTGTAGCATTGTTTTGATATACAGGGACCTATGTGCAATTTACCCAGTTGAAAGGGTTAGCTTGCAATTTGCACATGATGAGATGTTCCTCTGATGTTGAGACATCATGAGAATCTCTTTGGCAAAGTTTGAGGGATTTCCCAAGCTAGAGCACCAAGGTGCAGCTGTGGAAGCAATCCCAGGGCTTGAAACCCTAATTTGGGGTAAAATGCAATTTACCCAAATAAAGGGATGCAATTTGTAAAGAATGTCATCTAAAGTATCTTTTTAGACTCTTGCCATCATTTAGAGAAGAAATGATGAGGAATTCACCTCAATTGAGTTATCAAGTTAAGAAATAGGCTTTGTGATTGAATAATCAGGGTATATGTGCAATATCCCTTTAAGTATGAACTTTATTATTAGATTGTTCTTCCTTGCCTTATTTTCTATAACTTAAGATAAGGTTTGTCCTTAGAATAAAGAGGAAGGGACGAGCAAGTAATAAAGGAAGGACTTAGTTGGAATTAAGGGAAACTTATGAACTAATGTTGAAAATCCTACCCCATGTATATAAGCTCTCCTTCCCTTAGTTGCAAGGGAACTCACCCTTCGTTCCCTTACTGTTTCATTTCACCAAAGACGACCAAGGACTTCCTTGGAGCTAAGGAGGACGACCAAGGGGTGCAAGGTAGGTCTAAACCCCTCTTCTTGCCTAATTCCATGGTTAGAACTCGAATTCAAGGTCATTTTCATGGCTAACTCTTGAAACCCTACCTTTCTAGCCGTCCCTTTTCATACTTCCTTGGAGTTTTCACCTTGGCCAACCTGTAAGAACTCAAGGACGCCATTAGAGCTTGGAGCTTGAAAGCTTGGAGCTCAAGAAGCAAGCTTTAGGTGGGTTTTATAACTCTAAACCTATGCTTTACTATGTGCATCTTTATATGCGTTGTGATGATAGCTCTTAGTGTTTCCCTACTTTTCCCTGCTATTTTGCAAGCAAACCCGTGGGATATCTGTACTGTTCTTGAGCTAGAAGATGAAGGCGTGATTTCCAAGAAAAACCCACCGCTTTTCTTTTCCTTAAACGGTCCTAACAGTTTGCTCTCTCGGACTCAAGACCGCGAGGTGAGCAAACGGTCTCGAGACCGCGACAGGGCAAACGGTCTTAAGACCGTTTGGCCCCGTTGAACAAGCGTGGACCGTATAAGAAATCTGTTCCTAATTATATAGGATAATTACCCTCAAAATTTGGGAGACTAACTCCAAAGGAATCTGGAGATATGACCTTTTTAAGTCACAACTTTAAATGAATTAATTACTGATTTTCAAACGGTCTGAAATTGCCTTTTTGGCAAACGGTCTCAAGACCGTGTAAGGTCGTTGACTAAGCGTTGACCGTATGAGATTACTGTTCATAATTATGTTAATTAATGACTCACCAAGTTTTATGGTCTAATTCCAAACAGGCTAAGAGTTGAAGGGTGAATACTAGGGCTAACCCTAGATAAAATAAGTACTGAAATTATGGTGACCTAATTAGGGTTTTTAGGGTTGTTTGACCTAAACGGTCTCAAGACCGTTTGGGGGTCACCAAACGGTCTCAAGACCGCGAGGGCAATCAACCAAGACCGTTTGGAGGTCTGGGGTCAAGGATAGTTGACCAATTGAAGGTACAACTACACCAAATTACATTGCAATAAAATATTGACACGATCATCAACTCAATGGGTCAGACCTTGATGAATTTGCACTAGAATCCAAAATTTGATGGGCAAACGGTCTCAAGACCATTTGGAACTCATCCAAACGGTCTCAAGACAGAGAGGACAATCACCCAAGACCGTTTGAAGGTCTAGGGTTGAGTAATTTGACCAATTGAGGACCCAATTGCAAATAAGTTATCAATTTAATCAAAATTCTGTTTTGAGGTTCAATCATGGTTCAACCCCTATCAAATCACCTTAGACTTTGATGAAATCTTGGGAAAACGGTCTCAATACCATGTGGGGTCCACCCACATGACCTCAAGACCGTTTGGGCCAAGTTTGGGCCCAATTGGAGCTCAATTGAAGGGTTCAACCTTGTGTTGATGCACACTGTTGAGTGTTGATGGGTGAACATTGATAGACCCTAATTGAATCGATTTCAACCATAATTGGTTAACCATTATGGGTCAAATGAATGACCAAGTGATCAAGAATGATCTTAATTGACTAAATCCATAAGTGGTCAACATAGCTTTGACTATTTGAGGGCTTCAATATGGGTTGACATTATCGGTTGCATCTTTGAGCCTTGTTGAAGGACCAAGCGGCTGAGACCATGAGAGTCTCGCGGTCTCAAGACCGTGAGAGGACTCGCGGTCTCAAGACCGTGAGGGGGCTCATGGTCTCAATACCGAGAGGAGGCTCACGGTCTCAAGACCGTGAAGGGCCTCGCGGTCCTGAGGTCAAAGAAGGGCAAACAGTCTTCATGACCCTCGCGGTCTCAACTCAAATTGGTCTTCGCGGTCTCAACATTAACTTGAACCAATGGAAGGCTTCGCGGTCTTGAACCCTTGAAGAGGCTCGCGGTCTTGAAACCTAAGGGGGCTTGTGGTCTTGGAGCTAGAAAGAGGCTCGCGGTCTTGGAGGGTCAAAGTGGGCAAACGGTCAACACTTTCAACCAATCTCAACCCAATTGATGATTAATGATTGAAATCAATCAATGTGATTCAAGGTTGACCTCATTCAATCATTTGATGATGTAAATGGTTCAATGTTGCCCAAATAAAACCCTAATGATAATCTAGGATAGTAAGGAGTTATTTGACTAAGGTTTTTGACCATGATGATGATCAATGGGATGAATTACCAAAATACCCCTGAAGGGTCAATTGAGTTATACCTTGCTCAATTCAAACTCTAATTACAATGAGAATGATGTTTTTAGTCATAATGACTCTATCCAACTTGATCTAGTCTAATGTTATCATCAACCATTAGTATGATGAAAGAGAGAGTACTCTAGAGAGAGAAAGTACCCTAGAGAGAGAAAGTAACTCTAATCACATAATGGTGATGTTTTTGGCTATGTTAGCCTATGATGACTCAACCCAACCTGTTTTAGAGTGATGTTGACATCACCTAACCTTATGATGAGAGAGTAAGTACTTCTAGAGAGAGAAAGTACTTCTAGAAAGAGAAAGTACCCTTTTTAAGTGGAAACTCGAGTAAAATATCTCCAATGCACATAAATGAGTATAATTAGGGTATGATCCACCTGTGTGAGATCATAGAAACCCTAATTATGATAAATGATGAACCTTTAACTAATCCAAGAGTATCAATGAAGATGTTACTCATACATGATGATGTTATGAGTTTAATTCACCTTGATGTGAATAGTAAACCCTAATTCAAGGGTGATGACATGTAATGTGAATAGTAAACCCTAATTCAAGGGTAATGGCATGCTTTTGAGCAATAAACTCTATTTGATTTGAATTAAAGATTTAACTCTTATGACAAGAGTAGGAAGTACATTCCTTATTGTTGTATTACCTTTATCAGATGTATTAACCATGCAGGTTCTGATATGAAGGTAATCATATCCAGGTATGGATGTTGATGTTATATTCATTGAAGGCATGTTGTTAGCCTTATGAATAAGTAAAGTAATCTGATGCCTTGCCAGTGGCATCCTATGCTGATAATGGGCTATGAGAGCCATGAATACCATCAAGGTCATGCCTTAGAGATGACTTGTGATGAGGATAAGGAGAAATAATGATTGATATGAGTTAGGCCGGTTACATTTAGTATTCTTCTTTTATAGCTGCTATGCTATTGTTATTGTTTGAAGAACAATGTATGCTATTAAAGAATACTGAATGTACCTAACTAATCAAGTATAATGTAGATCCCTGATCATAGATCCATCATTGTCAGAAATTAAGTGATGGTGAAACAGGTTTTCCTCAGGGAACTCCTGGAGCACATACTTTTGAGTATGTGGGGTACATGGATGTGTAGAACCTTACATCCTAGTGTAGGAAAGTGATGTAGATGTGGAATCCATCCATCCTTCACTATAGTTCCATACCGTATCAGTGGTAGGTAAACATGAAACCTCCTGATGACGAAGAAAGCACAAATATCCGTATCAGTGGTAGGTAAATATGAAACCTCCTGATGACAAAGAGAGTACAGAACGCCACTGTGACTCTAGAATAGCGAAGGACCAGTTTACCCTGGTGAGCTATAGTAGTAGAGACACGAGATGTCCTACAAGTGATCCTCTTACTGACTGAGGAAGGTGAAGGTCATGAGAATCCGGCTCTCTTAATGACCTATGTATGGTACTGATGTGGCTTCTCAGCGATCAGTTGGAGTATGAGTGGTAAGCCTCATCTCCACAGGGCATAATGTTGTTTGTAAAACATAATCAACCATATAGTATAACTTGTTAGAGATAACTCCAAGTTAGTTGATTGATGTTACATTGCAATAGTGTTTATATTCTCCATATCTCCTAAATGGTTGAGATCTTGTTATACCTGCAACTGTTACAGAATGCTTTGAAGGCCTTACTGTTTAAAATATTCTTTGATGTTATAATAAAGCTTCTGGCAAAGAGTTATAACTCTCACTGGGACAATTATGTATAATTGTCTCACCCCGTAGGCTTCAACTTTTTAGGTGGACGTCGGAGACGAAGGAACCAGCCTACAGGTGATCAGTCTCAGCAGCAGCATCAGGGGCAACATTAATCTGAGGTGGAGATTGTCCTGCCCTATGGTGTAGTTAGAGTCAGTCCTATGTGTCCTCTGTACTCTCAGGTCTTGGAGTCTTTTTGTATAAGTGATCTTGAGATTTTGTATCCTGATGTATATAATTACTCAAGAAGTAATTATCCTGAGATGTAAACAATTTACCTCACTTTATGAAAGAGGCTTCTATGGATTCAAGTTCTTGTCACGAAAAGTTTTAATTTCCCGTGATTTTTGTCTTCCGCTGATTACCGATTCGCTTCCGCTAAGTTTTAATCGTGTTTATGTCATGGTTTGGAGATCAGACCCCACAAGTAGTGGTATCAGAGCTCCAGGTTCAGTTGAGTCTACAGAGGCATAGGACTTAGGATGTCGAGTCTACCTTTAGTACTCCTTCCTCATCTAATAGAATCTTCTGCTCCTCAGGAGAAGAAGATACATAAGAATGTCAGAACATCATGATGAGCACGTGGTAGAGAGTAGTGCTAGTGCACCTCGAGGTGGTGCAAGAGTTCCGAGAATAGAACAACCTGCACCTGAGTCGCCAAGAGAGCCACCCCAGTTCGACCCAGCTGACATGAGTGATCCAGCTGTACAGACGATGTTCGGGCAGTTCATGACTGCCATGACACATATAACTGATAGGATGCCCATTCCTGCACCTAGGGCACCTGCCCAGCCTGAAGCACAAGGTATTGGTAAGACATTCGAACGACTTCGTCGTGTCGGAACTACCGAGTACTTCGGAACTGCCGACCTTGCAAATGCTGACTTATGGTTGACAGAGTTGGAGAAGGCTTTCAGGATTCTTATGATTCCAGAAGCTGAGAAGGTTAGACATGCTGTCTATCTTCTCAAAGGCAGTGCTGGTCACTGGTGGAACATGGAAGAGCAGAAGAGACCTGGAGTAGAGTTCTCATGGGAAGAGTTTCATCAGGAATTTATCAATAGATATTTTCCAAAGACCTTCCTAGATGAGAAGATCTCTCAGTTTGAGAAACTAAGGCAGGGTATGATGAACATTAGTGAGTATGAAGCTAAGCTTATGGAGTTGCTGCGGTTCTGTCCGCACATGGCTGCTACGGATGAGGAAAGAATCGGAAGATTCGAGAAGGGTTTGAATTCTGATATGTCAACCCCTGTGTCTGCCTTAGAAAACAGAGAGAGATTCTCTACCTTCGTTGAGTCAGTCCGAAGGATAGAGAGATCTGTGGTTGAGAAAAGACAAACCCATAAAAGATATCCACAGTTCCAAGGTTCTTCATCTAGGGATTCTAAGAAACCTAGATTCTCTGCACCTAACCCTCCACCACCCATATCAAGTTTTCAAACTCAATGGACACCAAGCAGAGGTAGAGGGTGGAGTCAACCGCTTCAAGGGACGCACAGTTCTGCATCAGTGTCAGTTACTGGACCACCCAGACCACAGCAAGAGGAGAAGAGTTGCTACAACTGTGGTAAGGTGGGACACTTGATGAAGGATTGCCGTTCTAGGCCTGTCGGTGTGACACCACAACCTCCGAGACAGAATCAACAGGGATCTCAGAATAGACAACATCAAGGAGCAGCTCGAGGACGTGGAAAAGCATCTCAAGCTGGATCATCAACACCACCTCAACACCAGGCGACTGCAAGGTTCTATGCTATGAACCCACCTGAGGCAGTGGTCAATCCACAGGTAGTGGCAGGTCAGATGAAACTTTTATATTCTGATATGTCTATATCCTGTGTTGTATCCGTTCTGATTGATCCGGGTGCTACGCACTCTTTCATCACTCGTGAAGTGATTCGTAATTGTAATGTGACTGTTAGTCATAGAGCAGATAGTTTGTTGTTAGAGACTCCGTTGAGTGGGTCTGCCGTTTTGCAGGAGGTATGTTCTCCCTGCGTCCTTTTTTTTTCTGACCATCGCATTCAAGTGGATCTTATACCACTTGATATGCAGGGATTTGATATAATCCTTGGGATGGATACCTTAGAAAGGTATAGAGTTGTCTTGGATTGTGAGTCCAAGTTGGCTGTGTTTGCTGATGAAAGCAGCACATGGATCTTTCAAGGAGAAAGAAAGATTCTTCCCACCTGTCTTGTATCAGCTATGGTTGCTGATAAGCTGTTGAGGCAAGGATGTTATGCATTCTTAGCCCATGTGGTAGATGTTACCAAGGAAAGGACCAATCCTGCTAAGGTTCCCATAGTCGGGGAATTTGAGGATGTGTTTCCTGAAGAACTTCCTGGTATACCACCACCTCGGGAGATTGATTTTGAAATTAATCTGATCCCAGATACGAAACCCATAGCTCAAACACCGTATAGGATGGCGCCTTCCGAGATGGCAGAACTCAAGAAACAGCTTCAAGAGTTACTTGAGAGAGGTTTTATCCGACCGAGTACTTCACCTTGGGGTGCTCCGGTCTTGTTTGTTAAAAAGAAAGATGGGTCAATGCGGTTGTGCATCGACTATAGACAACTCAATAAAGTAACAATAAAGAATAAGTATCCTCTGCCGAGGATTGATGATCTCTTTGACCAGTTGCGTGGTGCAACAGTCTTTTCAAATATAGACTTGAGGTCTGGATATCACCAACTCCGTATTAAGGATAGTGACATATCCAAGTCTGCCTTTAGGACAAGATATGGTCACTATGAGTTCACGGTTATGTCGTTTGGACTAACCAATGCACCAGCTGCATTTATGGAACTCATGAATAGATTTTTTCGACCTTTCCTTGATCAGTGTGTTGTCGTCTTCATAGATGACATTCTGATTTATAGTAAGAATACTCAGCAGCATGAGCAGCATCTTCACCAAGCTTTGACCTTGCTAAGAGAACATAAGTTGTACGCTAAGTTTAGCAAGTGTGAGTTCTGGCTGCCGGAGGTATCTTTTCTTGGACATGTGATATCCGCCTCGGGAATTCGTGTTGACCATGCAAAGGTAGAATCTGTTCTACAATGGGAACAACCGAAGACACCGACGGAGATTCGAAGTTTCTTGGGGTTAGCTGGCTATTATCGAAGGTTCATAAAGAACTTTAGTTCTATAGCTTTACCTTTGACCAAGTTAACCCGGAAAGATGTTCCTTTTTCTTGGAGTGATAAGTGTCAACAATCTTTCCAGTTGCTGAAGGAGAGGTTGACAAGTGCACCTGTATTAGTGCTACCTGAACAAGGAAAAGGATATGTAGTTTTCTGTGATGCTTCCAAAAATGGACTAGGATGTGTGTTGATGCAGGATAAACAAGTGATTTCTTTTGCTTCCCGACAGCTTAAGAAACACGAGGAGAATTATCCAACACACGATCCGGAGTTAGCAGCTGTGGTTCATGCTTTGAAGATCTGGAGACATTATCTCTACGGAGAGACATTCCAGATTTTCACAGACCACAAAAACCTTAAGTATATCTTCTCTCAGCATGAGCTCAACATGAGGCAACGTCGCTGGATGGAGTTAATCAAGGACTACGACTGTACAATTGATTACCATCCAGGTAAGGCCAATGTTGTTGCAGATGCCTTGAGTAGGAAATCAGCAACATCAACCATGAATAGAGCACAACTAAACTCTTTAGTATGCTCTAGGAGAGATATGCTTATCTCTTTAAGGCAAGACAATGTACAGTTGAAGGTGTCATTGCTAGATGGTTTGTTAGCTGAGATGCATATTAAACCTACCCTAAGAGAGCAGATTAAAGAAGCACAGCTAGGTGATGCTGCAGTTCAACATATAAGATCTGAGTATGGAAATGAGAAGCAAGATGGGTTTCATGACTCAAAAGATCAAGTAGCTTGTTATAATGGAAGAATGATAGTGCCAGATGTGGACAACTTGAGGAAGTTAGTCCTGGAAGAAGCCCATTCTTCCATGTATGCTATGCATCCAGGGAGCACCAAGATGTATCGGAATTTGAAGGATCTGTATTGGTGGCCTGGGATGAAGAAGGACGTTGCAGAGTTTGTTCTGAGGTGTCCTGTGTGTTAGCAAGTTAAAGCTGAACACCAGAAGCCTGCAGGGACAATGCAACCTTTACCCATATCACAGTGGAAGTGGGACCATGTGACCATGGACTTTGTTGTTGGCCTACCCAGGACAAGCAAAGGACATGATTCCATTTGGGTAATTGTTGATAGGTTGACTAAGACAGCACATTTCTTACCTGTCAAAACAACCTATTCTGCTGAATGGTTATCAGAGTTGTATGTTCAAGAGATAGTGCGTTTGCACGGAGTTCCTGTCACAATAGTTTCGGACAGAGGTCCTCAGTTTACAAGTCGTTTTTGGGAACAATTGCACAGTGCCTTAGGCACTAAGCTAAAGTTTAGTACGGCCTTTCATCCACAGACTGATGGACAGTCGGAAAGGACCATACAAACCTTAGAAGACCTGTTGCGAGCATGTGTTCTCCAGTTCACCGGAAGTTGGGATCTACACCTAAGCCTGATAGAGTTTGCCTATAACAATAGCTACCAGCATAGTATTGATATGGCACCTTATGAAGCCTTATATGGTAGACGTTGTAGATCACCCTTGTGTTGGTTTGAGACTGGTGAGCACCAGTTGTTAGGTCCTGACCTGGTGCAGCAAACCACGGAAAAGATTAAAGTTATACAACATAAGATTAAGACTGCTCAGGATAGGCAGAAATCTTATGCTGACAAACGTCGTAGACCCTTAGAGTTCCAGGTTGGAGACAAAGTGTATCTTAAGGTCTCACCTTGGAAAGGGGTCCTTCGTTTTGGAAGAAAAGGGAAGTTAGCTCCTAGATATATGGGGCCTTATCCAATCATTGAACGGATTGGAAAGGTAGCATATAAACTAGAGCTTCCCCCAGAATTACACAGGTTACATCCTGTGTTTCACATTTCTATGTTGAAGAAATGTCACCCAGACACCGAGTCAGTTCTACAACCTATGGAAGTAGAATTGAATGATGACATATCCTATGAGGAGGGACCAGTGTCAATCCTTGATAAATGAATTAAAAAGTTAAAGAAGAAAGATATAAGTCTTGTGAAAGTCCTCTGGAACCATCGTGGTATTGAAGAAGCCACTTGGGAGTTAGAGGATGAGATGAGAAGGAAGTATCCTGCCCTTTTCTCTTAGTATGTTTTATCGATTTCGGGGACGAAATCCTTGTAAGGGGTGGATAATTTGTAACATCCCTGACCTGGGTTATGAGTCAACCCTAGGTGTTTTGCCTAAATATGTAATTACATCTTTGTGATTAACTCTGAGCATGTAATTAAGTTTCTCAGAAATGTATATTTCAGTATTTGCTCCTTTTTATTTAAAGTTGTAGCATTGTTTTGATATACATGGACCTATGTGCAATTTACCCAGTTGAAAGGGTTAGCTTGCAATTTGCACATGATGAGATGTTCCTATGATGTTGAGACATCATGAGAATCTCTTTGGCAAAGTTTGAGGGATTTCCCAAGCTAGAGCACCAAGGTGCAGCTGTGGAAGCAATCCCAGGGCTTGAAACCCTAATTTGGGGTAAAATGCAATTTACCCAAATAAAGGGATGCAATTTGTAAAGAATGTCATCTAAAGTATCTTTTTAGACTCTTGCCATCATTTAGAGAAGAAATGATGAGGAATTCACCTCAATTGAGTTATCAAGTTAAGAAATAGGCTTTGTGATTGAATAATTAGGGTATATGTGCAATATCCCTTTAAGTATGAACTTTATTATTAGATTGTTCTTCCTTGCCTTATTTTCTATAACTTAAGATAAGGTTTGTCCTTAGAATAAAGAGGAAGGGACGAGCAAGTAATAAAGGAAGTACTTAGTTGGAATTAAGGGAAACTTATGAACAAATGTTGAAAATCCTACCCCATGTATATAAGCTCTCCTTCCCTTAGTTGCAAGGGAACTCACCCTTCGTTCCCTTACTGTTTCATTTCACCAAAGACGACCAAGGACTGCCTTGGAGCTAAGGAGGACGACCAAGGGGTGCAAGGTAGGTCTAAACCCCTCTTCTTGCCTAATTCCATGGTTAGAACTCGAATTCAAGGTCATCTTCATGGCTAACTCTTGAAACCCTACCTTTCTAGCCGTCCCTTTTCATCCTTCCTTGGAGTTTTCACCTTGGCCAACCTGTAAGAACTCAAGGAAGCCATTAGAGCTTGGAGCTTGAAATCTTGGAGCTCAAGAAGCAAGCTTTAGGCGGGTTTTATAACTCTAAACCTATGCTTTACTATGTGCATCTTTATATGCGTTGTGATGATAGCTCTTAGTGTTTCCCTACTTTTCCCTGCTATTTTGCAAGCAAACCCGTGGGATATCTGTACTGTTCTTGAGCTAGACGATGAAGACGTGATTTCCAAGAAAAACCCACCGCTTTTCTTTTCCTTAAACGGTCCTAACAGTTTGCTCTCTCGGACTCAAGACCGCGAGGTGAGCAAACGGTCTCGAGACCGCGACAGGGAAAACGGTCTTAAGACCGTTTGGCCCCATTGACCGTGCGTGGACCGTATAAGAAATCTGTTCCTAATTATATAGGCTAATTACCCTCAAAATTCGGGAGACTAACTCCAAAGGAATCGGGAGATATGACCTTTTTAAGTCACAACTTTAAATGAATTAATTACTGATTTTCAAACGGTCTGAAATTGCCTTTTTGGGCAAACGGTCTCAAGACCATGTAAGGTCGTTGACTAAGCGTTGACCGTATGAGATTACTGTTCAAAATTATGTTAATTAACAACTCACCAAGTTTGATGGTCTAATTCCAAACGGGCTAAGAGTTGAAGGGTGAATACTAGGGCTAACCCTAGATAAAATCAGTACTGAAATTATGGTGACCTAATTAGGGTTTTTAGGGTTGTTTGACCTAAACGGTCTCAAGACCGTTTGGGGGTCACCAAACGGTCTCAAGACCGCGAGGGCAATCAACCAAGACCATTTGGAGGTCTGGGGTCAAGGATAGTTGACCAATTGAAGGTACAACTACACCAAATTACATTGTAATAAAATATTGACACGATCATCAACTCAATGGGTCAGATCTTGATGAATTTGCACTAGAATCCAAAATTTGATGGGCAAACGGTCTCAAGACCGTTTGGAACTCATCCAAATGGTCTCAAGACCGAGAGGACAATCACCCAAGACCGTTTGAAGGTCTAGGGTTGAGTTATTTGACCAATTGAGGACCCAATTGCAAATAAGTTATCAATTTAATCAAAATTCTGTTTTGAGGTTCAATCATGGTTCAACCCCTATCAAATCACCTTAGACTTTGATGAAATCTTGGGAAAACGGTCTCAATACCATGTGGGGTCCACCCACATGACCTCAAGACCGTTTGGGCCAAGTTTGGGCCCAATTGGAGCTCAATTGAAGGGTTCAACCTTGTGTTGATGCACACTGTTGAGTGTTGATGGGTGAACATTGATAGACCCTAATTGAATCGATTTCAACCATAATTGGTTAACCATTATGGGTCAATTGAATGACCAAGTGATCAAGCATGATCTTAATTGACTAAATCCATAAGTGGTCAACATAGCTTTGACCATTTGAGGGCTTCAATATGGGTTGACATTATCGGTTGCATCTTTGAGCCTTGTTGAAGGACCAAGCGGCTGAGACCATGAGAGCCTCGCGGTCTCAAGACCGTGAGAGGGCTCGCGGTCTCAAGACCGTGAGGGGGCTCACGGTCTCAAGACCGAGAGGAGGCTCGCGGTCTCAAGACCGCGAAGGGCCTCACGGTCCTGAGGTCAAAGAAGGGAAAACGGTCTTCATGACCCTCGCGGTCTCAACTCAAATTGGTCTTCGCGGTCTCAACATTAACTTGAACCAATGGAAGGCTTCGCGGTCTTGAACCCTTGAAGAGGCTCGCGGTCTTGAAGCCTAAGGGGGCTCGCGGTCTTGGAGCTAGAAAGAGGCTCGCGGTCTTGGAGGGTCAAAGTGGGCAAACGGTCAACACTTTCAACCAATCTCAACCCAATTGATGATTAATGATTGAAATCAATCAATGTGATTCAAGGTTGACCTCATTCAATCATTTGATGATGTAAATGGTTCAATGTTGCCCAAATCAAACCCTAATGATAATCTAGGATAGTAAGGAGTTATTTGACTAAGGTTTTTGACCATGATGATGATCAATGGGGTGAATTACCAAAATACCCCTGAAGGGTCAATTGAGTTATACCTTGCTCAATTCAAACTCTAATTACAATGAGAATGATGTTTTTAGTCATAATGACTCTATCCAACTTGATCTAGTCTAATGTTATCATCAACCATTAGTATGATGAAAGAGAGAGTACTCTAGAGAGAGAAAGTACCCTAGAGAGAGAAAGTAACTCTAATCACATAATGGTGATGTTTTTGGCTATGTTAGCCTATGATGACTCAACCCAACATGTTTTAGAGTGATGTTGACATCACCTAACCTTATGATGAGAGAGAAAGTACTTCTGGAGAGAGAAAGTACTTCTAGAAAGAGAAAGTACCCTTTTTAAGTGGAAACTCGACTAAAATATCTCCAATGCACATAAATGAGCATAATTAGGGTATGATCTACCTGTGTGAGATCATAGAAACCCTAATTATGATAAATGATGAACCTTTAACTAATCCAAGAGTATCAATGAAGATGTTACTCATACATGATGATGTTATGAGTTTAATTCACCTTGATGTGAATAGTAAACCCTAATTCAAGGGTGATGACATGTAATGTGAATAGTAAACCCTAATTCAAGGGTAATGGCATGCTTTTGAGCAATAACTCTATTTGATTTGAATTAAGGATTTAACTCTTATGACAAGAGTAGGAAGTACATTCCTTATTGTTGTATTACCTTTATCAGATGTATTAACCATGCAGGTTCTGATATGAAGGTAATCATATCCAGGTATGGATGTTGATGTTATATTCATTGAAGGCATGTTGTTAGCCTTATGAATAAGTAAAGTAATCTGATGCCTTGCCAGTGGCATCCTATGCTGATAATGGGCTATGAGAGCCATGAATACCATCAAGGTCATGCCTTAGAGATGACTTGTGATGAGGATAAGGAGAAATAATGATTGATATGAGTTAGGTCGGTTACATTTAGTATTCTTCTTTTATAGCTGCTATGCTATTGTTATTGTTTGAAGAACAATGTATGCTGTTAAAGAATACTGAATGTACCTAACTAATCAAGTATAATGTAGAGCCCTGATCATAGATCCATCATTGTCAGAAATTAAGTGATGGTGAAATAGGTTTTCCTCAGGGAACTCCTGGAGCACATACTTTTGAGTATGTGGGGTACATGGATGTGTAGAACCTTACATCCTAGTGTAGGAAAGTGATGTAGATGTGGAATCCATCCATCCTTCACTATAGTTCCATACCGTATCAGTGGTAGGTAAACATGAAACCTCCTGATGACGAAGAAAGCACAGATATCCGTATCAGTGGTAGGTAAATATGAAACCTCCTGATGACGAAGAGAGTACAGAACGCCACTGTGACTCTAGAATAACGAAGGACCAGTTTACCCTGGTGAGCTATAGTAGTAGAGACACGAGATGTCCTACAAGTGATCCTCTTACTGACTGAGGAAGGTGAAGGTCATGAGAATCCGGCTCTCTTAATGACCTATGTATGATACTGATGCGGCTTCTCAGCGATCAGTTGGAGTATGAGTGGTAAGCCTCATCTCCACAGGGCATAATGTTGTTTGTAAAACATAATCAACCATATAGTATAACTTGTTAGAGATAACTCCAAGTTAGTTGATTGATGTTACATTGCAATAGTGTTTATATTCTCCATATCTCCTAAATGGTTGAGATCTTGTTATACCTGCAACTGTTACAGAATGCTTTGAAGGCTTTACTGTTTAAAATATTCTTTGATGTTATAATAAAGCTTCTGGCGAAGAGTTATAACTCTCGCTGGGACAATTATGTATAATTGTCTCACCCCGTAGGCTTCAACTTTTTAGGTGGACGTCGGAGACGAAGGAACCAGCCTACAGGTGATCAGTCTCAGCAGCAGCATCAGGGGCAGCAGTAATCTCAGGTGGAGATTGTCCTGCCCTATGGTGTAGTTAGAGTCAGTCCTATGTGTCCTCTGTACTCTCAGGTCTTGGAGTCTTTTTGTATAAGTGATCTTGAGATTTTGTATCCTGATGTATATAATTACTCAAGAAGTAATTATCCTGAGATGTAAACAGTTTACCTCACTTTATGAAAGAGGCTTCTATGGATTCAAGTTCTTGTCACGAAAAGTTTTAGTTTCCCGTGATTTTTGTCTTCCGCTGATTACCGATTCGCTTCCGCTAAGTTTTAATCGTGTTTATGTCATGGTTTGGAGATCAGACCCCACACAGGTTGTCCGGCAAAACTGCCTGCTGGTGGCTTTAGTTGCGTAGCAATTTGTGCTAGTTGAGCCTCCACCGTCTTATGCTGAGCTTGCTGATTAGTGAGCATGGTTTGTTGGGATTGTAGCATATGCCTTATCAAAGTCATCTCGTCTGCTGGTTAGGAGGGAGCATTTTTTTGAGCGAGTTGTTGTTGTCCTTGATGTGGTTGTTGCGGAGGCAGTGCTAGCTGAGGTTGCTGCAACTGAGGGTGCAGTTGTGGGTGCAGAGGAGGATGGGTATATTGATAGTAGGCGGAGGGGTTTCCAGGGTAGTTGGATCTTGGGAAGTTATTTTTGGGGTTCCCTTGATTTTGATTAAAGTTGCTTTGGAATCCAGGTGGCAACCTATTGGAAGATCTGTCTTGTGTTTGGTGTTGCGGGTTAGTAGTCCCAGTAGGGTTCCCGTATTGAAAACCTGGGTGGTTTCTTGGTTGATTTGGATTATAGTAAACTTGTCCAGGTATGGAATGAATGGAATTAACTTGTTCGGGCATCAGCTCTTCAGGTTGTTCAATGATTGGTTCGTACTGCTGTTGTGGTGGGTGCATATCCTTCATCACATTGTAAAGCAGACCGCATGACAAAGTTAGGTGATCAGATGCGTGATAGGATTCACAGGTCCCTGTGGAAGCTTTAACATGTTGGACTTGAGGGTTTTTATTCTTATCATATTCTCCAAGTGAAGTTTCAAGAGCCTGTTGTTTATGAGCTATGGTCTTTAAGGTTTCAGCAATAGCCTTCATTTCCATTGATTCCTCAGCCTTATAAACTTTGAGGACTCCCTTTCCAGATGATCGTCCCCAATTGGATTGATTCTCAGCTCCAAGTGTGATGATTTTCCAAGCATACTCGTAGTTCTTTCTCATAAAATTTCCTCCAGCTTAGGAATCCAGAAATTGCTTGATGTCATCGCTCACTCCCATATAGAACATTTCTATTAATTGATTTTGGGAGATGCTGTGATGAAGACATTTTCTTAGAAGCTCCTTGAACCTTTCCCATGCTTCCGCGAGTGATTCTCCAGGAAGTTGGGTGAAGTGGTTAATCTGCCCCCTAATTTCATAAGTTAACGAGGGGGGAAGAACTTCTCCAGGAACTTTTCTTCCAAGGGAGCCCATGTGGTGATTATTGGCTCCCTATCAAGCGAGTTATACCATCTCAAAGCTCTTCCTGATAGAGTGAAGTGGAAAAGATGTAGCATTATTGCGTCAAAAGCAACTCCAGCCTGTGGGACAAGTCGGCAAAGTGCCTTGAACCTCTTCAAGTGATCCATACAGTCATCTCCAGAACCACCGGAGAATGAGATGCCCTGCATGATTTGAATCCATTGTGTCTGGATCTCGAAGTTGGGTATGTTGATAATCAGAGGCCGAACTAGATGATTGTCTTCATAGTTCTTGGGGATAGCATAATCCCTTAATTTTTTATTTCTTAGCTCTAACTGGGTGGCTTGGTTAGCTGCTTCATTTTCAGCTCAGATGTGGGCCTGTTCTTCTGCTCGAATCTCCACTTGAATCTGAGCACGGGTGTCAACAATGAGTTGTGCTATTTGAGTGACTATGGTGGAATTGACCCTTTCCATTACTAGTGCAGCTTGGCGTTGATCTTCAGCCATTTTCCTAGCTCTTTGGCGGTTAAGTCTGATGCGGTGGTGGAAGCTTCTCTCTACCTCAGAGTCGTACTCTGGATCAGGAGAGAATCCAAGGTTATGCGATGATTGCATACACGTCTTCTACCTGAGTAGAGAAAGGAACACACCTTTTAAATGATGCCAGAGATATGATGAACTTAAGAAGATATGGACTAATGATTAAAAGAAAGTGTAAAACCCTAACCAACTAGCAAGATACTAAATGAAATTAAAACGTTTTGTTGTCCCCGACAATGACACCAATTTTTGATGGAGCTTCCACTCACGTGGAATTGCGTGCACCACTAAAAATCCTAAAGATGGTAAGTCTTTAAGTTTAGCCTTTCTTATACTAGATCGAGAACTCCACCCACATATACTAAGATACATGGAAGTCTTATTTTAGTATAGTTAAGGGTCGAATCCACGGGACAACAGTCTTGTTGGGAGCAGCAAGATGAAGAAACGTTAGAATTTCACTTAACCTCTTAATAGTTGGTATTTAAATCAAAAGGTTGGTTTGGTTGTTTTTTAAACTAAGGGCAAGTAAAGTAAAGAAAGTAAGTAAATTTAAGGATGTTAAACAATGATAAGGAGCCACTAGGATGTGATCGGCTTTCACCGCCACTACACATGGATCAAAACATGCAACATAAAACATAACCTGCAAAAAGTGTCTAAACAGCTAGTATCTTTGTAGATTTAGTTTCCTTTCAGAGAACTAACTATGAGAAGTGTGAGAATGTTGCAATGCCAGACATCCCTGAACGAATGGTCACCTACTTTACATCATTCCCTTCGCAAAGTGTGTTCCTCGACTTATCAAGCTTGTACTTTCATACGTCAACTGATTCCATTTCATAGTATAAAAGTACAACGATGGAAGTGAGTTTACTTCACTTCTTGAAAAACACTTCTAGATACCAAAACAGATGCATGGTGCATACATGCATCAAGAACCAACATTCAATTGAGATTCGAATCTAATAGTACAAACATAGACAATTCATACTCAAAGATAAAAGATAACACAAGTTGGTGATCAAGCAACAAGCATTCATTAAACGATTGATGTTGAGCTGAAAAGGAAGCATCTCTATACTGCAGACTATGGATTACATTACATGAAATGAAAACATGGGTAGCAAGGCTACTCTCCGCACCCCAGTGAAAGAGACTACTCGCTCATAGCTAGGACAAAGAAGGAGGTGAGAAGAGAGAGAGAGAACGTCATCCCCACAAAGGAGAGAGGAAAGTCAACCCCTTAGAAGGAGAGAGAGTGACAATCTTCCAAACTTCACAGGTTGCTCGATGATGAGGTCTCCTCTCCCCACTTCTTTGGCGAAAAGAGAGAAAGCAGCTTCAGGATGGAGCATGGATCTCAGACCTGCAACCTTTGGGCAGAGGATGGAGGTTGGAATAGCTCTGGAGTAGTAGAGGCAGCCTCTGGGTGTCTGAAACTTGATGCCTTTGGGAGGACCCCTTGGGTCTTATTTATAGGCCTTAAGTGAAGTCCAAACAGTTTGGTCAGATTTGGGTCCAAACGGTTTTGAAGACCGTTTGGACTCTAAGACCATTTGGGCTCTGAGACCATTTGGACTCATGTGGTCTTGAGATCGTGTGACTCCATGTGGTCTTGGGACCAATTGGCTTCATGCGGTCTTAGGACCGTGTGAGTCCATGTGGTCTTGTGACCGTATGGCTTCATGCGGTCTTGGGACTGTGTGAGTCCATGCGGTCTTGGGACTCTATGAGTCCATGCGGTCTTTGGACCGTGTGATTCCATGTGGTCTTGGGATCATATGGCTTCATGCGGTCTTGGGACCGTGTGAGTCCATGCGGTCTTTGGACTGTGTGAGTCCATGCGGTCTTGGGACCGTATGGCTTCATGCGGTCTTGGGACCGTGTGAGTCCATGCGGTCTTGGGATCGTATGAGTCTTTTGTGATTTTTTGCATCTTTTTTCTGTAAGTAAAAAGGAGAAAAGTTAATCTAACAGTATATTTGCAATAAAAGAGGATAGCTAGGGATTCTATGCAATTTATTTAAGAAAGAGTGTGGAAAATTAAAGAAAAATACTAAGATAACATCACAAAATTGGAGGTTATCACCATTATAAACCAAACGTGATGTATTAACAAGATCTAGCATGTATGTTTTCCATATAAGGAACAAGACCCTCACTAGAAACATCCACTACCCTCACTAAAGGTAGCATCGGGCAGGGCACTCTCCCCTATCGCTCAACCACTTCAGCCACCTGTCGGCCAAGCAAGCCAACTGGGAGTATCGGCCACCACCTCAAGATATATCGGGCAACGGCGCGTCATGCTACGCTGTGTCGTGCAACACAGGTACCGTGCACCCCGGTGTCGTGCACCAGGTTACCATCTCGGACTAAGTGTATCGGCCAACACCCAAAGCAACGCAGGTCCAATTTGCAATGCCCCAACGTTCAAAGGTGTAACAGCACTAAGTAACCACCTGAACTAGGTGTGTCGGGCAGGAGTCAGGTATAACGCCCATCAGGTGTCTAAAGGCGTATCGGGCACTTGAACCAAATGTGTCGTGCACCCAACTGATAACGGGCATCCAAGGTGTGCAACAAAGAAAGCGTAACGTCCAACAACACATGCTAACGACCAACACACACAGGGCTAGTGACAAGGGGTAACACCCACCACCGATGTAGCTAGAAATGCTCCACAACCTCAAGGTATAACCATACTAAGCCACCTCCTAGGCTATGTGTGTCGGGCAGGGTACTCAGCATAGTGTGACGCCCGACACAACAAGGCAAGGACCAGGGGTGACACCCGTCACAGTCACCACATCATGTCGACCAAGGCTCTACGCCAAAGAAGGATATCAGGCAACAAATAACCCCAAGACCATATCGGGCAAGATGCAACCCAACCAGGTCATCACCAACCTCAAGCACAAGGGCACCAAAACCCTAATGGATCAAGAAGATAGCTCACCTCTCAACAACCAAGAGAGAGGGGTCTTGCACACTTCTTATCACCAATCGGGCAAAACAAAGATCAACCCTAACAAAGGTCCACAACCACCACCAAAGCTCACCTCTCGAATCCATGGTGAGAGAAGGGTGTTGCTCAAGCAACTAGAACACAAGCTCACCTCTCAACTCAAACGAGAGAGGAGTGTTGCTCATATAACTAGAGTTTAAGCTCACTTCTCAAGACCAAGGAGGGAGAGGGGTGTTGCTCAACAAGAAACCCTAGAACAAGGTTTGGCCAACAAGGAGCAACTACGCAAGAAACCAAACTAACAACATACATAGCCGATATGATCATAAGAAGCATATAAACAAGAACATAGAAGATGGTAATGTAGTTAGGGTTAGGAGTTATATAACCTGCCTTAAGCAAGCTCCAAGCTCCTAGCTCTAAGCTCCAAGAACCACCACAAGAAGGAGAGCAAGGCACTCTAGGGTTCGGCCACCACTAGAGGAAGAAGGAGACTCCAAGGCAAGGATCGGACACCAAGCTGCAAAGGAAGGGGATGTCGTGCACCAAGGGAGAGGGAGACCAAGGAACTAAAGGGATCCTTAGCAAGAGAAAGGGAACACATATATAGGAGAGGATGGAGGAGAAACCAAGGAAAGACAAGGCAAGGTGTCGCCCACCTAGGGACACTTGTCCATGTGCAAAGCCACCACTCTAACATGCCCTAACCACATGTCCAAGGCCATTTCCACATGCAAGCATCAAGCACCAAGTGTCCACTAGTGGTGACACAAACAAGGTCAAAGAAGGTCAAAGGGTCCATGGGCGACACACCTCCACACCATGGCTGACACACTCCCAAGGCCGACACATCTCAGGCCGACACACACCCTGGGCGACACACCACAGGCCGACACAAGCACACTCTTGCCCGACACAAGGTCCAAAGAGGCGAAGGCAACACTCAACAAGGCCCACCAAGGCTCAACCAAGCCCAAAGGAACTCAAGCAACGAGCCCAACCCTTCCTTTCAACACTAGAGGAAGCAAGGAGAGGGAGGAACACCTCTCAAGGTGACAAACTTGCCCACAAACCCTACACTTGGGTTAATTGCAAGTAGCACCTCCAGCTCTCAAAAAATCACCAACAAACGCTAATCACCACTAAAGGTGATTAGCAAGCAACTAAGCATCAGGGTTAAGCAAAGAAAAAAGGATAAGCCCTAAATGAAGGTCAGGGTCCTTACAAGCTATAACCCCCTACAAAGGGATTTCGTCCTCAAAATACGAAGAGAAAAGTGAGGGGTACTTCCTTCTCATCTCTTCCTCAAGCGCCCATGTGTCTTCCTCAATGCCACGATGATGCCAAAGAACCTTCACAAGAACCAGGTCCTTCCACTTCAGCTTATTAACTCTTCTATCAAGGATCGCCACATGAACTTCCTCATAGGTCACATCTTCATCAAGCTCAACTTCAACCGGATGTATCACTGTTTTTGTATATGGATGACTTTTCTTCAGCATACTGACATGGAACACTAGATGTAACCTGTGCAACTCTGGTGGTAGCTCCAACTCATAAGCTACCTTGCCAACTCATGCTATGACCGGGTATGGCCCCATATATCTGGGTGCGAGCTTACCCTTCTGGCCAAACCTTAACACACCTTTCCACGGTGAGACTTTAAGATACACTTTGTCTCCTACCTAGAACTCCAAAGGTCATCGACGATTGTCTGCGTACGAATTCTGCTTGTCCTATGCCGCTTTCAACTGTTGCTATATCACTTTGATCTTTTCTGTTGTCTGCTGTACTAACTCAGGATCCAAAAGCTGATATTCACCAGACACATACCAACACAATGGAGATCTGCACTTCCTGCCATATAAGGCCTCATAAGGAGCCATGTCAATGCTCCGCTGATAACAATTGTTATAGGTAAACTCTATCAAACTGAGATGTATGTCCCAACTGTCTAGGAACTGCAAAACACAAGCCCGAAGGAGATCCTCCAAAGTCTGAATAGTCCTCTCAGATTGTCCATCTGTCTGCGGGTGGAAGGCGGTACTGAACCTCAATTGTGTTCCCAACACTTTGTGCAACTGTTCCAAGAAACGACTCATGAACTGAGGACCTCTGTCAGACAATATCATTGCTGGCACACCGTGCAAACGTACTATCTCATCTACATATACTCGAGCAAGCTTCTCGGTTGTATATGTAGTCTTTACAGGTATGAAATGGGCAGACTTCGTCAATCTGTCCACTATTACCCAAATGGAATCATTTTTTTTAATGGAGTCATGATTCCTAGTTGTCCTGGGCAGACCAACTACGAAATCCATAGTTATATGATCCCATTTCCACTGTGGTATCGGTAGGGGTTGTAACGTACCTGCCGGCTTCTGATGCTTAGCCTTGACTTGCTGACATACCACACACCCAGCCACAAACTCAGCTACATCTTTCTTTAAGCCGGGCCACCAATACAAGTCCTTCAGATTATGATACATCTTGGTGACTCATGGATGCATAGCATACATCGATGTGTGTTCTTCCTCGAGCACTAGCTTCCTTAGATCGTCGGCATCGGGGACCACCATCCTATTATGATAGCAAACTAGTCCATCCTCAGACTCATGGAACCTATCACACCTTTCACTGTTGAACTCTGACTTGATCATCTGCACTGTATCATATGTTTGTTGTGCATCTTTGATCTGCTGTCTCAATGTAGCCTTCAGTTCGTTCTGTGAAAAGATGTACTTCAGATTCTTATGATCTGTGAAGATCTAACATACTTCCCCGTAGAGATAGTGTCTCCAAATCTTTAATGCATGAACCACTGCTGCCAATTCCAAGTCGTGCGTCGAATAATTCTCCTCGTGTTTCTTAAGCTGTCGCGAAGCAAAAGAAACCACATGATCTTCCTGCATCAGCACACAACCTAAACCTTTCTTGGAAGCAACGCAGAAGATAACATAGCACTTCCCAGGCTCTGGCAGCACTAGTACTAGAGCACTAGTCAGCTTCTCCTTCAAACTTTAGAAAGCTTGGTGACAACGATCATCCCAGACAAAAGGTACATCCTTCCTAGTCAACTTCGTCATTGGCAACACAATCACACTTAAGTCCTTGATAAACCTCCGGTAGTATCCTGCTAAACCCAGGAAACTACAAACTTCTTTCGGCATCTTTGGTTGTTCTCATTCTGCAATGGACTCCACCTTCCTCAGGTCCACTTTGACTCCTTCTGTAGATATCACATGACCCAAGAAAGTTACTTCTTCCAACTAGAACTCATACTTACTGAACTTGGCATACAACTGATGTTGGCAAAGAAGAGTCAACGCTAGCCGAAGATGTCGCTCATGCTCTTGCCTGTCCTGACTATAGATCGAGATGTCGTCTATAAAGACTACAACAAAATGATCTAAAAACAGACGGAATACTCTGTTCATCAAATCCATGAAAGCAGTAGGTGCATTGGTTAGCCCAAACGGCATAACCACAAACTCATAGTGACCATACCTCGTTCTAAAAGCTGAATTTGGTATGTCATCCGCCTTAATCCTCAACTGATGATATCCGGACCATAGATTGATCTTTGAAAACATTGTAGCACCGCACATCTGATCGAACAGATCGTCTATCTTTAGCAACGGGTACTTGTTCTTGATCGTGACTTTGTTCAACTACCGGTAATCTATACATAACCACATCGATCCATCCTTCTTCTTAACCAACAACACTGGAGCACCCCAAGGCGACGTACTTAGTCGGATGAAACCTTTCTCCAACAACTCTTGCAACTACTTCTTAAGATCTGCCATCTCCACTGGAGCCATCCTATACGGTGTCTGTGTAACTAGTTGTGTTCCTGGGACCAGATTGATCTCGAAATCAATCTCTCAGGGTGGAGGAACACCAGGGAACTCATCAGGAAACACATCCATAAACTCTTAGACAACTGACACCTCCTCAAGGCTAGGACCCTTCACCTTGGTATCAACCACGTGAGCTAAGAACGCCTTACATCCTTGTCGTAGCAACTTTTCTGCCACCATAGCTAACACTAGACAAGTCGGAAGAATCTTCCTATCTCCTTGGAAGATCCACTTCTTACCGCCATCATCAAACACAACTTGCTTGGAACCACAGTCCAAAACAACCATATACTTCTCTAACATATCCATCCCAAGGATCACATCGAAGCCATGCATATCAAGTGGTATAAGATACACTTATATACTGTGTCCTAAAAAAGATAAGACACAAGATGGACACTCTTCTCGAAGCATTGAGGAACCATCAAGAGGGGTTTCTAGAAACAGGCTATCCTTCTTACAACTAATAGGTAAACGACAGTTCACAAGCATACTATAGGCGATAAAAGAGTGTGTAGCACCTGGGTCAATCAGAACAGATATAAAGTAAGAAGAAGACATATCAGAATGAAATAACTCCATCTGACCTGTCACCACTCGCGGGTTGACTATCTCCTCTGGCTGACTCATAGCATAGAATCGATTCGTTGCTTGCTTCCCACGTCCTATGCTTCCTTGAGCAGACGATCCCGCTTGCGACACTGGACCACATCCTCACCCTCTGCTACTACTGGGGTGCTGTCTGTCTGACCCTCATTGATTCTGCCTTGGCTGCTGTGTCACTTCAACATCTCTATTCGGGAAGTTGAACCTGAAATGCCTGATATGACCACAAAGATGGCATGACCTATCTTCAAACCGTGGCCTAGATGGCCCTATCACTGCCACATAAGCTATACTATGTGCCTTTGACGGTGAAGAAACATAACCTCTTCCCTTGCTCGAGACCATTGTGACGGTACACTGGAACCTCTCATCACAGAAGGCACAGAAAACCTTGGCTTCTTGAAGCCACCAAACATCTGTCCCTAGAACTGATCAGGCTTCTTCTTAGACATAGATTCTCTTTTCTCCCTTACTGATCATTCAATCCTTTGGACAGATTCCACAAATGTAGCAAACCGCTCATAGTTCTCTAATGCAGAAACAGATGTTGTCAGCTCAGCACTCAGACCCTTCTCAAAATGTATGATCCGCTCCTCATCTGTTGCTTCCATGTGAGGACAAAACCTCAACAGATCCATGAACTTGGCCTCATACTCAGTGATTTCATCGTTCCTTGGCGTAGGCGCTCAAACTGGCTGATCTTCTCATCCAGATATGTCTTCAGAAAGTATCTGCTGATGAACTTGCACCGAAAAACCTCCCAACCGATCACCTCACTGAGTCGCTTCTCCTCATCGATGGTCCACCAGTGACCAGCACTACCTTTCAAAAGGTAGACAACGTGCTTTACTTTTTCTGCTTCGGGGATGTCATGGATCTGGAAAGATTTCTCAAGGCTTGTCAGCCACAAATATGCATTTGCTAGATCAGACGTTCTAGCATAATCCGAAGCTCTGACTCGGCGAAGTCGCTCAAAGGTCTTTCCAATACCCGATGGTTCACCATGGGGAGCCTATGCTTTTAGTGGAGGTACTGGCAGTCTCTCTACCATGAGATTCATCATAGCCATCATCTGCCCCATAAGCTGTTGATAGGCAGGATGTTCAAGAATGGCTGGGTCAGGTTGGGGGACCTCAGGCACCCGATCTTCATGTGCCCGACAAAAAGCTCCATCAACTGATGTAGCATCACTGTTCTCGGCAGTGTGTTCTTCATGGTTTCCAGACATCTTGGCTTTTCTTCCGCTGAGAGCAGAAGACGATGGTAAGAAAATTTGGAAAACTCATAAGAATAGACACAACCTAGTCCTAAATCCCTGTAGACTCAGCGAACCTAGAGCTCTGATACCAAAACTTGTGGCAACACATCCCACTATCACATAGACAGTGAGGTGTTACGCAAAAATGTGCGGAAATCACCATAACCACAAAATACCAAAAACACGGGTTAATTAAAACCGATATCAGAAAGAAGATAAACTGAGAAACTATTACATTTAGGTCCTCATCCTGCAAGGAAACATGTTATATAAACATATACAAGATCCTGACACATGTCCACAGCTTAGGAGATCAGTTGTCAAGCTATCACATGAGTTCATCACTTGTAATACATACATACCGGCCCACATCTGGCCAGTAGCAGGATATACAAAACATCATCAACTATACATCACAAAACAACGTCAAACCACCTCCAAGGACCTGAGAGTACAGGGATGACTCTAAGACTCTACTACAAAATGACCAAAATAGTAGCATGTCCATCTCTTGCCTTCGATTGCTCTTCTTACTGCTCAGCCGCAACTCTGCAACCACCACCACATCTAGCTTGAACACCTAAAAAGGTTATAAACCAGCGGGGTGAGACACACAGTCGCAGCGAGAAACATAACTCCCCGCCAAAACCACAAAACCATAGAAGGATAAAAGCAACAACAATAGAGAACTGATAAAAGGTACAACAAGAGCAGTCTAGATAGCAAAGCTTATTCATACCATCAAGCTTACCAGATGTATGGAAGGCATACCACCAATTATCTCTTTATGGAACATGATTGACAAGATAATATTTATATAACATAAGGAACATATAAGCAACTGCAAGTATGACAAGATTAACTACGCAAGCAAGGCCTCAACCAATGTTTCGTGTTTTACCTTAAGCAGTAAATACTATTCAGCTGGATTACAGATTATTATGCCCTGAGGAAGTGAGCCGTACCGCTCAAATCCAATCTTCGGTTGCGAAACCCAAGCCGGTTCCATACAAGGTCAATGGAAGAGCCGGACTCCACGACCTCCCACCTCGTGGTCAGTGCACGAGTACAACACAAGCAGGACCGCAGTCTCATGCTTAAGTGGCCTCAGTGACAGGGTCATCTACCGCAGGTTACCCTCTGCCTAGCCCTCCTCGGTACAGGTCTAGGCGCTAGTGAAACTGAGCCACGGGCCTATTCACCATGCTCTGAGCCATGAACGCATTCATGCTCCCATATCACATATCCTGAGCCATGGGCCTGTTCACCATGCTCTATACATATCCCGAGTTTGCAACCGCAACTGCACTCAAATCCTCACTATTTTAGGCTAGGAGAAACCTTGCATATTCAACAATATGTGCTCCGGGTTAACCCGTAGGAGAACCCATTTTACCATCACCAGCTCCTGACGATGATGGATCTATGGCCAGGGCAAACTACATGATATGTTCCACTTGGATTAGTTAGTATATTTTAAGTGGATTATTGAGGCAACCAAGTTGTATAGCATGCAGACTATAACAAGAAGAAACAACATGAAACTCAACATCATGCTGATCCATCACATGGATCCAACATTGCATTGCCATGGGATCTCAATCCCTCATCACAAGAAACCACTGCCTCGACAGGCATTCTCATCACTTGGGATATCAATCCCATATCATCATCAGAGGATAACACCTCAACTGGGCACTTTAGCCATCTCAGGTCCTCAGACCATAACACATCCTGCATGTTACCTCATTATCAAGAGTAACCATCAAAGCAGTGTTACTCCAACATATATACCTCATAGCCTTTTACTTGGCTATGCATCTGTATGAAACACCTGCATTATTATGCACAATCATCATGGATTAACAGAAGGATCATATTATCAATCATAGGCAACATTTGATGATTATATGTTTTATCATACATGTCTCAACCTGTGATCATAACATCATAAAATGTCATATCAAGATTCATAGATGTGATCGATTGTATCAAGCATATCAAGGGTCACCATTATAAACCAAACGTGATGTATAAACAAGATCTAGCATGTATGTTTTCCATATAAGGAACATGACCCTCACCAGAAACATCCACTACCCTCACTAAAGGTAGTATCGGGCAGGGTACTCTCCCCTATCTCTCAACCACTTCAGCCACCTATCAGCTAAGAAAACCAGCTGGGAGTATCGGCCACCACCTCAAGATATATCGGGCAACGACGCATCGTGCAATGCTGTGTCGTGCAACACATGTACCGTGCACCCCGATGTCGCGCACCAGGTTACCATCTCGGACTAAGTGTTTTGGCCAGCACCCAAAGCAACACAGGTCCATTTTGCAACGCCCCAACGTTTAAAGGTGTAACAGCACTAAGTAACCACCTGAACTAGGTGTGTCAGGCAGGAGTCAGGTATAACGCCCATCAGGTGTCGTCCAAAGGTGTATTGGGCACTTGAGCCAAACATGCCTTGTACCCAACTGATAACAGGCATCCAAGGTGTGCAACAAAGAAAGCGTAATGTCCAACAACACATGCTAACGACCAACACACACAGGGCTAGAGACAAGGGGTAACGCCCACCACCGATCTAGCTAGCAATGCTCCAAAACCTCAAGGTATAACCATACTAAGCCACCTCTTAGGCTATGTGTGTCGGGCAGGGTACTCAGCATAGTGTGACGCTTGACACAACAAGGCAAGGACCAGGGGTGACGCCCGTCACAGTCACCACATCATGTCGACCAAGGCTCTAAGCCAAAGAAGGATATCGGACAACAAACAACCCCAAGACCATATTGAGAAAGATGCAACCCAACCAGGTCGTCACCAACCTCAAGCACAAGGGATCCAAAACTCTAATGGGTCAAGAAGATGGCTCACCTCTCAACAACCAAGAGAGAGGGGTCTTGCACACTTCTTATCACCAATCGGGCAACACAAAGATCAACCCTAACAAAGGTCCACAACCACCACCAAAGGTCACCTCTCGAATCCATGGTGAGAGAAGGGTGTTGCTCAAGCAACCAGAATACAAGCTCACCTCTCAACTCAAACGAGAGAGGAGTGTTGCTCATATCACTAGAGTTTAAGCTCACTTCTCAAGACCAAGGAGGGAGAGGGGTGTTGCTCAACAAGAAACCCTAGAACAAGGTTCAGCCAACAAGGAGCAACTAAGCAAGAAACCAAACTAGCAACATACATAGCCGATATGATCATAAGAAGCATATAAACAAGAACATAGAAGATGGTAATGTAATTAGGGTTAGGAGTTATGTAACCCACCTTAAGCAAGCTCCAAGCTCCTAGGTACAAGCTCCAAGCACCACCACAAGAAGGAGAGAAAGGCACTCTAGGTTTCGGCCACCACTAGAGGAACAAGGAGACTGCAAGGCAAGGATCAGCCACCAAGCTGCAAAGGAAGGGGAAGTCGTGCACCAAGGGAGAGGGAGACTAAGGAACTAAAGGGATCCTTAGCAAGAGAAAGGGAACATATATATAGGAGAGGATGGAGGAGAAACCAAGGAAAGACAAGGCAAGGTGTCACCCACCTAGGGACACTTGTCCATGTGCAAAGACACCACTCTAACATGCCCTAACCACATGTCCAAGGCCATTGCCACATGCAAGCATCAAGCACCACGTGTCCACTAGTGGTGACACAAACGAGGTCAAAGAAGGTCAAAGAGTCCATGGGTGACACACCTCCACACCATGGCTGACACATTCCCAAGGCCGACACACCTCAGGCCGACACACACCCTGGGCGACACACCACAGGCTGACACAAGCACACTCTTGCCCGACACAAGGTCCAAAGAGGAGAAGGCAACACCCAACAAAGCCCACCAAGGCTCAACCAAGCCCAAAGGAACTCAAGCAACGATCCCAACCCTTCCTCTCAACACTAGAGGAAGCAAGGAGAGGGAGGAACACCTCTCAAGGTGACAAACTTGCCCACAAACCCTAGACTTGGGTTAATTGCAAGTAGCACCTCCATCTATCAACAAAACACCAACAAACCCTAATCACCACTAAAGGTGATTAGCAAGCAACTAAGCATCAGGGTTAAGCAAAGCAAACAGGATAAGGCCTAAACGGATGTCAGGGTCCTTACAAGCTATAACCCCCTACAAAGGGATTTCGTCCTCAAAATTCGAAGAGAAAAGTGAGGGGTACTTCATCCTCATCTCTTCCTCAAGCTCCCATGTGGCTTCCTCAACGCCACGATGATGCCAAAGAACCTTCACAAGAACCATGTCCTTCCTCTTTAGCTTCTTAACTCTTCTATCAAGGATCTCCACATGACCTTCCTCGTAGGTCACATCTTCATCAAGCTCAACTTCAACCGGCTGTATCACTGTTTCTGTTTCCGGATGACTTTTCTTCAACATACTGACATGGAACACTGGATGTAACCTGTGCAACTCTGGTGGCAGCTCTAACTCATAAGCTACGTTGCCAACTCGTGCTATGACCGGGTATGGCCCCATATATCTGGGTGCGAGCTTACCCTTCCGGCCAAACCTTAGCACACCTTTCCACGACAAGACTTTAAGATACACTTTGTCTCCTACCTGGAACTCCAAAGGTCGTTGGCGATTGTCTGCGTACAACTTATTCTTGTCCTATGCCGTTTTCAACTATTGTTGTATCACTTTGATCTTTTCTATTGTCTGTTGTACTAACTCAGGACCCAAAAGCTGATATTCACTAGACTCATACCAAAACAACGCATATTTGCAATTCCTGCCATATAAGGCCTCATAAGGAGCCATGTCAATTCTCTGTTGATAACTATTGTTATAGGCATACTCTATCAATATGAGATGTATGCCCCAACTGTCTAGGATATGCAAAACACAAGCCCGAAGGAGATCCTCCAAAGTTTGAATAGTCCTCTCAGACTGTTCATCTATCTGTGGGTGGAAGGTGGTACTGAACTTCAACTGCATTCCCAACACTTTGTGCAGCTATTCCCAGAAACGACTCATGAACTGAGGACCTCTGTCAGAAACAATCGTTGCTGGCACACTGTACAAACGTACTATCTCATCTACATATACTCTAACGAGCTTATCGGATGTATACGTAGTCTTTACAGGTATGAAATGGGCAGACTTCGTCAATCTGTCCACTATTACCCAAATGGAATCATGATTCCTAGTTGTCCTGGGTAGACCAACTACGAAATCCATGATTATATGATCCCATTTCCACTGCGGTATTGGCAGGGGTTGTAATGTACATGTCGGCTTTTGATGCTCAGCCTTTACTTGCTGACATACCGCACACCTAGCCACAAACTCAGCTACATCTTTCTTCAAGCCGGGCCACCAATACAAGTCCTTCAGATTATGATACATCTTGGTGACCCCTGGATGCATAGCATACGTCGATTTGTGTGCTTCCTCGAGCACTAGCTTCCTTAGATCGTCGGCATCGGGGACCACCATCCTATTATGATAGCAAACTAGTCCATCCTCAGACTCATGGAACCCATCACGCCGTTCGCTACCAAACTCTGACTTGATCATCTGCACTGTATCATCTATTTGTTGTACATCTTTGATCTACTGTCTCAATGTAGGCTTGACTTGCATATGAGCTAAGAGTCCAGCTAACAAAGAAACTTCAATCTGCACATTCATCTGTCACAAAGAAACAAGCATATCCCATCTATGGCATACCAAGGAACTCAACTGTGTCTTCTTTGAGGAAAGAGAAGAAGGTTTTCGGCTCAACGCATCAGCTACCACATTCGCCTTACCAGGATGATTCACAATCATTGATTAGCTCCATCCATCGACGTTGTCGCATGTTCAGCTCATTCAGCGAAAAGATGTACTTCAGATTCTTATGATCTGCAAAGATCTAACATACTTCCCCGTAGAGATAGTGTCTCCAAATCTTTAACGCATGAACCACTGTTTCCAACTCCAAGTTGTGCATTGGATAATTCTACTTGTGTTTCTTAAGCTATCACGAAGCAAAAGAAACCACACGATCTTCCTGCATCAGCACACAACCTAAACCTTTCTTGGAAGCATCGCAGAAGATAACATAGCCCTTCCCAGGCTCTGGTAACACTAGTACTGGAGCACTAGTCAGCTTCTCCTTCAAACTTTGGAAAGCTTGCTGACAACGATCATCCCAGACAAAAGGTACATCCTTCCTAGTCAACTTCATCATTGGCAATGCAATCGCACTGAAGTCCTTGATAAACCTCCAGTAGTATCCTGCTAAACCCAGGAAACTACGAACTTCTGTCGGCGTCTTTGGCTGTTCCCATTCTGCAACAGACTCCACCTTCTTCAGGTCCACTTTGACTCCTTCTACAGATATCACATGACCCAAGAAAGTTACTTCTTCCAACCAGAACTCACACTTACTGAACTTGGCATACAACTGATGTTGGCGAAGAAGAGTCAATGCTTGTCGAAGATGTCGCTCATGCTCTTGCCTGTCCCGACTATAGATCAAGATGTCATCTATAAATACTACAACAAACTAATCTAAAAACGTACGAAACACTCTGTTCATCAAATCCATGAAAGCAGTAGGCGCATTGGTTAGCCCAAATGGCATAACCACAAACTCGTAGTGACCATACCTCATCCTAAAAGCTGACTTTGGTATGTCATCCACCTTAATCCTCAAATGATGACATCCAGACCATAGATCGATCTTTGAAAACATTGTAGCATCGCGCAACTGATTGAATAGAACATATATCCTTGGCAACATGTACTTGTTCTTGATCGTGACTTTGTTCAACTACCGATAATATATACATAACTGCATCGATCCATCTTTCTTCTTAACGAACAACACTGGAGCACCCCAAGGCGACGTACTCGGTCAGATGAAACCTTTCTCCAACAACTCTTGCAGCTGCTTCTTAAGCTCTGCCATCTCCACTGGAGCCATCCTATATGGTGTCTATGCAACTGGTTATGTTCCTGGGACCAGATTGATCTCAAAATCAATCTCTCGGGGTGGAGGAACACCAGGGAACTCATCAGGAAACACATCCATAAACTCTCAGACAACTGACACCTCCTCAAGGCTAGGACCCTTCACCTTGGTATCCACCACGTGAGCTAAGAATGCCTTACATCCTTGTCGTAGCAACTTTTCTGCCACCATAGCTGACACTAGACATGTCGGAAGAATCTTCCTATCTCCTTGGAAGATCCACTTCTTACCGCAATCATCAAACATAGCTTGCTTGGAACCATAGTCCAAAACAACCTTATACTTCTCTAACGTATCCATCCCAAGGATCACATCGAAACCATGCATATCAAGTGGTATAAGATCCACTTGTATACTGTGTCCCGAAAAAGGTAAGACATAAGATGGACACTCTTCTAGAACCATCGAGGAACCATCAAGAGGGGTTTCTAACAACAGGGTATCCTTCTTACAACTAACAAGTAAACGACAGTTCACAAGCATACTATAGGCGATAAAAGAGTGTGTAGCACCTGGGTCAACCAGAACAGATATAAAGAAAGAAGAAGACATATCAGAATGAAGTAACTCCATCTGACCTGTCACCACTTGCGGGTTGACAATCGCCTCTGGTTGACTCATAGCATAGAATCGAGCCGTTGCTTGCTGCCCACGTCCTCTGCTTCCTTGAGTAGACGATCCCTCTTGCGATGCTGGACCATATCCTCGCCCTCTGCTACTACTTGGCTGCTGTCTATCTGACCCTCGTTGATTCTGCCTTGGCTGCTGTGTCACCTCAACATCTCTATTCGGGTAGTTGAACCTGAAATGCCCGATTTGACCATACAGATGGCATGACCTATCTTCAAACTGTGGCCTAGATGGCCCTGTCACTACCACATAAATTGTACTATGTGGCTTTGACGGTGAAGAAACATAACCTCTTCCCTTACTCGGAGACCACTGTGACGGTACACTGGAACCTCTCACCACGGAAGGTGCTGAAAACCTTGGCTTCTTGAAGCCACCAAACCTCTGTCCCTAGAACTGAGAAGGCCTCTTCTTATACATGGATTCTCTTTTCTCCCTTACTGATCTTTCAATCCTCCGGACATATTCCACAAATGTAGTAAACCGCTCACGGTTCTCTACCGCAGAAACATGTGTTGTCAGCTCAGCACTTAGACCCTTCTCAAAACGTCTGATCCGCTCCTCATCGGTTGCTACCATGTGAGGACAAAACCTCAAAAGATCCATGAACTTGGCCTCATACTCGGTGATATTCATCATTCCTTGGCGTAGGCACTCAAACTGGCTGATCTTCTCATCCAGATACATCTTCGGAAAGTATCTGTTGACGAACTCGCGCCAAAAAACCTCCCAACCAATCACCTCATTGGGTCTCTTCTCCTCCACGATGGTCCACTAGTGACCAGCACTACCTTTCAAAAGGTAGACAACATGCTTTACTTTGTCTGCTTCGAGGATGTCAAGGATCTGAAAAGCCTTCTCAAGGCTTGTCAGCCACAAATCTACATCCGCTGGATCAACCGTTCCAGCATAATCCGAAGCTCTAACTCGGCGAAGCCGCTCAAAGGTCTTCCCAATACCCGATGTTTCACCATGGGGAGCATGTTCTCTTGGTGGAGGTACTGGAAGTCTCTCTACCATGAGATTCATCGTAGCCATCATCTGCCCCATAAGCTGTTGATAGGCAGGATGTTCAAGAATGGTTGGGTCAGGTTGGGGGACCTCAGGCACCCGATCTTCATGTGCCCGACAAAAAGCTCCATCAATTGATGCAACATCGTTGTTCTTAGCAACGTGTTCTTCATGGTTTCCAGACATCTTGGCTTTTCTTCTGCTGATGGAAGAAGATGATTGTAAGAAAATCTGGAAAACTTACAAGAACAGACACAACCTAGTCCTAAATCCCTATAATCTCAGTGAACCTAGAGCTCTGATACCAAAACTTGTGGCAACACATCCCACTATCACATAGACAGCGAGATGTTACGTGAAAACATGTGGAAATCACCATAACCACAAATTACCATAAACATGGGTTAATTAAAATCGATATCAGAAAGAAGATAAACTGAGAAACTATTACATTTAGGTCCTCATCCTGTAAGGAAACATGTTATATAAATAGATACAAGATCTTGACACATGTCCATAGCTTAGGAGATCAGCTGTCAAGCTATCACATGAGTTCATCACATGTTATACATACATAACGGCTCACATCTAGCCAACAGTAGGATATACAAAACATCATCAACTATACATCGCAAAACAACATCAAAACACCTCCAAGGACCTGAGAGTACAGGGATGACTCTAAGACTCTACTACAAAATGACCAAAATAGTAGTATGTCCATCTCTTGCCTTCTACTGCTCTTCTTGCTGCTCGGCCGCAACTCCGCGACCACCACCACGTCTAGCTAGAACACCTAAAAAGGTTAGAAACCAGTGGGGTGAGACACACAGTCCCAGCGAGAAACATAACTCCCCGCCAAAACCACAAAACCATAGAAGGATAAAAGCAACAACAGCAGATAACTGATAAAAGGTACAATAAGAGCAGTCTAGATAGCAAAGCTTATTCATACCATCAAGCTTACCAGATGTACGGAAGGCATACCACCAATTATCTCTTTATGGAACATATTGACAAGATACAATTTATATAACATAAGGAACATATAAGCAACTGCAAGTATAACAAGATTAACTATGCAAGCAAGGCCTCAACCAATGTTCCATGTTTTACCTGGAGCAGTAAATACTATTCGGTTGGATTACAGATTATTATGCCCTGAGGAAGTGAGACGTACCGCTCAAATCCAACCATCGGTTGCGAAACCCAAGCCGGTGCCATACAAGGTCAATGGAAGATTCGGACTCCATGACCTCCCACCTCGTGGTCAGTGTACGAGTACAACACAAGCAAGACCGCAGTCTCATGCTTAAGTGGCCTCAGCCATAGGGTTAGCTCCCACAGGCTACCCTCTGCCTAGCCCGCCTCGGTACAGGTCTCGGCGCTAGTGAAACTGAGCCACATGCCTATTCACCGTGCTCTGACCCATGAACGCATTCATACTCCCATATCACATATCCTGAGCCGTGGGCCCATTCACCATGCTCTATACATATCCTGAGTCTGCAACCACAACTACACTCAAATCCTCATTATTTTAGGCTAGGAGAAACCTCACATATTCAACAATATGCGCTCTGGGTTAACCCGCAGGAGAACCCATTTTACCATCACTAGCTCCTGACAATGATGGATCTATGGCCAGGGCAAACTACATGATATGTTCCACTGTGATCAGTTATTATATTTTAAGTGGATTTTTGAGGCAACCAAGTTGTATAGCATGCAAACTATAATAAGAAGAAACAACATGAAACTCAACATCATGTTGATCCATCACAAGGATCCAACATTGCATTGCCATGGGATCTCAATCCCTCATCACAAGAAACCACTGCCTCGACAGGCATTCTCATCACTTGGGATATCAATCCCATATCATCATCAGAGGATAACACCTCAACTGGGCACTTTAGCCATCTCAGGTCCTCAGACCATAACACATCCTGCATGTTACCTCATTATCAAGAGTAACCATCAAAGCATTGTTACTCCAACATATATACCTCATAGCCTTTTACTTGGCTATGCATCTGTATGAAACACCTGCATGGTTAGTATGCACAATCATCATGGATTAACAGAAGGATCATATTATCAATCATCGGCAACATTTGATGATTATATGTTTTATCATACATGTCTCAACCTGTGATCATAACATCATAAAATGTCATATCAAGATTCATAGATGTGATCGACTGTATCAAGCATATCAAGGGTCACCATTATAAACCAAACATGATGTATAAACAAGATCTAGCATGTATGTTTTCCATATAAGGAACAAGACCCTCACTAGACACTCACTAAAGGTAGTATCGGGCAGGGTACTCTCCCCTATCACTCAACCACTTCAGCCACCTATCATCCAAGCTAACCACCTGGGAGTATCGGCCACCACCTCAAGATATATCGGACAACGGCGTGTCGTGCAACGCTGTGTCGTCCAACACAGGTACCGTGCACCCCAGTGTCATGCACCAGGTTACCATCTCGGACTAAGTGTATCGGCCAGCACCCAAAGAAACACAGGTCCAATTTGGAACGCCCCAACATTCAAAGGTGTAACAGCACCAAGTAACCACCTGAACTAGGTGTGTCGGGCAGGAGTTAGGTATAACACCCATCAGGTGTCGTCCAAAGGTGTATCGGGCACTTGAGCTAAACGTGTCATGCACCCAACTGATAATGGGAATCCAAGGTGTGCAGCAAAGAAAGTGTAACGTCAAGCAACACATGCTAACGGCCAACACACACAGGGCTAGAGACAAGGGGTAACGCCCACCACCGATCTATCTAGCAATGCTCCACAACCTCAAGGTATAACCATACTAAGCCACCTCTTAGGCTATGTGTGTCGGGAAGGTTACTCAGCATAGTGTGATGCCCGACACAACAAGGCAAGGACCAGGGGTGACGCTCGTCACAGTCACCACATCATGTCAACCAAGGCTCTAAGCTAAAGAAGGATACCGGGCAACAAACAACCCCAAGACCATATCGGGCAAGATGCAACCCAACCAGGTCATCACCAACCTCAAGCACAAGGGCACCAAAACCCTAATGGATCAAGAAGATGGCTCACCTCTCAACAACCAAGAGAGAGGGGTCTTGCACACTTCTTATCACTAATAGGGCAACACAAAGATCAACCCCAACAAAGATCCACAACCACCACCAAAGCTCACCTCTCGAATCCATGGTGAGAGAAGGGTGTTTCTCAAGCAACTAGAACACAAGCTCACCTCTCAAATAAAACGAGAGAGGAGTGTTGCTCATATCACTAGATTTTAAGCTCACTTCTCAAGACCAAGGAGGGAGAGGGGTGTTTCTCAACAAGAAACCCTAGAACAAGGTTCGACCAACAAGGAGAAACTAAGCAAGAAACCAAACTAGCAACATACATAGCCGATATGATCATAAGAAGCATATAAACAAGAACATAGAAGATGGTAATGTAGTTAGGGTTAGGAGTTATGTAACCCGCCTTAAGCAAGATCCAAGCTCCTAGCTCCAAGATCCAAGCACCACCACAAGAAGGAGAGCAAGGCACTCTAGGGTTCGACCACCACTAGAGGAAGAAGGAGACTCCAAGGCAAGGATCGGTCACCAAGATGCAAAGGAAGGGGATGTCATGCACCAAGGGAGAGGGAGACTAAGGAACTAAAGGGATCCTTAGTAAGAGAAAGGGAACACATATATAGGAGAGGATGGAAGAGAAACCAAGGAAAGACAAGGCAAGGTGTCGCCCACCTAGGTACACTTGTCCATGTGCAAAACCACCACTCTAACATGCCCTAACCACATGTCCAAGGCCATTGCCACATGCAAGCATCAAGCACCAAGTGTCAACTAGTGGTGACACAAACGAAGTCAAAGAAGGTCAAAGGGTCCATGGGCGGCACACCTCCACACCATGTCCGACACACTCCCAAGGCCGACACACCTCAGGCTGACACACACCCTGGGCGACACACGACAGGCCGACACAAGCACACTCTTGCCCGACACAAGGTCCAAAAAGGCGAAGGCAACACTCAACAAGGCCCACCAAGGCTCATCTAAGCCCAAAGGAACTCAAGTAGAGAGCCGAACCCTTCCTCTCAACACTAGAGGAAGCAAGGAGAGGGAGGAACACCTCTCAAGGTGACAAACTTGCCCACAAACCCTAGACTTGGGTTAATTGCAAGTAGCACCTCTAGCTCTCAACAAAACACCAAAAAACCCTAATCACCACTAAAGGTGATTAGAAAGCAACTAAGCATCAAGGTTAAGCAAAGCAAATAGGATAAGCCCTAAACAGAGGTCAGGGTCCTTACAAGCTATAACCCCCTACAAAGGGATTTCGTCCTCGAAATCTGAAGAGAAAGGTGAGGGGTACTTCCTCCTCATCTCTTCCTCAAGCTCCCATGTGGCTTCCTCAATGCCACGATGATGTCAAAAAACCTTCACAAGAACTAGGTCCTTCCTCTTCAGCTTCTTATCTCTTCTATCAAGGATCGCCACAGGACCTTCCTCGTAGGTCACATCTTCATCAAGCTCAACTTCAACTGGTTGTATCACTATTTCTGTATCCGGATGACTTTTCTTCAGCATACTGACATGGAACACTGGATGTAACCTATGCAGCTCTGGTGGCAGCTCTAACTCAAAAGCTACCTTGCCAACTTGTGCTATGACTAGGTATGGCCCCATATATCTGGGTGCGAGCTTTCCCTTCCGGCCAAACCTTAGCACACCTTTCCACGGCGAGACTTTAAGATACACTTTGTCTCCTACCTGGAACTCCAAAGGTCATTGGCGATTGTCTACGTACGACTTCTGCCTGCCCTGTGCCGCTTTCAACTGTTGTTGTATCACTTTGATCTTTTCTGTTGTCTGATGTACTAATGTAGGACTCAAAAGCTGATATTCACCAGACTCATACCAACACAACGGAGATCTGCACTTCCTGCCATATAAGACCTCATAAGGAGCCATGTCAATTCTCTGCTGATAACTATTGTTATAGGAAAACTCTATCAAACTAAGATGTATGTCCCAACTGTCTAGGAACTGCAAAACACAAGCCCGAAGGAGATCCTCCAAAGTCTGAATAGTCCTCTTAGACTGTCCATCTGTCTGTGGGTGGAAGGCGGTACTGAACCTCAACTACGTTCGCAACACTTTGTGCAACTGTTCCCAGAAATGACTCGTGAACTGAGGACCTTTGTTAGAAACTATCGTTGCTGACACACCTTGCAAACGTACTATCTCATCTACATATACTCGAGCGAGCTTCTTGGTTGTATACATAGTCTTTACAGGTATGAAATTGGCAGACTTCATCAATCTGTCCACTATTACCCAAATGGAATCATGATTCCTAGTTGTCCTGGGCAGACCAACTATGAAATCCATGGTAATATGATCCCATTTCCACTATGGTATCGACAAGGGTTGTAACGTACATGTCGGCTTCTGATGCTCAGCCTTGACTTACTGACATATCGCACACCTAGCCACAAACTCAACTACATCTTCCACATGGATGGGCCAACAATACAAGTCCTTCAGATTATAATACATCTTGGTGACTCTTGGATGCATAGCATACATCGATGTATGTGCTTCGTCGAGCACTAGCTTCCTTAGATCGTTGGCATCGGGGACCACCATCCTATTATGATAGCAAACTAGTCCATCCTCGGACTCATGGAACCCATCACGCCTTTTGCTGCCGAACTTTGACTTGATCATCTGCACTGTATCATCTGATTGTTGTACATCTTTGATCTGCTATCTCAATGTAGGCTTGAATTGCATATGAGCTAAGAGTCCAGCTAACAAAGAAACTTCAATCTGCACATTCATCTATCGCAAGGAAACAAGCATATCCTGTCTATGGCATACCAAGGAACTCAATTGTGTCTTCTTTGAAGAAAGAGAAGAAGACTTTCGGCTCAGCGCATCAGCTACCACATTCACCTTACCAGGATGATACACGATGGTACAGTTGTAATCATTGATTAGCTCTATCCATCGATGTTGTCTCATGTTCAGCTCATTCTACGAAAAGATGTACTTCAGATTCTTATGATCTGTGAAGATCTGACATACTTCCCCGTAGAGATAGTGTCTCCAAATCATTAACGCATGAACCACTATTCCTAACTCCAAGTCGCGCATCAGATAATTCTCCTCGTGTTTCTTAAGTTGTCGCGAAGCAAAAGAAACCACATGATCTTCCTGCATCAGCACACAACCTAAACCTTTCTTGGAAGCATCATAGAAGATAACATAGCCCTTCCCAGGCTCTGGCAGCACTAGTACTGGAGCACTAGTCAGCTTCTCCTTCAAACTTTGGAAAGCTTGCTGACAATGATCATCCCAGACAAAAGGTACATCCTTCCTAGTCAACTTCGTCATTGGAAATGCAATCACACTGAAGTCCTTGATAAACCTCCGGTAGTATCCTACTAAACCAAGGAAACTACGAACTTCTGTCGGCATCTTCGGTTGTTCTCATTCTGCAATGGACTCCACCTTCTTCGGGTCCACTTTGACTCCTTCTGCAGATATCAAATGACCCAAGAAAGTTACTTCTTCCAACCAGAACTCACACTTACTGAATGTGACGACCGTCTCGCGAAAATAAGATTAACTAATGCGGAAGCGTTCATCAAGCAGCGGATTAGCGAAAATCACTAAAAATTAAAAATTTTTGCAAAGAGATCCACACATAGGAAATCTTTTCCAACAAATGCCATTATATATCATATACATTCTGTTTCAAACATACATATCCTGTACCATCTCTTTCCAGAGACTACATCATCAGCTACCTTATAAACATATATGCAGGCAGCATACAAATCTCGAGGCATCAAGCCAAAACCTCAGACTGATATATCAAAAACACTGACTAAAAACTCCGAGGACCTGAGAGTACAGAGAAGACACATAGGACTACTATCTATATGAATATACAGACAATATCTCCACCTGAGATCTTATTGCTGTCCCTGTTGTTGCTGTTGCTGCTGCTCTTTCCCTGTTCTAGGTTTTCTGCTCTGCCTTTCATGCATACCTAAAAATGTTTCCCACGGGGGTGAGACAATTATAAAAATTGCCCCAGCGAGAGATATAACTCTCCACCAGAAACATTATTATTGCAACTTGAGAAGATGAATATGAACATGAGAATCATATCTATTTGACAGCAAATATTTTAATGTCTAACAGATTAGAACATTATTCTATATCAGAAGCATTGCAGTTATTACTTGATAGAATTAACATGTCACTTATCCTTTAATGAATAGGAAGAACATGTATAACATCTATTCAAACAACAGAATCATTACCACTGCATTAACTTTCTTCAGGCTTAGATCATATATCTAAAGCCTGGCATTATCAATGTGGAGTCATGGCCCGTAGCCATACTCTTTTCATAAGTGTTGGGATCTTAATCCCTCACTTCACCACTGGGTTTTTCTCATCCTTTCACAATTTCAATACCATAACCATGAAATTAGGGGTATTCAAACCCTTTGTTCATCACTTGAGCACTGTTACCTCTTTCTCAGGTAACTAACACCTTTAGGTCATTTGACCAAGGTAAGTATGATACTTGCTACACAAGCATCCATCATGGCACTTGATGCACATTAACTCTCTTGCCACCTCTTACCAGGCACAAGATATATTATAGCACACAAGGCCCAATAAACAAATTCAAACTAATAGCACATCATAGCTCATACTTGGCTATGCTCATCATCTCATGATACCTGCATGGTTAGCACATATAATAACAGTACATCAATTATCTATCAATACCATGCAAAAACAAGGTATTAATAATTCAAGGGTATTACCCTTAATCCTTTACCAGGATTTGGATTTCCATCACACATAGCTCATCAAAACACTGTACGTCTTGTCACCTTTCACTAGGCAACAACTTTATTCACATGGCTCACAAAACCATTCACATCTTGTCACCTCTCACTAGACAACAACTTTATTCACATGGCGCACAAGGCCATTCACATCTTGTCACCTCTCACTGGGCAACAACTTTATTCACATGGCGCACAAGGCCATTCACATCTTGTCACCTCTCACTAGGCAACAACTTAAAACAAAGGCTTACAAGCCCAACTCATCTTGTTACTTCTTTCTCAGTAACAAAAACATAATGGCACATATGGCCAATGAGTTCTTATCAAATAAACATCATAGCTCATACCTGGCTATGATCATCAACTCATGAGACCTGCATGATTGTCACACATGATAATAGACTTATCAAGTTCACAACACATCATGCAATATAGGGTAACACCACTATTCCCTTACCAGGGTTAGGGTTTACCATCAATTAGGGCTTTCTCTCACATATCATTACCCTTCATTAAGAATAGGGTTTTCCATTATTAACCATTTAGGTTTTCAAGATCATATTATCAATGATCAAACCCTAGTTCATTGCTCCCCACATCTAGGAGCCAACATTTATACCATAAGTATTCAATCATACTTATTTATTCTCATCAATTATCATTAAATGATTATCATCAAAAGGTATGAGTATCTCTCTCATCCTTAAGTTGAGAATTAACAAAACGACCATGTTAGGTCACTTTCAATTCAGCTCTAAGTCAAGCATAGGCCACCACGGCCGTGCTACCTTGCACGGTCGTGCAAAGTGAAGCTACCACATCCGTGCTACTCTGCACGGTCATGCTGAGTAAAGTCGCCATGGTCGTGCTGCCTTGCACGGTCGTGCTACATAGGATCATCACATGAATCATATTTATATATATATGAATTCTATTATTTGATCCTTTCAACTTGATTAGGTCACATCAACCCTTCAATCATATGCATACAACTATGATTAACATAGGGTACCAAGTCATTGGTCCTATAAGCAATTAGGGATGCATTCCCAATTAGGGTTTCTCATGAAATCACCCTCAACTAGGGTTCCACATGGATGCACCCTCAATTAGGGTTTCACTTGGAATCACCCTCAACTAGGGTTTCACATGGAATCACCCTCAACTAGGGTTTCACATTGAATCACCCTCAACTAGGGTTTCACATGGAATCACCCTCAACTAGGGTTTCACATGGAATCACCCTCAACTAGGGTTGAATTCAATAACCCTGTCAATTAGGGTTTATGTTCATGTTTAGGGTTTCATGATCTCTTTGATTAAGGATCATAACCCTTATACACCACATGATTCATATTCATGTATGAATTCATGCTATCAGCTTCTTAACTTGATTAGGTCATATCACCTCTTCAGTCGAGTACATACAACTATGATTAACATAGTGTATCAAGTCATTGATCCTATAAGCAATTAGGGATTCATCCCTTAATTGGCACTTAATCACTTAGGTACTATTAGGGTTTCAACCTTTGTACCTTCATTTATTACCATTAATAATCATCATTGGATCAATAGAACATTAATCATCTTAATTCTCAAAAATTGAATTACATTGGACCTCCATTACATAAGGTATCCAAATGAATTAGGGTTTTCAATGTTGATTCCTTCAATCATTGAATTCATGGAACCAATCATCAATTGGACCTTCACCCATATTTCAATTGAATTTAATAGGTCAAGCTTAAACTGATTTGACCCTCAATTGACCCTCAATTGATCATCAATTGGGGTTTGATTCAATTGAATTATGGTTTGGAATCAATGATCCTTCAACACTAATCAATGCAGAACTAGTTGCATTGAAACCATTGAACCATCATCCAAATTGGGTATGACCTGACCCCAAATGGTCTTGAGGTCGTTTGGATGACCCCCAAACGGTCTTGAGACCGTTTTCCCATCATATCACTCAAATCCAAGCAATATAATTAAGGTTTGGATCATTGGATTGATCACCAAATCAGCATTGCATTGTCTAACCGCTTGGTACCTTTAGACCTTCAAACACCTAACCATACTCAACCCTAGACCTCCAAACGGTCTTGGGTGACCACCAAACGGTCATGAGGTCGTTTGGATGACCTCCAAACGGTCTTGAGACCGTTTTCCCATCATATCACTCAAATCCAAGCAATCTAATTAGGGTTTGGTTCATTGAAGTGCTCACCAAATCAGCAATCTATTGCAGATCAACTTGATATCTTTAGACCTTCAACCACTGAACTATACTCAACCCTAGACCTCCAAACGGTCTTGGGTGACCACCAAACGGTCTTGAGGTCGTTTGGATGACCTCCAAACGGTCTTGAGACCGTTTGCCCATCATATCACTCAAATCCAAGCAATCTAATTAGGGTTTGGTTCATTGAAGAGCTCATCAAATCAGCAATCTATTGCAGATCAACTTGATATCTTTAGACCTTCAACCATTGAACTATACTCAACCCTAGACCTCCAAACGGTCTTGGGTGACCACCAAACGGTCTTGAGACCATTTGGATGAGCTCCAAACGGTCTTGAGACCGTTTTCCCATCCAACCTTTGGATTTTAGTGAAACATCATCATGGATTGGTCTATCGATTTGATCAACAAATCAGCATTTAGTTGCAGTATGATTTGGTACCTTTGGACCTTCAATTGGTCAACAATACTTGACCCCAGACCTCCAAACGGTCTTGGGGTGATCCCCAAACGGTCTTGAGACCGTTTGGGTGATCCCCAAACGGTCTTGAGACCGTTTGGGCTAATCAACCCAAAATCTCAACTTAACTCATTGTGATTTCAGCACTGATTTCAATTAGGGTTATCCCAATTGATTAGCCTTCAACTCATGACTCGTTTGGAATTAATCCATCAAATTTGGTGATTCATTATCTCACATCATTAGGAACAGTAATACCAAACGGTCAATGCTTTTTCAACACACTCAAACGGTCTTGAGACCGTTTGCCCAAAAAGTTCAATTAAATCAGATTGAAAATCAGCACTTAATCCAATTAGGTTTCCCTAATTTATTAGGGTTCAAATCACGATTCCTTTGGATTTAATCCCTCAAATTTGGAGGGTTATTAATAAACATAATTATGAACAGGAATCCCAAACGGTAAATGCTTGGTAAACCATCTCAAATGGTCTTGAAACCGTTTGCTCAACCAGGTCAAGTTAATCAGGTTGAAAATCAGCACATAATTCAATTCGATTGCCTAATTGATTGGCCTTCAACTCTCGATTCCTTTGGAGTTAATCCCTCAAATTTGGAGGGTTATCATCCTACATAATTAGAAACAAAATTCCCAAACGGTCAATGCTTGGTCAACCATCTCAAACGGTCTTGAGACCGTTTGCTCCCAAACGGTCTCAAACCGTTTTCCCTTAAACGGTTTGCTGAAACCGCATAGCCAATCAAATTAAAACGATTTGGAGTAGCTATCAAAACGGTTTTGCTTGGTAATTTTCTTTGGATAAGAATCTAGGATGATGTCATCATCCCCTTCCTTCGAACAACCAAGAACAGCAACCGTTCTTGATGGAAATTGCAGCAAAGAAACAAGAGTGTATCAAATTGAAGAAATCAATCAACAAAGCATAGAGAATTGATGCAATAGCAATGTTTAAGGGTTTGAGTTATAAAACCCACCTCCAATTGAGCTCCAAAGCTCCAAGATCACGCCATTAATTGTGGATGAAGCTCTAGCAACTCCCCCTAGGCTCGTTCTCAAGCTTTTGATTGCAAAAGTTGGCTAGCGTTGAAGAGGAGATCGAAATAAGAAGGAATCCATAATTTATTTTTGATTTCCACCATGAAATCAAAGCGAACGAAGGTCAAGGGCTCACCCACAGGTTGGGGACGTGCTCCCTGCTCCTCCCTAGCTCCTTGGTCGGTTTTGCAAGCAAGGGGAAGAAGAAAATCCGAAATAGCCTTTCATTTGGCTTGAAAAAGGCACTTTTATAAGGAAATTGATGAGAGAGAAAATGCATTATTAAAATACATTAAATTCCAAAAATATGGCCGCCTCTCCCCCCTCAAATCCCTTAAGGACGAGGCACCTTCCTTTTCCTTTAATTCTCCTTCATTATCCTTGATTTAAATAAAATCAAATTAAGCACCTTAATGCTTATTATATTAATATCCATATGTGAGTGGGTTTTCTTTTTCTTATAATAAGGTGAGTGCAATTTCACCAACTTAGGATATTTTCGTTCCTTATCTTGGCAAAGTAACGTTCATCCTTATTCAAAATCAACCCAAAACATTTTGGTTGAAAGCCCTTCAATTATTTTTCCCAAGATAAGATTAAGAATCTACTTAACCTTATTAGGCAAAAACATCTAGGGTTAAATCATAACCCATGTCCGGGATGTTACAAATTATAAACCCCTAACAAGGATTTCGTCCTCGAAATCCCAGGAAAAGGAGGAACATATTGTTCATTAATCATGCCCTCAAGTATCCACATATCATCTTAATATCATGGAGATATCATGAACTCTGTGATTCCACACAAAGCTCCTTTCACTAATTCAACCTTACCAATGTTTATGCAGAGAATAAACCCCTAACATATGATGTCCATATTATTGGAAAGAAGAAGCATAAAAGAACATACTTCTATCATCACCCAAGAATATTTATCAAAAGGAACAACATATATATCTAACAAAGATAATTTACTCAGTAATCCTTTAACAACTCTATGTAATTGGGATTGTTCACATAGTTCTTCTTATTAGTTGGAAATGCCACATAGCTTTTCCCTTTTTGATTGGGAATGACACATAGCTCTTCCCTTTTTGTTGGGGATGACACATAGCTTTCCCTTTTTGATTGGGAATGACACATAGCTCTTCCCTTTTTTGATTGGGAATGACACATAGCTCTTCCCTTTTTGTTGGGGATGACACATAGCTTTCCCTTTTTTATTGGGAATGACACATAACTCTTTCCTTTTTGTTGGGGATGACACATAGCTTTCCCTTTTTGATTGGGAAGGACACATAACTCTTCCCTTTTTGATTGGGAATGACACATAGCTCTTCCCTTTTTGATTGGGAATGACACATAGCTCTTACCTTTTTGATTGGGAATGACACATAGCTCTTCCCTTTTTGATTGGGAATGACACATAGCTCTTCCCTTTTTGATTGGGAATGACACATAGCTCTTCCCTTTTTGATTGGGGTTGGAGAAGCATCTTCCTTTATTGGAATTGCACAAAGCATCTTCCTTTGTTGGAATTGCACAACGCATCTTCCTTTGTTGGAATTGCACAAAGCATCTTCCTTTGTTGGTTCCATATTTCTTATTTCATGATACTCATTAGATTGTATCAGAATGACTGCTTGATCAGGGCAATCAAAAAGATATCAATCTAAGAGTTTCCATACCCACTTTATCATCAATAGTTGTATACCTAGCCAGGGTTTACAAATACTGAGATCAAGTAGTATGCACTTACATGCTATCATATTCCTTGCTATTCATATCATTATACACACATGATTTTCCCTTGTTCCAACATGACTAAGTCATTTAGGAACTCTTTTAAAGCTCAAACTTTCTGTATTAAGGACTGATAACCTAGATTGTAAAGCTAGTATCCAGTCCCCTATATGCATTATTGTTGCCCTAATCTGCCCAACAAGAGCATGATCATAGGATTCTCTATCCTGATCAGGTCTTAATAGGGATTCTCAGGCACTCATTCTATTCTTGCATGATCCTTGCACCACTTCTTGGTGCAACAACATTGCCCTAAGCAATGTGTTCCTTGTGCTCTCCAGTCATTTTAAAACTTTACCCTTTCTCTGCACAAGTAGAAATCATTATAGGGTATACTGGAGGACACTAACACAGACTCGATACCTTAGTCCTATGTCTCTGTAGACTCAACGAACCTAGAGCTCTGATACCACTAAATTGTGACGACCGTCTCGCGAAAATAAGATTAACTAATGCGGAAGCGTTCATCAAGCAGCGGATTAGCGAAAATCACTAAAAATTAAAAAAATTTGCAAAGAGATCCACACATAGGAAATCTTTTCCAACAAATGCCATTGTATATCATATACATTATGTTTCAAACATACATATCCTGTACCATCTCTTTCCAGAGACTACATCATCAGCTGCCTTATAAACATATATGCAGGCAGCATACAAATCTCGAGGCATCAAGCCAAAACCTTAGACTGATATATCAAAAACACTGACTAAAAACTCCGAGGACCTAAGAATACAGAGACGACACATAGGACTACTATCTATATGACTATACAGACAATATCTCCACCTGAGATCTTATTGATGTCCCTGTTGTTGCTGTTGCTGCTGCTCTTTCCCTGTTCTAGGTTTTCTGCTCTGCCTTTCATGCATACCTAAAACTGTTTCCCACGGGGGTGAGACAATTATAAAAATTGCCCCAGCGAGAGATATAACTCTCCGCCAGAAACATTATTATTGCAACTTGAGAAGATGAATATGAACATGAGAATCATATCTATTTGACAGCAAATATTTTAATGTCTAACAGATTAGAACATTATTCTATATCAGAAGCATTGCAGTTATTACTTGATAGAATTAACATGTCACTTATCCTTTAATGAATAGGAAGAACATGTATAACATCTATTCAAACGACAGAATCATTACCACTGCATTAACTTTCTTCAGGCTTAGATCATATATCTAAAGCCTGGCATTATCAATGTGGAGTCATGGCCCGTAGCCATACTCTTTTCATAAGTGTTGGGATCTTAATCCCTCACTTCACCACTGGGTTTTTCTCATCCTTTCACAATTTCAATACCATAACCATGAAATCATGGGTATTCAAACCCTTTGTTCATCACTTGAGCACTGTTACCTCTTTCTCAGGTAACTAACACCTTTAGGTCATTTGACCAAGGTAAGTATGATACTTGCTACACAAGCATCCATCATGGCACTTGATGCACATTAACTCTCTTGCCACCTCTTACCAGGCACAAGATATATTATAGCACACAAGGCCCAATAAACAAATTCAAACTAATAACACATCATAGCTCATACTTGGCTATGCTCATCATCTCATGATATCTGCATGGTTAGCACATATAATAGCAGTACATCAATTATCTATCAATACCATGCAAAAACAATGTATTAATAATTCAAGGGTATTACCCTTAATCCTTTACCAGGATTTGGATTTCCATCACACATAGCTCATCAAAACACTGTACGTCTTGTCACCTTTCACTAGGCAACAACTTTATTCACATGGCTCACAAAACCATTCACATCTTGTCACCTCTCACTAGACAACAACTTTATTCACATGGCGCACAAGGACATTCACATCTTGTCACCTCTCACTGGGAAACAACTTTATTCACATGGCGCACAAGGCCATTCACATCTTGTCACCTCTCACTAGGCAACAACTTAAAACAAAGGCTTACAAGCCCAACTCATCTTGTTACTTCTTTCTTAGTAACAAAAACATAATGGCACATATGGCCAATGAGTTCTTATCAAATAAACATCATAGCTCATACCTGGCTATGATCATCAACTCATGAGACCTGCATGATTGTCACACATGATAATAGACTTATCAAGTTCACAACACATCATGCAATATAGGGTAACACCACTATTCCCTTACCAGGGTTAGGGTTTACCATCAATTAGGGCTTTCTCTCACATATCATTACCCTTCATTAAGAATAGGGTTTTCCATTATTAACCATTTAGGTTTTCAAGATCATATTATCAATGATCAAACCCTAGTTCATTGCTCCCCACATCTAGGAGCCAACATTTATACCATAAGTATTCAATCATACTTATTTATTCTCATCGATTATCATTAAATGATTATCATCACAAGGTATGAGTATCTCTCTCATCCTTAAGTTGAGAATTAACAAAACGACCATGTTAGGTCACTTTCAATTCAGCTCTAAGTCAAGCATAGGCCACCACGGCCGTGCTACCTTGCACGGTCGTGCAAAGTGAAGCTACCATGGCCGTGCTACTCTGCACGGTCGTGCTGAGTAAAGTCGCCATGGTCGTGCTGCCTTGCACGGTCGTGCTACATAGGATCATCACATGAATCATATTTATATATATATGAATTCTATTATTTGATCCTTTCAACTTGATTAGGTCACATCAACCCTTCAATCATATGCATACAACTATGATTAACATAGGGTACCAAGTCATTGGTCCTATAAGAAATTAGGGATGCATTCCCAATTAGGGTTTCTCATGAAATCACCCTCAACTAGGGTTCCACATGGATGCACCCTCAATTAGGGTTTCACTTGGAATCACCCTCAACTAGGGTTTCACATGGAATCACCCTCAACTAGGGTTTCACATTGAATCACCCTCAACTAGGGTTTCACATGGAATCACCCTCAACTAGGGTTTCACATGGAATCACCCTCAACTAGGGTTGAATTCAATAACCCTGTCAATTAGGGTTTATGTTCATGTTTAGGGTTTCATGATCTCTTTGATTAAGGATCATAACCCTTATACACCACATGATTCATATTCATGTATGAATTCATGCTATCAGCTTCTTAACTTGATTAGGTCATATCACCTCTTCAGTCGAGTACATACAACTATGATTAACATAGTGTATCAAGTCATTGATCCTATAAGCAATTAGGGATTCATCCCTTAATTGGCACTTAATCACTTAGGTACTATTAGGGTTTCAACCTTTGTACCTTCATTTATTACCATTAATAATCATCATTGGATCAATAGAACATTAATCATCTTAATTCTCAAAAATTGAATTACATTGGACCTCCATTACATAAGGTATCCAAATGAATTAGGGTTTTCAATGTTGATTCCTTCAATCATTGAATTCATGGAACCAATCATCAATTGGACCTTCACCCATATTTCAATTGAATTTAATAGGTCAAGCTTAAACTGATTTGACCCTCAATTGACCCTCAATTGATCATCAATTGGGGTTTGATTCAATTGAATTATGGTTTGGAATCAATGATCCTTCAACACTAATCAATGCAGAACTAGTTGCATTGAAACCATTGAACCATCATCCAAATTGGGTATGACCTGACCCCAAATGGTCTTGAGGTCGTTTGGATGACCCCCAAACGGTCTTGAGACCGTTTTCCCATCATATCACTCAAATCCAAGCAATATAATTAAGGTTTGGATCATTGGATTGATCACCAAATCAGCATTGCATTGTCTAACCGCTTGGTACCTTTAGACCTTCAAACACCTAACCATACTCAACCCTAGACCTCCAAACGGTCTTGGGTGACCACCAAACGGTCATGAGGTCGTTTGGATGACCTCCAAACGGTCTTGAGACCGTTTTCCCATCATATCACTCAAATCCAAGCAATCTAATTAGGGTTTGGTTCATTGAAGTGCTCACCAAATCAGCAATCTATTGCAGATCAACTTGATATCTTTAGACCTTCAACCACTGAACTATACTCAACCCTAGAACTCCAAACGGTCTTGGGTGACCACCAAACGGTCTTGAGGTCGTCTGGATGACCTCCAAACGGTCTTGAGACCGTTTGCCCATCATATCACTCAAATCCAAGCAATCTAATTAGGGTTTGGTTCATTGAAGTGCTCACCAAATCAGCAATCTATTGCAGATCAACTTGATATCTTTAGACCTTCAACCACTGAACTATACTCAACCCTAGACCTCCAAACGGTCTTGGGTGACCACCAAACGGTCTTGAGACCGTTTGGATGAGCTCCAAACGGTCTTGAGACCGTTTGCTCATCCAACCTTTGGATTTTAGTGAAACATCATCATGGATTGGTCTATCGAGTTGATCAACAAATCAGCATTTAGTTGCAGTATGATTTGGTACCTTTGGACCTTCAATTGGTCAACTATACTTGACCCCAGACCTCCAAACGGTCTTGGGGTGATCCCCAAACGGTCTTGAGACCGTTTGGGTGATCCCCAAACGGTCTTGAGACCGTTTGGGCTAATCAACCCAAAATCTCAACTTAACTCATTGTGATTTCAGCACTGATTTCAATTAGGGTTAGCCCAATTGATTAGCCTTCAACTCATGACTCATTTGGAATTAATCCATCAAATTTGGTGCGTCATTAGCTCACATCATTAGGAACAGTAATACCAAACGGTCAATGCTTGGTCAACGCACTCAAACGGTCTTGAGACCGTTTGCCCAAAAAGTTCAATTAAATCAGATTGAAAATCACCACTTAATCCAATTAGGTTTCCCTAATTGATTAGGCTTCAACTCACGATTCCTTTGGAGTTAATCCCTCAAATTTGGAGGGTTATTAATAAACATAATTATGAACCGGAATCCCAAACGGTAAACGCTTGTTCAACCATCTCAAACGGTCTTGAAACCGTTTGCTCAACCAGGTCAAGTTAATCAGGTTGAAAATCAGCACATAATTCAATTTGATTGCCTAATTGATTGGCCTTCAACTCCCGATTCCTTTGGAGTTAATCCCTAAAATTTGGAGGGTTATCAGCCTACATAATTAGAAACAAAATTCCCAAACGGTCAACGCTTGGTCAACCATCTAAAACGGGCTTGAGACCGTTTTCTCCCAAACGGTCTCAAACCGTTTTCCCTTAAACGGTTTGCTGAAACCGCATAGCCAATCAAATTAAAACGATTTGGAGTAGCTATCAAAACGGTTTTGCTTGGTAATTTTCTTTGGATAAGAATCTAGGATGATGTCATCATCCCCTTCCTTCGAACAACCAAGAACAGCAACCGTTCTTGATGGAAATTGCAGCAAAGAAACAAGAGTGTATCAAATTGAAGAAATCAATCAACAAAGCATAGAGAATTGATGCAAGAGCAATGTTTAAGGGTTTGAGTTATAAAACCCACCTCCAATTGAGCTCCAAAGCTCCAAGATCACGCCATTAATGGTGGATGAAGCTCTAGCAACTCCCCCTAGGCTCGTCCTCAAGCTTTTGATTGCAAAAGTTGGCTAGGGTTGAAGAGGAGATCGAAATAAGAAGGAATCCATAATTTATTTTCGATTTCCACCATGAAATCAAAGAGAACGAAGGTCAAGGGCTCACCCTCAGGTTGGGGACGTGCTCCCTGCTCCTACCTAGCTCCTTGGTCGGTTTTGCAAGCAAGGGGAAGAAGAAAATCCGAAATAGCCTTTCATTTGGCTTGAAAAAGGCACTTTTATAAGGAAATTGATGAGAGAGAAAATGCATTATTAAAATGCATTAAATTCCAAAAATATGGCCGCCACTCCCCCCTCAAATCCCTTAAGGATGAGGCACCTTCCTTTTCCTTTAATTCTCCTTCATTATCCTTGATTTAAAGAAAATCAAATTAAGCACCTTAATGCTTATTATATTAATATCCATATGTGAGTGGGTTTTCTTTTTCTTATAATAAGGTGAGTGGAATTTCACCTACTTAGGATATTTTCGTTCCTTATCTTGGCAAAGGAACGTTCATCCTTATTCAAAATCAACCCAAAACATTTTGGTTGAAAGCCCTTCAATTATTTTTTCCAAGATAAGATTAAGAATCTACTTAACCTTATTAGGCAAAACATCTAGGGTTAAATCATAACCCAGGTCAGGGATGTTACACTGAACTTGCCATACAACTGATGTTAGCGAAGAAGAGTCAACGCTAGCCGAAGATGTCGCTCATGCTCTTGCCTGTCCCGACTATAGATCAAGATGTCATCTATAAAGACTACAACAAACTGATCTAAAAATGGACGGAACACTCTGTTCATCAAATCCATGAAAGCAGCAGGCGCATTGGTTAGCCCAAACGGCATAACCACAAACTCGTAGTGACCATACCTCATCCTAAAAGTTGACTTTGGTATTCCATCCTCCTTAATCCTCAACTGATGATATCCGGACCGTAGATCGATCTTTGAAAACACTATAGCACCACACAACTGATCGAACAGATCATCTATCCTTGGAAACAAGTACTTGTTCTTGATCGTGACTTTGTTCAACTGCCGGTAATCTATACATAACCGCATTGATCCATCCTTCTTCTTAACGAACAATAGTGGAGAATCCCAAGGTGACGTACTCGGTCGGATGAAACCTTTCTCCAACAACTCTTGCAATTGCTTCTTAAGCTCTGCCATCTCCACTGGAGCCATCCTATACGGTGTCTGTGCAACTGGTTGTGCTCCTGGGACTAGATTTATCTTGAAATCAATCTCTCGGGGTGGAGGAACACCAAGGAACTCATCAGGAAACACATTCGTAAACTCCCAAACAACTGACACCTCCTCAAGGCTAGGTCCCTTCACCTTGGTATCCACCACGTGAGATAAGAATGCCTTACATCCTTGTCGTAGCAACTTTTCTGCCACCATAGCTGACACTAGACATGTCGGAAGAATCTTCCTATCTCCTTTGAAGATCCACTTCTTACTGCCCTCATCAAACACAGCTTGCTTGGAACCACAGTCCAAAACAACATTATACTTCTCTAACGTATCCATCCCAAGGATCACATCGAAACCATGCATATCAAGTGGTATAAGATCCACTTGTATATTGTGTCCCAAAAAAGATAAGACATAAGATGGAAACTCTTCTCGAAGCATCGAGGAACCATCAAGAGGGGTTTCTAACAACAGGCTATCCTTCTTACAACTAACAGGTAAAATGATAGTTCGCAAGCATACTATAGGTGATAAAAGAGTGTGTAGCACCTGGGTCAACCAGAACAGATATAAAGCAAGAAGAAGACATATCAGAATGAAATAACTCCATCTGACCTGTTACCACACGCGGGTTGACTATCGCCTCCGGCTGACTCATAGCATAGAATCAAGCTGTTGCTTGTTGCCCACGTCCTCTGCTTCGTTGAGCAGACGATCCCGCTTGCGACGCTGGACTGCGTCCTCACCCTCTTCTACTACTGGGCTTCTATCTGTCTGACCCTTGTTGATTCTGCCTTGGCTGCTGTGTCACTTCAACATCTCTATTCGGGCAGTTGAACCTAAAATGCCCGATATGACCACAAAGATGGCATGACCTATCTTCCAACTGTGGCCTAGATGGCCCTGTCACTGCCACAAAAGCTGTACTATGTGCCTTTGACGGTGAAGAAACATAACATCTTCCCTTACTCAGAGACCACTGTGACGGTACACTGGAACCTCTCATCACGGAAGCCGCTGAAAACCTTGGCTTCTTAAAGCCGCCAAACCTCTATCCCTGGAACTGAGCGTGCCTCTTCTTAGACATGGATTATGTATTCTCCCTTACTGATCGTTCAATCCTTCAGATAGATTTCACAAACGTAGCAAACCGCTCACGGTTCTCTAACACAGAAACAGGTGTTATCAGATCAGCACTCAGACCTTTCTCAAAATGTCTGATCCGCTCCTCATCTGTTGCTGCCATGTAAGGACAAAACCTCAAAAACTTGGCCTCATACTCGGTGATGTTCATCGTTCCTTGGCATAGGCGCTCAAACTGGATGATCTTCTCATACATATACGTCTTTAGAAAGTATCTGCTGATGAACTCGCACCGAAAAACCTCCCAACCGATCACCTCACCAGGTCGCTTCTCCTCCTTGATGGTCCACAAGTGACCAGCACTACCTTTCAGAAGGTAGACAGTGTGCTTTACTTTGTCTGCTTCGGGGATGTCAAGGATCCGGAAAGCCTTCTCAAGGCTTTTCAGCCATAGATCTGCATCCGCTGAATCATCCGTTCCAGCATAATCTGAAGCTCTGACTCGACGAAGCCGCTCAAAGGTCTTCCCAATACCCGATGTTTCACCATGGGGAATCTGTGCTCTTGGTGGAGGTACTGGCAGTCTCTCTACCATGAGATTCATCATAGCCATCATCTGCCCCATAAGATGTTGATAGGCAGGATGTTCAAGAATGGCTGGGTTAGGTTAGGGGACCTCAGGCACCCGATCTTCATGTGCCCGACAAAAAGCTCCATCAACTGATGCAGTATCGCTGTTCTCGACAATGTGTTCTTCATGGTTTCCAGACATCATGGCTTTTCTTCTGCTGAGGGCAGAAGACGATGGTAAGAAAATCTGGAAAACTCACAAGAATAGACACAACCTAGTCCTAAATCCCTATAGACTCAGCGAACCTAGAGTTATGATACCAAAACTTGTGGCAACACATCCCACTATCACATAGACAACGAGTTGTTACGCGAAAACATGCAGAAATCACCATAACCACAGATTACCAAAAACACAGGTTAATTAAAACTGATATCTGAAAGAAGATAAACTGAGAAAATATTACATTTAGGTGCTCATCCTACAAGGAAACATGTTATATAAACATATACAAGATCTTGACATGTGTCCACAGCTTAGGAGATCAGTTGCCAAGCTATCACTTGAGTTCATCACCTGTTATACATACATAACGGCTCACATTCGGCCAGCAGTGGGATATACAAAACATCATCAACTATACATCACAAAACAATGTCAAAACACCTCCAGGACCTGAGAGTACAAGGATGACTCTAAGACTCTACTACAAAATGACCAAAACAGCAACATGTCCATCTCTTGCCTTCTACTGCTCTTCTTGCTACTCGGCCGCAACTCCGCGACCACCACCACATCTAGATGGAACACCTAAAAAGGTTATAAACCAGCGGGGTGAGACACACAATCCCAACGAGAAACATAACTCCCCGCCGAAACCACAAAACCATAGAAGGATAAAAGCAACAACAACAGATAACTGATACAAGGTACAACAAGAGCCGTCTAGATAGCAAAGCTTATTCATACCATCAAGCTTACCAGATGTACGGAAGGCATACCACCAATTATCTCTTTATGGAACATATTGACAAGATAAGATTTATATAACATAAGGAACGCATAAGAAACTGTAAGTATAACAAGATTAACTACGCAAGTAAGGCCTCAACCAATGTTCCGTGTTTTACCTTAAGTAGTAAATACTATTCGGCTGGATTACAGATTATTATGCCCTGAGGAAGTGAACCGTACCGCTCAAATCCAACCTTCGGTTGCGAAACCCAAGCCGGTGCCATACAAGGTCAATGGAAGAGCCGGACTCCACGACCTCCCACCTTGTGGTCAGTGCATGAGTACAACACAAGCAGGACCATAGTCTCATGCTTAAGTGGCCTCAGCCACAGGGTCAGTTCCCGTAGGCTACCCTCTGCCTAGCCCGCCTCAGTACAGGTCTCAGTGCTAGTGAAATTGAGCCACGGGCTTGTTCACCGTGCTCTGAGCCATGAATGCATTCATGCTCCCATATCACATATCCTGAGACATGGGCCTGTTCACCATGCTCTATACATATCCCGAGTCTGCAACCACAACTGCATTCGAATCCTCACTATTTTAGGCTAGGAGAAACCTCGCATATTTGAAGATCAAATGAGGGTTAAATTAGTTGAAGGATGATCTATTAAGTTCATTTGAAGAGTGGTGTTAGTCTCAATTGATGAGTGGTTACAAGGATTCAATCGATCAAGGGACTCAACATTCGAAACCCTAAATCAACATGATTGGTGGAGACCATATTTGGTCCTTTCGGTTTTGAGGAGGTTTCGACCAAACGGTCTCAATACCATTTGGGACCAAATGATCCCAAACTATTTGAGGCACAATCGATTTCATGAGTGCTTTAGCAAACAGTTTAAAGTAATTGCTTTAGCAAACGATTTCAAGTACTTGCTTTAGTAAATAGTTTCAAGTACTTGCTTTGGCAAACGGTTTCAAGCACCACCTTTACCAAACCTTTTCAAACCTTTAGACCAAGACCGTTTGAGGTCTGGTTGGTCAAGACCATTTGAGGTCTAAGTGACCAAGACCGATTGAGAAATAATTAACCAAAATAGTACGGACACTTGTTTAACTGAACAATTACATGATGTAAACCAAGGGTAATTATAATAATTGTACCCTTAATGAGGTAGGGTGATTAGTACCCTTTAGATAATTGATCTTTAATGATTATGAAAGTAATTATATAATCCATTGTGTTAATTCTTCTTTCAAGATTGAGTTGACTTAGCCTAATTAAGGCTGAAGTAAGCATCATCCTATAGAAGATGAGAGAGAAGATTTCCTACATAAATGATAACCATGTAATGGTTAAGTCTTAACACTTTTAATATGGAAGAATGTCTAATGAGGGTATGATTTTTGATAGGGAGATCATAAACCTTAATCATGAGGACAAACCCTAATTATGAAGGTTAATGAATCATAACCCAAATTAAGGACAATGATAGGTGAAATCCTAATCCTTGATGATGGTATGATCCTAATTTAGGGAAATGATATGAGAAACCCTAATTCAGGATATTTTAATGAAAAACCCTAATCTAGGATGATGTGATGTGAATAGTAAACCCTAATCGTGGGTTATTGAATATAAACCCTAATTGAGGTTGATTCCATGTGAAACCCTAATTGAGGGTGTTTCCATGTGAAATCCTAATTTAGGGTGAATCCATGAGAAATCCTAATTGAGGGTGATTCCATGTGAAACCCTAATTGAGGGTGATTCCATGTGAAACCCTAATTGAGGGCGAATCCATGAGAAATCCTAATTGAGGGTGATGTTATGAGAATCCTTAATTGAGATTAATGTTATGAGAAACCTTAATTTAGGGTAATGTTATATGAAACCCTAATTAAGAATAATATTATGGAAACATTGAAGAATGATGTGAAGTGAGACTTAAATCCAAGATGATTCCATATGATGATATGTGCAACCATAGTAATGTTATAATGGCCAATACACTAAAGTAGGATGTGGTTATTAAAATCAAGTAAGATGAGGATGTTATAACCATGAAGGGTAAAGTTGATGAACCATATGAATGATAATGTGGTTATTCTAATAAATAAGGGTCTAAGAGACAAGATGATGCCTAGATCCTTATATATATATATATCCAACTCTATACATGTGTATCAACCCTTTACATCTTACAAATATGAGGACAAGAAACTCTTAGGAGTTATGTATGTAATACTATATAATAGAGTGAATAATATCTTATGGGTTGAAATACCTAATGTGGTTGATAATGATTTATTCTATATCAACAATGCCTATCCATTGGATAAGCCATGCCCATAAAGATAGCTGGACAATTCTAATGTGTAGCCTATGCACTGTATGATGAAAATGACAAGTTAGTGGATAAAGTATTAAGAGGAAAATACCTCAATACAAGGTTAATTGATTAACTTAAGTAAGATGGAAATGAGAAGAAAGTGATACATCAAGACATGATAGATATCACATTCAACATTTCAGTGTAGACATACCTTGATGAACCTGTGATAAAGTGGATTTTCTCCTATTTGTGCATAATTACTCTTGTTACTTTAATTCCTCACTCTTTATATCTCTTTTGGATTCATAACTCTATAATGTCCACCAAAGTCAAAGATTCCACATTTTGAGTCAATATGATACACATATATGCATGAAATGTTAATGTTGTTATACCCTTGAATCCTTTGATTAAAATCTTGATCATACATGATATTTTTATTTGTAATTTTGCACAATCGTTCTACACTTTGTTATGAAGCTATGGTCCAAATTTGAGACCATTTGGACCTTCCTATGACCTGTTATGATTTTCCTAAGATCCACCCTTTTTAGCCCTTATTTTTCCCTTTTTATACGTTTCTGGGCTCGACCAATCTAATGCCTGGGCGCTGGATTGTCTCGGCCCGACTGCAAGTTCATGAACTAGGATCTAATCCCGCTGAACCAGCCTTAATTGGCCGTGAACCAAGCCCCATCCTTGAACCGGTGTGCGGCCCAACAACCGTTGGATGGGAAATCCAATGGCGCCGGGTCATCTTCTTCCTTGCGCCCAAAGTGGAAGGTCCGCCATGGACCCGACTCTCCTAGCACACGACCCGACCCCCTTCTGAGCCCTCTCTTGCCCCATTTTCGCAACCAAGCTCTCTCTCTCTCTATGTCTTGAACCTTCTACACCACTTTTTATGTGTAACCGTGGCTTGAGGGCTAAGGGAGCCCACCGCCACCTTAAGGTGTGCCGCCCATTTGGGAAGCCCTAAACCTAGTCCTAATATCCCATAAAAACCCCATACCCATGTTCGGTTTGCTCCCACAAACCCTGGTGGCGCCTTTCCTTTCCCCCACTAGAGTCTCTCCTCGTATCCCTCTTTTGCTCCGGTGAGCTCTTCCGCGGCGCCGCCACTGTGCAGGTCTACCTCGTGGCCAACTACTGCGAGGGGCCTAGGGATGTCAGAACCGTTGGATCCCGACTTTGCCTTGACAAGGATCGATCGAAGGGCCATGAAGATCCGGCTCCACTCATAACCCTACGGACTAGTCAAGCCCAGGCGACCATAGAAAGCGCGCCACGTTGACCCGGGGTCCCGCTGTGATCGGGTGTGTGTGTAATCTTGGGAGGCGATGCCGAACCTTGATCCTGGAGCCGACGGTCGTGATCCTTGCAAATCAAGGGTATGTTGCTTGGTTTCTCTAAAGTTGACTTATTATCTTAAAAAAATGATATCTCCCAAATCCCTTGGTCAAATTAGACAAATAAATATACCAAATTGATCATCTCGACGAGACCTACCAATTGGGCATGGTTCCAGGTCCTAATTCTAATGTTTAATCCCCTAATTTCTTGAAAATGATAACTTTATCCATGTTGGGTTCATTCAATGCACCTAAGTGATAAAACTTGAACCTTTAACGATCATCTATCTGCTTAATCATGAAATCAAAACCTTTAGTACATCTTTGATCTGTAGGAGGGTCCTTATCACCCTTATTGCTTAAGAGTTACTCCCATTTGCACTATGTGACTTGTCCTTGGACTTTAATGCATGATCTTGATCAAAATGGTTATGTTTCTTGAAGATGATTCATGAATATATGTCTAATCTTGAATCTTGTCTAAATCTCATCTCTTGATGATCCAAGACCTTAGTTGCTGCTTTGTGAGTCTTTTGACCCTAGAATGCATGTAAATGCCTTATACCCTATTATGATTATAGAAAGAGCATGGAACGTCATAATGGCATGAAACTTGAACCACACCATCATGATGACCTCTAGATCAGCACAATGTCATGTAATGAACCAATAAGCAACTTGGAACCCATCTTGGCAAAAACCCTAAAATGCATCTATTTTAGGGTTAATGTTGAGAATTTAATGCATATATGTAATCTCATTGTTAATCAGGTTGGCTTATGATCTAGATGGTTATGGATGTGTTAAGTTAAGAATCTCTGAATTAGGTATGGGCCTTATCTAGTTATATGACTACCACTTTCTTGCTTGAAAATACATATATCGTATGCTTGTTTGTCTATTTTCTCAAATATTGCCATGTAGTATTGCTATGTCTTACTCAATGTTTGCCTCGTCAGTTTTATAACATAAACACATATATAAACAGAACTCCATTATAATATTGTTGATAAAGGGTTAACTCTTGGTTACGTCATGGAGGTCCCTCTCGCATAAAAGGGTTAGCTAAGGCTGAGCACCCTTACAGACCCTTCCGACGGGAAGATGGTCAAAGGCCTTAAACATGCTTGATATTGTTGGTATAATGGAGTGAAATTACATAAAATATGGTTTCACATTTGTTAAACAATTAACATGTTTATTCTCATTCATTTAGTCTTGAAATCTTTTCAAAATTATGCAAATCTTATATATGTGTATCTTTCTGCCCCATACTCAACACCTCGTGTGTTGACCCATTTTCTCATATTTTGTTTTTAGGTTCAGAGATGGCTAGAAGGTTGATGGGCTTGGTGTACTTGTTGTAAGATCCAAATATAGTATACATGAGCAGACTTGTACAAAGTGACTCTTGAATATGTAATTCAAATCATGTAATATAATGATGTTTCTTAATATATCTTGTTGATTGTTGAGATTATGTTGGTGCCTTTATCTTGTTATCTGTTCATGTGTGCTAAGCTTTATGCTTCCGCATGTCGCCTTTGGTATTCATTTGGTTCATGGGACTGGGATTCCGGTTCTATGACAGATAGTATCAGAGCATGAAAAATAACTACACCAAACATTGCTCACATGAAACAAAAACTAAACTCACCTTACATCTCAACCCTAAAAACTTAATGAAATATCCTTGTGGATTAGGTTGACTTAGCCTCTAGGTTAGAACCTAGATGTTCTAGAACTAGGTGTATACTTGTGTAAATTACCTCCCTAGACATGATTCACGACATGTTCTTAGGATGTCTACATAAGTATGCACCATGTTCTTGCTAGTTCTCTAAGTGTCATGATACTAGATTGCCTAATGAGTGTGGTAACTCGTTTTGGTTTTGGTTTTATTCGGATGGAGTATGGTGGTTTTCATCGCCTGTTTAAACATTGGAGAAAACATATTTCAAGTATTATTATACGTACATATGAAAAATGGTACTACACACAGAGAGGTAGTGAGTTTCCACACAACCTAGGAGAAGGAGATGTAACATCAAGTCTAAATAAGAGCGTTTAGATGATAGTGATAGTCTCTAGAGTTGTCTAGAGCCATGATATATGTTAGGTCAGTGAGTAACCTAGAAACCTAAGATGATGATGACGATATTGTTGATTATGTTGATGTTAATAAGACCCAAATTTGTCCTTGAGAAATTCAAATAGGTTGACGATATGGAATGAACTTGACCATGCAACCCTAGCTAAACCTAGCACCTTATATGATACATACCACTTGGTTGATGTGCTAAACATAGCTAGTGGGTTGACATGCTTGCTTATACCTAGTCTTGTATGTGTGGAGATATGGTATATGGTTCGAGACCAACACGAGCCGCAATCTCTTTACAAAGGAAGACCTCTAGCATGGGACATATGAATAGGGTGGCCTGTTGATATGAGTTGACCCGTATCGGGAGAAGGTTAGAGTACCTGAACTCCAAAATATTTGAAATGTTGAATAATATGAATGATGAAATACTTGATGATGAGTCCCTAGCTAGAATACTTCTAAGTATATGAGTTGAGTGACCTAGTGGACGGTTCCCTTGAAAATGTTGAACCCTAGATTTCCTATTAAAGATCTAACCCTAGAGAAAGAGGAAATTGAATATTTGATGTTTGATATATAGGTGAGGGAGATGTCCCAAGACCCAAGATGATGTATATGATGTGTGATATCCATGATGAGCCTCATACTCGGGTTAGTAATTGTATATGAAGGAGTCTAGTGGTTACCCTTATTTCTCAGAAGATGGGTAGAAATTTGTGTTACGGGTAGAATTTTGTGGTTAACATGTTTTGTTGGACACATATATGTCTTAGCTTGAGTGGCTTGAAGCTCTTTCTAGATACAAGTGAGAAAGTTTCAAAGCCTTAACGTTGATGATAATGTTGTTCCTCGATTGATGCTCGATATGTGAAAGAATCTCACTTAAGTTAAAATTTTTGATAAATGTGCAATGGCCACTCTTGTAAGATAGACATAACCCAAAATCATACTATACATAAAATATGTAGCTTTGAAATCATAAACTTGATATGATGATGTTTAGAGATCTTAGCTTAAATAATCAGGGGTAACATGCCTAATATCATACCCAAATGAAAACAAATCAACTCGATATGTGTTTCTCTTAGGGTGATATTTCTAATAAATAAGATGAACAAATTGCTTATTTTAGATCCAAAAATGAGAAATAATGAACATGATTGGGTAAAGTTGGTAGAATTTTGGGGGAAAAGCAAAAACATGCATGAAATCTAGAGTAAAGACGATATACACACTTAATGATAGTCTCGTTTGAAACCATGGCCATGAATAGAATCTTTTGAGAATTGATAACATAGATTTTGATGATACCCTTTGGTCTCATATAAAGATATGAACAAAAACCCTAATGTGTGGACACTAAAGGATGTCAAACCCTAATATGATGATGATGTCATGATAAAACACTAAGTTATAAGTATATAATTGATATGAGTACACCCTTGATAATGATGACTAGGTGTGCATCCCATTGTAGGGAATGCCTTGATAACTATGGTAAGATGCCTTAACTTAATGGTTTCCTAACTATTGTCTATGATCTTGGACAAATTTTGAGGATGAAATTTCGTGTAAGGAGGGAAGGATGTGATAAAGTGGATTTTATCCTATTTGTGCATAATTACTCTTGTTACTTTAAGTCCTCACTCTTTATGTCTCCTTTGGCTTCATAACTCTATAATGTCCACCAAAGTCAAAGGTTCCACATTTTGAGTCAATATGATACACATATATGCATGAAATGTTAGTGTTGTTATACCCTTGAGTCCTTTGATTAAAATCGTGATCATACATGATCTTTTTTATTTGTAATTTTGCACAATTTTTCTACACCCTGTTATGAAGCTATGATCCAAATTTGAGATCATTTGGACCTTCCTATGATCTGTTATGATTTTCCTAAGATCCACCCTTTTTAGCCCTTGTTTTTCCCTTTTTATATGTTTCTAGGATCGACCCATCTAGCACTTGGGTGCTGGATTGTCTCAGCCCGACCGCAAGTTCATGAACTGGGATCTAATCCCACTGAACCAGCCTTAATTGGCCATGAACCGAGCCCCATCCTTGAACTGGTGTGCGACCCAACAACCGTTGGATGGGAAATCCAACAGCGCCGGGTCATCTTCTTCCTTGTGCCCAAAGTGGAAGGTCCACCATGGACCCGACTCTCCTAGAACATGACCCGACCCCCTTCTGAGCCCTCTCTTTCCCCATTTTCGCAACCAATCTCTCTCTCTCTCTCTCTCTCGAACCTTCTGGACCACTTTTTATGCGAAACCGTGGCTTCAGGGCCAAGGGAGCCCGCCGCCACCTTAAGGTGTGCCGCCCCTTTGGGAAGCCCTAAACCTAGCCCTAATATCCCATAATAACCCCATACCCACGTTCGGTTTGCTCCCACAAACCCTGGTGGTGCCTTTCCTTTCCCCCACTAGAGTCTCTCCTCATATCCCTCTTTTTCTCCGATGAGCTCTGCCGCGGCGCCACCGTTGTGCGGGTCTACCTCGTGGCCAACTACTGTGAGGGGCCAAGGGATGTCGGAACCGTTGGATCCCAGCTTTGCCTTGACCAGGATCGATCGAAGGGCCATGAAGATCTGGCTCCACTCACAACCGTACGGACTAGTCAAGCCCAGGCGGCCATAGAAAGTGCGCCACATCGACCCGGGGTCCCACTGTGATCGGGTGTGCGTGGAATCTTGGGAGGCGATGCCGACCCTTGATCTTGGAGCCGACAGGCATGATCCTTGCAAATCAAGGGTATGTTGTTTGGTTTCTCTAAAGTTGACTTATTATCTTCAAAAATTGATATCTCCCAAATCCCTTGGTCAAGTTAGACAAATAAATATACCAAATTGATCATCTCGACGAGACCTACCAATTGGGCATGGTTTCGGGTCCTAATTCTAATGTTTATTCCCCTGATTTCTTGAAAATGACAACTTTATCCATGTTGAGTTCATTCAATGCACCTATGTGATAAAACTTGAACCTTTAATTATCATCTATCTGCTTAATCATGAAATCAAAACCTTTAGTACATATTTGATCTATAGGAGGGTCCTTATCACCCTTATTTCTTAAGAGTTACTTCCATTTGCACTATGTGACTTGTCCTTGGACTTTAATGCATGATCTTGATCAAAATGGTTATGTTTCTTGAAGATGATTCATGAATCTATGTCTAATCTTGAATCTTGTCTAAATCTCATGTCTTGATGATCCAAGACCTTAGTTGCTGCTTTGTGAGTCTTTTGACCCTATAATGCATGTAAATGCCTTAAACCCTGTTATGATTATATAAAAAGCATGGAACGTCATAATGGCATGAAACTTGAACCACACCATCATGATGACCTCTAGATCAGCACAATATCATGTAATGAACCAATAAGCAACTTGGAACCCATCTTGGTCAAAACCCTAAAATGCAAATAATTAGGGTTAGTGTTGAGAATCTAATGCATATATGTAATCTTGTTGTTAATAAGGTTGGCTTATGATCTAGATGGTAATGGACGTGTTAAGTTAAGAATCTCTGAATCAGGTATGGGCCTTATCTAGTTATATGACTACCGCTTTCTTGCTTGAAAAGACATATATTGTATGCTTGTTTGTCTATTTTCTCAAATATTGCCATGTAGTATTGCTATGTCTTACTCGATGTTTGCCTCGTTAGTTTTATAACTTGAACACATATATAGATAGAACTCCATTATAATATTGTTGATAAAGGGTTAACTTTTGGTTACGTCATGGAGGTCCCTCTCGCATAAAAGGGTTAGCTAAGCTTGAGCACCCTTACGGACCCTTCCGACGGGAAGATGGTCAAAGGCCTTAAACATGCTTGATATTGTTGGTATAATGGTGTGAAATGACATAAAATATGGTTTCACATTTTTTAAACAATTAACATGTTTATTCTTGTTCGTTTAGTCTTGAAATCTTTTCAAAATTATGCAAAGATTATATATATGTGTATCTTTCTACCCCATACTCAACACCTTGTGTGTTGACCCATTTTCTCATATTTTGTTTTTAGGTTCAGAGATGGCTAGAAGGTTGATGGGCTTGGTGTACTTGTTGTAAGATCTAGATATAGTATACATGAGCAGACTTGTATGAAGTGACTCTTGAATATGTAATTCAAATCATGTAATATAATGATGTTTCTTTATATATCTTGTTGATTGTTGAGATTATGTTGGTGCCTTTATCTTGTTATCTGTTCATGTGTGCTAAGCTTTACGCTTCCTCATGTCGCCTTTGGTATTCGTTTGGTTCATGGGACTGGGATTCCAGTTCCGTGACAGAACCTCTAATCCAATATCATTGGATAAGAAACACATGGAGTGTGTGATATGTAATTGTTACATTAAAGATGTAATGAACTCCATGTACTTTGATAAATGTTGATTAATATACCTTGAGAATGGGGTAAGCCAATCAATGAGTATGATGAAATCATACCATGACAAGGATGAGAAATGAACTCATACCTTGAATGGATGATCATTAATGATACATGATGAGAATAATGATCATAAGCATATACTTATGATATCTTTGAATGATCCTAGAGGTGTGGAGCAATACATTAGGGTTGAACTAATAATAATAGCATGAAACCCTAATTAATGTAAGATGGAGAAGCTTAACCCTAATTTTGAATAAAGGGAATGAAAAGCCCTATTTGATAGACAATTCTAATCCTGATAAAGGATGGAGGTGTTACTATTGTTTCATATGATGTGATAGATGATTTACATAATTATTATTATGTCTATTAATAATGTAGACAACATGAAATGCTGAACATAGCCAGATTTGAGCTATGATATTTATATAATAAATGTGTTAAATGGCCTTATGTGCCTAATGTTGTTGTTTCTTAGTAAAAAGTAACAAAATGTGTAAGGGCCTAAAGAGTTCCATGAATAAGTTTTTGCCTAGTGAAAGGTGACAAATCACTTAAGAAGCCTTGTGGGCCATATGAGATACTTGTGTAACAAGTATTATGTATACCTCAGTCTGAGAACCTGGAGGTAATAGTTACCTAACATGTGGTAATAGTGATAGTGATGAATTGAGGGTATGAGTACCCAAAGCTGATAAGTATGATAATGATGATGTTGAGGGATATGAACTTTCAAAGAAATGACATCAGGGATTGAGATCCCAATGTTTTATAAAGACTGAGAAGTGATTGATGAAAATAATACATGTTCCTGTATAGAATTTATCTGAATAAGTTATGTTTGAGAACTTGACTAATGATAAAAGAATATGCTAATGTATTTAATTATCAAGTGAAATCATATCATGTAGATCCCTGACCATAGATCCATCATCGTCAACAAATTGGTGTTGGTGAAACGGGTGCTCTGTGGCAAAACCCGGATTGCATATTTTGAATATGTGGGGGTAAATGGGTGAAAATATCCTTACGTCCTAATGAGGGAATTGATAGAAGGTAAACATTAAACCTCTCAATCCTTCATTATATGTGTCGGGATAGATGTATCATGAATCTCCCGATGATTGGGATAGATGCAATACACATCTCCTAAAAATGTTAATGCCATATCGATGGAGATAAACATGAAATCTCACGATCGCAAAGAGAGTGCAGCACGCCACTGTAGCTCTGATAGAGAAGTTGCCAGTATACTCTGGAAAGCTATATGGAAGAGACACAAGATGTCCTACAGTTGGTACTCATGCTGACTGAGGAGGATGAGGTCATAGAAATCAGGCTCTTCTATTGACCTATGTATGGTACCAATTTTGACTTCACAGTGGTCGGTTGGAGCATGAGCAGTATACCTCATCTCTTCAGGGCATAAGTGTGATTGTAAAATGTAATCAGCCGTATAGCATGTTTTCTTAAGGATTGAATAAAAAAAACTCATTGGCTGATGTTACATTTCTTTTATGCATCTCTAGTTGATAAATATCATTTATATCTCTTTTTATTCATTGCAAGTAGATGGATAAATTATGAATCTACCATGAGTAAATACAATGTTCTCCTTAGGAAAGGAAATTATCTTACTTTGTTCATACAATGAATAATGCTGTTGTTAATATGTAAGAACTCTTGTTCAATTTTAATATAATAATTTGCAATAACAATGTTTTGGCGGAGAGTTGTATCTCCCACTGGGGCAATTTACAATTGTCTCACCCCCGTGGGATCAAATGTTTTTAGGTGGACGCGGATGAAGAGGCAGAAACCCTATAGCAGAGAAAGACCAACAACAACATCAGGGACATCAGTAATGTCTCAGGTAAAGACACTGTCTGTCAAGTTATAGTTAGTACTCCTATGTGTCATTTCTGTACTCTCAGGTCCTCAGAGTCAGTAGTTAGTATTTCTAATGAATAGATCTGAGATTTTGGCTTGATGCCTCGAGGTTTTTATGTTGTCTGTATATAATGTTGAATATGGCAGTTGATGTTGTAATCCTCGAGAAGAGATGATACACGTCATGTACTTTTGAATCAGAATGTAAATATTATACTTTGGTTCTTGAAGAAATAGATTTCCTATGTGTGGATCTCTTTGCAAAAAGTTTTTAATTTGTAGTGGTTTTCAGTAATCCACTACAAACGATTCACTTCCACTTAAGTAAATCTTGTTTTCGTAAGTTGGATGCCACAATTTAGTGGTATCAGAGCTCTAGGTTCGTTGAGTCTACAGAGACATAGGATTAAGGTAGTAGAGTCTGTTCTAGTGTCTTCCAGTGTATCTGATAGTGTCTTCTACTCTTATAGGAGAAGAAGAACTTGAAGATGACTGGGTCACATGAGGAGTTTGCTGTAGAAAGTAGCAATGTTGCATCAAGAAGGGATGCAGGGGATCAGAGCAGAGAAGAACATACGCCTGCACATCTCCAGTTTGACCTAGCCATGATAAAGAGCCCAGCTTTCCTTGCTATGTTTGAGCAATTCAGGACAGCTATGATACATATAGTAGATTGTGCATTAGAAATGCAATCCACAATACCAACCCCCAATGATGAAGTGTTGAACTCCAATAGGTTTCTTGCTCAGCCTCAACCTGTTGAAGCAATGAATAATGATGAAAGGAATAGGATACAATCTGAAACTAGGATTTGCCATATGTGTAGGAAGCCTGGACATATCATACCTAATTGTCTAGAAAAAGTTTGTATACAATGTTTCAAATGAAACAAGCTTTGGAAAGCATGTTAGTGATGGTTTATGTGGCATGTATGAATTATGTTCTCTTGTGTGTATATTGTGTGGCTAAGGCCATGGAACAAATTGTATCAGCTTCTTAGCATAGTATGGATACAAGCAAGATGTTGGGCTTCAATGCAAATGTTTCTGAGCAATGTGGTGATGTTAAAATTGGTTTTAATTTATCCTCATTTTTGGATATGTCTTTAATTAATGATCAATTGTGTTTAGTGTTTTGAGTAATCTCATTTAGCATAATAGTTATCACAATAATATTTCATATGGTAGTCTAGTGTCCTTCACTATGGTCTGACAGATATCCTCTCATCATGTCCAATACATACAAGATAATGGGATGAGTACATAATACTGCAAATGCAATTGCCATCTTACTCACATTTTCCCATTCTTCACTAATCTAGCCTTCAGTTGATGACACCTAGAAAAACCTTTAGAATGTACTTCTTAACCTAACCTTGATTATGGTAATAAGGAAGAGTCGGATGTAAAGGATTACATTGATGCAAGCTTCCAAAGTGACAAAGAAAATTAACGGTCGCAATCTAAATTTGTGTTTGAGCTTAAAACTGAACTGTATCTTGAAAATTTTTGAGCAAAAGAATGTTGATTCTATAGATGGAGTCGAGTACCTTGTTGTTATGGACACAATAGAGGATGTCCTTATTACCATAACCTTGAGAAGTAAAATTTGGACACTAGACTACCATAATAGTTTTGAGTAATCTCATTTAGCATAATAGTTCTCGCAATAATATTTTCATCTCATATGAGAGATCATACAGTGAGGAGATGTGAATACTTGTAAAATACTCACTAGAAGCAAATGTTGCTAACCCACTAAATGAGCATTGGTGCAGAAAAAACATGGACATGTTAAGATCACTTGGAATAAGATTCATGGGTGATTGTCTCTAAGTGCAAGTGAGAGTCTATTGGTATGTTTGCCCAGAGAGACAATCATACAATGATTGTAATGGGGCATGAGATACCTGATGTGATAATGATAAATGTACTTTTGTCTATTATGTTGGTCTCAATCATGAGATGAAGACACAGACATAGTAGATGTCTCAAGAATGATGATACATGATGACATATGTCTTCAGGGTTAGGACCTGGACAATGAGATCATAAGTATGATAAAAGTACATGCATTCTTGTTATGTCTGTAGTCAGATATTACTATAGAAGCAAAATAGACAATAGTAATACATAAGACTAGAGTGTGTGTTGGTTAATGATAGAATCTCATCAGTCATGATATGTGATATCAAACCAAACACATAAATACTTATTAGAGAATAGTGTACCAGATAGACTCACCTTCATAGTGATACATGTAAACCATTGAATGGTAGTCAGAATAAGATCTCATAGTGATAGTGGTTATTGTGGTTCTTATAACTAAATTCACTATACTTATCACATGTCGTTCAATGTATTTTTACATCCTACAGTGTGACCTTGAATAAGGGTTTCCATAAAGGTTATGTTTGCGTATGTTGTGACATATGGAGATTGAGTGTGAGTGATTTAGATGGGATTTGTCTCTCTTATGGAATATTGATATCCTGGCCACTAGATAAGTGAGACTGAGACATATATGTCCATACTTATGTGACTCAATATGTGATATGTGAACTCACATGCATCTCATACAATCTGCTCCAGTTCAAGGAACATGGATTGAACGTTGAGAGGATGATGATTTCATGCCTTGAGTTCAATTTGGATATCAGAAATAACATAACTATACGATCATGGTAACACTGATCCGGGATTTTAGGTTTGAAGTTGTTCTCAAACTTTTTAATTACTTGGGTAGCAATGGTGGGTTGCTTTATACCATTCATTGCTTGTGATGTTATAAATTGGTTATGGACATACACTGCCAACGTAATTTGGGACCTATAGGGTCACACACATAGGATGCATCTGGAAAAGGAGTTTACTCATGAATATGCTTTGACTTGATTACTAAAGTGTTTAGGTATTAAATCTAAACAACATTGGTTGTCTATTGGATGAACTAGAATTTGAAATTCCCAATTTAGAAGTGAAACACCCGGTTCAGAAAATGAATTGCCTGGGTCAAAAGTGAACTAATGTTTCAAAATGTGAACCAACCATTTTAGATGTGAAATGACCGATTGAGAAATCAGTATGACTGGATTAAGGATTGATGTTGATGTCATATTACACATTAATAATCACATTAAAAGCCAATATGTTTGCAAATAAGATATATAGTGAGTTGATCAATTCAACTATTGAATCGACTATTTCACATATGAACTGACAGGTTTAGAAGTGAACCGTCTAGTTCAAAATATGAATCACCCAATTCAGAAGTGAAATGACTATTTCATGGTTTGCAATAGTCAGCATTTTGTGAAAATCTATCTCTTCGAATCCTGATTGATTTGGGAACCTTGCCCATGGTCATCTTATAAATAGGGAGTATAGCCAAGACTTTCAAAAGACACAATAACAAGCTCTAATAATTGTTGTCCTCTCATAGTTGTGGTAACGTGAGAGTCCGAACAAGTCTACCCAATAAAGGGAGAGACAACAAGAGAGAGAGAGAGACAACAAGGGAGAGCAAGTCAATACTAGCATGTTGACATTCAAAGATTTTGTTGGCTTTAGAAATTGCATCATAGAGTTCATGGTGGTTCGCTTGGACTACATAGAGGTTTGGAGGCCGTTGCCGCCACACTAGGAGGACAACAACCACCGACATATGTGCATCAGGAGGTTGTCACTGACAGTTGTTTGTGTTCATGTTGCGAAGAGTACACATCACCAAGTAAGAGTAGTCGCTGGAATTACTCTAGGACTAGGTATATCTATTGCTACCTCCTTTCCTAGATGCATCGTTGTTGACACAATCTTCTGGCAGGGAATAGGGATAAAAAAATTATTTCCATTACCTTCTATGTCGTCCCTATTCCTCAACAATAATGTATAATAAGGAAAATAATTAATAGCATACATTACTGAAAGTAATTAATAGCATATATTACGGCAAGTAATCAGGAGCGTACCTATCTCCTGACCATAGTAATTTAGAGTTTCACTAAACAGACACCCTCCCATCCCCGGGGAGCAACTCAATTCACCACGAGTTATTTACCCTATGCAACATAGCAGCCCACTATCTCCAAAATTAATGGGAGTAGTTAAGAGGAGAGAAAAAAAAGAGGAAATAAGGGAGGAAAAAAGGGATGGTACGATGTGTTATGGTTGTAGAAAACATAGATGAGTCCCTCCTATTATTTGTACTAATATTTTAGGAGAGATAAATACAACTCATTAAATTTGAAGTAAGAGAAAATTATTTTTTTCATAATTTTCACTCCTTAACGATTTTTTTAGTAAAATAAAAAGTAATAACTTTCTTTAAAAAATACTTTCAAACAAGGATAATGTTAATAAACTTTAAAAAAAACGAGACAGAGAGGAGAGAAGTATACATTAGTATTGTATGAAAAATAAATATGTACATACGAGATATACAATATGAGAGATGAAAAGAAATAGGACATAGAGAGGAGAAAAGTACACATTAGTACTATACAATAAATAAATATGTATAGGACAAGATATACTATACAAGAGAGGAAAAGAAGAAAGAAACAAAGAAGAGAGAAATACACATTAGTGTTGTATGAGAAAAAAATATGTACAGTCTGTAATTACCAACTCCTTAAATCATCCGGGCTCTGGCACCTGTTTGAGGAGGAGGGGGAGCGGGGTCTCCCTAAGACTCAAAAGGAAATACGTACAGTTTTTACGAGACTTACAGTATGAGAGACGGAAAAAAATAAGACATAGAGAAGAGATACGTACAAATTAGTATTGTACCAGAATTAAATACATATAGTACGAGACATACATCCGTACATTAAGAAAGTTAATATATATATATATATATATATATATATATATATATATATATATATATATATATATATATATATATATATATATATATATATATATATATATCAGACTAAGAGGCAAGACTCGTCTCCGTCCTGGTATAGTGTTTGATTAGAACACACCTCTTCTGGTGGAGATACCTATTAATCTTTGTTGTATCCCACTAACGTGTGGACTCATGTAATTTTAATATAAATGGATCTTATTCTTTCCTTTCCTTCCAAAAGTTCGCCCGTCCTCTAACCCTTGTTACACTCACCCACATCTTCTTCCCATTTGTACTGTATGCTCTTCAGGTTTCCTTCTCGATAACCAGTTTTCAAGTTAAAAGCTCCACCACATTGCTACAACGACAAGAGAGTATATGATTTCAGTTTCCTGGTTCCATAGCGGGTAGCAAGCTGGGGCTCCTCGGTGAAATATTGTTGGTTTCTCAAGGCGGATGTGTGCCATGCGAATGTGGGTGTTGGAATCATATCGTGACTTCTAAGATGATTTTGTGATCGCATCACTGCAACAGAGTCAGCTTTAAGTGAGAGGCAGTGTTGTCTCATATTCTAATTATATTAGAGGCATACCTCTTACTTCTTTGGGGCCTGTCACAAAATACCGATCACCGAAAACCTGGTCGCGAAAGCAAGATGAGAGAGCTAAGCCTGTCACATAATAGTGACCAGCAACTGCTAAATGGAAGCCAAATGAGAGGGGCATACCCTTCATATACATCGAGTCGCAGCTGCTCTATTACATTAAAAAAAGTAAACAAAATTACATGCTCTATCTTAAAGAACGCATGTTCTTAGAAGACAAACTACCTACTGATGTAAAGTGCCTTTTCTTATATTATAGAAAGATAAGATTTATATATCTTCCGAACAATGGAGAACACCTTCTCATTAAGTAACAAATAATACAAGCCATCACATATTACAAAAGGCAGACATCACATATCACAAAAGTCAAAAGATTCGTATATCTTCATAACAATGGAGAACACCTTCTCATTAATAAGTATCAGACAACACAAGCCATCACACATTCCAAAAGTCAAAAGGCTTCGATTTGTTGATCACTTTTTCTTCAATGACGCAACTCCTAAATGCAGCAAAATCTTTTGTTGCCTCCACCTCAAACAGGACCACAGTTGTGTTGCTGCCTCCATTAGTGTTTCTGCTGTCCCCTCCATGAGGACCATGACTGCAATTGTGTTTTTGCTACTTCTTCAACAACCACCGCTTCTGCTTCTGAAGATCTAACAATGGCAGTTGTTGCTTCCTCGTCACTAATACGCATGGAGTTGAGGAGTCCTTGAGCAAAAGTGGACGATCAAAATTTCCCTATTCTGCCTTTGCCAAATAAATAGATTTCTATCTTCTAGATAATCAAGCCCCAACACCCATCAAATGCAACAAGAAGATTCCTCCTCCTGCCAATTTTGTTCTTACTTCCATCAGAGTTTTTGTTGTCTCTTCCAGAACCTTCATTGCTTCTGTTGATCTAAAAATCTGAACTGCTTCTTTTTCCATATGGGGAGAGACCAACATCCTGCAATATATCTTCCTGAAGAGACAGTGAAATTCAGTCATCAGCACATCTTGGGAAGTCCCTAGTTCACCCATTGGCACCATGTCATGTCCACAGCTGAAGTGATTGCCGGAAAACTGATTTTTGCTAGCAGACGCGGTGAGTGCAAAACTTCCTCATTGATCCATCATCTAGATGACTTGCTGCTAGCTGAAAAGACTTGAATATGGACGCCGCAACTCCAGCACCCACCCAGGCTTACTCCCTGAGACATCCCACTTTATTGATCCAGCGGCTGGTATTTTTGTTTTTGACTTCTGCCGGCAGCTCCCTCACGATTCAATTCTCAGGCGCAGCAGACAGCGGCTTCTACATAGGCGTCCATCGAACCACCAATATAGCAGCTATGTTCCATGAAGAAACATAGCACAAAATAATTTGCAACCACTTGCGATGTAGATTGTCAGTCACCAAGGCCAAACTGCAAACCAATCAAACCTAAGAGAAAGTATAAGTGTGGTGGTGATTGCATTTTTTGTTTAACCAAAGAACAAAGAAAAATGATGTGTGCTATGAAGATTCACCTAAAAATAGAGGTTTTTTCCCAATTGGGTGCTTCTGCTGATCTGAAAATCTGAACTACTGCTTCCTCACCTCTTCATACACAGAGTTGAGAAGTCCTTTAGCAAGACTAGATGATCAAAATATCCATCTTCTGCCTCTTTTCCAGTTATAGGATTGTAGGCATAGAAAAAACACAGGTCAGGGGTGCATCATTGTTATTTCAGCTGCCACTGTCATTTGTTGCTGGCCAGAGTAGTTATGTTATTAATACCTGTAGCAAAGAGGCTAACAACAACAATTTCAGCACTGTTGTTGATGTTTTTGTTACAATTGTTAGAGCTAATATCCCTTGTGATCATGACAACAACAAATGTTACTTCCTGTGTGCGATTGTCTCCTATTTTTTCACATGCTTTGTTGAACAGCTCTGCACCCTGTGCAAGTGCTTGTAGTAGTACTTGTCTAAAACTATATTCCATATCCTACCATATGTACAACAGTTGTGCCCAGTGATGTTCTCAAGATTTATCATGTTCTTCTCTTTTCTCCTTGTTTCGGTTGTCAATATTGATACGGTAAGCTCCTGAATGGAGCCCCACATACGAAACTACATACGGAGATAAAGTCGCCTTTGGTATGGGGTGATACAGTGAGGTAGATGTATTGTAGTACTTGTTTCTGCCAAGCTTGACCTATCTTGGGTTCATCACGTCACATTCTTTGTTGGCAAATTAATGGATGTACTTGTTTATCAAATTGGACTACATATGCAACTATAATCAAAAGCAACACCTGGGATCAATGATTTTGCATACACGACATGTTAGTAAAGACTTTCTAGGACACAATTGATGTATATGATATACACACATTTAAACACATACGTACTGCCATTAACGATTTTTTGTACATGGAATGCCAATGCAACTGCTTGAGTTCATATTCACCTCCCATCCACATCTTTCCTACTTCATAGTCGCATAGTTTGTGTTGCATGGGTTAATTTTTAGGTATCACCAAATAAGAACAATCAAACAAAGAGGTGCATTGAACAATTATGAAACACATGAATCATACCATGATATTGTGTCCACATTTGAGGTGGCCAACATGCTCAGTGGTACATCCTCAGAACCTATGGGAAACTACATCTTCGAGCAATTTCTTGTAGATCAGTTCTTCTGCAACGACAGTCATAATAAAGCACTTGCAAAGCCACCTCTGTTCTATTTTACTTTGTGCGTATACCTGACATCACATCAATGAGTATAAGTCTTTATCATACCTTAATTTATAATATAATTTGAGGAAAGTCCACATGAGGAATTCATAAATTATAGTGAGACATGAAAATTTTAGTAAAGTTCAAGGAATCGATCCTTATAATTATTTTACTATTGTACAATATGGAGGGTTGTAGAAAAAAAGTAACAAGAAATGCAACAACAATTATTTGAATACCTCATTGATGCCAACACTAATTAGCAAGTCAAGAGATCATTTTCCAGTAGTATTGATGTATTAGTATAGGATAGCTAGTAGGCATAAGACAACAATGACAACAAAATGAGTCATATTTGATCATGGAAGTAGTGACCCAATGCAATACCAATATATTTTTTGTCTATGTTTTGGATACGCTAGTAGCACCACAGTTTTAATACAAATCAACAACAAAGTATGCATTATTGTTCACTGTTATGGAAAAAGTGAGCCCATAAAACCCAAATCCAGATGGGATTTACAAAGTCCAGAAACTACAAAACTCACTTCCGATTCACATACCAAGCCATGCTTTCATGCAGACCCTCCTACACACTTCATGCACAAGACTAAATTGGTTACTTATAAACCATTAGTTTGGCGTAAATACCAGGGTATTTTAGAAGTACGCATCCAAATAGTCACTAAAATAATTAAAATATCAACTTTCAGTAATTATCTAACACAAATTTTGATATTTTTTCAATACATACATGGGGTCCCCTGGCCAAGGAAGGAAATTAACTGACCAAGTCTAATAAAAGTAGATCAAATGGATTATCCAACCGATTATGTTCAAACAAAAAAAAGAACGAAAGATACAAAATAAGAAGGCTAATATTAAAGATAAAAGAGAGGTATCTTTTTAGTTTAATAAAAAGGTCAAAACCTCAAGGTTTATTGGATTGCTTGGTTCTTGGAAAAGGTCAGTTACTAGTCCAACTCAATAATATCTAAAAGATGAATTACCAAACTAGCATACCTTCCTCTAGGCTTCTTCTCAGATGCAAATTGAGACTCTTGAGTAAAGTGGGCAAATATCTATCTTTTGTAGAAGGTACTTTAGGCAACTCTTCTCTCTTTTATTCTAGCAAGGCAACAGTTCTTATGAAAACATGATTACATACACTTAAAGGACTAAATATACATGGAAAAGACTTAAAAATTCCACTTGTATAATAACATTTTACTGACCATGTCTACATCTATGGAGGCATTCTGAATATCTTATGTTTGTTGTATTATTTACATTTTAAGTTGTTCCATCTCTTTCTGGCTTGCCCTCTCTTCATTACCAATTTCCCTACCAATTGGATTACCATCCTGAAAATAAGATTCTAATTAGTATTAGTTCAAAAACATAGATGTGATGAATCATTGCCTCACTGATAACTAAAGGCAAAATTACTTGGACAACATAACCCAGTTTGCCAACCTCATAGAGTTAAAATTAGTGTCACCAGGTTGCATTCAATTAATATTACAAGTTGGAGAACTCCATACTCGACCTGTGAACCTGAATACATAAAGCATTAGACAGACCAAGATTACCAGGAAGATGCAATGCAACTTTATCTATCGATATTCAAGATTCCAACACAAGAACATGCATGTGGGGGAGCTATATACAAGTCATTTATGAAATAATATATGTCGATCTATTCAAATGTTACTTAAGAGTGAGGTACAATAAAAAAATGATAAAGTTGTGAGGAGACATGTGGAAAGATAAAAAATAATTTGTATATGCAAGATTCCAAGCCCTACCACCATTATGAATGAAAAAATCCAACAGTTTGAGGTTAGTGTTAACATCCAAACCTTCATTTCTCTGTCTATCCAAAAGGAAATGTTTGCCGCGACTAAGTACCACCTAGTGTTTCTCATGACCAAAGGAAAAACCTCCCATATTGTAGGATTGGCAAGTTGGGATAATGATAGAAAATCAAATGATGGAGCATATATCGATCATTATCGGCCAAAGAGATCAAATAAACTGGAAAAAAGAAATAAGATTTTTGATCACCATGATGTTTGTTCTACCATGGTGAAGAATTCAAGATTAATAAAACTCAAAACATGAGACACTTAGATAAAACTCCCCCTTGTATAGCATTGGTAGCTCAGCGGCTTGCAGACCCAAATGCCCTTGAACTGGGTTGTTGGTCTAGCCATCCATAGTCACAATATGCTCTGACTTTTTGAAAAAAAATCACGTTAAAATGCATTTTCCCTAGACCTATGAAACGATCGAACAAATTTTAGAGCAAGAACAATACAACTTTTGCATCAATGGTCACATTTAAAAGGCCATCAATGCACCGATTACTAATAAAGCATATTGATTAAAAGAATTTGTTGCTAAATCCATTGTCTAGGTTCCAGTAATATAAAAAAAATCAAAATATAAAATCAAGTGATTAAGGCACATGTTAAATGCAAACACATCTACAACAACAAGAACATAATGGTTTCCAGGTTAGAAGGCATACATGATGGTTGAGATAACAAATGTGATCCTATGCCAGTAAAGGTATCTTCTTCTTCTTCTTGCTTTAGGCATTCCTCATCTTCCTCCTCTTTAGTTACTCCTCCTCTTTAGTTATCTTTAATGCTGGAATCTGCTGCCCAATGAAGGAAATTAACTTATTAAAGCTAACCAAATTAGATAAAATGACTTATCCCACTGATTTATGTTCAAGCAGAAAAAAGAACATAAGATACAAAAATAAGCAACCTAATATCAAAGTTCAGGGTGAGGTATATTTTCAGTTTGGACAACACATCCCAGTTTGCCAACCTCATAGAGTTAAAATTGGTATACCAGGTTGCATACAATTAATTTTAAAAGATGGAGAACTGAATACTTGACCTGTGATTCAACCTGTAACTTAGGACAACAACTTATAACAGAAGTACCACCATTCAAAATCTAGTGATAACCCTTCCATGAAGGAAATAAAAGATACCAATTTTTTTAATTATAAGATGTAGTTGGCATAGAGATCAACGAATTGAGTTAATGGATTATCTGAGAATGGTACCTGGTGGATGTTATGATGGAGTGACACATAGCTACACAAGTGTTGAGGTTGTCAAGATTTACAAGGATATAAATAAATAAAATGAGCCTTCTTGACATCATGTTATCCTGTACCATAATCATGAATAAGACATTGGATAACAAAATAAGAAAAATCATAAAATTGAGGGAAATATGAAGCAAGACATCACTTACCATGTCTAGAAACCACAAAATAAGTTGGCAGGAAAACAAGATACCTTATGAACAAAAACTACATCTAAATGTTTGAAAATTATATATTTACAAGACAGATAGTAAGATCACAAGTTTAACACGATTAATCCAAACAAGTTATCACATAATCACAAAAGATCACCTAATAGTTTAAGAATCAAACAAGTGGTTCAACAGACTGCTGAAAATTAAAACATTTAAATCCTAATCTAGTATGATCAATCCTTTGACATTCATTGATGAAATTGACAAGAAATGATTCCTAATATAGTATGCTTCAACATAAAATATTTTTAGAGGAACATAGTGTTTAGGGTTGATCATCCTCATACTCATCTCCATCTTCATTTTCAAAACCAGGCCTCCTACTACATCCAACATCTTGTAGTAAGGAATTGCTCAATTTTATTATCTTAACTAATTCCTTAGTTTCCAAAATAAATAGGTGTAATGAGATCATGTTAGAGTGTCTAACCTGATTCCTCAATTGTGCCAACTTAAGCTCAGTACTAGCAAGTGCTTCGGCATAAAACTTAGCCTCCTTTTCTATCTCCTTGTATGTCTTTTGAGCTATTTCCATGTTGGATGCTTGTTTCAACATTTGTCTTGTTACACCACTTCCATAACCTCTTTCATATCCACCATGATGACCACCATACACATGGTCCATCACAGGAATGAATTCAATAGGGTCTTTACTATTTTTCACATTACGTCGTTCAACTTCAGCTTGAACCCCCTCCTATAGTGATAAATACATTGCAACCATTAGAAAAATGTAGAAGAACTCATTATATACAAAAAAGTACAACTAATAAAGAAACCTACCACACATGTCCTACTATGTTCATTTGGAAAGCAACCTTTCTTATTGGTATGACAAACTACATATGTAGTTAAATAAGAAGGGTCTAAACCAGATAGAATCTGAAAAAGGCATAAATTAGTACTAGCTATGTGATTGTCTAAAAAAAGCAAAACATATACCATTTCATATTGCTTCTGCCTTATTGATTTTCTTCCCAATGTGTAGGTAGGTATAATATGTGCACGATTGTTAGCATTTCTTAATGCCTCTGCAATTTCTTTATCTGTACACCAATAATTTAATAATTTTCCCCATTGATCTTGGCTAACTCTAGATTCTGGTGACACAAGTAGCTCTTCTACACTTCTTTTCTTTAATTTTTCCTTCAAATGAAACCTATGTGTTGAAACTGCAATTTTCACCTTTTTTTTGCACCATTGCCTAACACGGTACATGATTGGCTTGGTTTGTGTTTCAGAACTTGTGAAGTTAAACAATTTCTGCTCCAACAATGGTGAACATGTTATAAAACTATCATGGAATATACAAAAAATGAAATGTAAGAATGTAGATCTATTCAATTACCATGACGTCCTCCCAAACATCATCAAAACTCCGATCTTGGAAGTCACCCCATTCCAAATGTAGTGGAAATGCGTCAGTATCTCTAGCCTTCACACCCAAAAAGTTGACCAAGATTGATGACTCACGATCAACAAGCTCAACTTGTAGTGTCTTACATTCATGCTTGCTTTTTCCAAGTGGAGGCTTCATGGAACGATATCTTGTCCACCCACGACCTTTTCTTCGATGTGTTTCATTTGGAAGGGTGTTGTCTATAAAAGTAAAATGTGTTGTAAGAAAAATTATTTCTAAAATATGTTAACTTTGTGATATGTAATTGCAAACTCATGTTCCTCAAATGATAATCATTACCTTGACAATTAGATGCCCTTGTATGTTGATGATTCCTCATGTTGGGTTCATGTTCCACATTTGGATTGTATTCATCCCTATCATTATTGACCAAGCGTTCTTCTATCTCAACATGTGGGGCTACCCTTTCTGCAAGAAGAAATGGGATGGCTAGAATAATTAATTTATTGAAATATGAGCAATATTTTTTAGAAAAAATAACTCACCAACTTCACAAGTATCTGATCTACTTTCAACCTCAGGTTGGCTCAGTACTGTTGGCTCAGTACTGTTGGCTCTTGATCCTTATGGGGGATCAGTATAGTTGTCTCTTCATCCTCAAGGGGGCTTGGGATAGTTGGTACTTCACCCCCAAAATCATTCATTGCATTAGTCGTTGAGGTTGTAGGGATATTGGATTCCCATCTGTTTATTGAATCCTCACAGAACATCGTGGATTGGCCTACATTTTAATCATAATTAATTGTTGTTTTGAGTTGACAAAATAAGTAATGTACCGGTTACCTATATTAAGATCTTCTATTATTTCTTGATCGTCCGTAACAGTGGGGATTGAATTTATAGGAGCATTGGTTGTTGGAGAAATTGGTGAACTAAGAGTCATCCTTTTAGTCCATGTGCTACTTTTAATACATGTATATGAGAGTTTTCCACTTGATAGAGCTGCATAAAAATCTTCTTATGTTGTTGTTTGAAAATAAAAATAAAAAATCTAATATTTTAGTTACCTCTATGATCTTCTCCAATTGTCCCATGACCATCTGGTGAAGTAGGAATTGAATTTCCAATTAAGTCAATTTTTTGTGCACTTGAAGTGGGAACTGACCTCTTAATCCCTAGCCCATTTTGAATAGAACTATACAACAATTGACTTTTTGATTGAACTGTAATTTAAACAATAAGAATTATTATTTGCTAATATAATTTAAAACACATATCATATATTAAATACATGTACATGATTCTCTTGTAGAATTTTCACAATTCATACCAGTAGAATTTGAACTCCTTCGTAAATGACTCCTCATTTGGTTATTAAATCTATGGATCAGCCCTTAAATATCCGCAACATCCCCTGGTCCACTTTTATCATTTATGAAATCCATATCCTCCATTAATTATTATGTCCTAGAAAAACAAATTCCATTGTTAGTTTCTGACTACAACATTTTACTTTTACAAAAACAAAAATGTTGTTCAAAATCATTTTTGCATAATTATTCTGATCGGTATATCAATGCAATGGTAATTTCATATTTGTAGCCCCAAATTTCACATATAGGAAAAGATTTATGTTATCTGACGCAAATTTATCGTGCGCAGAAATGCAAGTGAACGCGTCAAAGTAATACAGGCCTTTGTGAGGCCCGAGTCGAACACAGGGATACGTGAAATTGTCAGAGACTCCTACTAACTACTCGCGATCAGCTAAGCCGATTAAATAGTTGAGAGTTGTTGTCTAAATTAAAAGAAAATAAAAATAAAGCAAAACAAGCAATCAATTAAATGTTTGGTTTAATCGATTCAAAGTGAGATCTTTAGGATTGCGGTTTCACCGCGGGCTTTCATTGTATTAAAGTCTATGTAGTTACTCAATTTTATCTCTCTATCCGGGTAGTGGCCTGAAATCAGAATTGCCCACTGTCGTGGTACAATTTACTACCTATGCCTAGGTCGGTTCCACCGTCATAGTAACCTATACCCTAAACTAGGTGCATTAGTAACGACCTCTCGGTATCCACCATTAATCTTACACCACCTTGTTCAAGGGATTTGTCAATTAATGTAAATTTCGTCTCTTTTCAACCATTAATTCTTCTTTCAAAGCAATTAAAGGCATTATATTATTATTATGGTGATCAAGTATAACAATGTATTTGAGAAAATAAAATTATACCACAGATTTAAGAGATAAGATATGAATTACTATGATAAAATGGTCATACAATGAATTCCCAGGCTACTCCCGGTCCTAAAGACAAAGGGGATTAGCCCCGCATGTTCATCTCAGAGTACAACGTGGAGAAGAAAAAAGGAAACATGAAGAAAAATGTGATTCAGTGGTAAAACCCCTGAACGGAGAAGTTCCAAGCGATCCTTGGCGTGAAATACGCGTTCTCCCGCCTTTCGGTGGTGGAAATCGTCTTCTTCAGCGTCCAGATCGGCTGGGGCGTGCTCTCGTGCTCCGTTCTTCTCTCCTTGCTCTCCGGGATGTGTGTTGCGACTAATTCCTCCTTTTCTCGCTCTGGGTGGCCGTCCTTAGGTATAATCCCACAATTAGGTCGTCCATTAACCACAATCGTCCGATTTAGATCATTACAAAGCCAACAAGTATCTGACGGTGTCGATACCATCGACGCGAGTCGATGGTATCGACCCTGCGTGATAGCGGCAGTTCTCTTTTCTTTTGTCTTTGCGCCTGATGTCATCTCGATACCATCGATGTGGGTCGATGGTATCGACACTCTAAGGCATCATTTGTTGTCCTTTTCCAGTCACTGTAGCCTCCTGGGTCGATGGTATCAACTTTGTGTCGATAGTATCGACCTCATTTTCGTCTGCAACTTGATGGTATCTTGATACCATCGACATCCCTGTCGATATTATCGACTTTCTTCTGGTCCTTGTGGTTGTGCGCCTGTGGTCGTGTCGATAGTATCGACCACCGTCGATGGTATTAACAGTAGCAGATACTTGTTTTTCCTGAAATTAACACACGAAACCACATAAGTCCACACAAAATGTATATTTTTGATAATTAATACCCAAAATGCTGAAATAAAGGGAATTTGAAATAAAGAAGTAGCATAGACAGAAATGAATGAATTATGCAACATTAACCATGAGAATGACTAATAAATGCATAAAACACATATCAAACAAGTCTATAAATGCGACTCAAAATCATCGCATCAAACTCCCCTAAGCTTGAACATTGCTCGCCCTCGAGCAACTAACCCTTAGAATAGAATTGCTAGAGTCACTAAAGAACAAAGCATCACAACATACATCCCATATGACTCCCACCGGACATTCGCATACCGGCCCTCGCTAACCACAGAACGATAATTACCCTAAAGGCAACAGTAATCATCCATAAAAGATATCAACCTCAAAACTGATGAACACTATCACATAAGGCAGTTAACATAATAAAATTCTCCGGTCCAGACTTAATGCATCTTATGATCTCCTATACTACGTTGCTCACCGTAACTACCATCTACATGGAAGCAGTTCTCCTGATATTCACTAGTGAGGAGAAATTCACGGTGGCCTACCAATCCGAGCAACGGGTGGATGGAATGGGTGGCTCATGGAAGAAGTGGAAGCATTATATGGTTTCAACATGCATAAAATAAAAATGCCCTAACTGATGCAAATGCGCATGAAAAATGTCATAATGCCTAAGATTGGGTGGAATGATGCATGCACTAACAATCCATCTCAAAATGAGATGGATATCTAATTAAGCTACACCATGTGCTCACTCATCTTAAAATACAGGTGAGATTAAGTTCCTTTCTCCTTCTTGTTCTACTTACTTCTAAATAACTTTTTCTTTTTTTTTCAATTCCAGATGTTTTTCAGATTTTTCTTCTTTCTTTTTTCAAAACCTTATATCCATAATTGACAATGAATACTTTATTGGGCTTATTTTTTTTTAATAACTCGAAAATTTGCACTATTTGGAAGGTATGGAACCATTTAATTCACCATTAAAGAAGAAATGAGGTACATGATATACTTTATGCATAAAAGTTAGGAATGCAACTAAATGACATGCACCTAAGGATAATGTGCATGTATACCTATTCTATTTTTTTATTTTTCATGCAAAACATATGAATGTGGTTGCAATGCAAGTCCTATCTACATGCCATGCAATAAAAAAGGTTAAAACCGTACTTTACTTCCAAGTCTTGGTGGATTTTGAAAAGCAGTGAGGTGGACAGATCACAAGACTAATTGACTGAACCTTTGAAAAATATTATGTGTCCCTCCTTACTGACCTGTGTCGTAGTTAAGAGGTTTTTCTCTCTTACTTCAAATTAAAGTATCATTATCATTTGGTCAGTTTAAGCTCAAACAACCAATTCTGTCCACTTTCATGAATCTTTAGGAATATACAGTTGTGATTTTCTGTTTTAAAGTTGACAAAACCAATCATTTTCTAAGTTAAGTGATCAAAGTTGAACAACACTCAAGCTCGCGAACACTCAAAATTTTTTAGTTTTCCCCTTAATTCCATGCACATGCAACTGAGATGACTCAAGATTAACGACATCCACAATTACACTAGATAGAATGTGGATCCTACAGACAAATTAAGATTGCACGAAACAAATAACAAGAAACAAAAGCAATAAAACTAAAACTGAGAAATAAAAGATAGAGTTGTTCCAACACCCCCCTAAGCTTGAATTCGACTATGGCCTCATAGTCAAAAACAATCTTAAAGGTTGGAACAGAGATACCGCTTTACTCTTCAGGTGGAGGCGGGTACTGCGAAGCCGTAGGGTCCAAAGAAGGATACTCCCCCTGGAAGCTCGGACCAAACTGGGCCCTAGGTGGAGGTTGTGGATAGCCTCCAAAGTAATTTTGGCTCCAATAGTGGTCGTAAAAGGGCTGTTGTTGCATCTCCATCTGTTGCAACCGATCATGAATTTGTTGTTGGTTGTCGAGGAGAAGACGCTCGTTCTTGAACATTGCCCTTTGATTGTCCAATAACCGGTTTGTAGTGTCTTGAATACCGGTGTACATCGCCATGTGATGTTGTTGCATCTGTTGTATGTCTTGCAGCATAGCATACATGCCCTACATAGAATAGGCTTCCTCGCTTGGCTGTGAGGGCGGTGGTGGTGGTGGAGGTTGTGATGAAGAAGATGCACCCGGATGCATCCGAGGATGCTTCCGTGGTGCCACTCGAGCCCGAAGAGGTGTGAAGGCCTCCTCTTCCACTTCAGCCTCATCATCATTTCCGTCGTCGTCGTTGCCGCCATCTTCATCGGAGTCAGCGATGGCTATGATAGGCCATCAGAAGTGTTGCGCCACTTCGATGTTGAAGACCGGATCGGGAAGTGAGCATTCCTGGTAAGCATGGTTGACGTGGAAGTGCGCATATGCCAAACCATCTTGAAGAAGGATGAGGTTGGAGCGGTGCAGATGTTGCAAGTTCACCTTGCTCCTAGTGGAGAGAGGAGTAAGCATCTGGAAATTCAACCCAAGGTAGGAGGCCAGCTTTGTGATAAGCCCTCCAAAGTGAATTGACGCTTTCCGTGTACTTCTCTTCACCGCCAAAACCCGCTGCAAAAAGAAGGCGCCCCAGTTGCATTCTTGGCGTTTCAGGAGTTTATACAAGAAGAATAAGTCTGTCTCCTGAAACTTACTGAGGGCTAAATCACCCCTGGCAAACAACGTCGAACTCAACATCCGGTGAAGTATCTGGATGAAGGGGTGCTCGAAATCAGCTACCGCAGCATTATGGTAACTCACTGACTTGCCTGGCGGCACCGTCACCAGATCGGCAAAGATGGCATCATAGTCGGTGCGGTTGTCCGGTCGCCGGTAATCATGTTGCGAGTGATTCCAGTTGAAAATCTTGTTGAACTGCCAGAGTGTAAGGGTGTAGTCGATGTTGTACAGCCAGAAAGACACCCGACCCTTGATCCACTCACGGTCGGTGTCTATGACGTCATTGGGTACGATGCAGACGTCCAATGACGCCCTGAACTCAGCCACCAACTCCTTGAAAGTAGGCCTGTAACATACCAGATCTTGGACCCTACCTTAGAACTTTGACCTTTTGATCTTAGGCCAAACAAGGTTGAGTTTAGAGTGATCCTAATAATCTAATGCATGAATAATGTAAATAATATGTCACATAATTCATTTGGTGATAGTAAGATGATAAATAACCTAATTGGATGCATAATATAGTTAATGGGCCTCTAATGGGCCATATGACATAACCCATGTAAGAAAGTCTCAAAATAAAGAATAGACTTCAAATTTGTATTCTACACATTAAAATAAGCTTACATGTCAATTTTCATTTAATTTGGATAACCTCAAAATAATATGGTAATTTAGGAGAGAGAAATTGCCTAAAAGGTGTAATTAATAAATACATATAACAATTGACTCTAAAAGAGGAAAATAATCTTATATTTGTAATCTACATAATAAATATAGCCTTTGGGTGAATTTTCATCCAATTTGGTGAAAGTTTGCTTAAAGGGTGAAATCAGGAGAGAGAAAGTGTGTAAAATCTTCAAGATATTAAATAAATATGCAAATGTATCCAATATGTAAAATTGATGGCAGATTTGTATCCAACACATTAAATGTGACTTATGGGTTAAGTTTCATAAAATTTGGATAATCCTAAAGCCATTAATGAAGGAGGAAAGAGAAAATAGTAATTGAATTATTACCCATTAAAAGTTTCCAAAAGGCACATCTAAGTGCATAATCGGAATCTACGTGCCTTTATTGGCCTCTGTGAAAAAATTGGTTTAATTTGGATAATGTTTGGACCCTCAATTTGCTTTAGAAAGAAACTTAATGAAACCTTATTTAAATGCAAATATAAATTCTCATTTCTTTGTCACGCTTGCTTTCCTATTTTAGATATCTCGGGTTCAATTCTGACCCTTGGATTTTGATCGAGCGGCATCTGTTTCTTCTCCTTTCTCCGCTTTCCCTCTTCTCACGATTTTGTTTCCCGTTTGAACCTGTTCTTTTTTCCCTCGATTTCTTCTCGTGGTTCCTTCTCTTTTCTTTCCTTGTCCTTCTCTGATTTCTTCGTCTCTACGTTCCCCTAGCTTTTCCACACCGATGGCCCCTATTTAAGCGGTGGTTCTGTGAACGACGCTTGTTTCTCACCCGCCGCCTGACCTGCTCTGTTCCTTCCCCTGTTCCACTTCTTCTTCGCTTCTCCTCGCTGCTACAGGTGCTCGGGCCTCTGGTTTTTCCTCCCCTCACCTTCGTGGTGACCCCCTGCATCATCCTCTTGGGCTAGTTCAAGCTCCTTCAGCCCCGAGTGCTTCTCCCCATCTCGCCGTATGCAGTCGGCGATCATGGTGATGACAGCAGGTCCCTGTGGTTCCATGGTGGTTCTGGGGCTGGTGAACCACTTCGTGTCCTTCCTCAATGGCTCGTGTTGCGCCGACATCGCCAATTTGGCCTTCGCAGGTAGGAATCGTTTTCCCCCTTTTTCTGGTTTGTAGTTGTTGTCTCGCCGGCCATGGGCATGAAGCTTGGCCCTGTGTTCTTCGCGACACCTCTTTTTTGAGGTTCTGAGTTCATTTGGGGCACGTCAATCCGTCGATGAGAACTTCAACGCTTTCTGGCACTTGTGGTTTTGGATTCGATTTCCTGATCGGTGTTGTATCCTGGACTTCTTCGCGTTCAGTATACAGCGGAGAAGACGATCCTTCGTGGATTGTCGAGAATACCCTCCATCATTTCTTTACCTCTTCCTTTCCCTATCAGGGGTATTTTGGTCATTTCTGTATGTTTTCTTTTGCTTTGGTGCGATCCAACTGAGTAGCTGACTGCCGATTTGTCCAACCCTGATTGGGCCAAGTCAGCGGGTTGGGCAACCCTCTTGCAAGTTTTCTTCGAGTATGTGGATTTTAGATTTATCTGATTGGTCGAGCTTTGAAAATCCATAACTAATTATTTATTGATCAGAAAAATATAAATAAATAGTCGTTGGATTCAGAAAAATGCAAGCTTTCTTATGATGTTGGTTTTATCGCCTGAATCTGATGTTCTAAAGATGTGATTTTAATAGATCTAATTAATGATGAATTAACTTCTAAAATTCATAACTAATAATTTATAAGTCAGAAAAATATAATAAAATATGTTTTGAAATCCTAATAACCTAATATAAAATATGACATTGTTTTGGAAACCTAATTCACATAATAATAAAAAGGTGTTTTTAGGGTTTTGTATATTAATGAAACCTAACCCTAATTCCACATATATTCTAATAGGTGCTTTGGAAGCCTAGGCTTGGACCTAGGAGTGACTTCAGATCTGTTTGAATCTGTTGTTGAGGTATGATTGCATCCCACATTAATTCTATATTGAGCAATTTCTTTTTTTGTCTCTCTTGATGTATGTTGTACCCCCTATTCATCCATATTGAGCAATGCACCTACTTTATCATTCTTTTGACTTTTGCCTACACATATGTCTATTTTCTTGATATCATGGTTCATGTGTACTATCTATCTTGTTATGAACTTGGATATTTTCTTGATATCATATCTTGTGCCTTGGTGCATGTTGGTCTCTTATATTGTCATGTGCCACTTTGAAGTGGATATTATATGTTTGTGTTGTCCATTGTGTGATGGCAACCTTTGTATCATCTTCTGACTAAACTATTTACTTGCCTATATATTTACATGTAATGTGATTCAGTAGCACTAGAGTAGTGTAAATTACATTGGTTTTGGGGCAGTAATCCCCTATTGTTTATTTGGAGGGTGGCAGTATACCATTCTTCTGTAAATCGAGTGTGGTAGTAATCCATGCTCAAATTTTATATATTTGGGAGATTGGATGTATTCTTTTCTCTATCAGGTTCAAGTGTGTGCTTGGCCGCCAATAGTGTTTATATTGTTCTAGTGTTATGCTTATCTCACATGCATGCAGATTGATGATGATATGTGCTTTGTTTTACACCATGGTAGTGGATGTTTATATTGATAGCACATTCTTATTATTTGTTGGTTATGTCAAGTATCCTTTTTGTTATAATCTTTTCTCTTGATGCCCGATTGGGTAGTCCTTATCTCTTACATGGGAAGCCTTTTGCATTTAATGTCCTTTATTTCCTTATATTTCTCAAAGTTTTATTTTTAGTATGCACATACCAGCCTTTGCTGATGTTTCCTTTTGTTTCTCTTTTGTTGGGGTATGCTTCCAACCCTAGGTGGAAGACTTGGATGCATGGCATGGTGACCTGGACTTAGTTTGTTATGATGAAGCTTGGAGACAATCTTGAGGTGGTTTAGATTTCCTATACATGGATCCTAGTGATGTAAGTTTGTAACCCTTTGTTTTATAATTGAATGGTCAAATATTTTCTTCTGCTACTATACATTGGTCTTTTTATTACCATTATATAAAGATTTGAAAATTTTACACCCACTCCATCTCACCTTTTGAGTGTGTTTGGATTGGAGGTTTTATTGTTCAAATTTTTAGTAGAGAAGTGGTTTCACTTCTTTACAGCATGGTATCAGAGCCAAGTTAGTCAGAATCGACTATTTCAATTTTGTCTCCCCATTAGAACCCTTGACTTTTCTAGATAGCTATAAGTGAGATGTTGACCTTAGAATTTATCAGTGATGATCTTTGTATGCAATAAGGTTGGCTTTGAGGATGAGAATATGTTAGGAGATCTAAATATGGAAATATTGTGACTTGGTTTCCGCAATTGATTTTGGATCCACATTTTGTTTCATCTCTAAAAGATTTTCATCGCCAAAAATTATTTTCAATTATACTACTATATGTATAAAACTTTTCTCAGATTTATCGATGTTTTCTTGAGCTAAGTCACAATTAAGAGAACTCTAGTTTGAGTAGAATCTAACCCTAGTTTGTGACTAGGTTTGATATAATGTTGTAGTTGACCTACCCTATGACTTTTTTTTTGGATGATCATATAGGGTTGATAGGTTAGAGACACAAGGACCTAAAATCTCAACCCTAGATGGCATGACTATAGTTGGATACATGAATAATAAAAGTATCTAGAACTTTCATAACCAAGAGATGTGGGTAGCTCTAAAAATTTGTTTAGTTTGACTTGTTAGGTTGAACCCTTTAAGGGGTGGAGTGTATTTAGTGTTTGATGTTTGGATCTTTAGATTTCGAGGACGAAATCCTTTTTAAGGGGTGGAGTGCTATAACATACCAGATCTTGGACCCTACCTTAGAACTTTGACCTTTTGATCTTAGGCCAAACAAGGTTGAGGTTAGAGTGATCCTAATAATCTAATGCATGAATAATGTAAATAATATGTCACATAATTCATTTGGTGATAGTAAGATGATAAATAACCTAATTGGATGCATAATATAGTTAATGGGCCTCTAATGGGCCATATGACATAACCCATGTATGAAAGTCTCAAAATAAAGAATAGACTTCAAATTCGTATTCTACACATTAAAATAAGCTTACATGTCAATTTTCATTTAATTTGGATAACCTCAAAATAATATGGTAATTTAGGAGAGAGAAATTGCCTAAAAGGTGTAATTAATAAATACATATAATAATTGACACCAAAAGAGGAAAATAATCTTATATTTGTAATCTACATAATAAATATAGCCTTTGGGTGAATTTTCATCCAATTTGGTGAAAGTTTGCTTAAAGGGTGAAATCAGGAGAGAGAAAGTGTGTAAAATCTTCAAGATATTAAATAAATATGCAAATGTATCCAATATGTAAAATTGATGGCAGATTCGTATCCAACACATTAAATGTGACTTATGGGTTAAGTTTCATAAAATTTGGATAATCCTAAAGCCATTAATGAAGGAGGAAAGAGAAAATAGTAATTGAATTATTACCTAAAAGTTTCCAAAAGGAGAAACTAAGTGCATAATCGGAATCTACATGCCTTTATTGGACTCTGTGCAAAATTTGGTTTAATTTGGATAATGTTTGGACCCTCAATTTGCTTTGGAAAGAAACTTAATCAAACCTTATTTAAATGCAAATATAATTTCTCATTTCTTTGTCACGCTTGCTTTCCTATTTTAGATATCTCGGGTTCAATTCTGACCCTTGGATTTTGATCGAGTGGCATCTGTTTCTTCTCCTTTCTCCGCTTTCCCTCTTCTCACGATTTTGTTTCCCGTTTGAACCTGTTCCTTTTTCCCTCAATTTCTTCTCGCGGTTCCTTCTCTTTTCTTTCCTTGTCCTTCTCTGATTTCTTCATCTCTGCGTTCCCCTAGCTTTTCCGCACCGATGGCCCCTATTTAAGCGGTGGTTCTGTGAACGACGCTTGTTTCTCACCCGCCACCTGACCTGCTCTGTTCCTTCCCCTGTTCCACTTCTTCTTCGCTTCTCCTCGCTGCTACAGGTGCTCAGACCTCTGGTTTTTCCTCCCCTCACCTTCGTGGTGACCCCCTGCTTCATCCTCTTGGGCTAGTTCAAGCTCCTTCAGCCCCGAGTGCTTCTCCCCATCTTGCCGTATGCAGTCGGCGGTCATGGTGATGGCAGCAGGTCCCTGTGGTTCCATGGTGGTTCTGGGGCTGGTGAACCACTTCGTGTCCTTCCTCAATGGATCGTGTTGCGCCGACATCGCCAATTTGGCCTTCGCGGGTAGGAATCGTTTTCCCCCTTTTTCTGGTTTGTAGTTGTTGTCTCTCCGGCCATGGGCATGAAGCTTGGCCCTGTGTTCTTCGTGACACCTCTTTTCTGAGGTTCTGAGTTCATTTGGGGCACTTCAATCCGTCGATGAGAACTTCAACGCTTTCTGGCACTTGTGGTTTTGGATTCGATTTCCTGATCGGTGTTATAGCCTAGACTTCTTCGCGTTCAGGATACAGCGGAGAAGACGATCCTTCGTGGATTGTCGAGAATACCCTCCATCGTTTCTTTACCTCTTCCTTTCCCTATCAGGGGTATTTTGGTCATTTATGTATGTTTTCTTTTTCTTTGGTGCGATCCAACTGAGTAGTTGACTGCCGATTTGTCCAACCCTGATTGGGCCAAGTCAGCGGGTTGGGCCACCCTCTTGCAAGTTTTCTTCGCGTATGTGGATTTTTATATTTATCTGATTGGTCGAGCTTTGAAAATCCATAACTAATTATTTACTGATCAGAAAAATATAAATAAATAGTCGTTGGATTCAGAAAAATGCAAGCTTTCTTATGATGTTGGTTTTATCGCCTAAATCTGATGTTCTAAAGATGTGATTTTAATGGATCTAATTAATGATGAATTAACTTCTAAAATTCATAACTAATAATTTATAAGTCAGAAAAATATAATAAAATATGTTTTGAAATCCTAATAACCTAATATAAAATATGAAATCATTTTGGAAACCTAATTCACATAATAATAAAAAGGTGTTTTTAGGGTTTTGTATATTAATGAAACCTAACCCTAATTCCAGATATATTCTAATAGGTGTTTTGGAAGCCTAGGCTTGGACCTAGGAATGACTTCAGATCTGTTTGAATATGTTGTTGAGGTATGATTGCATCCCACATTAATTCTATATTGAGAAATTTCTTTTTCGTCTCTCTTGATGTATGTTGTATCCCCTATTCATCCATATTGAGCAATGCACCTACTTTATCATTCTTTTGACTTTTTCCTACACATATGTCTATTTTCTTGATATCATGGTTCGTGTGAACTATCTATCTTGTTATGAACTTGGATATTTTCTTGATATCATATCTTGTGCCTTGGTGCATGTTGGTCTCTTATATTGTCATGTGCCACTTTGAAGTGGATATTATATGTTTGTGTTGTCCATTGTGTGATGGCAACCTTTGTATCATCTTCTGACTAAACTATTTACTTGCCTATATATTTACATGGAATGTGATTCAGTAGCACTAGAGTAGTGTAAATTACATTGGTTTTGGGGCAGTAATCCCCTATTGTTTATTTGGAGGGTGGCAATATACCATTCTTTTGTAAATCGAGTGTGGTAGTAATCCATGCTCAAATTTTATATATTTGGGAGATTGGCAGTATTCCTTTCTCTATCAGGTTCAAGTGTGTGCTTGGCCGCCAATAGTGTTTATATTATTCTAGTGTTATGCTTATCTCACATGCATGCAGATTGATGATGATATGTGCTTTGTTTTCCACCATGGTAGTGGATGTTTATATTGATAGCACATTCTTATTATTTGTTGGTTATGGCAAGTATCCTTTTTGTTATAATCTTTTCTCTTGATGCCCGATTGGGTAGTCCTTATCTCTTGCATGGGAAGCCTTTTGCATTTAATGTCCTTTATTTCCTTATATTTCTCAAAGTTTTATTTTTAGTATGCACATACCAGCCTTTGCTGATGTTTCCTTTTATTTCTCTTTTGTTGGGGTATGCTTCCAACCCTAGGTGGAAGACTTGGATGCATGGCATGGTGACCTGGACTTAATCTGTTATGATGAAGCTTGGAGACAATCCTGAGGTGGTTTAGATTTCCTCTACATGGATCCTAGTGATGTAAGTTTGTAACCCTTTGTTTTATAATTGAATGGTCAAATATTTTCTTCCGCTGCTATACATTGGTCTTTTGATTACCATTATATAAAGATTTGAAAATTTTACACCCACTCCATCTCACCTTTTGAGTGTGTTTGGATTGGAGGTTTTATTGTTCAAATTTTTAGTAGAGAAGTGGTTTCACTTCATTACAAGGCCACTCGCCGAAGCACGGCTGACCATCTGCATGAAATTCCATCTCGTCAGGCCATCTTCCCGTGTGTCAGGCCTGACCTTTCAGGACGTAGTCGAGGTTGGCTTTGAACCCGAGGTTGCGGATGGTTTCCCGTTCAACATAACAGGTCGGCTCAATCTTCCTCTTTAGAATCTCCTCGTATATCTTCTTCACCTCTGTGGATGGATGAATCAGCCGCAGGCGTGCAACTGATGTGGTCGGAGGTGGCACGAACTCCAGGATGTCCATCGGGTTCACACGTGAAGATGATGCACCAGCTATGTGCACCATGATTGCGAGATAAAGGGGAATAGAAAGGGAGCTCGGTGAAGATCGGAGAAGTGAATCTCCGCTCGATGAAGAACTTGCTCGGTGTTGCTCATCGTCGGGCTTGGACAACTCTGGAACATGCTAGGCACAAGTGAAGGCGAATTGCACTGGAGTTGTGACGTCATCAGACGCAAATCCTCCTCATATATATCCGTGGCCGGCGCTACTGTCTGCCCGTCGATACCATCGACACGAGTCGATGGTATCGATGCTGGTAGCACGATCCGTACCTCCACGAGTATCGACAGTTGTCGATGGCTGGATCTGTGAGGCCTGGATTGCTGATGCGTCGATACTATTGACGCGGGTCGATGGTATCGACCCGTCCCCCGGATCGACTTCTTAGTTGTTGCGATCTCCGTTGATCTTTCCTCGTGGATCGTGGACGTGGCACGTCGATACTATCGATGTGAGTCAATAGTATCAACTCTCTAATTAGGGCAAACCCTCACGAGGCCCGGCCGCCGCCTTCTTTGCATGAATGTGTCGATACCATCGACTCGCCCGTCGATGGTATCGACTTTCCTGAGACGATTTGTTCTAAAAATCTCCAGATATCTCGATAGTATCGACACCCCTGTCGATACCATCGACCTCTGCTTGCGATATGCCTGTTGGTATGTCGATACCATCGACGAGGTCGTCGATGGTATCGACGCAGTGCGATTCCTGCAGTCACCAGTCTGTACCATGGTCAATACCATCGAAGCAAGGGTCGATGGTATTGACTCTGCCTCAGCCCTGCACATGTAGCAAACGATCACGGTATCTTTTTTACACTACAAACTAAGTTAAAACAAATCAAATTACGAATGTAAAGTAACTAAACTAAAGTACCAATGGTTGGGTTGCCTCCCAACAAGCGCCCTTATTTAACGTCTTAGGATAGACGACTTGAAGCTTTTATCAACTGATTACTTTGGAGAAAGTGCTCAAAGGATTATGCGGCAGCTTGAACTCCACGCGATCTTGACTGATCCCCAACGTCAGCGTACCTCTCCCAATTGCAGTGACTACATCGGCCGTTGCTTGAAACGGCCTACCCAATAGCATCTCACAACTTTGAAGCTGTGGCATATCCATGATGACGAAATCTACAGGAAAAATGAACTTGTCCACCTTGATGAGTACATCTTCACAGATTCCGTATGGCCTTACAATAGATCCATCTGCTAATTCAATGGTTGCCGCTGACTTCTTCATGTCCTTTAACCCAAGCTTTTTAAATGTGGACAGCGGCATGAGATTTATACTCGTGCCCGAATCACACTGAGCTCGTGGGAAGTGTCGATTGCCTATCGAGCATGGAATGTAAAAACTCCCTGGATCTTTCTTCTTCTGTGGTAAACTCCCATGGATGATTGAGCTCACCATTTCATTCATCCGACATACATCAGTGTCTTTAATCCGCCGCTTTCTGTTGATTATTTCTTTGATAAACCTCCCATAGGTGGGAACCTTCTCAATCATTTCCACCAACAGAATGTTGATATGAAGTTTTCTGAACATCTCCAAGAATTTTCTATAATGTCGGTGCTCTTTCTTCGGCTTAGGGTTATCCAGAGTTGACACAACTGCCGCATTAACATGCTTGTGAGGTGGTACATATGAGCTTTTTGGGGCCAACTCCCCTAAGCTTGCTTCAATGACTTCCTCTGGCGTGGACTTTGTCGGATCATCTTCCACTGATATAACTTGTTGTGGCTTCTCTCTCGCAATGGATGTATCCGCACCTGGACGAATGGCCTTCACTTTCTCTTCTTGCCTAGGCGGGGTCGCAACCATCATGGGCTCTTGGCGGGATTTCCTGAAAGGAGTGTATCCGCTTGGTAGTCCATAATGACTGTGAGGATACGGTATTGCCGGTTTAGCCTCTGTATCAAACATCATTTTGCCTTGGTCCTTGATCCCTGTCACCAGGGGTTCTTCCTCATTAATCACAGACATGTATTTAACTTGATGATGTGCTTGAACCACATCTGCATTCCCAGCCTATCTCTGTTGATTGGCATGCTTGATGGCCGCCACTTCATTGGAAATTTGGGTCACAGTGGTTTCTAACGCCCGCATTTGTGCTCCATGACTTTGTAGTGTCTGCCAAAATTTGGTCAAGATGTCACCCTGGGACTGCAGTTGTTTACTGAACATACTCATCATCTCCTGATTCTGCTGCACCATTTGACTAAGCAATTCAGTGCTTTTATCTTCAGCTCTAGGTTGTGGCTTTGCATCAGTATCTTGTAGGAAGTTATTGGGATCCTTCCATGAGAACTTCTTATCCCTCCTCCACGCATAATCATTGTTTCTATAGCCCTGTTGTTTCATGAATTTGACTTGGGATTCCTCATCAGACGATACATCTTCCTTGGCAAGCAATTTCTTGGCTAGCCAATCTAGCTTGTCATTCAACTCCTTTATGGCTCTGGACTCACCTACAGCTTTAACTTGTTCCGGTGCATCCCTATCACCCCAAGATTGCTTTTTCGCCATAATCTTCAGAATCTCCCATCACCTAGTATCTGTGTTGTTCAAGAAAAATCCTAAACCTGCTGAATCGAGGTTACTTCTATCATGCTCAGAGAGAGAAAAATAGAAGATCTTAACTTGCTGTTGAATCATGGTGTGGGCACCTCCTCAACATAATCTGAAAACGTTCCCACGTCTCCGAGTAGGTTTCACCCACCTTCTGAGTGAAATTGTGAATCTTTCAGATCAAATCGTTGGTCTTCTCTGGCGGGAAGAACTGTTCAAAGAAAACCTCGACCATATGGTCCCATGATTCCACATATTCATCATCTATATTATGCAACCACTCTCGTGCCGCTCCTGCCAGAGAACTCGGGAAGAGCTTCAAGTAGAGCACATCTTGTGGAAATCTGTCTATTTTTATCATATCACAATTCTCCACAAATTGACTTATATGCGCGACGGGGTCTTCATTCTTGAGCCCATGGGAAGCATTCGACTTCACCAAGTTGATTAAAGTCGGATCAATCTTGTATATTGGAATATTCACCACTTGCTTCTTGATCGGCCCCTTGGAAGCAGATGAGGAAGAAGCCTTGATCTTCTCCCATATTGTCTGTGGCTCGTCCATCTCTTCTTGTTCGGGTTCAGAAACTATACCCTCAAGATGGTCTTGATTATACTCGCCTTCGACATCCGGTCCCAGAAGCGGAACCTCTGGTGCATGACTTGTGTAGTCTGTACTATGCGCCTGCACCATGCACCATACCTGCAAATAGAAAAATTAAATTTAGTACAGTGCTTGACGATTGCAAATATTTAGAAAATGTATTATGATTTTTTTTCTGAAATTATAAAAAAATGTGGCCTAGAGTGGCCGCTTGTAGCACTCGTAGTGCCAACAATTCGCTGTATCCCCGACAACGATGCCAACACTTGACACAAATTTATCGTGCACAAAAATGCAAGTGAACGCGTCGAAGTAATACAGGCCTTTGTGAGGCCCGAGTCGAATACAGGGATACGTGAAATTGTCGGAGACTCCTACTAACTACTCGCGATCAGCTAAGCCAATTAAATAGTTGAGAGTTGTTATCTAAATTAAAAGGAAATAAAAATAAAGCAAAACAAGCAATCAATTAAATGTTTGGTTTAATTGATTCAAAGTGAGATCTTTAGGATTGCGGTTTCACCGCGGGATTTCATTGTATTAAAGTCTATGTAGTTACTCAATTTTATCTCTCTATCCGGGTAGTGGCCTGAAATCAGAATTGCCCACTGTCGTGGTACAATTCACTACCTATGCCTAGGTCGGTTCCACCGTCGTAGTAACCTATACCGTAAACTAGGTGCATTAGAAACGACCTCTCGGTATCCACCATTAATCTTACACCACCTTGTTCAAGGGATTTGTCAATTAATGTAAATTCTGTCTCTTTTCAACCATTAATTCTTCTTTCAAAGAAATTAAAGGCATTAGATTATTATTATGGTGATCAAGCATAACAATGTATTTGAGAAAATGAAATTATACAACGAATTTAAGAGATAAGATATGAATTACTATGATAAAATTGTCATACAATGAATTCCCGGGCTACTCCCAGTCCTAAAGACAAAGGGGATTAGCCCTGCATGTTCATCTCAGAGTACAACGTGGAGAAGAAAAATGGAAACATGAAGAAAAACGTGATTGAGTGGTAAAACCCCTGAACGGAGAAGATCCAAGCGATCCTTGGCGTGGAATACGCGTTCTCCCGCCTTTCGGTGGTGGAAATCGTCTTCTTCAGCGTCCGGATCGGCTGGGGCGTGCTCTTGTGCTCCGTTCTTCTCTCCTTGCTCTCTGGGATGTGTGTTGCGACTAATTCCTCCTTTTCTCGCTCTGGGCGGCCGTCCTTAGGTATAATCCCGCAATTAGGTTGTCCATTAACCACAGCTGTCCGATTTTGATCATTACAAAGCCAACAAGTATCTGACAGTGTCGATACCATCGACGTGAGTCGATGGTATCGACCCTGTGTGATAGCGGCAGTTCTCTTTTCTTTTGCTTTGCGCCTGATGTCATCTCGATACCATCGACGCGGGTCGATGGTATCGACACTCTAAGGCGTCGGTTGTTGTCCTTTTCCGTCACTGTAGCCTCCTGGGTCGATGGTATCGACTTTGTGTCGATAGTATCGACCTCATTTTCATCCGCAACCTGATGGTATCTCAATACCATCGACATCCCTGTCGATAGTATCGACTTTCTTCTGGTCCTTGCGGCTGTGCGCCTGTGGTCGTGTCGATAGTATCGACCACCGTCGATGGTATCGACGGTAGCAGATACTTGTTTTTCCTGAAATTAACACACGAAACCACATAAGTCCACACAAAATGTATATTTTTGATAATTAATACTCAAAATGCTGAAATAAAGGGAATTTGACATAAAGAAGTAGCATAAACCAAAATGAATGAATTATGCAACATTAACCACGAGAATGACTAATAAATGCATAAAACACATATCAAACAAGTCTATAAATGCGACTCAAAATCATTGCATCATTATCCTTGCTTATCATAGAGCCATCCTAGGCGCACCCAGGTATCCTATGCATAAATCAAGTCTTAAGTTGCTCACACTAGATCAAGTTGAGTTTTTGTAGGGTTAAAAAAGGTTTGAACAAATTCATTTCTGGTTTGGGGGAAAAATAGGTCTAAATTGAAAATTACAGGTCTAAATCGAGGAAATAAAGGCATGTTTGGGGGTGTTAAGTCTAGTTTGGACAAATTATGTCTCATTTAAGCTATATTATAGCAAACTAAGGGAATTTGGTCTAATTACTTCATCCTAAGAAACATTATTTTAGGTTTATAGTCACAATAAAACATTCTTGGGTATTGAATTATTTATTGCTTTATTGTTTTGGATGTTTATGAAAATTATAATATCTATGTTGATAATGTACATTGATTTTCATTTGTTATAATAAATCATCAACATGTATCATTGGAATGTTGGGGTTTGTTATTTGAAACATTTTCTATGTTTCCTTTCTCTTACTATTCAATTAGTTTTACTTATTATTTTGTATATTTTGATTACCATATTTGGTATATATGTGTATTATATTAAAAATTGAATATTTTTATCCCAATGATATGAAAAATAATAGAATTGACCCTCATTTTATCTTTACACGGTCATCCTCTCTTTTTTTTGCCCTCTAGTCATTCCTCTCATGACTCACAAGTATCGACTACCTTACACAATTACCATAATCAATGTCAACACACTCCAGCACACCATGTAATGTCTCCATATGAAGAATGGGAAGGGATGGTGAAAATGATTAATTATAATCAATTTATATAACTTCTTCGTGAGGCGGTCCCATGTTATACCCTAGATCTCCCTTGATTGAGGTAGTTGTTTGACTACATCAACACCATTTAGCGGTTGTTTTCCCCCCTCGAATCTGATTCTTAGGGGCATTCCTACCCCTACCACATTACCCTAGAAGGACAAGTGCGTAGAAGATATGACAAGGGAGTTGTAATCCTCCCTCTTCATGTTACAATGATTTACTACAATAGTGCACGTCAAGCAGTCCACATACTCTATTTCATGGGTCTTTTCTGAAGGTCTAATGGTTCTTTTGTGTTTTAGTACTCTTTTCACAACATAGCTGGTAAAAAGGAATCTGGCGTTGCTTTCCAAACATCTATCATAAGAATTCATAACCAAAATATCACACAATTTAGAAGCTCAGTAGTGTCATTCCTACTACACTATTCTCAAGGGATAATAAACATATCTAGCTCTAATTGACCCCCTTGAGTGGGAAGGACCGCCTAGCTGCCTAGAAAGTATGGATCCTACTATATTAGGATTTCAACAATAGAATCAATATATATTAGGCTTTCTACTATGCACAACAAAGAAGTTTGCTTCAAAAGATCTAGTTTATAAGTAACTCTGTTACTAATTAATCCATTGGACAATCTCCATTTCCATGAGGTAAACATGTCCATTGTTCTTCCACATATGTTGTGAATACCATGCCAAGTAATAAAATTCAAGAAATGGCATGCCAAATAATAAAATGAAGTTAATTCACTTGGGTAGTTTCTATAATATTGCAAATGAGTTCCAAATAATGGAAACACAACATGTTCAAGTGAAAATATTATTCATATCATAAAAATTGAGAATTAGACTAGATTCACATCATTGTAACCCAATTTTCAATATGTTGTATTGTGTTACATGCATAATGATGTAAAATATGATTTATTTGTGAATTTTCACGTGCATAGTTATGCATGTGATGACTTTCAGGTTTTGTTTCTACTCTAGGAATTGCGGTGACTCTATAAGTGTACTTAAGCCCAAGTTGAGGTTTACCTTTACGTGGATGGCTACATCAAAGTGTGCCTAGGTCCTTGACTAAGACATGTGTTTGGACATTTATCATAAGCGTTCTTAGACCCCTTGTATATGATTATCTTTGAATTAGATACCAAGTGCCTAAAAGCACATGAAAGAAAATGGTGCAAGCTCGAAGGCTAGGTTGTAAAGTCATATCCACACCTTGTGGTAACCGTGGACAATGTGTCTCCTCATGAAGCTTGAGGACATTCACCAGGATCATGTTGATGACACAAATTGAAGTATGTATTGGGATTAGCTTCCTAACATGATTCAACATCTATCACTCTTAGCTCATTTGCTATATGCATCATTAATATTAAGTCATGCTAAATATGTCTCATTGGTATTAAATGTTGAGGGTTGAGCTTTTAGTCAAGTCTAGTCGCTAAATTTCAATTTTTAATTTTCTAATCATATATCTTAAGGCATATATTTGTTCATAATAGGATTTTTATTAAAAGTAGATGTGCCCTACATGTCTTAGCACGTCCATGTAGAACTACATGGCAAGTTGAGGAGAAAGTTCATCTTTGGCATTAGTATATGATGAAAAGTAAGTGGATTTGGATCTTGTATTCAGAATTTCTGATTAGTTGTAAGATCTTTGATTTATGTATTAGAAGGTAGACAAATATAATTTTAGCATCAATATAGGCAATATCTAGAAAATATGCAATATGAATTGACACACTCAACAATCATAAGTAACCACTCTAAGAGTTGAACCTGATAATATCTAAAAAGTATTGCAGAAACTTATGAATTTTTATATATGGACATTTTCTAATTTGATTTTTTTTATAATATATGAAGTCAGACTATAAAGTGGGTGAGGAAAATTCATAAAAAAATACTTTTCAACTAGATATTTGATGATAAATTGAGAATGATATATAAATTTTCAAAGATAGGATTTGACTAAGAGATGCATTGAATAATTTCTTTAATAAAACACAACATATAGATCATTTCTGGGACCACATAATCTAAAAATGTTTCAAACTAGGTATGATTATGAGATGAACACAATAAAAATATGAGGCAAAGCCAGTTCTATCTAATATAGTTATGCATTAATCTAGATGTTGATATCATCTACAAAGTCTTCAAACTGATTTTTTATCTCCCCTCCCTCTTTCTTTTTGCAATGTAGTTCACAAAACAAACCCTGATATCACCCATCTTGTTATGTCATATAACTTCAAATGAACCTATTGCTAGCAAAAAATTACCAACGATAATAGTCAATTGATGTTGATTTTTGTTGACTTTTGCTAGATAATTACATTTTAGTGGAGGAAACAACAAAAGTTATAAGGTAATTATATTAACAATTTGATTTACATCATTAAAAAGGTATACATCCAATGCCTTTCCAACTGAACGAGAAATAATTGATTCATAAAAGAATGTAATGAAAATATAAATGATGATGTTGGCAAAATGGAGACAGAAGAAACAAAAAGGATGCAATATACGTTAATAAACAACAATAGCTGAGTGGAGTCTTACCTAATCCAAATCTGTGTTTACAATTTTATGTGCAATTTTATTGTATAGATTTGAGAAACTATTCCTAACATCTTGCGTTTAGCAGAATAAGAAGGCACCGACACTATTACATCCATAGTGCCAGAAGTCTAGGGCAAGATGAGGTGTAGTTGTTCTTATTCTGTGCAATAATCTCATGAACTATGGTGTCTAATGACTGCATATGGGCCATCTAAAAGGTGTATGAAATCTAGCAGTTTTTCGAAATCGGTGGAAACATTGGTCTCGTGGAGTCGAAATTTTCCATGCTACTACTAGTGGAGACAAAATCCAATGAATAGGATCAGAAGAGTGTGATCATGTACTAACTATGAGGTCATTGAGACAAAACGAAATTTTTAGAATCTAGAAATTTCATGGACAATATAAAAATCTTAGAGATTGGATTTTTTATAGAGCCCTGAGGCCGATTCTACCCCTCTTTGGCTACCTGATGGTCTCCCACAACTCTGACCACACTTGGATCATCTATCTGCCGACCCTAAGGGCATGTTTGATTTGTTGGAAAAGATTAACAAGAGATGCCCAAGAGGATGGGACATGAAGGTATAAACAAAGGATGGGAGATTGGGTAATCCTATCCTATGTTTGGATATATGACATGAAAAGATTAGTGACAATTTCATGTTCATCATTTCTTATTATTGCTCTAATCATGTATGTTTCGATGGTCACTGAGATCCGTGTATACTATTACAAAGATCATTTTATAATCATTAAATTAATAAGCAACACTATTTTCTAGTTTAAAAGTTGGGGATAATAATCAGAATCTTCGATCCACACTCAGTCAAGACAAGTCTAAACTATTCACCGATAAATAGCTCACACATGCAGGAAACTAAATACAACTGAGTTGAATGAATACAAAATATTAAATATGTTAGCAATAATTTAACATTGTATGCTAGCCCTTAAATTTTATATAGAAAAAAGACCTCATAAGTTACATGCTTGTCTTATTGGCGTGGATGGCGTGGAGGAAAAATGCACAAAATTGTTATAGTTTTTTTTTTCATCCGATGAGTATTTTAACAACTGATTTGGGCATGAAATCAGTTATGTGATTGTCAATTGCTTTTTAATGCAAAGCAACTGCTTCCATGGAGAAAGGCAACCACAAGTCTGATATCAACCGGAGGAGAGGGACACCCGTGTGAAGTGTGTTTGTCGGTCGTGTAAAATGTATTCGTGCCGTCAGCCGGAGTGCCTTCGTTGGCAGTAAATCAGGAAGTGCAACACGCATATGTGTTCCGTTCACTGAGGTTTGGAGGCCGTAGTTGCCAAAGAATTTCTGGAGTCGGGGTCAAAGAGCCAGTGCAAAGAAACTCATACCGCCTAAGGGTCTGACTGGTTTGGGATAAATGTAACTTTCCAAGAATTTGTTTTTCGGAAAATAAAATTAAGTTCCTAGAAAATGAGTTCTGGATGATTGATTTGAAACATGAGTTTTCCTGAAACTTGACTTCCATGTGATTGGTTTGTTGTAAGTAGCTTAACATGATGCATGTAACGTTCTTAACGCCTACAAAAGCTATTTAAATTGTTTTTTATGTGTAATATTTTGTCAGATGTATCAAGTAAATGATACATTCGTAATAAGAACTATATACTTAACAATATGAGATTTCCATCAAATGCCTTCACTGTATAACACCAAACATGCTAATATATGTGTTTGGTATTACATCGAACAACTTGAAGGCATCAATGATCTAATAAAATAGAATCCACGATAGTCTTAATCAGATCTGGAATAGGGGAACACGGATGATTGAAAACGGAAGTCAAAGAAGAGAAATAGAACAAATTATCTTCGATTAACATCACTTTTTTCGGTACTGTATACATCAGTTAATAACTTCTTCCACACATTCTACTGTACAGTCAATTAATTAAATTGGCTGCCAGGAAGGGAATTTGAGTTCTTATTTACGGCCTTGAGTATACGCAACACGTGTTCTTATCCTTGGAGGAGATGCATAAGAAGTTGTATGAAGAGGCTTTGCGGGTAGATAGGTACTAAAGGGGCACACCAGACAGCCGCTACGGCAATAGCCGATGCAAGATCTTCAGGACTCCATGACGGTACAGAAATAACCGATACAAGATCTTCAGGACTCCATGACGGCAATAAGGAAATTGGTTTAGGAACTTATGGATCCGTCCCCAATGGCACAGTTTGTCTTCTTCCGTCGCACTCCCTATTGAGTCGCTGCTCGGTCAGAAGAAGGGAGCGGGCGAGACGAGTAACTTGTTTTCCCGTTGGTTTTCTATGGAAGCCATTTTCAGAAGCATATTTATATCACCGGAAGCCCAGGGAAAACTGGGAAAGTCTAGTTCCAGACTTTCATCGAACCAGTCAAGTGAAAGTAATAAGGCAACTTGACTTCTGGTACTTTGGGATTAGTATCCTTGTTCAATTTTTACCAAACAAATACGGGATTGAGGATACCAACAGGATTATAATCCAATCCTAACTCTAAATTTTTGAATTTCTGAATCCATCGCAATGATCCGAAAGGGAAAAAAGAAAAAAAGATACATTTGCCACTGCGTGGATCGCGAGGAATAGTCCACACGGCTGCAAACGTCTTCGGATCTCGGTTCCTTTGTCGCCCTGTGTCGATGTGAACGATGTAGCTTGCTTTTGGCGTCGTCTCTAGCAACTCCTGTCAAAGTCCTGGCCTTCGAGTTCGCCGCCGTCGACGTTCACTGACGTCTACTTCAAAAGCCCCAAGAAACTTGCGCTGCTTACAATAGACGAAAATATATATGCGATTGGGAGTGTGAGTGTGATCCCGCGCCCTCAATAACTCATTTACCGCGATAATCAACTGCATTTTGGCGGGTTCAGGAAGAGGTGGAGGAGAGGGAGCGGAGAAAGTGGAACAATAGCACCAGTTATTTGCTCTCCTAAAAGACCTTATTTATGTCACAGCCGTCGGATGTATAGAATGAACATCAGTGGTCAGATAATTTTTTTACTAGCTGGGTAGCGGGAGGCGCTTGCCGCTTCTTAATTTTCTGAAAATTATTAGATTTCGGGTATACCCGTAATAAACCAGATGTGTGACTCGTGCCTGTCACGGAATCTGCAAAGCCACCCGTCACCTTCTCAACGCTTTCCTGCAGTACATGCCTGACCCGTTATTATTTTCTTTACAGACAAGGAAGTTGGTTTCCCTCTGTGTACATTATATTTCGTCAGAGATCCTGATACCGACATGTTCATTTATTCTATTTTTCTGTTGTCGTCAGAGATCCTGATGCCTACGTAGTATCCGGACGCAATGGCTTCCGTATAGAATCCGGCTGTCTGTGACCCGATGGGTTACCCTTACTCCAACACCGAGTTCTACCATGCCGAATAACTACATCAACAGGGCACCACTAGCCACACTGCACAAAGAGACGAGCAGCTCGTGCACCAGGAAGTGAATGAGGTGGGCAATGTGTAGTGTTTGAATAGAAAGGATGATGTGTCAGATGCCAATATTTTGTAAAAGTAGGCAACAACTCGGTCCTGTTGTCGTAGATGCAGAAGTCCAAGTATTCCTCCATGGATAGTGGTGCTTGTGATTTGTAAAGTATTACTGTTTGGTTCTTCTTTGAGCATTTGTTTCAAAAATTTAGAAGATTGGCGCTATTCTTCTCCTAAAAGTTAATATACTTCTCGACGTTGGTGGTTTTCACTGAAGGTGTGAATACTCGTCTCGTTTTCGTGGGCAACTACACAGCTGCAATTACTGAGGTTAGCACCTAGAACCAAATGTCTTCTTCGTCAATTGGTTGGATTAGTCAACTTTAACTTTTCACTGTAGTTTATCTTCTTTTCCATCCGCATAACATACAAGACATGTAGGTCTTCTCAGTCCAGTTTCATCATAATCCAATCATGTTTCATCACATCTCGCAGTGACAACCGTAGATGTCTGGTACCATGCCACTACTATGATTGGTAAAACATGTGAGTTTTATTAATGACAAAGGTTATTCGATCTATAAAAATGCTAGGTTTTTGTTCCTCTACCTTAGGTTTGACTTTTATGGCACAATATTCATCAAGGTGTTTTAAATACCCTGTTTAACTCTTTGTAAAAGATGTTTTGTTTGCACAATTATTTCAAACAACCGTACACATATATTATTAAAATGAAATGCTAAACATCCTTGAGGTATATGTTTTATTATAAAGCTTTCTTTCAAGATCTTTCTTAGGTTTTATTTCAGTATTTATCGTGCCACTCAATTATCATTTCCTAATTAAAGAGCATATCAAATGAATAAGCTTTGTGTTTATGTCTGGATTGAATTTTGATTGCATGCCAAAAGGAAAGAGTCATGACCGTATGGAAACTTTCCAATAAATATTTTTTAATTTGGAGGAAACATGAATATGATTACTATTTTTGGCCTTGTGTTAGTCTCACATTATTGCCACACAAGTATATTACATATCTGAGTAGGACATATCTAATTAGCGTTCCATTAAAGCATGTATTGACGTCCTGATGGTTATTATTGATTTTTTTTTTGAAAACTAGAGCTTAGATTTTATTCACCCTGAGCTCCAGATCGGGCTAGTTCAAAAATTGAACATTATTGTGTACATTAAGCCAATATGGCTTAGATGAATGAAAAAGAACATTTTGATCATCTGAGAGAGAATGTTTTGGAATGGCGTCTGACACATGATTCAAAATGTGGGGGATGAACTAGATGACGATCCCAGGGATATGCATACAATCATCATGGTAACGTCTCCAATAGGGCTTCATCCTTGGTGTCATGGGGAGACTACCACACATCAGGTTAATGGCACGTTGAGAGTCAGATTGGATGGTTACCAGATGATAGCCATTCTTGCGGCATACGTGCACTGTTTGTACAATGCCCATTACCTTTGCTTCCATAGAAGACCTTGCTAGAGCTTTGGTACCCTCACCTAACATGCATGTTCTAGTATTAGAAACCACATGTGTTCACAATCCAGCCTTTTTACTTGTAAAATTAAAGGTTGCATCTGTGAAGGCATAGAACTTTGGCCTGTATAAAAGGAGTGACTGCTACAAGGACATGGCATCTTTATAGCTTTTAGGGGCAGCAGTGATGCAATGGTATGGGTTCTACCTTTGTTGAAGTCAATACATCAATCAATGTGGGGCTGTTTGCTATCATGGACCAACCTATTTCGCACGTTTCATATATGCCAGCAGGCAATAAGCAGAAGAATTGAGTGTTCATTCTGAGGCGAGCAAGGGGTGATAGAAGATATCCAAGTATCCTCATCTAATTCAAAGAATCTAGGAGGTAAAGAGAGTCCCCACCATATATTAAAGATGTATGTACAATCTCTTATACTATGAATTAAGGAGTCTTTAAAGTTGTTGCAAGTAGGACATTGTTACGACCCCACCTTCCGATAACCCCCAATTAAGGGAGACCGAGAGGTTGAAGCCGCACCCATAAAATTTCGGATCAAATGTTCAACATATAACCAATAACAATTATTAAATTCTAACAGACTATACTGAAAATGGTAATAAAATTTTTCTTTATCATACCTTTGAAAAGTTGGGAGTACAAAACTTCTAACCACAGATGAACTACTCTAACTAGTTCCTCCTTGTTCTTTAATTCTTGAATTCACAATGTGTCACCTTACTGTTTTGTGCTTTGGATTATGTACCTAAATCGCCGACAAACAAAACAACGGTCAGTCGGTATGTGGAGGAAACAATAATCAAGCAATTATGATAACAATGTAATCAAGCAGTTAATCTTTTTAACAATCAAGATTACATTTTAAGCCAAACTACTCAATCCATACTTATCCACAACTCTGTGTTGTCCCTATAAGGACTTATATGGAAACCTCTCTAAGGTGACTTGTTGGACTTACCCTCTAGGCAGCCAAAGTCTTTCTCGACCTGGTGGATCTACCCTCTAGGTAGCCTATGTACCAGGTCCGCCATTATGACACAGAGAGGATCAAGGAATTGAGATAGATGGCATATACATTATGTGATAGTCATATTCACTTTACAGTTGCATGAAATAAATAGACATTCAACAGTTATTTCAAGCAACTGATAAATCCTTCAGAAATCACCGAGAAACTAAAGAGATTATTCATAAGCGTAACCACATACCTTTTAATTGCACTTTTCAAGATAGAAAGAGAAACCCAATCAACAAGCAAAACCTGAAATAAGAGGACAGTTTCCTTTTATTAATATTTATCCACTTCCATTTATTCCAATTAGGATTTCAATTCCATAATTAGGGTTTCTTTTAGAAATTAGGGTTTTTTCTTCTTCTTTCATCATTAACATTCTTAATTTGTCAATTCTCATAAAACTCCTAATTTCTCATTCAATTTCCTTTATTAAACAACTGATTTCCTTATTTCATAAAAATATGGTTTATCTCAAATTAGGATTTCCATACAAAATAACCTTCTTTTGAACATTATAATTCCAAGTTAAGCATTTTTGCAATTAAATAGCAAAATAAACTGCCATTAACATTATCAGGGTCAACCTTAACGATTTGACTTGCTAGATTACCAAAATACCCTTTTATCATCCAATTAGGGTTTCTTATCCAATTTTAATAAACTTTATTAGCCAAATAAAGTACTTTTGTAAAACCAGGCAGATTTAGGTTCTGTAATTATTTTTATCATGTTCCTTGCATTTTTCTATACAACTTTCATATATTAAGTTTTCTCATCTGATATTCCTAGCTATTATTATGAATTTAGCAAGAAAAGGCATTTTCCTGATTATTGTCACAGAGAGGAAATTACCAGAAATGCATCGATCGTTCGATTGGTAGTCCCGTGGTCCGCGCTTCGATCGGACGATCCTCGCGCGCGCCTCCTCTCCACTTACGCGCCTTGCCCTGGAGCCGTCGGATCTCGCTGGTCCACGGTAGTCCACGATCTAACCGTCTCCGTCTACTTTTGATCTCAGCGTTCGATCACAATCGAACGGTTGTGGCCGACGTGGCTTGGCAAAGCCGCGCCTCTCCGAGCCGACCGCTAGATCTCCCTGAACCACGGTGGATCCCGATCTAAGGGCTACCACCTTATCCCGACCGAGCCGTTCGATCAGGATCCAACGCAACCTGCTACTCTTCGATCTGACTTTGAGGTGCGGTGGCGCCGCGTCGAAGCTCGCCGGAGCTAGAGCAATTGGAGGACGCAACGGGCTTCGAGCTCTTAAAACTAGCCGTTTGTGTTCGTGAGGACTCCCTCGACTAGATGACCCCATATATATATAGTGCGAAGACCCCTCGTGAGGTTTCCCGATCCAACTCCAACTGTGCTTTTAACCTAATTTGGGCGTTTCCGAGATACTCGATGAAACCCTAACAAACCAGGGTCCATCCACTTCGGTTTGGATTCCCGAACTCATAGACACTCTAATCCAGAGTGCTCGTCCTCTAAATCGATCAGGAAATCGATGGAAAAGTAGCTCTGTGGTGCGCTACAGTCCGAGTCCTTTTGGGACTCTGGACGATGACCGCTCATCGTCAGATTCAGATCCAACGATCCGGGTTAACCGCGTTCAAAACCAATTAGGAAAATATTTCCTAAATTATCCAATTAAGCTTATTTCCAATGGAAACTTAGAAATTCAATAACTCCCAATTGGATTAACATTTCTTTCCCAAATTTTGAGGGAAACTCGGATATTGTATTATCCTCCACTCCTCCAAATTTAGTTTCATAATGATATTAATTCGATTCCTTTTCTTATAATGCAAGTCATCATTATATTATTCACATTTTTCCCATCTTTTAATAATTCTTTCATTATTATTCCCTGATTTTGAGTTCCTTGCTCTCCAAGGTATCAATCAACTCGAATTCTTATTTTTAGGGAAATATGCCATATCCTTTTCCTTATTTTAGGGGATTCTTTATGTATTTCTTTATTAATGTCAATTTGGGCTTCCAATAAAGCAAGGCCCAATAAGATCCATGCAACCAATCATCTATGAAATACATTTCAATCAATCATGGAATCCATTCCAAATCACATCACATCAATCAAGCAAATTCATTTATCCTTAAATGATATTTACAAAAGTCATTACATAGCTTGGAAAATTGAGGTTATAACATCCTCCCCTCCTTATAGGAATTTTGTCCTCAAAATTCACAATCAAACAAACAAGTCAGGATATGCTTTTTGCATGTCCGTCTTCAGCTCCTATGTGGCCTCATCCTCTCCATGGTGTTTCCAAAGAACCTTTACCATCTCTATGTTCTTATTTCTGAGCTCTTTTACCTTAGTATCTATAATACACATAGGTAACTCAGGATAAGATAGCTTTCCTTGAAGCTCAATAGGTTCAATGCTCAACACATGGCTTGGATCTTGCACATATCGCTTCAGATTGGACACGTGAAAAACATCACACATAACTCTATCCTGAGGGGTAGGGTCAAAACCTAACCATCTCCACCCATCCATCTCTAATGGACCCATGTATCGGGGACTCAGCTCTCTTAATTATAACTTAGAGGGGTCGGATTTTCATGTCACATTTTCGATTATTGTCACAGAGAGGAAATTACCAGAAATGCTTCGATCGTTCGATTGGTAGTCCCGTGGTCCGCGCTTCGATCGGACGATCCTCACGCGTGCCATTAACCTAAATAGCAAAATAAACTGCCATTAACATTATCAGGGTCAACCTTAACGATTTGACTTGCTAGATTACCAAAATACCCTTTTATCATCCAATTAGGGTTTCTTATCCAATTTTAATAAACTTTATTAGCCAAATAAAGTAATTTTGTAAAACCAGGCAGATTTAGGTTCTGTAATTATTTTTATCATGTTCCTTGCATTTTTCTATACAACTTTCATATATTACGTTTTCTCATCTGATATTCCTAGCTATTATTATGAATTTAGCAAGAAAAGGCATTTTCCTGATTATTGTCACAGAGAGGAAATTACCAGAAATGCGTCGATCGTTCGATTGGTAGTCCCGTGGTCCGCGCTTCGATCGGACGATCCTCGCGCGTGCCTCCTCTCCACTTACGTGCCTTGCCCTGGAGCCGTCGGATCTCGCTGGTCCACGGTAGTCCACGATCTAACCGTCTCCGTCTACTTTTGATCTCAGCGTTCGATCACAATCGAACGGTTGTGGCCGACGTGGCTTGGCAAAGCCGCGCCTCTCCGAGCCGACCGCTAGATCTCCCTGAACCACAGTGGATCCCGATCTAAGGGCTACCGCCTTATCCCGACTGAGCCGTTCGATCAGGATCCAACGCAACCTGCTACTCTTCGATCTGACTTCGAGGTGCGGTGGCGCCACGTCGAAGCTCGCCGGAGCTAGAGCAATTGGAGGACGCAACGGGCTTCGAGCTCTTAAAACTAGCCGTTTGTGTTCGTGAGGACTCCCTCGACTAGATGACCCCATATATATATATATAGTGCGAAGACCCCTCGTGAGGTTTCCCGATCCAACTCCAACTATGCTTTTAACCTAATTTGGGCGTTTCCGAGATACTCGATGAAACCCTAACAAACCAGGGTCCATCCACTTCGGTTTGGATTCCCGAACTCACAGACACTCTAATCCAGAGTGCTCGTCCTCTAAATCGATCAGGAAATCGATGGAAAAGTAGCTCTGTGGTGCGCTACAGTCCGAGTCCTTTTGGGACTCTAGACGGTGACCGCTCATCGTCGGATTCAGATCCAACGATCTGGGTTAACCGCGTTCAAAACCAATTAGGAAAATATTTCCTAAATTATCCAATTAAGCTTATTTCCAATGGAAACTTAGAAATTCAATAACTCCCAATTGGATTAACATTTCTTTCCCAAATTTTGAGGGAAACTCGGATATTGTATTATCCTCCACTCCTCCAAATTTAGTTTCATAATGATATTAATTCGATTCCTTTTCTTATAATGCAAGTCATCATTATATTATTCACATTTTTCCCATCTTTTAATAATTCTTTCATTATTATTCCCTGATTTTGAGTTCCTTGCTCTCCAAGGTATCAATCAACTCGAATTCTTATTTTTAGGGAAATATGCCATATCCTTTTCCTTATTTTAGGGGATTCTTTATGTATTTCTTTATTAATGTCAATTTGGGCTTCCAATAAAGCAAGGCCCAATAAGATCCATGCAACCAATCATCTATGAAATACATTTCAATCAATCATGGAATCCATTCCAAACCACATCACATCAATCAAGCAAATTCATTTATCCTTAAATGATATTTACAAAAGTCATTACATAGCTTGGAAAAATTGAGGTTATAACAGACATGTACTCTCGACAACAATGTGTCTTCTCCTTTTCTCCGCATTGTTGAGTAAAGATTTGTGTAGTAACATTCAGGCAAAGACCTTCAAACGTTCAAGTACCTATAATTTCCATACGTTTGTCCAGTTACAGCAGTGGTGACCACTTTTTATCATCGTAGCCAGTTGTAAGTAGAACTGGCTATGAAATATTTGTCTTTCTCATGCATCCAATCTCAACTGTCAGGGCCAACAGTGGGGTCTGGTGGAGGAATATATTGAGTCTATTCATATGCCTCATGAGACATGTAGTAGGTGATGAAGTCTTTGTCCCAATCACCATTCTCGAGCATCATGAAACTAGCTGTAAGATCTTCTAAGCCATGAGGGATATGGATGTCAGGTGTAATGTATTCCAGATGAAGGCCTAAGATCCATTTGTCATGCCACACATTAATCAATTCACCAGAATGAATAATCTTTGAACACTCCACCTTTAGCAATGGTAGGTGTTTCTTGATGAAGGACCAAGCTAGAGAGGACAACTTGTTGATTAGACGATTCTCGTCCATGTATATTTCATTCATGATTTTGACCCAAAGTAGTCTAGGTTTCATAAGAAAGTGTCAGACATTCTTCATCATAAGAGCATCATTGAAATCGTAGGTGTCCTTCAGTCTGAGACCTCCTCCCAACTTGGATGAGGTTATCTTTTTCCATGATACTAGAGAGTTTTCTTATTCTCTCAGCCACCAGACCGCACAATGTTTTTAATGTGCTTATTTATATCATTATATAACTATGGCGATAGCTTCACAAATTGCATATCATATGCAGGGATTGCTTGGAGAGTGGACTTAGAAAGAGTTACGCATCCCACAAATGATAGTTGATGAGAATATGAACTATTCATTTGGTCTTGCAAAGTAGTAATGATACTCTCATGTGTGCTAGGGTTGAGACGATGATGGAGCAGTGGTACACCAAGGTAGCACCCCAGGTCATCCGTGTTGGATATCCCCAATTTATTGCAAAAGGAAGAACGAGTAGCACGATTGGTATTATATGAGTAGAAACATTTGGATTTGTCTTTAGAGACCTCCTGGCCTGAGGCCATTGAGAAAGCATTCAGAACTCTATGGATGAATTTTTCCTGTGATATAGAAGCCTCTTCCATCCACATGATGTCATCTGCAAAGAAGACATGGCTGAGCGAGGTGCCTTTCTTGGATAGAACAATGGGTTTCCAGTTGCCACTAATGACTTCAAGTGATATAGCCTGACTTAGCCTTTCCATGCAGAGCACAAATACATAAGGGCTAATTGGGTCGCCTTGATGAACTCCTGAGTGGACTTGAAGGCTAAGAGTGGTAGACCTTTCCAAAGAATAGATGTGGACCCACTGGGGATTATCTCCATGATGAGTCAGATGATGTTATCAGGAAGCCCCACTTTAATCAGAGTGCCATTAATGAAAGGTCTAGTCTTCTTATCAAACGCCTTTACGAGATTGAGTTTAATGCATACCCAACTCTTATTTGTGGCCTTACTCTTCATAGTGTGTATAACCACTTGGAAAAGAAGAATGTTATCCGTGATATGCCTACTAGGGATAAAACTAGATTGTATATCACTGATCTAAGATGGAAGCAAAGGTTTTAGATGCTCCACGATGACTTTGAAAATCAATTTAAAGAAGGTGTTATTCAGTGAGATAGGTCTGAAATAACCACATCTCTGAGGTTGTCAGATTTTAGGGATTAACACCGTATAGGCATCTGCAAGACTTGGATCAATTTTGCCTATATTGAAAGTTCATTGCATTGTTATGGTGACTGAACTCCTGACATGTGACTAGTTGAATTGAATGAATTCACCATGGATTTCATCTGGCCCGGATGCCTTGTATGGTTCCATGGAGAAAGAAACTTTGCAAATTTCATCATAGCCTTGCATGCGAACTAGAAATTCCCTAGTTTGGTGGCTGATCTGAGGGAAATTTCCAATGTAGTTGTGAATAGCGGGAGCACATGGTTGGGAATTAGAGTCTGCATTCATCAGTTTCTTGAAGTAGTTAGTCACTGCGCGTTGAATAGTATTAGTGTCTGTGATCCAAACACCATCTTCATTACGAATCCTCATGATTTTGTTACTGTGTCTTCTGTCTTTGACATAAGTTTGGTAGTATTTAGTGTTACAGTCACCATCTTTAAACCAATTGATGTGTTCTTTTTTACGCCAGTCAACCTCCTCACATAAAAGAATCTTGTGGTATTTTTCTAGGAGCGAGATAACATTAATCTCATTAGTGGTAGAAGGAGAGGAGTAAGCTAGTACCTGACTTCTGTCAATTTGTTTAAGCGTCGTCTATTTGTCTCTACGCTAGTCCTTGTGGCACTTGGCTTCCCACGATAGGGTTGCCTTCTGGAAGGAGGGTAGATCTTCATTGAAAGGTAACATATCGTTCTACTTTGGAAGGAAGTCAACTTGAACTCCGGAGTAAGTCCCCAACTTACCAAAGAATGAAAGTTAGGCTTTGTCTTATGTTGGGTATTGCTGCAAATAAGAATGAGATTATGATTTGAATATAAATGAGAAAGTATCAATACATTTATATTAAAATGATGTTTACATAAAGGGCTTTCCACCTCAACTACATACCTATTTTGTGTAGTTACAAAACCCCCAACAAAAGAACGTGATAAAGATAGATATACATGTTTCCCATTGTCCTTCTATAATTATTGAATTTTAGAACAATTTGACTTACTTTAGACTTCGTCAGGATAGCATGCAATGTTAGACGATAGCCTATAACATGGAGTGAATAGTACATGATAGTTTGTCTAACCAATAATAATGCATCATTTCATTAAGAAGGATCTATATCACAATCTAAATATTCTCACTTGATATTTTTTTGACAATCTTATTCAATAAAAACTCTCATCCACCAATATGAGCTCAACTGCAACCTCTAGGAAGCAACCTCTTCTCATATGAACAACATTAAGGCAAATATAATGGATTCGCTAACAACAACAATTGATAACAACATGCAATGATAATGGAAAAAACATATATTCTACAGTTATGTGCTAACTTTTAAGGATCCCTTTGGTTTTCTAAGTGGATTTTAGAATCCGTACACCATCATTTTAATAAATTAACATGTTAGAGAGGTTCACGAAGAATTTTAATACAATATAAGTACAAATATAGAAATATTTGCAAAGAAGCTAATGTCTAGGGAAGATGTTCAATTTGTTATAATCAATAATTAGGGTATATTGTTCCATTGTACAACATAAGTGACTTTATCAATAAACAATATTGCCAACATTTATTGAATTCTTTCCAAAATATATATCTTCTTTTGTTATTTTTATTACTCAAAAGTTTAAACAAGAAATTATGAAATTTACATGGACTTACATTGTACATGAATAAGGTATATGTTGAAGGATGTAGTCTGAAGTGACATGGGCATTATCCTTGCCATTGTAAGGCAGGTCATTGTAAATTAGAAGTGAAAAATGTGGAGTTTCCCAAATGAAGATGTTAACGAACTTTGGTTTTTTTTGTAGTTATAATAACCCATAGGATTGATATCATTCATAAAATAAGGTAGTGTCCATCTCATATTCAAGGAAACTAGATGATTTTTCCTAGGAAATAGTACTACCTGTAACATAATGAATCTTAGATGTAATCTCCATGTAAACCTTTTTCCCAAGTTTTCCTTTCATTTTTGTCCTTTATGTCGTTTATGTTTAATTAGTGGAATTTATAGTGGTTTAGTGAGCATTTATTCACTAATTGTACCAATATAAGTGTTAATGCACAAAGACCTCAGTTAAAGCTTATTTAAGGATCTAAAATGCAAAATCACCACTTTAGTAGAACAATGATATATTAATTTGTGCTAGAAGTGTAAGGCCCTAAACCTTGATTAAATGTATTAAACAAGCTTAATTACCATAATTAAGTGCTCTAAACCTTAAATCTAACTTTTTTATGTGATTTGAAAACATAAAATGAGCCTAAGTTTCAAATTTGATTCGAGATGTTGTTTGTGTAAATTATGCAATTTTAGGTACATTCTAGACTTTTATGCATTTTACCCAATTGGGAGGTTTTCTTTGCAAATTATCACCTGAATTAATCCTTAGATACTCCCTTACCATTCTTGATATTTTGAACCATGGGTCAGCTGGTTGCACCTTGGTCTGAAGGTGTTTCTCTCCAAGGGCATTATAGGGATTACCCTCTTTATAAATGAGCTTATCTTTAAAAGCTATCAACCATTGGGTTATTCTTTGATTGGAGGACGGTGGGGATGGCCTAGAAGCCTCCATGGGCTTTTAGAAATGACCTTGGATATACAAGAAGTCTCTATGAGATGTCCTCTTGCATGGCCATGAAGCCTTAGCCTAAGGACACATGGAAAGTCCCATAAACACCTCATGCTTGCCCCCTTCTTTATAAATCCATGCCTACCCCTTCCCAACTCCCAATCCAAGAAGCAATCCTCTCCTTCTCTTTCCTCTATCTTCGAGCATCATTCCTTCTATCTTTGTCCATGAAGTTATTGTCCCAATGTAAAAGAGGGTGCCTACCTTGGTGAAGAAGGCTCCTAGGGTTCCAAATTTCTCTATTTAGGATTTCTTAAGCTCCTCCTTGGTGATTTTGACCAAAACTAGTAAGAATCCTCCTTTTCTTCCCTGTTTTCATGTTGTTAATATTCCTACCACCTTCTTCTAGGTTGGAACCATGACCTTCCATGGTAAAACTCCACCTAGAACCCTAAAACATCTCATCTCCATGCTCTTTTGCTAGGGTTTGCACCTCTAAAGTGGAGAAGGTGATCTTTGCTCAAGAAAGGAGCTTGGCTTGGAGCAACCAGACCTTCTAATCTCAGGATCCTTGCTGTTTGGACCTTCTTACCTTCCTAGAGGCAAGTTTTGTTAACCCCCTTCTCATATATTGCTTACTACATGCCTAAAACTCATGCTTCTATGTTTAAAATCGATGATGTCCATCTTTTTTACCATGTTCTTCTAGGGTTTTGGTTCTTGCTATTTTACCTTCTCTAGAAGCTCTAGTTTGGTTACCTATGCAACTTCAAACCTGATCTTGGGTCAAATGGTGTTTTCTCCCTCTCCCTCTCTCTTCAATTATCTCGATCGGTTTGATGATGTGGCAATGTCCAATTGGTCAGTATTGAAAAATTCATATCTTCTAATCCGCTTATCCAAATTTGACAAATAAATATATTTTGGAATTGGAAAATTAATATCTATCTAATAAAAATATTTTAAAGGTCTGATTTCATGGTTTGATGAAGGCTGATTTTTTTTAAATGAATTTAATGCATAAAACCCATAAAAACTACATCTTAATCATCATAACTCCAAAATTAACATAAAAACATGTTTTCTTCATCAGGAGGACATAATAAGTTCATTGGTGATATTTTAAAAATCAAAATTTGAGTTTTTCTAAAAATTTCTAAAATTGGGGTTTCTATACATTAATGTGCACTATGTACTCTAATACATGTTAATACATTGAAAATAGGAAAAGTGGAACTTCCAATTAAAGTGGTGAAAGTTAGTAATTGATATCCGTAAGAGAGGTATGTGCATTCCTTACACCCTTTGTTGGGATAATTGCAACCAAACCCTACATTTCCCTAAAAGGCTTAAATGAACCCTAAATGAATCCTAATGTTGTTCGTGCCTCAAATCGGATTATAATTTCTTCTTGTTTGGGTCTTATACCCCACTTCCATGCTTATTGAATATTATGACTACTCTTGCCATGACTACTTTTCTAGCATGTAGATTTATGTTCCATTTAATTTAAAATAGTGGTGCTTATGTACAACCACCCACAAAGGGCATGTATTTAATCTCCATGGGGAATGTTTTTAATCTCCCCTATATAATTGTGTAGGTGATTGGGAATGTCTTATTCTCCCCTCACCTATAGGTTAGAGGTCCGATAGGTGCCTCAACCCTACTTAGTTAGGTAGACATAATTATCTTACATGCAAGTCCTTTTTTATATAATTGTTAATGGCAAGTTTCTTTTGAATATAACCTCATACTCTTGTTATCTTCATCTTATGATGAACCCTAGCCTGTTCTTATTTGCTTTACTTATCTTGTTATCCTAGACTAGTTTTGTGACACATACCTTATTTTCTTTCCCCTTTTGCTGGGTGCTTTCCCAACCACCCAGGTGTTGGTGCTGAGCAAGGAGAATGACAAGTTTGAAGGAAGTCATGTCAGGAGTAGATCTCAAGATATCTGAAAGGATGTCTAGGTTGCTATAGCTAGATCCTTTTCTCTTATATTTTTCTTTGGGAACATTCATGTAATGAACAACAAAATCCATATAATAGGCTTCGTACTTTTATTTCCGCTGCTATTGACATTTTATAATGTATCTGGTGCATGCTTATTTACTTGGAATATTATACATGCATCCCTCAATATCTTTTGTCTTCCTAAAAAGATGGATGTTTATACTTCTTTTAAATTTTAGTAATGAGGTGATGTCACCTATTTACAACATGGTATCAGAGCCTTTAGGCAACTATTAGGACATGAAGTTGAAGCAAAGGTTTCTAGAATGGATCAGGGTTTTGGGGCTGGAAATATTATCCTCTGCACCACTATCTTGGTTTACGAGGACTACTGTGCCCATATGATACTGACTTGGACTAAGATGATACGTATTTCCCAAAATAGTATGCTTTTAGGCAATAGAATTCTAGATATTCTTTTCTCGTCTATGCTTCTATTCTTTTCTCATCTATGATTCAAATACTCCTGGGAACTTAATATGTTAACCCCACCTTTCAGGATAGGTGACTTTTTTTATAGTAGGAACAAGGGAAAGGAGTCGAACCATGGTGACTCCAATGTGGCAAACACTCTTGTGACTCCTGTCATCCATAGTGTGGTCAACCCTACTGCTCCAGGCACCCCCGCCTTCACACTGGAGCAAGAGTTGGCAATGTTGCGCCAGTTGCTCTCCACCATGGTGAGGCAGCTCCACACAGTGGCCGCCTATGCCTACAAGCCAAGGAAGCTCACCCTCACTGACATCATAAAGATGCAGCCACCCTACTTCAAGGGTGAAAGTGAACATCACATGGTAGATAAAGTCGATGATTGGGTGTTGGCTTTAGATTGGACCTTCGAGGGTATGGCATTCCCTCCTCACCAGAAGGTTCGGTTCATGACATTTGTGCTGGACAGACTGGCACGTGTCTGGTGGAATGGTGTCACCCACACTCGAGACACCTCTACCATGAAGTGGGACTAGTTCCCAAAGCTCTTCAGGGAGAAGTACATCTGTCCCGCCTTCTTGAGGAAGAAGGAAGTCAAGGGAGAAGTACATTTGTCCCTACAACCTCAGGTAGGGAAGCATGAGTGTGGCTGACTACATCTAATAGTTCCTACTTCTGTAACACTACATCACCAACCTTAGAGCTGAGAGAAGGGCAACGTTGTTCTTGGAGTGCCTGAACTACCAGGTGGGTCAAAGTCTTGTTTCGCAGCTTCAACTCATCTTACAGAAGATGGTAGATAAGGCCCTAGTCATCGAGTCCTACCCAGGATTCCAATCCTATGGACACAATAATGGCTACAACAACAACAAGAGGAAGAACCCTACCCAGAACGAGAATCGCAGACGTGATTAGTGCAATAGGTGCTCTCGCCACAATCCTCCAGGGAGATGTCCTACCAAAAATGCACCTACTCATAGAGACAACCGACCTCCTCTGACCTGCCACGACTATGGAGAAGTTGGGCATATCCTACCACTCTGCCCCTATTTCCAATAGGGATAGAATAATGCCTAGCAACCAAGGCAGAATCTGCCTCCACAGAATAATAACAACCACAACAAATAGAACCTGAGGCGACCACTAGTGGAGAGGTGGAATGGGAGAGTGTTTTCTCTCAATTCTGAGGAAGCAAGCAAAGATAATGAATTTATTGAAGGTACCTTAAATCTTAATATACATCCTATAAAGGCACTATTTGATTCTGGCTCATCCAATACCTTCATATCCTGTCAGCTTGCTTCTATGTTAGAAATAGAATCTGAGTATATGAATCACATATTAGATGTAAAAACCCCTAGTGGTAAGATCTGCTATTCGTATCTCCAAACTCTGACCATGAACCTCTGTATATCTGGTATAATGTTTCCCTCAGATTTCATCTTGCTCGACATGACCACCTTTGATGTCATCCTGGAAATGGATTGGTTGAAGAGGTACAAAGCTGTTTTGTTTTGTCAAGAATCAAAGGTTAGTTTGTCACATCCTATTGAGGGAAGATTGTGTGTCAAGGGTAGGAAGTGAAAGGATCGACAATTTTTCATCTCCGCCATCAAAGCTGAAAAGCTTGTCTTGCAAGGGTGTAGAGCTTTCTTAGCCTCTATAGTCCTCGAGGCTACACCTCCTTCTCTCGACCACATAGATGTGGTGAAGGAATTCCCAGACATCTTTCCTGAGGAGTCACTCAGTTTTCCACCAACTCACGAGGTGGATTTCTCCATCGAGATTGTACCCAAAACTTTGCCAATATCAAAGCCGCCTTATCGCTTGGCCCCTGCCGAGCTTGCTGAACTGAAGAAGTAGCTAGAAGAGCTTCTCAACATGGGCTTCATCCACCCCAATGTTTCACCTTGGGGATCCCTTGTCCTATTTGTGAAGAAAAAGGATGGATCGATGCAGATGTGTATGGACTACCGCATGCTTAACCAAGTTATGGTGAAGAACCGTTATCCTTTGTCTCACATCGACAACTTGTTCGACCAGCTAAAGTCAGCCATTGTGTTCTCCAAGATGGATTTGTGAAGTGGCTACTACCATATGTGCGTGAAGATGTTGATGTCCCAAAGATGGCGTTTCGAACTCGCTATGGTCATTACAAATTCATGGTCATGCCTTTCAGCTTGACAAATGCCCCTGCTGCCTTCATGGACTTGATGAACCGAGTGTTTTTCCCATACCTTGACAAGTTCATGGTGGTGTTTATCGATGACGTTTTGGTTTATTCTGAGATGTTGGAAGAACATCGCAAGAATTTTCAGATTGTACTCAACACACTACAAGAAAATCAACTCTATATAAAATTCTCAAAGTGTGAGTTTTGGGTAAAGGAAGTGATGTTTCTGGGTCATGTGATTTTTGTTGGACATATAGTTGTTGATCTTGCAAAGGTAGAAGTTGTGACCAAGTGGAAAGCTCCAAAGAATCCCTCAGAGATCCATAGTTTCCTCGGCTTAGTAGGTTACTATCGAAGGTTTATCAAGAGCTTCTCTGAGTTGGCCTTGTCTTTAACCAAGATGACACGAAAGGAGGTCAAGTTCTCTTGGATACTAGAATGTGATAACAGTTTCCAAAAGTTGAAGGAGTGTTTGAATTCTTCTCCCATTCTTGCCTTGCTTGTTGAAGGCATACCCTATGTCATCTACACTGATGCTTCTAAACAAGGCTTAGGGTGTGTTTTGATACAAGACGAAAAGGTGATTGCCTATGCTTTCTGCCAATTGAAATTGAATGAAGGAAATTGGCCTACACATGATTTAGAGCTTGTTGCCATCGTTAATGCTCTGAAAATCTGGCGACACTATGTCTATGGTGTGAAGTTTGAAGTTTTCTCTGACCATAAAAGCTCGAGGTACCTGTTGACACAGAAGCATCTGAATCTACGACATCAAAGGTGGATGGAATATCTCAAAGATTATGACTTCACCATCACCTATCATTCTGGTAAAGCAAACATCATAGCTGATGCTTTAAGTTGCAAGAAGGATGTTGTTTGTGCCGCTCTGAGATGTTCAATATGGGAAAATCTCGAACATGTGACTAGTTGGAGACCTCAACCTGTCAATTCAGTGGAAGGAGACATGTAGTGTGTCCATATGGCTAGTTTGACTATTACACTGACTTGGATATCAAAATTCATTGATGAACGGTTGGAAAGCTCTGAGATGGAAGAGATGAAGGCCTTGACTGAGAAACCTCAATATGACTTCTCTATCAGAGTGGATGGTGTTGTCCGCTCCATACAAAGGTTGTAGATTCCTGGCATGGGTGATCGGAGACAGAAGGTGCTGAATGAAGTGCATGGGTCCAAGTACACTATTAATCCTGTCACAACAAAAATGTACAAGGACTTACAACGAAGTGTCTAGTAGAAGAACATGAAGAATGATATAGCTTTGTTCGTCGCAAAGTGTTTGACATGTCAGCAAGTCAAGATCAAACATCAACGACCTTGTGGTCTTCTTCACCCTCTTGAAATTACGGAATGGAAGTGGGTGAAGATCACAATGGACTTCGTTACTGGTTTCCCCAAGTCCAAGAAAGGTTATGATGTTGTTTGGGTGGTTATTGATCGACATACAAAATCTGCTCATTTGTTGCCTTTCAAAACCAATTACAAAGTTGCGGATATGGCTCAGTTGTATGTTGAGTAGATTGTATGCCTACATGGAGTACCTGAGATAATAGTTTTTTATCATGACCCAAAGTTTACTTCTCATTTATGGGTTCAGATTCAGGAGGAGATGGGTACTAACTTGTATTTCAGTACTTCTTACCACCCACTGACTGATGGTCAATTTGAGAGAACAATTTAGATTCTGGAGGAGTTGCTACGTGCTTGTGTGATGGATTGGGGTGGTGCATGGGATCGATATCTACCATTAGTTGAGTTTGCTTACAATAATAGCTACCAAGCTAGTAATGGTATGCCACCTTTTGAAGCTCTCTATGGTAGACCATGTCGTTCACCTTTGCATTGGGATGATGTCGGTGAACGTTCTCTAGTGAAGAACAATGACATGCAAATGATGACAGAAAGGGTATAGTTGATAAAGAAATGCATGAAAGCTGCTCAAGACAGACATAAGATGTATGCTGACAAGAAAAGGTACAATGTTAACTTCCTAGTGGGTGACTATGCATTTCTAAAGATCAAGCCTATCTGTTCTATTGCTAGATCTAAAGTTAAAGGCAAGTTGAGTCCCTGCTATGTTGGACCATTTGAAATCTTAGATAAGGTTGGAGACTGTTGTTGGGTTTTAGGGGAGACAGAGAAGGCAGTAGAAACAAAAAAAAATTCTTCTCCCAAACCCAGAATAAAGGAATCGCGTCAATGTCTATACAATAGGAAGGATGGTTTGTAGAGGCATACCTTGTCCCGAGGCTTGCTCGGTGATGTTTCCTCACAGCTTGCATGGTCTTCACCTCCGATCTTAGATGGTGTCTGTGCAGCTCCTAGTCGCTCCGTGACTGGCACCTCCTGGTCTCACCGGGACTGTTAGGATTGACAGCTGTCCTCCAAGCGGTAGAAGTCTCCCTCCTCTGAAGTAGTCCACGCATACCACCGAGAACTTCGATCTCCTTGTCCCATAAGGAATCAGAAGGAGTCACACCCTCCTGTCGGCGTACTAGTCACCGACACACTCTCCTTCCACCAGTCGCTTTCTACAGTTGTCTTTCCCTTATTGTGCCTCCCTTATCGGGTAGCACTTGCTCGGGCTCTATCTCGGTTACCAAAACCAGAGAGAACGACAACTTTGCAGAGCAACTAGTGCACTGAGTTGTGTACCAGAGAAGCCCCCAATACCCCTATATATATAGGAGGGTCATGGGACAGGGTTCTCTATCCCAGGCAATGCAGGATTAATGTAGGAGTAGAAGGGTTTGAAATTTTCCACAAAACAACCAACTTGTGCCAGCTGAACTGATCGTTTCAACCCTGAAACGATTGTTTGGTGACCTCAACCGATCGGTTCACACCTAAACCGATTGTTTGGGACACCTAAGCCGATCGATTCATCACATGAGCCGATTAGTTCGTGGTCCTGGTCCAACTCAAATTGACTTTTAAATTTGTCTCTGATTAATCAAATATTAATCCCTGTCCAAATCAAATTTGTACAAGTGAAACAAATTGTATTTGAAAAATCGACTTTCCAAACGATCTCCATTGGTCACATGAGCCGACCGATTCAACATTTGAGTCGATTGATTCTGCACATGAGCCGATCGGTTCACCAGTTGAGCCGATCGGTTCACCAACCTGAGCCGATCAGTTCATCTCATGAGCTGATCGGTTGGTGCAACAGACTTGTGCAAATCAGTTAATCATAGTTTCAATCAATCTGATACTCTAAACAATCGGTCCAACACCTTGAACACTATGATATTGAGCTATCAATTAATTGAGTGTTTAATTGAACTACTAAACTCCTTTAGTGATCAATCTAAACATCATTTGTGGATAAACTCCTCTTCCAGGTTAAATCCTATGTGTGTGACCCTGCAGGTCCATTTCACGTTGGTAGTGAAAGTCCATAACACTTATGACTTCACAAGCAAAGAGCGGTGCCTAGTCACACATCACTGCTACCCAAGTGAAATAGAAAGTTGGAGAACAACTTTCAATCCTACAGTCCGTGAATGGTGTTATAGCGAATGTATAATTCCTTTGTCACTGATATCCCGAATGAACTCAAGGCATGGAACAGTCATCCTTTGAAAATTCATTGACTTTCTTGATCTCAGAGTAGATTGGAGGAGATATGTATGACATCAATATCACATACTGATTCACACATGCGTGTGCACGCCTATCTCAATCCTACTCATCAAGTGGCCATGGATATCAAACTCCCTCAGGAGGGACAAATCCCATATCTATCACTCACCCCTCAAAAGCCCCATGTGTCAAAGCCACCCAATCATCACCTTTATAACAACCCATGTTTTAGGACTACGTTTGATGATGTCAAAGTGTACCCAACGACATGTGTTGACTGTAGTGATTTTAGGTCAAAGAATCACACTCACCACCATCACTGTGAGAACTGACTGTGACTACCATGTCATGGTTCCATGTGTCAAACTCACGGTGGGTCTGTCCGGTAAACTTATTCTCTAACAAGTACCTATGTGTTTGGTTTGATATCTCCATATCATGACTAATGAGATTCTTTCATCAACCAACACCACAATCTAGTCTTGTGTGTCATTGTTGTCTATCTTCCTTCCACAATGACATCCGACTAGGGACATAATAAGAATGTTCAAACTCTTAGCATCAGTATGATCTCATCGTTCAGGTCCTAAACCTGAAAGCATACATCATTGAGTACTGTCATTCTCTAGACATTCAATCTATTCTATCATTATCTCATATGACTGAACCAGAAAGAATTGGAAGCTTGCCTTTGATCTTTATCAAATCAATCTTAATGTATCCCACCAATCATCCCATGATTGGCTTTCAGAGCATACATACCAACAGAATCCCACTTGCATTGTGAGCCAATCACCCTTGAATCATATTCATAGTGATCTTCAAACATGTCCCACATGTTACTGTGCTCTAGTGCTAACATAGTGAGTTATGGAAACACCTTGCCAAAGTCAGTATTAACTACATGTCTCTCATCTCTTCATTATATGTCACACATATGAGATGGAGTTGTCGTAATATGTGATCTAGTATTCCTTTGCTAACTTTTAGTCATATTGCATGACCAAGCGTACCTTACTTGTCATCAATAACCTGAATAACTATAAGTTCATCTCATGAACTTCAAGTTCCATATAGTATCCACTAATGTTCTCTAACACATGGATACTCAGCTATTCCTTTTAAACGACTTTATTGGAACGTTTCCATTAACAAACATTCACTTTCAGATATATCTCATATATATGTTGTGATTGATTTTCTGTCCTTTTTGGAAGTTCGCATCAGTGTAACTCTTTACAATGAACCCTTCCTTATTTCCATAGAACTAGTACTTCTTAAGTACTTATCAAGTTCTTATGGCATTCTAGTAACACTTACTGGAACTAGACAGACATCCACTCGTCATGTCCCACATACAAGTTATCAGGATGAGCACACCATATTGTCACGTCCTACATACAAGATGACGAATGCATTTTGTTCTTGCCATGTCCATACATGCAAGATAATGGGATGATTACATACATGATATATCCATATCTATTCTTAGTATTTCCATTCTTCATAATAATTGGACACTTGGCCTTGGGATACCGACTCCATGTAACATGGACAAGTTTTCTCCCACTGAATCTATGCACACTGAGCCCTTTAGTATAGATTGCCAATGTATGCTTTCTCTTTTCCGGTCAAGAGGTTTTCGATAACTATCTCTATATATCTCTATTCCTATCACATAAGAAATGTCTATATCTTCCTTAACGATAATTTCCACTTTGGATTTCCATTCTAGAACTATTTCACATCAACATGTGGAATGTGAATATGCTCCCACTAAATCACAAATCTCCTCTTTATCTCTGTCATATCAATCAAACCCCTTTGACTATATCATCAAAGTAAAGATCCAGCTCTGAGTTGCTTGTACTTAATCAATCACATTGATATCCCGAATGAACTCAAGGCATGGAACAGTCATCCTTTGAACGTTCATTCACTTTCTTGATCTCAGAGTAGATTGGAGGAGATATGTATGACATCAATATCACATATTGATTCACACATGCATGCGTATGCTTATCTCAATCCTACTCATCAAGTGGCCATGGATATCAAACTCCCTCAGGAGGGACAAATCCCATATCTATCACTCACCCCTCAAAATCCCCATGTGTCAAAGCCACCCAATCATCACCTTTATAACAACCCATGTTTCAGGACTGCGTTTGATGATGTCAAAGTGTACCCAACGACATGTGTTGAGTGTAGTGATTTTAGGTCAAAGAATCACACTAACCACCATCACTGTGAGAACTGACTGTGACTACCATGTCATGGTTCCATGTGTCAAACTAATGGTGGGTCTGTCCGGTAAACTTGTTCTCTAACAAGTACCTATGTGTTTGGTTTGATATCTCCATATCATGACTAATGAGATTCTGTCATCAACCAACACCACAATATAGTCTTGTATGTCATTGTTGTCTATCTTCCTTCCACAATGACATCCGACTAGGGACATAATAAGAATGTTCAAACTCTTAGCATCTGTATGATCTCATCATTCAGGTCCTAAACCTGAAAGCATACGTCATTGAGTACTGTCATTCTCTAGACATTCAATTTGTTCTATCATTATCTCATATGACTGAACTAGAAAGAATTGGAAGCTTGCCTTTGATCTTTATCAAATCAATCTTAATGTATCCCACCAATCATCCCATGATTGGATTTCAGGGCATACTTACCAACAACTGTGCATACTTCTTAGCTTTACCTCCTTCCTATGATAAGATTCATAATGTGTTCCATGTCTCTGTGTTGAAGAAGTATGTGAAGGACTCTTCTCATGTGCTTGTTGTTGAGCCTTTGGAGATACATGAGAATCTAATCTTTGAAGAGCTACCTGTGAAGATCATTGATTCCTAAGTAAAGCAGCTGAAGAACAAAGAGATTGAGCTGGTAAAAGTTTTGTAGAAATGTCATGGTCTGGAAGAAACCACTTGGGAGTTGAGACATGAAATGTTATGTACTCACCCTTCTCTTTTTGTTTGAGATCATCAACCTCAAGACCTTTGTCTTGCTATTCTAGTTCATGGAAAACAATCCTAACAACTTATTGGAACTCAAAGGAACATCAATTGATCATAAGAACTCGAAATTGAAAGTAGTTCAACAAGTTCAACAATATTGAAAGTGAATAATAACATAGTTGGGTTCAAGTTATATAACCCGCCTCTAGAACAACTTCTAAGATTCAAGATCCAACTCTTCACATTCCCAAGTTGAAGATGAGCTTATCCAAGATCTAAAACTTGAGCTCCTTAGCACTTGCATGATATCTTCACTCCTTGTGGTCGATATCACCTTACTAGGTTGATATCACCTTGCTTGGCCGATATCCTTTCTCTATGGCCGATACCAAGCTCTAAACTTGACACTCCTCACTCATGCATGATACTAGGGTAGTATACACAATATCTAAGGTAAATATGGTAACAAGATCTGAAAATTCTAATAATAGGTGAAGATAATGGTATTTATACTTGTGGTTTATAAAAAAGAGTGTAAGAGGTGTCATTACCTTAAGCTACTAAGTGCCACATGTCCATGCATGGATTGACACATGTATTTGCATGCACCCCATCTTTATCTTGCCATGAAAAAATAAAATCTTAAGGATAATGTGAAGGATAAGGGTCGTCCCTTTGGTTATATTCTAGGGCAAGTTACTTCCACTCATATTATTATTAAATTCAACAAAACCTTTTCCAAAGAAAAGTTTGAAACTGATACATATGACTTCCTTGATTGTCTAGCCCATCATGGGAAAATCTAGGAGTCAAAAAACTGATAGGAGACTCCCTCTAGGGCTCCTTGGCCGATAGGGACTCCCATTTCAAGTCTACAACTTGATATAGCTCATATAAAGCTTTCAACTATACAACTTCCTTAGTCTTTTTATCACCAAGAGTGCTACCACTCTTGGATGATTTAAACATAGTGTCTACTTCTTTCTCTTTCCTCTAGATGGTACTAGGAAGGAGTAAGGACATTCTAGGAGTGGTAATTTACACATCAACCCTTCATTTTAGATAATTTACAATTTGTACCATAATTGATGCACAAAGCACTTAGCATTATTCAAACAAGTTCTCACTTTGAATTTAGGCTCTCTATAAGCCAACACTTAGTATCATTCCCTCTCCTATGATGTTAAATCAATTAGGGTTCATTCAACATGTGACATTTTGTAATATAATCCCTCATCTTGGGTATATTTCACTTTACACTCACGCTATCATATAATGCACACAGAGTTTGCAAATAAGCTCAAATTTGAAAATAAACTTCAGAAAGAGCCTTAATTACTTTTCAAAAGATCAAAAAAAGTTTGTAAGTAACTTAAGAAAAACTTCTAGGGTTAACCCATAACCCAGGTCAGGCATGTTACAATTATCAACCCCTAAAAAGGATTTTGTCCCTAAAATATCAAGAGAAAAGAGAAGGGTACTTCCTCCTCATTTCTTCCTCTAGTTCCCATGTAGCTTCTTCAATGCCACAATGATGCCAGAGAACTTTCACAAGAACCATGTCTTTCTTCTTCAACTTCTTGACTCTTCTGTCAAGAATCATCATAGGACCTTCCACATATGATATATCTTCATTCATTTCAACCTCTATAGGTTGCAACACCAACTTTGTGTCAGGATGACACTTTCTCAGCATAGACACATGAAACACTGGATGTAGTCTATGTAGCTCAGGTGGCAATTCCAACCTATAATCTACCTTTCCAATCTATGTTGTCACTGGGTAAGGTCCCATATATCTAGGAGCTAACTTACCCTTCTTCCCAAATATGAGAACACCTTTCCAAGGAGAGACCTTGAGATACACTCTGTCTCCAACTTGGAACTCTAAAGGCCTACAACGTTTATCGACATAAGATTTCTATCTATCTTGTGCAATCTTCAACTGTTGTTGTATTACTTTAATCTTTTCAAATGTTTGTTGCACTAACTCAGGACCCAGAAGTTGGTATTCTCCTATCATAAACCAGCATAATGGAGATCTACAATGTCCACCATATAATGCTTCATATGGTGCCATATCAATACTAGTCTGATAACTATTATTGTAGGAAAACTCTATTAAGCTCAAGTGTAAGTCCCAACTTCCCATAAACTGAAGAACACATGCTCTAAGAAAGTCCTCCAAAGTCTGTATAGTACTTTCAGACTATCCATCTGTATGAGGGTGAAAAGTTGTACTAAACTTCAACTGCGTACCCAAGGCTTTATGTAGTCGTTCCCAAAAATGACTTGTAAACTGGGGTCCTCTATCAGACACAATCGTAGCTGGAACTTCGTGCAATTGCACTATCTCAGCTATGTAGATCTGTGCAAGTTTCTCAGTAGTATAGGTTATTTTAATAGGAAGAAAGTGTGATGTCTTAATCAACCTATCAACTATCACCCAAATGGAATCATGACATTTGGTTGTCCTAGGTAGACCAACCACAAAGTCCATCGTCACATGATCCCATTTCCACTGAGGTATAGGTAAGGGTTGCAATGTTCCTACAGGCTTCTAGTGTTCTACTTTAACCTACTGACACACCAGACACTGCATAACAAACTCGACTACATCTTTCCTCAAACCGGGCCACCAATACATATCTTTTAAGTTATGATACATTTTGGTACTCCATGGATGCATTGCATACATGGATGAGTGAGCTTCCTCCATAACCAACTTTATTAAGTCATTGGCATTAGGTACTACCATCCTACCATGGTAACAGACTATCCCGTCTTCTGACTCACAGAAACTATCCCGTTTCTCTCTGCCCAATTCTGACCTAATTTGTTGAATCACAGTATTAGCTTGTTTTATCAAAGATTCATTACTATAGCTCCTCTTTGCTGCCACATGTTTGTTTTCGTCACTTCTGATTACCTAAAAAAAATGTGGCGAACCACAAGAGTGAGACCCATGTCCCAACAAGAGATATAACCTCCAACAACATTTATTGAGTACAAAATATTTAAATAATTAAATAGTTAAGAAGTTTAATAAGATATAACAAATAAGATCAGCAATACTAATGATTAACAAAATACATAAAGGAGCAGATAATAACTATCATCATTAACCAGACTATCGTTCTTTATCTTGCTGATAATATAAGAAATTTAGTAGCATATGCATATCTAGCATCATGAGAAAGTATAGTAACATAGCATTGCTAACAACGTGATCATGTCTAATTGGTTGAACATATCAATATCAGAAGAAGAGCTAACAACATAAGCACAACTATCTGGATAAGTATGATTAGCAGTATATGCATCTCTAGTTACAAAGGCATGGCTAGCATGCTAAATGTAACTAACAACATGAGATATCCAACATCATGATTATAATTAGTAGTAGCAGTATAGTTATCAACATAAACATGGCTACTATATGTACACATCAACAATCTTAAGCATATCCACAACATTAGTATATCTACTATCTCTTAATTGCACTAAGCATCAGCTTTATGTAATGATATCAAACAAGGGTTATCATCCAATGTGAAGCATCATGTATAACCCTAAACAGATATGTTGTACGGCTATATTACATCTTTTATTATGCCCTGAGGAATTTGAGGATACCACTCAAAATCCAACTGACCACTGTTAAGTGGAAATCAGTGCCATACAAGATCTAGGAAGAGCCAGACTCCTAAGATCTTCTCCGCCCCCGGTCAGTAAGGGTACGTCATAACAACACATAAGGTCAAGCTACTAATAGCCTAGTCTGTCCTTGGTACAGGTCACAACACTAGTGAAAGGTGGTGGGTACGCATACCCTACCATCCCAGGTACAACCGCAGTTGTCCTCCAATCTTATCACATATATAATCACTGAGACACGACTGTCACCGTTCTCAATCACATCAGATGTATGAAGCATAACCATAGCCAACCTCCACAATATGCATTGTGGATGACAAGGATATATCCTCAACTTGCCACCCCCACATACTCAACAGTATGCGCTCTGCGTTTCCCTTATGAATACTCATTTCACCATCTAGAAAATTCTGACACTCACATGGATCTATGGCACAGGGCGCTACATGATTAGAGTTTCACTTGATTAGTTATGCCAATTGGGTGAATTAAGGCTGCATCAAACAAGTGGATATACAAATCCTAATTCACTTCTACCAAGCATATAAATATCACAACTTTGAAAAGATATAAAACATGTGAAACATAATTTCTCATCTCATCATCACATGGTACTATTCACTTTCCATTCATGAGACCACACTAGTCATCATAGTATCATAAGATAATAATCTTTTTCACAATATCAAAGGGTATCAACCCTTATCAACATAAGAGAATTACACCTCATTCATGGCTCAACTATGCCCAAAGGTCATTAAGACCATCATACTATCATAGGATATAAATCATTTTCACAATATCACATGGTATTAACCCTTATCAACACAAGAGGATTACACCTCATTCAGGTCTCAACCATGCCCAAAGGTCATTAAGTCCATCATATTATTCCCTACAAGATCATCATTATCTTTGCATGCCTTATAACAAGGTTCAACAACATCACTTATATATAATACACTAGATCAGCACAATATTGCATTAATGAACTAGGTTATATTCATAAACAATCATAGTAGGGTTATATTAACATTAAGAACATTCCTTTATTACATCAACATGCAATGAATCTAGATATGATTAACTCTCATCATATTCATAATGCACATGTTTAGCATAAGAAAGTATCAACCATGTGTCTATGATAACCACCAATTAACATACCAAGGTTATGATCATGTTAAGGAGGTTATTCTACCATCATTCCATCATATAATAATATTAAACATGAATACTCATCTTTATCTATTTGCATTAGAGTTAGGATCAACATGATACATTATATCAATGTTACTAATCAACACTTATACCCAAACCCTAACTCATGACATCCCCAGTGGATCATGGATGCATAAGGTGAAGCATCACCATCACATTCCATACTATTCTCAAGTATGAACCCACACATAAATCAAGGTGTAGCCATCGGGTTATAGCATACTAGAGTTTCAACTATAGTAACAAAGTATTTTATGATTGTATTAGTCATTCAAGGACTATTCATACCCAATTATCATCATTTAGTTATATTAAAGCTAGGTACAACAAGATATACCTCATTAGGGTTACATATCAACACAATATGGTTATCATCCCTTCTATTCATATGAGTGAATAGGTAATACTACCTTATTAAGGGTAACCCTACATTTGTTCCATCATCATTAAACCTGTATCACCATACCACAATGTCACCCAGAACCATTGGATTTTTAAAAGGTAAGACCTTTGGTTGTTTACATAAGTAAACACCTTAGATAAACCACCTATGAAGTCCTTGATTTGTGCTCTATAAAGAGTCACCATCTAACCCTAGACATATCTTGATTAACAACACAAAAAGTTCTATTGAGAATAGGGTAAAACCCACAATCGACTTTTCATTTAAAACAAGCCATCCATTGTCAACAATTAAGCTCCTTAAGTTGATCATATAAAGGAAACCATATAAATCACATTATTAGGACCAAACTATTACAATAGCCATCATTCAAATTTATTTGAGGAATAAACACTAGATCTTGACCATTGGGTCAAGTTCATGTGTTAAACCCATCAATTACAGTATAGGTCTGACCATTGAATCAAGTGACCCAAGAAACCATTGGTCTAAGGCTTACATTATGCTATAACTATATGATTAACTCACCATAGGTTTTGGAGACATGATTCACCATAATTAGTGACCATTAAGTCACCATAGGTTGTTAGATCATCACTATATTCATTAATCAACATCAAATATTAAGCTAATGTTATCATTGATTGATAATATTATTAGGGTACTTAATGGCTGATCATTAAACTTCTAATTGATCCAAAACCTGACCTAAGGGGGTGACAATAGGTTGTCACAATTATTTGACACCCTTTATCACGACCATGAGTTGTTATGAAGACAACACCATAGGGTTGTTGCAATGGTACCATCATCGGGTCATGGGTTTATAGAAGAAATCACCTTAAACCCTAAAATTGACCATTGGTTGATAGGTGCTTAGCACCATAGGTTGTCAAACCAACCTGATCCAAGTAATATTATACCTTAGTAATATCGTACAAATGATCACAAGTTCATCTAGAATTGAAATCAGAACAAGGAACATTATAAAAATCGAAATCCAAGTCAAGCATAGCTTTTTAGTGCATGAATCATCATTTTCAAGCAAGAACATGAGCTAGTAAGCTTATGGTAAGCAATAAACATGGGGAAAGTTATAAAACTTGCCTCTAATGAGAAGATAAAACCCCACACAGAAGAAATATAGAGCAGTTAGGGTAGAAAATCCAAGAGTAATCTATGAATTCATCCATCTAGCACCTTTCTTCATCAAGTGAGCAAACCCTAAGCACAAGGAGCAAGAAAGGTAGGGTTTTAGAGCTTTAGAGCAATTTCTACCATGAAACAGAAAGGTTCCGACCTGGAGAAAGATAGGAGGAAGGATAAAAAAGAAATAGATGGAGGAAAGAAGGGAATTCTTACGCTTTTAGGTAAAGATCACTAGAAAGAAGCTTTTTCAACCCTAAAATGAAGTCAATTTCAACCTTAGAGCCTTTCTCCAAGAAGATCCCCACTTTCTTCTTCCTTGGGTGGAACAATTCACATCTGAATAGAGGGAGAACGAGGTTGGGAGAAGGAGGGAGGTGTTGGAGAGAAAATGGCCCTTTTTGGTTCTTGGGGATAAGTATATGACACTTTAAGATAAAGAAAAGGAAAACGTTGAAGTTCTAGTATCTATCCAAGTGTCCATGGCCTTAATTTATTAAGAATATACAAGAACACACACAAGAATATCCCCCACAATGTGTATAGACCTGATTAGCTTTCCTTTGTCGAATTTCCTAGCCAATCAAATAATTTATTAGTTGATAGCTACTAAAGATAGCTCATCCGTGAAGGGGAAATCCCTAAATTACCCTTGGAGAAAACACCTTCAAACCAAGGTTTAAATAGGAACCCCATGGCTCAAAAAGCTCAATAATGATGATATAATATCCAAGGAACATAATTCAAGTGATAAATTGCCAAGAAAACCTCTAAATTGGGTAAATTACAGAAAAGTCCAAAATGTGCATAAAATTGCATAACTTGCTCAAACAGTGTCCAAATTGGACCAAATTTGAAACTTAAGCTTGTATTATGATTTCAAAGCATATAAAAGGTTACATTAGGGTTCTAAGCATTCAAATATGACAATTAAGCTTGTTCAACTCATTAAGCAAGTTTAGGGGCCTTATAACTATAAACCCCTAATAGGGATTTCACCCCCGAAATCCAAGGTAAACAAACATGGGTACTTCCTTTGCAACTCATTCTATGACCTTGACCTGGTTACTTGCATATCATGGTGATGTCATATCATTCATACATATATCCTCTTGGGTCAGCACAAAAATCCCCACCTAAGAAGACATTCTTATTATTGAATGTAGAAACTTGTTGAGTCATCTGTACAACTCTAGTAGTAATGTTCAACTTTAAATTCTAGCTATCATCCTAAAATTATATCTATTGTATCAACACATTACTCAAAAGTCATACTTGCTATCTTTTTACCAATCATGGCATGTATCCCACACCATTACTTAAAGCATAAAAAAAGCAATGTATCCATCCTTTTTTTATATACTGACACAAGAACTCTTGTCAGTTCTTTTTTTAGCATCAAAAGAAATGCTGACACTGGAAGCCGTCATTCCATAAAAGGAAACATCATTCCTAGTCAACCTTGTTAGGGGTGAAACAACAACACTATCTTCATCTTACTAGGATTTACACAACCTACTTAGAATACATATCATGACCCCATACAGAAATTTAATCAACCCCATCTCACTCTTGTTCAACTTCTTCTCATAGCTATTGCTGCTTCGGGAACCCTAAGGTTTTTGAAGAAATATTGATCATATTTCTGACCATATTTGAAATACTTTGACATGTCATCATTCAAAGCTTGCTACAACTTGTAAGACATTACTTGAACACTTTGTTCCTCCTATTCATAAATTAAATTGGTATATTGGTTAGTCTAGAGGACATAACTCTAAACTATTCATGGTCATGTGAATTATGTCATCCAATCTAACTCTTATGCATTGATATTTGACCATATATTTATCTTAAAGGAACACAGTATCACATATCTATTAAGCAACAAATCATCTATCCTTGATAGTGGTCTTGCCCAACTATCACTGAACCATACACACCATTATAGAATCACTTTTGTTTTTCCCTCCAAAAAACATTTAGAGGGTCATCATCAACTCTCTCTCCCTCTCTCTCTATGGAAGAGGAATACTTGGAATGTTCATTTAATAATCATCTCCAACCTTCACATATTTCTCATATTATTAATACATCTTGGATACTAGGATTCATTACCTTGGTATCCACCTCATGTGCTATAAGCAACTCACATTCTTATATCATCTACTTTTACCAACATAACAAATATCAATACATATAAGAGGAGTCTTCCTAATTATTGGAAGGCTCAAAAGAAAAATCCTCACAAACTTTATGACCTTAGAACTATAGTCCAAACAACCTTATGTTATAATAAGCTATCCACCCTCATGTTTACAATGAATCCACAATACTAAGTGGCAATGATCCACTTGAAAGTTGTTCCCTAGAAAGGAAAGACACAAAGGGAAACCCACTTTCCACATCATTGCAACATTGTTCAACAGTCACTAGTAAAAAGGTAACCAATTCTATTTTCATTATGCAGGTTACAACTTCTTATGTATCATTTTACCTTTTTGATTTCGGATTCTTTTCCATTAGCATAGGAATCATCATGATTAATGTATCTCATTACTCCTTCCTTTATGACTATTTATCCCACTTGGGTATGTTCTCTTATTTTATTATGTTTTTAACCACTTATCAACAGGTAAATCATCATACTCCACATTTTCTTCATTAAACATGGATCATCTCTTAATTTCTTTCACATGCCATGCTGATTTTTCATTAACACTTTCTTACACACATAATTTGGTCTGAGATTAACTCAGGTTCCACCTTATTTCTTTTTCATTGTTCTCATTTATCTTCTCATTTTATACTTATCATTGGAGTTATCTCCATCTTATGGGGATTTCGTACCTTGAATCACTTTATAAGAATAGACTTATCTGTCTTTTACTTTATTATCTTCATGAATCACATCTTCAAGAACTCCTCTTTTTCTTATTTGTATTCAGATTTAGATACCATGGTGTTGTATCTTTCTCTTATAGTTACCAAACATTCAAGTTTTGATAGATAATGATGCAATTCTCATCTTCTTTAAGGTAGGATTGAGATATTCACACCATGATTTCTTATTCATTATGCTCTTTAGATTGTCTCAAAATGACAACTTGATCAGAGTAATCAGAAAGATAACAATTTAAGAGTTCCTTACTTACCTTTCTTCAATAATTGAATACATGGCTAGGGCACCCAAATACTGAGATTAGGCAGTAAGCACCATATTTTTGTGTCATATTCTTAACTTAGACGTCATCCTAGTCTTAAGTCCTAGTATCCCTATAGACTCAGTGAACCTAAAGCTCTGATACCAACCTATGAGATCCTGTTACACTAAATGAGATTACTCAAAATATAAAACACAATCAATCACTAACTAATCACATACCCAAAAATATGGGTAGATTAAAACCGATTTCAACATCAACACCCGCTCAGAAACATTTGCATAAGAGTCCAACATCTTTCTTATATCCATACTATGCCAAAAATTTGTTACAAATGTTCTATTGCCTTAGCCACAACATATATACCCAAGAGAACAATATTCATATATGCCACACAAACAAGCATTAACATGCTAAACAAAGTTCTATTTGTTTAAAACACCATATACAAACTTTTCCTACCTGGACCTGAGAGTACAAGGATGACTCTATAACACAGTAGACATCTAATCAAATTTATCAAAGATTCATTACTATAGCTCCTCTTTGCTTCCACATGTTTGTTTTCGTCACTTCTGATTACCTAAAAAAATGTGGCAAACCACAAGGGTGAGACACATGTCCCAGGAAGAGATATAACCTCCAACAACGTTTATTGAGTACAAAATTTTTACATAATTAAACAGTTAAGAAGTTTAATCAGATATAACAAATAAGATTAGTAGTACTAATTATTAACAAAATACATAAAGGAGCAGATAATAACTATCATCATTAGCCAGACTATCATTCTTTATCTTATTGACAATATAAGCAATTCATTAGCATATGCATATCTAGCATCATGAGCAAGTAAAGTAAAATAGCATAGCTAACAACATGAGCAGGTCTAATTGGTTGAACATATCAATATCAGAAGAAGAGCTAACAACATAAGCACAACTATCTGGATAAGTATGATTAGTAGTATATGCATCTCTAGTTACAAAGGCATGGCTAGCATGCTAAACGTAACTAACAACATGAGATATCCAACATCATGATTATAATTAATAGTAGCAGTATAGTTATCAACATAAACATGGCTACTGTATGTACGCATCAACAATCTTAAGCATATCCACAACATTAGTATATCTACTATCTCTTAATTGCACTAAGTATCAATTTTATGTAAAGCTATCAAACAAGGGTTATCATCCAATGTGAAGCATTATGTATAACCCTAGACATATATGCTATATAGTTGTATTACATCTTTTATTATGCCTTGAGGAATTTGAGGATACCACTCAAAATCCAACTGACCACTGCTAAGTTGAAATCACTGCCATACAAGATCTAGGAAGAGTCGGACTCCTAAGATCTTCTCCGCCCCTGGTCAGTATGGGTCCGCCACAGTGACACATATGGTCAAGTTGCTAACAGCCTAGTCTGTCCTTGGTAAAGGTCACACCACTAGTGAAAGGAGGTGGGTATGCATACCCTACCATCCGAGGTACAACCGTAGTTGTCCTCCAATCTTGTCACATATATAATCACCGAGACACGACCGCAACCATTCCCAATCACATCAGATGTATGAGGCATGACCATAGGCAACCTCCACAATTTGCATTGTGGATGACAATTATATTACCTCAATTGCCACCCTCACATACTCAATAGTATGCGCTCTGAGTTTCCCTTAGGAATACTCGTTTCACCATCTGGAAAATTCTAACACTCAGATGGATCTATGGCACAGGGTGCTACATGATTAGAGTTTTACTTGATTAGTTATGCCAATTGGATGAATTAAGGTTGCATCAGACAAGTGGAAATACAAACCCTAATTCACTTCTAGCAAGCATATAAATATCACAACTTTGAAAAGATACAAAATGTGTGAAACATAATTTCTCATCTCATCATCACATGGTACTATTCACTTTCCATTCATGAGACCACACTAGTCATCATACTATCACAAGATAATAATCTTTTTCACAATATCACAGGGTATCAATCCTTATCAACATAAGAGGATTATACCTCATTTAGGTCACAACAATGCCTAAAGGTCATTAAGGCCATCATATTGTCACAGGATATAAATCCTTTTCACAATATCACAGGGTATTAACCCTTATCAACACAAGAGGATTACACCTCATTCAGGGCTCAACCATGCCCAAAGGTCATTAAGACCATCATATTATTCCCTACAAGATCATCATTATCTTTGCATGCCTTATAACAAGGCTCAACAACATCAGTTATATATAATACACCAGATCAGCACAATATTGCATTAATGAACTAGGTTATACTCATAATCAATCCTAGTAGGGTTATATTAACATTAAGAACATTCCTTTATTACATCAACATGCAATGAATCTAGATATGATTAACTCTCATCATATTCATAATGTACATGTTTAGCATAAGAAAGTATCAACCATGTGTCTATGATAACCACCAATTAACATACCAAGGTTATGATCATGTTAAGGAGGTCATTCCACCATCATTCCATCATATAAGAATGTTAAACATGAAAAGTCATCTTTATCTATTTACATTAGAGTTAGGTTCAACATGATAAATTATATCAATGTTAATAATTAGCACTTATACCCAAACCCTAACTCATGGCATCCCCATTGGATCATGGATGCATAAGGTGAAGCATCACCATCACATTCCATACTATTCTCAAGTATGAACCCACACATAAATCAAGGTGTAACCATCGGGTTATAACATACTAGGGTTTCAACAATAGTAACAAAGTATTTCATGATTTTATTAGTCATTCAAAGACTATTCATACCCAATTACCATAATTTAGTTATATTAAAGCTAGGTACAACAAGCTATACCTCATTAGGGTTACATATCAACACAATATGGTCATCATCCCTTCTATTCATATGAGTCAATAGGTAAGACTACCTTATTAAGGGTAACCCTCCATTTGTTCCATCATCATTCAACCCATATCACCATACCACAATGTCACCCAGAACCATTGGATGTTTAAAAGGTAAGACATTTAGTTGTTTACATAAGTAAAAACCTTAGATAAACCACCTATGAAGTCCTTGATTTGTTCTCTAGAAAGAGTCACCATCTAACCCTAGACATCCCTTGATTAACAACACAAAATGTTCCATTGAGAATAGGGTAAAACCCACAATCGAATGTTCATTTAAAACAAGCCATCCAGTGTCAACAATTAAGCTCCTTAAGTTGATCATATAAAGGAAACCATATAAATCACATTATTAGGACCAAACTATTGCAATAGCCATCATTTCACTTTATTTGAGGAATAAACATTAGATCTTGACCGTTGGGTCAAGTTCATGTGTTAAAACCGTCAATTACAGTATAGGTCCGACCATTGAATCAAGTGACCCAAGAAACCATTGGTCTAAGGATTAATTGATGCTACAACTATATGATTAACTCACCATAGGTTTTGGAGAGCACCATGAATAGTGCATAGTAGAGCTGCACCTAATACTCCAACAACTCCCATCATATGAAATGGGTTCAAGGTCCAATTATGAAACCCTGATTCACCATCATTAGTGACCATTAAGCCACCATAGGTTGTTAGATCAGCACTATATTCATTATTCAACATCAAATATTAAGCTAATGTCATCATTGATTGATATATTATTAGGGTACTTAATGGTTGTTCATTAAACTTCTAATTGATCCAAAACCTGACCTCAGGGGGTGACCATAGGTGGTCACCATCATTTGACACCCTTGATCATGAGCATGAGTTGTTATGAAGACAACACCATAGGGTTGTTGCAATGGTACCATCATCGGGTCATGGGTTTATAGAAGAAATCAGATTAAACCCTAAAACTGACCATTGGTTGATAGGTGCTTAGCAGCATAGGTTGTCAAACTAACCTGATTCAAGTAATATTATACCTTAGAAATAACATACACATAATCACAGGTTCATATAGAACTGAAATAAGAATAGGGAACATTATAAAAATCGAAATCCAAGTCAAGCATAGCTTTTTAGTGCATTAATCATCATTTTCAAGCAAGAACATGAGCTAGTAAGCTTATGGTAAGCAATAAACGTGGAGCAAGTTATAAAGCTTTCCTATAATGAGAGTATAAAACCCCACACAGAATAAATCTCAAGCAGGTAGGGTAGAAAATCCAAGAGTAAGCTATGAATTCGTCCATCTAGCACCTTTCTTCATCAAATGAGCAAACCCTAAGCATAAGGAGCAAGAAAGGTAGGGTTTTAGAGCTTTAGAGCAATTTCTACCATGGAACAGCAAGGTTCCGACCTGGAGAAATCTAGGAGGAAGGATAACAAAGAAATAGACGGAGGAAAGAAGGGAATTCTTACAGTTTTAGGTCAAGATCACTAAAAGGAAGCTTTTTCAACCCTAAAATGAAGTCAATTTCAACCTTAGAGCCTTTCTTCAAGAAGACCCCCACTTTCTTCTTCCTTGGGCAGAAAAATTAGCATCTGAATAGAGGGAGAACGAGGTTGGGAGAAGGAGGGAGGTGGTGGAGAGAAAATGGCCCTTTTTGGTGCTTGGGGATAAGTATATGACACTTTAAGATAAAGAAAAGGAAAAAGTTGAAGTTCTAGTATCTATCCAAGTGTCCATGGCCTTAATTTATTAAGAATACACAAGAACACACACAAGAAGCTACACCACAATGTGTATATACCTTCTTAGCTTTCCTTTGTCGAATTTCCCAGCCAATCAAATAATTCATTAGTTGATAGCTACTAAAGGTAGCTCATCCGTGAAGGGGAAAACCCTAAATTACCCTTGGAGAAAACACCTTCAAAACCAGGTTTAAATAGGCACCCCATGGATCAAAAAGCTCAAGAATTATGATATAATATCCCAGGAACATAATGCATCTGATAAATTGCATAGAAAACCTCTCAATTGGGTAAATTGCAGAGAAGTCCAAAATCTGCATAAAATTGCATAACTTGCTCAAACAGTGTCCAAACTGGACCAAAATTGAAAATTAAGCTTGTATTATTATTTCAAAGCATATAAAAAGGTTATATTAGGGTTCTAAGAATTCAAGTATGATAATTAAGCTTGTTCAACTCATCAAGCAAGTTTAGGGGCCTTACATTATTCCTCTAATGGAAGCTCAGAGTCGTATACTGTTGCGTATATGCATGTTTTTGAGGATGGATGTGGTCATACCTCGATAGGAGAATGATCAAGGTCATATCTTAGATTATTATGATTTAGTATATAGATTTTGATTGAGGACAACTGTGGTTGTACCTCGGATGATAGGGTTTGTATACCTTAGTTACTAGTGTCGTGACCTATATATACTAAGGACGGACTAGGCTATTTTGGAGCTTGACTATATATGTCATTGCGGATGACTCGTACTGACAAGTTCAGATGAGTTCTTCAGATTTTGTCTTTCTAGATCTTGTACAAAACTGATTTTGACTTAGAAATGGTCAGTTGGAGTTTGAGTGGTACACATCAAACTCCCTAGGACAAAATAAAAGACATAATCCAATTGTGTAGCTTATCTTCCTAGGGTTAAACATGACTCACTATGGTTGATAACCCTTGCATTGTTTCTTGTAAATTTTATGTGATGACCATAGCCATACAATGTGAGATTACTCAAAACAAAGTGTGGAATTATAACTAATAACAATATTACCATCAAACATGGTAAATTAAAACCATTTGCAATTCAATATCTCAAGTGGAAGTATTTCATAAACAAGCCTTCAACTCAGGCCATCTGTATTCCATATATGCCTAAAGATGTTACATACTATTATCAAAGGCTATCAAGACACAACTGTTACATATTACAACCTATTATATGTTCATTCCATTTCTACACACTCGTGGCACAAAGCCAAAATCTACGTGTCAATAAATGAAACAACAAAATCTCCCCAAAGACTTGATAGTACAGGGATGACACATAGGACTCTACAATAGAACTCTAGAAGTAAATCCAACCTCTGACAGTCGCTACTCTCCTTTCTTCTTAGTGCTTATACCACACCTCAACCTCCACGTCTAGGACCACCTAAAAAGTTGTAGAACCCATGGGGTGAGACCAAATGTGCCATCTGGAGATATAACTCTTCATTGACATCTATTAAAATCATAGTAAGATAATAGAGAAATTAAGTAAAGCAGTAAGGACTAGTTAAGAAGTTTGAGCATTTGTAACTAAGTAGAAGAAAAATTTATACTTTTAAAAGGAATACGAAAAGCATGTATATATATTATAAATTAAATAGTACAAGAAATAAGGCATGGGGTCATCCAATGTGATTTGTATCGACCCTAAGCAAACACCCTACATGGCTGTATTATCACTTTTATTATTATGCCCTACGGATTTGAGGTGTACCACTCAAATCCAACTGACCACTGCTAAGTCAAAATGTTTACCATACAAGATCAATGACAGAGCCAGACTCCATGATCATCGCCAACACTACTTGGTCAGTTCAAGTCTGCAATGTAGTGACATAATGGTCTAATTGTTGAACAACAACTTATAATCAAAGCTATAGTCCTATAGACATCATCTCATAGGAAAACCTATGGTCCTGTAAAACAACTAGTCTACCTTGGTACATGGCACAACACTAGAGAATAGGCTCACACATGGATGTTCTATAACAAAGCATTATACCACTATTTCAACAATTTAAGGATACATGGAGTTACCTCCACTGATACCCTGCATATTCAATAATATGCACTCTGAGTTTCCCGTAGGAGTTACTCATTTCACCATTTAGATAGATACTGACGTTGAAGATGGATTTATGGTACAAGGAAACTACATGATTAGGCTTTCAATTGATTAGACATTCCAATTGGGTATCTTATAATGCATCAATCAAGTTACAATGTATTAACCCTAAACAAACTCTACAAAATTAAGGGTAAGAATCAACTCCAAAAGATATAAAATGTATAAGTTGTGAACTTGTCTCATCATCACATCGCTAAGGGATATAAATCCCTCAATTTATGCACAAAGCACTTGCTACGTCATTAAACCAATTCATATAACTCCTGCACTTTCAATATCACAGTATGCCTCAATATTACTCATAATCACCACCCTGCATTACATAGGGATCATCATAGCATACTCATAGCTATGACATTCATCTCACCTGTAAGTTAGTGTTATACAAGTAGGAGAGAGAAAAAACTATTATATATTAATCACTTCAAGTAATATAAGCACATATATCACATTATAGGGTTAGGGTTCATATGTATTTGATTAGGGTTTCTTATCATTCCTCAACCTCTAACCCTAATTCTATCACCTCCCACATTGTTGGAGAGTACTAGGGTTAAGCACTAACATTTATAATTATCCATCCTTAATCACATCACCTTATGTAAACTATTGCACTATGTATTGATCATGTGCATGCATGTATATAGGTATCTTGATCACTTCGCAACACATCATATCGACCTCCTATAATAGTTGTTGTCGACCTCTCATAACATATGAGTCTCGGCCACTATAACACATGTCTCTCAACCAAGACATATCCTTGTTGGGTTTTGTGGGATAGAACAAGCAGCCGAAACAAAAAATTTATCTAACCACAAACCCATAACCAGCAGATCGTATCAACAACTATGCAACAAGAAGGATGATTTAGCAAGATATACCTGGTCCTGAGGCTTGCTCAGTGACAATACTTTGTAGCTAGTGCAGTCTTCAACCACCTAGTCTTCGATGATGTCTGTGCAGCTCCTGGTGTAGCGGTTGACGGTCATCCTCTTGAGAGGCAGAAATCTCCCGCCTCTATAGATAGTCTACACGGACTACCGGAAACTCTACTCGTCCTGATGGACAGACTAGAAGGAGTCATCCCCTTCTGTCAACGTACTAGTCACTGACACACTCTCCCACCACCAGTCACATTTTTGTAGTTGTCTTTCCCTTGTTGTTCCTCCCTGGATGGGTAGAACTTGCTTGGTCTCCCTCAGTTACCAAAACCATAGGGACAACAACTTTGTAGAGAAATTGATGTTCTGAGTTGTGTGTTCTGAGAAGCCCCCTGTACCACTCTATTTTTAGTAGAGGTCAGGGTTAGGGTTCCCAGTCTGTGTGGGAGTAGAAGGGTCTGAATTTTCCATGAACTGATTGTGCTGTGACAGGCGAACCAGTCATTTCATAAGTGAACTTGTCATTTGGGCAGGTGAGCTGATCAGTTCACCTAGTGAACCGGTCATTTTACTTCCTAGACTTGCTTGCAATTGACTTTCCTTATTCATTTCTAATTAATGCAAAGATTAATTCTTGTCCCAATCAAATTGAACAAGTGAAACGATGATCTTTTCTAATGAACTGGGAAACCCAACACTTACTCATTTGGTCCAAGTGAACTGATTGGTTTACCAGTGTGAACTGGTCATCTCACTGACCAGGAGTCGATCAGTTCACCCAATGAACCAGTCAGTTGGTGGTCTAGGTTGTGCAAAACTCAGTCAATGCATTTCTCAATTAATCTAACACTCTAATAAGTTGGTTCAACACTTGAACTTGATAATTCTGAGTCAAGTCTATTGATTGAATGTTTAATTGAGTACCTAAACACTTTAGTAATCAATCTAAACATCATTCATGGATAAACTCCTCTTCTAGGTTAATCCTATGTGTGCGACCCTATAGGTTCCATTTCACGTTGGCAATGAATGTCCATAACAAACGTATGACATCACAAGAACAGATTGGTGCCTAGTCACACATCAGTGCTACCCAAGTGAAGAGGAAAGTTGCAGAACAAATTTCAACCTACAATCTGTTATTGGTGTTACAATGAATGTATAATCCCTTTGTCATTGATACCCGAATTAAGCTTGAGGCACAAACTTGTCATCCTCTACTAATGTTCACTTCATGTTTCTTGATTCAGAGTAGACTATCTGAGATATTTGTAAGCTCAATATCATATATTCACTTACATGTGCATGGCCATGCATTTCTCTGTCTCACTGCTCAAGTGGCCATGATATCACATTCTCTTAGGAGGGACAAATTTCATATCTATCACTCACAGTCAAGTCTCCATGTGTCAAAGTCACCCAATCATCACCATTATAACAACCCATGTTTCAGGACTGCGTTTGATGATGTCAAAGTGTACCCAACCACATGTGATGAGTGTAGTGAGTTCAGGTCTAAGAACCACAGTCACCACCAATACTATAAGAGATGATCCTGACTAACCAAGTGTGGTTTCCATGCATCACTCTTATGGTGCGTCTTTCTCATACACTGTTCTCTAACATGTATCTATGTGCTTGGTTTGATATCACATATCATGACTGATGATATTCTATCATCAACCAATACACACTCTAGTCTTTTGTGTTATTCATGTCTATAGTTATTTCCACAATAACAACTGACTAGGGAAATAACAAGAATGTATACTCTTAACATCCATATGATCTCACTCTTTAGGTTCTCAACCTGAAGACATACACCATTGAGTAATACGAATATTTAGACATCTAACATGTTATATCATTATCTCAAAACATATTAAACATATAGATGGAAATTTTCTTTAGTATTATTCAAATCATTTACAAAGTATGCCATTACAATCATCATATGACTGGCTCTATGGACATACATACCAACAGACTCCCACTTAATCACCAATGCTTCTCAATCCTTGTGATCTAGCATGACCATCATGCTTCTGTTGTGAAAGTGCCTTAGTCAAGGGATCAACAATAGTGTCTTCAATTGGTATTCTGAAAATATTCACATCCTTGTTGTACAATCTCTCATATGATATGGAAGTGCCGTTGTATGTTCTTGGACTGCTGATGTGATATGGGTTCTTTAGCTTGTACAATAGCTCCATTGTTGTCACAATAAAACTCAATTGCATCACAGATGCTAGGAACCACCCCAAGTTCATAGATGAACTTCTTGATCGACACAACCTCCTTTGTCATATGGGATGCATCAATATACTCAGCCTATGTCATAGAATCCACAACTATCTCTTTCTTGAAACTCTTCCAGCTCACAGCTCCATTGTTGAGGCAAAACAAAAATCCTGAATGTGTTCTATAATCATCTTTATAAGTTTGGAAGCTTGCATCGGTGTAACCCTTTACCACTAAATCTTCCTCACCGCTGTAGATGAGGTACTAATCCTTAGTCCTTCTCAAGTACTTTAGGATGTTCTTCATGACTATCTAATGAGCATCTCTGGGATCTGACTGGTACCTACTCATCATGCTGAGTGCATTCGAGATATCGAGATATGTGCACAACATTGCGTACATGATGGATCCAATTGCGTATGCATATGAAATCCCATTCATGCATTCCCTATCTTCACAAGATTTGGGACATTGAGCTCTAGCGACGGGAAATCCATGCCTCATGGGTATGTTTCCTCTGTTTGAGTTCTCCATGATGAACCTGTTCAACACTTTATCAATGTATGTGCTTTGACTTAGTCCAAGAAGCTTTCTAGTTCTATCTCTATTGATCTTGATTCCTACGATATAGGATGCTTCTCCTATGTCTTTCATTGAAAATGTATTTCCAAGCCACATATTTACCTTTTGTAAAGCAAGGATGTCATTCCCCATCAACAGTATGCTATCTACATACAATATGAGGAATGTAGCCATGATCCCACTAACCTTCTTGTACATACAAGGTTCATTCTCATTTTGACTAAAGCCAAACTCTTTGATTGCTTCGTCAAATCAAAGATTCTAGCTCTGAGATGCTTACATCAATCCATAGATTGACCTTTGTAGCTTACAAACTTTATTTGCATCCTTTGGATTTATAAAACCTTCAGGTTGTGTCATGTACACATCCTTGACAAGATTCCCATTAAGGAATGTGGTGTTAACATCCATCTGCCAAATATCATAGTCATAGTAGGTTGTAACAGCAAGCATGATCTTGATGGACTTAATCATGGAAACTGGAGAAAAGTTTTCGTCATAGTCAACACCTTGAACTTGTCTAAAACCCTTTGCAATCAATCTTCCTTTATAAGTTTGCACATTTCCATCCATGTTGGTCTTCTTCTTGAAAACCCACTTGCACCCTATGGGTTTTACCCCTTCAGGTGGATCCACCAAGGTTCATACCTTGTTGGTATACATGGATTCCATCTCAAATCTCATGGACTCAAGACATTTCTCAGAATTTGGTCCCTCTGTAGCTTCTAGATAGGTAGTTAGCTTATCATCTATGACCAACTCACCTCCTTATTGAGTCACAAGATATCCAAATCTTGCAGGCTCAAGGTGTGTCCTACTACATCTACGAGGTTCTTGTATTACTTGAGGAATTTGAGATTCCACAATAGTTTGTGATTATCTATTTTCCTCTTGTTCATCTATTGGTTTAATGTTTTCTTGTTGGTCTCGAACCTCTTCGAGTTCCACTTTCCTCCCACTACTTCCTTTGGAAATAAATTCCTTTACTAGAAATACAACATTCCTAGCAACAAACACTTTGTTGTCAGTTGGGTGGTATAAGTATTATTCCCTTGTTTCTTTGGGATATCCAACAAAATAACACTTATCGAATTTGGGTTCAAGATTTTCAAGAAAAAATTTCTTGACATAAGCTTCACATCCCCAAACCTTCATAAAAGACACATCGAGATGCTTCCTGTACCATATCTCATATGGTGTCTTTTGAACCAATTTAGATGGTACATGGTTAAGTATAAACACGATAGTTTCAAGAGAATAACCCCAGAAGGGAGTTGGAAGATCAACAAAACTCATCATAGATCACACCATGTTCATTAATGTGTGATTCCCTCTTTTAGACACACCATTGTGTTGTGGTGTTCTAGGTGGAGTCCATTGTGATATAATACCATGGGCTCTCAGAAGGTCCTCAAACTCTTGGCTTAAGTATTCTCCACCTCGACCGGATCGAAGTGCCTTAATACTTTTTCCAAGTTGGTTTTGTACTTCATTCATGAAATCCTTGAACCTTTCAAGGGTTTCTAATTTATGTTTCATCAAGTAAACATAGCCATACCTACTGAAGCCATCAGTAAAGGTAATAAAGTATTGATACCCACCTCTAGAATTTGTTCTAAAAGGCCCACATGTATCAATATGTATGAGTCCTAATAGATCACTTGCTCTCTCACCTTTTCCTAAAAGGGAGTCTTCATCATCTTTCCCAACAAACAATAATCACATGTCTCTATTGATTTTAAAATCAAAAGAGTCTAGATATCCATCTTTATGGAGTCTAGATATGCGATTCTCATTTATGTGCCCTAGACAACAATGCCAAATGTATGTTTTCTTTGAGTCATTGAGTTTTTGTCTTTTGGTTTTTGCATTGTATACACTTGTCTGTAGATGTATCAAATATATACCATAAGACATTGGGGCACTACCATAAGAGATCCCATCTTTAGAAATGGAACATTTTCCATTCTTAATAATAAATTCAAATTCACCCTTATCCAAACAAGATACAAAAATGATATTCCTATTAATGGCAGGTACATAATAGCAATTATGTTAGTCTATGATCATCCCACTTGGTAGAGATAACTCATAGGTTCCTACTGCACTGGCTGCAACTCTTGCTCCATTAGCAACACATAGTTCAACCTCGCCTTTCGCTAAAGGCCTACTTCTTTTCAAATCTTTCACATTTGAACAAATGTGTGATCCACATCCAGTATCAAGTACCCATGATGAAGAAGTAGTAAATTTAATATCAATTACGTATACACTGGAAGTAGAGATCTCGATTCCTTGCTTCATTTTCCTTGATTCCCTTAATCCTCTTAGTATTTTGAGTGCAGAATATTTGGACTTCAGCCTGGCAGGAGAACGCTTCTCTGCCTTGCCTGTGTCCTTGGAGTCCATTCCACTGATCACTATCATGGAACTATCCTTCTTCATTTTTGCTTCAACATTTGTCAAAATGTCAAGCAACTCTGACAATGGTTTATCCATGTTATACAAGAAGTAATACTTGATAAGCATGCTATATGATTTAGGCAAAGATTGCAAAATCATATCCGTGGCCAACTCTTAATCCAAAGGAAATTCTAGTTTCTCTAGACGTTCTATACGCCCATTCATGTTGAGTACATGGGTTATAACTTGATCTCCCTTTGTCATTTTGTATTCAAACAATACCTTAGGCTTACATAGAGTGGATTCTACAACCACTGGCATCATAGGAATATGTAGAACACTTCTCATAGTCCTTAACCAATTATGGAAATTTATCTCAATTAAATTGTCCAATTTAAATGATGATTTCTTTGCAATTTGATTCTACAAGAGAAAACATTTTCACTTAGTCAAAAATCCTTTTGAATTGATTGGATTTGATTTGAATAAAATTGAAGATATTAATTAGGTCTTTAATTAATTATCACTCCCAATATTTTGATCAAATGATAGCCCTCACCATCAATTTGTAAGATTGTAGTGTACAACCTTCTAGTGAGCAAGATCTTGATTTCCTCTAAGTCATGGACCAGCTAGGGCTGTCACCCACAACTAGATTCTTTTAGGTAGGCAACTTTTGCCAATTTCATCATATGCAACTCTTGATAGATGTTATGCACAACTATTTGTCATGAACATCTACATGCCTCAAGGTGCTTAATCCTATTAAGATCACCTTGTTAAGTCCATTCACAAAAGCCAACACAATGAGTATGCACCCTATGAAGGCAGACCCACATACCCACTATCACACTTCCACGAGATAGATGGTGCACCACACATAGGCGTACCCACACTTAGTCGATCAAGCTTTTCATGTGTGTTTCTTTTGGAAGGCATCTTAAACTTAATATTTATATTTGAGGGGTTTTCTATTTATATACATATACATGTCCAATCACCACACATATATAGTATGTATCATATACATGCTATATCCCATAAGAAAACATGTGAAGCAATAAAGCAATGATTATTGCCATCCTATTATAATTCCTTGAGCCACAAGGAATTACAGTTATCTAGGTCTACATCATATGCAAACCTGTAGTTGATGAAGATATGTGCTTGGGCCGTTCTGAGTTGATCAGCTCATCCTATGACTGATCAGCTCGCCTCCTGACCAGTTGGTTGGTTGTTGCCAAATGATCGTCTGGCACCTCCAGACGGTCAGTTCATTGAGTCATCATGCTCCTCATTAGGCCACCAACTGCTCATCTTGCAAAATTAGTTGGTCGTATCGGTCCTCCATATGCTCGTCTGGGCACCCATCATTCTTTGACATAATAGGAAATAAAACTATCTTTCTTTTACATATCTCTTTGGGAAACCCTGAGTTACATTCAGGGGGAGCAAAAGTAGAAGAGAAGGCTCGATTTACATATGGAATAGAAGAAAGGACTCGGTACGTAGACTGAGATGCAAACAACCAGAACCAACCAAGCACACACATAGGGGTTTATAGGCCATAACCACACTACAAATCCACCATCAAAACTATTTTAGGGAGATGTGTATCGATTGCATATATGTACCATCTCATATATGTATATAGGGATTTGTGGTGTTTAATTGGATATGCACATTATCTAGTTAAAGTATTCACATCACATGCAATAAATAAATGGTGAAAAATCAAAATCTGATCATATCGATTAATACTAAAACATAGTATGTTGATGTGGCTCTAATACCACTGTTGGGTTTTGTGGGACAGAACAGACAACAGAAACAAAATTTTTATCTAACCACAAACCCATAACCAGAAGATCGCATCAACAATTATGCAATAGGAAGGATGGTTTATCGAGATATACCTGGTCCTGAGGCTTGCTCATTGACAATACCTTGCAACTAGTGCGGTCTTCAACCACCTAGTCTTCTACAACATCTGTGCAGCTCCTGGTGTAGACCCGAACTACGGTTGATAGTCATCCTCCTGAGCGGAAGAAATATCCCACCTCTATAGATAGTCCACACAGACTGCCAAGAACTCTAGTCATTGTGATGGGCATACTAGAAGGAGTCATCCCCTTCTGTCGATGTACTAGTGACTGACACACTCTCCCACCACCAATCGCTTTTCTACAGTTGTCTTTCCCTCGTTGTTTCTCCCTGGATGGGTAGAACATGCTTGGGCTCTCTCAGTTACCAAAACTAGAGTGGACAACAACTTTGCAGATCAACTGATTTTTTGATTTGTGTGTTCTAAGAAGCCCCATGTACCCCTCTATTTATAGTAGAGGACAGGTCAGGGTTCGCGGTCTATGCAGGAGTAGAAGGGTTAGGATTTTCCATGAACTGTTTGTGCTACGATAGGTGAACCAGTAATTTCATAAGTGAACCAATAATTTAGGAAGGTGATCCGATCAGTTCACTTAGTGAATAGATCGTTTCACTTGCCAAATTTGCCTGTAATTAACTTTCCTTATTCGTTTCTAATTCATGCAAAGATTAATTCTTGTCCCAATCAAATTGAACAAGTGAAACAAGGATCTTTTCTCATGAATCAGGAAACCCAACACTTGCTCGTTTGGTCCAAGTGAACCAATCAGTTCACCAGTGTGAACCGGTCATCTCACTGACCATGAGCTGATTGGTTCACCCAGTGAATTGGTCGGTTGGTGGTCCAGGTTGTGCAGAACTCAGTCAATGCAGTTCTCAATCAATCTGACACTCTAATCAGTTGGTTCAACACTTGAACTTGATGATTCTGAGTCAAGTCTATTGATTGAATGTTTAATTGAGTACCTAAACACTTTAGTAAAACATCATTTATGTATAAACCTCTTCTTCCAGGTTAATTGTTTGTGTGTGACCCTATGGTTCCATTTCATGTTGGCAGTGAATGTCCATAACTAACTTATTACATCACAAGCAAAGTGTGGTGCCTAGTCGCACATAAGTGTTACCCAAGTGAAGAGGAAAGTTGGAGAACAACTTTTAACCTACAATTTGTTATTGGTGTTACAGTGAATGTATGGTCTCTTTGTCATTGATACCTGAATTGAACATGAGGCATGGACTTGTCATCCTCTACTAATGTTCAATTTATGTTTCTTGATTCGTAGTAGATTGTCTGAGATATATGTAAGCTCAATATCATATATTGACTTACATGTGCATGGCCATGCATTTCTCAGTCTCACTCCTCAAGTGGCCAGGATATCACGCTCCCTTAGGAGGGACAAATTCCATATCTATCACTCACAGTCAAGTCCCCATGTGTCAAAGTCACCCAATCATCATCGTTATAACAACCCATGTTTCAAGACTGTGCTTGATGATGTCAAAGTGTACCCAACCACATGTGATGAGTGTAGTGATTTCAGGTCTAAGAACCACATTCACCACCAATACTATAAGAGATGATCCTAACTAACCAGTGTGGTTTCCATGCATCACTCTTATGGTGGGTTTGTCTGATACACTGTTCTCTAACATGTATCTATGTGCTTGGTTTGATATCACATATCATGACTGATGAGATTCTTTCATCAACCAACACACACTCTAGTCTTTTGTGTTATTGATGTCTATGGTTATTTCCACAATAACAACCGACTAGGGACATAACAAGAATGTATAATATTAACATCCATATGATCTCATTCTTTAGGTCCTCAACCAGAATACATATGTCATTGAGTAATACGATTCTTTAGACATCTAACATGTTATATCATTATCTCAAAATAGATTAAACATATAGATAGAAATTGCCTTTATTATTATTCAAATAATTTACAAAGAATGTCGTTACAATCATCATATGATTGGCTCTATGGGCATACATACCAACAATCCGATGGTCTCGACCTCTCATAACCCATGCCACGATCGAGACACTACACATGGTCTTGACCTCAGGTCTTACAACCCTAACATCACCCTAACAGAGCATTGTGACTACTTGTATACCTAGTCATTACTGAGACATCCCCCAAACATAGTGTCGCAACTACGGCACAAAGGAACATCCAATAGGGCATCACAACCGCAACTCAACCAAGGAGTGTCGCGACCATTACACCGCAGTGTAATGACCCATTTTCAAATTAGTCATCTAATTAGGGTTTACTTGGATGATTGTATGCTTAAATAAGTCGATCATTGTTTAAAGCTTGATTAGCGATGGTACTTAATTTTTTATGTTTTGAATATAATGAGGAGTTTTAATCATACTTTAATTTACATAATTTGGGTTAAGATTTGGAAACCCTAATCGGCCCAAATTAGGTTTTTGATGACATATGAATATATAATTTGATAAGTACAGTGTCTCACCAAGTGGTTTTTAGTATTTTATGTGTAACTTTGATTTAATTAAAATTTGGATATGATTTGGATATAAATTTTTTGAAAACTATTGAAAAATATCAGAATTTTTGCAGAATGTTCTGACCTATTTGTCGGTCGAGTTTCAAACTCGACCGACCATATTTTCATATTGATATAACAGTGTGGTAATAGAATTTTATCTTTTTATTGGTAAATCCAATTGATCTCAAATTTTAACTGTAGTTAACTCCATTATAGACACTCTATTAAATTGGTGTAATTTTTGGATGATTTTTTATCCCTACAGAGAAGGGTGTCGATCGAGTTCTGTGAAGGACAAATTCTACCGACCATGCTGTTGACTGCAATATAGCAGTGTATTATTTAATTTTTATTTATTTTTTGGTAACTCCAAATGATCTAAAATTTTTATTGTTTCTTATAACCTCAATTTCAGACATTGGGTTAATGTTTCATAATTTTTTTGATGAGGTTTGAGTTCTGAAAAGTGTGGTTTTGGTCAAGTTTATTACTCAGCCGACCAACTAGTCTTAGAAAAATAAAAATACATTGAGGAGCTTGTTTGCAATTGTTCTAAGCACCTCAATTCATCTATATGACTAACCTAACAAACAAGGAGCTATCATAGCTCATACTTCCTATCAAAGAATCGAAATTCTTGAGAGAGAGGAGAGCTAAGGTTTTGAGAAGAGAAAGTGTCAGAGATGTTGACCTAGGGTTTCTCTATCCAAGATATGATGAAATCAAGTAAGTTTAGCTTATTTGCATACCATTTCATGGTGAATCTTCTATCAGATGTCAAGATTCTATACCTCCCCTAATTTGATTCGAAATGACATCAAATCTCCCCCTTTTCTCACTCTCTCTCTTCTAATCCACATTTCTAGGGTTTCTGAGTTGAGAGGAGAAAGAAATGGATTCATTTGTGAGAGTTTGATTGGGTTTCCAAAAGTTCAGAGGTTGACCTATGAATTTAAGGTTCTTGGCACCTGATGTGAGTGTTTTTCTCCCTCCTAAGCTTTGTATTCATGTTGAAAGCCTAATTCTATCCGGTTAAAACAATCATAAACCTTGTTTGTATATGTATGTGATTAGATTTGATTTGGGAAAGATATTGGGGGATCCAATTCTACTGATTTTGATTATTTTCTCATTGATTGGAACTTGATTAGTTTCTGATATATTTATTGAGGATCCATGGGTATTCTTATGGGTAGATGAATATGCTATTTCATGTGAATTTTGCCTAAAAATCAACTGAATGGCCGATTTTCTTGGAATTGAATTAACATGTAAAAATCATATTTGAATTGTACAAGATTGTAGTATACAAGTGTATTGCCGAATGTTAATGGAATTCAATATAATATATGTGTAAGGATCAATATGAGGTGACCACATATCCTGGTTAGGATTTGTGCTAAGGAAGTGAATCAAATGAGTCATATAATCAATGTATACTTATGATTGATGAATGAAATGTGTGAAAGTGGAAACTAGGGTTTCCATGTTTGTGAATAACTGATAACACCAAATTTTATGATGTTTTAGACTGTTATTTTGTTATCAAAACTGCCTTTTTAACTGTTTTCCTCTCTATTTATATGTACTTTTGCAATAATTGGCCAAACAACGCTCTTAATTCAATATTTCCGTATTTTGCAGTGTTTTCCTCCAATTTTGACCCATTTATCGTCAATAAGGCCGTCCCGGACCACAAACAAGTTCCAGCTGCATCGGCCTTCCAGATGGCCGATACGATCACTTCCCGACAGGGTAGCACCACACACCGACGCGTGACATAAGCATGTCGTGCAAGAAGAAACTAGCGGGCGATACATCTTCTACCCGACAGGGAGTCGAGCTCGCCAAGACAACAAAGCTTGTCGCACAGCACAAGCCACCCACCGGCAGGCGGCGCTCGTCACGTGACCGACAGCCGACAATCCTTGTGACGGGTGATACTGATATCGGCCGTCCACTGACTATGCAAAGACAAGGAGGACATGTGGCACCCTGTGCACCATAACTTCCCCAACCGTTGCCTATAAATAACAGCTACAGGAAGCCGAAAAGATAGGTCGGAACCTTACGCGAATCTTACCAAGGAACGCTGCAAGAGCAAGAGCATCATACCTCAGTGGTTGTGACGGGCGACACTAGGTGAGCATTTCCTCATCCCGAGAGGGAGGGAATGGTTCACTTAGTGTCATCCCGAGCACCACTACAGGCTGATATCATCCGACATAACGTAGATACTGGATACAAGTGATCGACACTAGACGCACCTCACCTTAGCCTGACACGATACTAACCCCGATACGTGTCGCCCGAGAGGGTGTCGCCCGACATGACCGTATCGGGCCAGGGTTCTCACACGATACAATCGGCCCATCACTGCGTGTCGCCTGAGAGGGTGCCGCCCGACATGGCTGTATCGGGCTAGGGTCCTGCCTGGTATCGGGTCGGAGGGTTAGCTGTAGCCTGTCAACCTTCTATATCAAGAGGGCGACGTTTATCCTTTATTTCTGTCATTTATTTCTTTTACTTTTGCAATGTAATCAATCCTTTATATGTTAATAGAAATAGAAGAGTTTAATTATCTGTTGCTTTATGCTTGGTACCCTGGTTGGATGAATGCTATGTTTAATATCTGAACTCTAGCTTGTACGTTCGATCGCGTTTCGATTAGCTACCGAATTGTGTCTTCCCGTTGCAATAGCCTTGAGAGAGGTGTTGTGGCTCTAGTGCTTGGTCCGATTCTGGAGTACGAGAGTGCCCAGAATCAAAGTTGTTGTAGTAACCTTTCCACTCGAACATAAGTCCAGCAACCTCAAGAGTGGTGTTGATGCTTGGTTAGAGGTACCCACTCTAAGAGGAGGGGTACAGGATGTTCCTGATGCCGCTTGTTTTACCAAAGTTTTTCTCCTTGGTACCTTGCTTTATCTTGAATATTATCTCTCCGTTTCTATTGCACGAAAAATCCCTAAAAACTGCTAAATGCTTAAAACCTAAGTTTTCCTTGTAACTCCAGTTGGAGATAGGGTTTTCTTTTGCTTTATCGATCTCGTTCTGCTGTTCCCTTTTGGAAATTTTATCATCTCTTATCCTTGCCGAAGTGTAGCGTGTCGATTCTGAGTTCTCAACATTGCCACCCTTATCCCTGTGTTTGACCCCGTATATCTAGTTCGACCCCGTAAAAAAAGTTGCAGGGTCCTAGAAGGATTCGGGTTATAAATGTAAAAGCTTGACTACCTCAAATCTGCCTCCAATTTTGGGACACGCGATTTAGGCCGGTCAACTTTTTGGCGCCGTTGCCGGGGACAAGGCAAAATGGCACTATTGATGAATATGAATCCACTAACTACACTCCCGTGCCTCAAGCTTAGAAATGAGCTTGACAACACTCTTTTCTTTTGTTATTTTATTATTCTTTGCCTAAAATTAATAATTCTACTTTCTAAACTTGATTTCTCGTGCCATTTCATGAACTCTGAAGAACGGTGACCCGTTCCCCCGAGCTCTAACACCATGTCTCGCTGTGAGCAACCCCTGTCTAGGGGTGAACGTCAAGGCCGAGATGAGATTTTGCACCAACCCAGTTTGGTTGGTCAGCTGTTTGCTTACATAAAAAGGCAAGACACTATCATCAACCAGTTGGCGCAGGGTGCGCTTCCCAGTCTTGGAGCTTTGAACTCGATGCAATACCAGATGGCAAGCTTGCTGATGCGCCAACACGAGGTCGATCAATGGCTGGCCCATATGGCCACTCTAATGAAGGACCCTACAGGAAAGACACTCTCCTACCCTGAAACTGCCAGAATGGTAGTACTAAGATCTGGGAGGATGGTAGAGCACACTGATGAAGCCAGAGCAGAGCCTGAGACAACGCCTGAGGGTGCAATTCTGGCAGAGGATGAAGGTAGACAAGCAGAAGCTCGAGAGCCTGCACAGAAGTCTCCAGAGGAGCTACCAAGTGGGAGGAATCCTTATGCTCCCAGGCTATCGTTTCTGTATAAACTGATAAAGGAAAATCTGAAAAAGCATCATGAAAGGTTCATGGAATCAATCAGGAAGTTGCATCTTAAAGTGCCCTTCCTTGACGCCTTGGAGGAGATGCTGACCTACGCCAAGTTCCTCAAGGATCTTATCATGAAGAAAAGAAGAGGAGGAAGGTTTGAAACCGTGCACCTAGCATCTGCCTCCTCAGCTTTCATGAAGCCTGACCTGCCAAACAAAAGAAGGGACCCTGGAGCTTTTACAATCCCGTTTTCCATCGGGGACAACACCGAGTGAAAAGGTCTTGCCGACTTAGGGGCAAGCATCAGCCTCATGCCCCTGAGCTTTGTGCAAAGGTTTGGTTTAACCGACATGGTTCATACCAATATGAGGATTGAACTGGAAGACCATACCTTCAAGAGACCAGTCGGCGTTGTTGAAGATGTGCCGATCAGGGTCGGTAATTTCTTCATTCCTTGCGACATAGTAGTCATTGACACACCAGAAGACCCTCGCTGCCCGATCATCTTTGGACGTCCTTTCCTGGAAACAGGAAGGGCGTTGATTGATGTCTCTGAGGGGATTATCATGCTGAGGGTCGAAAACGACCACCTGGACTTCAAGCTGAAGGAGGCGATGAAATGCCCCTCCCTGTCTAAATCTGCATGCTTTGCGGATAGCTACGATAAATTCTGCGAGGAGATAGAAGAGGACATCCGGATAGTGGACCCCCTTGCGAGGGCTATAATCTGTTAGGATTTCGACTTCGAAGATCCAGAAGTTGCAAAGTATCTCGGCCTTTTTGGCATGTCTGACGAAGATCGGCACAAAGAGGATGAGTTGGTGGAGTCCGTGAAGTATGCCTCTCTCGAGGAGGAGCCTCAAGAGAAGGCATCCAGAGCAAATCCTGAGTTGAAACCGTTTCCTGGAGGTCTGAAATATGAATTCTTAGATGAAGAAGAGAGAAACCCTGTCATCGTAAATGCCGATCTTTCAAGAAACCAGCTGGACCGACTTCTTGAGGAGTTGAGGCTCCATAGGGGGGCTATAGGATATTCAGTAGAGGACATCAAAGGCCTTATCCCCTCCTTATGCATGCATCACATCAACTTAGGAGAATCTGCCAAGCCTCTGGCACAACCCCAGAGGAAGATGAATCAGATGCTCAAGGAAGTCGTCAAGAAAGACGTAATCAAGCTAAGGTATGCGGGGATCATTTACCCAATTAGTGATAGCAACTGGGTAAGTCTGATCCATGTGGTACCCAAAAAGGGCGGGATGACAGTGGTGAAGGGAGAAAAGGGTGATGAGGTGGCGGTTAGGACCGTCATCGGATGGCGGATGTGCATAGATTACAAAAGCTAAACTAGGCTACAAAAAAAGATCATTTTCCGCTACCTTTTATTGACCAAGTTCTTGAAAGATTAGCGCATCATGACTTTTTCTGTTTCCTTGATGGCTTTTCAGGATTTTACCAAGTACCCATCCTGCCCAATGACCAGGAGAAAACAACATTCACCTGCCTCTACGACACTTATGCTTTCATAAGGATGCCCTTCGGACTATGCAACGCTCCCGCCACGTTCCAAAGATGCATGATATCAATGTTTTCAAATTTTCTAGAAGATATCGTAGAAGTTTTCATGGACGATTTTTCAGTCGATGGAAAGGACTTCGATACCTGCCTAAAGAATATGTCCTTGGTTCTACAAAGGTGTGAGGAGAACAACCTGGTTTTAAACTAGGAAAAGTGCCATTTCATGGTACGAGAGGGCATTGTTCTGGGGCATAAGATCTCAAGGCGTGGAATCGAGGTGGACACCAGCAAGGTCGAAGCCATATCCAAGCTTCCTCCCCCGAAATCCGTGATGGGAGTGAGGAGCTTCCTCAGTCACGCTGGCTATTACCGCAGATTCATAAAGGATTTCTCAAAGATTTCAAAGCCTTTATCCAACCTGCTGGTAAGGGATGTTGAATTTGTTTTCTCTGATGACGGTCTCAATGCTTTTCAGGCTTTGAAAAACGCTTTGGTATCCCCACCCATCCTCCAAGCACCAGATTGGGATTTACCATTTGAGCTGATGTGCGATGCTAGCGACTATGCAGTAGGAGCAGTCCTGGGGCAGAAGAAAGATAAAAACACTATGTGATCTGACATGCTAGTCGCACGTTGGATGAAGCTCCGGTAAATTACACAACCACAAAAAAGGAGATGCTCATGATCGTCTTCGCATTCGATAAGTTCAGGTCGTACCTCGTTGGAGCAAAGGTCAAGGTATATACAGATCATGGGGCAATAAAATACCTAATGCAAAAGAAAGACACAAAGCCTCATCTGTTGAGGTGGGCCTTATTGCTGTAAGAGTTCGACCATGAAATTATCGACAAGAAGGGTGCAGAAAATGTGGTCGCCGACCACCTATCGAGGATCGTAGCTGAAAGGCAAGGGGGACCGCCGATCAATGACGACTATGCCGATGAGGCTCTTATGTTGGCTGATGCTAAAGAAGAAGACTTACCTTGGTTTGCAGATATCTGCAACTATCTTGCTTGCAGAGAGCTGCCTCCTGACATTACTTACAATCAGAAAAAGAAGTTGTTCATGGATGTTAAAAATTACTATTGAGATGATCCCCTCCTCTTTAAAAGATGCGCTGACAATTTATACAGGAGGTGCATCCCCGAGGAAGAAACCGCAAACATTCTAAAAAAGTGCCACCCCCCCCTACGGTGGACACCTGGGTAGCGAAAGAACGGCTGCAAAAGTGCTACAATCAGGTTTCTACTGGCCCTCACTTTTCAAGGATGTTGCACAATTTGTAAAAGTCTGCAAAGAGTGCCAGTCTACAGGGAATATAGGGCGGAGGAATGAAATGCAGATGGCGAATTGGATCGTAGTAGAGATCTTCGACGTTTGTGGGATTGATTACATGGGTTCGTTTCCTCCATCCAGGGGGTTTCAATACATACTAGTGGAAGTAGACTATGTATCGAAGTGGGTAGAGGCTGTAGCAACCCAAACATGCGACGCCAAGTCTATAATCAAGCTATTCGAGAAGACAATCTTTCCTCGGTTTGGAGTCCCACACATTGTAATAAGAGACGGTGGGTTGCACTTCGGAGAGAGACAGTTCGAAGCACTCCTGCGTAAGTATGGAGTAAAACACAAGATTGCTACACCCTATCACCCACAGACCTCAGGGCAGGTAGAGGTTTCAAACAGACAAATTAAGTAGATCTTGTAGAAAACTGTCAGCCGAACGAGGAAAGACTGGTCAATGAAACTTAACGACGCACTATGGGCCTACAGGACCGCCTACAAAACACCCATTGGAACCACCCCCTACAGGCTGATATACGGGAAATCCTACAATCTACCTCTAGAACTGGAACACAAAGCCCTTTAGGCAATCAAATTCTTAAACATGGACCTTGAAAAAGAAGGAGAAAAGAGATTTTTGCAGCTGTAAGAGCTTGAAGAGCTGAGGATGAACACCTATGAGAATGCAAAAATCTACAAACAAAGGATGAAGGTGTGGCATGATGCCCACCTAAGAAGAAAGGATGTGGGTGAAGGGGATAAGGTTCTATTATTTAAATCCTCCATTTGACTCTTCCCTGGAAAGTTACAAACAAGATGGTCGGGACCGTTTACTATGTCAAAGGTATACCCATCAGGAATGATGGAGCTCTACGACAAAGATGATCCGACCAAGGTCTTCAAGGTGAATGGGCACAGAGTAAAGAGGTATTATGAAGATGAAGCTTTTATCAGGAGAGCAGAAATCAACTTGCAGGATATGGGTACATTCGAAGGTTGAACTTGAAGAACCTACACCGGTCGAGCTGGCGACGCAAACTTCAGCGCTCCTCGGGAGGCACCCCGAGTTTTTCTTTCTTTCCTAGAGTAGGATGCTTCCTTGTAAAAGTGAACATTATGGACTGTAATAAGGCCCAAGTCAGTGCACGCGACAGGCGTACCGACTCTTCTGTTTTATGGGCCACCATTGTATTTTATGAAGCTTTGAGCAGTAATACCTTCTGAGGTCGGGAGCTTAACCCTAAGCCGATGATGTTTTACCCCATAATCGCTTTTTCCTTGCCTTGTCTTTGGCTGCCTGTTATTAACTGTATCGGGCAGCAGCTCAGCTGGCGCGCAGGACCGCTTGTATCGGGCTATAGTCTCTCGGGCATCGCAACGGCCGCGACGGATGGCATTCCTGGGCAGCGTGCACTGTATCGTGCATGTGTGTAATTTCCCTTAATGGGACTAATGGGACCGTCGTCTCGAGAATGGAATGTCTCAACGTCCGATGTGCGCCCCAGAACTGCTCGTTTTACCCCCAGCTGAGTTTGCTATATATAGTAAGGAGGGTTCAACGTGTCGGGCTACTACACTTACTCTTTCAGCCACCTATACCACATGCAGTAATCCACCTTTTGCTCGCATGTTGGGTATCTCTCCTTCGCCCTCGTGTCGGGCGACAGCTTTTAAGAGAAAAGGTATAGCCCGACAGTCTGTTTGCTGACACATGTTTCATATCGCGTGTCTTGTATCGGGTTGATGAACTCAGTCGATTTTTCTTGTATCGCCTGACACAGTGAAGCACGACACGTCGGCCGATAGTGTTTGCCCGATACGCCATAATGGGCGACACATTTTTCTATCGTGACGTCCTGTCGGGCAGTTGTTTCATGCGACCTTATCGCCCGATATCCCCATGTCGGGCAGCATGTTGTGTCGCACGGTTCTCTCCGTATCGTCTGGTCTCGCATCGCCTTGGATTTTCTTTTTATGAACGATACCCGGGCTTTACAACTATTTTATCGAGATATCAGTTTTTCTTACCTAACATGTAATCGATCTATGAACTTGATAACAGGTATGGATAATACACAGTAAACCTCTAGAAGAGTGGACAAACACCGCAGAAGAATCGACACTGTGGCCGAAGCTGAAGCAACAACAGTCGGACAGAAATGCCAGAATCTCGATACAGCTGGGGCACCACCCACCGAAAGGAAAGCAAGAGAAGTCCATTTCCTTATCACAGTCTGTCTTCTGTGGTGGTTTAGGACCATCTCCAAAAGAGAAAGATAATAAAAATAGAGAGGACCTCCGGCTGCACCCTCCTGGGAAAGAAAATGGACTCAAGTGGACTGAAACTGGGATTGAAGATCAGTCCTTTTGTTCATGTTCACAACGGAAGTACCAGGATTAAGGGGAGGCCAAATAATTTTGAGAGCTTTGCACTTGTTCCGGCTGCATCCAGCTGGGAACGGAAATGGAGACTGCAAATAAGAAGAATGTATTGCAGCTTCTCCAAGACACAAGCACAACCACCAACTAACCTTCATTGGGCTAACATGACCTCACCCTGTCCTCTTCACTACTCTGGGATAGAGAGTGGAGTAAGTTTGGGGGGGGCACCCATGTACCAGTGAGGGAGGTATAAAAATTTTCTTCTTCACCTCCACCCTTTGTGTCATTTCGTTCTTCTCTTATATCATGTGTATGCACCCTTGCTAGTACGAAATGCCATGCTCATATAAAAATTTTGAAAATTTTTGCTTATTTTGTTCCCATACATATGTACAAAATCGCTATATTAGTAAAAACCTGATGCGACTTCTTGCCAGTTTGTTTCTATGTGCTTAACGAGATGCAACTTTTGTTATATCTTTCTGATAATGCTGCCTCAAACAAACAAAAGATTATGTTTTTCCATGCAAAAAAAAATTCGAAAAAAAAATAATAATCTCACAACAGCTAAGAGACGAGTATGGAGAAGGAAAAAGCTGCCCAAACAGCAAAAATCCCTCTTGTTTCCCCTTACCCAACAAAAATCCCAAAAAGAGAAAGCAGCCTTATGAGGGTGAATAAAAGCGTGAGAGTTGTGCCCAATAAAAGAAAAGAAAAAAATATATATATATACACGCACTTGTCTTCCAAAAGTACCCATCTTTAGGCATGGTAGATCCAGGGCAGTGGTACGTAGGATGTGAAATCACTGCTCTAAAGCCAACTGGCTTGGGCTGCAGGGACCACTTGCCCGTTAACGGACCCTTACCTGGATGGACTGATGGGAAACAAGAAAAACCCCAAAAAGCCTCAACCTACCCAACACACAACTTTCTGCCCCAAAAATAAGTTGTTTGGTGTGAAAGCTAACTTCAGAATCATGCACCAAAGTCTCGTTGAAGCTGTAGAGAAAAATTTTACTGAAATAATAAAGAAGGAAACACAAGGTCTTTTGTTCGTTGTGGGACAACATTATCTATAAAGGCATTGCGATTCTTGTTTTACCTCTTGAGCTGAAAACTAACTCGAGCAAGAAGAAGCATCACAAAATAAAGTTTAAATATTGATTGAGGACAATCAAAACGCTAAGTTTGGGGGAGTTGATAACACCAAATTTTGTGATATTTTAGACTACTATTCTATTATCAAAACAGCCTTTTAACGGTTTTCCTCTCTGTTTATATGTACTTTTGCAATAATTGGCCAAACGACGCTCTTAATTCAATATTTCCATATTTTGCAGTGTTTTCCTCCAATTTTGACCCATTTATCGTCAATAAGGCCGTCCCGACCCACAAACAAGTTCCACCTGCATCGGCCTTCCAGATGGCCGATACGATCACTGCCCGACAGGGTAGCACCACACACCGACGCGTGACATAAGCATATCGCGCAAGAAGAAACTAGCGGGCGATACGTCTTCTACCCGAAAGGGAGCTGAGCTCGCCACGACAATAAAGCTTATCGTGCGGCACAAGCCACCCACCGGCAGGCGCCGCTCGTCACGTGACCGACAGCCGACAATCCTTGTGATGGGCGATACCGATATCGGCCGTCCACTGACTACGCAAAGATAAGGAGGACATGTGGTGCCCTGTGCACCATAACTTCCCCAACCGCTGCCTATAAATAGCAGCTACAGGAAGCCGAAAAGATAGGTTGGAACCTTGCACGAATCTTCCCAAGGAACGTTGCAAGAGCAAGAGCATCATGCCTCAGTAGTTGTGACGGGTGACACTAGGTGAGCATTTCCCCATCCCGAGAGGGAGGGAATGGTTCACTTAGTGTCATCCCGAGCACCACAGTAGGCCGGTATCGGCCGACATAATGTAGATAATGGATACAAGTAACCGACACTAGACACACCTCACTTTAGCCTGGCACGATACTAACCCTGATACGTGTCTCCCGCCATGGTGTGTCGCCCGAGAGGGTGCCGCCCGACATGATCGTATCGGGCCAAGGTTCTTGCACGATACAATCGACCTGTCACTGCGTGCCACCTGAGAGGGTGCCGCCCGACACGGCTGTAACGGGCTAGGGTCCTGCCCAGTATCGGGCCGGAGGGTCAGCTGTAGTCTGTCGACCTTCTATATCAAGAGGATGACGTTTATCCTTTATTTCCGTCATTTATTTCTTTTACTTTTGCAATGTAATCAATCCTTTATATGTTAATAGAAATAGAAGAGTTTAATTATCTACTGCTTTATGCTTGGTACCCTGGTTGGATGAATGCTATGTTTAATATCCGAACTCTAGCTTGTACGTTGGATCGTGTTTCGATTAGCTACTGAATCGTGTCTTCCCGTTGCAACAGCCTTGAGAGAGGTGTTGTGGCTCTAGTGCTTGGTCCGATTCTGGAGTACGAGAGTGCCCAGAATCAGAGTTGTTGTAGCAACCTTTCCACTCTAACCTAAGTCCAGCAACCTCGAGAGTGGTGTTGATGCTTGGTTAGAGGTACCCGCTCTGAGAGGAGGGGTACAGGATGTTCCTGCTGCCACTTGTTTTACCGAAGTTTTTCTCCTTGGTTCCTTGATTTAGCTTGAGTATTATCTCTCCGTTTCTGTTGCACAAAAAATCCCTAAAAATTGCTAAATGCTTAAAACCTAAGTTTTCCTTGTAACTCCAGTTGGAGATAGGGTTTTCTTTTGCTTTATCGATCTCGTTCTGCTATTCCCTTTTGGGAATTTTATCATCTCTTATCCTTGTCGGAGTGTAGCGTGTCGATTCTGATTCTCAACACTGCCACCCTTGTCCCTGTGTTCAACCCCATATATCTACTTCGACCCTGTAAACAAAGTTGGGGGGGCCTAGATGGATTCAGGTTATAAATGTAAAAGCTCAACTACCTCAAATCAGCCTCCAATTTTGGGACGCGCGATTTAGGTCGGTCAATAAACCTAATGAACCCTTGAATTATGATTGGATTACTGAATGATATGATTCCTATGATATGTTGAACTAAGGAATAACTTCTTAAAAACCCTAAAAGTTTAGTATTAAGACAAATATGAGTGATAAATCTAGAACTTGTATATGATGGTGTAAATGTGATCAAATTCTGAAGTTGAATGTATTAATACTTCAATTGAATATGATGAGTCTTACTAATGTCATCTAAGTCTAATGCATTTGTTTTAGTATAATAAAGAATGATCATTGTTGATTATGGGAATAACATTAGTAGTCAATGACAAGGTACACTTATCTTAATATAAGAGACAATATGAATAAGATGTACTTAATGGTGATTGCAAGATAAAGATGAAACTAATGAAGATAGTAAGATGAAGTATTTTATCTTTTATTTTAAATACATGTGGATTAACCCAAATTAAATGAAATATACTAAGAATTATACTTTGACAAATGTTATGTAGAAGAGAAGCATTGTATGTAAAGTGAATCAAGAATATTGGTCCAGATAATGTAATGAACATGAAATGAAAGAAGTTGAGACTATCGAGTATAAAATTATGGAAAAAGATAGGAATTAGTCGATGATTCTAAGAATGTAACTCTTACCCTATAATTATGAGTTTGATGATGCTAATGAATGACAATCTCAAATGGAGGTCTAAGAGATGCATATAACTGTAGTTGAATTCGATTAAAAGATGAAAGTCAAGTCTTTGAATTGATTTACAAGAATGTGTTCTTGAATTGTGAATTGTACTCTGATAATGGACTAATAGTATAAACATTAATTGATTGTCAACATGTGTTGATTAGTAAACCCATATGAAGAATGTGAAATAAAAGAAGAAGAGAACTAAGTCTTGTATGCATGTATATGCATGAAATTATTGGCATCTATTCAGATTTGATGGAATAGGCATATGTTGTATGATAAATCTATTCTGAGTATGAGGAATGATACATGATATCTATATGTTTTTACTGTTGCTAGTTTTAATGCCTCTGCTAATATTTGTTCAGAAATGTTCTATACAATGAACTGGTAAGATTTATGTTGAAATTGAATTTAATATACACTCCTTACATTGAGAAACCCTGATAAGGGTAAATGTTACATAATGAGATTATGTCTAGGGATGAAAGCCCAATGATTATGATAAAACCCTAATGGGGTAAATGCTGGACAATAAGATTATGTCTCGGGCAAAAAGCCCACTGCTGATGATTGTTGTGAGATGATGTAGAAGATAGAAATAGTCATATGTGTTGTAATCTACAGATTTATTGTGCTTCTTGCTTTGATCATTGTCCTTATTGACAAAATTAATCTACTTCATGTTATTCTAGTTACACGAGAATACACATATATGATATATGATGTTTTGAACTCTTTTAAGATGAGCAAAAGAGATTAATAATAAGTGAAATGATGGAACATCTAGTTAGGTGTGCTGAACATCATGATTTTCCCCCAAGGACCACACTGGGAAAACAAAACGGATCTCCTTGTAGTAATCGATGAATTATGAGAAGGATTTTTAGAGTGTGGATCGAGACCTTAAAGGTTAGACCACAAGGATTTAGGAGTGAGTCATATGGAGTGGCTCTGGCCATAAATCCTTGGTATGAAATTCTATGTCCATATGGAATAGACTCTGTTGAAATGAATATGTGAAATGTGAAATGAAAAATATGTGAAATATTGTGATATGTGATATATTGTTTTGTTGGTTCCTATCTCGTGTACCTGAGATGAGGACGTGAGCCCCTTTAGGCAACCATAAGGTGGTCAGGGTCTGTTGTTGATATCTTAGGGTGGCTGGATAAACCCTAAGATAGTGATGGTGAGTCGTTGACACGAGAATCAGGCGTGGCGATTTCTACTTGGTGAGGTACAAGACAAGTAGTTTCTGGGAAAATGATTAAAAGATGATAAACTGTGTAGAACATGATTTCAATGATTATTGCATTCCTTGTACTGCTAGTTGATGATTTGTCATTGTTGATTAAGCTTCATGTTATGGAAATTAATCATGTTGCTATGGAAATTTTCTATTTCATTCTATGATCTGTATTGCTGACAAGTTATAAATGTTGAGATTTATATCCATCCTGAATATGAGTTGGATTGCTTGTTATTTGATAGTATTATTTGGTAGATATGAATTATTGTGTACTTCAGCTTCAGGACTACATGATGTGTTCCTGGTCTGGCTGGTGGAGTGTCACAAATATAATGTTATTGTTATGTATTGATTCAAAATGCTTAGAACTTGACTTATTGCTCATTCAGTAGGATTCTTAATCTGAACTAAGAAGTATCTGTTGATTTGTTCATATACATGCTCTAAAAGATGTTTCAAAGTTATAATTGGTTTAAGTGATTACCTTATCTGTTGGATTAGATTACCATTGTAAGTTAGATATGACTTATGATAGAAGTATATGTTAGACTTTTCAATATGTGCATGTTTCTATTAAGTTTATTATACTTAATCTGATGTTGATGCATGTACCTAGCTTGAGTGAGAGGTATCCACTCACTGGGGCTCTTTATGAGTCTCATGAGGTTGTTTCAAATGTTTTTAGGTATAATGATATCCAGTGGAGAGGTCGTGACAAAGAATATATAAATAGTATAATCTAGATAGATTAGAATGTCCATGTACTCTCTATATCCAGAGATGGGTTGTAGATTAAGTTTGTTTATCAATGTACATGTATATGATGTAAACTGAACCACATATGAGAATAAGATTTGATTCTAGATTTAATGGAGTTGAATATGATTTGTGATATTTGAATGTGATGTCCTTGATGTGACATTGATTTATGAGTTTGTGAAGAAAGAAAAAGGAAAAATTTATCTATCTTTTTTGTATATTGTTTAATCGCCTTTGTCGAGAATTCATTGTTTTATTTCATAATTTAGGTTTAGGTTTGGGATTATCTCTAATGGTTGGTATTTATGCTGATTAAAAGAGTGGGTCCCGACAGACAGGGTGCGTCGTGACCAAGAAATGAAAAACTGTCAGCCCAATGATGTTATGGCTTAATCCGTTGGTGTTACAAACATAACCAACTTAATCTTAACCAGTTACTGCCCTCACACTACTGAATATGTGTCACGACCATCAGACTTATCCAAACATTAGTTGCAACGTCAACCAAAAGGTTTGAAAAGCCATGCAGCAATGTTGTGTTACCATAGTAGCGACCACCCTTTGGTTTGGGGGGTTTCGCAGTTGAAACCACCCACTTCAAGGGTGTCGACCACAATGGAAGACCAAAGGACATCTTGACCATCTGCATGACTTCATGATAGATCAGATTCAAGGTCAAAACAGGTAGTAACAATGGGGAATACTAATCATCACATAAGCGAAATAGATCAATACCAGGTGATCATCAAAAGGACTATGTGTTTAGAGAGAAAACGAAGATTTGTATGCATGTTATCATCTTCAAAACCTACTATTATCTAAAGCAAATGAGCCATATGTTAGATATTAATGTTCCATAAATGATGATCCAAAGTAACACATCAAGATCTTAATCACCACAAAGTTGGGTACATAGATTTAGGGTTTTTAGGAAGAATAATTCTTTCAAGAATATTACAAAAACCTAAACATCATCATTATTTCTACTACAAAGAATACATTTTTAAGATATGAAACATTAGTAGTAAGATCAGCTTTAAGATGCACACAATAGAGGTAGAAAGAGTTATAAAACTCACCTATTTTGGAGAGAGACTATCTCCTAGGATCTCAAGCTTCAACCAAGCTTCAACTCTTCTAACAAAGGATCACCTCCAAGAAGAAGAAAACCATGATCACAAGGGAGTTCAAGAAAGAAGGAAAACAAATATAGGATGAACCAAAGGACAAAGGAGAAAGAGATGAAATCATCCTCACACTAGTTACCACCATCTCAAAGCATAGTCTAAGGCCTTTGTGAAGAGGAGTTTCTCTCAAGAAGGCCACCATGGATAGTTCACAGTCTATAGACAAGGAGGAGAGAGAAGATGGAGATTTTAGAAGATAAAATGTGATCTAAAGAAGAAGATCACTTGCCTAGAAAAGAAATCTCCATGAAATCACCACCAAGATGTTGATCTAGTACAAGATCTTCAACATGCACAAAGGATCATCCACCCAAGCTTCAAGATCAATCTTCCTTGATCCTGAAGCTCCAAGGATGATCTCAAGGTAGAAGAAAGAGTGTAGGGCCAAAAAGAGTTTCTTGTAAGTTAAATTGAGTTATATACCCAAAGGAGGAGGGAAGTAAGAGATTTTGAGGTGTCAACATAATAGATCACCAAGGGACACATGCCCTCCAAGCAAACAAGCTTATCCCCACTAACATGCATAATTATGAAACATTCATGTTTATCTAGACAAGATTTGTGACCAACTAGGTCGGTTACCCTCTTGTCACAATCGAGACACTCCATCAACATGTCTAGGTGAAAACCCTAAGTCACCATATGTGTATGGTCAAGACACTAGAGGACAAAATGTCTCGACCATCCTCCACTAGGTTATCTCGGTCGAGACAACACTACACAAGGTATGTGTTATGGTCTCTACCCTCAACACAAGTGGTTTAGGGTTGCAATACTTAACCCTAGCATAATCACTTATACCAACTATGCAAACCCCAACAACCCTAGAATCACCATAGGGTGTCACATCACCAACTATGATTCAAACAAGGTGTCTCAATGCATCATCTTCTCTCTCATGAGGATAAAGCACAAGAAACATTCTAAACATGTGACATTTTGCAAGATAACCCTCTCTTATGGGTAAATTGAAATTTAGTCCAAAATAAGCACATATATTACAAGATAGCTCAAACATCAATCCCATTGGACCAAAATGAAAATATAAGCTTGTCACATGATATTAAGACATATCACAAGATTTTAGTTTAAGGTTTAAGCATCTCATCATATAAAGAAATTACATTTAAGCATAAATATAGGTCATGACTCTTATAATAGTTGATTTATAATGTGACAAGAGAAATTAACTATTAAAACAATATAACCTGTCATAATCAATAATCATTGTTGAGAGTTACACATACCTGATTATAAATTTATATGTTCCTTTGTATACTATACTAATCATGCTTAACATATTTTAGTTGTTTAGTCGGGTATACCTACTTAATCTACTCAACTAATTTAATATGTTTAAATAATATAACCTGCCATAATTAATAACCATTGTTGAGAGTTATATCAATCACTAGGATGTTGGTCTCACCTCGTGGGTCACCACATCTTTTTAGGTGATCATCAACAATGTGGTCAGGTTATTGATGGTGAAGAAGAGCATCTTGGAGAGCAGTAGGAGTAAAAGGTTGTCTAGGAGTTAGTAGTATCCTAGAGTTGTCCCTGTACTCTCAGGTCTAGGAAAGGGATATTTTGTAGATGATATGTTGATGGAGCCTCCACTCGTGTGGAGTTTCATGCACCACTAAAAAAATCCTATAGATAGTAAGTCTCCGAGTTTAGCCTTGTGTGTGCTATAATAAGATCTCCACCCACGTACGCTAAGGTACGTGGAAGTCTTATCATAGTACAGTTGAGGGTCGAATCCACGAGACAACAGTCTTGTTAAAGATTAACAACATGGAAAACATTATAATTCCACTTATCTACTCGAGGGAAAAATATCTAGATCAAAGAGTTGATTTGATGATTAAACTAATATGAAAATGTAAATTAAATGGTAGGAAAGTAAACTTAAGGTTGTAAACAATATTTGGAAACCACTAGGATGTGATCGAGTTTCACTACCACTACGCATGGATCATAACAAACATCATAATAACATGGCTTGCAATGAGAGTCTAAACAGTTAGTATCTTTGTAGACTTAGCTTCCTTTCAAAAAGCTAACTACGAGAAACGTGGGAGTATTGAAATGCCAGCCATCCCCGAATGAATGGTCACTTACTTTGCATCACTTCCTTCGCAAAGTGTGTTCTTCGACCTATCAAAGTTGTACTTTCATACATCAACTTATTCCATTTCATAGTATGAAAGTACAACGATGGAGGTGAGTTTACTCCACTCCTTGAAAAGTGCTTCTAGATACCGAAATAGAAATATGGTGACTACATACATCAAGAACCAACATACAATCGATAATCAAATCTAAAAGCACAAACATAGACAATTCATACTAGCAGATAATAAGTAACACATGTTGATGATCAAGCAACTAGCATTCAGAAAACGATTGATGTTGAACTGAAAAGATAGTATTTTTTATTGCAAACTCATGAATTACAATGCATGGAATGAAAGCATGGGTAGTGGGGCTACTCCCCTCACCCTAGTGTATGGAACTACTCTATGATAAAGTGGATTTTCTCCTATTTGTGCATAATTCCTGTTGTTACTTTAAGTCCTCACTATTTATGTCTCCTTTGACTTAATAACTCTATAATGTCCACCAAGGTCACGATTTCACATTTTGAGTCAATATGATACACATATATGCATGAAATGTTAGTGTTGTTATACCCTTGAACCCTTTGATTAAATTCTTGATCATACGTTCTTATTTTGATTTGATATTTTGCACACTTGTACTAGACGCTGTTATGAAGCTATGATCCAAATTTGAGACCATTTGGACCTTCCTACGATTTTTTATGATTTTCCTAAGATCTACTCTTTTTAGCCCTTGTTTTCCCCCTTTTATACCTACTGGGCCTGGCCCATTTGTCCCTTGGGCGCTTCCCCGATCTGACCCGGGTCTAATGCCTTCGAACTGGGGTTCAATCCCCTGAACCAGTCGCGAACCCAACCCCCTCCTCTTGAGGCAGGCGCACAACCCAACGACCATCGGATGGAGATCCAACATCACCGTGTCGTCTTCTACCTTGCGCACAAAATGGCAGGTATGTCACAGACCCGACTCTTCGAGCGCTTGACCCGACCCTCTCTTGGACCCCCTCTCACCCCACTTTTGTGACGATTCTCTTCGCCTCACCTTCTCGAATCTTCCCCACCTATTAATCGTTCAAAAATGAACCTTGGAGGCCAAGGAAACCCGCCGCCAACTCTCTAAGACGAGCCCCTTCGCAAACCCTAGAGATAGCTTCGAAACACTAGAAAAACCCTACCATAGGTTGTGGCCTGCCCCCATGAACTCGATCAAGACCTTGCCTCTCCCTCCTTGTCCCTCCTCCACGTTACCATTCTTCTCCGGCCACACCTCCACCGTGGCACCGCCGTGCCCGTACGCAGGGCTTCTGCTCTTGGGGTGTCGATCTGCGATCGTTGGATCAGGGGCAAAGGCTGACCAAGACCGGAATCAACAGCCACCGGTCACCCATCCTCTTCCCCTCTCTCTTTTCTTTCACAAGCATGCCCAGGAGTGTGGTATCTCTCTGCCATCAATCTACCATGCGGGTCAAGATTTGACCAAAGGATCAACGACCCTCGTTTTTTGTCATTTATAGTAAATAGCCCCTCTCTACTCAATATTCAGATTAATGGCCTATTCTTGCAAAAATGATAACTCTCAATTACGTTGGCCAAAATATATGAAATTATGTATCAAATTGATCAACTCGAAAAGATATACAATATGAGAATGGTTTGCGACCCTGAATCTTCTTCTAAATCTCTGATAATGCTAGATATGTGATCTTTGACTTCTTTGACCATGCTTAATCCATAATTGTGATGAATATTGAATATTTGATGTGTACCTACCCTCCTAACCTTGAAGTCAATAACTTTTGTACATATTGAGTTTAATGGGAGTCATCATCATCCCTATTTCTTATACATTACTCTAGTTGTAGATATATACTAGTGTTGAGATTCTAATGATGTACCCTACCCTAAATTGATAATCTAGCTACTTAATGATGAAATAATGTCTAATAAACCCCAAAGAAGTAATATATGTCTCTGCTTGACCTTAATATCATCCCCTAGCATCCTCCATTCTATGGTTTCTTCTTTTTACATCTAATGCATGTATATGCCCCTATTATGTGAATGTTTGATTATACTTTGAACCAATGTTGGGTTGACCTAACCTATGAATGTCACTATGTCTTGATGTTGCTGATCTTGACCATCCTTGATGCTTGTTCCCCTTGAATTGATAATCTTTGACCTTGATTACTCTATTATGAGTCTTTGATCCTTTAATGTACTAAGGAACTTGAACCTTGAAATGGTCATATGTAATCAGTGGAACCTTAGAATGATATGAAACTAGAACCACACCATCATGATGACCTCTAGATCAGTACAATATCATATAATGAACCAATAAGCAACTTGAAACCCATCTTGGCCAAAACCCTAAAATGCACCTAATTAGGGTAATGATAAGAATCTAATGTGTATATGCAATCTTATTCTTAATTAGGTTTGGCATATGGCTAGATGGTGAAGGATATGTTAGGTTATGGAATCTCTGAATCAGGTATGGGCCTTATCTAGTTATATGACTACCGCTTTCTTGCTTGAAAAGAAATATATTGTATGACAGTTTGTCTATTTGCTCAAATATTGCCATGCAGTATTGCTATGTCTTACTCGATGTTTGCCTCATCAGTTTTATAACTTGAATACATATATAGATAGAAATCCATTATAATATTGTTGATAAAGGGTTAACTCTTGGTTATGTCCTTGAGGTCCCTCTTGTATAAAATGGTTAACTAATCTTGAGCCCCGTTACGGACCCTTCCAATGGGAAGATGGTTAAAGGCCTTAAACATGCTTGATATTGTTGATATAATGGAGTGAAATGACATAAAATATGGTTTCACATTTGTTAAACAATTAACATGCTTATTCTTGTTTGTTTAGTCTTGAAATCTTTTCAAAATTACGCAAAGCTTATACATATGTGTATCTTTCTACCCCATACTCAACACCTCGTGTGTTGACCCATTTCTCGTATTTTGTTTTTAGGTTCAGAGATGGCTAGAAAGTTGATGGGTTTGGTGAGCTATTGTAGGTGTACTTATTGTAAGATCCAGATATAGTATACATGAGCAGACTTGTACAAAGTGACTCTTGAATATGGAATTCAAATCGTGTAATATAATGATGCTACTTAATATATCTTGTTGATTGTTGAAATTATGTTGGTGCTTGTATCTTGTTATTTTTTCATGTGTGCTAAGATTTATGCTTCCGCATGTCACCTTTGTTATACATTTGTTTCGTGGGACTAGGATTATAGTTCTGTGACAGATGGTATCAGAGCATGAACAATAACTACACCAAACATTTCTCACATGAGACACAAACTAAAATCACCTTACATATCAACCCTAGAAAACTTAATAAGATGTCCTTTGTGGACTAGGTTGACTTATCCTCAAGTTCAGAACCTAGATGTTCTAGAACAAGGTGTAGACTTGTGTAAATTACCTCCCTAGACATGATTCACAACTTGTGCTTAGGATGTCTACACAAGTGTGCACCATGTTCTTGTTAGTTCTCTAGGTATCACGATACTAGACTGCCTAATGAGTGTGGTAACTCGTTTTGGTTTTGATTTTATTCGAATGGAATATGGTGGTTTTCACTCCTGTTTAAACGTTGGAGAAAACATATTTCAAGTATTATTATATGTAAATATGAAAAATGTTACCACACGCAGAAAGGCAGTGAGTTCTATGCAACCTAGGAGAAAGAGATGTAACATCAAGTCGAGATAAGATAGATTAGATGATAATGATAGTCTATAGAGTTGTCTAGAGCCATGATATAGGTTAGGCAAGTGAGTAACCTAGAAACCTAAGATGGTGATAATGATATTGATGATGATGTTGATGTTGATAAGACCCAAGTTTGTCCTTAAGAGGGCCAAGTAGTTTGATGATATGAAATGAGTTTGACCATGCAACCCTAGCTAGACCTAGCACCTTGTTGATACATATGACTTGATTGATGTGCTAAACATAGCTGGTGGGTTGGCATGCTTGTTGTACCTACTCTTGTATATGTTGAGATATGATATATGATATATGGTTTGGGACCAACATGGGCCTCAATATCTTTACAAAGAAGGACCTCTAGCATGGGACATACAGATAGGGTGACCTTTTGATATGAGTCGACCCGCCTCGGGAAAAGGTTAGAGTACCTAAACTCCAAAATATTTGAAATGTCAAAAAATATGAATGATGAAATACTTGATGACGTGTCCCTAACTAGAATACTTCTAAGTATATGAATTGAGTGACCTAGTTTGTGGTTTCCTTGAAAGTATTGAACCCTTGACGTCCTATGAATAATTTTAACCCTAGAGAAAGAGGCAGTTGAAAATTTGATGCTTACTATATAGGTGAGGGGGATGTCCCAAGACCCTAAGATAACGTATATGATGTGTGATATCCATGATTAGCCTCATACTCGGGTTAGTAATGGTATATAAAGGAGTCTAGTGGTTACCCTTGTTCCTTGAAAGATGGGTAGAAATTTTGTTATGGGTAGAAGTTTGTAGATAGCAAGTCTTGTTGGACAAATATACGTCTTAGCTTGAGTGGATTGAGCTTGTGGAGCTCTTTCTGATACAAGTGAGAAAGTTTCAAAACCTTGACGTTGATGATAAGGTTGTTCCTCGAATGATGCTCGATACATAAAAGAATCTCACTTAAGTTAAAATTTTGATAAATGTGCAATGGTCACTCTTGTAAGCTAGACCTAATACAAAATCATACTATACATGAAATATGTAGCTTTGAAATCTTAAACTTGATATGATGATGTTTAAAAATCTTAGCTTGAATAGTCAGGGGTAGAAAGCCTTATATCATTACCCAAATGAAAACAAATAAAATCGATATGTGTTTCTCTCACGGTGATATTTCTAATAAACAAAATGAAAAAATTTCTTATATCAGATCCAAAAATGAGAAATAATGAACATGATTGGGTAAAGTTGGTAGAACTTTGTGGAAAAGCAAAAACATGCATGATATCTAGAGTAAAGATGAGATACACACTCGATGATAGTCTCGTTTGAAGCCATGACCATAAACAGAATCTTTTGAGAATTGATAGCACATATTTTGATGATACCCTTTGGTCTCATTTAAAGATATGAACATAAGCCCTAATGTATGGATACTAGGCGATGGAAAACCCTAATGCCATGATGATGTCATAATATGGTGGGATAAAAAGTAAATGTGTATATCATCGATATGAGTACCACCCTTGATGGCAGTAACCTAAGTGCGCATACCATGTGAATAATTCGTTGACAATCATTGAGGGATATCTATACTCGGTACATTTTGAGTTTGACTTTTAGATATGATCTCTGATGAATTTTGAGGACGAAATTTCTTGTAAGGAGGGAAGGATGTGATAAAGTGGATTTTCTCCTATTTGTGCATAATTACTCTTGTTACTTTAAGTCCTAAATATTTATGTCTCCTTTGACTTAATAACTCTATAATGTCCACCAAAGTCAAGATTATACATTTTGAGTCAATATGATACACATATATGCATGAAATGTTAGTGTTGTTATATCCTTGAACCCTTTGATTAAATTCTTGATCACACGTGCTTATTTTGATTTGATATTTTTCACACTTGTTCTAGACCCTGTTATGAAGCTATGATCCAAATTTGAGACCATTTGGACCTTTCTACGATTTTTTATGATTTTCCTCAGATCTACTCTTTTTAGCCCTTATTTTCCCCCTTTTTATACCTATTAGGCCTGGCCCATTTGTCCCTTGGGCGCTTCCCCGATCTGACCTGGGTCTAATGCCTTCAAACTGGGGTTCAATCCCCTGAACCGGTCATGAACCCAACCCCCTCCTCTTGATCCAGGCACACGACCCAACGATAATTGGATGGAGATCCAACATCGTCGGGTCGTCTTCTACCTTGCACCCAAAATGGCAGGTCTGTCATAGACCCGACTCTTCGAGTGCGTGACCCGACCCTCTCTTGGACCCCCTATCACCCCAATTTTGTGACGATTCTCTTCCCCTCACCTTCTCGAATCTTACCCACCTATTAATCGTTTAAAAATGAACCTTGGAGGCCAAGGAAACCCCCCACCAACTCTCCAAGATGAGCCCCTTCGCAAACCCTAGAGATAGCTTCGAAATGCTAGCAAAACCCTACAATAGGTTGCGGCCTGCCCCCACGAACTCAATCGGTACCTTGCCTCTCCCTCCCTGTCCCTCCTCCATGTTCCCATTCTTCTCTGGCCACACCTCTGTCGCGGCACCGCTATGCCCGTGCACATGGCTTTTTCTCCTGGGGTGTCGATCCGTGATCATTGGATCAGGGCCAAAGGCTGACCAAGACCAGAATCAACGGTCATAGGTTGCCCGCCCTCTTCCCCTCTATCTTTTCTTTCACAAGCATGCCCAAGAGTATGGTATCTCTCTACCATCGATCTACCATGTAGGTCAAGATTTGACCAAAGGATCAACGACCCTCATTTTTCGTCATTTCTGGTAAATAGCCCCTCTCTACTCAATATTCCGATTAATGGCCTATTCTTGCAAAAATGATAACTCTCAATTCCCTTGGCCAAAATATACGAAATTATATATCAAATTGATCAACTCGAAAAGATATACAATATGATAATTATTTCAGACCCTGAATCTTCTTCTAAATCTATGATAATGCTAGATATGTAATATTTGACTTCTTTGACCATGCGTAATGCATAATTGTGATGAATCTTGAATATTTGATGTATACCTACCCTCCTAACCTTGAAGTCAATAACTTTTGTACATATTTAGTTTAATGGGAGTCATCATCATCCCTATTTCTTATACATTACTCTAGTTGTAGATATATACTAGTGTTGAGATTCTAATGATGTACCCTGCCCTAAATTGATAATCTAGCTACTTAATGATGAAATAATGTCTAATAAACTCCAAAGAAGTAATATATGTCTCTTCTTGACCTTAATATCAGCCCCTAGCATCCTACTTGCTATGGTTGTTTCTTTTGACATCTAATGCATGTATATGCCCCTATTATGTGAATGTTTGATTATACTTTGAACCAATGTTGGGTTGACCTAACCTATGAATGTCGCTATGTCTTGATGTTGCTGATCTTGACCATCCTTGATTCTTGTTCCCCTTGAATTTATAATCTTTGACCTTGATTACTCTATTATGAGTCTTTGATCCTTTAATGTACTAAGGAACTTGAACCTTGAAATGGTCATATGTAATCCGTGGAACCTTAGAATGATATGAAACTAGAACCACATCATCATGATGACCTCTAGATCAGTACAATATCATATAATGAACCAGTAAGCAACTTGGAACCCACCTTGGCCAAAACCCTAAAATGCACCTAATTAGGGTAATGATAAGAATCTAATGTGCATATGCAATCTTGTTCTTAATCAGGTTTGGCATATGGCTAGATGGTGAAGGATATGTTAGGTTATGGAATCTCTGAATCAGGTATGGGCCTTATCTAGTTATATGACTACCGCTTTCTTGCTTGAAAAGACATATATTATATGCTTGTTTGTCTATTTGATCAAATATTGTCATACAGTATTGCTATGTCTTACTCGATGTTTGCCTCGTCAGTTTTATAACTTGAACACATATATAGATAGAACTCCATTATAATATTGTTGATAAAGGGTTAACTCTTGGTTATGTCCTTGAGGTCCCTCTTGTATAAAAGGGTTAGCTAATCTTGAGCACCCTTACAGACCCTTCCGATGGGAAGATGGTCAAAGGCCTTAAACATGCTTGACATTGTTGATATAATGGAGGGAAATGACATAAAATATGGTTTCGCATTTGTTAAAAAATTAACATGTTTATTCTTGTTCGTTTAGTCTTGAAATCTTTTCAAAGTTATGCAAAGCTTATACATATATGTATCTTTCTGACCCATACTCAACACCTCGTGTGTTGACCCGTTTCTCATATTTTGTTTTTAGGTTCAGAGATGGCTAGAAAGTTTATGGGCTTTGTGAGCTATGCTAGGTGTACTTATTGTAAGATCCAGATATAGTATACATGAGAAGACTTGTACAAAGTGACTCTTGAATATGTAATTCAAATCATGTAATATAATGATGCTGCTTAATATATCTTGTTGATTGTTGAGATTATGTTGGTGCTTGTATCTTGTTATCTGTTCATATGTGCTAAGCTTTACGCTTCCGCATGTCGCCTTTGGTATACGTTTGTTTCATGGGAATGGGATTCCGGTTTCATGACATACTCGCTCTTGGAAGGAACAAAGAATGAGATAGGAGAGGGGAAGGAAAACATCATCTCCACGTAGGAGGGAGGAAGGTCGACCCCTTAGAGTAGAGAACAACTATCTTCACACAACGTGATTGCCTTGGTGATGAATCCTTCACTTCCCACCTTCTATGTCGATGAGAGAGAAAGTAGGCTTATGGATGGAGTGTGGATCTTAGATCGACAGTCTTGGGGTGAAGGATGGAGGATGAAGTATCTCTCAAACAATGGAAGCAACCTTTAGGTGACTATCACCTCCTTCCTCAATGAGGACTCCTTGAGTCCTATTTATAGGCTCCAAGGGGGTCTTGAATGGTCTTGAGATCATTTGGATATTCATGGTCTGGAGACCGTTTGGATCCTCATGGTCTTGGGACCGGTAGTCTCTCACTCAGTCTTAGGATCGACGAGTCTTCATTCAGTCTTAGGACCGATGGGTCTTCACTCAATCTTGGGACTGATAGGCCTTCACTTTGTCTTGGGACCATTTGGCCTTCACTCAGTCTTGGGACTATTTGGCCTTCACTCGGTCTTGGGACCTATAGGCCTTCACTCAATCTTGGGACCGATCGGACTTCACTCAGTCTTGGGACCGATGGATCTTCATTCGGTCTTGGGATCGGTAAGCTTCACTTGGTCTTGGGATCGTTTGGGTCCTCACGGTCTTGGGACCGGTTGGGCATTCACAGTCTTGGGACCATTTTGGTTAAGACTTTTGCAATTTTTTTGGGTTTATCTATAAGAAGAAAAGAGAAATATTAGTCTATTGATATATTCACAATAAAGCTAGAAAGTTAAGTTTTTAATCTAATTTATCTAAGAAAGAGTATGGAAAACTAAGAAAAACTAGTAAGATAACATCACAAAATGGGAGGTTATCACCCCCCCCAACTTAGAGTCTAGCTTGTCCTCAAGTTGGAAAAATCTAAGGCACATAGTGGCGAGGCAATTTTATTTAGTGAAGATTTCCATATTCTTGCTTCAGTTATATACCAGAGATCCCCTTAGGATTTTGTCAAGGCTTCTGCTTACTCTGAATCTTTCAGGTATCAGGAGTTGTGTGGTCCTCAGGTTTCTTCCGTGTCGCGTAACTCTCATTAGGACCACCTTTTCCATGACCGAATTATGTGCATGTCTTCGACTCTAAGTAGTTTTATACTTCTTTGAAATTCCTACCGGAAGCTAAAGTAGGTATGAGGGTTGGCTGAAGGTTGTTGTGTAACTCCCCCTTCGAGGAGGGAGAGCTTATCTAAACGTTGGAGTCTTACTACCGGGCGCGACACATCTGCCTTTGTGAAGGCAGCTGAATGTACTGTCCGAGCAAGACCTTTGTCAGCTTTTCATATATTTTGAGACCTTAGGATCTTACTACCGGGCGTGACACATCTGCCTTTTTGAGGGCAGTTGAATGTGCAGGCCGGGTAAGACCTTTATTGGTTCTTCATATAAGTCCTTATGAATGGCACAACTCTCCTGTTTTTATTCAACACTCAGGCTTTTATTCATATGCTCACCGACTTGGGAATTGGGTATTTAGGGATTTTATTTGGGCTGCCAAGCCTCTTTTTAAAAAGAAGAAAATTGATCCCTAGAGTTTCCAAACATGCACTTGTTCTGGTTTCGTACTTGGTGGTCCACTTACAAGGTTCCTTGATTTAGATTTCACCTAGTTCCCTCCCGTCCTTGAGAGTGTTTGGCTTGTTTCAGCCGCGGTTTTGACATGTGGAGAGTCTGATATAGAATTGAAGCAAATGCATGGAAATTGAGTGTGGAGGTGATTTATTAATTTGCCATTACGTGACTAATTGCTACTATGTAAGTGCTTCTGAGGACTACTTTGTCTCCAACATAGCTGGTGGTGTCCCCTTACCAAAGAAAATGTTGTCTTATGTACAAAAGTTATTCTATCAAAGAATTTATCAGAAACTCTAAATGTTAAAAAGAATAATCTGTTTGATGAAAAAGGGAGAGGAAAGAGAAGGTTTGACTATAATACCTCTTCCCTTGCCTAGTGTACTCCCCCCTAACTTATCACTCACTCTATCCTTAGAGTGTCAAGGTGATAGGTTGAGAAGTACATGGGTAAGGGTGTCAAGGTTCTGTTAAACCCTTGTTGGCTCCATTAGAACGGAGTAGATTGGCGGCGAACTTAACCCGTAATGTGTGATAGTCCACGTCTAACATGTCCTCAATGCATTTGCCAAGAATAGTGAGGGTATACATCCAACAAAGGATGTGGAATCCACAATCATTTGATTCTCTAATTTGCTGGGGACATCTGTAGAAGAAGGTTGGGCACTTGAAATGTTCTCTATTATACACCTTTGTGTGCTCGCTGAGAAGATCACGTAGTCATTCCAAACAATCCTTTGCCACTTCCTTCGTGGGCATTTTTTCTATGATGTCTTACTCTCTCTGGTTTAGATTGATCTAGCTATTAGAACTATGGTAGATAACTATAGTTCTGTTATGTAGGTTCGTTGTCAGCAACATCCAATGCTCAGAGTGAAGGAATGGAAACAAGAGGAGCTTTGGAGTCGTATGTTTAAGATATGAAATAAGGGATTCCATGGTTCCGAAGTTCTTTGAGCTGAGTAAATCATCCTTTAGGTATGCTGATGCCATGTAAACTGTAGGCAAGTCCCGTGCTAGAAGATATTGGTAGGAAGCCATCATGCTCACGGACACTGAACCTTTCACTTATACGGTCTCACGGAGTGCATCTTCCATTACAAGAATATTCTCTTTAAGGAAAACAAGCTCATCGTTCTCTGCATATATCCAGGACATGATGAGTCTGGGTTCATTATCTGAAAGACTCTTGCATGCAACAAGGTCAAAGTTTGGGAATGTCGGTGGTATATTAGATAGAGGCACCATATCATTGGAGGATCTATTAATGGTAGCTCCTGTTAGCAGATATATGTCCCCCTTATATTCTGCCATATCAAAAGTGTAGAGATCCCATTGTCATTTTTCTGGGACCGTGGTAGTCTGTTGTTTTTGTTTCTCCTACTCCTTTAGAACTTGTATGAATGGTTTCTTTTGAGGACGTTGGATGATAGAGAACAGATAGTGGGGTACATCACCATGTTCCATTTTTGGGTCCTTGAAGAATCGTCTGTCGCAAATGTGTTCCATGGCGTATCGTCCCCATAAAGCGTGCATGTCTTCCTTAGCTAGCTTAGAAAAGGGGATGTGTCTGTTAAGTGCCTCAGTGAATCTATTTGTGCAGAGAGCACAATACCCTGAGCCTTCTAGCGTCTGAACGGCTGGGTTGATGATTCTGAACCATGGTTGGTTCCAACTGTGTGCGAGAGATGGGAAGGTGGCCTATATGACTTTGAGAAGCCGGATGGGAATGCATCGTGCTTCTCTGACTTCTGAACCAACAAAGTTAATGTTTCCCACCTTAACTTCACTAGTGCATAAATTGTACCCCTTGGTGTTGCGGGCCTCGGTGTCAACAATCAAAAGGAGACAGTGGCTGGAAACTCTGAAAGGCACCATGATGTAGCGTGCCTTTCTCGTGAGACTCATTTGCAGCCGCTTGATGGACTTTGCCTATAAGTCCTTATTTAATAAGCATAATGCTAAAGCAGGTGAAGTGTTGAAAACTGGATGCTTTTTCTTTGGGCTTTGAAATTCCTCTATAGAATTGGCAAGTAGGACACGGATATGGCTATCTTCACTATCGACTGAGGTCGTAGAAGAACACGGAAATCTTCACGTGTCAACTTGCACTTTATCTTCGTTTTATTATAGAGGATGTCCCCCTCGTTCTTGGCATCGTCTACAATAGAGCTCAGGATGAATATGTTCTGAACATCTAATGTAGAGATGGCCGCCATATCTAAGTCATGCATCTTGTGAGGTAGAGGTGGAGGTGGGGGAAGGTCTTCTGGAGGAGGAAGTGAAGTCTATTCATCGTCATAAAAATATTGTGGCAGATATTCATTCTTGTCAGAGTCAGAGTCGAGTCTATCGTCGGTGTCAAGACTCACTCTGTCAGAATCCTCCAGTTCTGGGGGAAGGACTGCAGCTTGCTCCAGAGCAGATGGTTCTTGAAAAGTGATAGTTGTTGCGAGCGGGCTAGTGCTGGTTTCCAGGTTGCATTGTTGAAACTCAGCAAAAGTTACGTCTTTGGCTATGTCCCCCAGAGAGCCGATAGCTAAGAAATTGAAGAATTGGTCTGCATAGGACATTGTTACATTGTCGTTGGTGTCGGGAGCATGGTGGTCTTTTCTACCACTCTTATGGTGGTCTCCACCATCTTCCCTTTCTGTGTTAACTGCTCCTCGATTGGTGCCCTCCCTAACGTTTCCTAGGTCATCTGGTTGGTTGTTTGAAGAAGAGTTGTCGGTGTTGGAGTCAGCCAAGGAGTCAGAATCATCATCTTCATCATCTTCGTCATCCACCGCCTTGTCTTTGTTCTTTTTTGTCGATGCTTTCTTGCATCGCCTATGGAAATCTTGTAATTCTTCAAGTGCCACTTGTACATGCCCGTGGGTTTCAAGCAGTGCATCGTGGCTTTCCTTGAGATCTGTGTATCATTCTTCAGCGGAGAGGAGTCATGTTGTTAGATCAGTCACTTTTGTTTGTAGCTGATCTAAAGCAGCATTTGCATGCTCCTCCTGGTGGCGCATGAGTTGTGTGAGGCCACTTTCCATGTGATCCATATGTGTTCTCATTGCAACTTGTTGCCGTTGAAGCTCGCGAAGGGTCGCTAGTAAAGGTTGCATTTGTTTGGTGACTCGGTCGACTTGCTGGATTAACGTTTCTTGCTGGCTTTTCATGCTAAGTATCAACTCTGGTAGGGTATGTAAGCGATCGTCGATGAGGTTGACTTGCTGGACCACTACTTCCTGTCGTTGTTGAATGCTTGTGAGAAGGTTTGGTAAGGTATGAGTCTGCTTGTCGATGTTGGATACCAGCATAGAAAGCCCTTGCACACAAGAAAAAATAGATTGTAAGATGTTAGAAGGATTGGAAAGGATGGTTCGAATAATGTCGAATTGACGTATGAATGCCTCTCTAACTTGTGAAAATGGGACCCGGTGGAGGATGGGTGGGGTGGTTGGGGTCCAGGTGGAAGGGCGGTGGTGCCTTATGAGAGAAACACCATTGATGGACCCACAAAAAGTGTAGAGACTATAGAGGGAGTCACTAACAATGTAAGGGTGGTGGCAGATGAGAGTGGTGGTGACATCCTAGTTATGGAAGGTGGAAATAGGTATGCAGGAGGGAAGGTGGTGGAGGTGAAGGTAAGATCGGGCATTGAGGTGAAAATGGGCTCGTCCGCTGAGAAAAGGAGTGAATCAGAAGATGTGATAGAAGTTGAAGATGTGGAGAATGGAATGTTGGTGGATAGTATTGTGGAAAATGGTGGAAGAGTGGTGTGGCATAGAATGGTGGAAGATAGCAGAATGGTGGAAGATAGCAGAGTGAAGGAAAATGGAGTATTGGTGGAGGATAGAGGTCTCGACCCCTCTATCCCTAGGATGGTGGAGGCAAATGTAGGTGTGGTCCCAACATCCATACCTAATGTGAAGGAGCCTAATGTCGGGTTCAAGATGTTGTCCTCATTATGGGGGTGCTCTACCCCTGGGGTGATCTTGGAGGTGGGCGTCTCTGACTATTGTTGCTTTTGTATGCATAGTTTGGATGGTCGTACCACTGATATTTTCTTTGCTTTAGTCATGGGGGAAGTATCACTTTGCTCCATTTGTCCTTCTTTCGCCTGTTGTCCCTTCCCTTTTACAAAGGCTTGTAGGTTAGAAAGCTCCTCTTCAGTTAAGAGATACTTGTCTTTATCATAATTGGCGAGTTCGGGAAGTAGTAACAGTGTCCTGGATGCTTTGACAGTGGGGCAGAAAACATAGTAGAGTTTTGCATCCTTCTCTTTTATGATGTAGGTGTTTTTTAGAATATGCTCATTGGTTAGGTTATCACCCTTTATCAAAGTGCAATTCTTTAGTGGTCCGTCCATCTTGTGGTACTTCAGGATTGTAGTCGTGTGACCGCCCATGCAGATTTCCCTCCCGGGGGCATGAGATGTATGTTTATGTATCAATTGTTGTCCGATATTGACCGGCTGCCCCTTAAGATGGACCACAGTATGAAGAGGTCTGAGATGAGAACATTCCCGCTCTTTGTTCTAGGGAATAGTGTGCCTATTACATTCATGTGTAGTGTTCACACCAGACATGAGTGAATGTTGGAGGCTTTGTAGGTCTAGGAATCGTAATTGGGGATTCCATTCAGAGACTTCTAGAAAGTATGCCTGTTGAACTATGAGTGATCCAGACCTGCTTCCATAGCCTTCTTAAGCTGGTCAGGGTTGTCAATAAAGATTTTGTTCAACATGTTTTCAGTCAATATAACCTGCTTTCCAAAAAGTGAGGTTACGAGATTGCGTTCACCCCCATCCCTTTGTTTGTCTTTGGCTTCCACTGGTTCTTTGGTAAGGTGAGTGAAGAATTACAGTGTGGGCTCGAGATAAGAATTCTCGGCGACAAAGCAGAGCTTGGAGAGGTTTGCCTCATCGAGAAGGGCAAGAACTCTGTTGTAGACCCATCTTCTTTAGAATGGTGGAGCAGATGTACTTTGTCGGCCGTAGAATTTTGTCACCAACCTCCATATGTTGAATTTGAAGATCGGTCGGTGCTGCTACGACAGTGGTAGTAGGAGGAGTAGCTTGTCCTTCCAGGATTGGTTCCCTAGAGGTCGTAGGCTGGACATGTTTCCTTGCCCATCTTTTAGTTAGTTGTTCCTTTGTAGCCTCTTGGGCCTTCCTCTTCCTCTTTGACTTGTTGGCTGGGGATTCTTCACCAGAGTTTGGTATGTAGTCAGAGCCTTCATCAGTTGAGGAAGGATCTTCGAGGTCCTCAACTGGGTCCTCAGCCAGACATTTTTTGACGTGCTTAAGGTCGTAAAGGACCTGGGATAGTTTAGCTGGAGTTTTTCCTGTCTTTGCGCACAAGTCAACAATGTGTTGGAGCCTATCTCGACACTCCAACAATTGTTCTTTGGTCCAATGGGTTGCTTCATTGATTTCCTTCGCAGGTGAGGCCATCTTGTAAAGTGTTTACAAGGAATCATATATTAGAAAGAGCTGAGATTTAATGCTAATAGAATTATTGTATGAATGGTGAGTGGTGTGTAGATTGTGCAAGCATCATGGTCTCAAGACCGTGAAGAGATTCACACAGTTTTAGAATCATGAAAAGGCCATGCGGTCTTAGGATCATGAAGAGAAAGACCGTGAAGAGTAAAATAGTGAGGAGCAAAAACACGCGGAGTGAAACCATGAGGGGTAAAAACCATGAAGGGTGAAACCGCGTGGAGTGAAACTGTGAGGGGTAAAAATTGTGAAGGGTGAAACCACGTGGAGTGAAACTGTGAGGGGTAAAATAGCGAGGAGCGAAACCGCAAGGAGTGAAACTGCAAATGGTAAAAACCATGAAGGGCCAAAACCAAATGGTTTCAAGACCGTGAGGGTCACTTGGTTTCAAAACCATGATGATCATTCAATTTCAAAACCGCGAGGAGGTCTCACAATGTATTTATAGAAAAGGGGAGGGCGACCTCTTGTATTATGTGAAGCTTCAAACGGTTTCAAGACCGTTTGGATCCAAATGGTTTCAAAACCATAAGGGTCCAAACGGTTTTAGGACCATTTGGCAAAAGGTTGTTTTGGTTATAGATTTAGATATTTTTATTTTTGTAAGGTTGTTTATATTAATTTTAAATTTTCTGAACAAAATGTATGAAAGAAAAATGACTAAGTAAAGAAAATGCTATCTATGCAAGAAATTGATAAATCTTGAGAATTAATCAAAACTGAGCAAGAAGTTAATTAAAGAAACTAAAGAAATTAAAAGAGATAGAAAGGTGATACTCAGTCCTTGGGTTGCCTCCCAAGTAGCGCTTTGGTTTTACGTCACTAGCTCGATGAGATTCTGGCTCAATCAGGGTGATGTAGTGGGGTCGTGAATGTCGATGGTTTGTCTTGGACTTTTATCAGTTGGAGTATAATATCTCTTCAGTCTATGGCCATTAACTGTCCTTTCTCCTCCATTTTCATCCAATATGACGACGGCTCCATTTGCGTAGATGTGCTTGATAGTGAAGGGCCCTAACCACTTAGTGCGAAGTTTAGCGGGAAACATTTTGAGCCTGGAGTTGAAAAGAAGGACATTGTCTCTGACTATAATATCCTTTCATTTAAGGTGGCCATCATTCCACATCTTAGTTTGCTCTTTGTAAATCTTAGCACTCTGGTAAGTAGACATTCTTAGTTTCTCAAGTTCTTATAATTGAAGATGTTTGCATTTGCCTGCACTTTTGAAATCAAAATTCAATTGTTTAATAGCCCACCAATGCTTGTGTTCCAATTCAACTGGAAGATGGCACGAATTTACATACACAAAACGGAACGGAGTTGTTCCTATTGGTGTCTTGTAAGCAGTGTGATATGCCTAGAGAGCATCAGGAAGCTTGGTGGACCAATCTATGCAGTTCCATTTGATAGTCTTCTCTAAAATAGCTTTTAGTTTTCTATTTGAGACTTCAACTTGGCCGCTTGTCTGTGGATGATAAGGCATGGTGACCTTGTGTTTTACTCCATATTTTCTCAGAAGGGCTTTGAAGCTTCGTTCCAAGAAATGTGACCCTTCGTCAGATATGACTGTTCTAGGAACTTCGAATCTAGGAAAGATAATGTCCTTGAACAACTTAATAACTGGATTAGAATCACAAGATACAATAGGTATAGCTTCTGCCCATTTGGATATGTAATCCACAACAATTAATATATAGGAGAATCCATATGATGAGGGAAATGGACCCATATAGTCCACTCCCCATACATCAAAGAGTTCAATCTCCTGCCACAGAGTTAGTGGCATTTTGTTCCATTTGGATATCCCTCCAGAGAGCTGACATTTACCACATGATTGTACAAATTCATATGTATCCTTTGCTATTGTCGGCCAGAAGAAACCTGAATGTAAGACTTTAAGAGCAGTCTTCTTTGAACTCATGTGACCCCTAGTGGGGCCAGAATGAAAGTGTTCCAAGACTGGGATGATTTCTTCTTTAGGGAGGAAAAAATAGAATAATCCGTCTGTGCATAGGTGGAAGAGGTACGGTTCATCCCAGAAGTGCTGCTTGATGTCATGGAAAAATTTCTTCCTGTCATGATAGGAAACAAAAGGATGGACAATTCTCGTATCCATATAGTTTACTATGTCGGCGTACCAGGGGAATCCAGTGGTGACCTTCATGAGTTGGTCATCAGGTAGAGAGTCATGGATAGGTATATTATCTTCATCTTGAGCCTCAATGCGACAAGTGATCAATGACAACATTTTCAACCCCACTTTTGTCCTTTATTTCCAGGTCAAACTCTTAAAGCATCAGCACCCAACGAATAAGTCTAGGTTTGGCGTCTTGTTTTTGAATCAGATATTTTATTACTAAATGATCTGTGTAAATTGTAACCTTTGATCCGATCAGGTATGAACGTAATTTCTCAAAAGTATAAATGACTAACAAGAACTCTTTTTCTATAGTCGTATAGTTCTTTTGGCCCTCATCAAGCGTTTTTTATGTGTAATATATCACGTAAGGCTTCTTATCTATCCTCTTCCCTAGTACTGCTCCTATAACGTAGTCACTGACATCGCACATTATCTCAAAGGGATGTGACCAATCTGGAGCTCTTAGTATAGCCTTAGAGACTAAAGCATTTTTTAGAGTCATGAAGCTATGTAAACATTCTTTGAAAAAATTGAAGTCCGCATCTTTAGTTAATAGGTGAGTCATGGGATTTTCTATTTTTGAAAAATCTTGAATGAATCTTCGATAAAATCTAGCATGGCCTAGGAAAGCTCGTACTCCTCTGATATCTTTTGGTGGTGACAACTTTGAAATGACATCTATTTTTTCTTTGTCTACTTCAATCCCTCATTCACTCACTCGATTCTTGAGGACAACAACTTATGTCACCATAAAGTGACATTTTTCCCAATTAAGGATCAGATTCATTTTCTCGCATCTTTGTAGCACTTTACTGAGATTAAGCAGATAGTTATCGAAGGAATCTCCATAGACTGAGAAGTCATCCATGAATACCTCCATGATAGATTTGGTTAAACCTGCAAATATGGAAGACATACATCTCTGGAATGTTGTGGGTGCATTACATAGCCCAAAGGGCATCCTCCTAAATGTGTAAGTTCCGAAAGGGAAGGTAAAAGTTGTCTTTTCATGATCTTCACGGTGTACCAGAATTTGATAAAATCCTGAGTAGCCATCAAGATAGCAAAAGAATTTCTGGTGAGCTAGACGTTCAAGGACTTCATCAAGAAAAAGGTAAAGGAAAGTGGTCTTTCCTTGTTGCCTTATTCAATTTTCTATATTCGATGCACATCCTCCATCCAGTAACAGTCTGGGTGGGTAGCAGTTCATTTTTATCATTCAAAATAATGGTGGTCCCCCACCTTTTTAGGAACTACCTGGACTGGACTTACCCATTGGGAGTCAGAAATCAGATAGATAATACCAGCTTTGAGAAGTTTTAGAACCTCGAGGCGAACTACCTCTTTAAGATTCATGTTTATCTTCCTCTGGTGCTCCTGTGATGGTTTAAACTCTTCCATCATAGGTAATTTGTGCATGCACAAAGTTGTATTTACCCCAGTTAGATCGGTCATCTTATATCCAATGGCTTTCTTATGCTTTCTTAATTTAACAAGGAGCCTTTCTTCTTCGTAATCTATCAAAGTGGAATTGATAATGACCGGACATAGTTTTTCTTCATCTAGAAAGACATGTTTGAGTCCAGCTGGTAGGACTTTCATTTCAGGTTCCTTGGGCACTTCAATAGTCTCTAGAGTGGTGACAGATTTCAACATCTTAAAGGTTGCTTCCGGGTCTTCTTCGGCTTGTTCTAGATATTTCAGACATTGTTGAACTAGTTCGTCAGTCAAAGATTTGGCTTTTGGGTTCATCAGGGCATTCTCCAGAGCACCAGATGGTTCGGGAGTTTCTTGCTTTAGCTGGGACATTTCATCAATTGCCTAAAAAAGAAAGAGTTTTTCATGGATGTTGGGACTTTTTAGGCTGTCAAAGACTCTGAATTGAACAGTTTCCTTCCCTAGCCTTAAGGTAATTGTTCCTGCTTCGACATCAATTAGCGCTCTGGCTGTCGCAAGGAAAGGTCTGCTGAATATTATTGGATATCCCATATCTTCTTTTATGTCTATGACAATAAAATCACAAGGGACATAATAGTCTCTTCCTACTCTCACTAGGATATCTTCAATAATTCCCAAAGGTGCAGCAATGATAGAATCAGCCAACTGGATTGTCATTGTTGTGGGTAGTAAATCGGTAAAGCCCAATCTTTTACACATAGAAAAGGGCATAATAGATATGTTGGGCCCCAAATCAGCTAATCCTTTCTTGTATGAGGTGTTTCCGATAGAGCATTGGATGTCGAAGGAGCTAGGGTCCTGCTATTTTTTTGGCATTTTATTGAGGATGATATCAAAAGTAGTCTGAGTTAATTTGACGGTCTCGTTTTCTTCGGTCATGTATTTCTTTGATGGCAAAGTCTTCAGATATTTAGACTAAGCTGGGATTTTAGAGAGAGCATCAAGGAACGAGATATCAACATATAACTTCTTCATTGCTTCTTTGAACTTTAGGAATTTAGTGTCCAGTTTAGTCTCTCTCAATATGCCTGGATAGGGTATCATGGGCTTGTATGGTGGGACTTCTAGTTCTTTGTAAACTAGTTCTTTGTCCTTCTCCTTCTCGGACTCTATAGATTTTTTAGTTTCTTGATTTATGTTTATAGTTGGGATGATTTTAATGGTATCTTCATCTTCCTAAATGACTTTGGTAGCTTCAGTAAGAACATAACCAGATCTTGTGGTAACTGCATTCAGTTGTTCTGGTATGTGTTGATCATGTCTCGGATTTATTTCCGGCTGATCGGCGAAAGTACCCATCAGAGGTTTCAACTGAGTAGCAATTTGTGCCAATTGGGTCTCTACAGCTTTCTGTTGAGCCTGCTGGTTGGCAAGCATGGTATGTTGAGATTGCAGCATTTGCCTTATCAGAGACAGCTCATCTTTTGACAGAGGTTGAGCATTCTTTTGTTAATGATGTGTAATTTGTTGTTGTCCTTGAGGTTGTTGTTGTTGAGGTGCTGGCAACTGAAGTTATTGAATTTGCGGCTGTTATGACTAAGGGTTTTGTAATTGTGGGTGCAACTGAGGGTGAGTGTATTGATAGTAAGAAGAAGAATTTCTTGGGTAGACAAATCTTTGAAACCCACCTCTATAGTTTCCTTAGTTTCAGTTATAATTGCTCTGGAATCCAGGTGGTGGTCTATTAGAATACCATCCTTATGTTTGGTGTTGCGGGTTGACAGTTCCCGTGGGATTCCCATATTGAACCCTAGGGTGGTTTCTCAGTTGATCCGAGTTATAGTATGTTTGACCCGCTATGGTATGGATAGAGTTGACCTGCTCTGGAAACTGATCCTCAGGTTGTTCAATGATTGGTTCATATTGTGGATGAGGTGTCTGTATATATTCATCATCACATCGTATAAAAGGCCACATGATAATGTGGGGTGATCCGATGCATGACAAGCTTCACAAGTCTCAGTAGTTGCTTTGACTTATTGAACTTGGGAGTTCTTCTTCCAATCATATTCTCCAAATGATGTTTCAAGGGCTTCTTATGAACTATGGTTTTCAGAGCTTCGGCAATGGCTTTCATTTCTACAGATTCTTCAGCTTTGCAAACTTTTCAGACTCCTCCTGTAGATGGCCTTCCCCAATTAGATTGGTTCTCGGCTCTGAGCATAACAATCTTCCAGGCGTCCTCATAATTTTGTCTCATGAAATTTCCTCCAGATGAGGAATCCAAACACTTCTTTATTTCATCACTTACCCCTCTATAGAATGTTTCTATGAGCTGGTTTTGTGAGATTATGTGATGTGGGCATTTTCTCAGAAGTTCCTAAAATCTTTCCCATGATTCTGCTAGTGACTCTCCAGGAAGTTGGAGGAACTAGTTGATCTGTCCTCTAATCTGGTAAGTCAATGTGGGAGGAAAGAACTTCTCTAGAAAAAATTCTTCCAAGGGAGCCCAGGTGGTGATTGGCTCTCCATCTAAAGATTATACCAGCTTAGTGTCTTTCCAAACAGAGTGAAGTTGAAAAGTTGGAGCATGATTGCATCGAGCGTAGCTCCGTCTTGTGGTACCAATCGGTAGAGTGCCTTGAATCGCTTCATATGGTCCATGCAATCATCTCCAGTGTTTCTAGAGAACGAGATGCCTTGCATGATTTGGATCCATTATGTTCAAATCTCAAAGTTAGGAACATTAATGAGTGGAGGCTGAACTAGGTGATTATCCTCAGAATTCTTAGGAACAACGTAGTCTCGAAGCTACTTGATCCCTATCAAAAAATGAGCAGCTGCAGTGGCTGCCTCATTTTCAGCTTGGATGTGAACTTGCTCTTCAGCTCGAACTTTGGCATGGACTTGAGCACATGTATCAGCGATGAGTTGTGCTCTCTAAGCTGTTATAATAGTGTTGACTCTTTCCACTATCAAGGCAGCTTGGTGTTGTTCTTTAGCCATCTGTCTGGCTTGTTGGTGATTGAGTCTGATGCGTCAGTGGAAGTTTCATTCTACCTCAGAGCCGTACTCTGGTTCAGGGGAGAATCCGCGGTTTTGCATACACATTTTCTACCTGAGTAGAAGAAAAATCACACTTTAGATGGTATGGAAAAATGATGGAATCAAAAAGATATGAACTAGCAAGTTGATAAATGAAATTAAAATGTTTTGTTATCCCCGACAATGGTGCCAATTTTTTTTAATGGAGCCTCCACTCATGTGGAGTTGCATGCACCACTAAAAAATCCTAGAGATAGTAAGTCTCTAAGTTTATCCTTGTGTGTGCTATAATAACATCTCCACCCACGCACGCTAAGGTACGTGGAAGTCTTATCGAAGTACAATTGAGGGCCGAATCCATGAGACAATAGTCTTGTTAATGATTAACAAGATGGAAAACGTTATAATTCCACTTATCTACTTGAGGGAAAAAATATGTAGATCAAAGAGTTGATTTGATGATTAAACTGATATGCAAATGTAAATTAAATGGCAGGAAAGTAAACTTTAGGTTGTGAACAATATTTGGAAGCCACTAGGATGTGAATGAGTTTCACTACCACTACACATGGATCATAACAAACATCATAATAACATGGCTTGCAATAAGAGTCTAAATAGTTAGTATCTTTGTAGACTTAGCTTCCTTTCGAATAGCTAACTACGAGAAACATGGGACAATTTCAATGCCAGCCATCACTGAACGAATGGTCACTTACTTTGCATCACTTCCTTCGCAAAGTGTGTTCTTCAACCTATCAAAGTTGTACTTTCATATGTCAACTAATTTCATTTCATACTATGAAAGTACAACGATGGAGGTGAGTTTACTCCACTCCTTGAAAAGTGCTTCTAGATACCAAAATAGATATATGGTGACTACATACATCAAGAACCAACATATAATTGATAATCGAATCTAAAAGCACAAACATAGACAATTCATACTAGCAGATAATAAGTAACGCATGTTGGTGATCAAGCAACTAGCATTCATTAAACAATTGATGTTGAACTGAAAAGATAGTATTTTTTATTGCAAACTCATGAATTACAATGAATGGAATGAAAACATGGGTAGCGGGGCTACTCCCCACACCCTAGTGTATGGAACTACTCACTCATGGCAAGAACAAAGAAGGAGACATGAGAAGGGAAGGAAAAATATCTCCACATAGGAGGGAGGAAGGTCGACCCCTTAGAGTAGAGACCAACTATCTTCACACTACGTGGTTGCCTTGGTGATGAATCCTTCACTTCCCACCTTCTATGTCAATGAGAGAGAAAGTAGGCTTATGGATGGAGTGTGGATCTTAGATCGGAAGCCTTGGGGAAAAGGATGGAGGATGAAGTAGCTCTTGAACAATGGAAGCAACCTTTGGGCATCTACCACCTCCTTCCTCAATGAGGACCCCTTGAGTCCTATTTATAGGCTCCAAGGGGGTCTTGAATGGTCTTGAGATCATTTAGATCTTCACGGTCAGGAGACCATTTGGATCCTCATGGTCTTGGGACCGGTAGCCTTTCACTCGGTCTTGGGATTGATGAGTCTTCATTCGCTCTTGGGACCAATGGGTCTTCACTCGGTCTTGGGACCGATAGGCCTTCACTCAGTCTTGGGACCATTTTGCCTTCACTCGGTCTTGGGACCATTTGGCCTTCACTCGGTCTTGGGACCGATAGGCCTTCACTCAGTCTTGGGATCGATAAGCCTTCACTCGGTCTTGGGACCGATGGATCTTCATTCGGTCTTGGGACCGGTAAGCTTCACTTGGTCTTGAGATTGTTTGGGTCCTCACGGTCTTGGGACCGGTTGGACCTTCACGGTCTTGGGGCCATTTTGGTTGAGACTTTTGCAATTTTTTTGGGTTTATCTATAAGAAGAAAAGAAAAATATTAGTCTATTGGTATATTCACAATAAAGCTAGAAAGTTAAGTATTTAATCTAATTTATTTAAGAAAGAATATGGAAATCTAAGAAAAACTAGAAAGATAACATCACAAAATGGGAGGTTATCATATGTACATCGACTTTCGACAGTGTGTCGATGTTGTATATGGCATGTATATGTGGAACAATATCTTTTGTAGATAAGTTGTATCCTCAACCACTCGACATGCATGTAAATATCTTATATGGTATGTTTTGATATCCAAGTTGTTGGGTCTTTATGCAATATCTCTAAACATGATGCTAATGTTTAAATCAGTTTTAATTTACCCACTTTTCTTATTTTTTGGTTAATTAGCAGTTAATTGTGTTTTTTTTGTTTTGAGTAATCTCATTTATAGTGATGGGGCATCACAGTTTGGTTGGTATTAGAGCTTTAGGTTCACTGAGTCTACATAGACATAGGACTTAGGTTTGTGTCTATTCTTACGTAATCCCACATATTTCATTATAGCTTATGCTTATGCATATATGTCGTGAGAATGTGAAGAGAATGTGGAGAGTAGCTACATCGCGCTAGGAGGTGGTGGTAGGAGGCCAACACATGATGGACGAGTGCATGTGATGGGGCCAAAACAACCCAAAGTGCCTTAATTTGACCCTACAATCATGGACAATCTAGCCTTTCAACCCATGTTTGGACAAATCATGGCAATAATTACAGAATTAATAGATAGGGTGCTTGTAACTCAAGCTAGAGCATCCATCCTTAATGCAAATCTCAGGGTTCTGGGAAGACATTTGATAAGATGCAATGTGTTGGGGCTATCAAGTATGTGGGTACAACAGACCCAATAGATGCTAAAATATGGTTAATAGAGCTTGAGAAGGTGTTCAAGATCTTGAACATTCTGAAAAAGGACAAGGTGAAGCATGTTGTTTGCATGTTTAAGGGTAGTGTTGTCCACTGGTGGGTCATAGAAAAGAAGAAGAGATTGGGGGCTATGATAGGTTGGGAGGAGTTTTGGTGAGAGTTCATGAGTCATTACTTCCTTAAGATGTATCTAAATGAGATGACGATGCAATTTTAGAAGTTGCACGAAGATTCAATGTCAATCAATGAGTATGAGGTAAAGTTTATGGAACTTTTGAGGTTCTATCTCCATATGGAGGTGACATAGAAGGAGAGGATCCATAGGTTTAAGAAGGTTCTGAGTTCTAAGTTGTCTATGACATCATTGGCTTTGAAGAATATAAAGAGGTTCTCTACCTTTGTGGAGTTCGTAAGGAGGATTGAGAGGTCTTCAATCAAGAAGCATGAAGCCAACGCTAAGAACAGACCAACTCAGTTTCAAGGGAAATCATCTGATGGCTTTAAGAATCTAAGGTTTTCTTCACCAATGTCATAGTTGAGGTCAACCTTCTCTAAACTGAGATCAGGAGTGATGTCACAGTGGTTCCAAGCAAGGGTAGAGGTCATAGATTTCAACCAATAGGAGCATGTAGTGTAACATCGGTGTTAGTGATAGGGTCGTATAGGCTGTAGTATGATTTGAGGACGTGTCACAAATGTGGACAAGTAGGGCATACAAGGTGGACATGCCCTATTAAGGATGAAGAAGTGACACATCACCCAAGGAAGAGTCAGCAAGGTTCCCAGAAATAATAGTACATCAGTGATAGTGGTAGAGGACATGGTCAGGCGTCGTAGGTGGGGTCATCTGGACCATGTAGTAGAGGACGTGGACGACAACATGTGATGACAAGATTCTATGCTATGACTTAGCCAGGGGGAGTGGTCAATCCACAAGTTGTGACAAGTTAGATGGAAATTTTTCATTATGACTTATCTACTTCTTCTTTTATATCTATTTTGGTTGACCCAGGTGCGACATACTATATCACCAGAGAGATGATATGTAGTTGTAATATGCCTATTTTTAGTAGATAAGGTAGTCTTCAGCTAGAAACCCCTTTAGTTGGTTCTATTGAGTTGCGAGAGGTGTGTCCATCTTGTGTTCTTTCTTTCTCAGGACACATCATTCAAGTAGATCTTATGCCATTTGACATACATGAACTCAATATGATCCTAGGTATGGATAGATTGAAGAAGTATAAGGTTGTTTTGAAATGTAGTTCCAAGGTGGTGACTTTCTGTGATGGAGATACTCCTTGTGTCTTCCAGGAAGATAGGAAGATTCTTCCTACATATTTGGTGTCGGCTATGACAAAAGAGAGGTTGATGAGACAAGAGTGTGAGGCCTTCACGACACATGTTTTGGATACTAGAAGGAGAGGTCCTACTATCCAGGAGGTACCAGTAGTATGAGAGTTTGAGATTGTCTTTCCAAAAGAGTTTCTTGGTGTTCCCCCTCCTAGAGAGATTGATTTTGAGATCAATCTTATTCTGAGAATGCAACCCATAGCACAATCACCCTACAGGATGGCACCAACAGATATGCAAGAGTTGAAGAAATAGTTGTAGGATTTGTGGAGAAAGGTTTCATCACACTGGGCAATTCCCCTTGGGGTGCTCCCATTTTGTTTGTGAATAAAAATGATGGTTCCATGAGGTCATGCATAGATTACCAACATTTGAACAAGGTTATAGTGAAAAATAAGTACATGTTGTCGAGGATTGATGATCTGTTTGATCAATTGAGAGGTACTGCAGTATTCTCCAAGATAGATCTAAGGTCAGGATATCACCAGCTAAGGATCAAGATAGATGACATAACTAAGTCTGCTCTTCGGACTAGGTATGGTTACTACTAGTTTGTGGTTATCCCGTTTGGGCTAATCAATGTGCCGAAAACTTTCATGGATCTGATGAACATGGTGTTCAGGTCATATCTAGATCAGTTTGTGGTAGTGTTCATTGATGATATCTTGATATACTCCAGGGATAGTCAGCAACATGAGTAGCATCTATGCCAGTCATTGACGTTGTTGAGACAACACGTGTTGTATGCCAAGTTCAACAAATGTGAGTTCTAGTTGACTGAGGTGTCTTTTCCGGGCCACATCATATTTTCTAAGGGAGTTTTCATAGACCCAAAGAAGTAGAGTCTATGCTGGAATGGGAAAAACCCAAGATACTGATTGAAGTTTAAAGTTTCCTAGGTTTGGTTGGTTACACAACATATTCATTAAAGAATTTTAGTGTTGTCACGTTACCCCTAACCATGTTAAGTAGGAAAGGTGTTCCTTTTGTCTGGGATGATAGGTGTCAGTGTTCCTTCCAGTTGTTGAAGGAGAAGCTAATCAGTGCTCTAGTATTAGGCCTTCTAGAACAAAGGAAAAGTTACATCGCCTTTTGTGAAGCTTTGAGAAATGGCTTGGGATGTGTGTTGATGCTGACAAGAACATGATTTCTATTGCTTCATGATAGCTTAAGAAATATGAGGAGAACTACCTGATGCATGATCTTCATCTAGCAGCCATAGTTCATGTCCTGAATCATTGAGGCACTACCTATATGGAGAGAAGTGTCAGATCTTCACTGACCATAAGAACCTTCAATATATCTTCTCAAAGTAGGATTTGAACATGAGGCAAAGAAGATGGATGGATTCGATCAAAGAATATGATTGCATGATAGACTACCATCTAGGAAAGGCAAATGTGGTAGCTGATGCACTAAGAAGGAAGTCATATTCATCATCATCTAGAAAAAAACCATAGTTGCACTCTGTGGTGTATCAAAATTGAGATATGTTGATACCGATGCGTTGGATGAATGTATGGTTTGGAGTATCTCTATTGATAGGAGTGCTATAAAAGTTGTAGGTTAAGCCTACCTTGATACAAAAGATTAGAGACACTCATAAGAATGATGTCGTGGTACATAATGTCAGTTAGAGTTTGGCAGCAGGAAGTATGATGGCTTTCATGAGTTGGATGATGGGATAGTTTTCTTTCACAACAGGGTAATGGTTCCAAATATTGAGGGCTTGAGGAAGGTAGTTCTTGAGGAGGTTTATTCCTTGATATATGCAATTCGTCCTGGCAGTACCAAGATGTACCATAACCTAAAGGACATGTACTAGTGGCCATGTCTGAAGCGTGATGTGGTAGAGTTCGTTGCTAAGTGTCTAGTTTGTCAATAGGTCAAGGCTGAACATCAGAAGCATATAGGGATGTTACTACCTTTATCAATACTATATTGGAAATGGGATCATACTACCATGGACTTTGTGGTTAGTCTTCCTAGGTCAGCTAAAGGTCATGGTTCCATTTGGGTGATAGTTGACATGTTGACAAAGTCAATTCACTTCCTTCCAGTCAAGATGATGTATACAACAGAGAAGTTGGCACATATATATATATATATATATATATATATATATATATGTTGATGAGATAGTTTGGCTCCATGATATTCCAGTCACCATAGTATTTGATAGAGGCCCAAAGTTTATGAGTAGGTTTTAGGAACGCCTGCATAGAACTAGGGGGACACAACTGAGGTTTAGCATAGCCTTCCACCCATAGTGTATGGCTCCTAAACTTGCTTAAAGTATTGAATAAGATTAATTACCATAGTTGGGTTCTTATAACTCTAATATAACCTTGTGATATACTTTGGAATCATAATACAAGCTTAAGTTTCAAATTTGATTCAATTCAGACATTGTTTGAGCAAGTTATGTAATTTTATGTACATTTTGGACTTTTATGCAATTTACCCAATTGAGAGGTTTTCTTTGCAATTTTTCACATGCATTATGTTCGTTATATGTTATCATTCTAGAGTTTTTTTAGCCATGGAGCACCTAGTTGAACCTTTATTTGGAGGTGTTTCCCTTCAAGGGTATTTTAGGGTTTACCCCTTTATGGATAAGCTACCTTTAGGAGTTATCAACCAATGGTTTATTTGTAAGGCTTGTAAATTCAACAATCGGTGCTTAAGTAGGTCTCCATTAATAGTGGGATATCTTCTTGTGTGGTTGCTTGTATATCCTTAATAGTTTAAGGCCATGGACAAATGGGGAGCTACTTGTACGCCTCATGCTTGCTTCCATCCTTATCTATGGGCTATATCTACCTCTTCCTTGCCCAAGTATGAAACCTTTGGTTGATTTCCCTTTCCTCTAACTTAGATCAACGACTCCACTCTATTTTTCTACAGAACCAAGTGCTCTAATTTAGAAGAAAACCTCTTTTTGGAGAAGAAGGTCTCCTAGAGCTCCATCTAGCACTACCTAGGGTTTCCAAGCTTGATCACATTACCACATGCTATCATTCATACAAATTAAAGGACCATACTTGTCATCATACCATTACAAGGTACAAATTACTTATCACATGATACAGGGTTTCAACCTTATTGGACCATGAAGAGGATATCACCTTAATCGAGGCTCAAACATGTTGAATGGTCATTAAGACCATCACATTAGTCCCTACGAGATCATCATTATCATTCTAGGCCTTAAACAAGGCTTAAAAGATCATCCACACATATATATCCCATAGATTTTAACATAACAAGGTACGATGATATTCAACTAGCACTATATTTAGGTTTCAACACAAGGCGAGTGTAATACATTGACACATTGATCATTCTAGAGATCTAATTATAACCAATAACCATCAATTAATCATATTAGAGTTGGTGCAACAAGACATGTATCATTAATGGTATAGATATACTTGTTATGGTGATTTATCAAATATATTTATATGAGGGAAAACGTAAATTACTAACTAAAGGCATTAAACCATCGGATTCTTATCAGTAGGGTCCACATATAACAATATGAGATTCATTATAATACATTGGATGCTAAAACATCCAACCTCATCCATTGGATCGAGTTCCTTATTCAATGTCATTAATTAGGGTATAGATCCAACCATTAGATCAATAGAACCAAGGAACCATTGGTTTCAGGTTTAGTCGAATCTACAATTACATCCTTAACTCACCATATGTGGTGATGACCTAATCCACAATTAGTTGTGATCATTAAGTCATCATTGGTTGTTAGACCAACACTACATTCATTTAACACCATCATATATTAAGATAATGCCATCATTGATTCATATCATCATTAGAGAATCAAACCATTGCTCATCGAGATTATAAGAGAGCCTAACACTGACCTAGGGTGTGACTATAAGTTCACACCATTGTTCACAACCCTTGATCACCACTTTCAATTGTTATGAAGACCACACCATCGGGTCATGTGTTTAAAGGAGAAAACAACCTATAAACCCTAATATGGACCATCAATTGATAGGTGATGCAGCCTTAATTCACCCAACTGACAATAACTAACCAAGTGAAATCCTAATAATGTACTACCATGTGCTGTATAGCTATCTTCAGTGTCAAAACTTGTTGGATGGTGAAGCGAGTATTCCTAAGAGAAACTCGGACAACATATTGTTGAGTATGTGGGGGTGGCAAGTTGAGGATATATCATTGTCATCCACAAATGCAGGTTATGGAGGATAGCCATGGTCATGCCTCAGATATTTAATGTGATTGAGGACAACTGTGGTTGTACCTCAGATGAAAGGGTTTTGTATACCCTGGTTTCTAGTGTCATAACTTATACCAAGTACTGACTAGTTGTAATCAGTTTGACTATATGTCACTATTGGCAGTTTGACTAGTATGTCACTACAGTTCACTCGTACTGATCGAGGGGGAGAGATCTTAGGATACTGCCACTCCTAGATTTTTTACGAAATTGAATATCACTTTGTAGTGGTCCATTGGACTTTGATTGGTACAAATCAAATTCCCCAGGGCATAATAAATGATGTAATATAAGCCATGTAGTATATTTTGTAGGGTCAAATACATCTCACATTGGTTGAGTAGCTCTTGTCTTACCTTTATACTACATAGTTCTTATATGATGTAGACTTATGAAATTTGAGTAATTCTACTTGATGATAAAGTTTATTTGCTTAACTACGTAGTATGCTTAACCTGCTCAATCTTCTTACATTATTTCTTTAATGTTTTATCTTCTCAGTTTATTGTTGTAATTAATATGTTGTAATCAATATTTGTTGGAGAGAGTTATATCTCTCACTGGGACTGGGTATCACCCGTAGGTCACCACATCTTTTTAGGTGGTTGTGGGAAATGAGGTCAAGGTCATGCCATGGAAGAGAACCAGCCTGATGATCAATAGATTCAGAAGGGTGGTCAGTTGTAGATACTAGTAGTAGAGTCCTAGTGTCGTCCTTGTACTTCAAGGTCAGGGTATGGGATGTTTTTTCTAGATGATATACTTACATCAACATGAGATTTTGGTAGTATGCCAATGTTTGTAAATATATGGCATGTATCTATGAAATATCTTTTGTATACAGGATGTGGTTGAGGCCATTGGACCCCAAGGTAAATACCTATTACAATATATGAGAATGGAAGGATGTACCTTTATGCAAATGTTCTAGAGTTTGTTTACATTGTTGAAATTGGTTTTAATTATTCCGCATTTTATTACTATGTTATTAATTAGTAGTTGATCATGTTTTGTGTTTTGAGTTATCTCGTTTAGCATAATGAGGTGTCACAGTTAAGTTGGTATCAGAGCACTAGTTTTGTTGAGTCTACAGGGACATAGGACTTAGGTTTGAGTATGTTCTTATGTATCCAACATATCTGATCATAGTTTATGCTTATGTAGATATGTTTGGAGGACATGAAGAACACGCGGAAAGTAGCTATGTTGCACCAGGGAGTGGTGCTAGGAGGCAGGCACATGAAGATAGAGTTCCAGAGATAGGGCCAGAGCATGCTACAATGCCTCAAATAGACCAAGAAATGATGGACAATCCTAAGTTTTAGTCTATGTTTAGACAGATGATGGCCACAATTACACATAACGAATAGGACACCTACACCTCAAACTAGGGCAGCCATCCCTAATGTGGAATACCAAGGTATCAGGATGACGTTTGAACGTCTTAAACATGTTGGGGTGATTGAATATGTCAGTACCTCTGATCCAGAAGATGCCAACATGTGGTTGACTAAACTCGAGAAGGCATTCAAGATCCTAAACATCCCTAAAGAAGACAAAGTTAAGCATGTTGTCTACCTATTGAAGGATAGTACTGGCCACTGGTGGGCCATAGAAGAGGAGAAAAGGCCAGGAGTGGTGATAGGTTGGGAGGAATTTCAGTGGGCGTTTGTCAGCCAATACTTCCCAGAGACATATCTAGATGAGAAAATCTCTCAGTTTGAGAAGATTAGACAAGGTGTGATGACTATCAATGAGTATGAATCAAAGTTTATGGAACTTTTGAGGTTCTTCCCTCACATAAAAGCCACTGATAAGGAAAGGATTCATAGATTCGAGAAGGGACTAAGCACTGAGTTTACTACTACAACATCAGCTCTAGAGAATAGGGAAACATTTCCACCTTTATGGAATCTATAAGGAGGATTGAGAGGTCTTCCATTGAGAAACAAGAAGCTAATGCTAATAAATGAACGAATCAATTCCAGGGAAAATCATTTGGAGGCTTTAAGAATCCAAGGTTTACTCCACCACAATCATAATAGAGGTAGACTTTTAGTGAACAAAGGTCCTTTACTCCATCCTAGTGGACCCCGAGTAGGGGTAGGGGTCGCAGTTTCTCACCTGTAGGAGCTCATAGTACCTCATCAATTTCAATGACAAGACCTCCTAGGCCATATTTATACATCAAAACATGTTACAAGTGTGGGAAGGTGGGGTATACAAGACCATATTGCCCTATGAAAAATGAGGAAGTGACTCAACAGCCAAGCCAGAGTCAGCAGGGATCACAAAAATGACAATTTGTTTCTGGTAGTGGCAGAGGATGTGGACATGCATCACATATAGGCTCCTCTGGACAAGCTAGACAAAGACATGGACAACAACAGACAACATCTAGGTTCTATGCCATGAGCCAGTCAGAAGCAGTGGTTACTCCACGAGTTGTGACAGGTCAGATGGAGTTATTTCATTATGATTTGTCTTCTTCTTGTTTTGTATCAGTGTTAGTAGACCCAGGTGCAATACACTCCTTTATCACCAGAGAGGTTATAGATAGTTGTTATCTTCCTATTAGTCATAGATCTGGTAGTCTTTGGCTAGAAACTCCTTTAGTTGGTTCCGCCGAGTTGCGGGTGTGCTCTTCTTTTGTTCTTTCTTTTTCTAGACACAACATTCTAGTGGATCTCTTGCCACTTGACATGCATGGTTTTGATGTGATCCTAGGAATGGATACCTTGGAAAAGTACAAGGTAGTCATGGACTGTAGTACTAAAGTAGCAACATTCCATGATGGAAAGGTACAATGGGTTTTCCAAGGTGACAGGAAGATTCTTCCCATGTATTTGATGTCAGCTATGATAACAGAGTGGTTTATGATACAAGGATGTGAATATTTCTTAGATCATGTTGTGGATACCAAGGTGATAGGTCCTAGCATCCAGGAGGTACCAGTGGTATGCGAGTTCGAAGATGTTTTTCCTGATGATTTTCCCAGAGTTCCCCCTCCTAGAGATATTGATTTTGAGATCAATCTTATTCCTAAAACACAACCCACATCACATCACCCTACATAATGGCACCAACAGAAATGTAGGAGTTGAAGAAACTGTTGTAGGAACTATTTTGGAAGGGTTTTATCAGGCTAAGCACTTCCCCTTAGGGTGCCCCCATGTTGTTTGTCAAAAATAAGGACAGTTCAATGAGGTTATGTATAGATTACAAACAATTGAACAAGGTCATAATAAAGAATAAGTATCCTTTACCAAGGAATGATGATCTTTTTGATCAGTTGAGAAGTGTCACTGTGTTTTCAAAAATAGACCTCAGGTCAGGTTACCATCAATTGAGGATTAAGTAGGATGCCAGACCTATGTCATATTTTAGGACTAGGGATGGTCATTATCAGTTTGTGGTTATGTCGTTTGGGCTAACCAATGCACCAACAATTTTTATGGATCTGATGAATAGGGTGTTTAGACCCTATCTTGATTAGCGTGTGGTTGTGTTTATGGATGACATCCTGATATATTCTAAGGATAGTTAGCAACATGAGAAACATCTCGCCACACATTGACTTTGTTAAGGCAGCATAAGCTATATGCTAAGTTTAGCAAGTGTGAGTTCGGGTTATCTGAGGTGTCTTTTCTGGGACATGTTATATCAACTAAAGGAATTTGTATGGACCCTAAGACGGTTGAATCTATTTTGGAATGGGAACAACCCAAGACACTGATAGAGATTTACAATTTCCTAGGTATGGCAGGATACTACATGAGGTTCATCAAGGACTTCAGTTTTGTAGTGTTACTCCTAACTAGGTTAACTAGGAAGGATGTTCCTTTTACTTGGAATGACAAGTGTCAAAATTCCTTTCAACTGTTGAAAGAAAAGTTGACCAATTCACCAGTGTTAGTTCTGCCAGAGTAGGGGAAACGCTATATTGTCTTTTGTGATGCTTCAAAGAATGGGTTGGGATGTGTGAGGATACATGATAAGAATGTGATTTCTTTTGCATCATGACAACTAAAAAAGCACAAAGAGAATTACCCAACACATGATCTGGATCTTGCAGTGGTGGTTCATGCTAAGATTTGGAGTCACTACCTGTATGGAGAAAAGTGTTAGATCTTCACCGAGTACAAGAACATGCAGTATATCTTTTTGAAACAAGAGTTGAATATGCGACAGAGTAGATGGATGGAGATGATTAAAGATTATGATTGTATAATAGACTACTATCCAGGAAAGGCAAATGTGGTAGCTATTGCATTAATTAGGAAGTTGTCTTCATGATCAACGGTAGACAATGCACAATTATATTCCTCATTGTTCCATAAGAGAGATATGCTAGTGTCTCTTCGCCAGATGAATGTGTAGCTGGAAGTTTCCTTACTAGAAGGTTTGTTGGCATCGTTACAGGTTAAATCTACATTGAGACAGCATATTCATGATGCACAACAAAATGATATTGTGATATAGAATATTTGGTCAGGGATTGGCAATGAAAAGGATGATGGCTTCCATGAAGCAGATGATGGTACAGTATGTTGCCACAATAGGATAGTAGTTCCTGATGTTGATGGATTGAGGAAGATGGTACTTGAGGTGGCTCACTCCTGGATGTATGCAATGCAGCCTGGAAGTACCAAGATGTATCATAACTTGAAGGATTTGTATTGGTGGCCAGGTTTAAAGCGTGATGTGGCAGAGTTTGTTGCCAAATGTCCAGTTTGTCAGTAGGTAAAGGCTGAGCACTAGACTCCTACAGGGACATTACAACCTTTGCCAATACCACAGTGGAATTGGGATCATATTACCATAGACTTTGTGGTTGGTCTTCCTAGGATAGCCAAAGGTCCTGATTCCATATGGGTGATAGTTGATAAATTAACTAAGTCAGCTTACTTTATGCTAGTCAAGACGACGTTTACAGCAGAGAAGTTGGCACAAGTATATGTTGATAAGATAGTCCATCTACATGGCATTCCAATGACTATAGTTTCTCACAGAGGTCCACAATTCACAAGTCATTTTTGGGAACATCTGCATTCAGCAATGGGAATACAATTGAGGTTCAATACAACTTTCCATCCACAGACAGATGGCCAGTCTGAAAGGACTATTCATACCTTTGAGGAACTCTTAAGGGCATGTGTCTTGCAGTTTTTGGGTAGTTGAAATATGCATCTTACTTTGATATAGTTTGTGTATTATAATAGTTATCAGAGAAGCATATATATGACTCCTTATGAGGCTTTGTATGGAAGAAGATGTCTGTCTCCTCTTTACTGGTATGAGACAAGCGAATATCAACTTTTGGGTTCTGAGCTTGTACAATAAACAACAGAGAAGATTAAAGTAATATAATAATAGTTAAAAGCAACCCGTGATAGACATAAGTTTTATGCATATAATTGACACAGACTGCTTCAGTTCTAAGTGGGAGACAAGGTATATCTCAAGGTTTCTCCTTGGAAAGGTGTGTTGAGGTTTGGAAAGAAGGGTAAGTTGGCTCCTAGATTTATGGGACCATACCCTATCCTAGATTGTGTTGGAAAGGTAGAATACAAGTTGGAGCTACCACTAGAGCTACAAAGGTTGCATAATGTTTTCCATATCTCTATGTTGATGAAATTCCATCCAGATACAAAGAAGACAATCTAGCCAGTGGAGGTTGAGTTAGATGAGGACGCATCCTATATTGAGGGTCCCATGTTGATCTTGGATAGAAGGGAGAAGAAGTTAAAGAAGAAATATGTAGTATTAGTGAAGGTTTTTTGCACCATGGTGTAGAGGAATCCACATGGGAACTAGGGAATGAGATGTGACGAAGTACCCATCTCTCTTTGCATAGCATTTCAGGGCAAAATCCTTATTAGGGGTTTATAGCTGTAAGGCCCCTGAACTTGCTTAAAGTGTTGAATAAGTTTAATTACCATATTTTAGTGCTTAGAAATATGATATAGCCTTGTTATATACTTCATAATCATAATACAAGCTTAAGTTTCAAATTTGGCATAGTTTGGACATTGTTTGAGCAAGTTATGTAATTTTATGTACATTTTGGACTTTTCTACAGTTTACCATTTTGAGAGGTTTTATTTGCAATTTGTCACATGAATTATGTTCCTTCAATGTTATGTTATCATTCTTGATCTTTTTGAGCCATGCAACTCCTAGTTGAACCTTTTTTGGAGGTATTTTCCTACAAGGGTATTTTAGGGTTTACCCCTTTATGGATAAGCTACCTTTAGGAGCTATCAACCAATGGTTTATTTGTTTGGCTTGTAAATTCCACAAATGGTGCTTAAGTAGGTCTCCATTAATGTTTGGGAAGATGCTTTTGTGGTTGCTCATATATCCTCATAGTTTAAGGCCATGGACACATGGGGAGCTACTTATACACCTCATGCTTTCTTCCATCCTTATCTATGGGCTATATCTACCTCTTCCTTGCCCAAGTAAGAAACATTTGCTTGCTTTGTCTTTACTCTAACCTAGAGGAACGAATCCACTCTATTTTTATGTAGAACCAAGTTCTCTAAGGTAGAAGACAACCTCTTTTTGGAGAAGAAGGTCTCCTAGAGCTCCATCTAGTCGTACCTAGGGTTTCCAAGGTCATCTTCTAGGGATTTCGACCAAGGCAACCTCATTTTGGAGAAGAAGGTCTCCTAGAGCTCCATCTAGCCCTACCTAGGGTTTCCAAGGTCATCTTCTAAGGATTTCTACCAAGGCAAGTTGTTTTCTTCCTTCCTTCTCTTTTTTTCTTTCTCATCTCCTTCCTTAAACCTTCCTCCAGGTCAAAACCCTTATGTTCCATGGTAAAAGTTGCTTTAGAGCTCAAGATCCTACCTTTCTTGCTTCTTCTTCTAGGATTTTTATTCCTTGTGAAGAAGGGTGCCTACTTGGACGAGATCAGAGCTTCATCTTGGGTTTTCTACCTTCTTGGCTTGAGTTTCTTGCTTCTAGAAGTCTATTCTTCTTAGTAGAGGTGAGTTTTATAACCCTCTTTACTTATATTGGTTACTATAAGCTTGTTAGCTAATGTTCTTGCTTAAAATGGTGATTTAAGCATTAAAAGCTAAGCTTGTTTGGGATTTCAATTTTTATGGTGTTTCCTATTTTGTTTTTAGTTATAGATGAACCTGTAATCATGTTAACATTCTTCCTAATGAAGTATATGACTTAATTTAGGTTGGTATCACCACCTATGGTGCTAAGCACCTATCAACCGATGGCCCATATTAGGCTTTCTAGGTTGTTTTCTCCTTTAAACATATGACTTGATTGTGTGGTCTTCATAACAACCAAAGGTGGTGATCAAGGGTTATGAACAATGGTGTGAACTTATTGTCATACCCTAGGTCAGTGTTAGACTCTCTTGGAATCTCAATGAGCAATAGTTTGATTCTCTAATGATGATATGAATCTATGATGACATTAGCTTAATATCCAATGGTGTTAAATGGATATAGTGTTGGTCTAACAATCGATGATGCCTTACTAATCACAACTAATTGTGGATCAAGTCATCACCACATATGGTGAGTTAAGGATGTAATCATAGATTTGACTAAACCTTAAACTAATGGTTCCTTGGTTAGTTGATCTAATTGTTGGTTCTATACCCTAATTGTGACTTTGAACAATGAACCTGATCCAATTGATGAGGTTGGATGTTTTAACATCCATTGGATTATAATGAATCTCATAGTGTTATATGTGGTCCCTAGTGATAAGAATCTGACGGTTTAATGCCTTAGTTAGTAATTTACGTTTGCCCTCGTATAAATATATTTGATAAATCACCATAACAAGTGGATGTGTACCATTAATGATACTTGGCTTTTTGCACCAACTCTAATATGATTAATTGATGGTGATTGTTTATAATTAGATCTCTAGAATGATTAATGTGTCAATGTATTACACTAGCCTTGTGTTGAAACCTCAATATAGTGCTAGTTGAATATCATAGTACCTTGTTATGTTAAAATCTATGGGATATATATGTGCAAATAATTTTTTGAGCCTTATTTAAGGCCTAGAATGATAAATATGATCTTGCAGGGACTAATGTGATGGTCTTAATGATATTTTGACATGTTTGATCCCAGATTGAGGTGATATCATCTTCATGATCTAATAAGGTCGAAACCTTGGATCTTGTGATAAGTAATTGGTACCTTGTAATGGTATGATGACAAGAATGGTCCTTTAATTTGTATGACTGATAGCACGTGGTAATGTGATCTAGATTTATACCTCAAACATTTTATATCTTCTGAAGTTGCAATTCTTATACACTTGGTAGAAATGAATTAGGGTTCGTACATCCATTTATTTGATGCAACCTTAATTCACCCAATTGGAAATAACTAATCAAGTGAAATCCTAATCATGTAGTGCCCTGTTCCATATAGACATCTTCAGTGTTAGAACTTGCTAGGTGGTGAAATGAGTATTCCTAAGGAAAACCTAGAGTATGTGGAGGTGGCAAGTTGAGGATATATCCATGTCATCCACAAATGCAGGTTATGGAGGATGGCTATGGTCATACCTCGAATATTTCATGTGATTGAGTATAGTTGTGGTTGTACCTCGGATGAAAGGGTTTTGTATACCCTAGTTTATAGTGTCATAACTTGTACCAAGTATAGACTAGTTGTTATCAGTTTGACTATATGTCACTATTGGCAGTTTGACTGGTATGTCACTACAATTCACTCGTACTGATTGAGAGAGAAAGATTTTAGGATACCGACACTCGTAGATCTTTTACGAAACTGAATAGCACTTCATAGTGGTCAATTGGACTTTGAGTGGTACAACTCAAATTCCTCAGGGCATAATAAAATATGTAATATAAGTTGTGTAGTATATTTTCTAGAATAAAATATGTCTCACATTGGTTGTGTAGATCTTGTCTTACCTTTATACTACATAGTTCTTATATGATGTAGAGTTATGAAATTTGAGTAATTCTACTAGATCATAAAGTTTATTTGCTTAACTTCTTACTATGCTTAACCTGCTCAATATACTTACATTATTTCTTCAATGCTTTATCTACTCAGTTTATTGTTGTAATTATTATGTTGTAATCAATATTTGTTCGAGAGAGTTATGTCTCTCATTGGGACTAGGTCTTACCCATGGGTCACCACATCTTTTTAGGTGGTCATGTGCAACGAGGTCGAGGTCGTGTTGTAGAAGAAAACCAACCTGGTGATCAATAGATTCAGAAGGGTGGTTAGTTGTAGATAGTAGTAGTAGAGTCCTAGTGTCATCCTTGTACTCTTAGCTTCGGGTACGAGATGTGTTTTCTAGATGATATACTTACATCAACACAAGATTTTGGTAGTATTCCAATGTTTGTAAATATATGGCATGTATCTATGAAATATCTTTTGTATACAGGATGTGGCTGAGGCCATTGGACCCCGATGTAATACCTGTTACAATATATGAGAATGGAAGAATGGACCCTTATGTAAATATTCCAGAGTTTTTTTTACATTGTTGAAATTAGTTTTAATTATTTTTGCATTTTTTGTCTATGTGATTAATTACTAGGTTCTTTTCACACCTAACCCTCTCTCTCTCTCTTCTTCCTTACTACTAGGAGCTTGTCCCCCTTCCTTGAGGAGAAGAAGGAGCCAAGGTGGGAGAATCTTGGTTAATATTTCTTGCTTGTGTACCTAGGGTTTGGATCCACCCTTGTTGAGGTCGTTTGTTTCTTCCTTGATTTGCTTGTTGATCTTAGTAAGTGAGATCTCCCTCTTTTCCTTCATTTTCCTTGTTATCCTACCTTCCTATCTCTTCTTCTTGGTCGGATCCATGGTGGAGTTTTAGCTAGAGGTTAAGGACACCTTTTTTATTGCCTCTTCAACCTAGGATTTGCTTTCTTTTTGTAGAAGGAGCTAGCTTGACCAAGTGGAGTGCTCAAGCTAGGGTTTCTACCTTACTTCCTCAAGCTACTTTGTTGTTTGGAGATTATCCATCATCTCTAAGTCTATTCATATAACTTTCTCCACATTTATTGCTTACTCCTAGATTGCATGTACATGATCTTTCTCTAAAATGTAATCTGAGTAGAAAGATGATATCTTTGCCTAGGGTTTGTTCTTGCATGGTAGTTCTTGAGTAGTTTATCTTCTTGGATGAACACTAACCCTTGTGCATGTTTCATCCTTGAAGATAGAAAACCTAGAACTTGTTTATGTGTGTGAATCAATGTGATTATCAAGATGTTGAACTCATGTGGTCGATGAGATTTGAACTCTGTTGGTCGCCCTAGTGGTCACCAAGACTTCTAACCCTAGTAGTCATCGAGATTTCTTACCGTAGTGGTCATCAAGATTTCTAACCCTAGTGGTCACAAAGATTTCTAACACTAATGTCCACTAAGATTCCTAACCCTAGTGATCTCTAAGTTTTCTAACCCTAGTGGTCGCCAATAAATTTGACCCTATGGTCGCTATGTTTTCCTGACTCTATGGTCACTATGTTTTCTTGACTCTGTGGTTGATGGGTTTTCTAATCATATGAGTATGAGTTAAGAGTTTGGTGTATGAAATCAGATGGTTATGTTTGACCTTATGCATTCATGATCCGATGAAAATCCTAGGAGCTAGGGTATATCCTTTAGTGCTATATAGTAAATTCAACTTATCTTATTGAACCTAACTCTAATACAAATTGGTGATGGTGGTTAATCATACTTTGTTTCCATGTATGATTAGTATGATGAAAGGAATACTCCCTCCATGATTGTAACCCTAATACCTTTCCATGTGAACATCATAGTTCTTTAATGTAGTGTTACGTTAAATATGTGTATCACAAGTATGGTGATGATTTGTTGAACCATTTTATAAGGTATGGAAAGATAATGATGTTCTTGTAGGGAAAAATGGGAATGGTCTTATGACCTTTGGATATGGTTCTATACCCTAATTGAGGTGTTATCCTATTCATAATGTGACAAGGATTGGTATCTTGTGAGTATGTGATAAGTTTTATATCTCATACATTTCATATCTTCTGTAGTTGTGATATACCCATGTTTTTGTAGAACTCTTTTAGGGTTTGTATGTAACTTGAGTCTTAACTCACCCAATTGGCATTAACAAATCAAGTAAATCCTAATCATGTAGTGCCATGTGCCACATATTCATTCAAGTGTCAAAACTTGTTGGATGGTGAAATGAGTATTCTTCTAATGGATGATTGGAGTCATATACTATTAAGTATATGTATATTTTTGAGGATGGTTGTGGTCATACCTCGACAGGAGAATGGTTGAGGCCATATCTCAGATGATTATGATTCAATATACATGTTGTGATTGAGAACAGATGTGGTTGCACCTTAGATGATAGGGTTTGTATACTGACATTACTAGTGCCATGACCTATATACCAAGGACGGACTAGGTGATTTTGCAGCTTGACTAAATATGTCATTGCGGCTGACTCATACTGACTGAGGGCAGATGAGATCATATATTCTGACTCTCCTAGATCTTGTACATAACTAATTTTGACTTAGGGCTAATTTTTTTGCAAGCAGTTGTAACACGCTAGATGGCTTCAAAAATAGGAAATGCAAAACATGATTTGTAACTAAATGCTCGATGTTTGGTTGAGTGTAGCTTTGACTCAATTTTTTTTATTGTTTCTATTTGGTTGAAAGTGGTTTACAGTTGTGGTCACTAATGGTGAGCTTACCATCTTAAAAAATATTCTCATTAACTATCTAATAATGACATATTCCACTGCTTTCTGTGTCCAGTGAACTTACCGACCTGATGAACGTACCTACTTCAGTAGCAAAAGAGTTGGGAAGCGGCGGTGAAAATGAATCGCACGTATAATTGGCGCAGTTCGTCTCCTACTTTTTCTGTATTAATTGGTATGCTCATGCAGTTGCTTTTCGTGATGTGCATTTGAACAACTTGAAACCAAACATATGGAAATAGAAATAATGATGAGTTGAAGTCGTACACATTGGAACACGGCCCAACCAAACGAGGCCTTAGTGGTGGTCAGTTGGAGATTTAGAGGTATACCTTAGAGTTCCCAGGGAGTAACAAAAGATGCAATCCATCTGTGTAGCTTATCTACCTAGGATTAAACTTGGCTCAGATTGATTTATAACCCTCTCCTTGTTTCTTGTAATGTTTACTTGATTTATAATGCAATAAGAGAAATTAACTGTTAAGAGATGATAAAATTATCTATTCCTCTATATACTATATGAATCGTGCTTAACCTATTTTAGTTTTTTAGTCTATTATACCAGTTTAATCTACTCAACTGGTTTAATTTGTTTAGATAATATAACCTATCGTAATCAATAACCATTGTTGAGAGTTATATCTATCACTGGGATATTGGTCTCACTTCATGGGTCACCACATCTTTTTAGGTGATCATCAGCGACGTGATCAGGTTCATGGAGGTGAAGAAGAGTAGCTTCGAGAGCATTAGGAGCAGAAGGTTGGCTAGTAGTTAGTAGTGTCCTAGAGTTGTCCATGTTCTCTTAGGTCCGGGTAGGCCATGTTTTGCAAATTCTATGTACATTGAATCAGGTTTCGACAGTGGGCCGATGTTATATATGGCATGTATATGTGGAACTATATCTTTTGTATACAGGTTGTGACCTCAGCCACTAGAGATGCATGTAAATACAATATATGGTATGTGTTGATATGCAAGTTTTTGGACCTTAATGTAATATCAATGAACATGATGGTAATGTTAAATCAATTTTTATTTACCCTCTTTTCAAGTTTTGGGGTTAATTAGCAGTTAATTGTGTGTTTTGTTTTGAGTAATCTCATTTATTGTGATGGGGCATCACAGTCAAGCTATTTGCATATCTGTTGACTTATACCTTTAAATCACATCTACAAATGATATATGTCATATCAGTTTTACTACAAATAAATGACTTGGTATCACCAATAATTCTTGTACTAGAACCAAAAAGTAGATTAGAATGGCTAACCCACAATTAAATAGTTTTCAATGCACACTCAGAAAATTCACATCTAGTGAAGGAAAATAATGATATTTCATTGTCAAACCTTTCATGCTTTTGTTTACAAGATTGTTTAAAACTGTATAACAAGTTTACAAACTTAAGATCCATTCCCATAGATCATGAAGTCCTTTGAATGATCCATATACACCTTTCCTCTTAAAATTTACCAAGTAAAATTCCAACCTAGACATCCATCTCGTAGATAGTGGTCACACACACACATTATATATATATATGCATATATATGAAAATTTTATAATTAATATATTTCTTCCTTTTGTGTATGAAAATGATAAACTAATATAGCCTCATACTACTAAAATGATTGTCTATATTTAGCTTCTTTCTAGAATTTTTGTTTACATCAAAAGTAGTGTAACCTAGAAGTCAATTGATCACCAATTCTCAAGTCCTATCTGAAAGAGTTGATTGGATTCCATAATTAACAACTTCCTTTAATAAGTGATCTTTGCAAGATCTTGTAGATTGTGGGTAGGAAATATAATCATCTTCAACATTAAAGTAATATAATCACTTCCAAGCTGATTGGTTCTCCTTGCATTTACTTCTTCTTTGTTTATTTATTTCCTTAGAATCAACTAGTCTAGAAGGAACTCACCCAATTCCAACCCCACATTAGACATCCTTCCCCTTGATTTGGAATGCAATATGTATGGATATCCTAAAGAGTCACTTCGGGGAACACAATTCTTTTGAGGAACACATTCTCAAGAAATATTGCAATATGTAGTTAAGCTAATATATCGACATGTATGCATTATTGATCAAATATAATGATAGCAAACTTACACACCTTTTTTTGTCTCCACATACCTTAAAAGAATACGTCAACATATTTTGGTACCAAATTTGTTTTGTTTTCTTGTGCTACTTGATTAATATATTTACAAGACAGTGTCATACTTTGATATATTTCAGACTTGTCTTTCTACCTTATCAAAGATAAGAAGAATTACTTTAATTATGCTTATGGGAAATTCTATTATGACAAGTAGAAAACATATTCAAAGGTTCTTCCAGATTAGAAATTGCAAACTAAAACTTTGTAATATAATATTGACCATATCAATCAAATCCTATTCTTTCGGACTACTTTCTTATTGGGTTGTGGCGAACATGAACTAGTCGTCTCATATATAATACAACCATTCTGACAAAACATCTGAAGAAAATAAAGTATACACATTAGCTTTTTCACGATAAACTATGCCGGCTTGCTACTAGCTACATGTTATGGGTTGGGTTCCACTCAGGGACGGAGCCAAAAACTTAGAGGTGGGGAGGGGCATGGTTAATTACTTGAATTTGAAAAAAGAAATTTGCATAAAATTGAACTATTATCCTAACAACATTCTTACAACTTATTATGTGAATTCTACTTTTTGACTCTTCATAGTACAAAATTTATCAATAATAATATTATCTAGTTAGTTGTTCTAAAAGATACATCATAAGCGTGAGTTAACAAATAAATAATACATCAACAACATTATGTGCCCCAATGAGATGTAGTAATTTAAATAGAAATAATATACAAAATACATGAAGATAGATTGTACCTTTTTCATCGTTTAGAAAACTTAAACAGCTGGTTGTCGATATATATGTACAACTCCTCAACACACAAGTATTTGTCTTTGCCAATGAACGATGCCCTTTGAGAACTAGACAATGATGTCATGTAACAAGTTGTGTCTCTCTTTTTTTATTTGTTTTAGATCTTGTGGCATATGATCTTGGACTAGTGGTGGTTTTTATACCATATTGTCAAGATCACAGTCAATTTTTATACATATTAAAAAGATATTAGAAAAGTAGAATGTGACAAAGAGACGCCTTTTTCTTTAAAGTAAAAGTTTGTATTTACCATATGTGTACATGGACTAATTAAGGGATGACTCCCCCTGGAACATGTGTAAGGAAGACATTTGACTTCTAATTTTTCTTACATGTGAGGAAAGTTTATATAAATTATGCTAGTAACTTAAAAAAACATTCACACATATCATATAAATGTATTTTAACTTGCACAAAAAGTCAGTGTTGGATTCAGAAAAAGTTTAATTTAATAGATTTACTTGTATTTTCATAAATTAAGGATGTTTAAAATACAAGAGAAATATTCTAAAATAAATAAATAATATCATCAATGAAAAGCTTATGTTTGACTTTCTTGATTAACTAAGACTAGTATTACTATAATTTAGTTTTGATTTATTTTTACATGTTTTACTTGAATGTTAAAACTGTATATATAAAGCACATTTCTTTAAACAATTGTTGCTATAATATATGTACATTAATGGATGAGAGACACAAATTATTGAAAAATGAGACATGATTAAAAAAAAAGAAAAAATAAAACGGCCGACGTTTCGGAAAGGAGGAACAAAAACAGGAAAAAGACAACAAAAAATTAATTGACAATAGCTAATTACAATGTTACAAAAAATTTAAAGGGGCTAAGGCCCCGGATGCCCCCTCCCTCCGTCCTTGGTTCCACGGTTGGAGCACCAAGAAAGGGGTAAAATTGGTAAGTGTGTTCACTGCGGAATCAGTGTTATAAGAGACGGAATTCTTAGTTGTCATCATAAATCTCTCCTCTGTATATTCCAGCTGAACATTGAACTCACAATTTATGGCTAACGTAACAAACTAGCTAAACCTTCCTTTTATGCGTGTAAGAGACTGCACCCTTATATATATATGGTTTTAAAAAATATTGTAATTATAACTTTTGTTGACCAATCATGCTTTATGTGAGGTTTTATCATTTCATCCTAATCAAATTAACTTGGTTCATAAAAAAAAGAGATCACTTTTTATCTAAGCCTTTGTAGTATATATGGACGCGTTGACATTGGCCAACGTTACGCCATGTGCTGGTACATAATTAAGAAGCTTCAATCTTGTGTTTCTGGCAACGAGAGGAAATCTTCGCACTGATCGTGAAAGATATCTGGTCATTAATGTGGCAGGAGCAGGATGTTAACTGAAACAGTCCCTGAATTTGGCTGGCGGGTTGGCAACGAGTGATGTCTCTATTCTGACCGATAGGTAAGCAGCTGTTGCCGCGCGTAGAACGGCGAGAGACAGCCATGCATGACGCAAACTCTATTAGATATATGGCTGTGTAGCAACCATGTACATAGTACGGGTTAAACCCAATATAATGCAGCAAGTACATGTGAGAAAAATAGTTTTATATTAGTACAAATGACAAAGAAGTTTTATCCCATATTACTCACTCTTAAAATTGTTGTGGTCCTCATATTTGGATCACATGGGGTACTATTATCTAAGGGGTCATAGGAGGGAGGTATGCTCACTTTTTTGGTGGGTGGGATTGCCACATCACAATCTACGTTCGCGCACGCGTATCACGCCGGGTTCAGACTTGTGGTTTGTGACCGTTGTTTCACGGAGATTCATTACTAGTTTGTGAATTCTGACTCCTTTTATTTGTGTTCTGCTACTGTATTTGATCTTCGTTTATTAATACTATTGCACCTTATTAGATCTGCCTGAATTTATTAATACTATTGCACCTGCTGCTGTGCTTTTGCATGTAACAACGTTAATAATGTTAACAACAAACTCAACACAAGCACGCAACGCCGGCAGGCGGCAGCGCTGGGGCGCTTGGTGATGGCGACCTGCGTCCAGGCCGACCGGGTGGGGGCTAGCTCCAGCACATCTAGCCAGGAAACACTCCTCGGTTCTAATACCCTTTCATTTATTACGACTTTCTTCTTTACTGTTCTTATAATGTTTTGAACTCCAGCTCATCGTACGGACGACGGGAATGGGCGTGATGGTTTCCCGCCAGTGACGCCACGGTCAATCGAATGAATGATGATGTTAATTAGGTTATTAACAAACATACTATCACCTTCGTCCGGAACAATATTTTAATAGCCAACAGTTGGCTTCTGAATTACCTTCCGCTTTATAGGCCCACTCACAAAATTTATTTGAAAGCATAAGCCACTGTTTGATTCGAAATCGAGATTATATATCCAGATTAGTTTATTTGGTTTTGATTCTGTTTTTATTTGACAACCCAATCCCATTGTAAGTATTCATCAAACTGGACTGGCCTCGTAACTTAACCGACCACCACCAAACCGACAACCAAATCGTTACTAATTATTACGAAATAATCATAAGCAGCAGATTAACAAAAATCACTAAAATTTAAAACTATTTTGTAAAGAGATCAATTTCCTAAAAAACTCTTAATGAAAGAATCAAGGCTTTATATACATTAGGGTTCACATTGTACATACACTGTGCCATCTCATATCGAGGATAACATATAACAGTTGTTTTGTCAAAATATATATTGAAGCAACATAAAACCTCGAGGCATACTAGTCAAAACCTCAGATTGTTCATAAAACCATCATATACTAAATCCAAGGACTTGAGAGTACGAACACGACACATAGGACTTCTATCTACAAGACACGACATAGAATACACTCAACCTGAGCTATCACTGTTGTCCCTGCTGCTGTTGTTGTCCTTCTGCAGTATGGTCTCAACCCCCTCGTGCACGTCTACCTAAAAAAATGTGGATTCCACGGGGTGAGACAATTGTCCCAGCGAGAGATATAACTCTCTGTCAACAATGTTATTATCACAGGTAAATAGTATTAAACTGAGCAGAAGTTCTTCTATATTACTAAAGAAGGTTAATCATTGTGGATAAACAAATTAAAATATCTCTCATCTTTTCAAAGCATTGTAACTGTCTATAATAGAATGTAAATCATCTATTCACTTTATAAGGAATATGAAAGAACATGTATATCATTTACCCATCATATCATGCCATCATCTCAAGCTTATGATGTGATAATATTATAATGGTATGATGACCATGAATCATTCTCATTTCTATCTGTTGGCCTCAACTGATTTGCTAACCAGGTATTGATTTTATAAGAGTTCAGCCAGGTATTGGATTGTACCATTCCAGAGATCACAGCCAGGTATTGGACTATACCAATCCTAATATCACAGCCAGGTATTGGACTATACCAATCCTAATAGAGTTCATCCAGGCATTGGACTATGCCAACCCTGTGAGATCATTTTGAGAGTACAACCAGGCATTGAATTATACCAATCTTGTGAGATCACAACCAGGTATTGGATTGTATCAATCCTGTGAGTTCATCCAGGCATTGGGCTATGCCAACCCTATGAGATCATTTTGAGAGTACAACCAGACATTGGATTATACCAACCATGTGAGATCACAGCCAGGTATTGGATTGTACCAATCATGTGAGTTCAAACAGGCATTGGGCTATGCCAACCCTGTGAGATCATTTTGAGAGTAAAACCAGGCAGTTGATTATACCAACCCTGTGAGATCACAGCCAGATATTGGATTGTACCAATCCTGTGAGTTCAGCTAGGCATTGGGCTATGCCAACCCTGTGAGATCATTTTGAGAGTACAACCAGACATTGGATTATACCAACCATGTGAGATCACATCCAAGTATTGGATTGTACCAATCTTGTGAGTTCAGCCAAGCATTGGGCTATGCCAACCCTGTGAGATTATTTTGAGAGTACATCCAGGTATTGGATTATACCAACCCTGTGAGATCATAGCCATATTGCTAAGGATTCCATAAGAGTTGGAATACCTTTATGTTTCCCTTTTACTTTCATCATGGGATATCAATCCCTTAAACTCATCATTGAACACCACATTACCTTTGTTGGGCATTATCCCTCAATCGAACAATCATACACATTCACATCCTTTACGTGTTAAAAGTATTCCTCATATCTCATTTTAACATATTCAAAGCACTATAGCCTTTATTTGGCTATGACCATAATGTATGTATGACCAAGATTTCATTATTACCTTTATAATCATTTATTATTATTATGTTACGGGGTTCCTATTTTCCTAGTTTATTTTAAACATTACCATCCCTTACATCAATCTCTAGATCAACATATTGTCACCTCTCACTAGGCAACAACTAATCACATGGCTCACAAGGCCATTAAACATCTTGTCACCTCTCACTAGGCAACAACTATTCACATGGCTCACAAGGCCATTAAACATCTGGTCACCTCTCACTAGGCAACAACGATCTCTAGGTCATAAGGCCTATATAAACATTATACTTGTTGTACAAGTATTTTCACATATCTCACAAGGCTTATAGAATAAGAGAAATACAACCTTCCCATTATTAGGGTTAGGATTTCCCTTTATAGCCGAATAGGGTTTCGAGTTCATATTATCAATCCACCTAATTCATTGCTCCACACATCTAGGAGCATACATTGATATCATAAGTATTCAATCATACTTATTTATTCTCATCATTTATCATTAAATGATTATCAACGCAAAGTATGAGTTTCTCTCTCATCCTCACTAGGATATTGATTACATCATACTTTATTAACTTAGCTTAACCCTTTCTCAAAGGTATGTTAGCCTACACTTATCAAAGTGCATTAAACTCTGTATGCCTTAATGTATCATTTGACATAGCACACTACATGTGTCACTCAATCAAGTATATTAAATTGAGGTGCTTCTACCCTATTAGGAAAAGAGGTGTGTGCTTACTTCCATATTGGGTAAAGAGGTGTATGTATGCTTCACACCATATCAGGCAAAGAGGTGTGTGTGTGATTCACACCATATCGGGCAAAGAGGTGTGTGTATGCTTCACACTGTATCAGTCAAAGAGGTGTGTGTATGCTTCACACCATATCAGGCAAAGAGGTGTGTGTGTGCTTCACACCATATCGGGCAAAGAGGTGTGTGTGCTTCACACTATATCGGGCAAAGAGGTGTGTGTATGCTTCACACCATATCAGGAAAATAGGTGCGTGTATGCTTCACACCATATTGAGAAAAAAGATGTGTGTATGATTCACACCATATCGGGCAAAGAGGTATGTGTGTGATTCACACCATACCAGGAAAAGAGGTGTGTGCTTATGTGCTTGAACCCGATATCACTTTATAAGGTGATACCATCATCTTCAAGCTCTAGACCTTCGTTCTACTTGTTCTAGTTCATGGACAACATCCTAGGTTAATACTAGAGCTCATGGATTCATCAATTATGCAAGAAAATTATATTTGAAAGTAAACCATTTAACTAAGGCAAGATTGATGATAAATAATAACATAATTGAGTTCAAGTTATATAACCCATCTCAAGAGCAACTTCAAAGCTCCAAGATCAAAAGCTTCACATTTCCAAGGTTGAAGGTGAGCTTCTCAAAGGTCCAAGACTTGAGCTCCTCATCCCTATGCACGATATCTCACCACTTGTGGCCGATATCCCTCACTTATGGCCGATATCCCTCACTTGGCCGATATCACTTTGCAATGGGTGATATCACTTTGCTATGGGTGATACCAAGGCTCTATGCACGATACTCCTTCACCCTTGCATGATATAAAGACTCTATGCATGATATCTAAGAGCAAGGGGGTGATCGATTTTGAACAATTCCACTTATGGGTGAAAGGAAGGGTATATATACTTGAGGTTCATGAAAAAGTGTGTTTATGAGGTGCCATCTTTTTAAGCTACTAGGTGACACGTGTTCATGCATGGTTGACAAGTGTCCTTGTTGCAATCATATTTATCTTGTCATGCAAAACACTTGAGTATAATCTAGATATGATATTTCGGCCATTAGTTATCTTGTTTGATAAGATATCTTATCTTTATCTTCATAAATTATGCAAACCGGTACAACTTTTGCAAGGAGCACCTAACTTGTCATGCATTGTAACGACCGATTCACGAAAACAAGATTAACTAATGCGGAAGCGTTCATTAAGTAGTGGATTAGCGAAAATCACAAAAAAAATTAAAACTTTTTGTGAAGAGATCCACACATTGGAAATCTTTTTCTTCAAGAGCCAAAGTATAACATTTACATTCTGTTTCAAAGTACATGTCTTGTACTATCTCTTCTCGAGATTTACAACATCAGCTGCACTGGTAAGCTCAACATAGGCAGAATAAATCTCAAGGCACTGAGCCAAAATCTTAAAAGCACTAAATACTACTCCGAGGACCCGAGAGTACAGAGACGACACATAGGACTCTATATACATCTAATCATGACATAACAGCCAATGTCTCCACCTGAGACTTCACTGTTGTCGCTACTGCTGTTGTTGTCCTTCGCCTATTGAAGGATTCCTACCTCCTCATCCGCGTCCACTTAAAAATGTGGTTCCCACGGGGGTGAGACAATTATAAAAATTGCCCCAGCGAGAGTTATAACTCTCTTCCAGTAACATTATTATTGCAACTTAAGAAGATAATTATGAATGGAGGAATCATATTTATATGGCAGCAAATATTTTAATGTCTAACAGATTAGAACATTAATCTTATTCAGCATTGCAGCTATAACTTGAAAGAGCATCATATCACATATCCATTAGGGAATATGAAGAACATGTATAACATTTATCCACTACAGAATCATTATCACAGCATTAACTCTCTTCAGGCTTAGATCATATATCTAAAGCCTAGCATTGTCATAGTGGAGTCATGGCCTGTAGCCACACTCTTTTCTCAAAGTATTGGGATCTCAATCCCTCAACTCATCAAGTACAATTCCTCTTCTTAACACATTCATCATTATGATTATAGAATCTGGGCATTTAAACCCTTATCTCATCATAGAACACTTGTTACCACTTATCGAGTAACTTCATACCTTCAGGTCATCTGACCAAGGACATTATAATTCTTGCTACACAAAGTATTGCACATAGTTCACAAAGCTCATATCACCTCTTATTACCCCTTAATAGGACACAAGACATATGAAAGCTTATAAGGTCTATAGAACATTTTCAATGTACAGAACATCATAGCCCATACCTGGCTATGCTCATCTTATCATCATATCTGCATGATTAGTAATCATGATGCAATTACATATCAGTACCATACAATGCAAGGGTTATCTTATTATATTCATAACCCATTAGTTTGTATTTGATCTTCACATAGAATTACTATGTGTTAGAGCTTCACATAACACCACCCTGCATTGGGGACTCACATAGCAATCACCCTACATTAGAGATTCACATAGCATTTACCCTACATTAGGGATTCACATAGCAATTACCATGTGTTAGGGTTCATATAGTATTACCCTGTATTAGGGTTCACATAGAGAGGAATCATTATGGAATAATAAGTATTTTAATCATACTTCATTATTCTCATCATTTATCATTAAATGAATTATCAACACACAGCATGAATTTCTCTTTCATCTTTACCAGACTATGATTACATCATAGTTTATAGGTTTGGATTAACCCTTTTTCATAAGGCATGTTGGCCTACATTCAACAGGGTACATTTCATCTCAATGTAACCATTGACATGGCACATCTCATGTGTTATTCATCCAATTATATTGGACTTATAACATATCAAGGTATACCAGTATTGGGGTGTTGGATGTGATATATATCATATCTTGATGTATCACTTCCCTCAACACCATTATCTTATTTGAGTTCATATACTTATCTTGTATTAGGGTATTGCCCATCCTAATATTTTATGCACCATTTCATCACATTCATCATGTAAAGTAGTGATCATCAATCACTCACTTGGAGCATACAACTATTGCCAATACTATGGATTCACCCATAAGTCATAAATTAACAAAATGACCATGCTAGGTCCTTTTCAAAACAACTCTAAGTCAAGCTTAGAGTACCACGGCCGTGCAACCAAAAACGGCCATGCTAAGGGAAGCCACCACGGCTGTGCTACCTTGCATGGTCGTGCTACAGGAGTTCACCTCATGAATCATATTCAAGTATGAATTCTATTCTTTCATTAGGGATTAGGATTTCACATACCATCTCCCTTCTTTAGAATAGAGATTGTATATAGCATCACCCTTTATTAGGGTTTCATATCACTTTGACCATAATTAGGGTTTACTAATCATTTCCAATTAGGGTTTCTCATGAAATCACTCTCATTTAGGGTTTCACATGGATGCACCCTCAGTTAGGGTATCACATGGATACTCCCTCAACTAGGTTTTCACATTGATACACCCTCAACTATGGATTTACATGGATACTCCCTCAACTATGATTTGAGTTCAATAACCCTGTCAATTAGGGTTTATGTTCATGTTTAGGGTTTCATGATCTCTTTACTTAAGGATCACAACCATTAATCACCACATGAATCATATTCATGTATGAATTCATGCTATCAACTTCTCAACTTGATTAGGTCATATCACCCTTCAGTTGAGTACATACAACTATGATTATCAAGTCATTGATCCTATACGCGATTAAGGTTCATCCCTTAATTGGCACTAATCACTTAGGTACTATTAGGGTTTCAACCTTTGTACCTTCATTGGTTATCATCACTTACCATCATAGGATTATTGGAACTATCATTACCTTCAATTACCAACAACCTTCAATCAGTTTTTGAGGTTTCATCACCAAACGATTTTGAAACCGAATGGTCTTTGGTCTTCAAATGGTTTGGGACCGTTTGGTCTGAAACGGTCTTGAGACCATTTGGCCCCAAATGGTATTGATACTGTTTGGACTCAAACGGTCTTGAGACCGTTTGGTCCAAACCTCCTCAAAACCGCATGGACCAGATATGGTCTCAACCAATGAAATTGGATTAGGGTTTCCAATGTTGATTCCTTCAATCATTGAATTCATGGAACCAATCACCAATTAGACCTATCCTCATACTTCAATTGAGTTAAATAGGTCAACCTTCACCTGATTTGACCCTCAATTAACCCTCAATTAGTCATCAATTAGGGTTTGAATCAATTGAATTAGGGTTTAGAATTGATGATTCAACAACACTCATCAATGCAAGATTGTTTACTTTGAAACTTTTGAACCATCATCCAAATTGGGTATGACCTGACCCCAAACGGTCTTGAGGTCGTTTGGATGACCTACAAACGGTCTTGAGACCGTTTTCCCATCAAATCACTCAAATCCAAGCCATCCAATTAAGGTTTGGATCATGGGATTGATCACCAAATCAGCATTGCATTGTATATCAGCTTGGTACCTTTATACCTTCAAACACCTAACCATACTCAACCCTAGACCTCCAAACGGTCTTGGTTGACCACCAAACGGTCTTGAGACCGTTTGGCTCATCCAACCTTTGGATTCTAGTGAAATTTCATCAAGGTTTGGTCTATCGAGTTGATCAACAAATCAGCACTTAATTGCAATATGATTTGGTACCTTTAGACCTTCAAGTGGTCAACTATACTTGACTCCAGACCTCAAAATGGTCTTGGGGTGACCCCCAAACGGTCTTGAGACCGTTTGGGTGATTCCCAAACGGTCTTGAAATCGTTTGGGCTAATCAACCCAAAATCTCCAATTAACTCATTGGAATTTCAGCACTGTTTTCAATTAGGGTTTTCCCAATTGAATAGCCTTCAACTCACGATTCCTTGGGAGTTAATCCCTCAAATTTGGTTAAACATTAGAACACATCATTAGGAACAGTAATCCCAAACGGTCAACCCTTGGTAAACGCACTCAAACGGTCTTGAGACCGTTTTCCCAAAAAGTTCAATTAAATCAGATTGATAATCAGCACTTAATCCAATTAGGTTTCCCTAATTGATTAGCCTTCAACTCACGATTCCTTGGGAGTTAATCCCTAAAATTTGACGAGTAATCAACCAACATAATTATGAACAGTAATCCCAAATGGTAAACGCTTGGTCAACTCACTCAAACAGTCTTGAAACCGTTTTCCCAAACAGGTTAAGTTAATCAGGTTGAAAATGAGCATTTAATTCAATTCGATTTGCCTAATTGATTGGCCTTCAACCTACGATTCCTTTGGAGTTAACCCCTCAAATTTGGTGGGTCATTAGCATACATAATTAGGAACAAAATTCCCAAACGGTCAATGCTTGGTCAACCATCTCAAACGGTCTTGAAACCGTTTTCTCCCAAACGGTTTCAAACCGTTTGCCTTTAAATGGTTTGCTGAAACCGCATAGCCAATCAAATTAAAACGATTTGGAATAGCTATCAAAACTGTTTGGCTTGGTACTTTTCTTTGGATAAGAATCTAGGATGATGTCATCATCCCTTTCCTTCGAACAACCAAGAACAACAACTGTTCTTGATGGAAATTGCAGCAAAGAAACAAGAGTGTATCAAATTGAAGAAATAAATCAACAAAGCATAGAGAATTGATGCAATAGCAATGTTTAAGGGTTTAAGTTATAAAACCCACCTCCAATTGAGCTCCAAAGCTCCAAGATCACTCCGTTAATGGTGGATGAAGCTCTTGCAACTCCCCCTAGGCTCGTCCTCAAGCTTTTGATTGTAAAAGTTGGCTAGGGTTGAAGAGGAGATCAAAGTAAGAAGGAATCCATAATTTATTTTTGATTTCCACCATGAAATCAAGGGGAAATGGATCAAGAACCTTACCTACAGATTGGGTTTCGTCTTTCTTCTCCTCCTAAGCTCCCTTGGTCGGCCAAAGCAAGGAGAGAAAGAAAAGGGTCGAGAAAAGCCTTTCATTTGGCTTGGAAAGGACATTTTTATAAGGAAATTGATGAGAGAGAAGATACTTTATAAAAGTCTTTTAATTCCAAAATTGTTGCCACCACTTCCCCCTTGGTTTCTTTCATGTAAGGGAATCTTTATCCCCACCGAACTCCCTTCCATTATCCATGGATTAAGGGAAAAGAAAATAAGCACCTTAATCCATTATAATATTAATATATCTTTTTGAGTGGAAATTCTTTTCCTTATAATATGGTGAGTGGAATTTCACCTACTTAGGATATTTTCGTTCCTTATCTTGTCAAAAGAACGTCCATCCTTATTCAAAATCAACCAATAACATTTTGGTTGAAGGCCCTTTAATTAATACATTTATTTTTGCCCTAAATTGAATTAGGGTTTCACTTAAGATTAAATCTTGATTATTTTAATACCAAGATTCTCTCTCCTCCAACTTAATTCAAATGAGGTTCCCCTCTCATTTTCTTTGCTCTACATGATGACAAGAAACATTAAGGACCTAATTGAAGTGGTAATTTTCATATTGAACCCCAGGTTTTGGGTAAATTGCACATTACTCCAAAACTAGGTTTTAATGCACAAACATTGCTTTATCAGCTCTTTCTTAGTATTCAGGCTTCCATAAGCCATACCTCAACATCATTTTCACTCTCATGATGCTTATACACATGAGGAACATATTATCATGCAAAATTTGCACATAAACCCCTCAACTTGGGTAATTTGCACATTAGTCCAAAATAAGCAAACATTGCTTCAACATTGTCCAAACAGGACCAAAATTGAAACATAAGTTTCTCATGGGCCCTAATTACTTTTCCCAAGACAATATTAAGCATCTACTCAACCTTATTAGACAAAACATCTAGGGTTAACACATAACCCAAGTCAGGGATGTTACATGCATCGCCTCCTTGATGTTCTTAGCTCGTCATGGACACAGTCAAGAGTTCAAAAACCGATATGGGATCCCCTCTATGGATCCTTGGCTGATAGGTAGTCCCATATGGACTCTACAACCCGATACAAGCTCAAATTAGGGTTTCACATTCAACCCTTTCTTGGTCTTTTCATCACCAAGAGTACCATTACTCATAAATGATTCAAACATGATGCCTCCTTCTTTATCTCTCCTCTATATGATACTAGGAGGGAGTAGGGACACTCTAGAGGTGGTAATTTTCATATCAACCCTACATTTTGGGTAAATTACAACATGTACCAAAATTGGTACACAAGGCACTAACATTATCCAAACAAGTTCAAACGTGGATTTTAGGCTTTCCACAAGCCACAAATTAGCATCATTCTCTTTATTATAATGATAAAACCCTCAGGGAACGTTCAACATGTGACATATTGCAATATTACCCCTAATTTTGGGTAAATTGCACTTTGGTCCAAAATAAAGGAACATTGCTCAAATGACATTCAATCAGGACCAAACTTGGAACATAAGTGTGTCAAATGATAAACAAACACCTTAGAGGATTATATTAAATTTCTAAGAAACTTAACCAAAAAAAATAGGGATACCTCATAACCCAGATCAGATTCATTACAGTAACAGTCTGGCATATAAAACAAAACAACACAAAAGACAAAACTAAATCAGACTGGGTTCCCGAAATCCTACTGCTAGTAGGACTAACTTGGTCTAGATTAGAGGATTACATATTCCAAAACGGACTCCATCAGTCCAATTTTTGCCAAACAAAGAAAGACTGGATCCTGACTGGGTTAGTTGGGATTAGTGCCTATGTGGCATAAAACAACAATGCCCAGATTGATTTCGATCCCAAACCAAACAACACCTAAAAGTTATGCATTGCCCTTGTCTTTTCTGCCTCCAACGTCCTTGAGTTTTAGCACCTTTCTTGTAGGGTGTTGTTTGGTTCATGATGTGATGAAGACTAGTTGTTTTCTTTTTATGCAATGTAGGTGCTAATCCCAATTAACCCAATCTAATTTTAGTCTTGTTTTGTTGGGCAGAAATCGGACGGATGAGTCCGTTTTGGGTTTCATAATCTTCTAACCTAAAATAAGTCAGTCCTGCTATGAACTGGATCTTATATCCCAATCCGGATTTGACTCTGTCTTTAATGTTATTTTGTTTTATATTTTAACCTAAAAAACAAAAATTACAAGGCCAGTTCAATCTAATGAGTGCTTGCAATGGGATGAGCCGCCAAACAAAAACAACACCGAATCTAGATAAATCAATTTAGATCCATTAACTAATTTGGTCTGGATTTCACAATATCGATCTTAAACCAAACAAGGACTAGATGAATGTCACAATTATATCATTTAGTCTACGTCAATTCCTCCTCCATATATTTCCACAATCTCCCTAGGATACGATAAATAAACAAAAATGATTTGCTTACATGCGAAAATCGATATAATATACTTTGATTTGATTTATTTAGACTATTATCCTATATAAGAATGTAAAATTCAAAACAATTGAGTGGGGCTTAAAATTGTGTAGGAGAATGATATCTAGAGGTTTGAAAAGTTTTCTTTTCTTGGATAGTGGTATTTGAAGCTTTGAAAAAGTTTAACCTTTTTAGTGGTAGTATTCAAAGGTTTAGTAGGGTGATGATGTGGCAATTGCGTGTCAAGGTAAATTTGAAGTGGGACATGAGTGTTGGTTGGATAGGGAGAATAAGTGGGAAAGGAAAAAGAGAGAGTTAGCAAACCTCTCTTTTATAGGAGGGTGAAAAAAAAGAAGAGAAGTAAAGAGAAAAGTAGAGGGAAGTAAAATAAAAAAACCAAAGGGAAGTAAAATAAAAGAGAAAATTGATGAGAGTAGAGGAGGGAATAGATGGAAGAGGGAACTGATGCAGAGAGAAGATAAGTGAGGAGGAAAGTAATTGAAAAATAGGAGGGAAGTAATGGGTAAAATTATAGTAACTGAGGAGGGAGAAGTTGGGAAAAGAGGAAAAAAGTAACGGGGGGAGAGAAGATAAGCAAGGAGGGAGGTTATGATGCTAGATCAAAAGTAGGCATGAAAAGACCAAAATTGAGCTCAAATTGACCACAAATTGGCACAAAGTTGTCCAAAATAAAGAAGAGTGTCAAAAATTTGGCGTTGAAAAATAAAAACATGCATCAAAACACCAAGAATAGGCGTAAATTGATAAAAAAATGGGGACAAATTGTTCAAAGCAAATATTGTTCACAAAATGACAAAAAATGGGCATTGAAAGACTAAAATTGGGCACAGATTGACCAAAAGTGGGGACAAACTTAATGTTAATATACACAAATACACATAAAGTAGGGGCATAAGGAGCTAAATCCAGAACATATACACATAAAGTCAACATGTTTTAGGGTGCAAATTTAACATTAATAGATGCATATACACATAAAATAGGCATGTATTTACTAGTAGTAGGTACATATTCACTATTAGTAGACACATATCCCAAATGTTGAAAAAAGGGAGTATGCGGCCTTGAGATAGAAGGCTCCAACTTCTCTCAAGAAACACCAGTAGGAAAGGTTACATCCATGTCCTCTAAGAATCATCATCTCGGGCCAGACCTAAGCAAATCTAAACTTGCACCTAAAAAAGAAGAATTACATCCACTTCTGAGAAATACCATCTTAGGCAATACCCTAGTGCAACAACACATATGCCAAAAATACAACTCATCCACCTTTTTTGAGGCAACACCTCCATTACTACATCTACGTGTTACACCCTCAGATCCTTCACTAAGTCACGCTCGTAATACACCATAAAAGTAAGTGGAAATATGACTTAGTTACTAAATCTTCTCATCATAGCTCACATTTTTAGTATCCAGGCCCCCACAACCAACATTTCTCTGATCTATTTCACCGTTCACCAGCACGCTTTGCCAAATCTGACACACACCCTAGGTACTGACTCGCTTCTAGGATCTACTCACACATACATTTACCAGCCATTATGAGTACAAAAGGACTCATATCTAACATCCACATTAAATCTTACAGGCATTAGGAACCTACCCACAAGAAAACGTCAAATATACATAATTATTCCCACACCAAAAAACCATTGATGGAATCTAAAATACTATACAAGGACTATATTCTCAATTATGATACAATGAAATCTATCTAACTCCTAAAAGAATGGAGATATCATGATACGAGATCAAGCAGGGGACTGTAACCATCAACATGGGAAACAAAACATTCATGGTCACTCTTATGGCGGACAAAAACAACATCTTGCATACTAGCGAAGGATGGTCAGACATGACCACTCAACTCCAACTCAAACCATACTGGATCATCTACCTCAGACCCAACAATCACCAGACTCTTACTGCTTGGATCACTAATCTCTTCTTAGAGACCCCTACAGAGTTAATCCCTCTCTTTCAAATGCTGGGAGACTCATCTTTTGAGGGCTCTGACTCTGCTGATCAAATTTTTGTTCAGGACATCTACCAAGCCCCGTCTAGATCATTCACAAATCCAATACAAATAGAAACTTTGACAGATATAAAACAACAAACATCTGTAGAATATACAATGACATCGTCACATTTTTCTCCACCAAGTAGGCAGCCACCTCTCTCTCACCCTCCCCACCCTCTCCCTTCTTCACCCTACCCGATCCACCCCACTATTTTCCTACATCAACTCCCTTTTTCCCTCTAACCATTCCTATCACTCCATTTCCCTCTGATATCTTCTACCACCTTGGTTGTTAATCTGTTGGTCTCCTCCTTCCCAATTTCCTCCTGGTCATTCGATTGGACCATCATCTTGTTGGTAAATATGGTGACAGAGCAGGCAGTGGAAACATAATTTAACTATCATATACCCCTTTGAAAAGTAGATCGTACCGATAACTATGTAATGGGAACGATGGTTGTGAGGTTATAATTGATCCTAGAACAAATCGAATGACAATTCCCTCACTCTAGCATGAGACTTTTTTCAAGTTGCACCTAAACAATGTTTGTGTCAGCCTCTGGGTTGTTCACCACGAACAACAATTTCTTTGTCCTTCGAGTGATAAACAGCGACCTCCTAGCCTGTATAGTAGTCCACACAGACCAATGGGAACTCATATCATTCTATATGAATGGACATGAAAGACTTATCCCTTTCTAGTTGGTGTACAAGAACCAACTTGCTCTCCCATAATTGTTCTCCCTTTCTATCCCTCTCTTTATGGGCAAGACATTCTTAGGTTCTCTTGGTTACCACAGTCAGAGAAGACAAAAATTGCTAGAGTCAATTGATGTGTTTGAGAAAACCCCGGTACCCCTCTATTTAGAGGATGGTAAGGGTCAAGGTTCCTAGTCTGATCGAGAGTCAAAGGGGAAGGAATTTTACAAATTTTCACAACCTACGAGTGGAAAAATTGTCAGTTCACAAGTGAACCGATCGATAGGCATGTGAGATGATCAGTTCAACCCTTGAACCAATCATTTCATCATGTTTCCCAATCACAATTGTATTGGCAATTATTATCTGATTTAATGCACAACATGACGTCATCACTAATTCTTGATCCAATCAAATTGATCAATCAACTGGACGGTTCATCACATCAACCAGTTCTTTGGGACCTTGAGCTGATCAGTTCACTTAGTGAAGTAGTCAATTCATGCCATAGACCAACCAACATTCAACTAATGCAATTTCAATCAACCTGACACTCCAACCTATCGATTCAACACTTGAACTAGTCGGTTCAGAGTCCAATCAGTCAACTGTTGTTTAAACCAAATACCTAAACACTTTAGTAATCAAATATTTCATGAATAAACTCCTATTCCAAGTGTATCATATGTGTGTGACCCTATAGGTTTCAAGTTACGTCGGTAATGAATGTCCATAACTAGTTTATGACATCACAAGCAATGACAGTATCTAACAACAAATTATTTCTACCCAAGTAATTGGAAAGTTGAAGAACAACTTCAACATACAATCTATGAGTGGTGTTATAGTGTTTGTATAGTTCCTTTGTCACTAATATTGTCACAAAACTATTTATTATCCTTATTCAACACTCCTAATGGCTATACAGCCAAAGGCGAGTGGACCTGGGCGTCCGTCCCTAAAATGGATCACATAACATATGCATAAATAAAACCACAAACAAGAATAAGATAAGAGACAACATGACACATAAGGAAAACTAAAATAGTACCTGACATAAGATCTTAACCCATGCATCAACCCGTGTGAATTCCATTTGGATGACATTAGATGATTGCATGAGTAAGAGCAGTAGATTATCATTAAAGAGCGAAAGTAGCGATCATAGCAAAATTCATAGTGTACTTGTTACCTAAAAACAAAAAATGGGTACACATCAGCACAAGTGTACTGAGTACACTATAAAATACATGAAGTCATAGGTTTAAGAGAACATATATTTTTGGAAAAATTTGGTATAGTGGTAATAAAAAAATAAACATCATTAAAGACTTTCTTATTAACAAGAAAACATGTTTTACATGAATTTTCATTAAAAGAAACAACATTTTAGTGCCATTTGACCTGCTTCCCCAATGGAACGGTCCATGAGTATGCCTTGTGTCCTTACCCCAAGAACTCAAGTAGGCACACACGGTTTGTATAATGGACAAGTTCAATTATCTACAAGGTTTGTTTAACGTATTTTAAGTAAAATGGACATATTGATCATATGGAACAAGTAGCTCAAACAAGTATATAAAGACAAGCGGTTTAAGCATACATACATACAAGTAACTTCAAAACCACTAGTCTAGCCAATAGGAGGATAAATCATACCTTTATTAGAGCATGAGATTAACCATTTAATTTAGAAAACATATATAGCAAGCTTGACTAGATCTTGGATATTGAATCAACATAGAGATCCTGACATATCAATTATGTGTGATTGCATTAACATTAGCAACATTAGATTTATAAATCATTATCATGGGGTTGGATGTGTCACCAAGTCTAGGTACTCATTTCCTTCAACATTGTTTTCAACAAATTGACTAGGCATGCAAGTTCATTATTTACATTATGCATCATACGATCATATATAACTTAGGGTGACTCATAAAGAAAATCTAGATTATCACATCCTACCCACCTTAAAAGGAATTTTGTCCCCAAAATTAACAAAATTCTTCAATTAAGATTGGGACTTTCCATTCCATATCAATAATCATCATGGAATTCCATTGATGTATTGATATAACTTTTAATATCATTCTAAAATTGACCAATTGAGCATCATGATCATATCATAGTCACATTGATCAACAAAAAGGAAAGATCATCAAATGAGTCACAAATTGGGAGATATCGTCCTATACATCAATATTTGGAGAGGTCACATTTTATGACAACAAATAGACACCGTTAATTCAAAAGTAAGGCATGACTTTTATTCCCAACATTTAGGTATCTAGGTTTTTAATTGGCATAGGTGGAGTTATACATCCATGATCAAGTTTTCATATTTCCACAATTTGAGACAAACATCATATTTCAACATCATGGTTTCGTGCTCAAAATCAATATAAGGGCCCACTAGTCCACATGAGAGTTAAAACTTAAGTCCCAAATCGATCAAATCAATATAGTCATCATTTATAACTTTTCAAGATTTGGGAACATGAAAATCATCAATCATATCTTGGGGGTGATCTCAAGATTCAAACAGGGTGATCAAGGAGTTGAGTCAATACCAAGATCATAATTTTTAATCAAGATTCCATTTTTCTATGTGAGATTCAAGTTTGGACATCAAAGTAGGTACAAACATTTTGAAGCTAGGGTTTAGATTCATATTTTAGACCTTAGGGGTGATTTGGGGTTCTACCCTTCATATGGTTTTATTGAGATGTCAAACACATTTTTCTTGAGGTTTCTCTATCAATATTTGAGCACCTTATTTTCTGTATAATTATTTAACCTGGATTTTCTCTATCTATTAGGGTTCACACTATTTACTTTCTATCCCTACATTGGGATTGTGGCAGCCTTTCCTCCTTGACTTGATCTTCTCAGTGGCCTTCCATCCTAGGCTCAGTCTTCATGTGACCTTACCCCCTGGGCTTGGTCTTCATGGTATCCTTCCCTCCTGGGCTTGGCCTCTTTGTGACCTTCCCTCCTGGGCTTGGTCTTCATGGTGACCTTCCCTGTTGGGCTTGGCCTCTTAGTGACCTTCCCTCTTGAGCTTGGTCTTTATGGTGGCCTTTCCTCTTGGGCTTGGACTCTTGGTGACCTTCCCTCATAGGCTTGGACTCTTGGTGACCTTCCCTCTCGTGCTTGGTCACATATTGTTAATCACTTCCTTAGTGACTTTCCTTTTGTCGGTCAAAGATGGCATAATAGAGTTCAAAGAATTGTACTCGTTATATGTGTTTTCATGTTTTGTATACTTAAATCCTTTAAAGTTGAGGTGACATTGAAGGTTACACCAATTCTTGAACTGATTGGTTAACTCATCCATCTAGGGGAGGTCCTACCCTAGGGTGCCTTTTTGTCTTACAAGAGGAGGTTAGGCCTTCCAGCCACAACCTGACCCCATGAGTCTAGGGTTATGCCTCCCTTATATGTACTTTTCTCATTCATGGGTTGACCCACCCCAAGTTGGAATAGCATCCCTAAGAGTTATTTGAGGGTCTAATATTGTTCCCTTCCTTCTATAGATAAAGGAAAGGATGTGTATTTTAGAAATTGAGAAGTCAAATTAGGCTAGATTGAGATCCATATCAATCACATTATTCAAAGTCGAGATTATAAAATCTTTCCTCATGATTTTGATATTCTGAGAGCATAGTCATTCTAAGGCATAATCATCGTACATATCAAATAGGGGAAACATTTTTGTACTATGTTTGAAGTTTGGTCAAGAATAGGGAACCATGGATTCAATCAAATAGGGACCTCATACAAATGAGGTATAATGTACAAATTATCCTTATCTCATCATATCAAGATCATTATCATTTTACCTCAAACATAGAAAGCATGTATTCTAGATTTGGTAAAGTTGATTTAACATGATCTGAGAGGTTATACACGAGTACTTAACTACAAGAGTACTTTCATTAGTCATAGTTGAATTTTCAATTTAAGGTCAGATCATGGAATCATCATTATGTTACTCGAATCTAACTAATTGGGTTTTCAAATTTTAGTCTTTCCCCATACATAAGATACCCATAATCAAGAGATCATGTGATTGGTAGTCACGAGTAGAAGAATAAAATGAGGAGATGTGAAGCTAACTAATCATCTAATGGGTGGCTTAGCATTGTTCTTGAAGAAGAGATGACATTCTAAAAGACTCTCTAGGATATGTGGAATAGGGTTATTACCCTAAGTCCACACTCCTAATGGCTACACATCCAAAGGCAAGTAGACCTGGGCATACATCCATGAATGGATAACATAACATATGCATGAATAAAACCACAAACAAGAACAAGATAAGAGACAACATGACAAATAAGGAAAACTAAACTAGTACATGACATAAGATCTTAACCCATGCATCAACTCCTTTGAATTCCATTTGCATGACATCAGATGATTCCAAGAGTAAGAGCAGTAGATTATCATAATAGAGTGGAAGCAGTGGTCATAGCAAGATTCATAGTGTACATGTTACCTAAAACATAAAATGGGTACACCTCAACACAAGTGTGCTAAGTGCGATATAAAATACATAAACTCACAGGTTTAAGAGAGAACATATGCTTGGAAAAACTTGATATCATGGTAAGAAAGAAATAAACAATATTAAAGACTTTCTTTATACAAGCAAACATGTTTTACATGCATTCCATTACATTAAAAAACATTTTCGTGCCATTTGACATGCTTCCCCAATGGAATGGTTCATGAGTATGCCTTGTGCCCTTACCCTGAGAATTCAGGTAGGCACACAAGGTTTGTATAATGGACAAGTTCAATTATGTTCATGGTTTGTTCAACATATTTGTGATAAAGCGGGTTTTCTGGCTTAATTCTGAGGACGGAATTTCTTTTAAGGTGTGTAGGATGTGATGGAGTGGACTTTTAGAATCCTAAATGTCCAATGACATAAGTGAATAAATACACGTTGAGGTATTTTAGTGACAATTCAAATAATAATAGTTTTGGTATCAAGATTTTATGGAAAGTCGATGATATGACGAGGAACCAATGGTTTAGATCCCAATATAGTGGGATATTCCTGGAGAAAAATATAGATGGTTGAGGTTGTTAATTGACTAGTATCGAGATACATACAACTAAGATTTAAGGTTGTTTTAGGCTTAATAAGGGTGACTTTGGTTATCACATGGGTTGTTAATGGATAAAAGCGACACAAGCCTTCGACTAGATGCATGATGCTTTTGAGTAAACACGAAGAGCCACCAATGTAGCTGCATCTTAGCCACGTGAGGACTCAACAGTCTAGATTGCACACCCTGCGGTTATTGGCTATTCGTGGGGTCAAACACAACCGAACCTCAACCAAACCCACGTCAAGGTCATGACTCTAGAGTGAAACTTATGGGAAGTTTCCTTCGCCCGATCGTGGGATACATGTGACCTCTCTCAGGGCATAGGCAAGACTACAGGGAGAGAGAGAGAGACCCCCCCACAAACCAATACCTCCATCGCTAACCGTAGTAGAGAAGCGAGATGGAGAAGGACTGGCATGATCAGATCGCAGCTGAATGCTCAAAGGAATGGAGGCTAAGGAAGGAGACCAGTTAGCCGCGGTGCGGAACAGAGACATCAAAATCCATCACGGACAGCTCACAGACCAGAAGTAGGATGGAAGTGTTCATCCGGAACAGAGTAGATCAGAGAGATGGACGTCATCGAGAAGGAGATTCGCGCTTCCCTGGAGCCCATGTTGGCGGCGGCAGATCTGCTGCAGTCTACCGTGGTGCAGCGACGCCCAGAACGAAGAACGCATGCATGCTTCGAAAGTGCTGGCGAGGTGATCTGGAGGCGTCGACCAGCTTGAGAGCATGGAGGCAACAGCGGCGGCAGGTTCTGCAAGCCGTGAGAAGGAGGTGGCACCTACTTCTCCCACGTTGGAGAAGGAGACCATGGAGGTAGCGCAGGGCGGAAACTCTACAATACAGAGGACCCCCGACTGAGAGCAAACAGATAGCTGAGCCGAATGACATCGACACCCCACCAGACCTGTCGGTGACGAGCGACGTCGAATAGGAAAGGAAGCGGCGGCCTGTGCAGAGGAGAGGTGACCTCAAGGCTGTAGGCACTAGAGCGGACCGAGGAGGAGGACGGAGGAGCCGATCCCTTGCTGGGGCTCTGCTCCACGACGGCGGCGACGCTCATTTTGGTGGGCGGCGTCGAATGCAGGTGGAGACGGCGTGGAGGAGTCACGAGGCGGCGACTGTTTTACGGAGGAACAGATCCTCCGCTTGCGCCCAGGTCGAGATCACGAGAGAGAAAGGATCAAAGCTGGTTCGGTTCAATCAATCCAGCTATGACCTTATCAGTGAACCGATCCCAGACCAATCCCGAACCGACTCCAGACCAAGTGAACCATGGCCCAACGTGAGGTAGAAGCCGTGCCCTTGGTGGACACGTGGCAACGCCGGATTGGCTTAAAAAGGTAATATCCCAGAAAATGCTTAGTTCTTGTATAATTCATAGTAATTAGCTCGATTGTCAGAAAAATACAAGTAAGGTATCAAAATTCTCAGAAAAATGAGTAGAACACAATTAAAGCAAAATATCAGGCTCTTGATGCATGAATATCAATGATATCTTGTTAGTTTTGAAATGCTTAATTGATGGATAATAAATATCAAACATCGACCAAAAATTATGAGAAAATGTCAGTAAGTCCATAACTAGGTTTATAATGCATATGATGTCAGTTATGGTCATGATGATGTACTAAATCATGTAATTAGATTAATATGGTTAATTAGGGCTAATAACCCTAAAGAAAATATAATAAATACATGCATGCTCAATAAATGGTGAAATTTACAGAGTAAATTTATATCAGTAATATGAAGATAATATGTAAATCTGAGATCAGCTATATACACAAAATCCATGTTATATGAAGTTGAATCTTAATACATGTTATCAAACCCTAATCTAGGTTAATGATGTAACCTAGGGCTAATATGTGCACATTAAGGATATGGAACCGAATGTTCAGATGATGAACTTTGATAATGAGATGTAATCTGGAAACTGACATCAGTGAGATAATCATAAGATAAGAATGCAAATAATGACAGGAATACCCTAAGGAACTAAGCTAAACCCTAATATGAACGTAATTAGGGTTAAGATGAGATGTAAGATGATGAGAACCTGATGATCATATGTGATCTTATCTTTATCAGGGTTGACAAAGGTTAGAGTTGACATGGAATATGTGATGAATAGGATGTCTTGATCAAGGTACGCCATTACCTCTTACTTGGCTTATTATACAATATGCTTGTGTTATATGTGTAGTAAAATACTTGGCATATGATATTGGATGAAATGATTGTTCTACATGATATGTTGCTTGGTTTTCCGTACTTATGGTTATGGACACATGAAACATAATATATCTGATCCATTATATGATAGCACTAAATATCTTTGGTAGAATAGTGCATTGATGAAGGCACTAAATCTCTTTGGCAGAATAGTGCACTTATGAAGTACTAAATCTCTTTGGCAGAATAGTACATGTGAGCACTAAATCTCTTTGGTAGAATAGTGCATATGGTTGATAAACTTTGCATATAATGGAAAGTCATGGTGAAATATGTGTTCTCTTTTGTTAATGAATATCTTTGTGCAAGTATACGCTTTTCTTGTATTCTTCTGTTACTGCCAAGTACATTAGTTTTATCTTATTGCCAAGATATGTTGAGAGGTATATAAAAGACACGTAGGCGTACTCAGTACAATATTCTTGAATATTGTGCTGACGTGTACCGCATGTAATCTTTTGTTTAGGTTGTGGTTATGCTCTTGAAGATCCAGGATAGTTGAGAGTTGTGTGGCGAGCTGATGTACAGGTGGACCTGTTGTCTTAAGATCCTGTAGCTTAGATGTAGTACATGTATATGTATAGTTTTCTGTTCAATATGTAATATCAAATGTTGTAACAATTCATTATGTAATTATATGTTGAATGGTGAACATGTGTTATGGTTTTATTATTGTTCATGTACATGTGCTACTGATTGTTGTCCTTCTGACTCCCTCTGATTTTCTTCTTCTTAGCCTAGTGTGGGATGTTTAAATTGGGATTCTCATTGAGGTGAGGGTTTCAATTTGGACGTCGCACATCATATTAAGTTTTAGAAAATCCGGGGACGTCACAGGTGGTATCAGAGCATGAACAATAGCAAAGCCTGGCATGTGCTCATTATGCAACTTAAAACCAAAGAACCTTGAACCTAATAATCTTTTAGGGTTAGATTAGTTGTCTTTTAGAGACTAGATATGACCTAGCCTCTAGGTTAGCACCTAGATGTCCGAGAACTAGGTCTAGACTAGTGCTTGTGGCATAGCAAGTTCTTAGATGTCGTTCTTTCCTTGTGGTGCAGCGGTATGGGATGTTGCACTATTTGGAAATGACGTGCATCAAGGGAAGAGAAACCCTAGACATATGGCGCTTGTTGTCTAGAGTAGCTACACTAGTCTACACCATGTTCTCACCCCTTTCCTTAGTTTTCATGACACTGGACTCTCTACTATGTGTGGGACACTCATTTCTGGATTTGGTTTTTGATTCCAATGGGATCGAACCTCGATAGTTTTCTCTGACGTTTGTTTTATCGGAGAAAAACTATATAATATTTTAATATGTATATGTATTACAAAAAGGTGTCCCCACACATGTACGAGTAGGAGGCAGTCATGCAACCTAAGTGAAAGTGAATGACATCAGTCTAGAAGAGAGAGTAGTTATAGATTAGATGTCTAGAGCCTTGTTGGAATATATGATAGATGAAATAGATGAAATAAGTTTTGATGCTATGATTTAAGTCTTATATAGATGATACAGGATGGTTTATGATGATATATGTTTGTCTTTGAGGACTTAAGTTCAGTTTTGAGGATTGAGATAAGTTTTGATGAGGAAAGTAACTAGGCTTTTATGAGATAAGATGTGCTAAGTTAAGACAAGGATGTGAATCAGCATGAGCCTCAAGCTCTTTTACAAAGGAGGACCTCTAGTGTTAGGACTAGTTTTGGGGTTAGCTCAAGAGAGAGCGAGACCCACAGGGAGAAGGTCAGAGAACCTAGACTCCATGATATGATAAATAAGAGAAATATGTGATATGATATGTCCTAAACTAGACTACTCCTGAGTGATTGAGTTGAGTTGCGTAATGTGTGATTCCTATAGTTTCCTTGAACCCTAGATGTCCTTGGGATGACCAAACCCTAGAGTTAGAGAGAGGCTGGTTATATGAATATGTGAACATGAAGAGGAGTGCCTGCCATCTGGGTGAGGGAGAGAGCCCAAGACCCTGGAGGAGGTAGCTATGTTAGTTACCGTGAAGCCTCATGCTCGGGTTGGTGGTTTCCCACATAGGAATCTAGTGGTGTATATAAGAGAGTTTTGGGTATGATGTTTCATGGTTAGAACCTATGAAGAGTATGTCATAGCATGCTTTGGCTTTTGCTTATGTGGCTAAAACTTGTGAAGTTGATCACTAGTGCCAATGAGATAATCCGAGAACCCTAGACTGAGAGGAAAGATAAGGTTTATGCATATGATATACTCATAGAGTTGAGTGAGCTCAGAGAGACTGAGCATGGAACTGCCCTCGTGATATGGGTCAGGAGAACCTCAATTGGACTAGATAAAGATTTGACATATGTTTAACAAGTCACTCACATAAGTTTGTTTAGCACAACCATGATATAATATATGTAAGGATGTGATCTAATATCAAGATGTGATACATGGCATGATGGAAACTTCGAGATGCTTTAATAAATATGAATGCATAAATAGTTAACCATACACATGAATAATGATGCTAATGTGAAATTGTTGGCTAATCTTGTGATGAAATCACTAGTAAATGTTACACTTTATTATGAACAATGAAATAAGATCCAATGAATGGAACATGTTAAATGATGTGTTAATCTTAATGATTAATAAAGATGAAAAATATAGTGTGATAGTAAGCACAACATAATGATTATGACACCTTGATATGATCCAGAGGGATAAAGTGGGTTAACTTTAGTTAACTCCCTCCTAAAAGGCATATGTTAATGTTAAACATGTTCTAAGAACTATCTCAATAAAATGTTGATGACACCTTGATGTATGGGTTAACTTGGGTTAACTCCTTGGGAACATGGTAATATGATGTTGAATATTAGTGCATGTCTAAAGATAAAAGATGCAACCCTAACAGATGAGATATGTCATGATGTAACCAAAGCTCTTAAACAATGATATATGATGAGTGGTTCACCCTTGTATCACCTTAGATGTTTGGAAAACATCCTAATAGCTGGGACATAGTTTGAGAGCTTCTGGCTATGTTGTACATAGAATGATGCCTACATGTGTATGAGAGCAGGACAAGGTTTTCCCTGGTAGGATGAGTATGGTTTACTTTCGAGGACGAAAGTTCTTTTAAGATGTATATGATGTGATAAAGCGGGTTTTCTGGCCTAATTCTGAGGACGGAATTTCTTTTAAGGTGTGTAGGATGTGATGGAGTGGACTTTTAGAATCCTAAATGTCCAATGACATAAGTGAATAAATACACGTTGAGGTATTTTAGTGACAATTCAAATAATAATAGTTTTGGTATCAAGATTTTATGGAAAGTCGATGATATGACGAGGAACCAATGGTTTAGATCCCAAGATAGTGGGATATTCCTGGAGAAAAATATAGATGGTTGAGGTTGTTAATTGATTAGTATCGAGATACATACAACTAAGATTTAAGGTTGTTTTAGGCTTAATAAGGGTGACTTTGGTTATCACATGGGTTGTTAATGGATAAAAGCGACACATGCCTTCGACTAGATGCATGATGATTTTGAGTAAACACGAAGAGCCACCAATGTAGCTGCATCTTAGCCACGCGAGGACTCAACAGTCCAGATTGCACACCCTGCGGTTATCGGCTATTCGTGGGGTCAAACACAACCGAACCTCAACCAAACCCACGTCAAGGTCATGACTCTAGAGTGAAACTTATGGGCAGTTTCCTTCGCCCGATCGTGGGATACATGTGACCTCTCTCAGGGCATATGCAAGACTACAGGGAGAGAGAGAGACCCCCCACAAACCAATACCTCCATCGCTAACCGTAGTAGAGAAGCGAGATGGAGAAGGACTGGCATGATCAGATCGCAGCTGAATGCTCAAAGGAATGGAGGCTAAGGAAGGAGACCAGTTAGCCGCGGTGCGGAACAGAGACATCAAAATCCATCACGGACAGCTCACGGACCAGAAGTAGGATGGAAGTGTTCATCCGGAACAGAGTAGATCGGAGAGATGGACGTCATCGAGAAGGAGATTCGTGCTGCCCTAGAGCCCATGTTGGCGGCGGCAGATCTGCTGCAGTCTAACGTGGTGCAGCGACGCCCAGAACGAAGAACGCATGCAGGCTTCGAAAGTGCTGGCGAGGTGATCTGGAGGCGTCGACCAGCTTGAGAGCATGGAGGCAACAGCGGCGGCAGGTTCTGCAAGCCGTGAGAAGGAGGTGGCACCTACTGCTCCCACGTTGGAGAAGGAGACCATGGAGGTAGCGCAGGGTGACAACTCTACAATACGGAGGACCCCCGACTGAGAGCAAATAGATAGCTGAGCCGAACGACATCGACACCCCACCAGACCTGTCGGTGACGGGCGACGTCGAATAGGAAAGGAAGCGGCGGCCTGTGCAGAGGAGAGGTGACCTCAAGGCTGTAGGCACTAGAGCGGACTGAGGAGGAGGACTGAGGAGCCAATCCCTTGCTGGGGCTCTGCTCCACGACGGCGGCGGCACTCATTTTGGTGGGCGGCGTCAGATGCAGGTGGAGACGGCGTGGAGGAGTCACGAGGCGGCGGCTGTTTTACGGAGGAACAGATCCTCCGCTTGCGCCCAGGTCGAGATCACGAGAGAGAAAGGATCAAAGCTGGTTCGGTTCAATCAAACCAGCTATGACCTTATCAGTGAACCGATCCCAGACCAATCCCGAACCGACTCCAGACCAAGTGAACCACGTCCCAACGTGAGGTAGAAGCCGTGCCCTTGGTGGACACGTGGCAACGCCGGATTGGCTTAAAAAGGTAATATCCCAGAAAATGCTTAGTTCTTGTATAATTCATAGTAATTAGCTCGATTGTCAGAAAAATACAAGTAAGGTATCAAAATTCTCAGAAAAATGAGTCGAACACAATTAGAGCAAAATATCAGGCTCTTGATGCATGAATATCAGTGATATCTTGTTAGTTTTGAAATGCTTAATTGATGGATAATAAATATCAAACATCGACAAAAAAATATGAGAAAATGTCAGTAAGTCCATAACTAGGTTTATAATGCATATGATGTCAGTTATGGTCATGATGATGTACTAAATCATGTAATTTGATTAATATGGTTAATTAGGGCTAATAACCCTAAAGAAAATATAATAAATACATGCATGCTCAATAAATGGTGAAATTTACAGAGTCGGTTTATATCATTAATCTGAAGATAATATGTAAATCTAAGATCAGCTATATACACAAAATCCATGTTATATGAAGATGAATCTTAATACATGTTATCAAACCCTAATCTAGGTTAATGATGTAACCTAGGGCTAATATGTGCACATTAAGGATATGGAACCGAATGTTCAGATGATGAAGTTTGATAATGAGATGTAATCTGGAAACTGACATCAGTGAGATAATCATAAGATAATAATGCAAATAATGACAGGAATACCCTAAGGAACTAAGCTAAACCCTAATATGGACGTAATTAGGGTTAAGATGAGATGTAAGATGATGAGAACTTGATGATCATATGTGATCTTATCTTTATCAGGGTTGACAAAGGTTAGAGTTGACATGGAATATGTGATGAATAGGATGTCTTGATCAAGGTACGCCATTACCTCTTACTTGGATTATTATAAAATATGCTTGTGTTATATGTGTAGTAAAATACTTGGCATATGATATTGGATGAAATGATTGTTCTACATGATATGTTGCTTGGTTTTCCGTACTTATGGTTATGGACACATGAAACATAATATATCTGATCCATTATATGATAGCACTAAATCTCTTTGGTAGAATAGTGCATTGATGAAGGCACTAAATCTCTTTGGCAGAATAGTGCACTTATGAAGTACTAAATCTCTTTGGCAGAATAGTACATGTGAGCACTAAATCTCTTTGGTAGAATAGTTCATATGGTTGATAAACTTTGCATATAATGGAAAGTCATGGTAAAATATGTGTTCTCATTTGTTAATGAATATCTTTGTGCAAGTATACACTTTTCTTGTATTCTTCTGTTACTGCCAAGTACATTAGTTTTATCTTATTGCCAAGATATGTTGAGAGGTATATAAAAGACACGTAGGCGTACTCAGTACAATATTCTTGAATATTGTGCTGACGTGTACCGCATGTAATCTTTTGTTTAGGTTGTGGTTATGCTCTTGAAGATCCAGGATAGTTGAGAGTTGTGTGGCAAGATGATGTACAGGTGGACCTGTTGTCTTAAGATCCTGTAGCTTAGATGTAGTACATGTATATGTATAGTTTGCTGTTCAATATGTAATATCAAATGTTGTAACAATTCATTATGTAATTATATGTTGAATGGTGAACATGTGTTATGGTTTTATTATTGTTCATGTACATGTGCTACTGATTGTTGTCCTTCTGACTCCCTCTAATTTTCTTCTTCTTAGCCTAGTGTGGGATGTTTAAATTGGGATTCTCATTGAGGTGAGGGTTTCAATTTGGACGTCGCACATCATATTAAGTTTTAGAAAATCCGGGGACGTCACAATATTTCAAGAAAAATGAACATACTAGTCATAGGGAACAAGTAGCTCAAACAAGTATATAAAGCCAAGCAGTTTAAGCATACATACATGCAAGCAAGTTCAATACCACTAGTCTAGTGAATAGGAGGACAAAGTGTACCTTGATTAGAGCATGAGATTAACCATTTGATTTAGAAAACCATATATAGCAAGCTTGACTAGATCTTGGCAATTGAATCAACATAGAGATCTTGACGTATCAAATAAGTATGATTGGATTAACATCAGAAAAATTAGGTTTATTAATGATTATCATAAGGTTGGATGTGTCACCGAAGTCTAGGTACTAGTTTCTTGAACATTATTTTCAATAACTTGACTAGGCATGCAAGTTCATTATCAAGTTACATTATACATCATACGACCATCTAGAACTTAGGGTGACACATCACAATTAGATCAGGGACATGTGATTAGAGTTCAAGGATCCTAAGTAGAGTAATCATAAAATTTTATCAAGATTAGTCAACACCATCACCAACTAGTCATATTGAGTTATAATCATGCAAGATTGTCACCATTAGAGTATAGATGGGGTCTACTTGTGTTAGGTCATAAACATAACCAAATCACTAATTCAAGATCATTATATATAATAGATCATCATCAGATCAAGGTACATGCAATATTAGAGATCTAGTTGTCAACATGTGCATTAGGTCACAATTCAATTCAAGATTAAGGAATATAGTCAAATTAGAGCATAAAGGTGATCCACAAAGCAATTAAGAGTACAAGCCATGATAAGTTACTGATTTAGAAGTTCACATGATTTTGGAATTAGACTAACATCACGTATAGGCACATAAAAGATTAAGATCGTGCATTCAAATAGTATAAACATCTTAAGAAGACTCCAAAAGTAGGCCTTTTAGGATATCAGTAGAATAACAAGAAGATCTGGGTTCTAGAAGTATTTTTAATGCAAAGATCATATTTTTCCGATGAAAATGGTATATTTGATGTCTACATTTGGAGCATGACCAAGATACAAATGTTCACATATTTACCTAGATTTAGGGGATGAGAGCCCTTGGATCGAGGTCAAAGGGTCAAGAAGTGGGATCTTTAAGGGGTAGAGCTCTTCGTTTGGGCTCTTGTTGTGACACCCTGATCCCCTTGCCATCTCTAATGACCCCAAAGATCGGGGAGTCACCCTCGGCAAACCACCCATAACCTTTTCTTTACTTAGTTACTTAGAATTAACTTAAAGGAAAAACCTAATATCTTGAATAACATCGGATCGTAATAAAACTACGCAAGAAACTTACCATTAACCTTACTTGGAAGAAAAACAAACTTACACGACATATTACATTGTTCATGCAGAAAGTAAAACACCTGATAACTAAAATCTAAACTACATATTACATTACATTCTCTCACTACCACACCACATGCCCAAGGACCGAGGGGAAAGGACTAAGAGACCTCTATCTAACTACGAACTACCTTCTAAGAACTTGGGTGATACAATCCTTTAGCTTCCTCATGCTGACGCTGACCTGAAAAATGTTTCATTAGGCTGGTGAGCTACTGGCTAAGTGAATAGAATTTCACCCAACCATCACAGATAACTCATTATATGTTTATTAATTGGAATAAAATACAAGATAATATGATACTGAGCAGATCTAAACAATATAATTTAAATGACAGGAGATGTCAACATTTCATTAAGATAACAAATGCTTTAAAGCTGTAGATATAATTAAATAACAAAGAATACTAAAATTTATTTAAAGGACAAATAATGTGAAACTAACTCAAATCTTTCTTAACTCTTTAACTTATAAGAAACTCTATGAACCTATATGAACATGTTTTATTTTATTCCCTAATCATATGTAGTGTACTCTACATATGAAGACTCATAGTGAACTACGATCCCACCGTACAAGACTTATCCGACACCCCAAGATAGCTAAGTTTGACTACTATCCTGGTCTGCAATAGGGAAGTTGGCTCTTTGGCCTCAACACTCCTATTGTTCCATAAACTAGACTCCTCCTCTAACCCGAGCACATAGAAAGAGAGTCAATCCACCTATTGGATTTTCTATACTCTAGTGCCACTAGGACTTTTGGTTGATGTTGGACACACTTTTCTGTACTCTAGTGCCACTAGGACTTCTGGTTGATGTTGGACACTGCAAACTATAATTTATGGAGACTTCCACTAGGACATCACCCACCGTGCCACCTGATATCACGTTCCGACCCCCATATACTAGACTCTTCCAGGGTTAGGTCATTTTACCCCTAAGGCACAAACCTCACGTAGGGGTTCTACGGTGTCAGGGCCCTTAAATCCATAATTTTAATATTTCCTAGAAAACTCTTACTATGTTGAATGTTTTTCTTACTTATACTCAAATCTGGTATTTCTATGGCATCTCGTCTATTTAATTGTAGTTCAAATCACAACATGAATATCATTCTAGACTTGACAGAGAAGTATACTAAAAACATTGTAATTTACTGAGTAATCCATATACCATGCATGCAGACAGATTGAAATTTCTTAAATAAACTAAACACATATCAACTTGGCTCATATACGCTGGAATTATATAATTGATCATCATAACACACTAACAAGAGTTAATTACTTGATATATTAGAAATCATCAGTAATACTTGTAAATTATCTATTATTCCTTGAAAATTGAGCACATCAACCCAAATTCTAAGTTATGCAACACATAACTCAATTAAAAATCAATTACTTGTCATGGCACAAATTATTAATATTAATTGAGAATTTGAAATGATTTCTTTGAGAAACATGTCGATTCGTATAATTATTAATACACTCACATTAAATATAACCGGGGGTGTGCAACAAGGTTTCTATTGAACTTTTTCATGTCATTGTCATTTCTTTGAAATCGTACATCTATTAAATTACTAAAAACGTACAACCTGGGTTTTTACTAAAACCATACCACTACTAGTCGTATGATACTGATTCCAACTTTTAAACTGAGAAAACTAGATTTTAATCAATCATGCAGTTCCAGTAATCCAAATCACACATATCAATCAAAAAATTAGTGTCGTGCAAACATAATTAAGAAATTCGTGAAAATTAGAAATCTGGCGACGCCGTCACTGCACGACACTTGGGTAAGCACTGTTACCTGTGAATAACACCAATTCAACCAAAAACACCCGATTGTTGGAGTTATACGTGCTTAGTGAGTGAAATTCTACTCACAGTGGTCCAGGATGACCAAATTCAACTGGAAACGTGTCCAGAGTCTTGTTTGCGGGCGTCAGCAGGACGTCTTCAACCTTGGGCACCCTAGATTTCAGACATGCTGCAAGCAAGAATCTTCCTCACGCACACTGGTGTCACTGCTCGTGGCTTGGTGGTAGCGAAATTGTGCTTGGGCCTCAAGGCCAGACTTAAAGGAAGCATTTCCTTGGTGCTAGCTCCTGCCCAACAGCTCTTGGACGCTGCTTCTCGCAACAACTGCTACTTCTTGGCCGCAGCTACATAGGGCGCCACCCTAGGGCACGATTGGAGTGAGGAAGAGGGGAAGATGAAGGTGGATGTGATGCCTGCTAGCTCGAGGGTGCTGCAGAACCACCCCTCTCTCTCCCTTAGCTGCTGGCTGTGCCGCTGCAGCTGCAACTACTGCTACTGGTGGCCACCAACACTGCTGCTAGGTCGGGACACAGATGGGCGCCGCTAGGGTGAGGATAAGGAGGAAGGAAGGATGAAGAAGAAAGGTGGAGAAGGTGGTGTCGTTGAATCAAAGCTAAGGGCTCGAGAAATCTCCCTACCTCCCCTCAGCTATTGGTCAATCGGGCTAGCTTAATAGCCGCTTAAGCCGATCGGTGGAAAAAGAAGATAAGGGAAAATAATTAATAGCCAATAAATGGGAAAATTGCAGATTTGGACCAAGGAACTTGAAAATGCCATAACTAATGCCTCGGAGGTCCGATTCAAATGATTCTTTTTGCAAAATTTCAAGCACGAGATCCACTACAACCGCAAAGCATGAAAACACAATAACTAAACCATCTTATCTAGGCTAATCATCTTAGGTAATTAACTTAATGATTAACACTGCAGTTAACATTAATTACATTAGATGAATCAATCTCGACTATTAATTCACATCTTAGCTTATCGTGATTAACCATGATGTTTAACAAGGTACTTAGCACTAATAAAGGTACTTTTTGATAATAGAGGTGTTTACTAACTAACCTCAATATGGGTTGTAACAATGTCCCTCCCTTATAAGAATTTTGTCCTGAAATTCCTAAAAGAGAAAAGGAAACTTGTTACGCATGTCTGACACAAGCTCCCACGTAGCTTCCTCTAGGTTGTGGTTCCTCCACAAAACATTCACTAATGGTATCTCGTGATTCTTGAGTTTCGTGATCCTCCAATCAACTATTTGAATATGTCCTTCAACATAGGACACATCTGATCTGAGTTATGCAGGTTCTAGGTCCACTATCTTCTCTGTACCAAGGTAACACCTTCAACATCGATACATGAAACACATCATGTAGAATAGCTAACTCAGATGGCAAATCCAACTTGTAGGCTACAGGTCCAATCCTCTCAATTACAGGATATGGGCCCATAAACCTAGGAGTCAGTTTTCCTCTCTTGCCAAACCTCAACACTCCTTTCTATGGTGAAACTTTCAAATACACTTCATCACCAACCTCAAACTCAAGAGTTCTATGTCTCTTCTCAGCGTAACTCTTCTACCTGTCCTGTGCAACTTTCAACTATTCTATGATCACTATAATCTTTTCTGTAGTCAAATCCACTATCTCTGGTCCAAGAATCTCTTTTTCACCCACCTCGTACCAACATATAGGTGATCTATAGTTTCTGCCATACAAAGCTTCATACAGGGCCATACTAAGATTGGAATGGTGACTATTGTTGTATGCAAACTCTATAAGGCTCAAGTGTTCTTCCCAACTTCCACTGAAATGCAAGACACATGCTCTCAACATGTCCTCAAGAGTCTGAATGGTCCTCTCTGACTGACCATCCTTCTGTGGGTGAAAATCTATACTGAACCTCAACTTTGTTCCCAAAGCACGATGCAACTGATTCCAAAACCTAGAGGTGAACTTAGGATCTCTATCTAATATAATTGAAACTCAGATACCATGCAGCCTGACTATCTCATCCACATATATCTTAGCCAACTTTGGGACATCAAAGGTTGACTAAATAGGAAGAAAGTGAGAAAACTTAGTCAGTCTATCCAAAGTCACCCATATCAAGTCACAACCTCTAGGTGTCCTGGGCAACCCTACCACAAAATCCATTGTGATATGTTCCCACTTCCACTCTGGTATAGGAAGAGATTGCAAGGTACCTGCAGGTTTCTAATGCTTAGCCTTAACCTGCTGGCACACACTGCATCTAGCCACATACTCAACTACATCCTTCTTCATACCTGACCACCAGTACAACTCCTTGAGATTCCTGTACATCTTAGTGTTTCTTGGATGCATAGAGTACATCAATGCATGTGCTTACTCAAGAATCCTTTCTTTCAAATCACTATCTCCAGGTACACATAACCTATCATGCTGATACAACAAACCATCATCTGAAAACCTAAACTCTGGTCTCTTTCCCTCTGTCATATCCTGCATGATCTATTGTAACTCACTGTCACTCTACTGAAGTTCCTTGATCTGATCATAAAAAGTAGGCTTGACTTGCATCTGTGCAATCAAACCACTCTGCTCTATCACCCCTAAGTATAAGTTCAACTTCTGCATCTCTACTAGCATGTCTCTCTTGAAGAATGCCAGAGAGAATACATCTGCTGTTGAACTTGACTTCCTGTTGAGGGCATCTGCTACCACATTCGCCTTACCAGGATGATAATCTATCGTCACATCATAATCCTTGATCAATTCTAACCATTTGTGCTGTCTAAGATTCAGATCCTTCTGGGTGAAAATATATTTCAAACTCTTATGATCCATAAACACCTGACATACCTCACCATAAAGATAGTGACATCATGTCTTAAGAGCATGAACTACAGAAGCTAACTCCAAATCATGTGTCGGGTAATTCTCCTCATTCTTTTTAAGATGTCTAGATGCATAAGATACTACTTTTCCTTCCTGCATTAACACACAGCCTAAGCCTCTCCCGAAAGCATCACAAAACACTATGTAACCTTTATCTATCTCGGACAGGATCAACACTGGTGTTATAGTCAACCTCTTCTTCAAGATCTAAAAACTCTTCTCACAGTTGTTTGACCAGACAAACGGTGCATTCTTTCTCATTAAGCGTGTTAGAGGTGACACTACAACACTGAAGTTTTGGATGAACCTCCTGTAGTAACCTACCATTCCTAAGAAACTTCTGATCTTAGTAGGAGTCTTAGGCTGCTCCCACTATAGAATAGAATCGACTTTCTTAGGGTCAACACTTACTCCATCTCCTAAGATTTCATGTCCAAGAAAAGACACCTCAGCTAACCAAAACTCACACTTACTGAACTCATCATATAACTGGTGTTGTCTCAACAGCTATAATGCTATCCTCAGATGTTGCTCATCATCTCTGGAATAAATCAGAATGTCATCTATGAAAACTACTATGAACTGATCCAAAAATGGTTTGAAAATCCAGTTCATCATATCCATGAAAGCTGCTGGGGCATTAGTCAGTCCAAACGACATGTCCAGAAACTCATAATGCCCGTATCTTGTTCTGAAAGCTGACTTAGGAATATCTGAAGCCTTTATCCTCAAATGATGATATCCATATCTCAAATCTATCTTAGAAAAGATTGTTGCTCCACACAACTGATCAAACAAATCATCTATCCTGGGCAACGGGTGCTTATTCTTGATGGTGATCTTATTCAACTGTTTGTAGTCTATACATAGCCTCATAGTACCATCTTTCTTTTTCACAAATAAGACTGGAGCTCCCCATGGTGAAGAACTAGGTCAAATGAACCCTTATCCAGTAACTCCTGTAACTGAATCTTGAGTTCCTTCAACTCTACAGGTGCCATTCTGTAGGATGGAAGCACTATAGGTTGACTACCTAGAAACACCTGGATCTCAAAGTCTATCTCTCTTTTAGAAGGTAGACCTAGAAACTCATCTGGGAAAACATTTGGGAACTCACAGACCACTGGCACATTCCAAAGGTTGACTGTGTTCTTTTCTTCTCTAGTATCTACTACATGTGCCAAGAACGCCTCACAACCTTTCTGGAACATCTTATCAACTACAATGGATGATATGATACACGTAGGCAAAATTTTCATGTCTCCAGAAAAGACACAAGAAAATCCACCCTGTTGAAAGACAACCTCCTTCTTCCAATAGTCGAGCTGAACTCGATACGTATCTAGGCAATCCATACCCAAAATAACTTGAAAAGAGTTAACATCTAGGGGTATAAGATTAACCGCAATGGTGTAACCACCAAAGGTCAACAAACATTCAAGACAAAACTCTGTCAACATTGTCGGTTCACCTAACGGAACCCTCAACAACAACTCAACCGGTAACTCCTGGGTTAACATGTTAAGCTTACAAGCTAAAGAACTCTGTATAAATGAGTGAGTAGCAACCAAATATATAAAAATGTAATTGAAATGCTGTTAAAGAAAAGCATTTCTCATGTTATTACTCGAGAAGAAAAAATACCTTCTTGTGGTGTCAAAGAGAAGAAGCATCCTGAAGCTCTTCCTCTCCCACGATGTCCTTCCCTAGCACTGGGTGCTGCACCACCTCAAGAACCTGAAGCTACAGAGGAACCAGGTCCTCCAGCTAGAGCTTGTCTCAGGACATTCTGGTACTATGACTGGGAACCATGTGGTGCCACTTGCTGAAGCTGAGGACATTGCCTTCTAAAGTGTCCAACTTGTCCGCAGTTGTGACAACCCTGAACATCTGCACCCCAACACTAACTAGAGTGCGGCTTCCCACAAATATCACACCTCAGTACCTCTCTCCTTGGCAGACCTGTCACTGAAGTAGATGATCCAGATGACCTTCCTCTTGACATATTGCTCCATTTCCCTGGACTAGATCTTCCCCTACTCTGAGAAGATATCACATCTTCAGATCCTTATTTACTGAAACAACCAAAACCATGTGCAAGCTTTGAGAAGAACCCACCACCACTTCCTCAGTGACCACTACTAGGTTGTCCTCTGCCGAAGTCTCTGGTCTCTTTCTATTCTCATAACTCTTATCAGCGTTCACAGACTCCTCTACATGTCTTGTTGCCTCAAGAAATTCTTTGAAGTTCTCTCTGTCTCTTCAACCAATTGTAGCTATACTATGCCAAATTTAGGGCCTCAATCTTTCTTGGAATCTTCTACACTTTTCCACATCGTCTGGGATGAGCTGCGGGCAGAAATTTGCCAACCTGGTGAAATATGTCTCATACTCTCCCTCTGACATATTCCCTTGTCTGATGTTCTGTAGTTGTCTTATCTTCTCACTCAGAAAGGTAGGTGGGTAGTACTTAAGATGGAATTCATCAACAAAATCCTTCCAAGTCAATACCCTGTTCCTCCTTTTATCTTCCACTCCATGCCATTAGAGCTCTGCATCACCTTTAAGCAAATAAACTGTGTGATTGATTTGTCTTTCCTCAGACAGATCCATCAGACATAACACTTTCTCTAACTATCTCAACCATTCATTTGCCACTGCAGGGTTCATAGTTCCAATGAACTCGGCACCTCCAAGCTTCGTAACATGCTCATAGGATCTCATCAGATCCTTGCTACTCAAGGTAGAAGCTCACCTCTCCATCTTATACTTTTCCCTAGTCTCAAGAAACATCATGTACATCCTTGATGCCTCATCCACATCATCTCCACCACCTGGACCCATCTCCTGAGGATCAGGTCCAATGTGGCTCTTAGCTTGGTACTCATGACCACGTACTCTTCCTTCCATCTCCAATAGTATAGCAGAACACTTTCTGTTAGAAAATTGCAGTTAGAAGGAAAACACCTAAATCCTAATCCTATTGGTCTCTTATTGTCCCCTGACCTTGACTTAGAGTAACTACATACTCAAACCTTTGCTTTGATACCAAAAAACTTGTGATGCCCCGATCCTCGTGCCATCTCTAATGACCCCCGAGACCGGGGAGTCACCCTCGCTAAACCACCCTTAACCTTTTCTTTACTTAGTTACTTAGAATTAACTTAAAGGAAAAACCTAATAGCTTGAATAACAACAGATCGTAATAAAACTGCGGAAGAAACTTACCATTAACCTTACTTGGAAGAAAAACACACATACCACTAATCATGGGATTATGGCATAAATTGAGGATTTAACGTAATACAAAGATCACCCTTAACTTTTACTTTTCTTAATCACTTAAAAATAATTTAAAGGAAAATCTTATGACTTAGAATAAACTGAAATCTTACTAAACTGCAGAAGCAACTACTATTTACATTACTAGATAGATAAAGCAGATTTACACACCATATTACATTTTTCATGCAGAATATAAAGCACAATAGATAACTTAAAACTAGTTTACATGTTACATTACATTCTCTCACTACCACACCACATGCCCAAGGACCGAGGGGAAAGGACTAAGAGACATCTATCTAACTACGAACTACCTTCTAAGAACTTGGGTGATACGATCCTTCAGCTACCTCGAGATGACATTGACCTGAAAAATGTTTCAGTAGGTTGGTGAGCTACTAGCTCAGTGAATAGAATTTCACCCAACCATCACAGATAACTCATTTTATGTTTATTAATTTGAATAAAATACAAGATAATACTATACTGAGCAGATCTAAATAACATAATTTAAACGATAGGAGATGTTAACATTTTGTTAAGATAACAACTGTTGCAAAGCTGTAGATACAATTGAATAATAGAGAATACTAAAATTTCATTTAAAGGACAACTACTGTGAAACTAACTCAAATCTTTCTTAACTCTTTAACTTATAAGAAACTTTGTGAACCTATATGAACATATTTTATTTTATGCCCTGATCATATGCGGTGTACCCTACATATGAAGACTCGTAGTGAACTATGATCCCACCGTACAAGACTTAGCCGACACCCAAGGATAGCTAAGTCTGACTACTCTCCTAGTCTGCAACAGGGAAGCTGGCTCTCTAGCCTCGACACTCCTATTGTGCCATAAACTGGACTCCTCCTCTAACGTGAGCACACAGGAAGAGAGTCAAGCCACATATTGGCTTTTCTGTACTCTAGTGCCACCATGACTTCTGGTTGCTGTTGGACATGCTTTTCTGTACTCTAGTGCCACCATGACTTCTGGTTGATGTTGGACACTGCAAACTATAATTTAAGGAGACTTCCACTGGGCTTCGCCCCCCGTGCCACCTGATAGCATGTTTCGATCACCGTATACTGGACGCTGCCAGGGTTAGGTCATTTACCCCTAAGGCGCATACCTCACATAGGGGTTCTACGGTGTCAGGGCCCTTAAATCTATAATTTTATTATTTCCTAGAAAACTCTTACTATGTTGAACCTTTTTCTTACTTATACTTGACTCTGGTATTTCTATGGCATCTCATCTATTTAATTGCAGTTCAAATCACAACATGAATATCATTCTAGACCTGACAGAGCAATATACTAAAAAACATTGTAATTTACTGAGTAATCCATATACCATGCATGCACACAAATAGACATTTTTTAAATAAACTAAACTCATATCAACTTGGCTCATATATGCTGGAATTATACAATTGATCATCATAACACACTAACAAGAGTTAATTACTCGATATATTAGAAATCGTCAGTAGTACTTGTAAATTATCTGTAATTCCTCAAAAATCAAGCACATCAAACCAAATTCTAAATTATGCATCACATAACTCAATTAAAAGTAAATTACTTGTCATGGCATGAATTATTAATATTAATTGAGAATTTCAAATGATTTCTTTGAGAAACATGTCGATTCGTATAATTATTAATACACTCACATTAAATATAACCGGGGGTGTGCAACTAGGTTTCTATTGAACCCTTTTCATGCCATTGTCATTTCTTTGAAATCGTAAATCTATTAAATTACTAAAAACGTACAACCTGGGTTTATACTGAAACCGTACAACTACTGGTCGTATGATACTGATTCCAACTTTTAAACTGAGCAAATTAGGTTTTAGTCAATCATGCAGTTCCACTAATCCAAATCACACATATCAATCAAACAATTAGTGTTGTGCAAACAAAATTAAGAAATTCATGCAAATTAGAAATATGGCAACACCGTTACTGCACGACACTTGGGTAAGCGATGTTACCTGCGAATAACACCGATTCAACCAAAACATCTGATTGTTGGAGTTATTCGTTCTTAGTGAGTGAAATTCTACTCGCAATTGTCCAGAATGTCTGAATTCAACTAGAAATGCATCCAGAGTCCTGTTTCTGGGTCTCATTAGGTCGTCTTCAACCTTGGGTGCCCTGGATTTCAGACCTACTGCAAGAAACCAACTTCCTCACGCACACAGGCGTTGCTGCTCGTGGCTTGGTGGCGGCGGAATTGTGCTCAGGCCTGAAGGTCGGACTCAGAGGTTGCATTTCCTTGATGTTAGCTTGTGCCCAACAACCCTTGGCCACTGCTTCTCACAGAAGCTGCTGCTGCTTGGCCACAGCTACAGGGGGCACCACCCTAGGGCACGATTGGAGTGAGGAAGAGATGAAGATGAAGGTGGATGTGACGCCTACAGGCTCGAGGGCGCTGTAGAGCCACCCCTCTCTCTCCCTTAGCTGCTAGTTGTGCTGCTGCAGCTGCAGCTGCAGCTACTGCTGCTTGCTGCCAGCGTTGCTGCTAGGTCGGGGCATAAATGGGCGCCACTAGGGTGAGGATAAGGAGGAAGGAAGGAGGAAGAAGAAAGGTGGAGAAGGTGGCACCGTCGAATCAAAACTAAGGGCTCGAGAAATTGCCCTGCCTCCCCTCAGATGCTGGTCAATCGGTCTAGCTTAGGCATCACTTATGCCGATCAGTGGAGAAAGAAGATAAGCGAAAAGAATTAATAGCCAATAAATGGGAAAATTGCAGATTTGGACCAAGGATCTTAAAAATACCATAGTTATTGCCTCAGAGGTCCGATTCAAATGATTCTTTTTGCAAACTTTCAAGCACGAGATCCACTACAACCGCAAAACATGAAAACACAATAAATAAACCATATTATCTAGGTTAATCATCTTAGGTAACTAACTTAATGATTAACATTGCAGTTAACATTAATTACATTAGATGAATCAATCTCGACTATTGATTCACATCTTAACTTATCTTGATTAACCATGATGTTTAATAAGGTACTTAGCACTAATCAAGGTACTTAATGCTAATCAAGGTACTTACTAACTAACCTCAATATGGGTTGTAACATTTGTATTCCTTTTTGGGCCTTATCAATTGTGATCTAGACCATGGGGTTAACCTTGACGGCTAGTGTCTGACCAAATCTACGGGCCTCTCAACACACAGTTATCAACGCCCTAAAGTCGCTCACCGCCACTCGTCTCCATCAAGTACCAATAACTTTAGTTCGTATGGGGGTCGTTCCTCAATGACGATGTGTGGTCTTTGGGTCAGGTAAGCTTCGTGTTTATGAGGGAGATGGATCACATGAGCTTGTCATCGGGGAAACCTGGCTCCTCATAGCTTGGTGGCAGGTTTATCTCGCATCAAGGTACCTGAATGGTGTTGCAACACCTCATGGAAAAGGTGCCCGCCAAGAACTATGGAGGAAGATTAAGAAGAGGAGGGGAAAAAATGGGCTGAAAATATGGGGAAACTACCAAAGGAGGAGAAAGCGAGTGAATGGAGGTGTTAATCATGAGAAAAGAGGGAAAGAAAGGGGATCTTGGTTGGGGGGGGGGTAGTTGAGGAGTGCAGTGGTTGTGCCGCTGGACATCGTATGGAGGTGGAAGTGATGCAACCCTATTTTAGGGCTCCATCTTGTGCCATTTTGTACTTTAATCACATCTAAACAAGTTAGATTGCAAGTTAATTCCCTAAATATGTTTCCTACTATCAAATGCACTTCAGAATGGTTTTTTCATGTTTTATAGGTACTTTGGGCAATACTTGATGGAATGGAGAGAAGATGGTTGAATATTTCCCCAGGCTTGGAGGAGCTCAAAATTAGGCCAAAATCACTCCCAACCTACCCTAAGTCGTCAACGAATGTATTAAAGCAATAACCTTCATGGATGGCCAAGTTAAAGAACCAAATGAATGGGAAGGGACCTAGCACGACCGTGCTGCCAAGCAACGACCGTTCTGGGACATGCCCCAATCACAAACTCTTCACAGAATTTGCAGAAATTGATTTTTATGGCCAAAACGACCGTTTTGAGAAGAATGCCCATGATGGGAGGTGGCCAAAATGGCAATGCTGACTAGGACGGACGTTCTATCATTGAGCCCCACCAATTTTATCACTTTATGTCCCTATTTTTCCCCCACTTAACCCTAGACCCCCTAGACCTCTATATAAGCCTTGGAGGTGGCTATAGGTTGAGGGTTGGCTTCTTTGAGCATCAATTTCACCCCCTTTCTCCCACCTACTCCAATCCACCTCCATTTCACTCCATTTCTCCATTTCCACCATAAAACCACTCATTTATAAGCCTTCCATCCACATCCCACCACCATTCTACACCATTTCATCCAAGAAGGAGGAGGACGACCTTACAGCTGCTGGAGAGAAGGATTTCAGCCACTACTTTGAGCTCCATGGCCACCTCTATCTCTTTCCCCTTTCTTTTGCTATTTCTTTGATCATGTGTAGCTAAGCCCCTAGTGGTGGGCTGTTTGGGGTTAAAATGTGACTTTGATACCATGTTGGGGGAAAATAACTTGTAATGAACATGATTTCTAACTATGATGATTGCTTCTTACTTCTATCTCATTTCCTATTTTATTGCATATGGTTTGTGCTTATAACATGGGTTGCTTGCTTTGAGATGTTTGATGACACTTAACTTCTAGGAGGAATTGGAGTGTATATAGCAATCTTAGGAATGGCTCCTAGGTCCAATTAGTGGATCCCTAGCTAGCCCCCTTTGTTCCTACATACATATCCCTTCTTCTACAAGTGATTGTGAGATCTAAGTGGCTAGTGTAAGTGTGATTAGTGAAATTGCCTAGAGCTTTCTAAAGGCTATATGGCTAGTGGCATGAGGTGAAAAACCCTCATCTCTACTCCCATTTATACCCTTGGCTCTCAATTGCCCTAATACCACTTACCCTAGAGACCTAGACTTGACAAGTCCTACTGCAATAACACCTAATCCTAGTTCTCCAACTAGTAGTATAGGGTACATTCTAATAGCACTTGCCTTGTTGTTTGGTATGGTAATCTAGATAGAATTGTGATAATTGCTTGCTATGTTGACACCCCCCAATTAATATCAAATCACATACCCAAATGGCCCACCTACCTAATCTCATTGTTTAAAACTCAATTTGCCTTCTTAGCTTGTTCATGCTAGTCTAGTTTAGTTGCTTTTGCTTAATCTAGTTAATTGCTTAGTCTTGCTCTTTAGTGTTAACTTAGGTTCTTGCCATCTCTTGTGGTTAATTTAGTTCTTAGTGCTAATTGCTCTACTAGTGTAGTGTAGTTAACCTTTGCTCTTGTTTGGCTAGTTGCTTAATCTAGTTCCTTAGACTTGCTTGCTTAGGATAATTTAGAGTTGTGATTACTTAGATTTCATAATTGCCTTTACTTTCTTGTTCACCTAGTTTAACAAACAAATCCCCTTTAAACCCTTCAACCCTAATCTGCATAATAGGAACGTAGCCAATGATAGCCTAGCTCTAGTGCCCCCTCTGTCCTTGAGGATTGACCCCTACACTTGCCCTTCACCTATACTACAATAGTACCATGTGCGCTTGCGGGTGACCTATACAGTGTTGTGATCGAAACTTGTTAGGGTTATTATAAATTTTGAAAGATGCACATGTGTGTCCTCCCTTAGGGTTGTATCTATCCACCTCTAGTTGGATAGTGTATAGTCTTGGTGGGAAGGACACTAGGATGCAAAAAACATAGCCTTCTGATGGGATAGAGAATCCATGGGCGCCCAACTCAGGGTCACAGTTGATCCAAAACAACCAATGTGATTGGCTAAAAGTGAAGAATGTAGATCATTGACATGGTTGGGAGACCCCCTCTAAATTGGGTAGCGACTCCAAAGTAAGCCCAATTAGGATAAAAAACACATTAAATCAATTAATTCAAGTCAATTTTAAGCACTTTTTTAAAGGCTATAACATGGGCTATAAATGTCTGATAGAGGTGATTTTTGCATCACTGGATTCACATTTAAATCCTCTATAACATGATATATATTTCTTAGCAATAAGTGTTCATTGAAGATGTTCACAATATGATTGCAAGTTGTTGATTCATAATAATCATGATATTTAGTTCAAAACATAAATTAGTGTCATATATAAGTACAAGTGATATTTAATAAAATCTAACTTGTCAATTGATCGTAAATTGTTTTTGAGTCATCAAATTTAGGGTGATGAAGGTTATTGAGTACACCAGAGCATCTAATGAGTTAAGATGTGTATAAATTGAATGACAAAAAATCCAAATTATCATAGTTATTCAGATTGAACTCGAGTCATGGAATCATCATCCTCTTCAACATTCAATCCATGTTCCTTGAACTAGAGAAGAGTTTGTAAGATATGTGTAAGCTAATATCATATGCTGAATCAAATGAGCATGATCATGCATTTCTTAGTCTTGCCTATCAAGTGGACATGATATCATACTCCTGTAGGAGGCACAAATCCCACATACATCACTCACAATCATCCCCATGCGTCACAATGCAACCAATTATCATCTTCATGACAACCCTTATTCAAGGTCACGGTGGATGATGTAGAAGTACACCAAACAACATGTGTTGAATGCAATGATTTTAGGTCTAAGAACCACAATCACCACCAACACTATGAGATATGATTCTGACTACCAGGTAATGGTTTCCATGCATCACTATCAAAGTGGGTCTATCCGATACACTTTTCTATAATAAGTATGTATGTGTTTGGTTTGATATCACATATCATGACTAATGAGATTTTGTCATCAACCAACACACACTCTAGTCTTATGTGTTATTGTTGTCTATCAACCTTCCATAATAACATCCGACTAGGGACATAACAAGAATGTATATCCTCTTAACATCCGTATGATCTCATTGTTCAGGTCCTTAACATGAATACATACGTCATTGAGAAATATCATTCTTTAGACATTTATTATGTAACATCATTATCTCATAACTGAATAAAAATAGAATAAATTAGAAGATTGCCTTTATTATTAATCAAATCATTTACATGTTATGCCATTACAATCATCATATGATTGGTTCCCCAGGCATACATACCAACAGACTCCCACTTGCACTTAGATCCAGTCACCCATGAACTTAGTCCCAAGTGATCTAACATGACCATCATGATGCTGCTGTGAAAGTGATTTTGTCAAGGGGTCAACAACATTGCTTTCGGTTGGTACTCTACAAATCTTGTCATCTCCTTGATGTACGATCTCTTGTATGATATGGAACCACCTTTGTAAGCTTGGAACGCTAATGTGATCCGGGTTCCTTAGCTTGTGCACTAGCTCCATTTTTTTCACAAGATACCCCAATTGCATCGTTGATGTTTGGAACCACCCCAAGTTCAACAAGGAAATTTTTTATCCAAGCAACCTCCTTTGTTGTATTGGATGCGACAATATTGTAAGGAGTGGGATCCCAGAGGGGAACCAATCCCTACTAGAAATAAAAAGGTTGCATCCCTTGAACCAAACACCACATAAATTTTTCACCAAAGGGATGATAACCAATTCATTCAACATGTATGTATCATAAAACCAAAAGTAGCAGCACAATATAAAAGTTCTAACTCTTACAAGCTTGATAACATAATACAACTCTCCACCATACATGGGTGAGATAAAAGGAAAACTATCTAATCGAATAAGGATCTAGTAGAGGGTCATCTAACCACCTCTTCAAGTCTCCCAAAGCTCAGCTACAAGGTTGTTGTCCAAGATCACCTTGATTATTTTCTCCTTGCACTGAACATGGGGATGGAAGCATACCCTAAAAAAAGTAGAAGAAAAGGTAACATCAGCAAAAGCTGGTACATGCATACTAAAAAGGATTTTGAGCAATATTATAGATTAAAGGACAACAAATATAAAGGCTTCCCATGAAAAAGGAAAGTACTACCCAAAGGGCATAAAAGGAAAGAACAATAATAAAAGAGACAAGTAAGAGAAAAGTAAAGCTTAAAGCATCCATGTGTTTCACTTGTGATAATACTAGACAATATAAACATGTAAGTAGGAAATAACGCATCTACCAAAAATATGAGGTGAGCAGGAACTGTATACATCCACTCTAAATATGGAGTGGGTAGGAACTGTATACATCCACCATAATTAGGAAATACACATCTACTCAAAGTATTTTTGTATGTAGGAATTTTTAACATCTACATTATTATATGTGAATTTTCACATACACATAAAATAACATGTAACATTATATCACCACATGATGCATAACAAAACAATAAGCAAGTATAAAAAAATAAGGAGGATGAGAACATCCATCAAGTATAAAGTGGGATTAGAGGATCCATGCCATCACATAATGTGCCATATATATGCATCCACTACAAAGATGGGCAAAGAAGCACATATCACAAAAGAATGTTCCACCATGAGAAATGTATAAGAACGAGACCAAGTGAATATATAAATATGATTACAAGATCAGTAACAATATAAGGTACTTCACATGAAGCATATTTTCCAAAACAACAAGATATTGTAAAGGGTAATGTCCAACAAACCAAGAGAATGATAAAGATAGGTTATTCTCAATATAGAAGAATATGAGATGCAAACATACCTATCTACAGAGTCTAATAGACAAAGGTCACTTCTAGATTCAAATCTAGGTCTCGAAAGCACCTATTATCATGTATGTGAAACTAGGGTTAGAATTACATTGATTTCACAAACCCTTAAAAGTCACCTTTTCCTTAATGTGTGAATTAGGTTATGAAAAATATACTATATTTTAGTTTATATTATTTGGAGTCCAAAACATATTTTATTATGTTTTTCTAATTACAGATATTTTATTATGAATATTACAAGTTATTACTTATTTAGATTAATCTGTTAAAATTACTTATCATTAAACATTGGAATCAGGCGACAAAGCCAATACCATTAGAAAGCTTACATTTTTCTAAATTTATAGACTATTTATTTGTATTTTTTTTTATCAATATTTAATTAGTTATTAATTTTTTTTAAAAATGGCCCATAGAATTATTACAAGTCAGTAAATCTATTGTGAGAAAGAAGAGAGAGAGGGAGAGGGTCACACATTTGAGTTGGCCCAATTAGACTTGGCCAACTCGGCCAGCCCCTCATCCACATCAACAACTCAAAAGCACAAAGAAAAGGTGAGAGGCCATGTGATATTACCATAATACCCTACTCAAAAAATGAATTAAAGGAGGAAAGCAAGGGGTATACATGGAACATCACACATGGTAAACAAGCCTAGACATGGCTCCTCCAAGAGGTGAAGCTACAACATTAGAAAGCTCAAATTGCAAATCCAAAACCAAAGGTAGGACCGTAGTTCCCATAGTGAACAGACTCAACACCTTCATGGTCACAAACAGAACACGAAGAACCCAAAATTGGAGCAAACGACAAAGGTCTCATTGGAGAAAGACCTCAGAAATAGCAAAGATGAAGGAAGAAGGGAGAAGCATATCATACCTACAAACACGGAAGTTGGTAGCACTCAACACCTTGGAGAGTCACCCTACACTATTCGAGTTCACAGGAAGGAAGAGAAGGCCATTCAAGACCAACCGATGAGGTCCATCAACTAACAAAGAGAGCCCAAAGTCGAGGGAGAAGGGGAAGTCGTCTCAGACCCCAAAACAAACTCATAAAGCACTGAACACCACTAGGGATGGTGTACGAAAGAGCAATTGGTGGTCAACTGCCAGAGTACAGCTCTGGAACAACCCCGAGGTAGGTGGAGTAGGTTGGGCATGATGGCAGGATGCGAGGGCCAATTGAAGGTTGCAAAGATCTTGGATGGGGTCAAGGATGCTATAGGGTGAGATATATAGAGAGGGGTAGAGGTATGGTAGCGAAGGGAAAACATGGGGCAGAGTCAAGATTTGGGGGTTTGCAATTAGGAAGGTGGAAGATAGGGAAAGTAGGGGCGTTCTAGATTTGTAATCCTGTCCCGAGTTCAAAGAAATAAAAATCATGTGAAAAGATGGTGTAGGAAGGGAGATATGGTAAGTCAAACTTCAAGGTATTGTTCATGGCCTGGTCAAACTCCTACTCAAGGTAGGAGACCACTCCAGAGCCATCAGATCAAAAATTGAACGGTCCAGATCAAGTGTTTAATTGAAATAGAAACCAAGGCATGTGACAGAGTAACAAAATCAATTATAATTTAATAAAGTGACATTGCATTTTTTTATCTTTCTTCAATTAAGGGCCCCAAGGTTATCCACATTAAGTGAAATTTTGCACAGAGGCCAATTAAGGCATGTAAATTCCAATTATTCAATTAGATTTTCCTTTTGAGACTTTTGATGTGTTAAATAAATCAAATCCTATTTTCTCTTTACTCATGCATTTAATAGCATTAGAATTATCCAAATTTGGTGAAACTTCATCCACAAGTTATCTTTGATGTGTTGAATATGATTTTACTCTTATTTCCATCTTTTGGAGTTATTTACCTTTATTATTCTAATTATATGGCTTTTTCACATTTTCTCTCTCCTAAACTCACTTATATATTCAAGGTTGTCCAAACTTGATGAAAATTGGCACATAGGCTATTTGTAAGATATAGATTATGAATTTTAAGTTTGTTTTTAGCATCACACTTGAAAAGCTTGATCGACCAAGCATAAGTTACTCCAAAGTGTGGTGTGTCGTCTATCTCATGGAAGTGTCAGGGTAGATATTTATATATTCCGAAGCAGGGTACATATTATGTAGTGTTGTCTTTTAGGTCAGGCTTAACTAGGCAATCTTAATGAGATTGAGTAACTAGAAGAATAGATGTGTATTGTGACAAAGAGTTGTGCACACCATCTATACAAGATTTTCATTTAGATGCAATTATCAAACGTTTCCTACCTAAATAGTCAAGTTGTAGGATGTCAGCCAAAGCTGACTCATGATTTGATGAAATATACGGCAAGCATCTTAGTATTAATATATATTGAGGGATTTGTATTTATAAATATATATACATATCCAATCACCACATACTATAATATATATCATATACATGATATATCCCACATATGCAAACATGGAATAAAACATAAATGATGGTTATGGCCATACTTTTGTAATTACTTGGAGCCACAAGGAAATACCACCTCCTACAATATACATCACTTATAGAAACCTATTGCTGATGAAGATCTATGCTTGAATCAGTCTAGATTGGCCATTTCAACTCTTGAACCAATCGACTCACCTCCTATATGGTCGATTGCTTGTCTCCCTGACCGTTTGGTCTTTGGTCCACCATCTTCTGGATTCTCCAGTCAATCAGTTGGGCCACCCACCAATCGGTTCAACCCCTCCTATCATCTATCCTCCTTGGTCCTCTAGTCGATCGACTCGTCTTCTAAAATGGGTGACTCATGTGGTGCGGAATGCCTTCTTCATCATAACAAGAAATTTAAAGTATCCTAATGCTATTTAACATATTACAAAGTAATAGGAAAACCTCGATTTACATTCAAGGGGAGCATAGGAAGGAGAGAATATTACTTTTACATTTGGAAGAAGGACATGCGGCTCAGTATGCAAACTATGATATAAAATGGAATAAACAACCACAACCACCATGCATAGATAACTAGGGTTATTGGCCATAACCATGCTACACATCCACCATCAAAACCAATTTTAGAGCAACAAGTGTTCATTGCATATATATCATATCATATCATATATATGTTAGTTGGGATCATATGTGGTATTTAATAAGAGATGAACATTAATCATTTTAAATATTTGCATCGTATGCAATAAATAAAAGATGAAAACCAAAATCTAATCATCTCAAGCAATCCCAAAGCATAGTAAATTGACGTGTCTCTAGTACCACTGTAGGGAAATATGGTGACATGGCAGGCAGAAGAAACAAAATTCAATTGCCATATTCCCCTTTGAAAAGTAGATCATGTCAATAACTGTCATGGGAAGAATGTCTGTGAGGTTATACCTAGTCTTGGAGCAAGTCCAGTGACAATTTCGTCATTGTAACATGCACCTTTCTTCAAGTAACACCTGAATAATGTCTGTGTTGGCCTCCAAGTTGTTCATCATAGACAACAGTTGACTTTGTTTTCTGTGCAGTAGGTAACAACCTCCTTGCCTCTATAGTAGTCCACACACACCACTGGGAACTCCTACCAATATAGATGAATGGACATGAAGGAGTTGTCCCTTTCTAGTTGGTATACTAGCACCAACTTTCTCTCCCACAATTGTTCTCCCTTACTATCCCTCCCTTTATCGGGTAGGACTTGATAAGGTTCTCTTGGTTACCATAACCAGAGAAGACAACAATTGTCAGAGTCAATTGATGTGTTAGAGAAGCCCCAATACCCCTCTATTTATAGGAGGGTAAGGGTCAGGGTTCCTAGTCTGAGTGGCGGTCAAAGGGAATATAATTTCGTGAATTTTTGCAACCTACAAGTGGAGAAATAGATAGTTCACAAGTGAACTGATCAGTTGTCATGAATGCCGATTAGTTCAACCCTTGAACTGATCGTTTCATCATGCTTCCTAATCGCAATTTTATTGGAAATTAATATATGATTTCATGCACAACATGACATAACCACTAATCCTTGATCAATGAACCAAACTATTCATCACATGAACTGGTAATTTGGGACCTTGAGATGATCTGTTCACTCAATGAACCAGTAGGTTCATGCCAAAAATCAACCAACATTCAGCCAATGCAATTTCAATCAACCTAACACTCCAACCGATCGATTAAACACCTGAACTGGTTGGTTCAAAGTCCAGTCAGTCAATTGTTGTTTAAACCAAATACCTAAATACTTTAGTAATCAAGTTAAACATGATTCATGAATAAACTCCTATTACAAGTGTATCCTATGTGTGTGACCCTATAGGTTCCAAGTTACATTAGTAGTAAATGTCCATAACTAGTTTATGACTTCATAAGCAATGAGCGGTATCTAATGACACATAATTGCTACCCAAGTAATTGGAATGTTGGAGTACAAGTTCAACCTACAATTTTTGATTGGTGTTACAATTTTTGTATAGTTTCATTGTCACTAATATCCAATTGAACTTGAGGCATGGAATCTTCATTCTCTTCAATATTCAATCCATGTTCCTTGAACTAGAGTAGACTTTTTGAGATATAGGAAAGCTCAATGTCATATATTGACTGATATGAGCATGACCAAGCATTTCTCAGTCTCACTTATCAAGTGGCCAAGATATCATACTCCTGTAGGAGGGACAAATCCCATATACACCACTCACAGTCATACCCCATGTCAAATGTATTTGAGCAACACCTTAATGGTAACCCTTATTCAAGGTCACGTTGGATGATGTCAAAGTACACCAAAGAACATGTGATGAGTGTAGTGATTTTAGGTCTAAGAACCACAATCACAACATCACTATGAGAGATAATTTTGACTACCATTCAATGGTTTCCATGCATCACTCTCAAGTTGGGATTGTCTGATGCAATGTTCTCTAACAAATAACTATATGTTTGGTTTGATATAACATATCATGACATAATGAGATTCTGTCATCAACCAACACACACTCCAGTCTTATGTGTTACTATTGTGTATCAACTTCCACAATAACATCTGACTAGGGACATAACAAGAATGTAGATACTCTTAACATCCATATGACCTCATTGTTCAGTTCCTCAACTTGAAGTCATACATTATTGAGTAACATCAATCTTTAGGCTTTTATTATGTTGTACCATTATCTCATAACTGAATAAAACATATTAAATGTAAGGTTAACTTTATTATTAATCAAATCATTTACACGATATGCCATTAAAATCATCATATGATTAGATATTTCGGCATACATACCAATATATCTCCCATTACCACCAATGTTATCACAAGCCTCTGATATGCTCTCACTACCTCTATTATGGGCACCTCAAGCACCATTATTCTTTCCCCATACTTTTCTTCACCTCTCACCAGACTGGGTACCTATCCTACAACGTCCCTCACCCTTGCTCTCTTCTCAACCTCATCTCCACCCTCATACCATACAAATATCTTAGATTTACATCCCCAAACTTCCATGTAAAACTTTTCATGCAACGAGTGCTTTTTCTTTTTTCCCAACTCACAGCCTTCTCTCCATCCCTCTTTTGTCCCCCACTCTCCTTTAAGCCTTTTGCTTGTGTTTTAATTCCTGAGAACATATCTAACCCACTGCCTCCTTCAACCATTTATTGCCCCCAGAATCCTTCATCCCTTTTCCCTGGACCCTTCCTATCATCCTCCACCTCTCCGTCCCTTGCTCACACCCTCTCTTTTATACCCTTCGGTTTACCCCCCAACTCACTATTCATCTACTCAATACATTTTTATCCCTTGCACCATTATGGATTCATCTATTCACCTCAAGACCAAGTTCCCCATCATCTTAACTACAAATATTTATGAGACTCCTTAGGGTTTTCACCAGTAGAAGTATTCTGGTATTGATCATAAACAACCTAGATAACCACATTTTCAATATTCTCAATGTCACTAGAGATATCACTCTCCTTATACCCAGACACATTGTACTCAAACCAAAGATCCTAACACCTTCACAACTCTTATATTCCATCCTATAAGGAACAAAACTTGATCACCTCTTAGGACAACTCATGAAAATCCTTTGTGGCAATAGTTTTGTCCAAGCTTCCATCACAACGTGGTCCTCTTACCAAGGATCCTCTCTTATTGGATTTGGTGACCTCTGGATGGGTGTCCATCTTTGAGCTTTCTCTACATCTCTGAGAGGTGGACATATATTGTTTAATAACATATGCCATATGAGATAGCCTTGAATTTGTCAGCAAAAACACTCCCCACCCTAAACATTACATCAAAGCCTCATGCATTTTCATCGTCAAAAAATATACTAAATTGCCTCCTTCCATTAAAATCCATTTAGGTGAAAAAAATTACACTATTAAACTTGTATATGAGAACTTCCCACTCACCCGACCACCACTTTCATTGATATGACAAACCACCCTCCATCATGGTTTTGTCCCATCAACAATGCAAACAAGAAACCACCTTTTGCACTATCATGTGAAAATACTGACATGAATGTGGTATGGGAAAAAAGGACAATGCGATCTCCACCAGAGGAAACCTCAATACAAACAGCCCAAACAAGAGACGACATCTATCATCCCCACCAAAAAGATGACAACCATCCCACCATCTTTGACACCATAAAATCGTTCCCTTTCTACAACACCCCTACACCCACCTCAAACAAAGATAGAGAAATAGTTGAAAGACACAAAAGAACAATCATTGAAGAAATCAAGTCATCCCAAAGTCTCAAGAACAAAAACATTTTGAAAATCACAACTGTATTCTCTACTTTCAACTCCCTTATTGCCACACTAGAAGGACTTACGAAGAAAAACTATTTTGCGATGGAGGAAGAAGATAGAGCATCTATACATAACATTATTCCTTGTATTGAAGAACTTCCTTATTTTGATAATTATATAGGAGACAATCATAATGCTATACCAATCCAAACCATTGATGACATAATATCATGGCCCAATATCACAACCTTTTCAAACTTTGCCACAAACCTAGGCATCACCTTAAAAAATGAAGCATCGTCCAACTTAGCACTAAATGAAATTGAACAATTCATGGGTTGGTGCAACCAAAGACACATTCATGATACTAACATAGAGCTTCAATGACTGAACATAGCATAAAAACAACACATGCTATCTTTATAAGAATAACACATTCCCTATGATCAAAACTACTTGGAAAATCTATAAAGCTTCAAATGCCAACAGATGAGAAGCTATCCATAGATTCATTTACAAGAGTAACATCATTATTATCACTTTATAAGAGACCAAAACACATCTAACCCCCTTTTCTCTTAGAATCATAGGAAGAAAACACATCAACAAATGGCTTTAAATACCACCAACAAGATTCAAAGGGGGGGTGTAGTGATTGGAATAAATAACAAACTATTCCAAATCACTAACCATGAATACTATGAATACAATATTAAAATTCATATAAAAACAAAATTGATTCACACTCATGGATCTTCATTGGTACATACAGGGAGCCAAGTTGCGACAAACAACAATTTATAGAAGAATTCTCTAACCTGACCAACAAATAATCTATGCTTCCCTGGCTCATGGGGGGAATTCAACCTCATTATAGACGCTAGGGAAGACTAAATATAAATGGCACACTAGCACCAACCTAACAATTTTACAAACCTTTCAATAACATCATCACCAAACACTAGATGATAGATCTTGTACCATCAAATGCTACATTCCCATGGAACGGTGGAACTTCCTAAGCTATAATTGACCATTTTCTCTGTACACAATCTTGGGAGGTCCACCACCCACACACTTTTTCCATTGTGACATGCAGATCCACATCTGATCATTTCTCCATCACCATAAAGAATTAAGAGATAGCATGGAGACACAAACCTTTTCACATTGAAAAATTCTAGCTCATAGACCCATAATTCAAAGATATATGCACACAAAATTGGCACCCACCTCACAACAATTTATAACTAGGCTACCGCATTCAAAACAACATCAAAAGGATTAGAAACACTTTGAATAATAGAAACAAAAATAGAATGGCAACATCAAAAACAAACTAGAAGAATTGGTATCCAAATTTCATAGAGATAATAGAGGCCCAATTATTGAACCATCCTATACCCTATCCATAAAATCATATATTGAAAATATACAAACTCTACTTGAGATTCTTTAGAAACAAAGATCTAAGATCAAATGGATAAAAGAGGGTGATAGAAACACCAAATTCTTTCACAAATGCTACAATATAATTGCCAAAACCAACTCAATCCACTGCCTCACTTTTAGTGGTTCACAATATACCAACAAACACATGTCACCACTCCCATTGTCTCATATTTCAATATTGCTTTCAACAATGGGCATAGCCCCACCTTTCACAAGTACATAATCTGATCCAAGCTATGCTCATGGCCCATAGCCACACCTTCCAGACTAATTTATCTTTCTCAGAGATCAAACTCAAAGAGCTATCTTTGTCACGGATCTGAAAAATCTCCAGGACCTGATGGACTAAACACTAAGTTCTATTAGACTATGTGGGAACATATCAAAATATACTTCTTGATCTCCTATGCCACATCCCCGACCATGATTATCTCCACAACCACATTAGTGTTCTAAACCATACACATATATCATTAATTAAGAAGGTTGAACAACCAGACTCTATTTTAATAGCTTGGAACCATCATCCTAATAAACACATCTTACAAAATCATTTCCAAAATTTTCAATAATAGGATGAGACTAACTCTTAACAACATCATAGGCCTACAATAATGTGCTTTTCTCAAAAATAGAAACATCCAAGAGGGATATATCACGGTGAATGAGACAATACATTCATGCTACAATAACCACACCCTTCTTCAAGATCTCAAACTAGATTTTGAAAAAGCTTTTGTCATTGTCAATTGGAACTACCTAATTCATACTATCTAGGGATACAATTTCCAATAGAAATGGATACACTAGATCCATGTCTGTATCTCCACTAGTAAATTCTCTACCATTATAAATGGCTCACCATTTGGTTTCTTTTCTAAACTCAAATGGACTCTGGAAGGGCAACTCCTTATCTTCGTATCTATTCATTTTGGTCACTCCGATTGTTACCAACATGATTAACATTGGTACCACAAATAGGATCATCGAATCTCCAGAAGAATGTCATGAAAACATCATACAATACGTTGATGACACTATGATCCATATTAAACCTAAGGATTCATGTGTTATGAAAATTATTCGTATCATTGGCCTCTTTTCTTACATCTATGGACTCAAAATAAATCTACAAAAATCTCCCATCACAGGCACATGCATTCACCTTGATCAAATGAAGAGATACCAAACTTTTCTCAAATGCAAAACTGAAATCTTTCCTTTCACATACTTAGGTCTAACTGTCTTGCCTTTTCCTATCTTGAGATATACTTGGAAACCTATCATTGACAAACTAAACCACAAGATCCATTCTTGGACAATAACTTGCTTAACTTGGCCTGCAAACTTACTTTACTCAATAGCTCTCTTTCCATTATAACTATATACTATCTCAGTAGCATCCCACTCCCAGAAGATGTCCATAAAGATATTGATAAAACTCGGAAAAAGTTTCTTTGGAATTACAACGGACCAAATACCCATAAGAACAACATTAACCTAGAAAACATGAACACCACCTCTGCTCCCAAGATATATTGGGGATGGGGTATCATCAACATCAAAATCCACCATATTTGTCTGATCACCAAAATCATTATCACTCTTTCTACTGACCAAGATTGTCTATGGAAATTGTAACATCCCAGGATTTCAGGCCTTAGATAACATGATCTTAAAAGGAATGATTGGACTACCCATATCACCAAGGTGCACCTCCTTTTTTGGGAGCCCATCGCTAAAGAACTCTATAGTTAAGCATTCTCAGCTTGGAGTAGTACTACGATGGGTGACCAGTCGGGATGTTGACCCCAGCTTGCGCCTGAGTGAGGAAATAAGCGTGTAGTTAAGGCTGGTGGTGGTCTGTGGGGCCAGTCATCATTCATGAAACTCTACTAGAGCCTAGGGTAGTGGGACCAAGCGTTACAAATGGTATGAGAGCCATAACCCCTCAAGTAGGTGGGGCCCACAAGGGAATGACATGCCAGTCCTGAGCTGTGTAGTCCAGGCATGTAGGAAAGGGATGTCCATTGTTGACGTAGCCACCCTTGCGCTGGTATTCCGTGATCGGGAGCTGGGTGTCCATAGGCCATTGTTGGTCTGCACTGAAATGAGGATAGATTATGAGGCCATATAGTTGTGCCTTGACGAGGATGTCAAGAGACTAAGTGGGGGAGATTGTAACATCCCAGGATTTCAGGCCTCAAATAACATGATCTTAAAAGGAATGATTGGGCTACCCATATCACCAAGGTGCACCTCCTTTTCCGGGAGCCCATCGCTAAAGAACTCCATAGTTAAGCATGCTCAGCTTGGAGTTGTACTAGGATGGGTGACCAGTCGAGAAGTTGACCCCGGCTTGTGCATGAGTGAGGAAATAAGCGTGCAGTTAAGGATGGTGGTGGTCTGTGGGGCCATTCGTCATTCCTGAAACTCTACTAGAGCCTAGGGTAATGGGCCCAAGAATTATAGAAATATTTCATCTCACATAAATATTATCACAAAAAAATCCTTGGTGTCCTACGAACAAAGGATATGCTTCCCCTTTGTGGAGGTACATAAACAAACATTCCATTTCCATCCTATACAAGGTCACCCCCCCAATTACTAATAACATTAGTTTTTGGTATGACTAGTGGTATCCTAGATCCACAATTCAATAATTATCTTGTAATATTCAGATACCCCATAGATTAACTATGTAAAACACTACCAATGCCATGTCTCTTATGGCTAGTAACAGAAACAACTATCTCAAATAGACTCTCTCCCACCACCTATCATTTGATATTGTAAAAGACATGTAACATGTCATGTAGACTCACAATACACATCATATTATGTGTTCATGGGGAAAATATTACAAACCTCACCAAGATTACCTCTTTCTTACTTATGGAGTCATCTACCATCCTTTGAATAAAATTTGTAATCTAACATGACCTCTGACAATCAAACTTATCCTTTGGCTCATCAAACATAACAAAATACTAACCAACCACAACCTCATGAAATAAGGATTCACTGGACCAATAAGATGCTACATGTTTCATTAAATTATAAATCCACTTCACACCTTTTCATACATTTCCCATCACCACTCATATCAGAAGACACTTCTTTCATACTACAGTAAACAAAGACATCAATATGCAAAACTTCACCAATTACCAAAACTTGAAACATACTCAACATATACACAAAACCATGATGAGAAACATCATTTGGATTATTTGGATGAAGAGCAATAATAGAAAATACAACAACCACTAAAACACCATTAGAAAAATACTTCTAAATATTCAACAAAAATATGTTTTTCTTATTTACATGTCATCTCAATGAGGAGAACAGAGACAATGAAGCCCAAATCAACACTTTCAAAGATGGCCATTGTGGTGGTAAATTTTTTTTCCATGGATGAGATCATGGCATATGGTAGCAGATTTTAGAGATCAACATCATCACATCTAGTTTATCTTATCTCCTTAATTTAGTTATTTCATATATATTGAGGCTCATTGTTTAAGGGGTGCCTCCCCCTACTAAAACATTACTATGTCATCCTGGTACCTATAGGGAAATATGGCATCAGATATGGAAGTAAAAACAAAAAAATTACTTCCATATTCCCCTTAAACAACACATCGTGCCAAAAAATATGAATTGGGAATGAAAGGTTATCAAGGAATATACCTGGTCCTAGAGGAAGTCCAACGAATATCCATTTCTGTAGCATGCTTCTTTCTTCAAGTTACACCAGTACGGCTGTCGATGACGACCTCTTGATTGATCACCATGGATTGAAGTTGAATATGTCCTCCTAGTGGGTGGCAAAGGCCTCCTCGCCTCTATAGTAGTCTACATGTACCACCAGAAACTCTTGTAATTCTAGATGAATAGACAAGAATGAGTTGTCCCTTCTAGTCAATGTGCTAGAGTCAACTTGCTCTCCCAAATATTTCTCCCTTGTTGTTACTTCCTTTAATGGGTAGAAATTGCCTAGGTTCTTATATTACCACAATTGTGAGAAGAAAATAGTAGTCAGACTTATTTTTGTGTCTTTGGAAAGCCTCAACTACCCACCTATTATAGGAGGGTTGGGGCCAGGAGTTCTAGTCTGAGAAGGAGTTGAAAGGATGAAATTTCATGAATTTCCAGAATCTACAAACCATGAACCAGTTGGTTCACCAGCGACCGGGTCGGTTCACACGTGAGACGATTAGTTCAACACTTGAACTGGTCGATTCACTGTGTTTCATGTTCCAAATTGTATTAGCACTTAATATTCGATTAATGCACAACATGACGTCAATATCAATCCTTGATCGAATCTTATTAATCAAACAAATGGTTGGTTCACAACCTGAACCAATCGATTCAGAAATCTGAGTTGATCAGTTCACTTACTGAACCCGGTCGTTATAGAGTGTTGATTGCTAATACTATTTAAATTGAATACAAAACACTTTAGTAATCAAGTTTAAGCATCATTCATGATTATACTCCTATTATATGTGTATCCTATGCATATGACCCTACAAGCCCCAAGTTACATTGGCAGTGAGTGTCCATAACTGATTTATAACATCAAAAGCATTGAGTGGTATCTATAAAGTCATCATTGCTACCCAAGTAACTTGAAATTTGGAGAATAACTTCAGCCTACAATATGTTATTAGTGTTACAATGATTATATAGTTCCTTTGTCACTGATATCCAGATTGAAATCAAGGTCTGGAATCCTCATCCTCTTCAACATTCAATCCATGTTCCTTGAACTAGAGCATACCATATGAGATATATGTGAACTCAATATCATATATTGACTCACATTCTCACGGCCATTCCTTTCTCTGTCTTGCTTATCAAGTGGCAAATATATCAAAATCCTATAGGAGGGATAAATCCCATATATATATCACTCACAGTCATACCCCATGTGTCAAAATGTATTCGAGCATCACCTTAATGGTAACCCTTATTCAAGTTTACATTGGATGATTTCAAAGTACATCAAACAACTTGTGATGAGTGTTGCGATTTCAGGTCTAAGAACCACATTCACCACCATCACTATGAGAGACAATTTTGACTTCCGTTCAACAGATTCCATGCATCACTCTCAATGTGGGTTTGTCTAATGCATTGTTCTCTAACAAGAACCTATGTGTTTGTTTTGATATCACATACATGGCTAAATGAGATTCTGTCATCAACCAACACACACTCTATTTTTATGTGTTATTGTTGTCTATCGGATTCCACAATAACATCTGACTAGGGACATAACAAGAATGTATATACTCTTAGCATCCATATGATCTCATTGTTCAGGTCCTCAACCTGAAGACATATGTCATTTTAATAACACCATTCTTTAGACATTTATTATGTTGTACTATTATCTCACATATGAATAAAACATATTAAATGGAAGATTGCCTTTATTATTAATCAAATTTCTTACAAGATATGCCATCACAATCATCATATGATTGGCTCTCTTGTAATACATACCAATGGACTCCCACTTGCAATTAGAGACAATCACCCATGAACTTAATCTTAAGTGATCTAACATGACCTTCACACTTCAACTTCAAAATTACTTTTGTTAAGGGTTCAACCACATTGCTTTTAGTTAGTACTCTATAAATCTTTAGATCACCTCACTGTATGATCTCTTGTATAATATGGAACCACCTTTGTATGTTCTTGGCATGTTGATGTGATCTAGATTCCTTAGCTTGTGCACCAACTCCATTGTTGTCACAATATAACAAAATTGCATCATTAGTGCTTGGAACCACCCCAAGTTTTGAGATGAAATTCTTGATCCAAACAACCTCCTTTGTTGCACTAGATGCAACATTATGCTTGGTCTCTATTTTAGAATCAACAATTGTCACTTGCTTGGAACTCCCCAACTTACGACTCTGTTGTTTAGGCAAAACACAAATCCCAACTGTGATCTATAATCATCTTTGTCAGTTTGGAAGTTTGAATCTATGTAACCCTTCACCTCTAACTCTTCCTCACCACCGTAGACAAGGAATTGATCCTTAGTTCTTTACAATTACTTGAGGATGTTCTTCAGAGTAGTCTAGTGGGCTTCACCAAGATCTAATTGATATACACTCATCATGCTCAAGGCATACAAAACATATGCATGAGTACATAACATTACGTACATGATCTATCCAATTGCAGATGCATATGGAGTCTTACTCATGCACTCACATTCTTCATAAGAATTGGAACATTACTCTCTAGAGATGGTAACACCATGAGATATGGGTAGGTTTCCACTCCTTATGTTCTCCATGTTAAACCTCTTCAACACTTTGTTATGTGCTATGACTTAGCCCCAGGAAGCATTTTAAATCTATCTCTATAGATCTTGAGTCCTAAGATGTAGGATGCTTCACCTAAGTCCTTCATAGAGAATGTATTTCCTTGTCACTAATTTATCATATGTAAAGTAGGGATGTCATTCCCCATCAATAGTATATCATCTATATACAATATGAGGAATACAATCATGCTCCCACTAACCTTATTGTAAACACATGGTTCATTTTCTTTTTCACTAAATCCAAACTCTGTGACTATTTGTAAAATTAAAGATTCCAGCTCCAAAATGCTTATTTCAACCCATAGATTGACCTTTGTATCTTACAAACTTTATTTGCAATTCTTTATTTATAAAACTCTCAGGTTGTGTCATGTACACATCCTCAAGAAGATTCCCATCAAGCAATGCAATTTTAATATCCATCTGCCAAATCTCATAGTCATGATAAGATGCAATGCCAAGCATGATCCCGATGGACTTAACCCTGACTGGAGGAAAGGTATTGTTGTAGTCAAGACTTTGAACTTGTCTGAAACCATTTGCAACCAATCAACCATTGTAAGTTTATACATTACCATCCATTCTAGTCTTCTTCTTAAAGACCCACTTGCACCCTATGGGTTTTAGCCCTTCAGGTGGAAACATCAAGTTCCATACCTTATTGGTGTACATGGACTGCATCTCAAATCTCATGGCCTCAAGCCATTTCTTAGAATCTAGACCCTTAACAACTTCTAGGAAGGTTTTTGGGTCATCATTAATGACCAATCAATCACCTTCTTGAGTCACAAGATAACCAAATCTATCTGGCTCAACGTATATCCTATTATATCTACAAGTTCCCTCTGTTACATGAGGAATTTTAGATTCCATAATGGTTTGTGACTCTCTATGTTCCTCTTGTACCTCTATAGGTTCAATTTTCTCTTGTTAGAATCGAACCTCTTCGAGTTCTACTTTCCTCCCATTGATTCCTTTATAAATGAATTTCTTTTTTAGGAATACAACATCCCTGGAAACAAACACTTTGTTTTTAGGAGTATAAAAGTAGTATCCTTTAGTTTCCCAAAGATATCCAAAAAAATAACATTTATCTAATTTGGTTCCAAGATTTTGATAAACTACTTTCTCACATTAGCTTCACATCATCAAATCTTCATAAAAGACACATTGAGACACTTCCCATACCATATCTTATATGGTGTCTTCTGAACTGATTTAGATGGTACATGATTTTGTGTAGATGTGGTTTCTAGAGCATAACCCCAGAAGGAAGTTGCAAGATCATACAAACTCATCATTGATTGCACAATATCTAAGAATGTATGATTCCTTCTTTCTGACACACCATTACACTGTGGTGTTCCTGGGGGAGTCCATTGTGATAAAATATCACGATCTCATAGAAGATCCTCAAACTCTTTGCTTTGGTATTCTCCACCTCAATCAGAATGAAGTGCTTTAATATTTTTACCTAGTTGGTTCCGTACTTTATTCATGAAAACCTTGAACTTTTCAAGAATTTTTGAGTTATGCTTCATCGGGTAAACATAACCATACCTACTGAAGTCATCAATGAAGGTAATGAAGTGCTGCTAACCACCTCTGGCATTTGTTCTAAAAGGGTGGCATGCATTAGTATGTATGAGTCCTCATAGATCACTTTCCCTCTCATTGTTACCAATGAAGGGAGACCTTTTCATCTTTCCCAACAAACAAGACTCACATGTCTCTATTGATTCAAAATCAAAGGAGTCTAGATAACCATCTTTATGGAGTCTGGATATGAGTTTCTGATTTATGTGACCTAGACAACAATGCCAAAGATTATGTTTTATTTGAATTATCAAGTTTTAATCTTTTCGTATTTACATTATAAACATTTTTCTTTAGCTCTCACAAATAAAGACCATAAGACATTGGGGCACTACCATAAAAGTTATCATCTTTTGGAATAGAACATTAACCATTCTTTATATGAAATTCATATGTATCCTTGTCCATACAAGATACAAAAATAAAGTTTCTATTTATGGCAGGAACAAAATAGCAATTCTTCAACTCTATTACAAGTGTCGTGGGCTGAAATAAATTAAAGCTTCCAACTATAGTAGAAATAGCTCTTGATCCATCCAAAACACATAGTTCAACCTCACCCTTTTGTAAATGCTTACTTCTTTTTATATCATGCCTATTCAAACATATATGAGATCCACATCCGGTATTTGGTAACCAAGATGAATAAGTAGGCAAATTTATCTCAATAACGTATATCCATGAAGTGGAGATCTCTTTCCCCTCCTTATTAGTCTTTAGCTCGTCCAGGTAGAGAGGGATATTCTTTTTCCAATGTCCAGGTTGGTGACAGTGGTGACAATTGTCTCCCTTGGTCACCCCTCCCTTTGCTTTGACTGTAGAAGACTTGGGCTTCTAAATACCTTTAGAGCTCTCCTTATCTTTGCCTTTGCCCTTGGACTTCACTTTGCCTTTGTTGATCATCATCACAGACTTGGGCTTATCTTTCTTTATTTGCACTTCAACTGTTCTCGAGATGCCAAGTAATCTGACAAAGGCTTGTCAAAGTTACTCATGTTCTAATTCATGACAAACCGAATGTATGATATTGTTAGTGACTGCAAAATCACATCTTTGACCAACTCTTGACCCAAGGGAAATCCCATTCTAGCAAGGTTCTCCACATAACCAATTATCTTGAGCACGTGGGGACCTACTAGATCTCCATCTTCCATGTTGCACTTGAACAATGCCTTGGAGACATTATATATCTCTTGTGTTTCCTGATCTTGGTACATGTTCTTAAGATGTGTTACCATCTCAATAACATCCATGCTCTCATGTTGTCTCTACAACTCATTGTTCATTGGGCATAGAATTAGTCACTTGACATCTATGACATCTTTGGAGTGCTTCTTGTAAGCATCCCTATCAGCCTTAGGCATAGTGGGAGTAGGTCTTGGCTCTAGAGTCTCTAGGACATAGAGCTTGCGCTCTTATGTGAGAACAATTCTCAACATCCTGAAACAACCATGGAATTATTCATGTTTGACCTATCCTTGTCAAGGACTGTTATTGGTTGCCATTTTTTTATATAAGAAAAAATTTCAATTTGTCAAAATACTTCTGATTTGATTAAAATAAAATTTGATGATGTTTAATTAGGACTTTAGTAAATTATCACTCCCACTAATTTGTTCAAATCGATAGCCCTCACATATCAATTCAGAATATTACAACATACAACCTTCTAGTAAGCCAAGATCCAAAACAATTGAATTACTACCCGACCAATGTCAGCATCCATAACCATTTGTTAAGGAAGGCAACGTTTTCCAATTGCATCTTATAGAAATTTGGATAGATGGTATGCAAAAATCTTTTCCATACTGATCTTGATGCTTCTAGGTAAGTAATCTCATTAAGGTCATCTAGTTAAGTTTGATTAAAAGTCAACATGATAATAATGCAACTTGCTTGGTAGACCCACATAACTACCATCATCCTTCCATGAGATGGACAACGCACCAGACTTGGCATGCCCATGCTTACTCGATCCAACTTTTAATGTATGTTTCTTATGGAAAGTATCTAAGGATTAACATGTTTGATTGAGGGATTTTATATAAATATATATTTACATATACATATCCAATAACCACATACTTATAGTACATATCATATACATGCTATAATCACAAACAAAAAACATGCAATTATAAAACACTAAGCGATGGTTATGGCCATACTAATGTAATTAGTTGGATCCACAAGGAATTACTACCACATAAGGTCCTCATCACATGTGGCATCCAACCTATTTTTGATGAAGATCTATGTTGGAACTAGTTTGGATCGATCGAGTTCAACCCTTAAACCGATCAGTTGGTATGCTGATTAGTCAGGTGGTCTCACAGATCGGTCAATTATACTCCAGTACAAGCAACTTATAGAATCCTCTAGTCGATCTACTAGGCCACCAATCAATCGGTTGGGTCCTCCTATTGTTTGGCCTCCTCGGTCCTCCAGTCAATTGGTTCAACTACTAAAATGGTTAGTTGGTCTGGAGCAGAACGTCTTCATTGCCATAACAAAAAAGGAAACTATCCAATTCCTAATTAATGTATTACATTGTAATAAGGAAACCTTGAGTTACATTCAAGGGGTGCATAAGACAATTTTTTTTATTACTTTTACATATGCAAAAGGATAGAGAGGATCAATATGCAAACTGAGATACAAATAGAAATAACAAGAATCCAACCAAGAACAAATATCTAGGGGGTTATTGACCATAATGATGCTTACATCAGCCATCAAAATAAACGTTTAGGATGACTCATGTGAATTTCATATATATCATATCATATATGCATATTAATCGAGATCATGTGGTATATAATTGGATACAAACATTAATAACTTTAAGTATTCACATCGTATGTGATAAAATAATTAATAAAATAGAACTCCAATCATATCAAGTAAATCTCAAAGCATTATAAATTGGCGTGGCTCTGATATCACTATAGGGAAATATGACATCAGAAATGGCAGCAGAAATAAATTTTTTACTACCATATTCCCCTTAAAGAGCAGTTCGTGTCAACAACTATGAATTGGGAATGAAAGGTTGCAAGGCATATACATGGTCCTAAAGGAAGTCCATCTACTATCCCTTATTGTAGTGTTCTTCTTTCTTCAAGATGCACTTAGGCTGCTGTCGCCGACAACCTCTTGGTTGATCCCCACATATGGTGGTTTCCTCCATCCTCCTAGCAGGTGGCAAAGGCCTCCTCACCTATGTAGTAGTGCACGCAGACCACCAGAAACTCCTGTCATTCTAGATGAACGGACAAGAAGGAGTTGTCCCTTCTATTTAATGTGCTAGCATTGACTTGCTCTACCAATTGTTTCTCCCTTACTATTCCTCCCTTTGACATATAGAACTTGCTTGGGTTCTCATGTTACCACAACTGTGAGAAGGCAACAATTGTTACAGCTTATTGTTGTGTCTCCAGAAAGCCTCAACTACCCCTCTATTTATAGGAGGGATAGGGTAAGGAGTTATAGTTTGAGCAGGAGTCGAAAGGATAAAATTTCATGAATTTTCTAGAATATACACAACATGAACCGGTCAGTTCACACGTGATACGATCGGTTCAACACTTGAACTGGTCGATTCACTATGTTTCCTATTCACAATTGTATTGGCATTTAATATTTTATAAATGCACAACATGATCTTAGCATAAATCCTTGGTCCAATCGTATTGATCAAGCAAATAGTTGGTTCACAACCTAAATCGGTCGATTAATTCATCTGAGCTGATTGGTTCACTTACTGAACCGGTCATTTCAGAGTGTTGATTCCCAGTCACGTTTAAATTGAATACCTAACACTTTAGTAATCAAGCTTAAGCCAAATTCATGAGTATACTCCTATTCTAGATGTATCCTATGTGTGTGACCTTATAGGTCCCAAGTTATGTTGGAAATGAGTGTCCATAACTGTGTGAGTGGTATCTAACAAGACAACATTGCTATCCAAGTAATTGGAAAATTGGAGAACAACTTCAACCTACAATCTATTAGTATTTCATGAGATATATGACCCTCCTTCAAGTTTTTTGTAATGTATATCCTCATTAATAATTATTAATGCATCAATAATTCAAGCTTCCTAATAATTAAATTACATGCTTCCTTATCTAAAACATAAAATCCAATTAGATATTTGAATTTCTTGTGTTGTTTAAAGCAAACTTTCCAAGTTTCATATAAATCTAATAAACCTTCCTATGCCAATTTATATTAGAAAAAAAATGATTAATTACATGTATATTAATCTAGATGTGACCTAGCTAACTACATAACATAATTGATTCATCTATATATGCCTAACTCACATCTCTATCACTGTATCACACCCTGTTACATATGTTAGGTTTGTTTTGAACCATTAGATCATGATCTAGCAAAGTAGATATCTTATCCTTCATACTATATTACGTGTAGCAAGTCACAACAAACATCAGCAACCTCCAGCTCTCCCCTTTATCTCCCCTCAACAAGTCCCTCCTATCTCTAACACTAACAGAAACACCCATTTTTATTTCACCTCCTACTAAAGCAACCATCACATCCACGCTACTACACCGCATCACACCTATTTGTGTGGATCCCCAGAGCACTGTACAAATCTTTGTGACTCTTTTCCTCCAAAAATTTCCATTGGATTCATAGGGACCATCTTCTTTGATTAGCATAAATGCCAACCAGTATAGAGAAAACCTAAATGTAAACCTAGATTTAAGGAATAAAACACCTCACTCTCAATAAACACGATTAACACAGTACACAAGAAATATATGTCAATTTATTTATTATCTTTATAATATATGAGAAACTAATTCAACATAAACATATCCACATGCTCAATTATCACAATCACATTCTATTTCATTAAAAACAAATCATAGCTTTGAACTCAGGTGTACTTTGATAAACAACATATTACATATATGTGAAAGAAACAAATTTGAAATAAAACCCATCCCGCAAAACAAAGAATACAACGAAATTTTAATCTTAGATTATTCTATTACATATTCTCTATCTTGAACCATCTATTGAATTCATTATTATAAAACATTTTAAACAACATCATCATAATCATAAAGACCCACAGTGAGTGGATACCGCCCACTTGAGTTAAGTATAATGCATCAACATTAGGTTAAGTATATTGAAATTAAAAGGAACTTGTACATATTTTTAAGTTTAACATGCACACACACATATACATATATGTGTATATATATATATATATATACATATATATATATACACAAATATATATATATATATGTATGTATATATATAGATATATATATATGTATATATATACATACATATACATATGTATATGTATGTATATATACACATACATATATATATGTATATATACACATACATACATACATATATATATATATATATATATATATATATATATATATATATATATATATATATATATATATATATATATATATATATATATATATATATATATATATAGACAGAGAGAGAGAGAGAGAGAGAGTCAGACTAGAATACACTCGAGTGTATTCAGAGCAGAATACACTCAAGTAGTTTTTCACTATGTAATATTTTTTTCAAAAATCTAATCCATTGATCTTCTTAAACATCTTTTAAATATCTCATATACAAAATTTAAGCACATTTAGACATTTATAGGTCATGTTATAAAGACTGCAAAAATTATGCATTTAAAATTAGTTTCACGTGTCGATTTTGTTGCCCTCGGATGAGTGACTTACACTCATCCAAATGAGCTCAAAATTTGTATGTATCTTAATTATAGTATGACAGTAAAGGTCAATGGTTTATATTTTGCAAAAACAAGTCTTCATAAGTAAACATACTTGAGTGTATTTGTGTGATCTGTACACTCGAGTGTATTCTAGCTGGACTCTCTCTCTCTCTATATATATATATTATGTGCCTTCTCTCTCTCTCTCTCTCTATATATATATATATATATTTTGTGGTTAAAAAATTTAATATGCAACATCAGAACTAAGCAACATCAATCATCTTTGCTCTTATCGGTCATAAGCTACCAGGCCTCGCTGATCAAGCTCGTTCTCCCCTGACTGCCTCTTTCTATTTGCGGTGGATCTTCTCTCCATCATCAGACCCCTTTAATACCAGTGTGCAATAAATTTCAAGAATATCCACATCTGTTACACCTCACCTCGTGTTTCCCAAACGGTCTTAGAAGAATGCAGAAAATATCCCATTGATTACCCCTTTCCATTCTCTCTGTCGGCTACAAACCCTTCCCTAATTTTTGCTAGATACCAGAATCACATCAGCTTTACTTTGTCCCAATTTTTGCAATTAAAGCCCCACCAAACGATCGGATCACAATATGAGAACAGGAGGCGTCCTCACCCTCGCCTCATGCATAAAAGCCCCGTGCATGCACAAATCAGGCAAAATCTCAACTTTCCGCCGTGCCTTACAGAAGCAAAAACCCTGGTGCCCAGCAACATCTCAGAAAACCCAACTTCCCCAAACAACATGAACTCACGCTTTCTCTTCATTGAAATCCATCTCACCGACCCTACTTTCTCAACATCCATCCCTCTGCCCAGAGCATGGATCTACCACAAATACGACATTTCTCCTGGCATCAGTATGATTAATATCGGGCACCGCTCTTTCCAGGTTAAGGTTTCATGGAATTCCCCTTCGGAAACAACGTGGGGTAAAAAAGCCCCCTTCCTCCTCATCTCAGAAGGATGGAGCATGATGCGCAAGGAACTGAATCTTCAACCTGAGTGGTCGATGTTCCTTCAACCTTACAAAGATCGCACCTTTCGTGCGTGGGTTCGGAATTTCATCCACGAAACTCCCCCAGCTCTGGCCTACCTCTACAAAAAACATGGTCTCGACAGTTCATCATCCTCTAACTCAGCGGACCAACTCGTTGTAAGAGAAGAACATCAACCTCCTATGGGTGCAAAATCCTGGCCCATCTCCATCTCTTCAGGGTCAGAGGAAGAAGATGACGATGTCACATCTCCCCCAGTTCAACAACACAGTTCCATCGCTGAAAGGTATACGCTTTTTCCTACTCCATCTTTGAAAGATAAAAATCGCAAACCAAATCTTTCGTCTTTATACAAAACCCTCCTTCCCAAATCTCCCCCACAAGGGGACATCATCCCTAAGGACTTCGTTCACCTAAACCTCTCTTACCCCGTCCTGGGCAAAGCTAAATCTTCCCTTCTCATAAATGACTCTTTAGATAAAACCCCCACCGCCCAAATCTGGACTGCGGTCCCCCCAAAAAAGCCTTTTTGAGCCCTTTTCTACTCGCCCTGCCAAGGCAACAACCACTCTACTTCCAGATGTTACTCTCGACGCACATGCTTCGGTTGTGGTTGCCTAGGGCACATAAAAAGGTTCTGTTTGGCATGTCCTCTCCCAAACAAGAAATTTTACCAGCCAAAACTCCTTCACTCCTACATGCACTCTCGTTCGACTCATATCCCCCCTTTACAAAGTAGTTCTGCGATCCCAAAAAGGCTTTCACCTGTCTCCATACCAAACGCTGCTCCCACCCATCATCATTACCTTTCAAAAAACCCTTTTGCATGCCTCGCTGATTTCCCACCCAAACATGCAAAAGCAACAAACCCTAGTCGCTCATTCTCAAACTCAAGGACACCTCCTATTTCTAAACCCAGTCACTTGCCCAGAAACCATTCAAATCTTGGCACTCACCATAAAAACCCTCCTTCAAGGACCCCATCTGCCAAAACCCCCAGTGTATACCATCCACCCTCCTTACCAACCATGAAGGTCCCTGATCACCTTGAATACGCTATTGCCATGGACCTCCCAGCAAACTCCATGCGCTTACTCAAAGTCTTCTCTCTCAGAAGCATCCTACTTTCAATAGAAAATAACTTGGATAACAACCCCATCAACGTTCTCGACATCACTAGAGCTTTGGCTCTTCTTCTTCCTGGCCATACCATCCTCAAACCCAAAATCTTCTCGCCCACCCAACTCATTTACACTGTTCCTGAAGGTACGAAGATAAATCATATCTTCAACCAAGTGCTCACCATTCCTTGTGGTTCCAACTTTATCACGGCCAGACTTTCTAAATGGTCAGCTGACTCTGGTTCATTCCCTGTCCCAGCAGGTGGCTCCGACTGGGTAGCCATTTCAAATCTTCCTCCCCATCTGTGGGAGCTTGAGATTTTTAGAGGCATTGCCCATTCTATTGGGGCTACGCTCCGATACATTAACCCAAAAATGATTCATACCACTCAATACATCAAAGCTTATTGCCTCTTCTCTGTCAAAGCGGTCATCTCCCTTCCACCAACCATCAACATTAGGATTGGTGAATCCATCTATCATCTTAAGCTTGCTGCTGAACACCTCACTATAAACAACACTGCTTTTTCTGATCTTACCTCTCATTCACCATCTTGGTTCATCCTAAACAAAGGAAAAAACCCTATCTCGCATACCAGAGTTCCATCTGTCAAAAACCACATCTGGATCAGGAAAACCTCAAACCATATAGAAAACTCCTATCTCCTCCCGAATAAGAAAAGAACCAGATCTACTGAGCCCCCCCCCCTTCCAACAATATCAAACTGAGTAGTAACACTTGCCCATCACCTTCTTCGACAAAGGAAAGTTGGCATTCACCAAACAAAAACAATCAAACTACTATGTTTCAAGACTCATCTAAGAAAAAAAATGAAAACTCTCTGCAGAGTTCGGAACAGGAGAGCCCACTGCAGAAGCCAAACACAAGCTACCTTCAAAAGATCCTACAACCACATCAATCAGACACCAAAGGATCCATCATCATAAACAGGCCTAAGAAAGGTAACACCCCACCTTGCTCTTTCAGTTATGTTTCCTCTGCGTCTACATTTTCTACAACACTATCATATAAAAAAAGAAAATAAAAAGTTTGATACTATAGATGATTTAGCTTCGTGGTCAAACACAAAAAGTTTCACATCCTTTGCAAATAAGATAGGCATCCACATTGAAAAGGATGATGAAGCACACAATGTCCTAAACAACCTAGAATCCTTCATGGGTTGGTAAAAAAGAAGGTGTTAATAGGCTAGCTCTATATCTGTGTCTTTCTATTTTTGCTTTTTCTAAACTTTTTCCTTGAAAATCTCAACTTGGAATATCTGTGGGGTTGCAAATTTACAAAGAAGAACAAAAATACAATCTCACATTTATAAAAACAATATAGATCTAATTTCCATCCAAGAAACAAAAACTTTTCTCACCCCTTTCGCCCTCAAAACTATTGGTGGTTACAGAATCACAGACTGGATTCAGCTACCCCCCAAGGGCTTCAAAGGTGGTATCATCGTGGGTTTTAACAACCAGGCTCTTATTTTGCAAAACTCCTCTATTCTAAACTTTTCAATCACTATTGACTTTAAAAATCTTGCTGATGATTATCTTTGGTCCTTATCTGGTTTCTATGGGGAACCAGGCTATGATAAATCTATATTCCTTGAGGAGCTAAATTACCTCTTCACAAATTATCATCGGTCACCCTGGGTCCTTAGTGGAGATTTTAATCTTATCACCCAGATCTCCGATAGGCACAACTCAAATCCTTCCTCTACTTCCATGTTTATTGCAGATAAAAAGTTCAGCCAGATGCTAACAAACCATTCTCTTATTGACCTTGTCCCCTCAAATGCCTTATACACGTGGTCAAGAAATCAGTCTTTTGCTCGACTTGATCATTTCATTTGCTCAAACCTTTGGGAAGACAAGCATCCACTCTCTTCTGTCTACATCTCCCACAGAACTATTTCTGATCACTTTCCCTTAATTCTCAAATTTGCTTCTTGCTCATGGGGGTCTCGTCCCTTCAAATTTGAAAACAACTGGCTCCTCTTGGAAAATTTCTCCAGATCTTGTCTTGAAGCCTGGATGCCAGCAAACCCTCAAACAACAAACTTGGGTCTTCACATCTTAAACAACACAAAACTCATCAAAAATCACATAAAAAATGGAAGATTCAAAATCCCTCGACCTTAACTGAAACACAAAAAATCTCGAAGACCAGCTTCTCTTTGTGGAAAAAGACCCATCAGCTGATCCTGCTTTGGTCCTTTCAATAAAAGCTGATCTTGATCACATAAATAATAGAATTGATACAAGATGGAGACAAAGGGCTAAGATCACATGGGCCAAAGAAGGTGACAAAAATACAAAATACTTTCATAAAATATGTAACCAAAAATTTAGAAATAATGCCATAACTCATCTTATGATAAATGGAACACTCACTTCTCATAAACAATCCATCATAACACATATAAAAAACCATTTCAAAAAAATCTTCAATAATAATCACAACCCTTCTTGTCTAAAAAACCTTCAATGGCATACAATTTGTCAAAGTAAAATAAAAAACTCTCAAGATCTCATCAAATCTTTCACTCTTGAGGAATTACAAATTGCCATCTCTGACCTCGGAAAAAATAAATCTCCTGGACCTGATGGTCTTAACGCGGAATTCTATTCGGCAAACTGGAACCATTATAAACATGACTTTCTATCTTTTCTTTCCTCCTTCCATGCTAGTTCAAACCCACACAACATCATCAAATACATCAATAAAACCTTCATCACTCTGATAAAAAAAATAGTCAGCCTGAATTAATCTCACACTTTCGACCTATCAGCCTCATAAACACCTCTTACAAAATCATTGCAAAAACATTAGTAAACAGGATCAAACCTCTCATGGACGACATCATTCCTCTTAACCAATCCGCCATTCTAAAGAATAGAAGCATTCAAGATGCCCTTTTAATGGTCAATGAAACTATACATCTCTGCCACAAACAAAAAATCCCTCTTCTAGCCATTAAATTGGATTTCAAAAAAGCTTTTGACTTTGTTAACTGGAAATGCCTATTGCAGACTCTCAAGGGTTTTGATTTTCCAGATAAATGGATCTCTTGGATCCATGCATGTATCTCTACAAATCATTTCTCCACTATCATCAATGGTGTTCCTTTTGGTTATTTCCATAATTCAAATGGACTTAGACAAGGGGACCCTCTCTCTCCTTACCTATTCATCATTTTAACCACTATTCTCTCTCGCATGATTCAAATGGGATATCAAAATGGGCTCTTCTCGGCTCTTGATGTCTGTAACGAGAACATTATTCAATTTGCTGATGACACCATCATGTTCTGCTCACCGGATCTTTCCTCGGTTCAGAATATTTTTAGGATCATAGGTATCTTCTCTTATATCTCTGGGCTAAAAGTAAACATACAAAAATCCTCCATCTTTGGGGTAAATATTCATCAATCATCTTTGGAAAACCTCAAGGACTTTCTAAAATGCAAAACTGAAGAATTCCCAATCAAATACTTGGGTCTCCCTATCACCCCTTATAACATAACAAATGTTATTTGGAACCCTATCATTTCAAAAATAAATTCTAAACTCACCAGCTGGGCAAACAACTTCCTAAACCTCTCGGGGAGGCTCACCCTGCTAAATAGTGTCATCACACCTACAACAACACACTTCTTGAACTGCATCCCCTTACCATAAAAAACAAAACCCATTCTAGATAAATTCCGAAGAAATTTCCTTTGGAACAATTTCCAAAAACTAGATAAACCTGGGAAAAATTACCATCTAGTTAATTGGAAAACGATTTCTTCCCCTCTTGATCAAGGTGGCTGGGGAATAATAAACATTGAAACACACTCACTCTGCCTCATTGCCAAAATCATAGACTGTCTTATCCAAAATAAATAGAAAATCTGTACAAATCTCATAAAAAACAAATATTATCAAAACTCACCTCCTTGGCACCATATCCATCGGAAAACATCCTCCCCGCTTTGGAAATTCATCAATAAAAATATACAAATGATTTCACAAATTTTAATTACTCCTCCCCATTCTCACAAAAACATCTCCTTCTGGTCTGATCCTTAGTATGAAAACAGCTCAGTTTTAAACCTCAAACCATCATGGTCTATTCCAAATAATCTCCTCAACCTAAGGATTGATAAAGCCCTTTCATTTATCACCAGTAACAGATCAAATGTATTTAAAAGATGTATCCTTTCCCAGGTAAGTCAAAATGATTTAAGACATCTCCAAAGTTCTATGGAAAACAACACCTCAAATAACATCACTTGGAAATGGGGGGAAAAGTTTTTGGTCAAACTTGCTTACAATTTTCTCTCTTTCAAAGGTATCTCCCCTTCATCATCTAAGATTTGGAAACAAAAATGGCCATAAAAGTACAAAACTTTCTTATGGCTTCTTTTACAAAATAAACTTCTTACAGGTGAAAACATCACAAAAAAGGGCTTCATTGGCCCATTTAGATGTGCCCTCTGTGAAAATAATAGTGATTCGGTCAGCCACATATTCTTTAAGTGCTCTTTCTCTCAAACAATGTTTTCACACTTCATGAGAAATCGCCTTCTTGATCTCCAGGAAGACACTTTCCCCATCCAAATAACACCATTAAGACAATACAGGAATTTCAAAAGCAGTGATCTCTTCACCACAATCTGCTGGAACCTTTGGAAAGAAAGGAACAATAGAACTTTCAACTACAATAAAAATTTGGTAAGAAATGTTATAACTCAAATAGAGGCCGATCTTCACATCCTTACTAAATTGTAGGAAAATTAGCAGAAGGGAGATTGGATGAATCAGAGGATGGAGAATCGGAAGCTGCTTTTCTCTGTGATCTTAAAGCTATGGTGGACGATGAGACAGGAGTCATCTTAGTGCAACAACTACTGTAACTTACCATTCTAAATCAAGGAAAATATCTAGGATGCAAAACTTTTTTCTTCGCTGGGGGCTTGTTATAAGGGGTGCCTCCCCCAAGTTAGCTGAACAATGCTTTCTTATGTTTTTTCCTTTGCTTTCTTTTCTCTTCCCTTTCTTCCTGCTTCTGTTTCTTTTTTCAAACTTTCTGTAGGTGTTCCACATAAGCAGGCTTCGCTTGCTTGATGTGTTTTTAATATATAACATTACCTTTCCTAAAAAAAAATATTCACTGCCCGCGTGGGTAACTAACTTTTGTTACCCATGGATCTGTTTTGTAACAAGAAGGCACATAATCATAATGAGACGATCAAAATTGTAATATAAATACTAGTTCTATAAATACAACATGATTTTTTTTACTATCCCCATGAAAATAGTAAAAATATATTTATGACAAAATAGTAAACACTTTAAGTTATATTAGAAAACTAGTCCTTCTATTACAATTTTGGTAATCTCATTACAATTTTGGCATCTCATTACAAATATGTGCCTTCCTATAACAAAATAGACGCATGGGTAACTAACCTTAGTTACCCACACAGGTAGTGGATGAACATACATATATACATACATATATACACAAACACACACACACACACACACACACACAAACACACACACACACACACACACACACACACACACACACACACACATATATATATATATATATATATATATATATATATATATATATATTTTCCGCCTTCATTTACCACCCTCCCTGGTGTTCGGCCTCCGCCACGGACATGGGAGAGGGGGGAATATTTCTCTCTTAATCCCATATATATATATATATATAAATATATATATATATATATATAGCATTCAGTAGTTCTAGTTTAGGCATTCACTTGGTCAAATCCTGACCTTTTTAACCTTCAATAAGGGCATATTTACAAATACATTAGAAAATAGTAATCATTTAAAAATTTTAATCCCATTATAGAGGTAACAAGTCAATATCTGAATTCAGAATCAAGATATAACAATAACATCATCTATGTGACAACCCACCAACCAGATCAACAACATATCCTACATTCCTAATGTTGAAGTCCATATAAGGTATTTCTACCAAACATGAGTGTTCAAATGATAGAAAATTCCAAATCATAATAAGAGTGGATATTAAATCCTAGGATAAAAAATCATCAAATTTTTAGACTAGATCACACACTAGACAAATAAGAATAAGGTAAAATATTATCTTTATAAATGAATGATTAATTTCTACAATACGAATCATATTCATCAATAGTAGATTTATCCACTAGAAGTATAAGAAATGTAACAAACATTCAACTCGTATCCTTCGCAGATTGTCATCTTGCATTCATTTTCCCTAAAACTATACTTGGATTGTAACTCATCTAGTATAATTCATCACACCTAATTCTCTAGTCAATGACTCACATTCATTATCTTAGGTTTTAGCTAACCTCCCAAAGATATCTACTTACTGAACCTGGTCCGCCATAAGGTTTCCTAAAGAGGCTCAGGTCCTCATATCTGGTACACCAAATAGGTTCAAACATAATAGAATATTACATATCTAAACACTTATCATGTTTCACAATTTGTATTTTAATAGAGTATATTCCTCATGGACATAGACTTCCACAGTAGAGGATTTAGGGGCAGAATCATGCCATGTGACTAACTCCTAAATCCTGATGCTCTAACCTCCAAGGACTCAGTCCAAATCTAGAAATCCTTCTCATAATCCTCTTACTACTACAAGTAGATCCATTTTATTTACCCAGTATGGACCTCAGGGGAAACTCATGGTGTTAATGGCACCTAATTTGATGCATTCATCATTTCACTTCTTACTTAATCCTATTCACCATCTTAAAGAGTATTCCAATCATCATTTATCATGTATGTATATTCTCACACAACTAGAATGACATAAACCAAATTAGGCTAACACAAAAGACAATCATTATATAAAGAAACACAATAATATATATGTTACAACATGATAACACCCATTTTATGGCTTCTAGAGCTTACATTTTATTATCAAAACTGCCCCCAAACCTTACTTCCTCCTTCTTTTTGCTTATTTGTTGAATAGAAATAATGCCCACTATGCTCCTGACAACATTTCCTATCTTTTGCAGAGTTTCTCTTATTTTCCCATCAAAAGAATGCTAATAGGCCCATCCCAGCCCATCCACAAAAAGTTAACTGCCCTGACCCATCAAGCGGCAAAGCGATACATCCCTTACCCGTCACGGTCGCTGCCTGATATGGAAGCAACCCGATGCGGGTGTGTTGCGCGGGAGCCCTAACAGACCACACGCTATTACCCGACAAAGACCCTTGCCCGCCACGGTCCGTCATCCGACAGAGTTGATCGTGCGACACGACCACCACTCAGTGCAACAACCCACCATAATCCTTACCTGACACGACCGAGCGCGATTTACTCGCAACTCGTCATGACATGGCCCCCGCCAGCTATGCTAGGTGACAGACGTGTTGACCCTCTCCTAAAGACGTGAACAGAGCAAACAAAGGACACATGGCCCAATGAGAGCCACAACTCCCACCATTCGCTGCCTATAAATAGCAGCTACATGACACCAATGGGACAGGTGGGAACCCTAGAAGAGCTAACTCTTAGAGCATAAAGGAGCTAGTGTGTTGAGTTCCTAGGCCTGCCACACGATACTAGGTGAGCACACCCCCAAATCAAGAGGGACGGGAGGAGTTCACTGAGAACTCGACCCGGTAGCAGTAGCAGCACGACACGACTTTCAAGGATACTTCAAACGTGTCAGATCTCTAGTTGGGCTTCAACCTGAGATGGCTCACCCATCTATACCTGACACAAGGAACCCGAGAACCTAATAGAAGGCTAACCCAATACACATCCTAACACGATGTGATACCTAACCTGATATGGCCTACCCGTCACTGCTACAGCCCGACGGGGCCTGCCGCCTGACACGACCATATTGGGTAGGGAGTCCTATCCCGATATGACCTTTACCTATCGTGGTTCATGACCCAACACAATCAAGAACCCGACACCGTCGTATCCCGATAGGGCTACTTCCTGGTAAAGGGTTAGAGTTACCTTAGGGGTCTGCTGCTATGTATATCGACCTTCTACATCAAGGAGATCGTTACGTATCTTCCTTTTTTTTCAGCACTTTACTTTCAAATACTCTTGAATTGTAACTAAACCTTTTTATCTCTTTATTCTTATGGAATCTGTGGAGTTCATCTCATATTGTTCTATGTATGGTTCCTTTTTGTTAGATGTATCTTTACAGCATATGAACTCTAGTCTCTTCTATTTGGATCATGCTTTTGACTAGCTATCGAATCGTGTTTCTCATTTTGACTCCTTTGAGAGAAGGATGTCGTAAACTCTAGAGTTTGGTGTAATTTAGGTGTATGAGAGTACCCAGGATCAGGGTTGCCCTGACATATCTTTTCACTCTAGTCTATGTCCAATACTATTAAGGGAGAGAATTGGTGCATAGTCAGAGGCATCCTCTTTGAGAGAAGAGGGTGTAGGATGTATTCTGCTGCCGCTTGCTATGTTTTAGTTTTCCTCATTCGTGCTTTACCCCAAAGATAGTTTTATCTCCTCGGTTTCCTATATAAAAACCTCTATAAAAAATTGCTAAACCTTAAAACACTAATTCTGCTGGTAACTCCCCTTGGAGATAGGCTTTTTGTTTGATTCTTTATAATTCTTTCTCATTATATCAAAACCTTATCCTTTGACCTTTTTCGACATGCTTAGACAAGTAAAACTTGAGTTCTAAAGCGTCGTTCTTCCTATCCCTATGTTCTACCCCAAACTATTTCGACCCTATTCTAGTTGCAGGATGTCTTAAACATTCAGGTATTATAAATTTCTAAAGTCTGATAACCTAGACATGACTCCATTCTTGGAACCACATTTAAGGCTTGTCAACTTTTTGGCACCGTTGTCGGAGATAGGCAACTAAAACCATTCTACGAACTTGAGTTTTACTTGCACTTTGCCAAAAACCTTGTTCATATGCATATAATACTGCAAATATTTACTGCACATAGTTCATACAACTTACTAATACCTTTACACTTTTCTTTCTTTCGAGGTACTTTCTCACCTTTTCAAGCCATCTTCGCTTCTGACAAGTTATGGATGAGCAACCTCCGGAAGCTCTCTCCCTGTGCTCATTTTTCCAAGTCCAGGAAAATGAAGAGAGGAATCCAGTGGTTGTGGAACCCATCAATGTCGCCAACTTCGAGTTGAAGCCTTCTTTCCTCTAGCTACTACAACATAACCGATTTGGTAGGAATACTACTGAAGAAAACCCATACAACCATCTCACAACTTTCAAGAGGACTTGCAACACCTTCAAGATAAATAGTGTTTCGATAGCCCACATTTACATACAATGCTTCCCTTTCTCTATGAGAGACAAAGCGTTGGAGTGGTACACAAGTCTGCAAGATGGGAGTATTCCCGATTGGGAGCATCTTGGTAACACATTTATCACCAAGTTTTTCCCCATTGAAAGAACAATCAAGTGTAAGAACAAGATAATGAGGTACTCACAAAAACCCTCTGAAAACCTACATGAGAGTTGGGAGAGGTTTCAAAGTTACCAGAGGGAGTGCCCACATCATGGCTTTTCCGAACCTAAAGCTGATCACCACATTCTATAATGGGATGTGTGCCTTAGAGAGGAAATCCCTGAATGCTGCAGCCGACAGCGATTTCTTAGGACTCAGTGCTCAGAGGGCCAGAGAATTATTGACAACATGGCCACAAATTAGCAGGATAGCGAGTACGACTGGGAGTCTATGGGCCATACCACTCCGAGAGAATCCAAAGTGATGGAAGTCCACACAGCTAAGTTGGAAAAAATTGTAACCCATGTCCAAACCCTGAAGGAGTAAGGGTATAAATGAAAAGTCCAGCAGGAAGTGGTGAGGAGTTGTGTAACTTGTGGAGAGCCAGACCACCTATCTGACTTCTGCCCGCACACAACCATTCAAGGAGATCTTGATGAGGACAGAACGGAAAACATCAGTTATGTCCAATACTGACGCCTTGATCACCCTAGTTTTTCCTACGAAAACTCCAGCACTATTGAGAACTCTCATCAGCTGGTGGGTGGAAATCCCTCGGGAGGACTGTCGAACCAACAACATCAAACATGGTTCCAACAATACTGGACTTTCCAGCACAACAAGCCACATCGACCATCTATGATGATGGAACTAATGTCCTTTTCCAAGAAGTAGAACGACTTGAACGAGAAGATACATACAAGTTCTGTGGATAGAACAAACCTACTTAAGTTGATGCACCAGCAGATGGGGGGATTCCCTACCTAGATAGGGGAGATCCAACATCACAATAAATAGATCGACCAATAGCCGTCGAGGCTTTCCTAGAGCATCAATCATCAAATGGGGCGTTTCCCCTCCAACACCGAAGCGAATCCATGTGAGCATGAGATCGCAAAAATGGCCATCTTAAGGTCAGGTACAGTGGTATGACCAGCCGTTGAAAAGGAAGTAACAACAGTGAAAGCACCGGGTAAAGACGATAGCCCCGAGGAAGTTGAAGAAGAAGTCCCTACAAAGTTAAGGAAAGTGACCAAAGAATGAGTCAATGACGTTTCTTCTGAAGAGTGTCTGGACAAGTATGCACCCCCCGTACCCTTCCTAAATGATTTGGCGAAAGCTCAATTGAAAAAGAGGTATGAGAAGTTTATGGCCACGATAAAGAAACTGCACCTTGACATCCCATTTCTGGATGCCATTGAGGAGATGCCTACTTACGCCAAGTTTCTGAAGGATCTGATTTCGAGGAAGAAGAGCGGTGAAGATGTGGAGACCGTAAAGCTAGTACAGATATCTAGCTCCTTTGTCAAAGCAAGTATGTCATTGAAGAAGAAAGATCCTATGGCCTTTGTCATACCCTTCCAAGTTGGGGATAACATAACTCGTAAAGGTCTAGCAGACCTCGGGGCAAGCATCAACATGATGCCCTTATCCCTTGCAAAGAGGATTGGATTCACTGATATGGTAAGCACCAACATGAGGATTCAGTTGGCCGATCACACATTTACCAAGCCAGTCGGAGTAGTTGAGGATGTGCCCATTCGAGTTGGGTGATTCTTTATATAATGGGATATAGTTTTGATTGATACAGTAGAAGATCCCATATGCCCTATTATCTTTGGGCGACCTTTCCTAGCAATCGGTCAGGCCCTCATCGACGTAGAGGCAGGTATGATTATGATCAGGGTTGGAGGAGATCACATCGACTTCAACATAAGAGATTGTATGAAAGCCCCTTCGTTCTTTGAATCCTCTTATTTCATTGAAAGCTATCAACAACTATGCAATGAAGTAAGGGAAGAAAAGGCCATGGTAGACCCACTGATGTGCACCCTATCTGGCGAGGCACAAGAGGTTGAGGATCTGAAGGTCAAGGAACTACTGGCTTTTTTAGAAGTTGAAGGTTTTCCCGAAGAAGAAGAAGACCTTATGGAGATAGTTTTATACGCTGCCCTCCGTAAAGACCCCACTGATGGATAAGAGAAGGATACCCAGGCCGAGTTGAAAGTTTTTCTGAGAGTCTTGGAATATTGTTTTCTAGACGAGGAGAAGATGAATCTGGTGATCATTATCTCAGAGTTGATAGACAGTCAAAAATATTAGTTGCTTGAGGAGTTGAGGCTACAGAGAAAAGTCCTAGGTTACTCAATTAGAGACCTGAGGGGGATCAACCCTTATATGTGTATGCACATGATCCATCTGGAAGAGGACTCCAAGCCGTATGCCCAGCCACATAGGAAGTTGAATGAGAAGCTCAGAGAAGTGGTCAGCAAGGAGGTTTTCAAACTATGAGATGCATGAATAATCTACACCATCAGTGATAGCACATGGGTAAGTCCAATCCAATTGGTTCCAAAGAAAGGAGGTATAATGTTGGTTAATTGAGATAATGGAGTCAAGGTGGCTACTAAGATGATCACTGGCTGGTGAATGTACATCGATTACCGAAAGCTCAACACCGCCACCCACAAGGACCATTTCATCCCCCTGTTTATCGATCAAATGCTGGAGCGCTTGGCCCATCACTCCTACTTTTTCTGGTTGGATGGGTATTCAAGGTTCTATCATAACCCTATTCACCCCGATGCTCAGGAAAAGACCACCTTTACATGAATCTATGGAACTTTTTCTTTTAGGAGAATGCCCATTGGGCTTTGCAATGCACCTCCCACCTTTCAGCGGTGCATGAATGCCATCTTTGCCAATTTTCTAGAGGATAAAATGGAAGTCTTTATGGACAAATTCAGTGTTTATGACATCTCCTTCGATGATTGCCTTAATAACCTATCTATGGTGATGAAGAGCTATGAAGAGAAGAGTCTTACCCTTAATTGATAAAAGTGCCACTTCATGGTGCAAGAAGGAATAGTCCTAGGACACAAGGTGTCCAACAAAGGTATCGAAGTCGATCGACCCAAGGTGGAGGCGATAGCCAAGCTTCCTCCTCACACATCTGTTGCAGGTATTCGAAGTTTCTTAGGTCATGTCAGTTACTATCAACGGTTCATTAAAAGATTTTTCAAAGATAGCAAAGCCCCTTTCAGACATGTTGATGAAATATGTGAAATTTGATTTCACAGATGAGTGCATGAAAGCGTTCTACACTGTGAATGACTCTTTGGTATCCACACCCATTCTCCAGTCCCCCTATTGGAATCTTCCTTTCGAGCTCATGTGCAACAACAATGAATTTTCCATAGGCGCAGTCCTTGGCCCGAAAAAAGATAAAAAGAACCACATGATCTTTTATGCAACTAAGATCCTAGATGAGACACAACTAAATTATACTACTACTAAGAAAGAGATGCTGGAAATTATATATGCTTTTGATAAGTTTCAATCCTACCTCATGGGATCTAAGGTGATAGTTCACACCGACCACAAGGCCATCAAGTTCTTAATGTAGAAGAAAGACGTGAGCCCAAGTTGTTGTGTTGGGTGTTGCTGTTACAAGAGTTCGATCACGAAATAATAGATAAGAAAGGTTCTGAGAACGTGGTCGCTGACCACCTTTCGAGGATCCGAGTGTAGGACAACCACCCACTGCTAATCAACAAAAGTTATGCCGATGAATCTATCTATGTTGCCCACTTGTCCAACCCTAAAGGGCCATGGTATGCAGACTTTTGCAATTACCTGGCCTACAAACAACTACCCCCAGAAATGTCCTACAATAAGAAGAAGAATTTCTTCTCTGATATGAAGAACTATTACTGGGATGACCCTCTGTTGTTTAGGCATTGTGCCGATGGCTTATATAGAAGGTGTATACCTGACGATGAAGTCCCGAAGATTCTGTTTGAGTGTCATTCCTCCCCCTATGGAGGGCACCTGGGAGGTGAAAGGACTGAAACTAAGGTACTCCCGTCAGACTTTTATTGGCCAACTCTCTTCAAAGACGCACATGCCTATGTCAAAGCTTGAAATGAATGTCAGAGAACTGAGAATATTTCCCGTCAAAATGAGATGCCACTGTCAGAATGGATTGAAGTAGAAGTCTTCGATGTGTAGGGGATAGACTATATGGGACCCCTCCCCTTTTCCTATGGTTTCAAATATATCCTTGTTGCAGTTGATTACGTCTCCAAATGGGTAGAGGCTATACCCAACACCACTTACGACGCCAAAGCAGTGATATATCTCTTTACTAAGATAATCTTTCTAAGGTTTGGAGTGTCGAGAACTGTCATAAGTGATGGTGGATCTCACTTTGCAGAAAGGCAGTTTGAATCACTTTTGCGCAGATATGGTGTTCATCACAAAGTCACCATGGCATACCACCCACAGACGTCCGGACAAGTCGAAGTTTCTAACAGGAAGATCAAGCAGATCTTAGAGAAAATGATCGAAAAATCTCACAAGGACTTGTCAACCAAGTTAGATGATGCTCTTCGGGCATACATGACTGCCTACAAGACGTCGCTCGACACTACACTATATCGCCTGATATATGGGAAAGCTTGCCACCTACCCTTTGAGTTGGAGCATAAAGTGTTTTGGGCAATCAAACACCTTAACATGGACCCAACACTAGCTGGAAAGAAGAGGTTTCTTCAACTACAAGAACTTGAAGAGCTTAGGCTTCACACCTATGAAAATGTAAGGATCTACAAGCTAAGAACCAAAGTCTGGGATGATTCCCATGTGCGAGCAAACGACGTTAAGGAAGGTGATAAAGTCTTATTGTTTAAATCTTCTATTCGTCTTTTTCCAAGAAAATTACAGACCAGGTGGTCCGGACCATTCATAGTAGCAATGATATACCCATCTGGGATGACAGATCTATATGATAAATAAGATCCAACGAAAGTTTTTCCCGTCAACAGACACCGGGTCAAAAGGTTCTATGAAGATGAAGCTTTTGTGAGGAGATTTGAGATACCCCTGGAGGATGCCAAAGTTGCACTTACCAAAGAAACACAACAAGATTTGAAGATTTCGAGCTGACGACGTGAACCACAACGCTCCTCGGGAGGCATTCCGAGCTTTTACTTTCCTAGAATAGGATGTTATTTCCTTTTCCTGCAATGAACATTATGAACAATCTCATTGTAAAAAGGCCCAAGTATGTGCCAACACCACAAGCGCAGACTCTATTTCATGGGCCACTGACTTAGTTTTATTGACTTGGTGAGTAATACTATCTGAGGCTAAAGTTTACCCTTAGGCCTATGATGTTTTACCCATCAAGTGCCTTATGATCTTTAGTTTTTCTACCCTTGTTTTTTGTTTTTCCTTTAAGCCCTTTGCTGGCATACCAGGTACACATGATACTTTTCCTTTGCCTTTGCTCAGTGTGACAAGTTTTGTGATACTCGTGTCGCCCAACCCACGTCGATGAGTATCGGGTGACCCCTTGGCTTTAGTTTTGCATGATTTTGTAGAGGCGTGTCGGGCAAGAGTTGTGCCATGTGATAACCGTGTTGGGCTTCCGTATTGCCCATGTTGTATCACCTTGCATGCCATACACTTATAAGATTTAACCGGCTTCCTGACACCTGTGCTGGGCAGACCTATTGCCCAACACATCACACATAGCGTGACTTGCATCTCGCACAAACCCATGTCACAAAAGGAGTGCACCGGGTGATTAGCGTGTGACCCAAGGAAGATCCGGCCGTCCGCCGGCGGCGGCCGTCGACTATCCCTCCAGGTGGGCACTCTGCCTTACAGAGTCTACTTCTCACTATCCCTCTGGGTGGGCACTCCACCTTCCAGAGTCTACCTCTTATCTTCTTTCTCTGTGGGTCGTTGATCGGTGAAGGGTTCTCTTTGTCTTACGAGGTGATAGAAAGTGAGTACATCTGTGGTCTTTTAGGTGGAGAAAGATGCTTCAGTCTCCCCTTCTCAGAAGGGTTACGAGGCAGAGCGTGCGTGAGCATCGCGCTCAACAGTACGTACTTGAACGTAGAGATAGGTTCGCATCTTCTATGGTGCAACCAGAGACGATACTCCCGGATTTAAGGAATATCCTGGGATCGCCGCCTCCTCACGCAACACGATCGGAAACCTATCGGTCTGGAGATCAGCCTTTATCTCGACAAGGAGAAGACGATCGTCGGGATGAGTTGAACGAGATGATTGGGCAGGGTTCTGGAGAGTCGGAGGCAGTGCATCGACGGGAAGATGCAGGCTTTGTAGATGACAATAATGATGCTTATAAGCAGGGAGAGATCAATATGGATAATGGATATCCATCGGGGATTCAGAATAGTAGAGAGGAAGAACCTTCAGAAGTACACAGGGTGGACCATAGCAGGAACGACGAGGGGGCAGGAGCTGAAATGACTCCGAGGAACGTGGAACAACAGGAGACACCCCAACAACAGAAACAGGCTGAGAAGCAATCGAGAAAGAATGATAGTTTGCCGAGGAAGGCACAGTTGTACGGTGTTCCGCATGACACTTGTTTTAGATGTCTTGGGAGAGGACATTGGCAATCGCAATGTTAGAGAAGCAAGGTGTGTTATCAATGCCGCTGTCCTGGCCATGTTGCTGCGCGATGTCAGCAGAGAAGGATTCAACATCGAGCACCGGACTTGCAGTCCAACAGGACGTTTCCACCATTGCCGGCTCCACCGATCGGTGTACCTGCGAGGGGAGCTCCTCAACACACACCGAAGAGGATATCTGTGGATTTAGGATTGGATGATGATAAGAGATCTAGCAGAGATACAGCTTTGAAGCGAGCTATAGAGATTTCTTGGCCGAATAGTCTTTCATGGACATAGATTCACCCGATTCTCCGTAGATGGTGGCCATCAGCTGCAGACTTATATAGGAGTGCTAACAAGAGGGCGGTAGCGTTCTTTTCTTGTCCTGAAGAGGCGAAAGATATGGCTGACAAAGGGTTACCTTTGTTTCGAGGGTTGAAGATTAATACAAGTCATATGAGTCTGGGAGAGAGACACTGTAAGAAGGAATCCTTTTGGTTTTGGGTGATGGATATGCCGTTGATTTGCAGAGATGATGAATCCGTGGAAGCTTTGATTAAACCCTTTGGCAAGGTTGTTCGTATCTCTGATTAGCAGAGGGACAAGGATGACATATCTGGAGTTCTACTACAAGTGGAGGCTTTTAGTGAAGACGTTCCGCAATTCATAAACCTTACTTATGGGAACAGAAGAAATGCAGTGCACTTAGGTATGGTGGCGAGGGGACCTGTGGGTGAAAGCAGGTTTACCTTCACAGAGCTAGGGATGGATCTTGAGATTCCTCAAGAGGTGTTGTATGGAGCTGAGAAGCAACAGGAGATCATCAATCCGGTGGATGAGGGAGCAGAGAAGACGAGGGAATCTAACACAATGGAATGTTTTGTGGAGAATGGTCCTCGTGCGATGGAAGATGATGGTAGGGAAGTAGGTGAAATATGTGACCTTTCACCTAGAAGACAGTATCATAGAACTGATAATTCTCAGAGAAGACACATAGTTGATGAAGAAGGTAATAGAAGAATTCTTCATATCAGAAGGTTGGATGACTACATCGATTTTGAGTTTGATAGAACGTGCAGGGTTAGAAGGAATGAAAAAACAAGAGGGCGGACGACCTTCAAATATCATGATAGATATAGTTCTAACATGAGAACAAGAAGGGGAAGAGAATCCCTGGATAGAAGATTTTCTGATGTTGACAGACATGGATTTGATGAGTATAGTGAGGAAGATGGGTGGTGGAATAGTCGCTAGGCGACGTTGGGGTGAAGGATGATTGGGTCTCATTGTTTAATGGATAGTACAGCTATCTTTTAGAATATAAGAGGGCCTGCAAACAACCCAACTAGAAGGGTTTTGAGCAGGCTTTGTAGTAAGCTTAGACCTGCAATTGTATGTCTTTTTGAACCTTTCCTTCATGTGGAGGTAGCAGAGGAGTTGCTTGATATTGTTTGACTGGACTGGGTAGTGGACAATGATGAAGAGGAGGGGAAGATTTGGTGTTATGTTGATATGAACCTGAAGCCTATGGTGATAAAGAAGACCGATCAGCATATTACTTTCAGAGGAGAGAAAGGTGATGGTTCCTTTTTCTATGTCACTGCAGTGTATGTGAGTTGTGATGCTGTAAAATGAAGAAGCTTATGGGATGATATTAGAGGCTTGGCGATGGACTTTGAAGATGACTGCTGGATGATTGCTGGGGATTTCAATATAGTGAGAGACCCTAGAGAAAAGAGAGGTGGCAATGTCCCGGGGTATCAGGACATGTTTGATTTCAATGCTATGATTGCTGACAATTTGCTGAGTGAAGTTCGTTTTGAAGGGAGTCGATATACCTGGGTGAATAAACAAATCCTCACACCCACTGTGTGGGAGAGATTGGATCGGGTGCTGATTAATGGAAGATGGGAGGTGGAGAAACCTTCTACTCGATCTATTCATCTTACAAGATTGAGAGTTTCAGACCATTGTCCCATTGTTATTGTTCCTGGACAGCAGATTTATGCAAAGAGGAAGAGCCACTTTACTTTTATGTCCTCTTGGCTTAGAGAGAACGGATGTTTAGATCTTATTGAACAAGCTTGGGGTGAAGAAGTGGTTGGACACTCGTCTTTTATTTTCTGTCATAAGTTGAAGATGGTCAGAAAAATCCTTCGTGATTGGAGTAAGAACACTTTTGGAGATGTTAAACAGAGAATCAAAGATCTTGAGGACATTGTTTATACAACTCAGATGGCTTTTGAGGAGAACCCGGTCCCTATCAATGAGTTGAATTTAAAGATCGCTGAAGAGGAACTTAATCACCTGCTTGACATGGAGGAAAATCTATGGAGAGAGAGGGCAATGATCAATTGGCTTGAAGATGGTGAAAGAAATACCAAGTTCTATCATGCTGTGGTGAAGTGCAGAAGAAGACGTAGGTCCATTAGATCTGTGGTACTACCAGATGGTTCAATGGAATCGAACCCCACTGCCATAGCGGAGGAAGCTGCTCGACACTATGAAGGTTTGTTCAGAGATGGTGGAGATATTGATGATAGCGAGCTTATGCAGTTCATACAGTTTATCCCTGATGTCATATCATCAGACGACAGTTGCTCCCTTACGTTGATTCCCACGGAGGAAGAGATCAGGAACACAATTAAAGAGATGGACAGTAACACGACGCCCGGGCCTGATGGTTTTACATTACCGTTTTTCACAGAAGCTTGGAATGTGATAAAGAATGATTTCTTGGAGTTGGCCAAAGCATTCTTTCAAGGACAGGAGTGCTATAGAGGTATTTTCTGTAGTAGGATCCTTCTTATACCTAAGAATGATGATCCGAAGAACCTCGGGTCTGATTTCAGACCGATATCCATTGAAAATGTATCGCTGAGAATCCTTGCGAGAGTTCTTAGTAATAGGTTGGCTCCGCTGATGACGAAGATGATATCCCCCTTGCAAGGAGCTTTTATGAAGGGTACAGACATCACGCATCATATCCACCTTGTGAAGGAGATCTCGCATGACATTAATCAAGGGCATGTTTCCCCTAATACGATTGTGAAGTTCGATATGTCGAGAGCCTATGATAGAGTTGATTGGAAAGTGTTAGAAAAGTGCCTTTTTGCCTTCGGTTTCCTTCAAGACGCCATTGATATCTGTATGAATTTCTTTAGAAATACGTGGACTACGGTCACGGTGGGTGATGAAACTGCAGGTTTTTTCAAGATTGAGAAAGGATTGAAGCAAGGTAATGCGATTTCTCCTTTTATGTTCATTATTTTTGAAGAACTGCTGAGCAGAAGAGTGAGTGAGATGACGACTAGACAGCTGATCAAAAGCTTTAATACTAGAGGAAATGCCATTGCTCCAACTCTCCTTCTTTATGCTGATGACGTTATTCTATTCTTCAATGCATCATCTAGTTCGGTTCTAGCTGTGAAGGAGGTGTTTACGTCGTATGAGAAAGCAACTGGGCAGATGATTAACAGAAGGAAATCGATTTGTATGGTAGGGGGTTCGGATACACAGGGTGTTGATGATATCGCGAGAGCTTTAGACATTGATGGATCAGTGAAATCTTTTGTGTATCTTGGGGTCCCAATATCGAAAGGTAGAGCGAGACTTGATGATTTTGACTTTCTAGTTAAGAAGGTTAATACGAAGATAGCTAACTGGAAGGAAAATTTGTTATCTTTTGCGGGCAGAAGACTCCTTATTAATCAGGTTCTGGCGTCTATAATTGTTTATACTGTTGCGGCTATTGGGATGCCTGCTGGGATTATGGACAGATTGGAAAGAAAGTTTTCTAGTTTCTTGTGGGCGGACAGAAAGAATAATGATCGTAGAGCATGGATTAGTTGGAATAAGGTGGTGATACCCAAGGAGGAAGGAGGCTTGTGTTTTGTACCTCTGAGAAGGTTGAATGAGGCGTTCCTTGCCAAAGCATGCTGGGAAGTGATCAGTAGTAGTTCTCTTTGGGCGACATACTGCAGAGAGAAGTATTCAAACACTCGTACAGGAAGATCCGAGTTGTATCCTCAGAACCTTAAGATAAGCAGTACGCCTTCACCTTTCTGGAACAAGATGTGGGATGTCTTTCCTAAGATTATGCCATACATTAGATGGTCTGTTGGTAGAGGAGAGGTCAGCTTCTGGGATGTGAAGTGGTGTGAAGAAAGACTTGCTAGCCACGCCATTTATGCAAGTGATCGTAGACAACCGTTTATGGTTTATGATTTCTGGGAGGAGGAACAGGGATGGGACTGGGATTCGTTGAGTCACATTGTGAATGACAGTGGTATGAAGCTCATCAAAGATGCGGGAATTTGGATTGATAATACGGATGACATCATTGTGTGGGGACCGGATAGAAGAGGACTCTTTTCTCTGAGTTCAGCTAAAAAGATTCTGCAACCCACGAGAACAGAAGAGTGGAAAGAGCTGGGGATGATATGGAAGATAGATTTCCCTAGAGCGTGTGCTCTGGTATGGAAGATAGTGAGAAAGGCTATTTCTATTGATGATAATATCAAGATGCAATGTTGTATTCCTATAGCATCTCGTTGTGTTTGCTGTGAGAGACATCGAGAAGAAGATTCTAAGCATCTATTTTTTGACAGCCAGATTGCTACAAACCTTTGGTCGAAGTTCACTGAGATAACAGGCTTGAATCTGCCGGTGGACATAGGGTCTCTTGTCAAGATGTGTATCTTGGGTTTGAATAAGAGATTGGATTTGTGTTTGGCAGGCTACATTGCAATCCAGATTCCTCTATGCATTTGGAGAATTCGTTGTGCAGCTCGTTTTGATGATAAAAAACGAGAGATCACAGTTGAATGGAAACACATGATCAATGCAGTTAACAACAAGATGAAGAAGAAGGTTTTCCCTTGCATCCATGGCAGTGATTTATATGATAAGATGGAGGTAGAAGGTTTTGTACAGCCAGGGGTAGGAATGAAGGAGATAAGGCTGCTCAGATGGTTGAGACCTGATCTTTTTAACTTAAAGATGAACCTGACTATTGGGAGAAACATCTGTGAGGACGGGAGTAGAAGGAGATGGACTGCAGGTCTGGTGAGAAATCATAATGCAGATATATGCATGATTTTCTTCTCCTGGTTGAACGCATGTGATTACAGTATGGCGTATATCCAAGCTGTATTGGTTGGTCTGAAGATTGCGAGAGATAGATCGATCAGAATCTCAAGCATTGAGCTTGATGACCTCGACACTTACAACATTCTTTGGAAGAATAGCAAGGAACCATGGAAGATGCAAGCTCAAGTTAGAGCGGTGAGAGCTGAGATGCATAGAGCGGGGATCTCTGGGTCAGTGGTTCAAAAGGAGATCAACTCGATTCCGATGGCTGTGGGATGTTGGGGAAGCAGGTCTTCAGAGGTGATTGTCACCACAGATGTTAGTAGAATGCCCTGAAAGATTCGAGGTATGGCTTTTCTAGAGAAGAGAGGGATGCCTTATATCCATGTGAAGAATAGGAGGATCGATGTTTGATGTTTCATAGCTGATCTTGTTGATGTTGTTGTTGATTAGATGTTGTTTTTTGTAAGGGATATGGGTTTTTCAGTTGATGGTCTTTTGGGGGGGAAAACATGCGATCTTATAAGCAGGAGATGTAGTTTTTGTTGATGATTTCGCCCACAAGAGAGGGGTGGGATGAATAGAGAAACCTCTGGCTTAACAAAAAAAAAAGGAGTGCACCGGGCAATGCTTATCGAGCGCCACGTCCTTGCCGCCTGACATGCATGCTGAGCGACCCTCAACCTCCTCAAAATCTTCATGACAAGACGGATTAGACTAATTTTACCGTGCTTTAGAAGGTGATTCTCCTTCTCGCACGACACATGTCCCAGTTTTACCCCTTTTACCCCGCTCACGACCGACTATATATAGTAGCCTGAGATTTACCTTGTTGGGTTGCCGAGTTACCTACTTTTGCTCCCATATTGCGCATTCTTTTCCCCTTTCAAAACTTCCATGCTGGCCTTTGCCTACCGACCTTCGTGTAACGTTAAGGATCCCCTTGCCCGATGCAGGTAAATTCTGTGGCACCCTACTTACAGTGTGACTTTGTGTCGCGTAAATCGTATCGGAAAAACCCTATCACACGCCACCCTATCACTTTCTTTCTCGTGTTGGGCAAAACCTTTTAACACGTATCAAGTTTCTACTTGTCGCACAATAAGTGTGTCGGTCTTCCTTACTGCTTTGTTTTACATCAGCCTTTTTCCTATGCTGCACGACAGCCATATCACATGACACAACGACCGGCACATCTTATTGGGTAAAGAAATCTAGCTTGCGATGATGCATGTGTCGCTTGGGTTGTTTAGCAACGCTTTCATTCATGTTGCATGACAACCATATCGCGCGACATGACGCATCACGTGTCATTCCTTTTATCGTGTAGAGATGTTATATTGTTTTCACCTTAGCCGCGCGACACTCATATTGTGCGACACATCTACCGATCATCTCATGAAGGTCCGTTAGAGGAGTTACCCGATATTGGTTTGTCGTGTAAATCATATCGACCAAACCTTATCGTTTCCTCAATGCTGAGTTCTTCCCGATATCAGTTTGCCCTAAGTACCCTTTGAAAATGTATCAGTCTTTTGGTATCAGGCACCTACGTATTACGCACCATGTTTTCTATAAGTGACGACCCGATACCAATTTTAAAGCATATCACCCAACCGTATCAGGTGACATACTCACTCTCACCTTTTTCCCGATATCGAGCAAATGCAGTTGATCGAACAACTTCTTTTTACTTAATCCCTTTGTTTAATCATTGTAGAAAATGGCCCACACGAAACAAATTGTCATCCACGTTGACGATCAAGGCCAGAGGATCAACCCTAAGGCCACAAATGAAGCCACCACTGGGCAGAAATGCCCAAAACCTTAGGTGCTTGGGCCCTCTAAGGTCGAAAAGCGACCCAGAATGGAAGCAGCACCGGCCCCAACAACTATAGCCAAACCAGAAGTCCTTGCACACTCTCCAGGATGGTTCATGCCTAGAGAAGAGGAGCACCAATGACGTTACACGAAGTTGGTGACAAAAGTCTACCGGACAACCCCTTCCATCAAGCATCCTTCCATCAGATCGATGTGTTCAATTGACTCGAGAATGTCTTAGAAGCTTCCAGACTGTGGAAGATTTGCTTCAGCTACTCCACCTCCTACACTGAGCTCACCAAGGAGTTCATCTCCTCCCTCCGCCGAGTCCCAAATACCCTTGAAGAGACCAAAAGGTTCAGTGGAGCAGACATACTACAAGGGTGCCTCTACAATGTCGAGCACAAAATCTTAGAGAGGTTGCTCAACGAGATATTCTCTTCTGGCGAGGCTGAGAGAGAGTTTCTAAATAGCGGTGACTGGATCACTGAGGGCGACGGCTTCAACCCAGTCGCACTCTGGCAGAAGATGACTGGTGAATCATCCTTCAAGCCAGGGAGCAAGGTGGCGGCTATTCACTCGTGCTTCTGGAGGATTATCCATAAGATCGTGGCAAGCCTCCTCTTCAGTAAATACAAAACCAGCAACTTATATACTAAAGAGCTCCATCTTATCTGGTACATGATGGAGGGCAAGGCAATCAACTTGGGGAGATTCCTACTAAATCGGATGCACCTGATAAAGCATGCCACCAAGGAGTACAATATGGGAGGGGTCGTCAACCTGATCGCGGAAGGGCTAGGGTACCCTAAGGATCCGCTAAGCCTATCGTGCACTTGGGGCAACGACAAGATCGACATCAAGTTCCTCACAAGGGCGAACATCATCAAGAAGGAGGGCCACCTCTTCTTCTACAAGTTCATGAGGACGGACACCCTCCCACCCCTCCCACTCTGCATCAACTATGATGCAGAAAAGTTGGTCTTCACAAGAGTAGAGATCGAAGCTATGATTGTTGAAGCCACTTACACCGCCACTAGGACCATCCAAGAAAGGATGGCTGCTATAGGGAGGGCCGCACCCCTCGACACTTGGCGGGACAAATCATCGGCAGTCATCGTTGAAGACTCACTTGTCTCCACCATCATTGAGTTGACCACCACCGAACCAGCCGCGGCAACCACAACAACACCCGTCGCAGCTACAGAAGAAGTGTCGACCATCAGGGAGGTCGTCGACACTACCGGGGCTACTAGAACGGTCATTGCCCCAGAGGCCACTACGACAGATGAAATAGCCACAGTGCCTAAAGCTTCAACCCTACCAGAAATGGTAGAGGCATTCGTACAGTCAGATGCGTCCTGCAATAGCGACAAGGCATTCGCTGAGCTCTTGGAGGCAGAGCTTAGGGCCCTAAAACCAACGTCGATACCACAACCATCTACGCCAGTGATCGCTATGGAGGAGGATGGTGAGAGCCAGATGGTCGATCAGCATCTGCCTACACCGCAACCTTCTCCATGACCCCAAGTTGAAGAGATGGAGGCAACCACAAGGGTGCCAACTCCCCGTCCAGAAGCTACACCCTCACAGACAATCCAGGTTGACTCGGCACTGATAGACGATGCTTATTCATTGGGTCGTGCCACGAACGTGAGGAGAACATCACGAGGCTGAATCCGATCAGTGGCAGTCCCCTCCTCATTGGGACAGGCCTTCGGCTTCAAGTTTGACAACTTGCAGGAGGTAACAAGGAACCACACAACTACATTTTCTTCCCTAACCCACAAGTTTCAGGTCTTCCATAGGAGGTTGAATGAGTAGGAGCATCAGCTACTAACTCTAGTTGGTCTTCCCCGCCAACTAGAGGCGTTGAATAACATGATGTAGATGGTGCTCCAATGGCTCGACACCATCGAGCAAAGGCTGGACGAAAGGGACGATGTATCATTAAATCTCTCTCTCTCTCTCTCTCTCTCTCAAGAAGCTTCCAAGAAAATAAAAAACACATTGAAAGTTTCCAATATCATTACGTGTATTGCATATCATTATCGGGCCATCATATAACTTCTATTCTTGTCCTCATATAAATCTTCTAGGTGAAAATAAATATTAACAACTTAACAAAATGTATCCCATAAACATTCACCATCATATCACCCTACTTAAGAGTTCTAAACAATCTAATATTTTCTCCTATATAGAAGTTTTAGAAATTGAGCTTCAAACTCTCTTTATAACATGTCCATGTCAATGGATGACCTAGTATCTTATCCTCTTTTATAGATCATGAGTGACTCGCATTCTCCTATAAAATATACATAACATCTAGAATCATGTCTTATGTAGGTATATACATGATATGGACGTTTTCTCCATCACCTCAATCCACATATTTTATTATGTTGGTTCTAAAACCTATACAAAGTTTGTGGATCCTGATTACCAAAGATGCTCATAGGTCTTCCCAACATCTATATATTCTATAGACTGAGGGTGGCTATCATTGTTGACTATACATCCACTAACTACATTGAAAGCAACATCATAGAGTTAGATGGATGTACTGTCTATTTTTGGTATTTGTCAAGCTATGTTTCTCTATTGTAATCCCAAAAAGGACATCTTATTTACCTTATGTAACATCCTCAATTTTGGTACAAATTGAATTATATAAATTTAAGACATGAATTCATAATTTATTACAATGGTTTTATTGGTGGAATAGTAATATTAATCACCTTTGTGGCATGGGTGCAACCCATGGCCCATATCAAGCCCAAGAGACCATTTTGTTTGCAAATAGATCCTTGTGGTACCATTTAAAGAAATAAAAGGAATTTCATGTGATTTGTGGTTTGCAAGAATTAATTTATAGACATTGGATAAAGAAAGAGAGGAAAATCTAGTAATAAAGGATCTCTTAAAAGTAATGGACAATTGGTATTTTAAATATGGAATTTGTGTAATATTCTAGAAAAGAGAGTTTTTGGGCATAAATAAAGAACACTACTTGTTTAACTATTAAACAACTGAAATATTTAGATAATATGCAAGTTTCCAAAATAAAATAGGATATGATATGTTTTAGATAATTAAAAGAGTAATTATCTAGCCATAAGTGGAAACAAGATGTTTGAGGCTGTTGGGTTTTAGGGGAGGCAGAGAATGCAGCGGAAACAAAAAATTTCTCCCCCAAACCCAGCACGAGGAAACACGTCAACGTCTATATAATAGGAAAGGATGGTTTGTGGAATCATACCTTGCCCCGAGGCTTGCTCGGCGACAATACCTCGCACTTTGCACGGTCTTCAACTCCGATCTTGGACGGTGTCTGTGCAGCTCCTGGTCGCACCAGAACTGACGACTCCTCCTCCTACCGGACTGTCGAATGACAATTGTCCTCCTGAGCGGCAGTGACCTCCCACCTCTGTAGTAGTCTACACGGACCACCTGGAACTCCACTCTCCTTGTCCCACAAGGAAGTGGAAGGAGTCGCACCCTCCTGTTGACGTACTAGTCGCCAACACACTCTCCTACCTCCAGTTGCAACTGTAGTTGTCCTTCCCATGCTGCACCTCCCTTTTGCGGGAAGCACTTGCTCGGGCTCTCTCTCGGTTACCAAAACCAGAGAGAACGACAACTTTGCAGAGCAACTGGTTGCACTGAGTTGTTGTCTGAGAAGCCCCCACTACCCCTATATATAGGAGGGTCATGGGACAGGGTTCTCTATCCTGGGCAATACGGGACTAAACACAGGAGTAGAAGGGTTCGAGATTTTCCACAAAAACCAACTGGTTTGCAACCTGAAACGATCGGTTCGGCCATTGAGCCGATCGGTTGGATCTGAGCCGACCATTTGGGGCACTCCAACCGATCAGTTGGTTCCCTGAACCGATCAGTTCATGGTCCTAATCCAGCTCAAAAAGACTTTCCTTGTTCCTTTCCCAATTGGCATCGAATACCAATATTATTCCCAATCGTATTGGGAAATTTGAAACCAAAGGAAAATTCTTGCCGACATGACTTTCCCAACTGGTCGGTTGCACCAGTTGAGCCGATCGGTTCAACCCTTGAGTCGGTCATTTCAACCTGGTCATGAGCCGATCGGTTGGACACTCCAGCCGACCGGTTCAGCAACCTTAACCGACCAGTTCAACACTTGAGCCGATCGGTTGGAAGCACAGGTTGGGCAAAATCAGTCAATTGCGATTTCAATCAATCCGATACTCCAATCAATGCATCCAACACCTTGAACCATATGATATTGAGCCATCGATTGATTGAGTGTTTAATTGAACTACTAAACTCCTTTAGTAATCAATCTAAACAATTCTTTGTGGAAAAAACTCCTCTTCCAGGTTAAATCATGTGTGTGTGACCCTGCAGGTCCATTTCACGTTGGCAGTGAAAGTCCATAACACTTATGACTTCACAAGCAAAGAGCAGTGCCTAGTCACACATCATTGCTACCCAAGTGAAAGTAGAAAGTTGGAGAACAACTTTCATCCTACAATCCGTGAATGGTGTTACTGTGAATGTATAATTCCTTTGTCACTGATATCCCGAATGAACTCAAGGCATGGAACAGTCATCCTGTCAACGTTCATTCACTTTCTTGATCTCAGAGTAGATTGAAGGATATATGTATGACATCAATATCACATAGTGATTCATGCATGCGTGCACACGCCTATCTCAATCCTACTCATCAAGTGACCATGGATATCAAACTCCCTCAGGAGGGACAAATCCCATATCTATCACTCACCCCTCAAAAGCCCCATGTGTCAAAGCCACCCAATCATCACCTTTATAACAACCCATGCTTCAGGACTGCGTTTGATGATGTCAAAGTGTGCCCAATGACATGTGTTGAGTGTAGTGATTTCAGGTCTAAGAATCACACTCACCATTATCACTGTGAGTACTGACTGTGACTACCATGTCATGGTTCCATGTGTCAAACTCACGGTGGGTCTGTCTGGTACACTTGTTCTCTAACAAGTACCTATGTGTTTGGTTTGATATCTCTATATCATGACTAATGAGATTCTGTCATTAACCAACACCATAATCTAGTCTTGTGTGTCATTTTTGTCTATCTACCTTCCACAATGACATCCGACTAGGGACATAACAAGAATGTACAAACTCTTAGCATCTGTATGATCTCATCGTTCAAGTCCTTAACTTGAAAGCATACGTCATTGAGTATTGTCATTCTTTAGACATTCAATCTGTTCTATCACTATCTAATATGACTGAACTAGAAAGAATTGGAAGCTTGCCTTTGATGTTTATCAAATCAATCTTAATGTATCCCACCAATCATCCCATGATTGGCTCTCAGGGCATATATACCAACAGACTCCCACTTGCACTGCGAGCCAATCACCATTGAATCATATTCATAGTGATCTTCAACCATGTCCCACATGTTACTGTGCTCTAGTGCGATCAAAGTGAGTAATGGCAACACCTTGCCAAAGTCAGTATAAATTGCATATCTCTCATCTCATCGCTGTACGTCACACGTATGAGATGGAGTTGCCGTAATATGCGATCTAGTATTCCTTTGCTAACCTTTAGCCACATTGCATGATTAAGGATTCCATACTTGTCATCAATGAGCAGAATATCTATAAGTTCATCTCATGAACTTCCAGATCCATATAGTATCTACTGCTATTCTCTAACACATAGATACTCGACATTTCCTCTTTTAAATGGTTTTATTGGAACACTTTCAATCATCAACAAACTTTCACTTTTATACATCCTATGTGTATTTTGCAATTAATTTTCTATCCTTTCGGAAGTTCACATCAATGTAACTCTTTACATCGAACTCTTCCTTATCACCATAGAACTAGTACTTCACAAGTTCTCATGGTGTTCCAGTAACTCTTACTGGAAGTAGACATACATCCACTCGTCATGTCCCACATACGAGTTAACAGGATGAGCACATCAAATTATCATGTCATACATACAAGATGATGAATGCATTTTATTCCTGCCATGACTATACATGCAAGATAATGGGATGATTACATACATGATAGATCCATATCTATTCTTAGTGTTCCGATTATTCATAAGAATTGCACACTTGGCCTTGGGATACTAACTCCATGTAACATGGACAAGTTTTCTCCCACTGAATCTGTGCATACTAAACACTTCAGTACAGATTGCCAATGTATGCTCTCTCTTTTCAGGTCAAGAGATTTTTCGAGAACTATCTCTATAGATCTCTATTCCTATCTCATAGGAAACATCTCTGTCTTCCTTAAAGATAATTTCCACTTTTGTATTTCCATTCAAGAATATTTCCATTTCACATCAATATGTGGAATGTGAACACGCTCCCACTAAATCACAGATCCCTTCTTTATCTTTGACATATCAGTCAAACCTTTTGACTATATTATCAAAGTAAAGATCCAATTCTGAGTTGCTTGTACTCAATCAATCACATTGATTAGTCCATTGCAACTTATAGACTTCATTTGCATTAGTGGATTCATAAACCTTATAGGTTGTGTCACGTACACATCCTTGTTTTATTCCTCATAGGAATACAGTTTTAGTATCCATATGCCAAATGTATTAGTCATTAAGTTGCAATCAACAAGCATCATCCTTCTCAAAATGTTATCCATGTGTCTTAACATTTAAAACTTACTTGCACTTATGGATTTCATCCAATGAGTGCTACCATCAAGGTCATACCTTATGGTTCACATGGAAATCATTTAGGATGTAATGGTCATAAACCATAACTCAAAATTTGGTTCCTCATATTTATCTAGATAGTTGACTCATCACATGAACAACTCATCATATAGACAATTGAGGTGTATCTGTTAAGGATATAAGAACTCACAACCCTTGTGATTCTTAATGTCCTTTATTAGTGTGGGGTATTCTTTTATTAAGAAGAATTCAGTTATTTGATAATCATTCTCTAACTCCTTAGAGTATGATTGCTTCATTGATTTAGACATCACATGCCTTAATCACGAGTTCACTATGATACACTATCATAATCACTCATAAGGATCTCAAACATTTGGTCCAAGTATTTCATTCATTGATCTCATCAAGAATTAACACTTTACCAAATTTGCACTTCATCTATGATAATCTTGAACACTTCAAGATATTCATATTGGTATTTCTCTAAACACCATTTGAAGTGTTAGCATTTATTCCAATAGGTATGTAAATACATCACATGTATTATACCTAATAGGATAATCATTCTCCCACAACCATTAGTGAAGATTGATTAATCATGTCCAAGATATTCATGTCTCTTACTGGTTATCTAACCAAAAGAGTCTAGATTTATCCATCATATGGAAACTAGAAATGAATTTCTCATGATTGATGCTAATTTGATTGTTTGAGTTATCTATAACTTTAGGTATCATTTTATCTTATGCATACCATGTATCACAAGATAAACATGGCATTGCCACAAAGATCATATCTTTAAGATTGAAGCATCAACTTTATTAATTGCCATCATTGTATGGTGTTTCTATCTATTGGAAATATATGAAATATCAATTCTCAACTCTATTTCGTGCCCTTTAGGCTGAAATAAACTGAAAGAAACTCCTATCTATGGCAGAAACACTTGCTCCAATGATGGGTACTTTTTTCTTGGTCCTTTCACAAAGGCCATCACTTCTTTGCGGATATTGCATATCATATATGATAGATCCATATCTTGGTATCATATACCTTAGATAAAGAAGCGGTTCATTTCAAGATACCTTAGGTGGAGATCTCCATCCCCTTCCTTCATCTTCTTTTGTTCTTCCAGATATAGAGGGCAATTCCCTCATACACCCTTTCCCCATGTGCCTTGAGGCTGAAGATGGCTTGGATTGCTGGCTAGCATCAGAACACTTCTTTGCTTTTCCCTCATCCTTGCCCTTAAGAATTACCTTTCTCTTTGATCACATCAAAGATCATGGTTTGTCTTTCTTCATCTTTGCCTTAACATGTCCTCAACATGTCCAACAACTCTGTCAACGTTTGTCAAAGTTGTTCATGTTGTAGCTTATCATGAATTGTATGATTCTTACAACATTTGCAGTATCATACCAATAACCAACTCTTGGCTCAGAGGGAATCCATCTTAGTCAGGTTTTCCACATTCCCAATCACATTGAGTGTGTGAATACCTTACTGGATCTCCTTCTATCATGACACACTAGGACAGTGTCTTGGAGACATCACATGTCTCATGTTGTCTCTGCAACTCATAGTTCAGAAAACACAACATCAAGCACTCCTCATCAATGTCATCCTCAGTATACTTCCATAAGCATACTTTCAGCCATTGATGTGGTGGGATCGAGTTCATCTAGTTCTGGTATAACTAGGACTTAGAGCTTTCGCTCTTTGAGAACACTTCTCTTCATCCTAACCAGTCATGGAATTATTCCCATTTAATTTGTTGGTTTCAAAGATCGATCGCAAATAAAGTGATTTGTTGATTAACCATTTATTTTAACAAAAGGAAATATATGCAATTTTAGTCCAAAACTCTTTTTGACTTGTTTGATTGATTTGAAAAGTTGACGATAAAATTAGGCCTTTAATTAATTATCACTCCCACTATTTTACTTCAAATTGATAGCCCTCACCATCAATTCATAAGATTGCAGCGTACAACCTTCTAGTGGGCAAGATCCTAAAATCCTCTAAGCCATGGACCAGCTAGGGTTGTCACCCACAACATAGGTCTCTCAGGTAGGCAACTCTTACCAATTGCATCATATGCAACTCTGGATAAGATGTCATATGCAACTCCTTGCAATGATCACCTCCATGCCTCAAGGTGCTAGATCCTATCTAGGTCACCTTGTTAAGTCCGACCCAAAGCAAACACGATGAATATGCACCCTGCTTGGGCAGACCCACACATTCATCCTTCACGCTTCCATGAGATAGACGGTGCACCACGCTTGGGCGTGCCCACATTTGGTCGATCAAGCTTTTCACGTGTGTCGCATTTGGAAGGCATCTAAAACTTAATATTTTAATGAGGGATTTGGTTTTATATACATATACATATCCAATCACCACAATACATAGTATGTATCATATACATGCTATATCCCACAGAAAACATGCACAAATGATAAAAGCGATGATTATGGCCATCCTAATTTGATTCCTCGAGCCAAGAGGAATCACGGTCATCTAGGTCAACATCACATGCAACCTTTTACAAGATGAACATCTGTGCATTGCCATCCGAGTCGATCAACTCATCACATGAATGATCTATACTCTCCAGCCGGTCGTCTGGGTGCCACCAGCCGTTCGGTTGGCTCCTCCAACCGATTGGTTCTCCTGGTCATCGTGCATCTCGTCATGTCTGCCACCCGCTCGTCTCGCTCCTCGAACCGGTCATCAACCGATCGGTTCACTCCTTGAATCGACCGTCTAGAATGTCAACCGATCAGTTCACGCATTGAACCGATCGTTTCAGTTGTCGTCTTGATGTCCGCGGGTCTTCGACATAACAAGAAATAAAAATCTATCCTATTTATTACATTGCTTAAAAGAAGAAACCCCGAGTTACATTCAGGGGGAGCAAAGTTAGGAAAGAATCTCGAATTATTTCGAGTTACATCAGGAATAAGAGAGGGAAGATCGGTGCGCAGACCGAGATGCAAGCAACCACAAACAACCACACACAGATAGGGGTTTATAGGCCATAATCATGCTACACACATCCACCACAAAACTCATTTAAGGGCGACGCGTATCGAGTGCATTAATAATACATATCATATATGTAATTTGGGATTTGTGGATTTAGGATTGGACATGCATAAAGCCAATATTATTCGCATCGTATGCAATAAATAAAGGCGACAAACCAAAATCGATCATATCGATATTCCTAAAATATAGAACAGTTGACGAGGATCTGATACCACTCTTGGGTTTTAGGGGAGGCAGAGAAGGCAGCGGAAACAAAAAATTTCTCCCCCAAACCCAGAACGAGGAAATGCATCAACGTCTATATAATAGGAAAGGATGGTTTGTGGAATCATACCTTGTCTCGAGGCTTGCTCGGCGACAATACCTCGCGCTTTATGCGGTCTTCAACTCCGGTCTTGGATGGTGTCTGTGCAGCTCCTAGTCGCACCGGGACTGAAAACTCCTCCTCCTACCAGACTGTCAGATGACAGTTGTCCTCCTGAGCGGCAGTGACCTCCCGCCTCTGTAGTAGTCCACACGGACCACCTGGAACTCCACTCTCCTTGTCCCACAAGGTAGTGGAAGGAGTTGCACCCTCATGTTGACGTACTAGTCACCAACACACTCTCCTGCCTCCAGTTGCAACTGCAGTTGTCCTTCCCATGCTGCACCTCCCTTTTGCGGGAAGCACTTGCTCGGGCTCTCTCTCGGTTACCAAAACCAGAGAGAATGACAACTTTGCAGAGCAACTGGTTGCACTGAGTTGTTGTCTGAGAAGCCCCCACTACCCCTATATATAGGAGGGTCATGGGATAGGGTTCTCTATCCCGGGAAATACAGGACTAAACGCAGGAGTAGAAGGGTTCGAGATTTTCCACAAAAAGCAACCGGTTTGCAACCTGAAACGATCAGTTCACAGCTGAACCGATCGGTTGGACCTGAGCCGACCGTTTGGGGCACTCCAACCGATCGGTTGGTGCCCTGAACCGATCGGTTCATGGTCCTAATCTGGCTCAAAAAGACTTTCCTTGTTCCTTTCCCAATTGGCATCGAATACCAATATTATTCCCAATCGTATTGGGCAATTTGAAACCAAAGGAAAATTCTTGCCGACATGACTTTCCCAACTGGTCGGTTGCACCAGTTGAGCCGATCGGTTCAACCCTTGAGCCGGTCATTTCAACCTGGTCATGAGCCGATCGGTTGGACACTCCAGCCGACCGGTTCAGCAACCTCAGCCGACTGGTTCAACACTTGAGCCGATCGGTTGGAAGCACAGGTTGGGCAAAATCAGTCAATTGCGATTTCAATCAATCCGATACTCCAATCAATGCGTCCAACACCTTGAACCATATGATATTGAGCCATCGACTGATTGAGTGTTTAATTGAACTACTAAACTCCTTTAGTAATCAATCTAAACAATGTTTTGTGGACAAAACTCCTCTTCCAGGTTAAATCCTATGTGTGTGACCCTACAGGTCCATTTCACGTTGGCAGTGAAAGTCCATAACACTTATGACTTCACAAGCAAAGAGTGGTGCCTAGTCACACATCATTTCTACCCAAGTGAAAGTAGAAAGTTGGAGAACAACTTTCATCCTACAATCCGTGAATGGTGTTACAGTGAATGTATAATTCCTTTGTCACTGATATCCTGAATGAACTCAAGGCATGGAACAGTCATCCTGTCAACGTTCATTCACTTTCTTGATCTCATAGTAGATTGAAGGAGATATGTATGACATCAATATCACATACTGATTCACACATGTGTGTGCACGCCTATCTCAATCCTACTCATCAAGTGGCCATGGATAGCAAACTCCCTCAGGAGGGACAAATCCCATATCTATCACTCACCCCTCAAAAGCCCCATGTGTCAAAGCCACCCAATCATCACCTTTATAACAACCCATGTTTCAAGACTGTGTTTGATGATGTCAAAGTGTGTCCAACGACATGTGTTGAGTGCAGTAATTTCAGGTCTAAGAATCACACTCACCACCATCACTGTGAGTACTGACTGTGACTACCATCTCATGGTTCCATGTGTCAAACTCACGGTGGGTCTGTCTGGTACACTTGTTCTCTAACAAGTACCTATGTGTTTGGTTTGATATCTCTATATCATGACTAATGAGATTCTGTCATCAACCAACACCATGATCTAGTCTTGTGTTTCATTTTTGTCTATCTACCTTCCACAATGACATCCGACTAGGGACATAACAAGAATGTACAAACTCTTAGCATCCATATGATCTCATCGTTCAAGTCCTTAACCTGAAAGCATACGTCATTGAGTATTGTCATTCTTTAGACATTCAATCTGTTCTATCACTATCTCATATCACTGAACCAGAAAGAATTGGAAGCTTGCCTTTGATGTTTATCAAATCAATCTTAATGTATCCTACCAATCATCCCATGATTGGCTCTCAGGGCATACATACCAACATAGGCATCATGTAAGAATATCTTGGTCCGAATTTTTCTATACTCAAAGATAATAATAAAAAAGAGAATTCTAGAATTTGGGAGAAAAATGACTCTATGTGATATGATTAGTTAATTTAAGGATAAACCAAATAACCAAGTTTGCGATAGTAAACTTGTTCCAATGAATCCCAAAAAATATATTTATTTTGAGAAAGTTATTAGTGAGTTTCCCTTAAATTTTCATGGAAAAGGAGTTTTCTAGTGACCTAGAAAAATCCACAAAGAAAGAAGGACATTAATGCAATAATTACATGTTTCTACTTTGAAAAGTCAGTTTATTTGCATCTAACATTGCCGATAGAGTCACTCACATTCATTTAATGTGTCACACACCAAGGGACTGCTTATTCCCTATCCAGAGGTGACTTGTTGTCAGCTACCTTCAACCCATTTTGAAAACTAGGGTTCAGGGTTGTGCCAACCATGACTCCTCCCCCTACCTCTCAGATCCACAATGGCCTTTGGAGCAGTTCCCATTGGATTCAAGAAGGAAATCTAAATTAAGCCATTCCTCAGTCCCATGTTTATCATAAAGTAACAAGCGTTCCCCACAATCTTAGTTGGCAATGGGACTCATACTCTTTCCCAATATCCTTCTATATGAGACCTTGATTCCAATGCCTAAATCATTGAGTTACACCCCTCAATTCCTATGAGTATATAAGACCAACATGACTTGCATAGATTGAGAACTGGTGCCCCAAAGCATGGAAGAACCCCCCTTCTTACCCGCATATACTCTGCATATAACACTACCTACTTGCCTACTTTTGTCTCACTACTAATGAGTCGATGATGTCTTTTCCCGTTGCAAGGCTAGGGTCTTGTGAGACCTCTGATGGGGTTCTACAAAATCCTACAGATGAGAAGACCAAAATAGGGAGAGGTATCATCCTCTAATTTCTTACCCTATTCTAACTTGATGATCGCTCGTTGGGTGGGCAACCCTGTCAACCGATTGTAGTGGTAAAGGGCAGAACATGTTCGCCCAACCCTGAAAAATCTGATGAAACTAGAATCAGAGCATTTGGAATGAGGCAGGAGGAAGTCAACCAGCCAGTTGACTACCCATGTGAATTGCTTAATGAGAAGGAAAGGGGATAGAAACAAGGAGATGATGGTTGGTGAAATTACCATCCTACCCTATAGTATTAAACATCAAGGTATACATTTCTTGTCTTTTAACCCTAGACCTCACCCCAGTAATGTGGGCATGAGACACCAGTGGGTGTGAGCACATTGGCGGACCTCACCACGTAAGAAATGGAATCAACACACAGAATGTTGATGTGGCAATCAATGATTGGTCCTCATCTATTCAATTTGAATAAAATGTAACTAATGATTGGTAACTCCACTCTGGACAAAACTAATTACCAAATCAATTATAAAAAAATAGAAGGACAAATAAAATAGTTTTATAATCTAGATTTGTGCATGATTCCAAAAGTTCCAGGGCTACCTGATTAGTATGTGATTTGCACTTGGAAACCCTAGATTTGGGTATTATGATGCTAAAAACATTAAAAGCCTTTCTTTTATACTATTTTCTAGTTTTTTAGAATATAATGATAATCAAAAGGTTAACGATAATGACAATAAGAGAATTAGGGTTTCTAAAGTGGATAATTAGTAATATGTGTTAAAGTGGTGTTTAAAGCATAGAAACCATAGATTATTACCTTGCATAGTTGAATACATTAAATTCTCTTAATTCATGTTATAGTCAGATATTATAGAATAATCTGGTATTCGAGGATGACCATGATAATTATGATGATACTTAGGATTCCTAATGTTATTAGCCATGCATATGAAGAATTAGGGTTTTTGCAGTTAAAGATGATAACTTTATTGAACTTGGACTAATCCAAGTGATCATAATGAAAGTATAAGATGGATTGAGGGTTATTCAAGATGTCAAATGTAGACTAATAACTTTACTTAAGAATTGTGTGATGGCATTAGGGTTTGTACCCTTATTCCTCATCCAAACCCTAAATCAAATATTAGAACCTGAGTAGGATTTAATCTATATAATGTGATGGTGACACTTTAGGATTTATATACATGCTGATTAGATGATTAGAGATTCCTTTTGTTTTCTTGATTGGATGACATTTTTAAAGTATGATTTGATAATCTACATGGCTCTACAAAAGGTAGATGGTGATGCCTATGACTACCCACATTAGTTTGCTGGTGTTTTCCAAGTGTTTCTTGAGGATTGAACAACTAAATTGTTGGATGTTTATTTAGTTATGTTCAATTATAATGCCACTACAAGTATCACATAAAGAAAGATTATGTGGATAAAATGAAAATTCTTATTTGCAAGTATTTATGGATTATATGTTGTTAATTTATTTGGACACTTTTGCATACACCCCACGTACATAATATAACTTGTTATACTGATATGTGCTTTTGTTTCATAGTGTTTTAGGCACATGTTAGATACCATGATCTCCAGATATGATAGGCATGATAATCAACTGAATTTACTTGAAGACATTAAAGTTAACTTGCAAGGAGGATTAAGTAGATACTTCTTATCATATAGATCATATATGTACTATTGCAATTATGGAATGTTATGTATTTTCTATAGGAACTACTTGTAAACAATGCTTTTGAATTAATGTAAATTGTTTTCTATTGATTATTAATTTTTTAAAATTTGGATCCTTGTGAAAAATTTAGGTAATGTCTCTCATCTTTTTGGCCTTCCTTAATTGAGAGTTGCTAAAAAATGAGGTTGTTACACCTTCCTTAAGAGGTTTTTGTCAATCATCCTTACCTGAAATAAGTAAGATCGATGTCATATGGATAAAGTAACAATTCTACTTAGACCAACAAAAAACAATATAAAACTCAAAACTTGTTTAATTCACTAGAAATTGTATCAAAATCACCATCCTCTAACAACTATAACTATAGTCCTATATGTTATTGTCCTTGTAGATTCTATAAACCTATTCTTTGGTACCAACTTGTAGCACCCACCTCCAGGATTAACCTAAAAAACCCAAATGGTGAGGCTAAAATATGAACTAACCATTCTTTGATGATAAGTGAAAGGGTGGGAATGATGGTAGTTGAGGTGAATGGCTTGACCCACATATAACTATAGATGGAAAGATACCCATTTTAAAGTCTACATTGACAAGTTGGGCTACTGAACAAAACTTTTGACACATACATGTTTATAGATGCAAGTTCTTACACATGTGCTAAATAGGATTTCAACATATTGAGATAATAAAAAGTTGGGTTTGACGATACAACATGTGTTTTCTAGTTTTCTAGAGCTGTCACCTTGGGTTGGGGGTGTAGCTAATGAATTGTTGTGGGTTGGTGTGGATTGTAGGTATGAAAGATTTTTTACACTCTTACATAGAGCTTAGAGAGACACACATATTGATAGGTTTATTTACAGTGAATATGTGCAAATATACTCTGCAACAATGATGAAACATAAAATAAGATATATTTAGATGTGTTATCGATGAGCATATAAAACCAAGAATAGAACCACAAGAATATAGAAGGAAAACAAAGACTAGACTTTATGTGGAAATCCCTCACAATGTGTGAGGGAAAAACCACAGGGCCAACCACAGGAAAATCCACTATAAGAAGAAAAATACAATTTTCCTCTCAATTTTTGATCCACAATCTGAGATAATATACCAAGAAGGATAAATAAGAAGATATCACACTCTATGAAGAGATCCCTAAAGTTCTACCACCTTAGAACTTCCTAGGAAGATGCCCTTTCATAAAGTGTACACTAGTAGATGGTCTAAAGAAGACACCTAAATGCCTTTGTACTCCTACCCCACTTCCTTTCTTATTTCTTTTTTTTCTTCCTTCTTCCTTTTCTTTCTTCCATGTTTCTAAGGTTCTACCTTTTTCTTCTCTAATTTGGCTTCTTCCTTTCTCTTTTTCTTGGATGCAAATCCAATTGAAGGATGCATGGATCCCTTTAGCTATTTCTCTTGGAGACTGGTGGCACACAGAACAACTACCTTGGAGAGGGATATATATATATATATATATATATATATATATATATATATATATATATATCCCACTACAACATCAAGTATGTGAGCCTTTCCATGTTGGGCAAGAAACACTGCCAACCAAACAATGTCCCCCTCCAACCCAAGGAAGGAGACTATCATCACATAATCAACACTAGAAATGTATGTCGTTGATATATTTACAGAGCTCTAGCTTGTCTCATGTCACCACCTTGGTCATCATGTCAGAAGCATTGTTCTCAGTTTGAATCTTCTTTAGAGTTAGAAACGTCTTATCAATCAAATCATGAAGTCAATTATATTTCACATGAATATGATTTTCCCATGCATGATACACTGTGCTTTCAATCAAATCAACAACACTCCGACTATCATTAAAATTGTCAGGAAAACTCGATTCATGCCCAGTTCCCACAAAAATATCACAATCAAGAGTTTTTATTTCCTTATTTCCTCTTCTATAATGTACTCTACCTCTATCATAGAAAGTGAAACACACTTTTGCAACCTAGATTGCCAAGATGTAGTTCCCCCTACAAAAATGAAAGCATACCTAGAGGTAGAATTCTTGTGATCAATATCACCTACCATGTCAGCATCAACAAAGCCTTTCAAAACTGATTTAAAATCACCAAAATCAAACACATCTTGCTGGTGCCTCATAAGTAATTGAAGATCCACTTGACCGCCTCCCAGTGATCTTTCCTTGGATTTGAGAGAACTTGGTCAAAATACCAACTGTATGAGAAAAGTCAATATGGGTATACACCATTATCTACATTAAACTTCCTACAACATATGAATAGGGAATATTGGCCATCTACTCCTTTTCCTCATTAGTAGATGGGAATGACTTCTTACTTAGCTTTAAATGAACTGATAGTGGAGTATTGATGAATATATATTCATCCCATTTTCAAATTTCATTTCTTTGTCTTTTTTATAGATTTTCATCTTAATTTTTCAACCTTATGGAAATAAATTGTAAATTTCTCTTTCCTTGATCATTAATGCAAAATCTCATCATTTCCAATCTTGTCGTGCAGTTTCAATCTTCACTCACAACAACCTAACTGATACTTTAGAGTAAACCAAGTATCTGAAAGATTTCAAGAACAATATAGGACCACCTTAGTAAGTGATACAACGAACTCATGTTCTAAGATGGTCATTTTAGCTTTGACGGATGTTACACCTCAAAGCTAGATGACTGTTTCTACCCTCCGCTCCACTTTCCACCCTAGTTATTCAGTAGCCAAGATGGGCATTCCTATCTTCCAACTGCTCATCTCGGTGCACCACCTACACATTTCAAGTCCCCAAATAGCCGTCTTAGGTTGCTTCACAACCAAGCCTCAAATAGCAACACACCACCACTTTGCCCTAGGGTTTGTGCCCTACTTCCCTGACTGCACTTACTCAAACATGAATTGGGCACTCCATGATCCAACATCCCATTTTAGTTTTCTTTGTGATCAAATAAATATAAATGACACCACCACCCTTTACGGTTTTTGACTTGGTTCCAGGCCCCTTTAGAGTTGAACCGATTGGTTCAGGCTGCGAACTAGTTGGTTTGTGGTGCACGGTCATGACTTTTCAACATTTGTCTCTTATTCTTTTCCTCTCCCCTCTTTCAGTGTTTCCACCTCCTTCCCATATAAAAGGAGGGAGGATTCCATAAGAAAAGGATCCAAATTTTGTACTTGCATTTTTAATTAAGCACTTTCTGTTTCAATTCTTGCATGTGTACTCCTTGTTCTTCAATAAAATTCGTGTTTCACTCTCAATATTTCTAGTTCTTGTTCTTTTCTTCTTTGTCTTCTTTTGGGAACAAGTATCCAATGAAGATATCCATTTTATTATCACTAGCTAAGATCCCTTTTAGGTTTCTTCTTCCTCTAGTCTATGTCTTACTTTCTTCCACCCTTTGATCTTCCTTTGTTCTCCATGGATCATGAGTAGTTCTTATGTTGGGGTGTGGGGAATTGGACCATAGACATAGCATAAATTAGATTGACTTCTATTTGATGTTATTTGTTAGATGGTATTTGTTTGGATAATCGCACATTTGAAACGACTTGATGTCTTGTTTCATCAAGTGTTAGTCTTGGGGGATGTGACTATAGAACCCAAGGATGGGAACACCAAACAAATGCATACAGATCTGGATTAGACCTCGAAAGGATCTTTTTTGGGTTGATCAGGCTAGGATCTATAAACACCAGGACCAATGGGTTTATAGGAAGTTTGTCTTTTGTAGATGCATTTGTAAATGTTTCACATACCCTATTATAACTTGTTTTATCTTATAGATTCATCAATCTAGTTTCATGTAGGCTATGGTGGTAGAACTCATAACCTTGATATCCTCTATTTTTGATTCATTCTCATTTTCAATCGCTTGTTTCTCAATCGTTCTTTCTTACTTGAAATTTAAGTCTTCTCATAGTTGATCTCTCTTCAATTTTTCTTAAGATAACTGATTCTTTATTTGTTCTTAGAATAATTCTTTCATTACTTGTTCTTAGTGTAACTTTTATTTTGTTACAAAATTTACTTCCTTGTTTTAGCATAATCAACCCTTCAAACAATGAATCTTTACTTTCTTGTTCAAAATTTGTTCAAAATTTGTTCAAAGTGATATGGTTTTTAATCTCAATCTTAAAAATCTTGTCATATGGGATCAACCCTTATATACTAACAAACAACCTTAATTGGTAATTTTTTTGTATAAATGGTTAAAATCTCAGATAAACCCCTAGTGAATTGGCATATCGAATGGCACATATCAATTTTGGTAGGGTTTCTAGGGAACATATATTTTTTCAAACCCTGAAAATTTTAAACAATACCTTTTTCTTCTTCTTTTTTATCTGCCTTTTGAGTCTAATTCCAAAAGTGATACTCCTCCTTTTGAGTTCCCATACTGGCAGTTTTCTTTTGTACTGCTATATACTTTTCATATAACTGTGCATGCGACGCCCACCAAATGCTGATGTTGTACCACCAATTTATGATCCAGACATAGAAACAACGTTCCATCATTTGAATCAAGAAATTGCTTTAGGATGGACAAGGAGGAAGTAACCCATAGGATTGAGAAAGAACTCATTGCTCAAAGGGAGGCCATGATAACCAAGTGTGTGGCTTAAGAGGCAACTCTACATGCAACATATTTGGCTGAACAAGAGGACCACGAAGCCGCACAACAGGAAGCCAAGCAGGAAAAGCAATTAAAGGAGTTCTCAGTCCCCAAAACTACTTATGAACAACACCATTTTGTGCCAACAACATCACTGCCCCTCAATTTGAGATCCGTACCCAAAGTATCACTATGCTTCAGGCCAATCCCTTTTCTAGAAACAAAGGTCAAAGTTGCCAAGACCATTTTCAACATTTGTTTGATTTATGTTCCTTACATAATCCCAAGCATTTATAAATATGCCACTCACCTTAGATTGTTCAAATATTCTATTTCCAGTCAACTAGCAAACGATAAAATTCTATGAAAGGAGAAGAACGTCTCAACACTTGAAAAGCACTACAATCTAAGTTCCTAGAGATATACCCCCTTCTCTCACTTATGAAAGCAGGGGATAGATCACTCTATTTTCTATGGCTGTAGGTGATACCTAGGATAAGATTGGGAAAAGTTTAAAGACCTTATCCATCATTACCCTCACCATGACATTACTTAGGCCCAACTCATTGAAATTTTCTACTATGGTGTTGACAATGATACCAAAATCTTTCTTGATTCTTCATCTGGAGGAAACTTTATGTTTCAAAATATTTATGGTGCTTAGGAGGTTGTTAAATGCAGTTTTGAAACCCAAGCACAACAAGGGACCGGTGGGGTCCTCAAGGTATCTATGGCTGAGAAAAAGCTCGACATTAAAAACATTGTCGAAAGCCTTAATCTGATTGACTTAAAACATGATCATCTCAAGTCTTCTTTTAACACCTATGAGAGAAGACATCAACCTCAACAAGTAAAGGTTGCATACTCTCTCTACAGAATTTACCAAGGGTATGATCACACTACCCTATAATGCCAATATCTTTATAATGTTCACATGCAACAAGAGGCTGGACAACAAATGGAGGACCTCAACTCCATTCACAGCATACCAGGTCAAGCTTATTATAACCTAAATTAGGCCAGATACCACCCTAGATTCTGATATGGAAACCCATCAGGTGTTGAAACTCAACTTGATCCCCAGCAAAGACCGCATCACCATCAAGCCAACAATCGTCCACCACCAGACTTTCCCAACAACAATAATTATAGGAACTTTGGGAATGAAGGAAATTACAGGGGTCATTTCCAAAACCATGGGCCCTACCAAGGGCAACAATATCAAAATTTGAACCAACCACCAACAAAGACATACCACTCACCTCAAAAGAACACCCCCACTCCTTCTTGCAATAGTGAAAGGACAAATGCTCTACAACAATGCATCCTTTCCATGAATCAACTTCTCCTATCCCAAAAGGCTCACCAAAAGGCAACCCATGTTCAGTTGGCCCAACTTTTTGCACAACAAAAACCTCAAAATGGTGTTTTTTCTAGGAAACTTGAAAATAACCCCAATCATCTTGAGCATCTTATGGTTGGCTCCAACCACTCTGGGAAGTCACATGCACTTCCCCCTCCTCTCGAGAAACCCCCTGTTGTCCCCTTAGATTTTAAGGATGATAACACTATGGTCATTGAAATTCAACATTCACTACAACCCACTATTCCTACCCCTGAAATCCCACAAGTGGAGGTTGATGTGCCCAAAATCCCTACCTACAAGCCTCGTCCACCATACCAAGTCCTCCTAAAGAAAACTAGCCTTCATACATGTTTCATGAAATGTAGGTGGGGCATGAAAAAGTTACATGTGGACATTCCCTTCGTAGATGCTCTTGAAGACATGCCTTCCAGGTCCAAGTAAATGAAAACCCTTTTAACTAGGAAGTATGACATAGAAGATATTGATATGGTACCTCATGTATCATTCATAGAAAAATACCTAAAAATAAAAATATCCCAGTTCCTTTGGGATTGGCTACTATTTAGGTGACAATGCTTGTAGAAAAGGTCTTGCTAACTTAGGTACCAACATTTCTATTATGCCTTATAGTCCTTGCAGGAGATTAGGGTTTGTGGATATGGTTCCCACTACCATGGCCATCCAATTGGCAGATGCATATATAGTGAATTATATGGGTATCATTGAATATATACCAGTAAGGGTTGGGAAAGACGACTATGTTCCATACAATTTGGTCCAACCCTTCTTTGACAGTGCTCGAGCCTTCAGTGATGTTGAGTCTAAGTACTATTCTTTTTTGTCTTAAAGACAAATGCTAGAGTTTAGAGTGTTTGAATCATGAGGGGACCAAGCCTCCAAGAATAGGTCTATTTCCTTGATTGTGTTGATAAGCTTTCCTAGTTGAGACAAGAATGGGAGTTACTCGAGGATCCCCTCCACTACACCCTTATGGCTCCATCTGATTGTGGTTTTGAGAATGAATAGTTGGACTAATTTAGAGCTCATCAAGATAGACTCAAAGAGATTGTTGATGGAGAATTTGAAGACCTTAAGATGGTCTATCTTATAGAAGAGAAACCCAAACCCCCTAAGGCCCCAAAAATGAAACCCCTCCAGGAAGGAGTTAAATTTGTTTTTCTTGATGAGAAAAAAATATGCCCTGTGATCACTAATTCTAACATTATTTTTTTGCAGGAAGACAAGCTCTTGGCCGAGCTGAGAAAAAGGAGAACCTCTCTAGGTTATAAAATGATAGATTTGATAGGGATAAATCAAGCCATTTGCATGCATAAAATCCCTATGGTAGAAGAGTACAACCATATGAGGACCCTCAATGGAAACTAAATCCAAACCTAAAGGAGGTTGTCTGATTGGAGGTTATCAAAATCATGACCGTAGGAATCATCTACCTCATCTCTCACTCCCCCTGGGTTAGTCTTGTCCAAGTGGTCCTCAAGAGGGGGAACCACTGTTGTAAAGAATGATAAGAATGAGCTCATCCCCACCCGTACTGTTATCAGATGGACGATGTATATTGACTATAGGAAATTGAACAAGGCCACTAGGAAAATTAGCTTCCTGCTTCCCATCCTGGAAAAGTACTAGAGTGCCTTGCCCATCAAAAATACTTTTTCTATGTAGGTTTCTATCATATTCACATTCATCTTGATGATCAGGAGAAGTTGACCTTCATTTTCCTATGTGACACTTATGAATTTAGGAAAATGCCCTTTGAGTTGTGTAATGCCCCAAACACCTTCCAATGGTGTATGTCTTCTATTTTTGCTAGGTTGACCAAACCCATTATGAAGGTGTTTCTAGATGATTTCTCCATTTATGGAGACTATTTTGACTCTTGCCTTTGACACCTGTCCCTTGTTATGGAAATGTGTGAAGAAGCACACTTGGTTTTAATTTAGAAAAAATGTCACTTATGGTGACATAAGGAATCGTCTTAGGACATATATTTAATGTAACAAATAGAAACCCATGTATAATCTTAGTTTAGCCTTTTCCCTATGTTTTTCCTTTCATTTCTATGCTTTATCTCTTTGATGTTGAATTAGTGGAAATTATAAAATTTTGGTGTACATTTGTTCCCTATTAATACCAATAAAAGGGTTTATGCAAAAATGTCTCAGTGAAAGTTTACAAAAGGGTCTAGTTTGCAAAATGTCCACTTAAGTGGGATAAATATAAAATAAATTCATACTAGAAGTTTCTATGGACTTTTGGAACAAGAAAATGAAAAGAAAATCCGAAAACAATGAAAATATGACATTTAATGTATTAATTTGTCAAATAGTGGAAAAATGAATAAATTGCCTAAAATTCATAAAAAGGGGAACACAAAAGATGATTATATGTCCAAATTCATTTCCTTTGAGCCCAAGTTTACTTGAATGACAAGTTCCACAATTTTGGGATATTAGTAATTATAATCACATTAATTAAATGGGAAAATAGGAGATATCTGAAAAAGATAAAATAAATTAGTTAATGACTCTAAAAGAAGTAACTAATGTCAAATTCATAATCTACACATTAAAAATATCCTTTGGATGAATTTTTATTTTATTTGGAAAATGTTTGATAAAAAGGTGAAGTTAGGTGAGAGAAAGTGTGTTGAACCTTCAAAGACATTAAATAATGCACAAACAAATTCAAAACATGAATTTAAGGGCAAATTCATATCCAACATACTTAACATGACTTGTGGGTGAAGTTTCATCAATTTTGGAGGATCTTAGAGTCATTAATGCATGAGGAAAGAGAAAATGAGATTTGCTAATTTAATGAATCAAAAGACTTCAAAAGGAAATCTAATTTCATATTCAAATTCTACATACTCGAATTAGCTTAGGTGTCAAATTTTGATTATTTTGGACTTCATTTTCACCCTCAATTGAGGAGAGAGAAAAGATTAAATAAATATATGTGCCACTTTAGTCTGATTAAGATTTGGAATACAATCAATGCGTGGCATTTTCATTTTATTTTTCTAGTTTTCATGTTGATGGACAACCAAGATCGTCTGGGAAACCAACTAGGTGGCTCTGAGTTTGCCACCAAACTTGCGTCCACGATGGAAACATGCGTGGAACTTGTTGATATTGTTTTTGAGATTTTTCTCTCGTTACTCAATATTTTCTCAAGTTTTTTGCTCCTACACCTTTCTTATTCAATTTTACACACAACAATCCTTTATTTGTAACATTTTGTCAAGAAAATGAGAAACACCCAATTCTTGCATCCCAAGATTCTCAGTTGACCTAGCCACCTCTTGTTTCACAATCCCCCGTCTATAATTAGTACACCCAAGGTCTTCATCTCTCCTTGATTGACTTTCCTATGGATCAAATTGTTCTTGTGCTTGTGTGTTCTATTTTTAGTGACCAAATTTTATTCTAGGGTTTGCGGCAGCCAATGCACCTCTCCTCACCACCTCTGGCCAATCAACCCTAGTTGTAAGTTTGTCTACTCCTCTAGCTTTCAGTTACTTTATTTTCTTATTTACTCATGTCATTGAGTTTTCCCCAATTCTCAGCTGATCTGCTTCTCGTACAATGGCCTTGACACTAGTTGAGTGAGGGGGATGATTCCTATGTGTGAATTGACATGTTTGCCCCTCTCATTTTCTCTTTTCTATGTTTTCTTGTGCATGGACAACTTGGTCTTTTGCCTTGTTTTGATTCTCGCTTGACCGAAGCCACATTAGTGCTTACTTGGTGACATGTCCACTTCTTATTGGGCCATGTCAACGAGTGGCCCAACTCTTAGCATTTTCTCATGAATTTCTTCGCCTATGTGGAATTTTCCAATTTTCTGATTGGATGGTATTGCAAATATTGTATCTTTTAATCCACTTGTCTGAAATTAACAAATAAATATGTTTTGGAATTGGAAAAATATCTTCTTTCGAATAAAAATGCTTTCAATGCATGATTTCCATGACTTTGTGAAGGATGATTTTGGATAATGAACTTAATGAATAAAATCCCTAAAAATCACAAGTTTAACATATTAACTCCAAAATTAACATAAAAATACTTTTTCTTGATCTGAAATACCTAATAAGTCGATTGGTGAGGTTCTCAGAGTCAAAATCTGGGTTTTACTAAAAATGTCTAGAATTAGGGTTTCAATACACTTATATAGATTTCAAAACCCTAACACATGTGAATAACTTGAAATAGGCAAAGATTGAATGGATCATCTAAAAGTGGTGGAAGTTGATAGTTGAACTCAATAAGAGAGGTATGTGCATCCTTACACCTTAAGTTATGATATTTGCAAGACAAAATATAATTTTCATAATGAGGCATTATATGAAACATGTTCTCTCTATTGTTATTTCTTTTGTTATATTTGCCTCAAAATCAATATTGAAATTTTACTTCTTGGGTTTTGTACCCCATTGCCATGTTTCAAATATTTGATGCTTCTACTTGCCATAGTTTCTCTTTAGATTGTTGATTTTATTATACTATTTAGCTAATGTAGTGGTACTTTTGTACAACCACCCATACATAGGACATGTGTTATTTCACCCTGGGGAATGTGTTATTGTCCCCCATATAAAATATTTGTAGGTGATTGGAATGCATTATTCTCCCTCACCTATTGGTTGAGGTTAGGTAGGTTCCTAAATCCTACGTAGTTAAGATAGTCAATACTAATCATGCATGCAAATCTTTTACTATTTTCTTGTTATAGAAAGCATCTATTTGATTATGCCTCATACTCTTGACCTTCTTCATCTTATGATGAAATCTTATCCTTTATTTTTAGGTTATATCTTTACCTTTTGTTCTTGTTCACTATTTGACACATACCATGCTTCTTTCTCTTATTGGGTGGTTTCCCAACCACCCATGTTTCATCAAGATATTGTACAAGGCCAAGGAGACCAAAATTAAGAGTAGATACCAATTTTTCTTCAAGGATGTCTAGGTTTCTACTACTAGATCCCATTAGTTTTCCTTTCAAGTTTATGTGTCATGAAACTCAAGTAGTCAATTGAGTGAAAAATAAATGTAATAACTCTATTTTCTTTCCACTACTACTATTGACATTTTGTATCTGAATCATGCTTATTTAATTGGAATATTATACATGCATTCCACTATATCTATTATTTTTGAAAAAAACGTGTCTGTTTTGTATTTCCTTTAAATTTTAGTGAGGATGTGATCTTGCTTCTTTAGAGTTAGCAACCAAGGTATATAGGTGGAAAGAGCCAAGATTGAAGTGATCACCAAACTCCACCCTCCCACGTTGCCTTCCTTGGACGTGATGGATTCTATCAATGATTCATCAATGATTTTTTTGAAGATTGCCAAGCCTCTCACCAACCTCCTCGAGTAGGATTTCCCATTCACCTTTGATAAGGTATGTGTGGCCCAATTTCCTTTGCCTTAAGGATGTTGTTACCTCTACCCCCATCATCTGTGCACCTAATTGGTCTTTACCTTTTGAAAGAATTTGTGATGCTAATGATTTTTTTGTTGGTTTGATCCTTGGTCAGCAAGTTGACAAGAAGCACAACATGATTCATTATGCATCCATAACTTTAGATGATGCCCAACAAAACTACAATACTACTGAGAAGGAAATGTTATCCATAGTATATGCCTTATATAAGTTTTGCTATTACTTATTGGATCCAAGGTGATTGTTTACATGGACCATGCGACCATTAGATACTTAAAATGAGAACCCATTACACTAAACAAGATTACTGAAAACATAAAATACAATCAATCACCAATTAACCACATACCCAAAAATATGGGTGGATTAAAACCAATTTCAATGTCAGCACCCGCTTAGAAACATTTGCATAAGATCCCAACATCTTTCTTATATCCATACTATGTCAAGAATTTGATACAAATTGTTCTATTGCCTTAGACACAACATATATACATAGAGAAAAATATTCATATATGCCACACAAACAAGCGTCAATATGCTAACAAAAGTCTGATTTGTTTGAAACAACATATACAAACTTTTCCTGCCCAGACCTAAGAGTACATGGACGACTCTAGGACAAACTAGACATCTAATAAACTTTGTCAAAGATTCATTACTATAGATACTCTTTGATTCCACATGTTTGATTTTGTCACTTCTGATTACCTAAAAAAATGTGGCGAACCATAAGGGTGAGACCCATGTCACAATAAGAGATACAACCTCCAACAACATTTATTGATTACAACATTTTAAAGTAATTAAATAGTTAAGAAGTTTAATCAGATATAACAAACCAGATTAGCAGTAATGATGATTAACAAAATACATAAATGAGTAGATAATAACTATCATCATTAGCCAGACTATCATCCTTGATCTTATTGCCAATATAAGAAATTTAGTAGCATATGTATATCTAGCATTATGAGAAAGTCTAGTATCATAGCATATCTAACAACATGAGCATGTCTAATTGGTTGAACATATCAACATCATAAGAAGAGATAACAACATAAGCACAACTATCTGGATAAGCATGAGTAGTTGTATATGCATCTCTAGTTACAAAGGCATGGGTAGCATGCTAAACGTAACTAACAACATTAGATATCCAGCATAATGATTATAATCAACAGTAGTAGTATAGTTATCAACATAAACATGGATACTGTATGTACACATCAACAATCTTAAGCATATCCACAACATTAGTATATCTACTATATCTTAATTGCACTAAGCATCATCTTTATGTAAAGATAACAAACAAGGGTTATCATTCAATGTGAAACGTCATGTATAACCCTAAACAAATATGCTACACGGTTGTATTACATCTTTTATTATGCCCTGAGGAAATTGAGGATACCACTCAAAATCCAACTGACCACTGCTAAGTCAAAATCAGTGCCATACAAGATCTAGGAAGAGTCAGACTCCTAAGATCTTCTCTGCCCCCAGTCAGTACGGGTCTACCACATTGACACATAAGGTCAAGATGCTAACAGCCTTATCTGTCCTTGGTATAGGTCACAACAATAGTGAAAGGAGGTGGGTACACATACCCTACCATCCGAGGAACAACCGTAGTTGTCCTCCAATCTTGTCACATATATAATCACTGAGACACGAACGCAACCGTTCTCAATCACATCAGATGTATGAGGCAAGACCATAGCCAACCTCCACAATCAACATTGTGGATGACAAGGATATATCCTTGACTTGCCACCCCCACATACTCAACATTATGCACTCTGAGTTTCCCTTAGGAATACTCATTTCACCATCTGGAAAATTCTGACACTATGATGGATCTATGGCATAGGGCACTACATGATTAGAGTTTCACTTGATTAGTTATGCCAATTGGGTGAATTAAGGTTGCATCAAACAAGTGGACATACAAACCCTAATTCACTTCTAACAAGCACATGTATATCACAACTTTTAAAAGATATACAAATGTGTGAAACATAATTTTTCATCTCATCATCACATGGTACTATTCACTTGTCGTTCATGAAACACACTAGTCATCATATTATCACAAAATATAAATCCTTTTTCACAATATCATAGGGTATCAATCCTTATTAACATAAGAGGATTACACCTCATTCAGGGCTCAACCATGCCCAAAGGTCATTAAGACCATCATACTATCATAGGATATAAATCCTTTTCACAATATCACAGGGTATCAACCCTTATCAACACAAGAAGATTACACCTCCATCAGGGATCAACCATGCCCAAAGGTCATTAAGACCATCATATTATTCCCTACAAGATCATCATTATCTTTGCATGCCTTATAACAAGGATCAACAACATTACTTACATATAACATATTGGATCAACACAATATTGCATTAATGAGCTAGGAGATATTCATAAACAATCATAGCAGGGTTATATTAACATTAAGAACATTCCTTTATTACATCAACATGTAAGGAATCTAGATATGATTGACCCTCATCATATTCATAATGCACATGTTTAGCATAAGAAAGTGTCAACCATGTGGCTATGATAACCACCAATTAACATATTAAGGTTATGATCATATTAAGGAGGTTATTCCACCATCATTACATCATATAAGAATGTTAAACATGAATACTCATCTTTATCTATTTGCATTAGAGTTAGGTTCAACAAGATAAATCATATTAATGTTACTAATCAACACTTATACCCCAAACCCTAACTCACAACATCCCTATTGTATTATGGATGCATAAAGTGAAGCATCACCATCACATTCCATACCTTTCTCAAGTATGAACCCACACATAAATCAAGGTGTAACCATCAGGTTATAGCATACTAGGGTTTCAACAACAGTAACAGAGTACTCCATGATTGTATTAGTCATTCAAGGACTATTCATACCCAATTACCATCATTTAGTTATATTAAATCTAGGTATAACAATCTATACCTCATTAGGGTTACATATCAACACAATTTGATTATCATTCCTTCTTTTCATATGAGTGAATAGGTAAGAATACCTTATTAAGGGTAACCCTGCATTTCTTCCATCATCATTCAACCCATATCACCATACCACAATGTCACCCAGAACCATTGGATGTTTAAAAGGTAAGACCATTGGTTGTTTACATAAGTAAACACCTTGGATAAACCACCTATGAAGTCCTTGATTTGTTATCTAGAAAAATTCACCATCTAACCCTAGACATCCCTTGATTAACAACACAAAAAGTTCCATTGAGAGTAGGATAAAACCCACAATCGATTGTTCGGTTAAAACAAGCCATCCATTGTCAACAAGTAAGCTCCTTAAGTTGATCATATAAAGGAAACCATATAAATCACATTATTAGGACGAACATAACATTATCCATAATTCCACCTTATTGGAGGAATAAACATTAGATATTTACCATTGGGTCAAGTTCATATGTTAAAACCATCAATAACAGTATAGATCTAACCATTGCATCAAGTGACCCAAGAAACCATTGGTCTAAGGCTTAATTGATGCTACAACTACAATGCTTAAATCACCATAGGTTCTATAGACCAGATCCACCATCATTAGTGACCATTAATTCACCATAAGTTGTTAGATCAACACTATATTCATTAATCAACATCAAATATTAAGCTAATGTCATCATTGATTGATAACATCAGTAGGGTGCTTAATAGTTGATCATTAAACTTCTAATTGATCCAAAACCTGACCTAAGGGGGTGACCATAGGTTGTCATCATCATCTGACACCTTTGATCTCAACCATCAGTTGTCATGAAGACAACACCATAGGGTTGTTGCAATAGTACCATCATCGGGTCATGAGTTTATAGAAGAAATCAACTTTAAACCCGAAAATTGACCACTGGTTGATAGGTGCTTAGCACCATAGGTTGATAAAAACACCTTATCCAAGTCATATTATACGTTAGGAATAATGTACACATGATCACAGGTTCATCTATAACTGAAATCAGAATAGGGAACATTATAAAAATCGAAATCCAAGTCAAGCGTAGCTTTTTAGTGCATGAATCATCATTTTCAAGCAAGAACATGAGCTAGAAAGCTTATGGTAAGCAATAAATGTGGAGAAAGTTATAAAAATTGCCTCTAATGAGAAGATAAAACCACACACAGAAGAAAACTCGAGCAGGTAGGGTAGGAAATCCAATCATAAGTTGTAAACTCGTCCATCTAGCACCTTTCTTCATCAAATGAGCAAACCCTAAGCATAAGGAGCAAGATAGATAGGGTTTTAGAGCTTTAGAGAAATTTCTATCATGGAACAACAAGGTTTCGACCTGGAGAAAGGTAGGAGGAAGGATAAAAAAGAAATAAATGGAGGAAATAAGGGGATTCTTACTCTTTTAGGTCAATATCAATAGAAGGAAGCTTTTTAAACCCAAAAAGGAAGCCGATTGCAACCCTAGATCCTTTTTCCAAGAAGGTCCCCACTTTATTATTCCTTGGACAGGAAAATTCATAGCAGCATAGAGGGATAACCTGGTTGGGAGAGATGTAAGTGATGAAGAGAAAATGGCTCATTTTGGAGCTTAGGGATAAGTATATGAAACTTAAAGATAAAGAAAAAGAAAAAGTTGAAGTTCTAGTATCTTTCCAAGTGTCCATGGCCTTAAACCATTAATAATATACAAGAACTCACACAAACAGCTCCCCCACCATCCATAGATACATGCTTATCCCTTGTTTCATGAATCTCCAAGCAAAAAAAAAAACAAATCATTAGTTGATAGCTACTAAAGGTAGCTCATCCATGAAGGGGTAAATCCTAAAATACTCTTGGAGAAAAAACCTTCAAAACAAGGTTTAAATAGGTGCCCCATGTCTCAAAAATATCAAGAATGATGAAAAAATATCCAAGGAACATAATTCCAGTGATAAATTGCAAAGAAAACCTCTCAATTGGTTAAATTTTAGAAAAGTCCAAAATGTGCATAAAATTGCATAACTTGTTCAAATAGTGTCGAAATTGGACCAAATTTGAAACTTAAGATTTTTTTATGATTTAAAAGCATATCACAAGGCTATGTTAAGGTTATAAGAATTCAATTATGATAATTAATCTTATCCAACTCATTAAGAAAGTTTAGCGACCTTACATTTAATGACCAAAAAGGATGTCAAACCTCATCTCATTCATTGGATCTTTTTACTGAAGGAATCAGAAATCCTTAACAAGAAAGGTTGTGAGAACATTGTAGCCGACCAAGTCAGACACTTGAGCTCTTAAGATGATGATGGTATTCCTATCATTGACTCTCTACCAGATGATAAATTTCTCAAAGTAGAATCCCAATACCCCTAGTTTGCATATTATGTCAATTATCTTGTTTCAGGTATCCTACACCCCGATCACAAAGGATGCATGAAGGAAAGTTTTTACATGATGTGAAACACTATTACTGGGATGATCCTTATCTTTTTAGATTGTGTGTGGATGGTCTCTATCATAGGTATGATATTGAGGAAGAGGTTGTCCACATACTTGAGAAATTCCATTCTGGCATGACAAGAGGGGGCATGAGTTATCAAAAAAAGACTAGGAAAGTTATCCAATCTGCTTTCTTTTGGCCCACCCTATTTCAAGATTGATATGAATTTGTCTTATCCTATGATTAATGCCTAAGGTCTGGGAACATTTCTAAGAGATATCAAATGCCCATGACCTCTACAGATAGAGATCTTTGATGTCTGGGGCATGGAATATATGGTACCCTTTCCTTTTTCCTTCAGTTACTGATATATCCTTGTGCATGTGGATTATGTTTCATAATGGGTAGAATCCATCCCCACCAAGACTTTTAGCTCCAAATCTATCAAAAAGCTTTTCAAATATGTCATTTTCCCTAGGTTTCAGGTGGCTCACAAAATTATTTCTGATGGGGTATCACATTTCTTAGAGAAAAGTTTTGAATTATTGTTGAAAAGTTATGGAGTCCACCACAAGGTCACCTATCCTTAACACCCTCAGACTAGTGGTTAGGTTGAGTTTTCAATTTGCCAAATTAAGTCCATCATAGAGAAAAAATAGTCACGTGCTAGGAATGATTGGTCTTTGAAAATCAATGACACCTTGTAGGCATACATTACTACATACAATACACCTACAGGCACCACTCCTTTCAGATTGATGTATGGCAACTCTTGCCATCTATGCATAGAGTTGGAGCGCAAGGCTAGTTGGGCCATCAAAAATTTAAATTTTGACTTATCTACAACAAGAGAAAATTATTTTCTTTAAATGTAGGAGTTAGAGAATCTAAAAATAACATCCTATAAGAATCTTGAATATATAAGGATAGAACCAAACTATGGCATGATGACAATATTAGGCTGAAAGATATCCAGGAGGGTGACTAGGTCTTAGTATACAATTATAGGTTGACATTTTCTTAGAAAACTCAAATTAGATGGTGTGGACTCTACCAGATTAAGCGTTCCTTTACACTCTACACCTTTCTCCTATGGGATAATGTGCAGGGTGAGTTCCAATTTAAGGGGCATAGGCTGAAATGATACTTTACCTTTGAAGATTGGGTAGCATCTGAAGCACATAATCTCTCACTGCTTGAAGACCTAGACTTATAAGATGCTCCACCCCCTCTCAATCTTGAACTAGAATTTGCTCCATGAAATGTGTGTGCTGAGCCTTCAATGTAAATTTGGAATCTTGTTCGGAGGCAACCCAAAATTTCCTTTATTTTCATTTTATTTTTCTTTTTAAATATTAAAGCTAATTGTTGCCTTATTTTCTTCAGCTTCTTTTTCTCTAGCAAAAAAATTGATCGGTTGGATCCTATTTAAAAGCCATACACGACTACCAACTGAGCATTTCACTAGATGAAATGATCGGTTGGGAATTCAAATACGTATACATTGTCAATGCTAGGGTCAAGACGAATAATGTTTCAAATCCTACCTCGACAAATGAGTCAATCATCTTGAGTACTGAAATACTTGGCTCAGTCCCATTTTGCTACATTCATACGAGCAGACACCTTGAGAGATGTGTCACCTTGCTCCTTCGCAAAGACTATTGGAACGATCTGTTGGCTTCCCCAAATGGTCAGTTCATTTTCAAATAAAATTCTATTTAACTATCTGAATGGGGGTGGTCAATTCACAATTCAATCAAGGACCACACTCTCTCGTTTCCCTACTTTCCACTTAGCAAAAAAATATCTTCTTAGACTCTCTACCCTAAAAACCTAGGCACATATGTGTCCAACCATCCCCTCAGGAGAGCCAATCATTGTCTCCCTGCTTAGCCAACCGCTTAGACAAAGTCACCCACCTAACATCCTCTCTGAAATCACCCATATTCTTCTCCTCCCCAACCCAGTCTATCATGCTGCCAGAGCTGTTAATCCTTTCCCCTTCCCTATCCCTCCTCCCTCCTCACCTTAGATCGAGTTTCACCACCTCACCTTCAACACCAACAAGGTATTTTGACAACTAAACCAACCATCTCGCCCATCACCAGAAATCCTAGTCGGGCATACCTTGGTCGTCCATCGATCGCCTCACATATCCATACCGACGTGCTATTAATTCAGAAAATCATTTGGTGCCCTCAACCGAGCACTCTAGGATCTACATATCATACCACAGCCTACCGAGAAGATCATTTGGAGCGCTCAAACAAATGTCTCATTTGCTTGAAATGACTATTTTGGACTCAAACAAGCATTTTGGTACCCCCATTCAACATAAATGTCACAAGAAGGCTCCTGAGAACGACTCTTCAGTCGCTTCCACAAAGGAAAGTACCAGACCAAAAATGTAGTGCCCCGTGAGCCCCCTCAACGCCCCACCTTAGGCCCCCAAAAAAAATCCGCCAACCTACAGTGAAGTCTTCGCCTGAGACATCTGAGGAGATGCTCAATAACTTCAACAAAGTAGAGGAGTTCCTCAAGAAGAATGACGCATATGGATCTTCTGAGCATGACCCAGAGTCCACAACTCCTCGCCTACCTTGTATAGACCTAGTCTCAGGAAGCTATGCCAAGTTCATCTCCAAAAGCCACTACAAAAGATTTGATAACATGAGAACAATCAGCGTTGTGCTCCCCAGGTGGACCTGTGGAACCATCCTCAATGCCCTCAGGATCAGGAATGTTGTTGAGAACATATTACGGTACAAACACATTCTTCTCTTTCCCTACTGCATCATCTCAGTGTTCAACAATTTCACTCTTGACTTCATACCACTTTCCACTGTGTACAATACTCAGGGGGAAATTCTAGCTGTAAGATATAGATTTTCATGGATAACTTGGAGATCTCCACCAGGAAGCTCACTTCCACCATCCTAGATGGAGGGGATGAATAGTGGCTTTCTCACTACATGGAGTGCTCCCATGACACCTTCCCTGACAGATACAACATGGAGAAATTCTAGGCAGACATCACTAGCCTTCCACCCAAACTGCCTAGTGGCCCCAAAGCCTCTTGCATCAACAACCCATTTCACAGATATATTCACTGCATTTTGATTTGCACTATCTTTAGTGGGGAAGGTACTCAAGGCTTTGTCACTGATATCAAGCTCTACACTCTATCATGCCTTCTGAATGGAGTACCTTTAAATTGGGGGAATTCTATGCTTGAGCATCTTTCCACTCATGCCAGCCATACCACTTCTTTCTACATTGGCCACATAGTGACCACACTAGCCACATTATTGGGATACACTCACATACCTTTCCAATCATTGGTGCACAATAATCACTTGATTGATCTCCTCTACCTTAAAGGAAGCAAGTTCCTCTGATTCAATTTAGAGGATGTCATTTATTTGTTGTTCAAAGATACTTATGTCATCGTGGAGCTCCCCTGGCATGCCAAGTTTGCAATAGCAAACTTGGTCTTTTATCTGACCAACCCACCAAAACACGTCTAGTGGTTCTATCCAGAGTACCCAGACCCGGATGACATCCCCGAGACCACATAATACAAATGGAGTGTCTCATTAGAGGCACATGAAGACATGACCAACCCTCTTCCTCCACCATCTCATCGTCACACCAGGAGGCACATTGAAGATGAGGAGGGCCCTAAATAGCTTTATGGATTTTATGAGATCTGAGAGTAGCTGGACCAGATCCAGTAAGAGCAATAGTGTCAAGTACATTAACTCAACCATATGTATCTTGTGAAGCATTCTGAAGAGTCTTGGCATGTGGACTATGGGCATTATGCTCCCAGTCGACCGTCTTATGAGGAGTATGGGGCCCATCAGGCTTACCGTGACCCCAATTCTCCATATTGGGAGAATTACTACTACAATCATGCCTCCTCCTCTACTCTTCACCGCCTTATTATCCACCACTGCAGTGATCTTCATCCTTCCATCTTAGATTTGGGATTTTCTCGGGATGAGCAAAATTCTAAGTTTGGGGTGGAGGTGGGTGGTACATAACAATTCCATCCCTTTCTTTCCTATTTTAGCATTATGTTTTTGTCATCTCAATTGTTGCATGCAGTTTGCTTTCTAAAAAATAGTAGTTTTTGTTCCTTAAATTGAAAAATTGGCCTTTATCTAATCATCCAATATGAATAGATTTGCACCATTGTACCCCCTTTAATTCCATAAATCTTCCTTACACAATTTTTACAAATCGCCATGATTAGAAAACACCATGTCACTTAAGACCCCAAAACTAGCATCACTCCTTAGAAATATTCACAAAATGTAATGCATTAATAAGAACCAAACATGTACTTTCTCTATTGTAAATTGTGAATTAACTTGTCAAAACTCTTATATAATGTGTTGACAGGAAAAATCAATATGATGCAATGACACTCCTCGAAAAAAAGTGAAAGCTTATAAGCATAGGAACAACCTTCTTTCTCCTTCATATCTCAAAGATAAAGCGAAAACCACCTCATTCCAAACTCCAAGTCTAGGGTGGCATGCCTCCCCCATATTGATTCTTCCATACCCCTCATATCTAATAGGGGCATACCATCAAAAGATGCCAAATTGCACATGAAAAAATGTAGTAAATGTAGTTACAATCCATGTATAAAATATCTCAAGTCGAATAGATGAGGGATCATCTTCTTCCGCACCTCATTCATCTTGTTCCTGTGCAAAAACTCACAGAAAGAAAATATGGAAGTGTCAAAGTAGAAGTGAGATGACGTTTGTTTAGTACAAAGTCATGATATAGAAACAAGTTATGAAACATGTTTTAATAGGTAATATGGAATTTTGTGTTGTGTGATTATAGGAGACTAGGTTTCTTGGCCTAGTAAGGAGGTAATGAATAAAGTGATCCTATGGGGGTGAGGATAAACATGTTTCTAGTACAAATTGGAATTATTTTTTATTTAATTTTCTTGAAGACAAGAAAAGATTCAAGTATGGGGTATATTGATGAATGTATATTCATCCATTTTCTAACTGCATTTCTAAGTCTTTTTCTATATTTTCCTTTTAATTTTGCAATCTTATGGAAATTAATTTTTAATTGCCCTTTCCTTGATCATCAATGAAAAATTGCATCATTTTCAATCTTGTTGTGCAGGTTCTATCTTCACTCATAAGAACCCGACTAATACTTTTAAGGAAATCAAGTATCGAAAAGCTTCATAAACAATATCAGACCACCTCAATATGTGAGCCCAATGGCTCTTCTGAGATAATCATTTCAACCATGAGGGATGTCACACCTAAAAGCCAGATGACTGTTTTGGCCCTCAGCTCCACTTTTCACCGTAGTTATTCAACAACCAAGACATCCATTCCTACCTTCCAAATGCTCATCTCGGTGTACCACCTGAGAATTCCAAGTCCCCAAATGACCGTCTCAGGTTTCTTCACAACTAAGTCTCAAACATCATCCTACTAACCCTTTTTCATAGGGTTTGTGCCCCGCTTCCCCGACCGCGCTTACTTGAATGAGAATTAGGCACTCCATGATCAAACTGTCCATTTCAACTTTATTTGTGACGAAGTATATTTAAGTACATCTGCCACCCCTGTATGGTTTTTGACTTGCTTCCGTGCCCCTTCAGGCCTGAACTGATCCATTCAGGCTGTGAACCAGTTGATTTATGACGTGCAATCATGACTCTTCAGCAGTTGCCACCTATTCTTTTCCCCTCCCCTCTTTTAGGGTTTCCACCCCTTCTTACCCTATAAAAGGAGGGGGAATCCAAAAGAAAAGAGTTCAACTTTTTGTACTTGCAATTTTAATTGAGAACGTGTTATTTCAATTTTTGCATGTGTACTCCATGCTCTTCAATAAATTAGTATTTCATTCTCAAGATTTCTAGTTCTTTTTTTTTCTTCTTGGTCTTCTTTTGAGAACAAGGATCTAAGGAAGATAGACATTTTATTGTCACTTGCTAAGATCCCTTTTGGGTTTCTTCTTCATCCAGTCTATGGTTTACTTCCTTCCATCCTTTATTCTCCATGGATTGTGAGTAGTTCTTATATTGGGGCGTGTGGAATAGCCCCATAGACATAGTGTAAATTAGATTGAATTCTATGTGATGTTATTCATTAGATGGTTTTTTGTTTGGATAATCAGAAGTTTGAAATGACTTGATCACTTTTTTTATAGATTTTTAGTATTGGAAGATGTGATTGTGGAACCAAGGCTTGGAATGACCAAACAAATGAATAAAGAACCGAATGAGACCTTGGAATCGCCATAAGCTCATAGGTATCATTCGTTTATAAAGAAGAAATATCCTCCTACATCGCATGATGCCACTGTCCTATTTATCTATGAGTCTATTTTTGGGAAATACGAGCACAGAGTATAGTAGAGGAAACAAAAATTTATCTATCCATATTCCCATAACAGTAAGATCATGTCAACTACTATTAAATAGGAAGGATGGTTTACCAAGTTATACATGGTCCTTGAGCAAGTCCAACAACAACAACTCACTTCAATGCAACTATCAACCAGTTGCTCTTGGATGGTGGTTGTGCAACTCCTAGTCTTCACCACTAACAACAAATACGAACAACTTTTGCAACTCTCCTATGGTCTCTCTACGGACTGTAGGCTGACTTTTCTCTCCTAGAAGTAGTCAAAGGACTCCTTCCTCTAGAGTAGTCCACACGGACCAACTAGAACTCATGTCATTCAACTAGAACAGATAAGAAGGAATTATCCCTCCCATTAGTGTACTAGTCACCAACTTGCTCTCCCACAACAACAACTCTTAGTTGTTCTCTCCCGTGGCTATCCCTCCCTTGTTGGGTAAGACTTTCTTGGGCTCTCTCGATTACAACAACTAGAGAGGACACCAACTGTAATAGGAACTAATTCTCAGTTGTTTGTGTTGTGTTCAAGGAAGCCCCCAATACCCCTCCTTTTATAGGAGGGGTTAGGGCTAGGGTTCCCAGTCTGTACAGGATTGTGCAATAGTGGAAAGGACCAGAAGGTATTGAATTTTCACAACCTACAAAACTCCAAATGGTCATATGGAACACCTAGACTATGGTCTAGTGAACGAGACGGTCGTCTCACACTATGGCATGGTCGTCTGTTAGTAATGTGTAATCGAATAAGTTTTGGAAACTTCCAGAACATTCATTCGGACCAAATGAGCTGTCTCATTCACCCATATGATTGTCTGGTAAACATGAGTTGTGCTGGTTGGTTCAACATATTGAGCTGGTCAGTTCACTTCTCAATTTGGGCTAAACTTAGTCAATTCAAAATCTGATCAACCTGACAACCCAAACGATCATCTCAACACTTGAGACACTTGTATGGCTGCCCAAACGGCTATATCATCACTTGAAATTGTTGTTTGGCAGTTCAGTCAGCCAATCTATCAATATGTTATGTGAATTGAATACCTAAACACTTTAGTAATCAACCCTATCATCATTCATGATTAAATTCCTCTTCTAGATGAGTTCCTTTGTGTGTAACCCTTTAGGTCCCATATCACATTGGAAGTGAATGTCCATAACTAGCTTATGACATCATAAGCAAGCAGTGGTGCTTAGTTGCACATTAGTTATACCCAAGTGAATGGAAAGTTGGAGAAAAACTTCAACCTACAATCTGTGTAAGGTGTTATAGTGATTGTATAATTCCTTTGTCTCTAATATCTAGGATGAACTTGAGGCATGGATGGTCATCACCTCAACATTCAATCCATGTTTCTTGAACCATGAGATGTCTATCTTAGATAATGTGACCTCAATATCATATATTTATTCACATGTATGTCCACATGTGCTTCTTAGACTCACTTATCAAGTGTTCATGATATCATACTCTAGTTGTAGGGGAAAATCCCATATCTATCATTCACAGTCTATCATCATGTGTTAAAGTCAATAACCATCTTTATGACAACCTGCATTTCAAGACTGCGTTTGATGATGTCAAAGTGTACCCAACGACATGAGACGAGTGTAGTGATTTCAGATCTAAGAATCACAATCACCACCTTCACTTTTAGAGATGACTATGACCACTAATGATGGTTTCCATGTGTCACTCTCAAGGTGGGTTTGTCCGATACATTATTCCCTAACATGTATCTGTGTGCTTGATTTGATATTTCCATATCATGACTAATGAGATTATGTCATCAACCAACCCACACTCTAGTCTTATGTGTTACTGGTGTTTATTTACCTTCCATAGTAGCATCTGACTAGGGACATGGCAAGAACGTATGCACTCTTAACATTCGTATGATCTCATCCTCCAAGGCTAATACTTGAAGACATACATCATTGAGTGTTGTCATTCTTTATACATTCATAATGTTTCCTTAATATCTCATAAGTGAGTGAAAAAGAATGAATTGGAAGCTTGCCTTTATTAGTATTAACCAAATCACTTATAGTTTATCCCATGTCAATCATCACATGATTGGCTCTCTGGGCATACCATACCAGCAGACTCCCACTTGCACTTAGAGCCAATCACCCACAAATATTATTCTTTAGTGATCCAAACATGTCCACCATGTTACTACTGCACAAGTGCTTTATCCACTGGCTAGCAACACTTTTCTATTTAGTCGGTATACTACATGTTTCTTATCTCTTCACTCTGAGATGAAACCACCATAATATGGTATATGATATTTCTTGCCTAACAAGTAGCTCCAATGTTTTCACAATATAACTACTGAATCATCGATTGTTGGAACATTTACAAGTTCATCATATGAACTTCTAGATCCATATAGTATCACTCAGTGTTCTTAAAACAAGTATACTCGACGTCTATTGTAGAATATAATTAATGGCTATTAGTTCGGAACCCTTCCAACTAACAACATTTCTCCTCTTAAAACAAGCATATTTTATTGTGATTACATTGTCATTATGCAAGCTTGCATCAATGTAAGCCTTTACATCTAACTCTTACTTTTATTTCTATCATTATCAACTAGCAATCTATCCTTAAGTACTTCACAAGTACTTATGGATGTCTTTAATGACATTCCAATAACCCTTATTGGAATTTATTATCATCTTATGATGTCCATACATATAAGATTATATGGGGTAAGTACATTTATAACATTCATGATAGATCCACTGCTACAACCTATGACATCTTAATCATGTCATTTCCATTCTTCACAAGAATTAGAATATATGGTTCATGAGAGACTAATCCAAATTCTCTCTCATTGAATCCTTCAGTGTTGAACTCCTACAACACATTGCTATTTTATGTGCTCAAACTTCAATTTTGAACCATTCAAAAACTATCTCATAGGTCTTGTTCCTTATCTCATAAGATGTTTTATCTTATCCTTCATTGTTAAAGGTGTTATGCATGCCAGATATCAATATTCAGAATATTGAGATGTTATTTCTCGTCACATGTAGAATAATCATATATGCTCCCACTAAATCCATTGTAATCACATATTTCATCTTTATCTTGATTCAAGTCAAACTCTTTAACTATCTTGTCAAGTTTAAAAGATCCATCCTCTGAGTTGCTTGTTTCAATCCCAGATTGAACTTTGTAGTTTATAGACCTTATTTGCATTCTTGAAATTATAAAACCCTTTAGGTTGTGTCTCGTACACATCCTTTAATGTATTCCTTTTAAGGAATCTAGTTTCAAACTTCATATGCAAAATCTCATAGACTATTTTCACTACAACAGCAAGCATGACAATTGGTAAGGGAATTTCTATCATGTTCAACAAATTGAACTGATTTGAAACACTTTTCAACCAATGTTTCCTTTTATGTTATCCATGTAGGTCTTTTCCACAAGATGCTACTGCACCTTTTGGGTATTACCCCTTTAGGTGGCACTATCAAGGTCCTACCTTGTTAGGCTACATGGATCCCATAATGGCCTTGAGCCATTACTCAGATTATGGTATTCAATAGCTTCTAGTTGATTAGTTGGCCCATCCTATATGACGACTCCATCTAAATTGTTGGATTCACAATCCTACAATCTCAAATATGTTCTACTAGAAATATTTTATACCGTGATGAACTTAAGATTTGAAAACATCTTATGATTCTCTTATTTCTCATTGTACCTCTTTTTTGACCTCGAACAATTCGAGTTTTACTTTTACTCCCACTAATTATTTAGGAACTCAGTTATCCTATCAAAAAAAACTTTTTTATTAGATTGGGATTAATAGTAACATTCAACAATCATGGTTTGTGGATAAAACTTTCCAAGAAACTACTTTCTCAATCTAGGTTTCAATCCCCTAGACATATAGGGACATTCCCAATTCATATCATATATGACGTCTCATAAACCATTTAGATGGTACATTATTTTGTGATATGTATATATTAGTGAGGATATAAGAAGACTAGATTAGTTGATAATTATATCATGACTCATCAAGGTATAATTCCTTCATTTTGACACATCATCATGTTCAAAAGGATGTGAACTATGATACATTATAACAGTCCTTATTTTGAAGGTACTCAAGGTATTGATGTAAAGTATTTCAATACTTGATGTCATCAAAGTATCTTAATACTTTCAACAAATTCTTATTTTATTGTGTAATCTCCTTTAACATTTCATGAGATTTATATTTTACTAAGTGCACATCATCATATTACCAATAAATGGATTATGATATATAAGTAATTATCTATAGCATTCATTCCATAAGATTTTCATGCATCCCATGTATGAGGTCTGGAAGACTTATCCTCACACTACATCTAGTGAAGGATGTTGTGTCATTTTGTGCATAAGTAAGACATGCATATTTCCTCAGGTTCAATAACCAAGGGAATCTAGGTTAACATCAATATGTATTCTAGACATGCATTTCTTATTTGTACATACAAGATGACTATTGCTAATTATAATCTTGAGTTATCAATTATAATCCTTTGGTATCTAATGTTATAAACATTCATCTTAAAATCTTTTGTACAAAGACCATTTAGATGATTGGGTGATGTCGTGCAAGTTCATATCTTTTGAAATAAAAAAATTAAAACATACTTTATTGATTTATCATCCTTGTAATACAAGATGTTCTATAGTAAATGTTTCGATTGATGACATAATGAAATAGGAATTCTAATAACTTTATTACACTCCCATTGGTCTAAGATAAGTTTAATGTAGACTAAATCTTCTGCAACACTTGCTTCACCTTGTCCATCTTTGTCCTTCCTTGAAGGGCTTTACTTCTTGTCAGATCTTGCACATCAAGTATGTCGGATCTCTATTTGGTGTAACATACCAAATTGAAGAAGTAATCACATTTGTCTTATAATGTTTATAACTGAAGTGGAGGCGTCAATGCCTTCCTTCTTCTTATTTAGTTCCTCTAACCAGAGTGGGTAATTTCTTTTCCAATGTCTAGACTAGTGACAACGGTGACAATCATCTCATACTTTCTTTACACCTCCCTTTTCTTTTAGACCTGGAGACTTGGGCTTTTGGCTAGATTTAGAACTCTTCTTACCTTTTCCTTTGCATTTAGACTTCCCCTTTGTCTTGTTGATCATCATCACAGACATGGACTTGTCTTTCTTCATTTGTGTCTCAGTTGTTCTCAACATGGCCAACAACTCTGTCAATGGTTTTTCAAAGTCGTTCATGTTGTAGTTCATGTCAAACTGACTATACAACTCTTGTAGGGACTATATAATAATGTCAGTGGCCAACTCTTGGCCCAAAGGAAATCCCAGTCTAGTTAGGTTCTCCACTTACCCAGTAAGCTTTAGTACATGAGGACCTATTGGATCTCCTTCAGCCATGCTATATTTTAACAACACATTGAATACATCATATCACACTTGTCTTGCCTAATCTTGGTACATGTTCTTGAGATGTGTGACCATATCAATCACACCCATGTTGTCATGTTGCCACTGCAACTCATAGTTCATGGAGCATAGCATCAAACATTTGACATCCATGACATCTTCAATGTTCTTCATGTAAGCATCCCTATCATCCCTTGGAGCCTTTTGAGCTAGTTCCTTTGGTTCTGGCATTTCCAAGACATAGATCTTGCACTCCTTTGTGAGAATGATTCTCAATGTTCCGAACCAGTTGCATAAGTTGTTCCCAATGAGTTTGTCCTTCTCAAGGACTGATCACAGAGAAAAGTGATGTTATTTGCTGCATTTGATTCTAAAAAAGAATTTGCATTTTTTTATTATCAAAAACTCATTTTTTATTTGATTTGATTTGATTAAAATTTGAGCAATAATAATTATATCTTTAATTCATTATTGTTTTCATTATTTTATTAAAATTGATAACCCTCAAGTATCAATTTGGAAAACTACAACAAATCAATTTTCTAATGAGCAAGATGCAAGATAATTCAACTATATCCCGGCCAACGTCACAAAACATAGTTAATTACCAAGGTAGGCAACTATTTCCAATTGTATCATATGCAATTCTTGATGGATAATATGCACAACTCCTTTCCATAATTATCTACATGCTTCTGGGCCCAGACGCTCTGAGATTCACTAGTTAAGCCTGACCCAATTGCCAATACGATAATAATGCATCCTGTGTAGGTGGAACCTACATTAGTACCATCTCACTTCCACAAGGTAGCTGATCCACCACGCGGAGGCATAACCTATGCTTAGTCGAACAATATTTTCATCTGTATTGCTATGAAAAAACATCTTAGACTTAATATGTTTGACTGAGGGATTTATATATATCATATAAATAATGTATCCAATCACCACATAGATAGTATGTCTCATATACATGCTATATCACACAATGTAAACATGAAATATAAAACATAGAGCGATAGTTATTGTCACAGAACTGTTCTTACCCCAATCCCAATCCCACTGCCTAGATAGTAGAAAAAGGATTGAAGTGCCCGTCCCTGAGTGGCTCAATTGAATCAATCACACTAACATATATATTGAGAAATAAATAACTAAAAAATTGGATATATAATTAAAGAACAAACTAACTCAATATGGAGATATATCTGATTTATCTTTGTCATCAGAGTGTATGAGTGTGGAAGCGATCTTATTCAATATTCCATTTATATTGCCTAAAATCAAGACACAATCATGCAATTGCACAGTACGCTATCAAAATCAATTAAAACACTTTATAAGAAAATAAGTATACTTGGCAGGACTTATATTGAAAATAATATCAAGAAATTTGCAAATCCAACATTTGTTCGACAAGATTTTCAAGCAATTCAACTTTTATTACGAGTTCCCATTATGTTGTAATTTGAGAAGCATGCTTATATATTTTGTGTGACTCTATTACCCCAACATGATGGGGAAGGTCACTAGGCTCCTTCTCACCATAGTAACATAGGAGGCCAATGTACAAGTTCCACCTCCAAATGAGGGGGTTGTTGCACTCAATATGAACATTATCAACATTATCAATATCATCATCATTATCAATATACGGGCATTCATAATGGGCATGCAATTTATGTTTACATGTTTTTCAAAATATAGTATAGAAAAACAGAAGACTAATCATAGGGAACAGTAGCTCATCTAAGTAAATATCTAAGCATACAGTCAAGAGATACATAAAAGTATCTTCAATACAATCAAGGAGGAGTTATATAATAGCATACCTTTCACTGAAGATTTTGAGTACAAATCACGTAGTAATAGGTCGACCCTTCGAGTTAGATCCTAAAACACAATGTTTGGATCAAGGGTCAAGATCAAGATATTTGGATATCATGTTTCAATATTCGAGCTTAGGGTTACATTTTCCTAGGTCAACCTTAGGGTTAGGTCATCCACTTATGATTCATCCTATATCAATATGTCTAACTTTATTCAAGTGTTAAGAATATTTCAAGTGTGAATGACCCACTTAGGTTTTCTAGGATCATATGTGTTAACCCCTAATTTATGGTCATTATCCAAGTCATCCTTAAAAATTTCTGGATCATCATCATGATACTTAGTATAATTGCAATTCAATATCAGATTGATGGTTCAAAAGTACACTTAGCATTTTGCAAGATTAAGATCAATATCAAGATTACTCGTTATCAATTATAATCAAGATTGAATCAAATAAATAGATCTAGATCACTAATGATTCGTTTTCAAGAGTAGAAGATTCAAATATATCAGATCTAGGTTACAAGATAATCATCATAGTCCAAATCTAGGGTTTTCAACATTTAGTCAAGATTAACCACAAATAGAGTTATTTAGACCAATTACATAAACATGAGATCAAGATTTAGGTGTATCCGTGAGAATCATTTAGAAACAAGCTTCATAAATATTTTTAAATGATTCATTGTAATTTTCTGATCAAGATTGACTATTTCTTTATCATTTTTGGAATTCATATGCATTTTCTATGATTAAAATGAGATCTGGATATTTAAATGAATATCCGAGTAGAGAGGAGGTAATTTCTAGAAAAGGAGGAGTGTTGATTATTTTTGACCGTTAGATCCTAGGTCAATCTTGACCAGCACATCAAATGGCGGCTGAGGGCGCCAATCTCTTGAGCACGTGAGCAAAGGAGGAGGAAGAGGAGGAGAGCATGGCTTGGTTAGGGTTGTTTGTTCCCGGTCACACTTTGACCCGTGCGGGGATCCTGCGACGCCTGGGAGGCTCTCCCAGCCTGACCAACGTGCTTGTGCCCTGCCTGGGCTGCGGCGGCATAGTGACGGAGAAAAAATAGGGGAACGACGATGAGGTCAAGAGGGAGAAATCAGGGATGCCTTCGGGGATCGTGAGAGCAAATTGAATCCATGGGTGGGGATTTTATAGGCTAGGGTCTTGGGAGTTTAAGGTTTCGAGAAGGTGGCCATGGTGCTGGCCGAAGGGTGTAAATAGTGGCCCGAATGTTCTTGAACACAGGGATTCAAGAAGGAAAAAAGGGTCATTTGAGTTCGTATTGGCAGTGAGAGCATTTTGGTTCGATTTAATTTTCAAAAGGAGTCAAAACGATCCCATTGTATCTCAATTTTAAGTCTGCCCCTCTCCGTAATCAGCGGGAGGTAGGGGATGATCCCCTGGCTGCCTGATTAGGCCTCCAATCTATGGGAGCCTGATCTGAGGGTCAGGGTTCCTCCCCCTGGAGCTCGCGGATCCCTAATCTGGAAAATGTCAATTAAAAAGCAAATAAAAGGATATTTTAGCACGTAACTTCAAACATTCGTAGTAAATCGTAGGAATGTACAATTTGATTGAAATTTGGACCATTGCTTCAAAAAAATGTGGAGAATATCCAAAAAACGTTTGAGAACAATATGATGAAGTTTGATGGATCCGTTTTCCTCTTTGGACAAGGTGATCAATTAATCAAATTTACGGTTTTATAATGTGTATAAAATCCACATTGCTCACCATATTTATAATTTGAGTCTCGACATTGATTATGAGGCCAAGAAAATAAGTTGAGACAATGAGTGAGTATAATGAGGGCAAAAAAAAGTTATTTGAACAAGGATTGGTGAAAATCCACTTTTTCACATCCTTCCCTCCTTAAAAGGAATTTTGTCCCCAAAATTCAAAAATAACCTCAAAATTTGGGATTATTCAACCTAAGTCATTTCCTCAAATGTTGGGGTATCCTCAAGTATAAAATCAAAATCATGTCCTCAAATTTCAAGTAATCCAATAATCATAATTGGCATTCCATGTTCCATATCATAATCAACTTGGTACTAACACCATTTTGATCATCAAGCAATTGAGTATCAAGATCAACACATATATTGTCCAAAGTCACTATATGAGTCACAAATATGGAAATCATCCTATTGATCACAAGTTTGGAGAGATCATATTTTAGGTCAAACAAATAGAGATCTTGAATCAAGTGTATAAGGCGACTTTCAATCCCAATATCTCAGGGTCCTAGCCTCTACATTGGCCTAGGTGGGGTTATATATCCATGATTTGAGATTTCATATTTCAACATTTTGAGACAACATCATACTTTCAATATCATTATTTTGAGCTCAAAATCAATGGGAAGGTCCCACCCTAGTCCTAATGTGAGCTAAACCCTAAGTCATAAATTGAGACAGTCAGTATAGTCATCATTTCAAAATTTCAAATTTTGGGATTTATGAAAGTCATTATTAATATATAGAATGTGGTCTCAAGATCCATATCATGTTTCAAAATTTTGTACATCAATATCAAGAGTTGAAGTTTAGATATCAAGATCAAATGTATAACTATTCCAAAGCTAGGGTTTAGATTCCTGTTTAGACCTTAGGGGAGATCACTCATCTATATTCCATTTTAAGCAACAATATTCAAGCAATATTCGAGCAACATATCAAATTTTCATTATTGTATCCAAGGTTGATGAATGATCTATATCTAGGTCTATCTAGGAAGTCAACCACAAGCTATAGTCAATATTGTCATATATCAAGATCAATATTCAAGGTCGAGTATCAACCATGGGTTTAACCTATTAGGCTTAGGTCAACCAGTCAAAATAGAGTGGAAGGGAATACCTTTCCAAACTCTAAATAATCAACAAGGTGAAAACTTAGAGGTAGTCATAATAGGGATGTGATCTAGGTTAGGCAAGTCACGAGTCAACTACCAACCTAATCTAGCACATTACCAACATAAGTCACGATCCATTGAGCTTATTCAATTAGGGAGAGTATCAATGATTAAATCATATATATCAAAGTCATAAGATCAAAATTCAATATAATAGGGCAATAATGTCAAGATATGAATGTCTTTCCTTTCATGATCAAGGTAGTGATATAATTTGGAAATTAAGGATTTGAATTTGACATTCAAGGAATTAGAGCATAATAGTGCAAAATCTAGTCCCATAATTATCATATCAAAATTGAGATTGCAAAAGGCATCAATAGTCAATAGGAAAACTTCTTTTGCATCATAGGTCTTACATCATGATTTTGTGAGTCTTAGACTTAGTCATTTTATAGCATGGTCAATGTGTGTATAAATAGGATACGAGTTTTCTTAACAATGTTTGAGGTTTAATCAACAATAGGGCAACATGAGTTTAATCAAATAGGGACCTCATCAACAATGAGGCATAAGGTACAAGTCATCCTTGTTTCACCAAATCAAGATTTTCCTCAGCACAGGAAGCATGTAGTCTAGTTTGGCTAAATTGAGTTTACATGATATCATGGGTCATACAAGAGTATTCAAGTTTAATTGATCAAATTCGAATATTCAAATTAAGGTCATATCATAGTATCAATTTTCAAAATTTAGTGATATTCATTTTTCCCATGCATAAGATACCCATAATCGAGACATCATGTGGCAAAAGGAAATGAGAAGGACCACATAATGGGATGAGAAGACTACCTAATCTTCATCTATATGGGTGGCTTGGGTAGTCCTTAAAGAAGAGATGAGATGCTAGAAGACTCTCTAGGGATTCACATGAGAACCTTTAGGTCCAGTTTTGGATCAATTAAGGTTAGGTAGAGCGGGGGATCTCAACCACCGTGAAGACGGATATAATAAATTATGCCAGGACCCCGAGCCTAGACACTTCAATTTTCACCATTATGGACTTTGGGGTTTCTGGGGTGTAAGAGACTTGAGAAATCATTTACTTAAAGTATATTAGAGTGTGTAGGCTCCGATACTAACTGTCACGGAACTATTCTTACCCCAATCCCAATCCCACTGCCTAGACAGTAGAAAAAAGATTGAAGCTCCTGTCCCTGAGTGGCCCAATAGAATCAATCACACTGGCATATTCATTAAGAAATAAATAACTCAAAAACTGGATAATTAAAGAACAAACTAACCCAATACGGAGATATATCCTATTTATCTTTTTCATCAGAGTGTATGAGTGCGGAAGCGATCTTATTCAATATTCCATTTGTATTGCCTAAAATTAAGAAAATCTAGAAAAAATAATGCAATTGCACGGTACGCTATCAAAGTAAAGTAAAACACTTTATACGAAAATAAGTATACTTGGTAGGACTTATATTCAAAACAATAACAAGCAATTTGCAAATCCAACATTTATTCGACAAGATTTTCAAGCAATTCAACTTTTATTATGAGTTCCCATTATGATGTAATTCGAGAAGCATGCTTATATATTTTGTGTGACTCTATTACCCCAACGCGATGGGGAAGGTCACTAGGCTCCTTCTCACCATAGGAACATAGGAGGCCAATGTACAAGTCCCATCTCCAAATGAGGGGGTTGTTGCACTCAATATGAACATTATCAACATTATCAATATCATCATCATTATCAATATACGGGCAGTCATAATGGGCATGCAATTTATGTTTTCTAAAATATAGTATAGAAAAATAGAAGACTGATCATAGGGAATGGTAGATCATCTAAGTAAATATCCAAGCATACGGTCAAGAGATACATAAAAGTATCTTCAATACAATCAAGGAGGAGTTATATAATAGCATACCTTTCACCAAAGATTTTGAGTACAGATCATGTAGTAATAGGTCGACCCTTCGAGTTAGATCTTAAAACATAATGTTTGGATCAAGGGTCAAGATCAAGACATTTGGATATCATGTTTCGATATTCGAGCTTAGGGTTACATTTTCCTAGGTCAACCTTAGGGTTAGTTCATCCACTTATGATTCATCCTATATCAATATGTCTAACATTATTCAATTGTTAAGAATATTTCAAGTGTTAATGACCCACTTAGGTTTTCTAGGATCATATGTGTTAACCCCTAATTTATGGTCATTATCCAAGTCATCATTAAAATTTTCTAGATCATCATCATGATACTTAGTATAATTGCAATTCAATATCAGATTGATGGTTCAAAAGTACACTTAGGGTTTTGCAAGATTAAGATCAATATCAAGATTACTCATTATCAATTATAATCAAGATTGAATCAAATAAATAGATGTAGATCACTAATGATTCGTTTTCAAGAGTAGAAGATTCAAATATATCAGATCTAGGTTACACGATAATCATCATAGTCCAAATCTAGGGTTTTAAACATTTAGTCAAGATTAACCACAAATAGAGTTATTTAGACCAATTACATAAACATGAGATCAAGATTTAGGTGTATCTGTGAAAATCGTTTAGAATCAGGCTTCATAAGTATTTTTAAATGATTCATTGGATTTTTTTTTATCAAGATTGACTATTTGTTTATCATTTTTGGAATTCAGATGCATTTTCTATGATTAAAACGAGATTTGAACATTTAAATGAATATCCGAGCAGAGAGGAGGTAATTACCAGAAAAGGAGGAGTGTGGAATATTTTTGACTGTTAGATCTTGGGTCAGTATTAACCAGCACGTCAAATCGGCGGCTGAGGGTGCCAATCTATTGAGCATGTGAGTAAAGGAGGAGGAAGAGGAGGAGAGTGTGGCTAGGTTAGGGTCGTTTCATCCCGATCACACTTTGACCCGTGCGGGGATCCTGCGGCGCCTGGGAGGCTCTCCCAGCCTAACCAACCTGCTCATGCCCTACCTGGGCCGCGGCGGCATAGTGACGGAGAAAAAATAGGGGAACGACGATGAGGTCGAGAGGGAGAAATCAGGGATGTCGTCGGGGATCGTGAGAGCAAACTGAATCCATAGGTGGGGATTTTATAGGCTAGGGTCTTGGGATTTTAAGGTTTCGAGAAGGTGGCCATGGTGCTGGCCGAAGGGTGTAAATAGCGGCTCGAATGTTCTTGAACATAGGGATTCAAGAGGGAAAAAAGGGTGATTTGAGTTCGTATTGGAAGTGAGAGCGTTTTGGTTCGATTTAGTTTTCAAAAGGAGTCAAAATGAGCCCATTGTATCTCAATTTTGAGTCCACCCCTCTCCACAATCAGCAGGAGGTAGGGGATGATCTCATGGCCACTCGATTAGGCCTCCAATCTCTAGGATCCTGATATGAGGGTTAGTGTGAGCTCCGATCCCCAAAACCATGATTAAAACTCAGCGGAAGCATTTGATTAGCAGTGGAATAAAAAAATCACGGGATATTAAAACTTTTTGAGATAAGATCTTGAAAACATAAAACTTCTTTCATAGAAATAAGATAAACTGTTTACATCTCTATTAAATTACTTCTTGAGTAATTATACACAACATGATACAAAATCTCAAGAGTCAATACCAAAATCTCAGACCACTAACTCCAAGGACCTGAGAGTACAGAGACGACATAGGACTATCTAACTACAACTCAGCAGTCAGTATCTCCACCTGAGATTCACTGCTGCTACTATTGGTATTGATCACCTGTAGGCTGATTCCTTCGTCCTCGATGACCACCTAAAAAGTTGAAATCTATGGGGTGAGACAATTTTAAATAATTGTCCCAGCGAGAGTTATAACTCTCCACTAGAAGCTTTATATAGCAATCAAAGAACAACATAAGCAATAAAAGCTTTCAAGGAAATCAACAGCAGATTGACATTAAGTAGAACATCAATATTTAAGAAATATGAAGAACATATGTACTATGCAGTGTAACATCATTCAAGTATCTCGTAGTTCATCCTAAGCAGATATACTACACGGTTGATTATGTTTTACAAACATCATTATGCCCTGCGGAGATGAGGTATACCACTCATACTCCAACCGATCACTGTTAAGTCACATCGGTATCATACCTAGGTCATCAAAAGAGCCGGATTCTTATGACCTCAACTTCCTCAGTCAGAGTGAGGATAAACATGTAGGACATCTTGTGTCTCTGCTAAAATAGCTCACCAGGGTAATCTGGTACTTCGCTATTAGAGTCACAGTGGCATTCTGTACTCTCTTCATCATCAAAATATTTTTTGTTTATCTCTCATCGATGCGGTATAAAGAATTTCCTCGAGAGAATTGTGTTACAGCATAAACATATAGTGAAGGGTTGATGGATTAAGATACATCTACATCAATACCTAAACTAGGATGTAAGGATTTACACATCCATATTCCCCCACATACTCAAAAGTATGTGATCCAGGAATTCCCTTAGGAAAACCTATTTCACCATCATATAGCTTCTGACAATGATGGATCTATGATCAGGGCTCTACATGGTATGATTATACTTGATTATTTAGGTACATTTCAGTATTTTTTTAACATCATACATGTTCTCAAACATTAAACATTAGCATAGCAGCTATGAAAGTAGAATACTAAATGTAACAAGTCTAACTCACATCAACTATCATTTCTTAATCACTTTATCACAAGTCATCTAACTAGCATGACCTTGATGATTCTCATGGCTCTCATAGCCTATCAATCTCATAAGATGCTACATACTAGGCAACAGGTTATTTCACTATTCATAAAGCTAATAACATGCTTTCAATGCATATGATATCATAATCCTTACCATGATATGATCATCCTCATATAAGAACTTGCATAGTTAATTCAACTGATATTTATTTCAAAAGAGTTGTACTTTCATACTCTTACAAGAGTTAAGTTCCCTGATTCTCGTCAATTAGGGTTTTACTATTCACATTACATGTTATCACCCTAGAATTAGGGTTTACTATTCACCTCATGGTGAATTGAACTCATAACATCATCATGTATGAGAAACATCACCATTGATGCCCTCAGATTAGATTAAGATTCACCAATTATCATGATTAGGGTTTCCATGATCTCACATAGGTGGATCATACCCTAATCATGCACATTCATATGTATTGAAGGTACTTTACTTGAGTTTCAACCAAAATTGTTACTTTCTCTCTCCTCTTACCAATAGATGGTGGTTACACCACTCTAGATTAGGTTTGGTTAAGTCCTCATTGACTATCATAAGCCAAATCACCACTATCATGTGAATAGGGTTTAATTAAAACAAGGTATCCTTTAGTTTAACCCTTCAAGGGCATTTTGGTAAAGTACACCATTGATCACCATCATGGGTCAATACATTAGTCAATTAGTCCTTTAATGTCCTAGGTTACCATTAGGGTTTAGATCAGACCACCATTGAACCAAATACACCTTCAAACGATTAAGCATAATCAGCCCTAAAAGTCTCCGAACAGTTTCAACCTTCAACCTCCAAACGGTCTTGAGACCGTTTGGGGGCGTTGACCATTTGGATAGGTTGACCTTCAAGACCGCATGGACCATCAAGACCGCATGGGTCACCAAGACCACATGGGTGCGTTGACCGTTTGGAATAGTTGACCTCCAAACCGTTTGAAGCTATGCGACTTGAAACCGTTTGATCTTAAACGATCTTGAGATCGATTGGTCCAAACGACCTTGAGATCGTTTGATCCCAAATGGTCTTGAGACCGTTTGCCCCCAAATGGTCTTGACCGTTTGGCCCCAAATGGTCTTGAGACCGTTTGGACCTCAAAAGGGACTCCAAGGTTACAATCGTTTTTGGTTATCTATGTTGAAGCCTCCTATTGGCCATCACCTTGTTAACCACATATAAATTGAGTCAATTAGGATCAGCCTTAATCAATTGGACACCAATTTGACCCTCAATTGAAAGCCAATTAGGGTTGAATCCAACTCAATTAGGGTTTTCAATCGGATAATCATCAATGTTCAACAATGTGAATCAAATCAAGGTTGAACCCATCAATTGACCTCCAATTGGGCCCAAACTTGGCCCAAACGGCCTTGAGATCATTTGGACATCCTCCAAACGGTCTTGAGACCGTTTTCCCAAATATTCATAAAAATCCAAGTCGATTGGATAAGGGTTGAACCCTAATTAGGTCTAAAATCAGCACTTTTATCAATTCATCAATTTATTGTGATTGGACCCTCAAACCATCAAATCACCTTAACCCTAGACCTCCAAACGGTCTAGGGTTGTCTCCAAACGGTCTTAAGACCGTTTGGATGAAACCCCAAATGGTCTTGAGACCGTTTGGGTCCTTCAACCCAAAACTCACCAAGATCTATCCTTGAAATCAGCAATTCAACCCGATTAGGGTTTAGGGGGTTGAAGTGCCTTCAACTTGAGATTGGTTTGGAATTAGGCTATGATTCTTTGTAGGAATTAAATTCAATATGTTACCAACAGACCCTTAAATGTTCGTCCCTTAGTCAACTCTATGAAACGGTCTTGAGACCATTTGATTCCAAACGGTCTTGAGACTGTTTGATTCCAAACGGTCTTGCAAGACTGCATGAGATCAAACGGTTTGAGACCGTTTGATTTCAAATGCTTTGCAACCGTTTGGACCAAAAGGGTCCAAGGTCGTTTGATAAAGTTACCTAGGAATTCACGCCCATCATCTTCAACCTCTGTTCAGGTCGGTTACTCCATGGTTTTTCTTGCAAAAGTGCAAGGAAGAAGGGAGGTAGAAGAAGAACTAAGTATATATGCAAGAACATAGATATGCATAATAAAGCAAGAAGTTTAGAGTTATAAAACCCACCTCAAACATTGTTCCTAGAGATCCAAGCTTCCAATCTTCAAGCCTTTAATGGCTTCTTGAGCTCCATAGGTTGGCCAAAGGTGATTTTCCAAAGAAAAGATGGAGATGGTCGGCTAGAACAAGAAACCTAAGTAAGTTAACCATAAAACCAACCTTATACAAGGATTTCCTCCATGAATCCGAGCTAGAAGATGGTCTTTCTCACCTTAGAACAAGTTGGTAGTCTCCTTGATCTCCAGATCTCTACCTTGGTCAGTTGTGCAAGGTGAGAAATGAAGAAGAGAAAGGGTATGTTTACTTGGTTTGCAAAGGAAAAGGCTTATATAGATTAGGTTAGTTTTCACCATAAGGATCTCTAGTTTATAGATTTCTCATCTAAGTCCCTCCTTCTTTCTAAGGCACGTCCAAACCATCATAACTTAAGCAAATCCCATCAAAACTCAAGATTTAAGGGTAAATAAAACTAACATACAACTAAGGTACCTATATGCAGGGTCTCCTTACTCATATTAGGTGAATTTTACCACAAGGATCATTCCTCTTATCTGATTATTCATTGAAGCACATGTTTCATCATTCCTACTCTAAATAATGTCAAGAGTCATAAAAGATATTCTAGAAGGTGTATTTTACAAGTTGCACCCCACATTCTAGGTAAATTGCATTTTACTCCAAAATTAGGGTTTTAAGCACAAGGATTGTTCCACAAGCTGCATCTTGATGCTCAAGCTTAGGAAATCCATCATACCTTATCATATTTACTCATATGATATCTCATTATCAGAGGAACATCTTAACCTATGAAAATTTTCAAGTTAACCCCTCTAACTGGGTAATTTGCACATAGGTCCCTGCATTACAAAACAATACTAAAACTTTGTTTAAAAAGGACAAAAATTGAAATTGTATGTTCCTGGGGAACTTAATTACATGCTAGGGAATAATCACAAGTATTTAATTACATATTTAGGAAAAACATCTAGGGTTGGTTTATAACCCAGGTCAGGGATGTTACAAATTATCCACCCCTTACAAGGATTTCGTCCCCAAAATCGACAAAACATATTTTAGGAGAAAAGAGTAGGGTATTTCCTCCTCATCTCATCCTCTAGTTCCCAAGTGGCTTCTTCGACACCATGGTGATTCGAAAGGACTTTCACAAGACTTATGTCTTTCTTCTTTAGCTTTTTAATTCTGTTATCTAGGATTGACACTGGTCCCTCCTCATAAGTTATATCTTCATTCAATTCTACTTCCATAGGTTGTAGAACTGACTCGGTATCAGGGTGATATTTACTTAGCATAGAAATGTGAAACACATGGTGTAACTTCTGCAACTCTGGAGGTAACTCTAGTCTATAGGCTACCTTTCCAACTCGTTCAATGATTGGATAAGGCCCCATAAATCTAGGAGCTAACTTTCCCTTCCTTCCAAATCGAAGGACTCCTTTCCAAGGTGAGACCTTAAGGTACACTCTGTCTCCAACCTGGAACTCTAAGGGTTTATGACATTTGTCGACATAAGACTTATGTCTATCCTGTGCAGTCTTAAGTTGTTGTTGTATAACTTTGATCTTCTCTGTAGTTTGCTACACAAGATCATGACCTAACAACTGATGCTCACCAGTCTCATACCAACATAAGGGTGATCTACAACATCTACCATACAAGGCTTCATAAGGTGCCATATCAATACTATGTTGATAGCTATTGTTATAGGCAAATTCTATCAAGCTTAGGTGTAGAACCCAACTGCCGGTAAACTGGAGAACACATGCTCTCAACAAGTCTTCCAAGGTATGTATAGTCCTTTCTGACTGTCCATCAGTCTGTGGATGAAAGGTTGTACTAAACCTTAACTTGGTGCCTAAAGCTCTGTGTAACTGCTCCCAAAAATGACTTGTAAACTGGGGACCTCTGTCAGAAACTATAGTGACAGGAACTCCATGCAAATGCACTATCTCTTGAACATACAATTGTGATAACCTTTCAACAGAATAGATTGTTTTGACAGGTAAGAAATGCGATGTCTTTGTCAACCTATCAACAATTACCCAAATGGAATCATGTCCTTTGCTTGTCCTGGGTAGGCCTACAACAAAGTCCATGGTCACATGGTCCCACTTCCACTATGGTATGGGTAAAGGTTGCATTGTTCCTGCAGGCTTCTGGTGTTCAGCCTTAACTTGCTCACACACAGGACACCTCAGAACAAACTGAGCAACATCTTTCTTCATTTCAGGCCACCAATACATGTCCTTTAAGTTTCGATACATCTTGGTGCTCCCTGGATGCATATCATACATTGAAGAATGAGCTTCTTCCAAGACTAAATTCCTCAAGTTATCCACATCAGGTACTATCACCCTCCCATGATAGCATGCTACTTGATCATCTGAATCATGGAAACCATCTCGCTTCTCATCACCATACTCAGATTTAATCTGCTGAACTGTAGCATCAACTTGTTGTGCCTCCTTTATCTGCTCTCTTAGGGTAGGTTTAATATGCATCTCAGCTAACAAATCGGTTATCAATGACACTTCAACTGTACATTGTCTTGCCTTAAAGAGATAAGCATATCTCTCCTAGAGCATACTAAGGAACTTAGTTGTGCTCTATCCATGGTTGATGTTGCTGATTTCCTACTCAAGGCATCTGCAACCACATTGGCCTTCCCTGGATGGTAATCAATTGTACAATCATAGTCCTTGATTAACTCCATCCAGTGACATTGCCTGATGTTAAGCTCATGCTGAGAGAAGATATACTTAAGATTATTGTGATCTGTGAAAATCTGGAATGTTTCTCCATAGAGATAATGTCTCCAGATCTTCAAGGCATGAACCACAACAGCCAACTCTAGATTGTGTGTCAGATAATTCTCCTTGTGTTTCTTAAGCTGTCGGGAAGCGAAAGAAATCACTTGCTTATCATGCATCAACACACATCCAAGTCCATTCTTGGAGGCATCACAGAAAAGTATATATCCTTTTCCTTGCTCAGGTAGCACAAGCACATGTGCACTTGTCAACCTCTCCTTCAACAACTGAAAGGACTATTAACACTTATCACTCCAGGCAAAAGGAACATCTTTCCGGGTTAACTTGGTTAAGGGTAAGGATATAGAACTAAAGTTCTTAACGAACCTTCGGTAGTAACCAGCTAACCCTAAGAAACTTCGAATCTCCGTCGGTGTCTTCGGTTGTTCCCACTGTAGAATAGATTCTATTTTTTTAGGGTCAACATGAATTCCCGAGGCAGATATCATGTGTCCAAGAAAAGATACTTCCGGCAACCACAACTCACACTTGCTAAACTTAGCATATAGCTTATGTTCTCTTAGCAAAGTTAGAGCCTGACGGAGATGTTGTTCATGTTGCTGAGCATCTTTACTATAGATTAGAATGTCATCTCTGAAAATGACAACACACTGATCTAGGAAAGGTCGGAAGACTCTATTCATGAGTTCCATGAATGCAGCTAGTGCATTAGTTAGTCCAAACAACATAACTATGAAATCATAGTGACCACATCTTGTCCTAAAAGCAGACTTGGATACATCACCATTCTTAATACAGAGTTGATGATATCCAGACCTCAAGTCTATCTTTGAGAAGACTGTTGCACCACGCAACTGATCAAAAAGATCATCAATCCTTGGCAGAGGGTACTTATTCTTTATTGTTACTTTATTGAGTTGTCTGTAATCAATGCACAACCGCATTGACCCGTCTTTCTTTTTAACAAACAAAACTGGAGCACCCCAAGGTGAAGTACTCAGTCGGATGAAACCTTTCTCAAGTAACTCTTGAAGCTGTTTCTTGAGTTCTGCCATTTCGGCAGGCGCCATCCTATACGGTGTCTGAGCTATGGGTTGTGTATCTGGGACTAAATTGATTTCAAAATCAATTTCTCGAGGCGGTGGTATACCTGGAAGTTCTTCAGGAAACACGTCTTCGAATTCCCTGACTACAGGAACTTCAACAGGGTTGGGACTCTCTATGGTAGTATCTACCACATGGGCCAAGAATGCATAACATGCTTGCCTCATCAGCTTATCAGCAACCATAGATGACACTAGACAGGTGGGTAGAATCTTTCTTTCTCCTTGAAAGATCCATGTGTTGCTTTCATCAGCAAAGACAACCAACTTGGATTCACAATCCAAAACAACCCTATACCTTTCCAAGGTATCCATCCCAAGGATTATATCAAATCCTTGCATATCAAGTGGTATGAGATCCACTTGAATGCGATGATCAGAAAAGAAGAGGATGCAGGAAAAGCATACCTCCTGCAAAACAACAGACCCTCTCAACGGAGTTTCCAGCAACAAGCTATCTGCCCTATGACTGACTGTCATGTTGCAGTTGTGAATCACTCTTCGAGTGATAAAGGAGTGTGTAGCACCCAGGTCAATCAAAACAGACATAACACATGATTTAGACATATCAGAATATAAAAGTTCCATCTGACCTGCCACAGCCCGTGGATTGACCACTGCATCAGGTGGGTTCATAGCATAGAACCTCACTGTCGCCTGAGGTGGGGTTGGTGCTGATGATCCAGCTTGAGACGCTTGTCCACGTCCTCTAGCTACTCCTTGAGATTGCCGTCTCTGTGATCCCTGTTGACTCTATCTCTGAGGCTGTGTCACACTGACAGGCCTAGACCTACAGTCCTTCATCAAGTGTCCCACCTTCCCGCAGTTGTAGCAGCTTCTTTCCAGTTGTTATGGTCTTGGTGGTCCTGTGACTGACATTGATGCTAAACTGCGAGTCTCTTGTGGTGGTAAACTCCGTCCTCTACCTCTACTTGGGGACCACTGAGTCTGAGAGCTAGATCTGGGTGGTGGAGGGTTAGGTGCAGAGGATCTAGGCTTCTTAAAGTCTCTAGATGAAGAACCCTAGAATTGCGGATATCTCTTTTGGGTTTGCCTTTTCTCGACTACGGATCTCTCTATCCTTCAGACTGACTCAACGAAGGTAGTGAACCTCTCCCGGTTTTCTAGAGCAGACACGGGAGTAGTCATGTCGGCATTCAAACCCTTCTCGAACCTTCTGATCCTTTCTTCTTCTGTGGCAGCCATGTGCGGACAGAACCGCAACAATTCCATGAACTTAGCTTCATACTCGCTAATGTTCATCATGCCCTGCCTTAATCTCTCAAACGGATATATCTTCTCGTCTAGGAAGGTCTTCGGGAAATATCTGTGGACAAATTCCCATTGAAAGTCTTCCCACGAGATCTCTATTCCAGGCCTCTTCTGCTCTTCCATGGTCCACTAGTGACCAACACTTCCTTTGAGAAGATAGACAGTGTGTCTAACCTTCTCAGCTTCAGGGATGTTCAAGATTCTGAAGGCTTTCTCCAACTCGGTTAACCACAGATCGGCATCTGTGGAGTCAGCTGTCCCAAAGTATTCGGTAGCTCCGACACGACGAAGTCGCTTGAACGTCTTATCGATACCTTGTCCTTTGGGCTGGACAGGTTCCCTAGGTGCAGGCATGGGCATCCTGTCGGTGATGTGTGTCATGGAAGTCATAAACTGCCCAAACATAGTTTGAACAGCTGGGTTACCCATATCAGCTGGGTCAAACTGTGGTGGCTCCCTGGGTGGCTCAGGTACAGGTTGCTCTATTTCTGGGTTCCTTGCACCTTCCCGAGGTGCAGCAACACTACTCTCCACCACGTACTCCTCATGTGGCTCAGACATCCTTATATATCTTCTTCTCCTGAGGAGCAGAAGATTCTATTAGATAAGGAAGAAATACTAAGGATAGACTCGACATCCTAAGTCCTATGTCTCTGTAGACTCAGCGAACCTAGAGCTCTGATACCACTTAATTGTGGGCTCCGATCCCCAAAACCACGATTTAAACTCAGCGGAAGCATTCGATTAGTAGTGGAATACAAAAATCACGGGAAATTAAAACTTTTTGAGATAAGATCTTGAAAACATAAAACTTCTTTCATAGAAATAAGATAAACTATTTACATCTCTGTTAAATTACTTCTTGAGTAATTATACACAACATGATACAAAATCTCAAGAGTCAATACCAAAATCTCAGACCACTAACTCCAAGGACCTGAGAGTACAGAGACGACATAGGACTATCTAACTACAACTCAGCAGTCAGTATCTCCACCTGAGATTCACTGCTGCTCCTGGTGCTGCTGCTGTTGGTATTGATCACCTGTAGGCTGATTCCTTCGTCCTCGACGACCACCTAAAAAGTTGAAATATACGGGGTGAGACAATTTTAAATAATTGTCCCAGCGAGAGTTATAACTCTCCACTAGAAGCTTTATATAGCAATCAAAGAATAACATAAGCAATAAAAACTTTCAAGGCAATCAACAGCAGATTGACATTAAGTAGAACATCAATATTTAAGAAATATGAAGAACATATGTACTATGTAGTGTAACATCATTCAAGTATCTCGTAGTTCATCCTAAGCAGATATACTACACGGTTGATTATGTTTTACAAACATCATTATGCCCTATGAAGATGAGGTATACCGCTCATACTCCAACCGATCACTGTTAAGTCGCATCGGTATCATACCTAGGTCATCAAAAGAGCTGGATTCTTATGACCTCAACTTCCTCAGTCAGAGTGAGGATAAACATGCAGGACATCTTGTGTCTCTGCTAAAATAGCTCACCAGGGTAATCTGGTACTTCGCTATTAGAGTCATAGTGGCATTTTGTACTCTCTTCGTCATCGAAAGATTTCTTGTTTATCTCTCATCGATGTGGTATAAAGAATTTCATCGAGAGAATTGTGTTACAGCATAAACATATAGTGAAGGGTTGATGGATTAAGATACATCTACATCAATACCTACACTAGGATGTAAGGATTTACACATCCATATTCCCCCACATACTCAAAAGTATGTGATCCAGGAATTCCCTTAGGAAAACCTGTTTCACCATCATATAGCTTCTGACAATGATGGATCTATGATCAAGGCTCTACATGGTATGATTATACTTGATTAGTTAGGTACATTTCAGTATTCTTTTAACATCATACATGTTCTCAAACATTAAACATTAGCATAGCAGCTATGAAAGTAGAATACTAAATGTAACAAGTCTAACTCATATCAACTATCATTTCTTAATCACTTTATCACAAGTCATCTAACTAGCATGTCCTTGATGATTCTCATGGCTCTCACAGCCTATCAATCTCATAAGATGCCACATACTAGGCAACAAGTTATTTCACTATTCATAAAGCTAATAACATGCTTTCAATGAATATGATATCATAATCCTTGCCCAGATATGATCATCCTCATATAAGAACCTGCATAGTTAATTCAACTGATAATAATAAACAATTTATTTCAAAAGAGTTGTACTTTCATACTCTTACAAGAGTTAAGTTCCCTGATTCTCATCAATTAGGGTTTTACTATTCACATTACATGTTATCACCCTAGAATTAGGGTTTACTATTCAACTCATGGTGAATTGAACTCATAACATCATCATGTATGAGAAACATCACCATTGATGCCCTCAGATTAGATTAAGATTCACCAATTATCATAATTAGGGTTTCCATGATCTCACATATGTGGATCATACCCTAATCATGCACATTCATATGTATTGAAGGTACTTTACTTGAGTTTCAACCATAATTGGTTCTTTCTCTCTCCTCTTACCAATAGATGGTGGTTACACCACTCTAGATTAGGTTTGGTTAAGTCCTCATTGACTATCATAAGCCAAATCACCACTATCATGTGATTAGGGTTTAATTAAAACAAGGTATCCTTTAGTTTAACCCTTCAAGGGCATTTTGGTGAAGTAAACCATTGATCACCATCATGGGTCAATACATTAGTCACTTAGTCCTTTAATGTCCTAGGTTACCATTAGGGTTTAGATCAGACCACTATTGAACCAAATACACCTTCAAACGATTACGCATAATCATCCCTAAAAGTCTCCAAACGGTTTCAACCTTCAACCTCCAAACGGTCTTGAGACCGTTTGGGGGCATTGACCGTTTGGATAGTTTGACCTTCAAGACTGCATGGACCATCAAGACCGCATGGGTCTCCAAGACCGCATGGGTGCATTGACCGTTTGGAATAGTTGACCTCCAAACCGTTTGAAGCTATGCGACTTGAAACCGTTTGATCTTAAACGATCTTGAGATCGATTGGTCCAAACGACCTTGAGATCATTTGAGACCAAACGGTCTTGAGACCATTTGGCCTCAAACGGTCTTGAGACCATTTGGATCCAAACGGTCTTGAGACCGTTTGGTCCAAATGGGCTCAAACCGTTTGGACCTCAAAAGGGACTCCAAGGTTACAATCGTTTATGGTTATCTACGTTGAAGCCTCCTATTAGCCATCACCTTGTTAACCACTTATAAATTGAGTCAATTAGGATCAGCATTAATCAATTGGACACCAATTTGACCCTCAATTGAAAGCCAATTAGGGTTGAATCCAACTCAATTAGGGTTTTCAATCGGATAATCATCAATGTTCAACAGTGTGAATCAAATCAAGGTTGAACCCATCAATTGACCTCCAATTGGGCCCAAACTTGGCCCAAACGGTCTTGAGATCGTTTGGACATCCTCCAAATGGTCTGGAGACCGTTTTCCCAAAGATTCATAAAAATCCAAGTCGATTGGATAAGGGTTGAACCCTAATTAGGTCTAAAATCAGCACTTTTATCAATTCATCAATTTATTGTGATTGGACCCTCAAACCATCAAATCACCTTAACCCTAGACCTCCAAACGGTCTTGGGTTGTCTCTAAACGGTCTTAAGACCGTTTGGATGAAACCCCAAATGGTCTTGAGACCGTTTGGGTCCTTCAACCCAAAACTCACCAAGATCTATCCTTGAAATCAGCAATTCAACCCGATTAGGGTTTAGGGGGTTGAAGTGCCTTCAACTTGAGATTGGTTTGGAATTAGGCTATGATTCTTTGTAGGAATTAAATTTAATATGTTACCAACAGACCCTTAAATGGTCATCCCTTAGTCAACCCTATCAAACAGTCTTGAGACTGTTTGATTCCAAACGGTCTTGCAAGACCGCATGAGATCAAACGGTTTGAGACCGTTTGATTTCAAACGGTTTGCAACCGTTTGGACCAAAAGGGTCCAAGGTCATTTGATAAAGTTACCTAGGAATTCACACCCATCATCTTCAACCTCTATTCAGGTCAGTTACTCCACAGTTTTTCTTGCAAAAGTGCAAGGAAGAAGGGAGGTAGAAGAAGAACTAAGTATATATGCAAGAACATAGATATGCATAATAAAGCAAGAAGTTTAGAGTTATAAAACCCACCTCAAACGTTGTTCCTAGAGCTCCAAGCTGCCAAGATTCAAGCCTTTAATGGCGTCTTGAGCTCCACAGGTTGGCCAAAGGTGATTTTCCAAAGAAAAGATGGAGATGGTCGGCTAGAACAAGAAACCTAAGTAAGTTAACCATAAAACCAACCTTATACAAGGATTTCCTCCATGAATCCGAGCTAGAAGATGGTCTTTCTCACCTTAGAACAAGTTGGTCGTCTCCTTGAGCTCCATAGCTCTACCTTGGTCAGTTGGGCAAGGTGAGAAATGAAGAAGCGAAAGGGTACGTTTACTTGGTTTGTAAAGGAAAAGGCTTATATAGATTAGGTTTGTTTTCACCATAAGGATCTCTAGTTTATAGATTTCTCATCTAAGTACCTCCTTCTTTCTAAGGCACGTCCAAACCATCATAACTTAAGCAAAGCCAATCAAAACTCAAGATTTAAGGGTAAAGAAAACTAACATACAACTAAGGTACCTATATGTAGGGTCTCCTTACTCATATTAGGTGAATTTTACCACAAGGATCATTCCTCTTATCTGATTATTCATTGAAGCGCCCCTTTCATCATTCGTACTCTAAATAATGTCAAGAGTCATAAAAGATATTCTAGAAGGTGTATTTTACAAGTTGCACCCCACATTCTGGGTAAATTGCATTTTACTCCAAAATTAGGGTTTTAAGCACAAGGATTGTTCCACAAGCTGCATCTTGATGCTCAAGCTTAGGAAATCCATCATACCTTATTGTATTTACTCATATGATATCTAATTATCAGAGGAACATCTTAACCTATGAAAATTTTCAAGTTAACCCCTCTAACTAGGTAATTTGCACATAGGTCCCTACATTACAAAACAATACTACAACTTTGTTTAAAAAGGACAAAAATTGAAATTGTATGTTCCTGGGGAACTTAATTACATGCCAGGGAATAATCACATGTATTTAATTACATATTTAGGCAAAACATCTAGGGTTAGTTTATAACCCAGGTTAGGGATGTTACAGTTAGGGTTCATCCCCGTAGAGCCCGCGGATCCCTGATCTGGAAAAGGTCGATTAAAAAGCAAATAAAAGGGTATTTTAGCATGTAACTTCAAACATTCGTAGTAAATCGTAGGAATGTCCAATTTGATTGAAATTTGGACCATCGCTTCAAAAGAATGTGGAGAATATCTAGAAAATGTTTGAGAGCAATATGATGAAGTTTGATTGATCATTTTTCTTCTTTGGACAAGGTGATCAATTAATCAAATTTAAGGTTTAATAATGTGTATAAAATCCACATTGCTCACCATATTTATAATTTGAGTCTCGAAATTGATTATAAAGCCAAGAAAATAAGTTGAGATAATGAGGACAAAAAAAAGGTAATTTGAACAAGGATTGGTGAAAATCCACTTTGTCACAGTTATGGTCGTGTCTACTTGTACTTCCTTGGAGCCACAATGAACTTCTACCATCTAGGTCAATCATCACATCACATGTATGAACCTACTATTGGTGTAGACATGTGCTTGCCAATCAAGGTAGATCAGTTTAACCCTTGAACTAGTTGTGCCGTCTCTTGGCGGGTTGGTTGGTCATCACGAATGATCATCTGGCCTCTTATCCAACTGATGTTTAGACTCCTTCCAAACAATCAGTTGGGTCCACCAGGTGGTCGTATGGCTCCATCATTTTTCCCTTCATGGTCCTCCAGATGGTCGACTCATCACATGAACAGGTTGTCTCATCCAACGATGATCGCCTTCCTCATTGTTGCAAGAAAAAAACATCCTATTACTATTAAAATATTACATTGTAAAGAGAAACCTCGAGTTAAGCATAGGTAGGAAATAATTAACTTTACATTGGAAAGAGGAAGGTATAGGTTCAGTACACAGACTGAGATAAATAAGAGAAACCAAACCCTCCAATCACAGACAAGTATAGGGTTTGGCCATAACCACACTACACATCCATCATTAAAATCACTTTTATGGCGACAGATGTAAATTGCATATATATATATATATATATATATATATTTGTGTGAGTGTTTGCCATTATGTGATCTTTGATGGATACAAATATGAGACAACTTAAATATTCATATCGTATGGAATAAATAAACAATTAAATAAAAAATCTGATCATATTGATTATCCTAAATCCTAATAAATTGACGTGGCTCTGATAGCATTGTTGGAAAATACGAGCGCAGAGTATAACCATTGAAACAAAAAAATATCTATTTTTATTCCCATAACAAAAAGATTGTGTCAACTAATATGAAATAAGAAGGATGGTTTAGAGTGTTATACCTAGTCATGGAGCAAGTCCAACGACAACAACTCTCTTCAATGCAACTATCAACTAGTTTCTCTTGGACGGTGGTTGTGCAGCTCCTAGTTGTCGGGTAGGACTTGATTGGTCTCTCTCTCTTACCACAACTAGAGAGGACAACAATTGTTATTAGAACTAATTCTTAGTTGTCTATGTTGTGTTTTGGAAAGCCCCAATACCCCTCCTTTTATAGGTGGGGTTAGGGCTAGGGTTCCCAGTATATACGGGATTGTGCGGGAGTAGAAAGGACCAGAAGATCTTGAATTTTTACAGCCTGTAACACTCCAAATAGTCGTCTGGAACACCCAGACGGTCATCTGGTGTGAAGAGATGGTTGTCTCACATTATGATATGATCATCTAGTAGTTTCCCAATCACATACAAAATTTTCAATTCGATTCCAATTAATGTTACATAGTAATTCCTTGCACCACAAGTAATGTGCAATCAAATAAGTTTGGGAAACTTCCAGAACATTTGTTAGGCCCAACTGATCCATTTCACCCATGCAAGATGACCATCTCATTCATCCAAACGACCATTTGGTGAACCTGAGTTGAGTCGGTTTGTTCAACAGATTGAATCGATTGGTTCACTTCTCAATTTGGGCAAAACATAGCCAAATCAAACATTGATTAGTTAGACAACCTAAATTGCCATCTCAACACTTGAGATGCTCGTATAGATTCCCAAAGTCCATCTCATCACTTGAGATGGTTGTTTGACAGTTCAGTCAGCCAATCTATCAATCTGTTACATGAATTGAATACCTAAACGCTTTAGTAATCAAACCAATCATCATTCACGATTAAACTCCTCTTCTAGATGAGTTCCTTTGTGTGTGACCATATAGGTCCCATATCACGTTGGCAGTGAATGTAATAAATACCTTATGATATCACAAGAAAGGAGCGATGCCTAGTCACACATCAGTGCTACCTAAGTGAATGGAAATTTAGAGAAAAACTTTAACCTACAATCTGGGTAAGGCATTACAATGATTGTATAATTCCTTTGTCTCTTATATCTACAATGAAATCGAGGCATGTATGGTCATCCTCTCAATGTTCAATTAATGTTTCTATGAACCAAGAGAAGAATGTATGAGATAATGTAACCTCAATATCATATTGATTTACATATGCATGCACATTCATTTCTTAGGCTCACTTATGAAGTGGCTAGGATATTATACTCCAGTAGGAGGGGTAAATTCCATATCTATCATTCATAGTATATCCCATGTGTCAAAGTCACCCAATCATTACCTTTATAACAACCCATGTACCAGGACTGCATTTGATGATGTCAAAGTATACCCAACAACATGTGACGAGTGCAATGATTTTAGGTCTAAGAATCACAATCACTGCCTTCACTTTGAGAGAAGACTATGACCACCAATGATGGTTTCCATGTGTCACTCTCAAGGTGGGTCTATCTGATACATTGTTCCCTAACATGTATCTGTGTGCTTGGTTTGATATTGCTATATCATGACTAATGAGATTGTGTCATCAACCAATCCACACTCTAGTCTTATGTGTTACTGGTGTTTATCTATCTTCCACGATAACATCCGACTAGGGACATGACAAGACTGTACACACTTTTAACATTCGTATGATCTCATCCTCCAAGGCTAATACTTGAAGACATACGTCATTGAGTATTGCCATTCTTTAGACATTCATAATGTTTCCTCATTATCTCATAACTGAGTGAAGCAGAATGAATTGGAAGCTTTCCTTATAAGTATTAATCAAATCCTTTACAGTTTATGCCATTTCAATCATCATGTGATTGTCTCTCTGGGCATATCTTACCAAGATATGCGCCTCATGATAAGTCTCTAGCTCGCTCTGATCAGTAAGGAGAATATATTGAGATTTTGGATATCTTTTTTTTTTTGCCATAATGAAAACTATATTAACTCGCAATTAGATTACAGAGCTCAACCTCCAGCAAATGCCAAGGAGGTTTGAAAATGAAATCTTCTGCCATGCCATTAGATAAGACATGTTTAGCTACTGCATCTGCTACTAAGGTATACTTCCTAGGAAGGTACTGAAGAGTAAAAGAGGATAACTGGTCTTTCGACCATGGCCTGAGAAAGGGTTTCAGGCTGGGCGGCGCCTCCTCCATGTTCCTGAGGACGGCGATGGCGGATGCAGAGTCGGAAAGGATCAGGGGTCTTGAAAGACCATCCGACCGACAAGTGTTTACAGCGTGCAAGATGGCTTTGATTTCTACCTCGACCGCGCTCGAAGCATAACCTGGGGCGCCTAAACCTCGTACAAGGACCCCTACTCTGTTTGTTATGTAAACGCCGGTGGCGCACTGGAGAGAGTTGCTGTTGAAAGATGCGTCGACGAAGACCAGGAAGTCCCTATCAGACAGAGAGATCGAGGCCTCGGCAACGGGGCAGTGAGAACGATTGAGTTGTGGGAGATTCGCGATAGAGTTCGCCCGCTCTTGAATGAACTTAATCTGGACCTGCATAGGAGTAGTTTTGAGTGAATGGGCGTATTCATTTCTAACCCTCCAAAGATGCCAACATGCAACAACATAGATGGGATCCTTGCTAGCAGAGGAGATGATATGTGAGGTCCAAGAAGCGGCATCCATGCTATAGAAGTTGTTGTTGACGTGTAAACCTTCCCAAACAGCCTTTCTGTAACGGCAATCACATAGACAATGAAGAGTAGTCTCGTCAGTCTCGTTACACTGGGGGCAAAGGCTGGACGTGTCCATGTGTCTCCTATGCTTCTCCACATTCGTGAGCAGAGCGTTGTGCATGAAGAGCCAGAGGAACAGCTTGATACGATTGGGGAGCTTGGACTTCCAAAGGATAGGCCAATTGCCGTTGCAGATGATTTCCTTTTGTCGTCTGATCCAAGCATATGCAGATGCAGAAGAAAATTTCCCTAGAGGGTCCTCGTTCCAAGCCCAACTGTCCGGACCCGCTAGCGGGTCAGGAGGAGGGATGCTATGGATTTGCGCCCAAGAATCAGAAGGAAGGAAGCTTCAAATGAAGTCCCAATCCCATGATCCATCAAAGGAGACCATGGATTCAGTCTTGAGGTCGCTAATGATATCAGGAATGTACTGAGCAGGGTGAGAAACCACCAGGCTTGTCTTGCTGAACCAAGCGTTTGCCCACACATTGGTGTCAGCACCATCGTTAACCACTCTTCTGCAGTTATCCTTCACGGCATCAATGGTGGATCGAATAAATGACCAGGCATGAGAGCAGGACCCCGATTTGGGCACTCCTCTGGGGCAGTACTTGTTTCGCATGACCTGGACCCAAGGCTTACCCAGGCACGTCAGGAACAACCAAGTGTTCTTCATCATAAGGGCAACGTTCTGGTCAGCTGCGTCGCGGATGCCCAGTCCACCGTTATCCTTGCAGGAGGTCACTTTCTTCCAGGAGACTAACGACGTCTTGCATTTCTCATTAGTTCCTTGCCAGATGAATCTTCGTATATGCTGATTAAGATCGTCGCATACACCCTGTGGGAGGTGCACCGTTTGCATGGTGTAGGCGGGAATAGATTGTAGTGAGGACTTTGCTAGAGAAACGCGGCCAGCTAGGGATAGGTGCCGCTGAGTCCATCCGTTCATCTTTGCTTTAACAGAATCAATAATAGAGGCGTGTGTGGCCTTATTTATTCTCTTGTGGAGGATTGGAACCCCAAGATACCTGCCTAAATCTTTAGTGGAAGATATGTGAAGGCGTCGACTGATACGATTCCTAATCGTCATCGGGGTGTTTGTAGAAAAGAAGCACTTCGATTTACCAGTGGAGATTTCTTGTCCAGAAGCAGCTGAGAAATCCTGAAGGATACGATTGATACGGTGGGCTTGCTTAACAGAGGCTTCGGCAAGCAAGATGATGTCGACGACAAAGAAAGCGTGAGAGACAGGCGGACCATTCCTGCTCATAACTAACGGGTTCCAATCGCCGCGATCTACAGCCTTCGAGATGGCCTGGTGGAAACGCTCCATGCATAGTACGAAGATGTAGGGACTGAGAGGGTCCCCCTGTCGAACACCCCGGAGGGCCTTGATGGGGGGAAGAGGAGAACCATTCCATAGAATAGAAGTATGCCCGGAGGTGATGATGTTCATAGTGAGCTTTACAATGTTGTCAGGGAGACCCACTCTAGTGAGAGTGTCTTCGATGAAAGACCAACTCATTTTGTTGAATGCCTTGGAGAGATCAAGTTTTATAGCCATCCAACGCTTTTTCCCCTTCTGAGTGCGCATGGAGTGGATTGCCTCCTGAACAAGAAGAATATTGTCTGTGATTCTCCGCCCCGGAATGAAGCTAGACTGAGTCGGAGCTATCCAATTGTTGAGAAGAGGTTTAATGCATTCAACAATGACTTTGGATATCACCTTCAGGCAGGTATTGGTGAGCGATATAGGGCGCAAATCACTGCAAGACTCCACATTAGTAGATTTTGGGATGAGCACCATATGAGTATTAGCCATATTAGGTTCCACAGATGAAGTGATGAAGGCTGATCGCACTGTGGAGATCACCGAGGGACCAACGCACACCCAGTTTGTTTGGAGAAAGTCGGTGTGAACGCCATCAGGGCCAGCAACCTTCAGGGGGTTCATTTTGAATAAAACATCTCTGATCTCAGATGCATAGGGAAGAGAGGCGAGTGTAGAGAGGACGGCTCCATGGATGCCTGGAAACGTGCCCACATACTCAGCATGTTGCTGAGATGCGCTCGACGGAGAAGTAAGCAGGCTGGTGAAGTGTGAATGGACAAGCAACTTGAGTTCCACCTCATCAGTAATCCAAACACCGGAAGGATGCTTGAGTTTACTGATCAAGTTGCGCTGACGCCTTGCTTTAATGATGGAATTGAAGAATTTCGTATTACTATCGCCAAGCTGAAGCCAGTCGATATGAGATTTTTGCCTCCAGTCCGCCTCCTCCTTCGTAAGAATATTTTGAAGCTATTCCTGGAGGGAGACGCATCTGAGCTCATTAGAAATAGAGTTAGCGAGAGGAAGGGTTACCTGCAAGCAATCTAGCTGCCTGAGGATGTTATTCTTTTGCCTATGTTGATTCTGAGACGTCTGAGATTCCCAAGCCAGTATCGCCGGAGAGAATAGGCTGAGCGCCTCAGAGAAGGGAAGGGAATTATCCCAAAGCGCATCAATTTGGTTACGAAAATCAGCTTGAAGATGCCAGCTAGATTTCGTTCTGAAAATGCCCTTCCGGCCTTTGTTCCTGGGAAGGCTGGACACCAGGAGCGCATTGTGATCATAAATGAAGCGTGGGAGCACAGTCACTGTGGTGGTGGAATTGGAATCGAGCCAGGCTGCATTGGCGAGGAGTCTATCCAAACGCTCGAACAACCTGCCCCTATGGAAAGTGAACCACTGTCCCACAGAAGGGATTTCAGCCAGACCAGAAGAAAGAAGCATATCATTGAAGGCCGAACAGGTCGAGTGATCGAAGAAGCGGCTTCCCACCTTCTCGCTCGCAGAGAGCATAGAATTAAAGTCTCCAATAATCGTGCTAGCTATGTTAATAAGATGCTTCCATAGTAGCTTACGGGTGGACGGATTAGGGCTACCGTAAATGAAGGTCACAAGAGACCCATTGGCTCAGCAATGGATAAATTGCCTGTGGTTTATCAAGATTTCCATGGATGTTACAGAATGGTCCCAAAGAACCCAAATGCCTCCCGAGAAGCCAATGGCTTCCACACGATGTGACGACGAGAAACCCAGAGACTTGATAATGGTTTCAGCTCTTATTCCGCTACACCTAGGTTCGGCAATGGCGACCAGATGAAGCTTGAATTTCCTTTTGAGGTAGCGAATAAATTGAATTTTCTTGTCGGAGCAAGCTCCTTGTATATTCCAGAAGATGTAGTTCATTGAGAACTAGGAGGGTTAAACGACAGTGGTCTGGTCGCTAGAAGGACCAGGGTCGTCTTCTGCAATTGCATGAATCTCGTTGATAGTTCCATCTGATGAAGGGCTGGGAGCGGGAGGGATGAACAGCCGTCTGGCTTCAGTCACCTTCGCGCTCTCAGTTGCTTCACGAGCCTTTCCATTCTTACAAACTCTGTCGGGACTAATGGGCGTCGTCTGGTAGACGATTCGCATGTTCCTTAGAAGCACGCCTCATCGTGAAGAGCATGTTCCGCCTTTAGGCTCGGAAGCAGCCCCAAAGTGGAATTGGAAGGAAGCGTCCTCAGACCTTTGCTCCCTCCCGATAGAGGTGTCGTCACCTGTTAGGCGCACAGCCGTGTCCAAAGGACGGATGGTGGAACTGGTTTCCAAGTTATCATTGGAGACAGTCGATTGAACAGCCCCCGACGTCTTCTTCCGGTTTCTTCTGTTGGTAACGGTTTGCCACCCGCCTTCCGACCCATCACCAGAGGCAGGTTGGGTGGGTGACGACGCTTTCTCTTGCGACGGGTTTGACTCTTGCTGGTTGCGAGGTGGACACCTCTCAGGTTTCTTCGCATGCATCGCAACCGAATAGGGGACAACAGGTGCCTGAGTAGCCTGCGCCACTGGTGTAACCACCACAGATTGGGGACAGCGACCTTCATCATGCCCTATGCGCCCGCAACTGAAGCAAAGTGACGGAAGGTTCTCATACTCGATCTTGAAGATCTCTCCATTGATGAACACGGCAGGCAGCAGGGGTTGCCTAGTATCAACCTCCGTGGCTATTCTCACAAATTTACCTCTGTTTACTTGTGCTGTAGTGGAGTCGATTTTGATCATCTTCCCCACTAGGTTGCCGATCCCAGCGAGGAGCTCGGTTTGATATAGATGCACCGGTAGCTCCGGAATTCTAATCCAAACTACTAGCTTGCTTGGTATGGGATCAGAGGGGTGAAAGTGAGGGGACCAGGTTTGGACGGATAGATAATTCCCGAACAAAGTCCATGGACCTCCCGTCAGGATCTTCACATAATCGTCGTTGGAGAAAAGTTGCACCACGTAATATCCATTCTCGAGATCGATGATGCGGAACCTATCATGGATCCCCCACAGAATAGTGATGTGATTGACAAGAGCTTGAAATCCAATATTCATACCGATAGCCTTTATCACGACTGTGTATCTCCAGGGTTCCAAGAGAGGGGGAACTACTTCCTCTCTAATGGAGATTGCCGGAATAGTGCCACTCGTATCGAAGACCAGATCCGAAGCTTTTAATAGGTCAGGGCGGATGACAGGGTAGTTATCCGGCTGTCGTTGACCCACCACAGACTCTTTGTATGACTTCCTTCCCTGCTGCGCCGCCAAGCCATCGACCGGGATAGGTTGAAGTTCAGCGTCTTCCGTCATGCATGCCACATCCTCGTGGTCCTCTGGGCTGATTGCCTCCGTCATACAGTTGTCATCACCAACAGACTCCGCCGATGCACCAGAGGCTCCTTCCGGCGGAGGATGAGCATGGCCAAAACCACCCCGACCTCCACGAAACCCCGATCGCCCAGGACCGCTGCCGCCGCCTCTCATAACCCTAGAGAATATCCAAAAATCCTATAGATCTAGGATATTCTTTTTGAGATTTTGGATATCTAAATGAAGTATGTTGGACTCTATCAAACCTCCTCAACTGATGCTATGAGGACTCTTCCTAGTGATGATCTTGCTCCCCCTACCCAGATGTCTCTAGGTATGAGTCTAAATCAAATAATTGTGCATATGAAATGAGAATTCTCAATGTGTTCTCACTCTGCTACTCATGGTGATCATGATGCTCTTCTTCATCATATGAAGACTACACCTATGAAGAAGCTGAAGCATCCTCATACTCATCATTAGAAGAACTATCACATGATCGTACAACCCATGCATCATCACTCTCATGCTCTGTAATTGTATGATTGTTATAGAATGTCACATCTTTGTGTCCGTTCATGGTCTTTTTCACAAGGTCCCATAACATGTAGCCAAACTACTGATCTTCATAACCAAGAAAGATACATGTCACAACTTTATCATCCATATTTTAACTCTTTTCCTTTGGAACATGTGCGTAAGATTTGCACCTAAATACTCTGAAATGAGCATAAGAAGCATCCTTGTTTGTCCATACATTCTCAAGATTATTAAACCCCAAAGGAACTGATGGATATCGATTAATTAGATAACAAGAATTATTCACTACATCACTCCATATTATCTATGGAAACAATGCAATCTTCAAATGCTTCTGACTTTCTCAACTATGGTATGGCATATTATCACATTTGTATCATTGTGTTGTGGTGTGTCGAGCTTTGTCCTTTCAAGTTGTATCCCTTGTTAAGAAAAGTAATTCTGGAACTTCCAAGAGGTGTTCTCTCCTACATTATCCATGCCGAGAGACTTTCACTTTTTCTCAGTCTCTTTCTCTATGCATGAAATTTCTAACAATATGAAAAGACCTAATTTGGGTCTTCAGCAAGTATCTAGGACCTCACCTTCCTAGATGCATCATCAGCGAACGTAAAAAATACATATTTCCAACCAATCATGCCACCTCAAACAGGCCGCTGACATCCAAACAAACTATTTGTAGAACATGTGACTTCACCTTTGATCTTGTGTTGAGAAAAACCCACTGATGCTTTCCTATATGACATGAATTACATGAACTGAGACCGGTGTCCTTGCCACCAGAAGTCAAACCCTACTTATATAGAAATTTCAATCCTTTCTCACTCATCTATCCTAACCATTTGTTCCATAGATCTGTCTATTAATCCTCAACTGCATGTATACCGCCACCTTTGAGCAATTTAAGTTGGTTCCTATACAATATGCGACACAAAATATGCCCCATAAGAAAACCAAAGTCCCCTTTGTGATTTTACATTTTCCACAACCAAACTCCAAACGACATCCTTTTCTATCAAAGAAAGAATCATATATCAAACTCAGTCACAAATATAGAATGAGAAGAACATCCTTAAGTGTGGTCATGCAACTGACACATGTCTGAACACAAATGTCTCTAATCTCGATAATTCTAGAGAAGCTAGAATTTCCCATATTCACCTTCCCGAAATCTCCCTTCCTATATGAAGCGAAGAACTCCTTACTAGGTGAAGCATGATAAGAAGTTGTAATATCACCACCTACTTAGAATCATCATCCTCAACATGCAAACACTTCTCATGGACTATCAAGACCACATCATCATCATTGTCCCTATCTTTTGACATTGTCGTTGCAATATCCTTGTTGTCATCCTTCTTCTCTTTGGATTCAGACTCATGTTTATTTTTCCAAACCTTGCAATCTTTCTAAATGACTCATCTTTCTGTAATGAAATCACCCTCTACTCTTTGGCTTGAATCTACCATGTGACTTCCTACGGTCCTCGGACTCACCTCAACTTTAATATCTTCCATGATCTCTCACTTTGTTAGCATCCCTACTCTCTCTGAAGTGCACCTCTGATCCGCTGTCGCCTGAGGCTCATTTTTGAGTCTCTTCATCTTGTAGACTACTATTCACCTGATCAAGTGTCAACTTACCTTCTTGTGCTGAATTGTTGATTGTCACAATGAGCGTCTCCCAACTATCAAGTAATGATCTCAGAAGAAGTAATATCTAGAGTTCATCATCAAGAACTATCTTCATAGATTGCAATTTATTTTCAAGGTTTTGAAATTCATTCATGTGTTCGACCACGCCTCATGTGCTCGGAAATACTTGTACATCTCGGTACTTCGAGTTTACCAACTTCCTAATCAAGAAAGTTTTATTTGTGACAGTCTTCCACTCATATAATTTTTTGAGCTTTTTCATAGATCTTTGGCATTGGTCTCCTCAAAGACATGGTGAAACACGGAAATAACAAGATACTTTCACACTATTTCCAAAATCTTTCTATTTAATTTCTTCCAGTCCATATCAGACACATTTTCTAGCTTTGTCCCTCTATCAGATCATACAATATCCTCCATATTGGGTTTCCAGATCTGCTAATTTGTGTTCGTCAATTCAATCACCGTCGCATCATCATTCTTCCCCATCTAGATCTGAATCTGTCCAACTTGGACTCTGATACCATCTAATAGGTTTATCAGTGGGCAATATGTACACATATACTCTGAAACTACAATGTAACAAAAAATAAAATATACACGGAAGCATTACCGACAAGCGTGTAAACCTAAGAATAGAACAACAAGAAGATAGAGGGAAAAGAAAGACCAGACTTTTGCATAGAAAATCATCTTGATGTATGAGGGAAAAATCACGGGGCCAACCATGTGCAATTCCACTATATGGAGTAAAGATTCAATTTTTCCTCTTGGATTTTTTCCACAAATCTGAGATAATGTACCAAGAAGGAGAAATGAGAAAAAACCACACTATAGAGAGAGAATCCTACAATTCTACCACCCAAAAACTTCTCAGGAAGATGTCTTTTTTCACAAAGTACACAATAGTAGATGGTTCGAAGAAAATACCTGGATACCTTGATAGTCTTACCCCGCTTCATGTCTCCTTCTTTTACTTTTTCTTCCTTCTTCGTTTACATTCTTCTCCGTTTCCAAGCTACTGTCTTTTTTTCTTCTACTTTGAGGGTTGCCTTTTTCTTTTCCTTGGCTGCAATCAATTGACGACTCTGTGGCTCCCTTTGGGTGCTGCTCTTGGCTGCTGTTGGCACACACAATGATCTGCCCTCGAGAGGGATCTATATATCCCAAGGCAGCAACAAGTACGATGCCCTAATGGGCCTTTCCCATCTTGGGTAGCCCAACACATATGACATATTTTGCAGTTGAGTTTGTTTGTTGAGGAATGCGATTAATACATTTCTCTCGCATTTCTTTAAAATCGGAGCTTAAGCTTGAGACAGAAAATGTGGTTGGGTAACATACTAACATCCTAGGAGTAATGGTGACTCTTGGCGAAAGTCACATTCACTGATAATAGATTCATTCTAAAAAGAAAGTCATGTGATAGGCGTTTTATGCAACAGCATTACCGATTGAAAGCTTCCATTCCGTGGATCTTGCCAGCATCGTCCGCTGAAAGTGCAGCAAGAGAGGGCCACAGGCGTCACCATGTCTAGTACTATCAGCCGCATCTGGATGGATGTGAGGGTTTTGTTGACTCTTTCACACATGCGTGATGCTATATGACCAACCCAACGGAGTGCAAAGAGAATTACATGGCAATCACACGTCTGTTGTGGTGGTCCTTCCCTCTTTTCTGCTTTCTATTTCATTGCCTTTCTTTTTCTTCCATTCCATCTTCATAGGACGCTTCTCATTTTGGAGATGCCATTTGGCGCCGACAAAGAGATATATGATTTGCATCTGATTACTTTCAAGTGCTAGCAGGCATTCCTCACCCTCCAATCCATACAGCCGAAAGTCTCCTCGTCTGTTTCCTCCCGCTTGCATTGATGCATTCGTACTCATTGCTCACGTGTCCGTTGATCTTTCTGCTTCGCCGTCTTCGCCCACTCACGTCACCGACCCAACAACCCACTTCGCCTCTTGCCGTGGTGGACTCCCGTGTCCCAAGTGGTACCACGGTGTGTTCTTACATGTGGTAGTGAATTATCAGTGCTCAGCTAAAGTAATTAGCTTAGCTTCGATGCCACAAAATCAGCCCCATGGCTGCAGCCAAGATGTGGCATTTTTTCACTTGTTTTTGCGTAAAAGCCCGTTATCCTTATTTTGTATTTTTGGGAAAGAAAAGTTCTATACAATTTCAGTGGTTATTAACAGTTATTTGACACGATGTATAAATAATGTTTTGATATAAAGAGAAGAAATCCCAGCTTCAAATCAGATAAGGGCTCATTGGTTGGACTGCAATCAAACATAAGCGGTTAAGAATCGACGTAACTTTCAATTGCGTATGTTTGCTTAGAAACAGTTGTAACCCACACAGAGAGATGGAACTGGGCGCTATTTTTCAAGTACGTACAAAATGAGTGAAAATGGGCTATGTCTAAATTGGGTGCGCGCGGTCCGTTTTCCTATGCCGCTCCAGCTGCCACTACTGGAGATTACAATGAGAGAAACGTCGAACAAAACGTTGTTGACCACTGCAAGTTGCGTCTTCCGTCCACCTCTCATTTGAGATGTGCAGAGGTATAATCACTGCGTCGTACCATATCCTTGAAGTTCCTCCGACCAAACAAACACAGTTGAAAGAATAAGCGACCAAATGGTCAACTTTCTGTTTACTTTCTGATTTTTGCAATTCCTGTTTTGTCATACTTGGAAGTGAGTCACATGCAATCAAATTAGCCCCAAGTAAAAAAAAAATCGACAAAATATGTGTGAGCAAGAACTTCAACATACAAATATCAAAAAAATGAGCAGCTCTAAAATATCATGTTCACACGGTTGAAACATCAAATACCCTCAACTGGAAGACCACCAAGCTAATAAGTATTGCACTCATAGATGATTCATTATGGACAATCTTGTTTGAATGTTGTCATCAGGGTCCCGATCTGAGAGTGTCCCATGAACTGGATCATCATAATCATCAAAGGCATGTCTATCCTTGCAAATGCATGCAAAAATGCATATGACTGTAATTCATATATGTAGTTGAGTTTGGACCCACCCGAACTGGACCTCGAGAGTTCCTCCTATATCATGTCACTATATCTTTGAAGATCCCCCAACCAAACAAATGCAATCAGACAGGCACATGAATGAACAGATAACAAGATAAAATCAACAATTCTAATCTCAACATTCAACAAATATTGTTAAACAATATTGTCTTATTACAAGGTTTCAATATAAAGAGTACAATTTTACAAGTCTACTCATATACACTAGGGATCTTACAACTAGTACACCTAACATACCTCACCAAGTCATCAACTCTCTATCCATCTTTGAACTGATAAAATACGTGAAACATTATGGGTCAACACCCAAAGTGTTGAGTACAAGGTAAAGAGATAAATATCTTTAAGCTTTGTATAATTTTAAAAGAATTACAAAAGTAATGAATAAAAATAAACAAGTTAAATTCAAGACAAGACACATTAGTGGTTAGATTCTTGGTTTATTACAAAGAGGACTCATATTCAAGCCTCACCGATGACATAAATAGTGTCTCCAATAAAAAAAAGGTCAACAAGTTAATATTTAGCAAAATGAAAACCCATATTTTATGTTACTTTACTCCAATTATACCAACATCATCATATATCATAAGGTTTTGACTAACATCACATTACAAGAGTCTGTAAGGATGTTCATCATTAGCTAACTCTTTTTATGTGAGGGACCTTAAGGCCATCACTAAGAGCCAACTTCTTTATCGACATGGTCTTCCCTATCTTGACAACTCAAGTATCATGCCCATCCTCGTATCCTTACCCTAAGAATACAGATAGGTGCACAGGGTTTGTATAATGAAGTTTCTACATTATGTTTGCAAGTTATGAAATAACGACAACGAGACAAACATCAAGTATAGTACTAGAATACTGCATAGATATATTTGAGAAAATAAATAATCATCCATATGTATCACGTTTCAATCAAGAAATCCATAGTCATATAACTATTAAAGTTCATACCTGATTCAGAAATTCATAACCCAACTCATTCTTGACCATTTAGTCACAAGAAACACCTAATTAATTACAAGATTGTATACTGCACTAGATTCTCATGATTAACCCTAACTAGTTCCATTTTTAGAGTTTTGGCCCAGTTAGGTTCCAATTTACTTATTAGTGCATTTGATGATATTTCACTAGTTTATAGGCCATCATGAAGATGTCGTTCAAGTTTTATATCATTTCAAGGTTCCATCTATATCATATGGACTTACAATATTCAAGTCACCTACTTGCATTAAAAGACTCATAATATGACAACAAGGTTCATGATCATAGAGGCAAGGGATCTAAGAATGATAGAGAGATGAGAGAGGGTGTAGATCAAGAAAGTAGTGACATAATATGCTTATTCAACTATAGACAGATGTACCCTAGTGTCTAGGCATCATAAACCAACATTGGTATCAACATACCCACATACATTCTAAATCCAACATATAAGACTAATATCAATAGGGTCCAATATGACCCACGTTGGATATCCAAATAAAAGGGTCCACAAGAAATGGAGAGAACTTCTATTTAAGATAAAAGGATAAGAGACAAGGATCCATAACAATTCTATAACATATGAACACAAATCGAGCTATTTAGGACACATTAAATGTCAACATGGTTGGTTAAAGGCCACATACATCATGAAAAGAACAAGGGGATGATCTTGGGTATTAGGTCACAAGACATCATAAAAGTACTCATTTGAAGTGTCTAATATATTTTTATGCTTAAAAGAAGTTCAAGGTCCCATATGACTAGGGTATGACCATATGATGTCATACATAGGGCACAATCACACATTAAATATCATAAGCTCTAAACATAACAAAAATGGACTAGGGGGTGTTATTTGTGCAATGGATAGTAATTCGTTACTAGTTTCTAGGATAGATAAGTATTTAGATATCATTAGGAAGCAATATTAATCATTAATAGGGGAAGATACATCATTAAGGTTCAAACAAGTCACAAAAGTACATTTGTGACATCAAATCATAAGAAGAATTATTAAGGTTTCCATAATGCTCAAGATTCATTTAGAATACTGAATTGAGGTGCAGAAAGTAAATTGAGTATCAAATATTAAATCTTTATCATAAACATGAATAAAAAAAGGTCAACATAGTCAAAGAACACATCATTAGAAGAATAGGGAAAAATAAGGGGGTTTGAGGTCTGATACCATGCCCAAGTTGGAGATCTTTTCAAAATGATCAAAATGATAGATAAATTTGTATACTATGGACCTAGGATGTGGGAGTTATGGATTTCAGAAATTTTGATATGAGAACTATAGAATCTTGCCTTAACATAAAAGCATGTAGCTCCAATTTGGCACAGTCTGATTTGGACCTTGGATACACAATCCAATGTTGTCCTACATCTGTACCCACTAGCATGGTGTTGACCACACATTGACTGGGGTCTGAGGTGGGGATGGCACCGATCTGGGATGTTGTGAAAGACTGGATTTCTGGATTAATTTCGAGGATGGAATTTCCTTTAAGGTGTGTAGGATGTGATGGAGTGGAATTTTGATGTTCTTGGTTTAACATATTATAATGACATAATAATAGTCCTTGAAGTGTGTTTTGATCATATGAAGGAACTTCAATTGATTTGAAGTATGTTGAAGGTCTTTTGATGTCGATGTTGTGATCTAGATCCATAAGTTATCCCTATTTGAGGAATTTAATTGATTGGTATGATGGTTGGTTTTTGTCACCAAATTTGAGTAGAAGTTAGCTCAATAGGTAAGGAAGCTATGGTTAAAATTTGGTGGCATTTGGATGTTCCTAGAAGGAGTTATTAAGGGCTGAATTCCATGATATAATGTACAATTGATGATTGATGGGCCTAGGTTCCGATTTAGATGAAATGTCACGCGCCTTGTGGTTAGTTCAGGATGCACGAACCTTTTCTGGCCGTTGGATCTCGGACCCTGTGGTCAAGGGCACTCTGAAGGAGAGGCCACGGATCGTCTTAGTGAGTGTCATCTCCTGGCCCTTGGATACAAGATCGAAGGCCTCTGAGTCTTCTCTAACCTTGCGGTTAGAGCCAGCTGAGAACCAGCTGAGGCTGTGGGTTCCCCCGCCACTACTCTCCAAGATCGTGGGGTGAGAGGGGAGTTCGAGTGAGCCATTGATCTCAGATCATCCTGACTAGCACCCCGACCCCTCACAACAGAATTATCGTGTTTGGTGCTGGGAGCATCACCCCCTTCCCTGTCTTGGCTCTCCACCTCACGGAGTAGGTGATGGATGGGATGAGGTTATGGAGGCAGAGGGTAGTTCGAAGGAAGAATGGAGTCCTTGGAGTTGAGCGCAGGTGCTTGTGTGCCCTGCTACGGTGGTTCCCTGGTCTAACGACCCTAGTTTGCCGGAGCTTGAAGATGAAGCTCAGACTGGTGTTCAGTGCTTCTCTCTGAGAACTATGGGCACGGGTGAGTTCGAGGAGGTGCTGCGGTGCTTTGGGGAAGTTTTTCCTGATGACTTTCATGCCTGGGGATGAATCCCCCTTTCTTGGCGCTGCGGCAGCCGCCATGGCCGGAGGTCTCAAGGGTGTGGATCTCCAGAGGCCAACCTAGAGACTAGGCTAGCCGCGGAGATCCGGAGTACGTCATCGATGATGATTATGGCCCTATGAGCTGTCGAGGAGTGTCAGTGTTCTATTGATTGCTCACCGGAGAAGGACCTCACGGTGGCGGTCGTTCACGCATGGGAAACAGAGTCTCGCTCGGGACCCAGACACGAGAGAAAGAAGAAGGGAGCTGAACCGGCCCAATCCAGGAGTCAGACCGGACCGGCCCAGCCTGAGCCAGCCTTGAACCGGGACACATCCAAGCCCTGAGCCGCGCCCCCCAGCTCCACGTGGCGCAGGCCTATTGGTCAGAAAAGGTAATTTCCTTCATAATGTCCAGATCTTGTAAAATTCGTAGGAATTAGCTCGATGCTCAGAAAAATACAAACAAGGTACCAAAATTATCAGGAAAATGCTTAGAACAACCTAGAACCTTTATATCAGTCTTTTGATGCATGAATAATAGTGATATCATGGAAGATGTGAAATACTCTTATGATGGATAATAAATATCAAACGATTCCCTAAAATTATGAGAAAATACCTATAAATCATATTTCATGTTTATAATGCACCTAATGTCAGTTATGGTCATGATGATGTATGAAATCATGTAATTTGCTTAATATGGCTAATTAGGGCTAATAACCCTAAATAAAATGTATTAAATACATGCATGCTCAAGAATTGATGAAATTTACAGAATAAGCTCATATTAGTATATGGAACCTCAATACTAATTATGAGATCATAATGATGAACATAATCCATGTTATATGAAGATGAATCTTAATACATGGTTTTAAACCCTAATCTAGGTTAATGAGGTAACCTAGGGTTAATATGTGCACAAAAATGGTATGGAACCTAATGTTCAGATGATGAACTTTGATAATGAGATGTAATCTGGAAAATGATATCAGTGAGATAATTATAAGAAAAGAATACAAGTAATGATGGGAATATCCTAATGAACTAAGCTAAACCCTAATATGAACACGACTAGGGTTAAGATGAGATATAATAGGATGAGAACCTGATGATAGTATATGGTCTTGTCTTGATCAGGTTTAACCAAATATATAGATGACATGAGGAACATGTGATTAGAATGATCTATCTCTTTGGAAGGTACGCTATTACCTCTTACTTGGCTTATTATACAATATGCTTGTGTTATATGTGTAGTAAAATACTTGGCATATGGTATTGATTGAAATGATTGTTCTTGTATGTTATGTTGCTTGATTCTCCATACTTATTGATATGAACACATGAAACATAATATATCTGTTCCATTATATCTAAGCACTTCAACTCTTTGGTAGTAAAGTGCTGGAAATAAGTACTTCAACTCTTTGGTAGTAAAGTACTTGGAAGTGATCCAACTCTTTGGTAGTAGATCACATTGTGAAATGATCCAACTCTTTGGTAGTAGATCATAAAGGCCTTAATGCATTCAACTCTTAGGTAGTAAATGCATGGATGACATAATGGAAAATGAGCTTAAAACATGTGTTCTCTTTTGTTAATGAATATCGTTGTGCAAGTATATGCTTTTCTTATATTCTTTTGTTACTGCCAAGTATATTAGTTTTATTCTTATTGCCAAGATATGATGAGAGGTATATAAAAAGACACGTAGGCATACTCAGTACAATATTCTTGAAATATTGTGCTGACGTGTACCGCATGTAATCTTTTGTTTAGGTTGTGGTTATGCTCTTGAAGATCCAGGATAGAGAGAGTTGTGTAGCGAGCCGATGTTCAGGTGGACCTGTTGTCTTAAGATCCTGTAGTTTAGTGGTAGTACATGTATATGTTATAGTTTGCTGTTCAATATGTAATATCAAATGTTGTAACAATTCATGTTGTAATTATATGTTGAATGGTGAACATGTGTGTATGGTTTTATTATTGTTCATGTACATGTGCTACTGATTGTTTCCGTCTGACTTCCTCTGAGTTTCTTCTTCTTAGCCTTATGTGGGATGTTTAAATTGGGATTCTCGCTAAGGTGAGGGTTTCAATTTGGACGTCACACATTAGATTAAGTTTTAGAAAATCCGGGGACGTCACAGGTGGTATCAGAGCATGAACAATAGCAAAGCCTGCCATATGCTCATTATGCAACTCAAAACTAAAGAACCTTGAACTTAATAATATCTTTAGGATTAGATTAGTCATCTTATAGAGACTAGATCTGACCTAGCCTCTAGGTTAGCACCTAGATGTCTGAGAACTAGGTCTAGACTGGTGCTTGTTGAGTAGCAAGTCCTTAGATGTCGTTCTTTCCTTGTAGTGCAGCGGTATGGGACGTTGCACTATTTGGAAATGATGTGCATCAAGGGAAGAGAAACCCTAGACATATTGCGCACGTTGTCTAGAGTAGCTACACTAGTCTACCCCTTGTTCTCACCCTTTTCATTAGTTTTCATGACACTGGACTCTCTACTATGTGTGGGACACTCGTTTTGGGATTTGGTTTTTTATTCCAAATGAATCGAACCTCGTTAGTTTTCTCTGACGCTTGCTTTATCGGAGAAAAACTATATAATATTTTATTATGTATATGTATTACAAAAATGTGCCCCCACACATGTACGAGTAGGAGGTGGCCATGCAACCTAAGTGGAAGTGAATGACATCAGTCTAGAAGAGAGCGTAGTTCTAGATTAGATGTCTAGATCCTTGTTTGGAATATATGATAGACGGAATAGATGAAATAAGCCATGATGTACGTCTTATATAGAAGACATAAGATGATTTATGTTTGCCTTTGAGGACATGAGTTAGGTTTGGGGTTTTGAGATAAGTCTTGATGATGCAAGTATTCATTCTTTTATGAGATAAGATAAGTTAAGTTAAGACAAGGTTGTGAGTCAGCATGAGCCTCAAGCTCTTTTATAAAGGAGGATCTCTAGTGTTAGGACCAGCTTTGGGGTTAGCTCAAGAGAGAGCGAGACCCACAGGGAGAAGGTCAGAGAACCTAGACTCCACGATATGAGAAATATGAGATATGTGATATGATATGTTCTAAACTAGAATACTCCTGAGTGATTGAGTTGAGTCACTCTATGCATGATTCCTATAGTTTTTTGAACCCTAGATGTATTTGGGAGTGCCAAACCCTAGAGTCAGAGAGAGGCTGGTTATGTATGCATATGTGAATAAGGAAATATGAGTGCATACCATCTGGGTGAGGGAGAGAGAGTCCCAAGATCCTAGAGGAGGTAGCTATGTTAGTTTCTCTGAAGCCTCATGCTCGGGTTGGTGGTTGCTCACATAAGAATCTAGTGGTGTATATATGAGAGTTTTGGGTAAAGATGTTTCATGGGTAGAGACCTATGAAGAGTATGTCATAGCATGTTTTCATTTGTGCCGAAGTGGCTAGATCTAATGAAGCTATCTGCTAGTACCAATGAGGTAGACATGTTAACCCTAGATCAGAGAGGAAAGATAAAGTATATACATATGAGATACTCATAGAGTTGAGTGAGCTCAGAGAGACTGAGCATGGCACTACTCTCATGATATGGGTCAGGATAACCTCAGTTGGACTAGATAAAGTTTTGATATATGTTTGATAAGCCACGTATATAAGTTTTTTTTTTAACAAAACCATGATATAATACATGTAGAGATGTGATCTAATCTCGAGATGTGATATATAGACATGATATGATGAAAACCTAGAAATGGTTTAATAGATATCAAAGTATAAATGGTTAACCATATACATGAATAATGATGATAATGTGAAACTGTAGGTTAATCTTGTGATGAAATCACCAATAAAGATTACAGTTTATTATGAAACCTTGACATGATCTAGATGAATAAAGTGGGTTAACTATAGTTAACTCCCACCTAAAAGGCATATGTTAATATTGAACATGTCCTAATAATTAGCTCAATAAAATGTTGATGACACCTTGATAATGAGTTAATCTTAGCTAACTCCTTTAGAACATGATGATATGATGTGGGAACCCTAATGCGTGGATAAAGATAAAGATGCAACCTTAATATATGAGATATGTAATGACCCAATCAGAGTTTCTAAACCCTTGTTTGAGACTTCTATGAAGGGGTGTTTCACCTTAGGTGTTTTAAAACCCACTAATGGTAGTTTGGAGATGGCTATGGAGCTTTGTTGTTGGATATGTTGCACCTAGACTAGTGCCTACATGTGGATGAAGGCAAGATAATGTTTTCCCTGGAAGTATGAGTATGGCTTACTTTCAAGGACGAAAGTTCTTATAAGATGTATTTGATGTGAAAGAATGGATTTCTGGATTAATTTCGAGGACGAAATTTCCTTTAAGGTGTGTAGGATGTGATGGAGTGGAATTTTGATGTTCTTGGTTTAACATATTATAATGACATAATAATAGTCCTTGAAGTGTGTTTTGATCATATGAAGGAACTTCAATTGATTTGAAGTATGTTGAAGGTCTTTTGATGTCGATGTTGTGATCTAGATCCATAAGTTATGCCTATTTGAGGAATTTAATTGATTGGTATGATGGTTGGTTTTTGTCACCAAATTTGAGTAGAAGGTAGCTCGAGAGGTAAGGAAGCTATGGTTAAAATTTGGTGGCATTTGGATGTTCCTAGAAGGAGTTATTAAGGGCTGAATTCCATGATATAATGTACAATTGATGATTGATGGGCCTAGGTTACGATTTAGATGAAATGTCACGCGCCTTGTGGTTAGTTCAGGATGCACGAACCTTTTCTGGCCGTTGGATCTCGGACCCTGTGGTCAAGGGCACTCTGAAGGAGAGGTCACGGATCGTCTTAGTGAGTGTCATCTCCTGGTCCTTGGATACAAGATCGAAGGCCTCGGAGTCTTCTCTAACCTTGCGGTTAGAGCTAGCTGAGAACCAGCTGAGGCCGTGGGTTTCCCCCGCCACTACTCTCCAAGATCATGGGGTGAGAGGGGAGTTAGAGCGAGCCATTGATCTCGGATCATCCTGACTAACACCCCGACCCCTCACAACAGAATTATCGTGTTTGGTGCTGGGAGCATCACCCCCTTCCCTATCCTAGCTCTCCACCTCAAGGAGTAGGTGATGGATGGGATGAGGTTATGGAGGCAGAGGGTAGTTCGAAGGAAGAATGGAGTCCTTGGAGTTGAGCGCAGGTGCTTGTGTGCCCTGCTACGGTGCTTCCCTGGTCTAACGACCCTAGTTTGCCGGAGCTTGAAGATGAAGCTCAGACTGGTGTTCAGTGCTTCTCTCTGAGAACTATGGGCACGGGTGAGTTCGAGGAGGTGTTGCGGTGCTTTGGGGAAGTTTTTCCTGATGACTTTCATGCCTGGGGATGAATCCCCCTTTCTTGGCGCTGCGGCAGCCGCCATGGCTGGAGGTCTCAAGGGTGTGGATCTCCAGAGGCCAACCTAGGGACTAGGCTAGCCGCGGAGATCCGGAGAATGTCATCGATGATGATTATGGCCCTATGAGCTGTCGAGGAGTGTCAGTGTTCTATTGATTGCTCACCGTAGAAGGACCTTGCGGCGGCGGTCGTTCACGCACGGGAAACAGAGTCCCGCTTGGGACCCAGACACGAGAGAAAGAAGAAGGGAGGTGAACCAGCCCAATCTAGGAGTCAGACCGGACCGGCCCAGCCTGAGCCAGCCTTGAACCGGGACACATCCAAGCCATGATCCGTGCCCCCCAGCTCCACGTGGCACAGGCCTATTGGTCAGAAAAGGTAATTTCCTTCATAATGTCCAGATCTTGTAAAATTCGTAGGAATTAGCTCGATGCTCTGAAAAATACAAACAAGGTACCAAAATTCTCAGGAAAATGCTTAGAACAACTTGGAACCTTTATATCAGTCTTTTGATGCATTAATAATAGTGATATCATGGAAGATGTAAAATACTCTTATGATGGATAATAAATATCAAACGATTCCCTAAAATTATGAGAAAATACCTGTAAATCATATTTCATGTTTATAATGCACCTGATGTCAGTTATGGTCATGATGATGCATGAAATCATGTAATTTTCTTAATATGGCTAATTAGGGCTAATAACCCTAAATAAAATGTATTAAATACATGCATGCTCAAGAATTGATGAAATTTACAGAATAAGCTCATATTAGTATATGGAACCTCAGTACTAATTATGAGATCATAATGATGAACATAATCCATGTTATATGAAGATGAATCTTAATACATGGTTTTAAACCCTAATCTAGGTTAATGAGGTAACCTAGGGTTAATATGTGCACAAAAACGGTATGGAACCTAATGTTCAGATGATGAACTTTGATAATGAGATGTAATCTGGAAAATGATATCAGTGAGATAATTATAAGACAAGAATACAAGTAATGATGGGAATATCCTAATGAACTAAGCTAAACCCTAATATGAACACGACTAGGGTTAAGATGAGATATAATAGGATGAGAACCTGATGATAGTATATGGTCTTGTCTTGATCGGGTTTAACCAAAGATATAGATGACATGAGGAACATGTGATTAGAATGATCTATCTCTTTGGAAGGTACACTATTACCTCTTACTTGGCTTATTATATAATATGCTGGTGTTATATGTGTAGTAAAATACTTGGCATATGGTATTGATTAAAATGATTGTTCTTTTATGTTATGTTGCTTGATTCTCCATACTTATTGATATGAACACATGAAACATAATATATCTGTTCCATTATATCTAAGCACTTCAACTCTTTGGTAGTAAAGTGCTGGAAATAAGTACTTCAACTCTTTGGTAGTAAAGTACTTGGAAGTGATCCAACTCTTTGGTAGTAGATCACATTGTGAAATGATCCAACTCTTTGGTAGTAGATCATAAAGGCCTTAATGCATTCAACTCTCAGGTAGTAAATGCATGGATGATATAATGGAAAATGAGCTTAAAACATGTGTTCTCTTTTGTTAATGAATATCGTTGTGCAAGTATATGGTTTTCTTATATTCTTTTGTTACTGCCAAGTATATTAGTTTTATTCTTATTTCCAAGATATGATGAGAGGTATATAAAAAGACACGTAGGCGTACTCAGTACAATATTCTTGAAATATTGTGCTGACGTGTACCGCATGTAATCTTTTGTTTAGGTTGTGGTTATGCTCTTGAAGATCCAGGATAGAGAGAGTTGTGTAGCGAGCCGATGTTCAGGTGGACCTATTGTCTTAAGATCCTGTAGTTTAGTGGTAGTACATGTATATGTTATAGTTTGTTGTTTAATATGTAATATCAAATGTTGTAACAATTCATGTTGTAATTATATGTTGATTGGTGAACATGTGTGTATGGTTTTATTATTGTTCATATACATGTGCTACTGATTGTTTCCGTCTGACTTCCTCTGAGTTTCTTCTTCTTAGCCTTATTTGGGATGTTTAAATTGGGATTCTCGCTGAGGTGAGGGTTTCAATTTGGACGTCACACATCAGATTAAGTTTTAGAAAATTCGGGGACGTCACAGATGTTGAGGGAGGAAGCCCTGGATCCAATGCTCCCGACCCTTTATTCTTTGTTTTCCTCCAATAGACATGAGCTCCTCCCTCTATCACAACGGCTATGGTTGGAGTTCACTAATGCAACTACTGGAACAGGGCCATAGGGCACCCAAGACCCTGGTCAGACTCCGCCACCATTCAATGTGTGATCTCCCATGATATGGCCATACGTATCATCGAGGGGGAGAAGGCAACGAGTAGCAAGCTCGATCTCTGTGATACTGCCACTATGAGAGGGGGAAGAGGAAAGGAGCTAGGTTGTTTTTGGGCACAGATTCGAGAGGGAAATGAGGGGGGAAAGCAAATGGGTGTTGAGATGAGGGGTTTGATTGTTTTATATGGGAGAAAAAGGGAGAAACGAATGTCAAATAGATGCATAAAAAGAAGAAACACTCCTTGCACTGGTGGTGCATATAGAGTTAGGAGATGACATCCTAAATTCAGACCGAGCTCTGACACCCCAAAAGATTGAGGTTTCATAATAGAGAGGCATGGGTTGCACAATGCGTGCACTCAGCCTTGGGACCAATAAGTCTATAGCCGGCCCAACAAGGATACAAAGAGGGTAAAAAAAGAGATCAAAATCAAGTTTAAACAGTCCATTTCCCAAAGTTCATAACTTTAGAATACAGGTCCAATTGAGGTGATTCTTGCACTGTTAGAAAGATAACTGTGTTGTCTTTTGTGGAGGTGACAGGCACAACAGAAGAAATAATTTTTTTTCCACATACCGTACTCGAGGATCTCGTCAACAATAGTGTATTCGTAAGGAGGGTGCAAGGATATAATTTTTTCCAAAGCAAGTTCGACAATCTCCCTTAGCGTGGTGATGTGTGTCGCTCCTAGCGTGCACTAAAGGTCATTATCCCTCCTCTGAACATACGCAACTCAGCGTATGTGTCTCTACTTCATCCAAGAGAATAGACTGGAACTCCATGCCGTGCTTCCTTAAGCCATTGGGAAGGAGTAGACTTCTACTTGATGACGTGCTAGAGTTGGTTGCTCTCCTTCTCTCTCACTTGGGATGATGATGGCTAAGGTTCACATATAAGAGCGTAACCTCAGCGTGAGTGCATGCATTACCCAAAAGCTAGCCATCATGCCCCTATTAATCATAGAGAAAGGAAGCAGGGTTTCCCAAAACCCTTGAAAAAACAAAATGTTGTAGGTTCGCTAAAATGAGCCGCACGTGGGCAAGTAAAAGAATATTATAGAATCATTTAATCAACTAATTAATCCCATTAGTTATGTAACATCCCTGACCTGGGTTATGCTTTAACCCTAAGAGTTTTGATTAAGAAAGATGATTATATGCTTAATCTTATCTTTTGAAAAGTGATTAGGGCTCATGAGGAACTATGTTTCAATTTTGGTCCTGTTTGAACAATGTTAAAGCAATGTTTGCTTATTTTGGACGAAAGTGCAAATTACCCAAGTTGAGGGGTTAAATTGCAAATGTTGCATGATAAGATGTTCCTCTGATGTTGAGACGTCATAAGAATGAATATGATGTAGTGGTATGGTTTCCACAAGCTTGGACACCAAGATTAAGCTTGTAAAGCAATCCTTGTGCATTAAAACCTGGTTTTGGAGTAAAGTGCAATTTACCCAAAATCTAGGGTTCAATATGCAAATTACCACTTCAATATGGTCCTTAATGTTTCTTGGCATCATGTAGAGAAAATAAAATGAGAGGGACTCCTCATTTGAATTAATTTGTAGGAGAGAGAATCTTGACATTAAAATAATCAAGAATAATGCCTAATTGAAACCCTAATTCAATTTAGGGCAAAAATGAATAAAAATAATTGAAGGGCTTTCAACCAAAATTTTTTGGGTTGATTTTGAATAAGGATGGACGTTCCTTTGCCAAGATAAGGAATGAAAATATTTTAAGTAGGTGAAATTCCACTCACCTTATTATAAAGAAAAGTAATTTCCACTCACATATGGGATATTAATATAATAAGCATTAAGGTGCTTAATTTGCTTTTCTTTAAATTGAGGATAATGAAGGGTAATTAAAGGCAAGGAAGGTGCCTCATACCAAAGGTAGTTGAGGGGGAAGAGGCGGCCACTTTATTGGGATTAATTGGATTTTTATAAGGCATTTTCTCTCTCATCAATTTCCTTATAAAAGTGCCTTTTCCAAATGAATTGAAAGGCTTTTTCGGCCCTTTCTTCTTCCTTTGCTTGGGATGAGCTCAAGGGGACTTAGGAGAAACAGGAGGACGAGCGCCAACCTGTTGGTAAGCTTCTTGACCCTCGTTCATCATGATTTCATGGTGGAAATCGAAAATAAATTATGGATTCCTTCTTATTTCGATCTCCTCTTCAACCCTAGCCAACTTTTGCAATCAAAAGCTTGAGGACGAGCCTAGGGGGAGTTGCTAGATCTTCATCCACCATTGATGGCGTGATCTTGGAGCTTTGGAGCTGAATTGGAGGCAGGTTTTATAACTCAAACCCTTAATCATTGCTATTGCATCAATCATCTATGCTTTGTTGATTGTTTTCTTCAATTTGTTACAAACTTGATTCTTTGCTGCAATTTCCATCAAGAACGGTTGCTGTTATTGGGTGCACTAAGGAATATGATGATGACATCATCATAATCAAGCACCTCACCAAATATCTTGGGAGCAAACGATCTCAAAGGTGGGGACCAAACGGGTTCACCAAAACCGTTTGGTGACCAAACGGGTTGCAAACCGTTTGGTGTCAAACGGGTTCAAACCCGTTTGAAGGAGTTGGCCAAGCATTGACCGTTTGGGAATATAGTTCCTAATTATGTAGGCTAATGGCCCTCCAAATTTTAGGGGTTAACTCCAAATGAATTATAGGTTTAAGGCCAATCAATTAGACAAATCGAATTGAATTAAGTGCTGATTTTCAACCTGAATAACTTGACCTGCTTGGGAAAACGGGTTCAGGACCGTTTGAGATGGTTGACCAAGCGTTACCCGTTTGGTATTCCTGTTCATAATGATGTTTGTTAATGACCCTACAAATTTGAGGGGTTAACTCCAAAGGAATCATAGGTTGAAGGCTAATCAATTAGGAAAACCTAATTGGATTAAGTGCTGATTTTCAACCTGATTAACTTGACCGGCTTGGGAAAACGGGTTCAAGACCGTTTGAGTGAGTTGACCAAGCGTTGACCGTTTGGGATTCCTGTTTATAATTATGTTGGTTAATGACTATCCAAATTTGAGGGGTTCAATCCCAAGGAATAGTGAGTTTAAGGCTAATCCATTAGGCAAACCCTAATTGAAAACAGTGCTGAAATTCCAATGAGTGAAGTTGAGATTTTGGGTTGATTAGCCCAAACGGGTTCAAACCCGTTTGGGGATCACCCAAACGGTTTCAAACCCGTTTGGGGATCACCCCAAGACCGTTTGGAGGTCTGGGGTCAAGTATAGTTGACCAATTTAAGGTCCAAAGGTACTAATCATATTGCAATGTAGTGCTGATTTGTTGATCAACTCGATAGACCAATCCATGATGATTTTTCACTAAAGTCCAAAGGTTGGATGAGCCAAACGGTCTCAAGACCGTTTGGAGCTCATCCAAACGGTCTCAAGACCGTTTGTTGGTCACCCAAGTCCGTTTGGAGGTCTAGGGATGAGTATGGTTAGGTGTTTGAAGGTCTAAAGGTACCAAGCTGTTAAACAATGTAATGCTGATTTGGTGATCAATCCAATGAACTAAACCCTTATTGGATTGCTTAGATTTGAGTGATATGATGGGAAAACGGTCTCAAGACCGTTTGGAGGTCATCCAAACGACCTCAAGACCGTTTGGGGCCAGGTCATATCCAATTTGGATGATGGTTCAATGATTTCAAAGCAACTAGTCTTACATTGATTAGTGTTGTTGAATCATCAATTCCAAACCCTAATTCAATTGAATCAAACCCTAATTAATGATCAATTGAGGGTCAATTGAGAGTAAAATCAGTTGAAGGTTGACCTATTAAACTCAATTGATGTATGAGGGTAGGTCCAATTGATGACTGGTTCCATGAATTCAATGATTGAAGGAATCAACATTGAAAACCCTAATTCAATTGGATACCCTATGTAATGGAGGTCCAATGTGATTGAATCTATTGAGAATCAAGATGATGAATGATCCATTGATCAAATGTTGATTAGTAATGATAATCAAAGAAGGTACAAAGGTTGAAACCCGAATAGTACCTAAGGGATTAGTGCCAATTAAGGGATGAATTCCTAATTGCTTATAGGGTCAATGACTTGATACACTATGTTAATCATAGTTGTATGTACTCAACTAAAGGGTGATATGACCTATTCAAGTTGAGAAGTTGATAGCATGAATTCATACATGAATATGATTCATGTGGTGGCTAAGAGTTATGATCCTTAAGTAAAGAGATCATGAAACCCTAAACATGAACATAAACCCTAATTGACAGGGTTATTGAACTCAAACCCTAGTTGAGGGTGTATCCTTATGAAACCCTAGTTGAGGGTGTATCCATGTGAAACCCTAGTTGAGGGTGTGTCCATGTGAAACCCTAACTGAGGGTGTATCCATGTGAAACCCTAACTGAGGGTGTATCCATGTGAAACCCTAGTTGAGGGTGTATCCATGTGAAACCCTAATTGAGGGTGATTTCATGAGAAACCCTAATTGGGAATGATTAGCAAACCTTGAATATGGGAAACGTGATATGAAACCCTAATGAAGGGTGATGCTATATGTAATCTCTATTCTAAAGAAGGGAGATGGTATGTGAAACCCTAATCCCTAATGAAAGAATAGAATTCATACTTGAATATGATTCATGAGGGGAACTTCTGTAGCACGACCGTGGTAGCTTCACTTTGCACGACCGTGCAAGGTAGCACGACCGTGGTGGCTTGCCTTCGCACGGCCGTTCTTGGTTGCACGACCGTGGTGCTCTATGCTTGATTTAGAGGTGATTTGAAAGTGACCTCATATGATCGTATACCTTGATATGATTATAAGTCCAATATAATTTGATGAAGGATACATAAGATATGTGATGAGAAACCCTAGTTGAGGGTGTATCATTGTGATTATTTATAAGAAACTTTATAATAAAGTCATGCCTTAAACTAAGATAAGTCCATATCATGTGAGATAGTTGTACAATTCTAATGTGTGGCCTTTGCATTATATGCTAAAGGTAAGAGATTAGTGATGGGATGTATTAAGAGGGAAATACCTTAATACAAGATAAGATGGATAACTCAACAAAGTTTGAAATGATGAGAAAGTGATACATCAAGATATGATAGTTATCACATTCAGCATTTCAGGGTTTATATGCCTTGATGTACTTCAAATCCAATATAATTGGGTAAGAAACATATGAAGTGTGTTATGCAACTATTACAATGAAATGTAATGAGTTGTTACACCTTGATGAGTGTTAATTAATGTACCTTGAGAATGGGGTTAAGCCCAAATGATGTGTATGATATAATCATACCATGATAAGGATGAGAAATGAACTCATACCTTGAATTGATGATCATTAATGCTATATGATGAAAGTAGTATTCTAGAATAATCAAATATGATATCCTTGAATGCCCCAGAGGTATGGAATAATGTATCAAGGGTTGGACAGATAATGAGATCATGAACTCTTTATTAATGAGAAATGGGGAACCCTAACCCTAATTTGGGTAAAGGGAATGAAAAGCCCTATTTGATAGTAAACCCTAATTCCTAGTAGAGGAATAATGGTGTTACTATCACATCACATGATGTGATGAATATCTTGTATGATTGTTATCATGCCTAATAACCATACAAATATTATGAGATGATGTATATAACTAGTGTGAGCTGTGACATTTATATTATAAATGTTGATTGGCATTATGTGCCTTAATGTTGTTGTTGCTTAGTAAAAGAAGCAATATGCATGGACTTTTATGAGTCACATGAGTAAGTTGTTACCTAGTGAGAGGTGACAAGATATTCCATGGCCTCGTGAGGCAGATGTGATGCTTGTGTAACAAGTATCATGAATGCGTTGGTCAGATGACCTGAAGGTGGTAGTTACCCGAAAAAGGTATAATAATGCTCAATGATGAGTTAAGGGTTTGAATACCCAGAACCATATGATTATGGTGATGAGAAAGTGAAGGGATGCTAATTCCCAGTATTGAAATGAGGGACTGAGTTCCCAGGGTCTTTGAAAGACTGATAAATATATGATAAAAGTATTACATGTCTCTTTATAGCATTGTTGTAATAAGTTATGTTTGAGAACTTGGCTGATGCTAAAAGAATATGAGAATGTACTTAATAAATCAAGTGAAATCTATTCATGTAGTGCTCTGACCATAGATCCATCATCGTCAGGAATAGGTGATGGTGAAATGGGTGCCCGCGGCAAAACCCGGAGCACATATTTTGAATATGTGGGGGTAAATGGGCGAAAATATCCTTACGTCCTCTTGAAGAGATTGTTGGAAGGTAAACAAGAAACCTATCAATCCTTCATGAATATGTCGGGATGGATGTATCATGAATCTCCCAATGATACTTAATGTCGGATCGAAGAGATAAATAAGAAATCTCTCGATTGGCAATGAGAGTGCAGTTGACGCTGTAACTCTGTAGCGAAGGTGCCAGAATACCCTAGCTAGCTAGTTGGCAGAGACATGAGATGTCCTGCATGTGGTCTCGTACTGACCGAGAGAGATGAGGTCATAAGTATCCGGCTCTTTTGATGACCTATGTATGGTACCGAGGCGATTTCGTAATGGTCGGTTGGAGTATGAGCGGTATATCTCATCTCCTCAGAGCATAAGTGTGATTGTAAAATGTAATCAGCCGTATAACATGTTTGCTTAAGGATTGAATACGGAGATTCATTGGCTGATGTTGCATTTCTTTGTGCATTCCTTAGTAGATAAATGTTAATTATGTTTCTTTATATTCTCTGCAAAGTAGACAGATGAATTACTTATCTACCATGGGTAGATGCAATGACCTCCTTGAGAATGGAGATTATCTTATTCTGTTCTATGATGAATAATTCTGCCTAATAATGTAAAAGTAACCCCTACTCAGTTTTAATTTGATAAACTGCAATAAAAATGTTTTTGGCAGAGAGTTATATCTCTCGCTGGGGCAATTTTCAATTGTCTCACCCCCGTGGGAAACATTTTTAGGTATGCATGGAAGGCAGAGCAGAAACCCTAGAACAGGGAAAGAGCAGCAGCAACAACAGGGACAACAATAAGATCTCAGGTGGAAATATTGTCTGTCTAGTCATATAGATAGTAGTCTTATGTGTCGTCTCTGTACTCTCAGGTCCTCAGAGTTTTAAATGTATCAATCTGAGTTTTGGCTTAGTGCCTCGAAGTTTTTATACTTCCTGTGTATATTTGTTAACAGGGCAGTCAATGTTGTAATCCTTGAAAAGGAATGGTACAGGTTGTGTACTTGTGAACCAGGATGAATTTGGAATACTTTGGTTCATGGTTAAAGAGTTTTCCTGTGAATGGATCTCTTTGCAAAAAGTTTTAAATTTTTAGTGATTTTCAGTAATCCGCTGCAAATAATTCGCTTCTGCATTAGTTAATCATGTTTTCGCGAGACGGTCGCTACAAGTTAATTAACTAATTTCCTTTATCCATATCTAATTAATCGCTCTAGATTAGCTAGCTGACTTAATAATAGAATCTAATTAACTAGCTTAATAATTGTAACCAATTAACTCATATTATATTCCAATAATATCGTAGATTATCTAAATGTTTTAGTAATCTAATTTGATTCAAAACATTTCCAATCATGTCCAGAATTATACTCCTATTCCAATCACATCCTATGCATGAGACCTGGTAGGCTCCAGATTACGTTGGTAGTGATTTTTATAATCATATTATGATTTAACTAGCAATGATTGGTGTCTAGCAAGACTTTATTTCTACCCAAGTAATTGGAGAAGTTGGGGAACAACTTAACCTATCATCTAGTGATTGGTGTTATAATGACAGTATAGTTCCTTTGTCTTTGATATCTAAATTGAACTCGAGGCATGGAATTGTCATCCTCTTCAACATTCAATACATGCTCCTTGAACTAGAGCAAACTGACTGAGATATTGTAAGCTCAATATCATGTATTGACTCACATCAACATGGCGATGCATTACTCAGTCTCGCTTATCAAGTGACCAAGATATCAAACTCCTTTAGGAGGGACAAATCCCATCTACATCACTCACAGTCATCCCCATGTGTCGTAGTGCACCTAAGCACTACCTTTATGTTAACCCTTATTCAGGATCACGATGTATGATGTCAAAGCACACCAAATGACATGTGATGAGTGTAGTGAATTCAGGTCTAAGAACCACCATCACTATGAGAGATGACCTTAACTACCATTCATGGATTCTATATGTCACTCTCAAGGTGGGTCTATCCGATACACTGCTCTATGACAAGTATCTGCGTGCTTGGTTTGATATCACATATCATGACTAATGAGATTTTGTCATCAACCAATGCACACTCTAGTCCTATGTGTTATTGTGATCTATTATCCTTCCACAATAACTTCCAACTAGGGACATAACAAGAATGCATATACTCTTGATATCCCTATGATCTCATTGTTCAGGACCTCAACTTGAAGAGATATGTCATTGAGTAATATCATTCTTTAGAAATTTATTGTGTTACATCATTACCTCATAACTGAATAACATAATAAATTAGAAGATTGCCTTTTATGAATAATCAAATCTTTTACAAGATATGCCATTACAATCATCATATGATTGGCTCTCTGGGCATACATACCAACAAACTGAGCCCTCTAAAATAGGAAATATGAAAAGGAGGAATAAAATCACGTTGAAGGACTACAAATAATCTTTTAAGATGGTGACATGTTAAGGAATACCACATAGTTCATTTATGTAATTTATTGTCACACAATATAAAATTGATGTGGATTTGACCAAATTCATTCATCGTTATTCTCAAAATATAAAACTCATATCTAATTGAGTAAGAAGGCCACTTGAAAAAAGAGAAAAAGTACACCAGAGGAGAGAGAAAGTCAAGTAGTTTCATCCTTCTCTCCTTAAAAGAAATTTTGTCCTTGAAATTCGTCCAAGGTCCTACTCAAAGGTGTAAGTCCATATTCATCGTGTATAATTAACCAATGGATAGGTATAATTAACCAAGGAATATGTATCAAGGAATCCACCATCATGGGTTGTACACATAGGTTTCCATCATTCATTTTTTACCCATTCCAATTCATAGATTTGAGCATTACTTAGGTTATCATCATAGCATAACATCATTTTATTGATAGGTTTCCAAATCCCATATCCCTATATAATCACGATGTTGTTCATGTATCCATATGATCCCAAGGAATTTTATCAAAATTAATGTTATCAATTTCTCAAATGAATAAGTTCATCCTCATGACTTTCCAATAAAATTATCATTGATCATATCTTTCATCATTAAATCACATTTCATGCATGGTTTAGTTTTTCTACAGGAGACTCCTAACTATCCCCAATTATGTTCATTGTTTTTAATTTTTGGTGTGAAATTATGCATTTATATCTCATGATTATTCAACATAAGCATCATCATATTGAGTTCATGATTTCAAAGTAACATCTTTTATGAAAGGTATGGTTTCATATATTGTCTAGCTTACGAGAGTGACTTATCATACACATATCAAGTATTAACATAAGTGATCTTATTTCATGTACCAATCATAGTTTGAGGAACAACATTATCATCAATGCCAAGGTTTTAGGATTTATCTCACTTGTATCTCAAAGGGAAATCTACAAGCTTGAGATGCTCAAGCTTGGGCTCGTCTATGTCCAACCTAACATGCTAACCACAACAATCTACCAATAACAAGAATCTCTTTCCAACTTTCAAAAACAAGGGAAACCACTAGATTTCTTTACATACAACCACTAAATCAAGTATGAGGCTCATCATGGAGATCATAGATCGTGTACGTCATTTTAGGGTCTTGGGGAATCTCCCTCACCTATATAGAAAATGTCATAAGGTTCGATCTTTTCATAGGAAATATTGGGTTAAACATTTTCAAGGGAACCACACCTAAGGTGACTCAACTCATACTTAGAAGTAGTCTAGTTAGGGACTCATCATCATGTATTTCAACATGCATATTTTTCAACATTCCATATGTTTTGGAGGTTAGGTACTCTGACCTTCTACTGTTTTGAGTTGACTCACATCAAGAGTTAACCCTTTTCATATGCCCCACACTAGAGGTTCTTCTTTTTAAAGAGGTTGATGCCTATGTTGATCCCAAACCATATCTCACATAACATATCTCAACATATACAAGACAAATCATGTGCAAGCATGACAACTTGCTAGCTATGTGTAGCACATCAACCAAGGCATACACATCAAACATAGTACTAGTTTAGCTAGGGTTGCGGTGGTCAAACTCATTTCATGTCATCAAACATACTTGAATCCTCTAACATCAAACACAGGTAATGAGAAGCAAACT